>CP106729.1:132712744-135112744 GCA_025506655.1 Gossypium rotundifolium | reverse complement strand
TCTGAGAGGGAAGGCAAGCAGCTGCACAAGCTGACAAATACCTCACTGCTGTTGATGTCACCAAAAGGTGATCTTCATTGTTTTCGAAAATGCTCTCAAACAGCTTCCATGGGGAATTAACCATCGTCTTGTGGATAAATCAGATGGGATGCTTTAGTAGAGATAAATGATTTGGGAAGGTTTCGTAGGGTAAAGAAAGGTCTACCATAATCAATAAACATACTCCTTGGCTACTGCTGCTGCTATTGATTTAGGGATATCACGCCTTTCCTATTTATCATCTTTGTTTATAGTTTTGCCCAGCTTGTTTTAAGGTTTGCATTTTGCAGTATGATGCCTAAAATATAGAACTGATAAATCCTGTATTTCTTTTGTATTTATTCTATTTTGACGTGTTAATAATATTAACCCAGGTATTTGAGTGGTACTTCATATTTGCTGCATAGGAAGGAATAATACTTACAAGATCAAACAGAGTCAAAATAGAAAAAGAGTTTCAACATATTATTTCACTGAGAATGAAGTCTCATCCCACAATGGTTTTTTAAGACCAATTTTGATTCTTTTGAGCTTTTTAAACTTCAGTAAACAGTTCTTTACATATCAGAGAACTTAGATGGGAGAAAAAAAAAACAGATCAGAGCTTCGGGAAAGCTAGCTTTGACAGCTGAAAATTCAGAAGCAGCCGCCTAACTGCAAGGTGGTAAGATTTAATACATGTTAGAATCATCTCTAGGCCTTAATTTGGTATTTAAAAAGTGAAGTTCACGAATAAGAGAAGAAATTGTAGAGGTTGAGATTTGAATTTCGAAAAGATTAGCTGCATTTACGATGATGAGAGGCGGCTTGTCAGGAGGTTAATTTTACTTACCAGAATAGCCTCGATTTCCTCTCAGAGACAGAGTGCGTTTTGGCAAAAGCGATGCTTTTCCTCCTACAGCAGTGTTGCTGGGCGGAGCAGGAACATCTGAGCTCAACCTTGACCTTGCAATGAAGTTACCAATGACACCTCCATCTTTGCGTGTTGCTTGTGTTTCAGAGATTGAACCTATACAACAACACAACCTTAAACGTGGTGTCAAATATAAAATGGAAACTTAAAGACCACATGCCACTACAGGGACTAAAATATCCTAATTCTATCCCGTTCAGTCGACCAACAAACAGAGCAAAGCTCAAGCAAATGTGGTTTCAATCTGGTTCTGCTGTTAAAAGTAGAGGCGATAAACAAACCCCAATTTCAGAAAGCTCAAATCCAAATCCAAAACTTCATCCCATCAAACCAAAACTCGAAAAATAAGCTAAAGTCAATACATATTCTATAAAAGTTCAAAATGATCTAACAAGCCTAAACACAAATCCCAAATCCAATCTGAGAACAAAGTAAAAATCTAAACTTGAGAAACCCGAAAAAATTGGAAACCACCTAGGAACTTGCAATATCACTAAACTTATCCCAATAGCCCATCCTCATCCAAAAGAAAAGTAATACTATCACAGCAATATTTCAATACTGTAGGTAATTATATCTGCTTTGAAGGAGAAGATTATCTTTATGCTTTTGCCCTTTCAAGAAAAGCCAATGATGATGAAAAGGTGACCCTTGCTATATGTAGCCACAGTCCAATCCTTATTAGTAGACCTGACCCTAGCAAACTATGAGGCCCTTAACTCACCTTCATCTTGTAGGAAGCTCAGCAGCTCCATTTCAACTTACATGTCCAAAGACTCGACCTCTAGCTCAGCTCTCTACCAGAAGAAGTGTAAAAAAACGATGCTGCCTGTGGTAACGTGTCTTGGATCCATCCAGTTCTCGACAGTTCACATGCTTATCTAAGAGGCTAGTTTTGAGAGGGAAAAACAACCCCACATAGACTAGTTAAGCATTGGAATGTGGTTACATAGAGGGAGGTACATCTTCCCCGCACCATTTCAAAAGAATAAAAGCATGAATTCGATCTTCAACTCTGACCTCATCGCCAATGCAGTCCAAAATCCTCCATCAACAAAAATCTAATTTGGAATTCGACCTTTAATCAAATCTATCCCACTTGTCTCGAGCTCTACTGTGCATAACATCTAATTTCTATCAAAACGATCAGTATCTGCTCTTAGCAAATATCCATCTCATCTGACTCGCTCCTTCCATCAAAGAAGATCACAAAAATAGCAACTCCCAAGAACGAGACCGAAGAAAATAAAAAAAGAAATAATCTAACTCAGTATATACTAAATTCAGCATCTGTACTTCACGTTTGCAACAGATCAAAGAAACAAAGAACAAGCTTAGTACCTTGATGTTGAAATTCAGAAGACAAAGCAAGAATTAAAACAAAAGATAATAAATTCAATTAAAAGCTCAAAGCAGACGTTTTGAGTTTTAGAATAGTTTTTCAATTTCAACGCACTAAAAACCAGAACCCCAAAATTAATACCAAAAAAGAAAAGAGAAGAGAGGAGCAACCTGAAGGCGAGGGTTTAGGGTGTCTTTGAGGAAACTTAATGCGTGGAATCCTCTTCAGTGCTTGCTCTGCTCCCATCTTCACTTAACCTTTTGCTTTCTCTATCTGCTCTGCTTCGATGTCGGAAATTGGAATAATCATTGTTTTATTCTCTTATCTTTATCCATTGAGTGAAAAGTAAAGTTACCAACTTTTCTTTTTTAGCAATAAATTAATATTGATCAAATTTTTTGGTTTTTTCAAACACAATTTTTGGCATTCACCGCCGTTGTTTCCTGTTCAGTTACTTTATTTTCTTTTGAAACTAGACAAAGGTCAAAAGGAGAGGTTCTACTGTGAGTTTCTTTACCCAATATTTTTTTATTTTGTTGGTGCAACTTATCATAAAAATAAAACTTACAAAAACATATTTTTACATTTTTTATTTTTTTAAGTGGTATGAGATATGAATCTATATTTTCATTATAAATGACACTAAAACAAAAAGATATTAGGGACAAAAAGTACTTCCAATTAAAAACATTTTTTATTTAGTTTTCGTTATTTAATCCTATATTTTTTAAAAAATATTATCTAATCAATAATTATCTTTAAAAAGCGTTTTAAAGAAATTTACTCGAATAACTAATAGGTTTGAAGTAATAATTGGTATATTTGTATACTCATAAATTTCTTATTCCAATTAAATATTTTGATAGTTGGTTTGGTATGAGGTATAATTTTAGAATAAATAAAATTGTTTTAAATATTAAGAAATTTCAATGAAATTTTATTACGAAAAAATTATAATTTATAATTCTAAAATTAGTAAAAAATTATATTTCATGATAATTTTAAAATATACAAAAATTAAATTAATGCAAAATTATTGAGATGACCTCTCATGTTATTTGATATTTTCATAACATTTTGTATTTCTTCCTTTTTTTTTTTTGATACATTCTCTTTTTGTTATAATTTTTGTATTTCTTCCTATTTTTTTATACATTCTCCTTTTTTTCCTCAAAATTTTTTATATTTTATTGTATGGTTTGGTACATTCTCATAATTTTTTGCATTTCCTCATTTTTTGGTACTTTCTCGTACTTTTTGCACTTTCAATTTTTTCTGACTTTTTGATACTTTCTTATATTTTTTATACTTTCTCAATTTTTTTTTTTTTTTTGTAGTTCCTCATATATTTTACTATTTTCTCATAATTTTTAGTACTTCCTCTTTCATGTTTTTTTTGGTACTTTCTTATATTTTTCCGTATTCTCTCATAATTTTGGTATTCTCTCAAAATTTTTACTCTCTCAATTTTTTGGTACTTATATTTTAGTAGGGTAAGTATTTGATCGGTCGAGTCGAATCGAGTTAAAAATTTTGAGTCTGTCTGAACATTTTGGTTTACCTGATGGAAATATTAGTTGCAGTAGAGATGAGAACCATGGAGTCAGGGCAAATGAGAATTCTGTGCATCAACTAGCAATGAATGCAGAGAAGAAGAAGGCTAGAAATATTGGATCCAAAAGTAAGAGGTTGCTGATGCATAGTGTAGATGCGTTGGAGTTAAGGCTCACATGGGAAGAAGCACAGGACTTGCTTCGTCCACCCCCAAGTGTCAGGCCTAGCATTGTGACTATTGAGGACCATGAATTTGAAGAATATGATGTATGTAGCAATCACTTTTTTCCTTTCTTTATAACAATGCCGTGATGATTTGTTGATGCAAATTCATATATTAACATGTTTATTTGAAGTTTGTGATCAATGCTGTTTGTTATAAAAATATATTTAACTATAAAAAATTAAAAATAATTTTTATTTTATCTAATAAATAATTTAAATTGATTATATAATTTATTAAAATATTTATAATAAAATATTAGAAGATACATTTTAATATTTTATTAAATGATTTCATAAATTTACATACTTTAATAATTTACATAAGTAAAATAATTTAAAACAACTATTATATATCAATTCTAATATAATGTCCTTAATGGTCATTTTTATTTTCACCTCACCGCTACATCTCGTTTGAATCCAAACACACACTCTACTCATTGTTTTTAATCTCTTTGCTATAATGTCCAATCTCACCGCTACAGTAACTAATCTCACCGTCACCGCTGTTTTTAACCTCACCGAAGGTAAACACACTGCCCATCCAAACTAGCCTTTATTCTATTTTGACGTGTTAATAATATTAACGCAGGTATTTGAGTGGTACTTCATATTTGCTGCATAGGAAGGAATAATACTTACAAGATCAAACAGAGTCGAAATAGAAAAGAGTTTCAACATATTATTTCACTGAGAATGAAGTCTCATCCCACAATGGTTTTTTAAGACCAATTTTGATTCTTTTGAGCTTTTTAAACTTCAGTAAACAGTTCTTTACATATCAGAGAACTAAGATGGGAGAAAAAAAAAAAAAAAACAGATCAGAGCTTCGGGAAAGCTAGCTTTGACAGCTGAAAATTCAGAAGCAGCCGCCTAACTGCAAGGTGGTAAGATTTAATACATGTTAGAATCATCTCTAGGCCTTAATTTGGTATTTAAAAAGTGAAGTTCACGAATAAGAGAAGAAATTGTAGAGGTTGAGATTTGAATTTCGAAAAGATTAGCTGCATTTACGATGATGAGAGGCGGCTTGTCAGGAGATTAATTTTACTTACCAGAATAGCCTCGATTTCCCTCTCAGAGACAGGAGTACGTTTTGGCAAAAGCGATGCTTTTCCTCCTACAGCAGTGTTGCTGGGCGGAGCTGGAACATCTGAGCTCAACCTTGACCTTGCAATGAAGTTACCAATGACACCTCCATCTTTGCGTGTTGCTTGTGTTTCAGAGATTGAACCTATACAACAACACAACCTTAAACGTGGTGTCAAATATAAAATGGAAACTTAAAGACCACATGCCACTACAGGGACTAAAATATCCTAATTCTATCCCGTTCAGTCGACCAACAAACAGAGCAAAGCTCAAGCAAATGTGGTTTCAATCTGGTTCTGCTGTTAGAAGTAGAGGCGATAAACATACCCCAATTTCAGAAAGCTCAAATCCAAATCCAAAACTTCATCCCATCCAAACCTAAACTCGAAAAATAAGCTAAAGTCAATACATATTCTATAAAAAGTTCAAAAATGATCTAACAAGCCTAAACACAAATCCCAAATCCAATCTGAGAACAAAATAAAAATCTAAACTTGAGAAACCCGAAAAAAATTGGAAACCACCTAGGAACTTGCACTATCACTAAACTTATCGCAATAGCCCATCCTCATCCAAAAAGAAAAGTAATACTATCACAGCAATATTTCAATACTGTAGGTAATTATATCTGCTTTGAAGGAGAAGATTATCTTTATGCTTTTGCCCTTTCAAGAAAAGCCAATGATGATGAAAAGGTGACCCTTGCTATATGTAGCCACAGTCCAATCCTTATTAGTAGACCTGACCCCTAGCAAACTATGAGGCCCCTTAGCTCACCTTCATCTTGTAGGAAGCTCAGCAGCTCCATTTCAACTTACATGTCCAAAGACTCGACCTCTAGCTCAGCTCTCTACCAGAAGAAGTGTAAAAAAACGATGCTGCCTGTGGTAACGTGTCTTGGATCCATCCAGTTCTCGACAGTTCACATGCTTATCTAAGAGGCTAGTTTTGAGAGGGAAAAACAATCCCACATAGACTAGTTAAGCATTGGAATGTGGTTACATAGAGGGAGGTACATCTTCCCCGCACCATTTCCAAAAGAATAAAAGCATGAATTCGATCTTCAACTCTGACCTCATCGCCAATGCAGTCCAAAATCCTCCCATCAACAAAAATCTAATTTGGAATTCGACCTTTAATCAAATCTATCCCACTTGTCTCAAGCTCTACTGTGCATAACATCTAATTTCTATCAAAACGATCAGTATATGCTCTTAGCAAATATCCATCTCATCTGACTCGCTCCTTCCATCAAAGAAGATCACAAAATAGCAACTCCCAAGAACGAGACCGAAGAAAATAAAAAGAAATAATCTAACTCAGTATATACTAAATTCAGCATCTGTACTTCACGTTTGCAACAGATCAAAGAAACAAAGAACAAGCTTAGTACCTTGATGTTGAAATTCAGAAGACAAAGCAAGAATTAAAACAAATGATAATAAATTCAATTAAAAGCTCAAAGCAGACGTTTTGAGTTTTAGAATAGTTTTTCAATTTCAACGCACTAAAAACCAGAACCCCAAAATTAATACCAAAAAAGAAAAGAGAAGAGAGGAGCAACCTGAAGGCGAGGGTTTAGGGTGTCTTTGAGGAAACTTAATGCGTGGAATCCTCTTCAGTGCTTGCTCTGCTCCCATCTTCACTTAACCTTTTGCTTTCTCTATCTGCTCTGCTTCGATGTCGGAAATTGGAATAATCATTGTTTTTATTCTCTTATCTTTATCCATTGAGTGAAAAGTAAAGTTACCAACTTTTCTTTTTTAGCAATAAATTAATATTGATCAAATTTATTGGTTTTTTCAAACACAATTTTTGGCATTCACCGCCGTTGTTTCCTGTTCTGTTACTTTATTTTTCCTTTGAAACTAGACAAAGGGGAGAGGTTCTACTGTGAGTTTCTTTACCCAATATTTTTTTTATTTTGTTGGTGCAACTTATCATAAAAATAAAACTTACAAAAACATATTTTTACATATTTTTATTTTTTTAAGTGGTATGAGATATGAATCTATATTTTCATTATAAATGACACTAAAACAAAAAGATATTAGGGACAAAAAGTACTTCCAATTAAAAACATTTTTTATTTAGTTTTAGTTATTTAATCCTATAATTTTTAAAAATACTATCTAATCCAATAATTATCTTTAAAACGACGCGTTTTAAAGAAATTTACTCGAATAACTAATAGGTTTGAAGTAATAATTGGTATATTTGTATACTCATAAATTTCTTATTCCAATTAAATATTTTGATAGTTGGTTTGGTATGAGGTATAATTTTAGAATAAATAAAATTGTTTTAAATATTAAGAAATTTCAATGAAATTTTATTACGAAAAAATTATAATTTATAATTCTAAAATTAGTAAAAAATTATATTTCATGATAATTTTAAAATATACAAAAATTAAATTAATGCAAAATTATTGAGATGACCTCTCATGTTATTTGATATTTTCATAACATTTTGTATTTCTTCCTTTTTTTTTTTTGATACATTCTCTTTTTTTATAATTTTTGTATTTCTTCCTATTTTTTGATACATTCTCCTTTTTATTCCTCAAAATTTTTTATATTTTCTTGTATGGTTTGGTACATTCTCATAATTTTTTGCATTTCCTCATTTTTTGGTACTTTCTCGTACTTTTTGCACTTTCCAATTTTTTCCTGACTTTTTGATACTTTCTTATATTTTTTATACTTTCTCATTTTTTTTTTTTTTGTAGTTCCTCATATATTTTACTATTTTCTCATAATTTTTAGTACTTCCTCTTTCATGTTTTTTTTTGGTACTTTCTTATATTTTTCCGTATTCTCTCATAATTTTTGGTATTCTCTCAAAATTTTTTACTCTCTCAATTTTTTTGTACTTATATTTTTAGTAGGGTAAGTATTCGATCGAGTCGAGTCGAATCGAGTTAAAAAATTTTGAGTTAGTCGAGTTGACGAATCCTATTTTCGCAACCGAATTCAATTTGAATTTTTTTCGAATCGGATCGAATCGAGTCAAAAAATTTCGAGTCAAGTCGAGTCGAGTTAACGAATCTTATTATTTATACTTAATGTTGCATTTACATGAACCAATTATTTAACTAGTAAATGAAGTATAAAGTTATTTAACTACATAAACAATATAATGGTTTTGCCTTTTAACTTAATTAGTAAATATTTATTAAAACAACGTAGTTTTGACTTTTAACTTAATGATTTTGACTTTTAACTTTAGAAAAGGTAAATATTTATCAAAATAGCGTAGTTTTGTCTTTTCTTATTCGGATTTTCGGATAACCCGAATTGTGTAATTCACATCCGAGTTAAACCGAAAAATTTAATTTTTCATTTGAGTTGATCAAAAAAAACTTGATTAACTCAAATAACTTGAACTATTTAATTCAAAATTTGAAAAATTTATCGAGATTTTCGAATCGAATCAAATTTTGCTCATCCTAATTTTTAGTATACCCTCAAAAATTTGGTACGGTTTTGAAATGATGATTTGGTATGAGATGTAATATTGAAATAAAAAAATATTATTTTTAAATATTAAGAAAGTGTTAGTACAAATCTCCAGTGAGGAAAATCTCGAACACACGAACGGAACTCGAATAGAAAAAGAAGAAATAGGACAAGGCTCCAAGGCGTGTATCAATGCACTATCTTTAAAGTTATATTCGCCCCCACCTATCTTCAGTGTGCAAATGAGTTCCAAGCAAATTAACCTCGAGGATACAATGAAACCAATAACTATTTTCATTTCGCACTGACGAGAATAGTCCACTATGCACTGAGCAATGTATAACAAGAAACTTAATTTCTACAAAGGATTTCTGCAGTAATACTTTATAGAATAATCTATTAATATTAGAAAATGAAGGAAGAAAGAAAGAATATTAAAATTTTTAAAAAATGAAGGAAGAAAAGAAAGAATATTAGAATTTGTTGGTGTGATTTCCAAATGAAATATCATTCTTATTTATAGGAATATTCATGTCTCTTCATAGAGACATATTTCAATAGGTGTCTTTCTGAATAATAATATGTCGAAACCATCTTAAAAATCGAGTTTTGAAAAATGGGGATCGACTTTAAAAATAAAAACAGGAGTCGCCTCCAATCTTTTTTACTTAGGTGTGATTGGTTCACCTTATAAAACGTTACGTTTTAAAAATATTTTTTGGTCTACGAAAACATAAGAAAACATGTTCGGGAGTCGGTTACGTACGAGGAAGGGTTAGCACCCTCGTAACGCCCAATAAATTGATACCTAATTGATAAAGTCATGTCCAAATGTTTGAAATTTAAAAGTAATTAAAAATATGATTTCTTTTAAAAATTTGAGCCATTTAAGTTAAAACTTGAGATTTCTTTGTTTCGAGGGAATATAAACATCACATCCAGTACGTTAGGACACAATATTTTAAAGCCTTCGTAATCAAAGTCATCTAACGGTTTATAAAACTTGTAAAAGGATATTTAGTTATTTAGCCAAACGGAAAATCGCAACCCAGTACGTTAGGGCACTATTTCTCGAATTTTCAAATACCAAAACATTGCCTTATTTAAAACCTTTAAATAAAATATTAATTTTGCAAAATGTATTTTATTTTAAACAATGATTATGTGACAATATTGCATTTATAAACTATAATACACAAATACTAAAAACAATTATAATACAATATCATGCAATAAAAATATAACTAAAATAACTACACTATAGTAATCATAAAATAATAAATAAATAAAAGGCATTACATAGATAAATAAAATATATAAAGCAATATATGTAAAACAATAGAAAAAGCTGAATAATAGATATATAATTTAATACATATAAAATATGATACATAATAATATATATAATAAATTTGAATAAAGATCTTTTATTAAAAATATATAATATAAATAATATAAGTAAAACATGTTATAAAGATATAAATAACTTTTATACAAAAATTTTAAAAATAATAATATAATACCATAATATATATAATATTCAAATACTAAATAATATAAAATAATATAAAAATTTATTAACGAAAATAAAATAATAAATAGAATGATTTAGTGTAATAAAATATAATAATCTAATACATATATAATATTAAATAGTAAAAATGAAAATACAAAGAATAAATAAAAAATAAAAATTAAACCTGAAAGAAAAAAAGGGTAAAAGTGTAAAAGGGCCAAATTTGAACACATGTCATAATGTAGGGACTGATTATGCAATTAATCCTCTTCTTCTATACGACGTCGTTGGTATCTTGTCTTGGAATAGTCTAAAGGGTTAAATTGAAACAAAAACAAACATCTAGGGCCGAATTAAAAGTAAAAAAAAAAAACCTAATTATAAAACTAGAAAAAAGCGGAATGGCCAAAAACGCAATTAGTCCTTCCTATGAAAAACACGCAGATCTTAGACTGGAGCGGGTCGGATCGGGTCGGCCAGGGACGATACGGCGTCGTTTTGGCTCTAAAATGCTTGGGATGAAACGGCGTCATTTCTTCAATCCTATAAAAGCCCAAATTTTTCTAAAAAACATTCATTCCTTCAGTTTTTTTTTTAAAAAGGTTTGTGCCCTTCAAAAAATCCTCTCCTGAGCGATAATCCGGTTCCCACTCCAGCATCAGACCACCGCATCGGCCACCGTCACCGGCCACCGTGCACGGTGGCTGAAATTCAAGAAAAACGTAAGTTTCTCTCTTTTTTGTGTTTTATAAATATATATTATATATAGCCTCCAGCAAAATAAAATAAAAATATTCGAAAATAAAAAGAAAAAGAAAAAAGCAAATAATAAAACCCTTTGCTTTTATTAATCTCTGTATACTCTCGATGTATTTGCCTCTATCTTTCTCTCTGTATTCTGTCTATTACGTGTTTCTCTGTGTATATTTGTGTATATTTTCTCTCTGTTTTTCGTGTGTAGCAGTGTAGCCCCCCTTTTTACAAGTCTTACGGGGTTTTTATAACCCTTGAAATAAAAAAAATAAAAAGGAAAGAAATCTTCCATATTTGCTGTCAATTTTTCTTTCTTTTTGTGCAGGAGAAACAGAGATCTTGCGGTGATGACTAGACGCTAACTGCGGCGTGATTCGGTGGTACATGAATGCTTGGCCTGGACGTGAGGAGCGGCGCGACGTTCGGGATGTTGCCTGCGGCGCTAGGGTTTCCTAGAAACCCTAGGCTACTAATTCTGTTTAATTGTTGGGCCTTTTGGGCTGCACTGATTTGGGCTTGATTAAGTCTAGCTAGGTTACTCGGGTTTGGGTTTGGTTTGTAGTTGGGCTAAGGGTTTGTAATCAGGTAGTTTAGGGTATTTGGTTAAAAGAAAGACTGTAAATGGACTATTTATTGGTTTTTATTTTTTTATGGGCCCGAGTAAAATTGGGTATTTACAGCTGCCTCTCTTTCCTCATTGTTGTGAAACAAGAATAGAGCAAAGACTATAAAAGGACCAATTTTTCCCGGTCTTGGAGGAGCCTTGGCTTCTTGGTCTTCTTCAAATGGCTTCTAACTCCACTGCGACTCCAGAGAGATAAAGCTAAAAGTGCTTTTGATCTGCTTCCTGCAACTTCAGGAAGATAAGATCTTTTGTCTTCAGTCTACTCTGCTACAACTTTGAGAGATAAGACTAAAATGTCTTCGATGTGCTTCCTGCAACTTTAGGAAGATAATATCTTCTTTCTTCAATCTACTCCGCTACAACTTTAGGGAGATAAGACTGAAAATGTCTTTTGATCTACTTCCTGCAACTTCAGGAATATAAGATCTTCTTTCTTCAATCTACTCCGCTACAATTTTAGGCAGATAAGACTGAAAATGTCTTTTGATATGCTTCTTGCAACTTCAGGAAGATAAGATCTTCTTTCTTTCGATTTGCTCCACTGCAACTTCAAGGAGATAAAATCTTCTATCTTTAGTCTTCTTATTTGCAACTTCGTGGAGATAAGACTAAAATGCCTTCGATCCGCTTCCGCAACTTCGTGAAGATAAGATCTTCTTTCTTCAATCTACTCGCTACAATTTTAGGGAGATAAGACCGAAAATGTCTTTTGATTTGCTTCCGCAACTTCGGAAGATAAGATCTTCTTTCTTCGATCTACTCCATCGCAACTTCGTGGAGATAAGATGAAAATATCTTTGATCTCGCTTCCCACAACTTCGTGAAGATGAGATCTTCTTTCTTCAATCTACTCCATCGCAACTTCGTGGAGATAAGATCGAAAATGTCTTTGATCTCGCTTCGCAACTTCGGAAGATGAGATCTTCTTTCTTCAATCTACTCTACCGCAACTTCGAGAGATAAGACCGAAAGTGTCTTTTGATCCGCTTCGCAACTTCGTGAAGATAAGATCTTCTTTCTTCAATCTACTCGCTACAATTTTAGGGAGATAAGACTGAAAATGTCTTTTGATCTCGCTTCGCAACTTCGTGAAGATAAGATCTTCTTTCTTCAATCTACTCCACGCAACTTCGAGGAGATAAGACCGAAAATGTCTTTGATCGCTTCGCAACTTCGGAAGATAATATCTTCTTTCTTCAATCTACTCTCATCGTAATTTCGGAGAGATAAGACTGAAAGTGTCTTTTGATCTGCTTCCTGCAACTTCAGGAAGATAAGATCTTCTTTCTTTCGATTTGCTCCACTGCAACTTTAGGGAGATAAAATCTTCTATCTTTAGTCCACTCCACTGCAACTTCAAGGAGATAAGACTAAAATGTCTTTTGATCTGCTTCCTACAACTTTAGCAAGATAATATCTTCTGTGGTCGATTTGCTCCACTGCAACTTTAGGGAGATAAAATCTTCTGTCTTTAGTCTACTCCACTGCAACTTTAGAGAGATAAGACTAAAACATCTTTGATCTGCTTCCTACAACTTTAGGAAGATAAGATCTTCTGTGGTCAATTTGCTCCACTGCAACTTCAGGGAGATAAAATCTTCTGTCTTTAGTCTACTCCACTGCAACTTCAGAGAGATAAGAGTAAAACATCTTTGATCTACTTCCTACAATTTTAGGAAGATAAGATCTTCTGCTTTTTCAATCTACTCTACTGTAACTTCAGAGAGATAAGATTGAAAGTGTCTTCGATCTTCTTCTTACAACTTTAGGAAGATAAGATCTGAAACTTCACCTATATTGCTACACCGTCTACTGAATAACATTTCCTGTAGATTTGATTTCATGTGTTATGAGTGACATGAATGCAATATATCATGAAAATGGTTAGGATTATAATGCAATGACCGGAATGAATTGAATGCATCTAATGAAATTTGATATGATACAAAAATGTTATGAATATGATTCCTAATCTAAGTGTTATTACTCATTTTTTTCATCATTTTTGTTTATCAATCATATTCTGCTTAACCAGCTCGCCCCAATGTAATTTTTAAGTCAACCCCATTTGAACCTCAGGACATGAAGTTGGTATCTCCCACTGCAACTTCAGGGGAATAGTATTTAGTTTCTCCCATACCACTTAGAGGTATAGAACTTGTATCACTTTTAATCTGTTACACCATTCCCTAGGTGTACTAACTAGATATATGTGTCTGAATGGATGCAGGGTATCCCGACAATGATCCTTTTTTACACTTGGATTGACCTTGTTCGTCATTTTTCGATGTGATACCACCAACAAAATTGTCTTATCCAATAAGAATCTAAAGAGATAATCATTTTTCAATGTTTTCAATCCCTTAGGCTTGGTGAGTTCTGAGCAATAGTCCTGTTTCAGATTCTCATGCTATGTAGAAGCTTCCAGAGTAATATGCGAAACTCCTTTTATGAAAATGTTATTAGTCCATAAATCTTTATTTCAATATAAAATGCTTGAAAAAGATTATAGAAATGGACAAGAAAGAAATTAATCAGGAGCATTACTCGAAACATATAAGCTAACCAAAGTAATAAATGAAAATTGATTGGTGTATCTTAAAAAGAATAAAGTAAGCAAAAATAGCAAAGGCTATAAAAGAAAGTTGATTAAGGTGTTTCTTTGAAAAGAATAAAGTAATCAAAGATAGAAAATTTACTAGGTGCCCCAGATATCGCAGCTTGAGCTTCTTTGTTCCAACTTCTTAAGGACCATTTTAAGCTCAATATGTGTTTAGGGGATCCGGAGTACTTTGTCGATGCCCCAAGACGTACCATACTTCTTCATTGTTAATTGAAATGTAACAAGACTATCAGATGCCCCACTTTTTATTCAAATTTTGAATCGCCTTTTTGGTTTTCACTCAAAGCCCTTTGGTCTCAAAGCGCCTTTGCGAATTTTTGCCTTGGCCTCTCTTTTCTTTCTTTCTTTTTTTTTTGAAGCGCCTTTACGGGTTTTCACCTTGATCTTTCCTATTTCAGGAAAATATCTCTTGACCAAATCAATTCATCGATTAGGCAAGTCTTAAATCATCCATCTCGATCAATACCAATGCTCATCTAGAATGTGCTCTTCATAAGTCCTTCCCGTTTGGCATATGCTTTCCTCTAAAATCATTTTGTAGAGGAAAATCTTTTCAACATCAGTTCCCTTGTGGAATTCTTTTGGATGAACCTCTTTGTCGTAAGCTCATATCATCCGATCATGATGGATAACTTTTAACCTCTTCTTCGATTAGATTCAATTGGCAAAAACACTTCAATTCCATAATGGGCAAGATGTTACCCCAGTGAAGGTTCTGGCCGACGTTCAATGGGACAAAAGGTAATTGATAGTTTCTTATGCCAATCTTTACAAGTCTAAGTCACCTTTTTTTTTGGCAACCTTTGCTATACAGTGATACGCTGCCTGATCTTTGGACAAACTATAAACTTTGACTTTGTACAGTTATGCATTCTTTGTTAGCATCTGATCTTTTTTTTAATAACCTCGACCTTGTAACAGTGGCATATGAAGCTACTTCCACCCTCTTAGGGAAGTAAACGACGATCACGACAATGAATCAACATTAGTTAAAAGCTTTTGACGAGATTGGCCCCATCTCATCCATGCCCCATATATGGAAAATTTATGAAGAACTGGAGTAGGCGTATGAATCTTGTTTCATTATATTCGGCATAACTGATATCACCCCTTTCTATATAGATCGGCAATGCTTGATTCTCATGTTTAGCCTGCTCCTTATGAGCCAAGGCATGTCCTAATATAATTGTGTGAAAACATCTTTGAATTCTTAAAAACAACTCAATAATGTCTTGCCTTATTTTGGTGGTGAGCTAGGCTTCGATCTTTACCCTTTCTAGGCTCGCAATATCCAATGACCCTTTGTAAAGTAAGGTCATTTTACATCTTGCTAAGCCATTCTTAACAAGTCAAGATATATTACAATCTCTATTATCTTCAAAGTCCTTAGATCCCTAGACCCATATCTTGTTCAAAAGGAATCAAGAATAACGCCGCTCATGACGTTGATATCCGGGTACCTAGGTACGAAGGAGAACAAATGATTCTAAGGATGATTATTTGGATAGTATGGTAAAGAATGAAAGAATATTGGTAAGAAAAATGTACATTATGAAATGTAAAGAATAAAAGAATATATATTCAAAAGATGTATTTTATTGAAATAAAATTTTGAACATAAGCCTATTTCACAAAAGAGCTCTTGTTGCCTCTAGGCCCAAGACAACAAGCCTGCTTTTGAACATTACTCTAGATTAGCCCTAAAAGTACGTAGATTTCTTCCATGTCTTATTATTCAAAACACTTCCAATTACACAAGGGTTTGGAAACTTCGTTTTTTTATTCCCTCTTTGATTTATTCAAGGAGTAGCAACTTTCTTGTCTCCTCCTTCAATCACTGCATTCACTTCCTCTTTAAAGTGATCAGGTTTTGATGGATCATCGAACTTCACAACTCTCATTTTAATAAACCTTTCGACCAACTTTTTAAAAGTATTGCAATTTTTGATTGAGTGGCCATTTATTCCCGCGTGGTACCCACATTGGGCATTCTCGTTATACCATTTTGGGAATGGACGTTACAACGATTTCGAATAAAATGGGGACACCACATGTGCATCAAACAAACTTTGATATAGCTCCGTATATGTCATGGGATTGGCGTAAATTGGAGCCTTTCAGAGTTATACTTATAGGCATTATTCATTTTCTTTTCCTTCTTCTTTAGGGCTTTTGAGGTCCCTTCTCCTCTTTCCTTCATTTCTACCAGAGCAACCGGTTTGGCTTGATCATTGCTTGGGTTAACACCCATTGGAGAGTAAATGATGTCTTCCTCGTCATCCTCACTATTTTCCACTGAGCTACTCATTTTTCCAAGTCCTCCGGTTAGTTGGCCTATCATACTCATTTGAAATTCCTGCATTTCTTGATGAATCTTGATCAATTGCTCCTGCATCTGTATTTGCATTTGTTCTATTCTCTCCAACCTTTGCTTCATGTTTTCCAGGTTAACTCTGAAATATTTTGACCGAATTAGGATTCTCTTGTAAAAGTCTAATGCAAATGATGCAATGTAATGCAAATGTATGAATGCAAAGAGGTATCGATTCTGATCAACTTCATTTTTAAAAAACTTTATTAGAAAACAAATTATTTTACATAAAATGGACTACTATATGCTTTCGCCCTAAATCTTATAGTTCTGACAATAAAACCAACTCTTGACCACGATCTGACCATAGCTCATACTTCGTGCTCAATGTATCAGCCTGTGATGCCAAAATCGAAACTATTGCTTCACCCATGAGGTAATCCCGACTTTTAACTTGGTCATGGGAATAGTGAAGCTCTTCCTTCTAACGCTATTCTCTTGTTTCAAGAAGCTCGATCTGAAGTTCACAACTGTGCCATGTTGCTTCTAACTCTTCAATTTTACCCTTCATTTCCTCAATCTTGACTTTAACTCAGTCACGGAATTATTGCTTCGATGGTGATGAAAAGATCGTCCAAGCTTAGCCTTTGATCTTCAGAAGAAGATTTGATTATTCACCCTAACTAGTGCCATACACTGAGTCACAATTCCATACTCAGAAAGATTCTTTCACTTCCATTTAAATTCTAACCATAGGTGAAAAACGTCTATTCTGGTTCATCTTATTAAATATATCAATTGGAGGATCAATACGAATTCCTTCCACAACGAATCCAATCTCTTGCAATGTTGTTTGGATCATAACGATGAGCCAAGAAGTTTCACAACAGTCCATCCTTCAATCCTAGATGGCTCCACCAATTCCTTATTGTTAAATTCCAACGCCCATTCCTTGGAGAGAAATCTTCACTATTGCCTACTCTTAACCTTGGTGCTAACAGAATACGTCCGTCTACTTAGGTGACCATCTTCATATGAAAAAAAAAACACTGTAATGGGTAAAAGTGTCCATCTGTACTTCCTACGCTCACTTTGAAGTGATTGGTGAATATAGTTACCTTCTACCCTTTAGTTTAAACACCACGCCTTACCATAGGTGTCGTACAATCTTCTTCGCATCCGATTTCGCTTTGATCATAACAACATCAGGGGTTACAAGTGGCAGAGATTCCAGTGCTGCCCCATTTCTCTCTTACTCAAACAAATCCATACCTTGAAATCTTCTTTCTAATTGGTTTTGCTCTAACCATATACGGACGATTGCATTATCTTCCACTTTATCAAGGAACCCGTTCTCCATGACCAGTTTTCTAACTTAGAAACTGATCGTGAATCTACACCTCTTAATGTATGAAATGGTGTGCACAAATAAAACACAAAAAATTAGCACCGCAAAATAAGATATAAAACAAGTAAAAATATGATGTTATGTAATGCATGAATGCAGAGAAAGAGAAGTGTTGATTTTGAATTTAGTTACATTAGAAAAACTTTTCTAGAAAACAAATTTCTTTACACAAAATGGATCGCATACACGGCCTTGTCCTCATAGTCCAAGTGAAAACATGAATCCCTTCTTCGCAAAAGTCAAGTCTTGCAAACTTCTAATAGATGCCTCCTCTAGCTCCTTTTGCTTGATCTGGACTGTGACTCCTGTTCACTTGTTAGCTTCTTCAAGAATGTCGAGCCATGGAAATCTTTGAATAGTCTTGTCAACTTGAATCCTTGGGTGATAAGGTCTTGTATTCCTTCATGGACTATCAGTCTTCTCTCATTGTATTCACTTGGAATATATTCAGACGACCGTATTATAATCCACTTTATCAAAAAATACATTTTCTTATGACCAACTTTTCTATTTAGTAATCGAACTTGAAATCAACACCTCTTTTCTATGATGTGAATGCAATGCAATCAAAACAAAAGAAAACCCGTTAGCAGAGGAAAAATAACATAGAACCTATCAGGGCGACCACTAGGGTTTGACATGGTTCTACCTAGGGTAGGCCCTTAGGGTTCACTATATGCGGTTAGCTCTAAAGTTGAGGTACCCAAACCAGCAGATTCCTCGATCCTCACCCATTATAGGCTCATATGGACCGAGTTTGGTTCAGGGCAATACATTTCCCTATAGCTGCACGGAGGTGAAAACCTTACGAAGACATAGGTACGGATGTATCCCGAAAGTAATTCACTATTCTGCACGGAGGTGAAAACCTCACGAAGGAGTAGCTTTTCGTTCCCACTTAAGGGTGTGACCACAACGGTCATGCAAATGCAATGCAAAGATATTTTATGTAAACAGAATCGCATGCAAATAAAAAGGATCATAATTTTTAAACCAGATTTTTAAACTTAGACATAAGGACATGAAACTATCAATTTTATGGCTTGACTCTCTTATTGGTCCCCAGTGGAGTCGCCAAGCTGTCGAAACCATCTTAAAAATTGGGTTTTGGAAAATAGGGATCTACTTTAAAAACAAAAACGGGATTCACCACCAATCTTTTTAACTTAGGTGTGATTGGTTCACCTTGTAAAACGTTACGTTTTAAAAATATTTTTGGTCTACGAAAATCATAAGAAAATAGGTTCGGGAGTCGGTTACGTACGAGGAAGGGTTAGCACCCTCGTAACGCCCAATAAATTGGTACCTAATTGATAAAGTCATGTCCAAATGTTTGAAATTTAAAAGTAATTAAAAATATGATTTCTTTTAAAAATTTGAGCCATTTAAGTTAAAACTTGAGATTTCTTTGTTTCGAGGGAATATAAACATCACATCCAGTACGTTAGGACACAATATTTTAAAGCCTTCGTAATCAAAGTCATCTAACGGTTTATAAAACTTGTAAAAGGATATTTAGTTATTTAGCCAAACGGAAAATCGCAACTCAGTACGTTAGGGCACTATTTCTCGAATTTCCAAATACCAAAACATTGCCTTATTTAAAACCTTTAAATAAAATATTAATTTTGCAAAATGTATTTTATTTTAAACAATGATTATGTGACAATATTGCATTTATAAACTATTATACACAAATACTAAAAAACAATTATAATACAATATCATGCAATATAAAATATAACTAAAATAACTACACTATAGTAATCATAAAATAATAAGTAAATAAAAGGGCATTACATAGATAAATAAAATATATAAAGCAATATAGGTAAAACAATAAAAAATTGAATAATAGATATATAATTTAATACATATAAAAGATGATACATAATAATATATAAAATAAATTTGAATAAAGATCTTTTTTTAAAAAATATAATATAAATAATATAAGTAAAACATGTTATAAAGATATAAATAACTTTTATACAAAAATTTTAAAAATAATAATATAATACCATAATATATATAATATTCAAATACTAAATAATATAAATAATATAAAAATTTATTAACGAAAATAAAATAATAAATAGAATGATTTAGTGTAATAAAATATAATAATCTAATAAATATATAATATTAAATAATAAAAATGAAAATACAAAGAATAAATAAAAATAAAAAATTAAACCGAAAAAAAAAAAGGGTAAAAGTGTAAAAGGGCCAAATTTGAACACATGTCATAATGTAGGACTGATTATGCAATTAATCCTTTTCTTCTATACGACGTCGTTGGCATTTTGTCTTGGAATATTCTAAAGGGTTAAATTGAAACAAAAACAAACATCTAGGGCCGAATTAAAAGTAAAAAAAAAAACCTAATTATAAAACCAGAAAAAAGCAGAATGGCCAAAAACGCAATTAGCCCTTCCTATGAAAAAGCGCGGATCTTAGGCTGAGCGGGTCGGATCGCCGAGTCGGACAGGACGATCTGGCGTCGTTTGGCTCGAAATGCTTGGGATGAAACGCGTCGTTTCTTCAATCCTATAAAGCCCAATTTTTGTAAAAACATTCATTCCTTCGTTTTTTTTTTAAAAAAGGTTTGTGCCCTTCAAAAATCCTCTCGAGCGATAATCTGGTTCCCACTCCGTGTCGGACCACCGTCCGACCATCGTCACCGCCACCGTGCACGGTATTTAAATTTAAGAAAAACGTAAGTTTCTCTCTTTTTGTGCTTTATAAATATATATATTATATATAGCCTCAAAGAAAAAAAAAAAAATTCAAAATAAAAGAAAAGAAAAAGCAAATAATAAAACCTTTGCTTTTATTAATCTCATATACTCTCGATGTATTTGCCTCTATCTTTCTCTCGTATTACATCTATTGCATGTTTCTCTGTGTATTTGTGTAACACCCCAAATCCTAGCCCAAACACCACAATAGGATCGGTATGTCACTAAGGAAATTTTGTAAAACAAATCGTTTTGTTAGAAAGCCCAAATGTAATTTATATAAAATATGCCTTTATGAATAAAACCCAAACTTAATTACATGCCTTAGTTTAATTAAAATAAATGTTTGAATAGCTAAAATAATTTATCCCATAATAAAACAAGATATAAACTAGTGGCCCATTGCCTTATTACAACGAGGTTTAAAATCCATTAAATAAAACATAATATAAAATAATTAACTTGAGTCTTTTTGCGGATCCACATATTCTTTTGCATGGCCACCTTGCGCTCCTCTCCATTTCATCAGATGCACTAAATGCTACGAAAGGTTAGTTTAAAGGGGTGAGTCGCGAGACTCGGTGTGCAACCCTCATGCACCACTAGATTTGGGCCTCATTAAACATAATAATAAATTCATTTACATGAAAACATATAATATGCAAAGCCCAACCCATTTGCCTAGGTTTCCATCCGCTACACGCCTGCACCAACCAACACACCATTGGGGATTTCTACAATCAACCCACACCGCTACTCTCCAAGATGGCGGTCATCTTTGCTCATCAACATATATTGGTGAAGACCTTATAATATATAATGGCAAGCTCAGATAATGATTCACGGCATTAGCCGCTACAGTAGTTCAGGGTAAAAATCGTTACTCATATACATGTATATATAACTTCCTCCTTTCATCACCCACCCCATGCAACATGCACAATAATTTAAAACATGTACAACAGTTTACTTGTAACATATAGTCAGATTATTTACTAACCTGAGGGTCCGTCGTTTAAATCCGAGATTTCACTTTTAATGTAACATATAAATCTTGTGAACACATATACATATATATACATTTATTATTAATCGATCTAGACGGTGGGAAGTGTTACACACGATTCACCGATAAAATGAGGCTTTCTATATCGATGCTATCCTTAGTCAACACAACTGCTATCTGCCTAAGGTGTTGTTCAGAAGCCGGTCCACAACCAATTGGCCAATCTCGAACAGCAAATACTGCTCGTTTCTTAAACTTAGGGATTCTTTCTTTTGTCTGATCCATATTTAATTCCATCAAATCCTTATTAGAGCTACAATAACAATCCTCCTTTTAAAGTTAAGATCATATATATATTAAATGAATCTAATAAAATTCTAGGGATAATCTTCTTACCTTAAAATCCCGAAATTGGAGACTTATGATTTTCGGCTTTTAGATCTAGTCGACTAAGCCTCCTTCAAATCCTGAATTGCCGCCCATCATAAAACCATTAACTATTATTTTTCGGCTTTTGCCTTTCTAAAATAGATTATGAAAACTAATCAAAATTCGACTCTTACCTTAGCTTAGGAGATTTGGCTAGCACTAGGGAGAGGATTCGGTAATGCCGATGGAATATTTAAATGCCGAAAGTGTAGAACAATTTCTCAAATAGGATGAATAAAAGAAAAAAGCGATAGATGCTTCGGCTTTTTAGAGAACTCGGCACAAGGGAAAAGAAAGTGGGGAAAAGTTTTGGCTTTTAAAGAAATTAGAGAAAGAAATTTGGAGAAAAGAAGCTAGGGAATTTCGGCATAAAAGGGAGAGGATTTAATGTCAGAAACAAGGAGCTAGCCCCCTCTATTTATAGGAAATTCGGCAACCCTTTGCCATGTAGTAGCTGGTTTCTTTACTCCTCTCAATGATGGATTCTTGGCCATCACTCTCTTTGTAGATAAATTCTAACTTTTCTCCTCTATCTTAATCTACTAGCTCATCTAAAAGAGACTTAATTATCTCTAACTCCTCCTCCTTTATCAAGATATTATCCACATATTTTAAACATTAAAACCCTAAATTTTAGCCTTGTTGCCATCCACTCCACCTAATCCTAATGCCCAAAATTTAGCTAACTTAAATTAAAAGAATTGGGCTCCATGAAACTTAAATTTGGGCCTCTTACTCCCTTGTGTGGTGTCACCTCCTAAGATTGGGCCACAAGCCCACTTTGGTATTTTAAACATAGATACTACCTTTTAAACCCTATAATGCCCAAACAGATAATTTTAATCAAGGCCTCTGCCTAAGCCTGAGCCCAATTTGGACCCCTAACACTTAAATTTACTCATTCAACATATTCATCCATTAAACGCATAGGCCCAAAAATTTAGGATGTTACAGTTCTACCCTCCTTAAAGAAATTTCGTCCTCGAAATTTCCAACTAACTAGAAATCATACTACCTAAGTCTCACCACTATGCTTTCGCTACGCACTTTAATTCTAAAGCAAAATAAACACTTAGTATACTATGGTAGGTACGCACCATTATTCGTGATCCAAGCGTCTTCGTCCTCTTGTACTCATTCTTTCGATCGACGTTTATCGATTAAGAATTTTATGAATAATTAATTCTTCCCACTTATTAACCGCGAACAATCTTATGTAAAATCATTTCGATAGTAGTTCTTTCAATTCAATTCTATCTACGGGTTTAGTTCTCAAGTTGATACTTCCTAGTCCTAGAGTTCACCTTTAGTCAACATTCAAAGACACATCAATCATAAAACAACCTTATAAACTTACATTCACCACCTAGGGGTATTTTCGTGCTTCACTACCCGGGGTATTTTCGTAATTTTACCTATGTGGGTATTTTGTAATTTTCCAAAATAAGGTTCCGGTGATTTGATGAAATAAAGGTATTTTGGTAATTTTCCAACTTGGGGGTATTTCGATAATTTTGCAAATCTGAGGGTATTTCGATAATTTTTGCAAATTTGGGGTTATTTTAGTAATTTATGAAATCTAGGGGTGTTTCAGTAATTTTTCCAATCAGGGGTATTTTGGTCATTTACAACTCAGGGATATTTTGATGTTGTTGTTGTTGTTTTTGTTTCCTATGGAAAGATTCTGTTGACTTTGTAAATCGGGGTATTTCTGCAAACCATAGGTATTTTTTCAAAGTAAGGATATTTTAAAAATTTTTGTGAGAAAAACAGGTGGCTGGTCCCTTTCGGGTTTTAATTGTAGTTTTGGCTCATCAACACGCACTCGTAACTAGGGTGAATAGTCACTACGCACTGTAGGATTCTAGTAGAAAGGAGGTGAGTCACTAGGAATTGCTTAAGTACCAAGCTTTCCTGAATCCACTCCTAGACATGCATATGCCTATTACCACACCTGTCATGGCTAAAGTGAACAATCACTATGCACCGTAAGATTCCGTGAAGGGAGGTGAGTCACTCGACCGCTTAAATACCAAGCTCTTCCTTGATCTATTCCTAGACATGCATATGGTTGTTACCACATTTTAGTCTTGTGACTTGTTTCTGTGTTTTGTTTAATGAAGTTAAGTCTTATGGATTTTAAGAATTTGTTTGTCTAAGCCTAGAGTCCATCAAGTTCTAACCTAGATAGTCTACATCCCATAAGCCCGTTAAGCCCACATTTATATCACACAATGGTTTAGAGTACTTACCTGGCGAACTTGGCCGAAGTCTCAGGTGCCATGCTGAACTAATAAACCTTTGCTAATAAAAATCCATGTTTTAAAACCCATTTTTAGAAAATCTTTTGGGCCCAAAATCCCAAAGCCGAGTTTTGAACCGGGCTCTGATACCAATTTGTAACACCCCAAACTCGACCCAAACACCACGACCGGATCTGGTATGTCACTAAGGAAATTTTGTAAAACAAATCGTGTTGTCAGAAAGCCTAAATGTAATTTATATAAAATACGCCTTTATGAATAAAACCCAAACTTAATTACATGCCTTAGTTTAATTAAAATAAATGTTTGAATAACTAAAAATAATTTATCCCATAATAAAACAAGATATAAACTAGTGGCCCATGGCCTTATTACAACGAGGTTTAAAATCCATTAAATAAAACATAATATAAAAATAATTAACTTGAGTCTTTTTGCCGGATCCACATATTCTTTTGCATGGCCACCTTGCGCTCCTCTCCAGCCCGGTCCGATGCACTAAATGCTACCTGAAAGGTTAGTTTAAAGGGGGTGAGTCGCGAGACTCAGTGTGCAACCCTCATGCACCACTAGATTTGGGCCTCATTAAACATAATAATAAATTCATTTACATGGAAACATATAATATGCAAAGCCCAACCCATTTGCCTAGGTTTCCATCCGCTACACGCCTGCATACCAACTAACACACCATTGGGGATTTCTACAATCAACCCACACCACTACTTTCCAAGATGGCGGTCATTCGCTCATCAACATATATTGGCCAAAGCCCTTGTAACATATAATGGTCAAGCTCAGTATAATAGTTCACGGCATTAGCCTTCTGATGAGTTCGTGGTAAAACCGTTACTCATATACATGTACATATAACTTCCTCCTTTCATCACCCACCCCATGCAACATGCACAATAATTTAAAACATGTACAACAGTTTACTTGTAACATATAGTCGATTATTTACTAACTCGAGGGTCCGTCATTTAAATCCGAGATTTCGCTTTTAATGTAACATATAAATCTTGTGAACACATATACATATATATACATTTATTATTAATCGATCTAGCGGTGGGGAAGTGTTACACACGACACCGATAAAACGAGGCTTTCTATATCGACGCTATCCTTAGTCGACACAAGCGCTATCTCGCCTAAGGTGTTGTTTAGAAGTTTTAGACGACAACCAATTGGCCAATCTCGAATAGTAGATCTCGCTTCGTTTCTTAAACTTAGGAATTCTTTCTTTTGTCCGATCCATATTTAATTCCATCAAATCCTTATCAGAGCTACTATAACAATATTTAATCATTAATCCTCCTTTTAAAGTTAAGATCATATATATATTGAAGCGAATCTAATAAAATTCTAGGGATAATCTTCTTACCTTAAAATCCCGAAATTGGAGACTTATGATTTTCGACTTTTAGATCTAGTCGACTAAGCCTCCTTCAAATCCCGAATTGTCGCCCATCATAAAACCATTAACTATTAGCTTTTGGCTTTTGCCTTTGTAAAATAGATTATGAGAACTAATCAAAATTCGACTCTTACCTTAGCTTAGGAGATTTGGCTAGCATTAGGGAGAGGATTCGGTAATGCCGATGGAATATTTAAATGCCGGAAGTGTAGAACAATTTCTCAAATAGGATGAATAAAAGAAAAAAGCGATGGATGCTTCGGCTTTTTAGAGAAATCGGTGCAAGGGAAAAGAAAGTGAGGAAAAGTTTCGGCTTTTAAAGAAATTAGAGAAAGAAATTTGGAGAAAAGAAGCTAGGGAATTTCGGCACAAAAGGGAGAGGATTTAATGTCGAAACAAGGAGTTAGCCCTCTATTTATAGGAAATTGACAACCCTTTGCCATGTAGTAGCTGGTTTCTTTACTCTCTCGTTGATGGAT
This sequence comes from Gossypium rotundifolium, assembly GCA_025506655.1. Taxonomy (NCBI): domain Eukaryota; kingdom Viridiplantae; phylum Streptophyta; class Magnoliopsida; order Malvales; family Malvaceae; genus Gossypium; species Gossypium rotundifolium. The sequence continues at coordinate 135,086,543 of CP106729.1, read as the reverse complement.
TCTTGGCCATCACTCTCTTTGTAGATAAATTCTAACTTTTCTCATTTATCTTAATCTACTAGCTCATCTAAAAGAGACTTAATTATCTCTAACTCCTCCCTCCTTTATCATCATATTATCCATATATTTTAAACATTAAAACCCCTAAATTTTAGCCTTGTTGCCATCCACTCCACCTAATCCTATTGCCCAAAATTTAGCTAACTTAAATTAAAAGAATTGGGCTCCATGAAACTTAAATTTGGGCCCTTTACTCCCTTGTGTGGCGTCACCTCCTAAGATTGGGCCACAAGCCCACTTTGGTATTTTAAACATAGATACTACCTTTTAAACCCTATAATGCCCAAATAGATAATTTTAATTAAGGCCTCTGCCTAAGCCTGAGTCCAATTTGGACCCCTAACACTTAAATTAACTCATTCCACATATTCACCCATTAAACGCATAGGCCCAAAAATTTAGGATGTTACAATTTGTGTATATTTTCTCTCTATTTTTCGTGTGTAGCAGTGTAGCCCCCCTTTTTTAAAAGTCTTACGGGGTTTTTATAACCCTTGAAATAAAAAAAATAAAAAGGAAATAAATCTTCCATATTTGCTGTCAATTTTTCTTTCTTTTTGTGCAGGAGAAACGGAGATCTTACGATGATGACTAGACGCTAACTGAAGCGTGATTCAGTGGTGCGCTGAATGCTTGGCCTGGGCGTGAGGAGCGGCGCGACGTTCGGGATGTTGCCTACGGCGCCCAGGGTTTCCCAGAAACCCGAGGCTACTGATTTCTGTTTAATTGTTGGGTCTTTTGGGATGCACTGATTTGGGCTTGATTAAGTCTAGCTAGGTTAATCGGGTTTGGGTTTTGGTTTGTAGTTGGGCTAAGGGTTTGTAATCGAGTAGTTTAGGGTATTTGGTTAAAAGAAAGACTGTAAATGGACTATTTATTGGTTTTTATTTTTTTATGGGCCCGAGTAAAATTGGGTATTTACATAATATATTTAAAATAAACACATAATTATTCATTTAATATTATAACTATTCAAATTATATTATTTAAATAGTTATAATTCTTTTCAAAAAGCAAATAATATAACTTTTGATTAATTACACCCATTCATTTATAGTTATTGGAACACTATAAATATTTGAAAATGTTCAACAATCTCTCCCATTTTAAAATATTTTAGATTTTGATATTCTTGGAAATCAATTTGCATAAATGAAGGTATCTTACGATTGAACCTTCACTTAGTGAAAACATGTTAAATTTAATCGAAATTGCATGGTAGACTAAGTTTTGAACCAACTTTTCCATTTGCTAACCGAACCTATCTCACACAATGATTTCAACATCGGTCAATGCATAGTATCTAGGGACACTATTATGACCATGTGTTTGTGTCCTCTTTTCATGAGTGCTGCTAAAGCCAAGCCCTTAAGCTCCTAGAAGCTGTCACACTTCCACTCACATAGGTAGATCCCATCAAGAGTGCTCCAAAAATTATAACACCCTAACATATTTATATTATGGGTCCATTAAGAGTACATTACTCATCTTTCCTTTATTATTACGGATACTTAACACTTTAATCTTAGGATGGATTTATTTATAGTGCTAACAATCACATACTAATGATGTATTTTGTCTCATTGAACTCAAGACTTGATGTTATACCAAGCATTGAGTCGAGTTCCATCATAGGTGCCTCTAATTAATGGGCTTGTGTCCTATCCCTTTTGAGGTCATTTTCTCGCATCTCTAGCAAGACTTTTGTCAAAGGATCCACCAAATTTTCACTTGACCTCACATAATTAATAGTGATCACTCCATCAGAGATTAATTGTCAGACATAACTATGTCTTAATCCAATGTGTCTAGATTTTCCATTATATAGTTGGCTATATACCTTTGCTGGAGTAGCCTTACTATCACAACGGATGGAAATAGGTGGAATTGGCTTAGGCCATAAAGGTACATCATAAAGCAAATTTCTTAACCATTTTGCTTCTTTAGATGCAGAGGCTAATGCAATAAATTCTGCTACCATGGTGGAATCAATAATACATGTTTGTTTCTTGGAACCCTAAGAAATGGCTCCTCCACCAAGAATGAAGATCCATCCACTAGTAGATGCATGATCATCCAAACTTGTAATCCAACTAGCATCTGAATACCCCTCTAAAACTGGAGGATATCTATTATAACACAATCTATAGTTAATAGTTTTCTTTAAGTACCTAAGTACTCTATTCAAAGCTTGCCAATGCAAAATACTTAGATTACTTGTGTACCTACTAAATTTCCCAACAGCATATGCAATATCTGGTCTTGTACAAGTCATTATGTAAATAAGACAACCAATCAGACTTGCATATTTCAATTGATCAATTTTCCTACCAACATTAGATACTAATTTTATTTGAAGATCCATGGGTGTAGATGCTGGTATATAGTTGAAAAGATCAAACTTTTTAAGCACCTTTTCAATGTAATGTAATTGTAAGAAAGCTATAGTGCTTTCATCTCAGGTTATATTAATCCCAAGAATAACATCTGCTACACCCATATCCTTTATAGCAAAGTTGTTTGACAATAATTTCTTTGTTTTTTCTATTTTTTCCAAATCTTTACCAAAAATGAGCATGTCATCTACATATAAGCGACACCTTTTCCATTTTCAAATTTTCTATATATGCACTTATCGGATTTATTAATTTTATAGCCATTAGCTAAAACAACCTTATCTAACTTTTGGTACCATTTTTTTGGTGCTTGTTTAAGCCCATATAAAGATTTAACAAGCTTACATACCTTATGCTCTTGTCCTGGAACCACAAATCCTCCCTATTGTTCCATGTACACTTTCTCTTCCAATTCACCATTTAAAGATGTAGTTTTAACATCCATTTGATGAACAACCAAATTATATATAGAGGTAAATAATATTAAGATTTTAATTGTAGAAATTCTTGCTACTAGATCATAGGTATCAAAATAATCAATACATTGTTTTTGTGCAAAACCTTTGGCTACCAACCTTGCTTTAAATTTATCAATGATTCCATCGACCTTCATTTTCTTTTTGAAGATCCATTTAAAGCCTATTGGTTTGGAACCCGATGGAAGATCAACTAAGATCCAAGTTTGATGTCCTATTATTGAATCCATCTCATAATTTATTACTTCTTTCCAAAAAGCAGAGTCTTGAGATTTCATTGCCTCTTTAAATGTAATAGGATCAGATTCCATATTATAACAATAATGTATCTTATTGCATATACTTTAACATTTTCCTTTTACAAGAAACATATTTAAATCTGGTCCAAAATCTTTGACCTTTCTAATCCTCTTGCTTCTTCTTAATTCTTTACAATATTCATTATTATTATCAATTTGTTCCAATGGAATCTCATTCTCATTTGAAGAATGAATCAATTGTTGTGGCTGTAATTGTCTTGAAATAGAATTAAATCTATTTTCATCAAAAATAGCATCTCTTGATTCAAAAACAATATTAATTGAAATTGAATCATTTGGTTCAATTACCATGAACCTATATTCCTTGCTATTATGTGCATATCTTATAAATATGTGTTCAGTTCCTCTTTCACCTAACTTTTTACGTTTAGGTGTTAGAACTTTGGCAATACCTCTACAACCCCAAACTTCAAATAATTAAGGTTTAGTTTCCTTTTCTTCTATTGTTCATAAGAGGTTATTTTTGTTTCCTTATTAGGAACTCTATTCAATATATGACAAGCTACTAGAACAGCTTTTCCCTAAAAATATTGTCCAAGACCTGAATATGATAACATTGAATTTACCATTTCAGTCAAGACTCTATTTTTCCTTTCAGCTACACCATTTTGTTGTGGTGTGTAAGGGGCCGAAACTTGATGGACAATTCCAGTTGATTCAAAATAACTTGGATTATATTATTATCCACCTTTATTCGATCTTAAGCACTTGATAAATGATTCACACTAAAGTTCAACTTCAGATTTATAAACTTTAAATTTATTAAGCACTTTATCTTTTGAATGCAATAAATATACATAACAATATCTAGAACAGATTATCAATAAAAGTAACAAAATATAAAAGTAACAAAATATTTCTTTCCACCTAATGTAGGAGTATTATGCATGTCACATAAATCACTATGCATCAAATCAAGCAATTTTGTTTTCCTTTTAACCTTAGGAAAAGGGTTTCTTGTAATTTTAGTCAACATACATGTATTGCATTTTTCAATATTATTATTAAAAATAGGAATTAAATCTAACGTATACATGTCATTCAATTTTCTATAATTCAAATGATCTAATCTATAATGCCATAAACAAAAAGATTCAACAATATAAGCAAAATAGTATTTTTATTCTTATTAATAATATTGAGTTTGAACATAATCTCATACATATACTCTTTCCCTACAAAAATTCCTCCCTTAGACAAAATAAACTTATCTGCTTGAAAAATAAGTTTGAAACCAAACTTGTTCAATAGACTTCCAGACACTAAATTTTTCCTAACTTCTAGTACATAATATACATCATTTAAGATTAAAAATTTCCAAAAGTGAATTGTAGTTCAACAGACCTTTTGTCTTTGATTGCTGCGATGGAAGAATTTCCCATGTACAAGACATTGTCATTTTCACATTGTGTGAACTTTGTGAGCATGCTTTTGTCTTTGCACACATGTTTGGTTGCTCCGGTATCAATCCACCGTGTATTACCATCTTGTGCCATATTAGTTTCAGATATCATTGCTACGAACTTTTCGTTATTATCAGCCTTATAAGATGATATCTTCTTTAAAAATTGACATTCATTCTTAAAATGTCCCGGCTTACCACAATGATAGCATGAGCCCTTTTGTTTCTTTTTGAACTTAGGTGCTCTATCAGTCTGTTTGAACTTTCTCTTGAATGGTTTAGTAGTTTGTACCTCCTCATTAACATGCACTTTGGCATTTTTAGAATTTAGGTTCTGATTTTGCTTTTGATATTCTTCTTCAATACAAAGATGATTTGCCAAAGCCTCAAGAGATATTTCCTCTTTCTTATGTTTTAGAATTCTTTTAAAATCTTTCCAAGATGGAGGAAGTTTGTCTATTATGGAGGATACAACAATCATTTCATCCATTTTCATATCATATTGCTTGAATTGAGTTAGCATCTTTTCAATATCATAGAATTGTTTCATAACAGAATGGCCATCAACCATTTGATAATTATTGAAACGACTGACAAGAAATTTCTTACTTGTAACATCTTCAGTCATGTGTCTTATCTCCAATTTGTCCCTTAATTCTTTAGCGGTGACCTCGTTTTGGTAGGTGTTGAACAAACCATTAGATAAACCATTCAATATGTGGCCCATGCACATGTAATCAGCATTGTCCAATTTTTTTCTTTCTCGGGTTGCAGGAACAAATTCGTTTTCATTCTCTTCAGGTCTTGGAGTATCCAAAACATAAGCAATCTTCAAAGTTGATAATAAGAAGTACATCTTTTTCTACCATCGTCGAAAATTGCCACCATGAAACTGATCAAGTTTGACAAAGTTGGAAGCCAACTCCCTTAGTGTTCCACTTTCATGTGTTGTGGTAGTCATCATGAAATATAACCTTAAAATTGTTAGTACAGATCTCCAATGAGGAAAATCTCGAACATAAGAACGGAACTCGAACATAAAAAGAAGAAATAGTACAAAGCTTCAAGGCGTGTATCAAGCCACTATCTTTAAGGTTATATTCGCCCCCACCTATCTTCAGTGTGAAAATGAGTTCCAAGCAAATTAACCTCGAGGATACAATGAAGCCAATGATTATTTTCGTTTTGCACTGGCGAGAATAGTCTACTACGCACTGAGCAATGTATAACAAGAAACTCAATTTCTACAAAGGATTCCTCAGTAATACTTTATAAAATAATCTATTAATATTAGAAAATGAAGGAAGAAAAGAAAGAATATTAGAATTTGTTGGTGTGATCCAAATGAAATCTCATTCCTATTTATAGGAATTTTCATGTATCTTCATAGAGACATTTTTAATAAGTGTCTTTTCGAATAATAATGTCTTTAAAATAAACACATAATTATTCATTTAATATTATAACTATTCAAATAATATTATTTAAATAGTTATAATTCTTTTCAAAAATCAAATAATATAATTTTTGATTAATTACATCCATTCATTTAAAATTATTGGAACACTATAAATATTTGAAAATATTTCAACATAAAGTTCAATGGGATTATGTAACAAAAAATTGGGTAACTTTTAAATTATTATTTTCATGCTAAATTTTATAAGGAAAAAATATATTTCATGATAATTTTAAAATAGAAAAAAATTAAATAAATGAAATAAATTTAGTAAGAAGAACCAAAATTGGTATACGTCAAATTTTTATATTCCCTATTATTTTTTTGGTGATTTTAATTTTTTTTTTTACTTGGGTGAGTATAAAAATTATAAGAGAGTACCAAATATTGATTCATCTTATAAAATATTTTAATTTTTTAAAATTTTATTAATAAATATTATAAATTTTACTAATATGCAAAAAAATTTTAAAAATTTAATTTATCAAGTCAAGACTTTATTTTAAAAGCAAATTTTGATGGCATATAAAAATTATTAAAGAATACTAAAATTATGAGAGATTAGCGTGCCCAAAATTATAAAGCAATAACAAAAATGGAAAGGAATTTTCTTTTCAAGTTTTTACTTATTTATTAGGTAACTCATTTACAATTACAAAAACCTTATGAGAAACTCATTGTAACGATTTTTCTTAGAATTTCGCGTCAAGAGGTAAGTAACGGTAGGCACCAAAGTTTAACGCTGTTTAGGGCATTTTGGATATTTCCAACATCAAAGTAATAAATAAGCGGGGGTAATTTACTACAATATATCAAAATAAAATAAAAATTACGAAAATGGATCGAAATTTATATTATTTACGGAAAATAGTTATTTCCCCCAAAAATACATCCACGTCAGCGCATTTTGGGGGGATGCAGCAGGAAAGCGCGCCCTTGAGGGAGTGCTTTGTGCCACATCAGCATAAAACGTGTTGACGAGGACGCGCTTTGCTGATGTGGCAAAGCGCTCCCTCAAGGGCGCGCTTTTGCCCTCTTTCCCCAACGCCTTTTCGACTATTTTTAGTGTTATGGTATGAGATTTTATGGTTTTAGGGCTAGGGTTTAGGATTTTTTAGGGTCGTTAGGTTTAGAGTTTTGAGGGGAAAATTAATGGACTAGATTATAGGGTTAATTAGGGTTTAGTAAAAATATGTTTAGGGTTTTGGGGAAAATATATTAGCAAAATAAAAATTATTTGAATTTTTTTGACAATTGTATCTAGCAAGTAATTTTGAGAAGACGTTTCTAAGCAAATAGTGCCAAAAACGCTTCAAGCAGGATGCACTGTCAGCAAGAGTACTGAAAAAAGCTCCCACGTGGACGCTCTTTTGCTATAGTTGTCTCCAGTAACATAATTTTGAGAAGATGTTTCTGAACAAATAGTGCTGAAAAAGCTTCAAGTAGGATGCACTGTCAGCAAGAGTAATGAAAAGAGCTCCCATGTGGGCGCTCTTTTGCTACAATAGTCTCCAGTAAAATAATTTTGAGAAGACGTTTCTGAACAAATAGTGTCGAAAACGCTTCAAGCAGGACGCATTGTCAACAAGAGTACTAAAAAGGGCTCCTACGTGGACGCTCTTTTGCTACAATAGTCTCTGGTAACATAATTTTGAGAAGACGTTTCTGAACAAATAGTGCCCAAAACACTTCAAGCAATATGCACTGTCAGCAAGAGTACTAAAAAGAGCTCCCACGTGGACGCTCTTTTGCTACAGTAGTCTCCGGTAAAATAATTTTGAGAAGACGTTTCTGAACAAATAGTGCCCAAAACGCTTCAAGCAGGATGCACTGCCAGTAAGATTACTGAAAAGAGCTCCCACGTGGACGCTCTTTTTCTACAGTAGTCTCTAGTAAAATAATTTTGAGAAGACGTTTCTGAACAAATAGTGCCAAAAACGCTTCAAGCAGGATGCACTATCAGCAAGAGTACTGAAAAGAGCTCCCACGTGGACGCTCTTTTGCTGTAGTAGTCTCCGATAACATAATTTTGAGAAGACATTTCTGAAAAATAGTTCCCAAAACACTTCAAGCAAGATGCACTGTCAGCAAGAGTACTGAAAAGAGCTCCCACGTGGACGCTCTTTTGCTACAGTAGTCTCCGGTAAAATAATTTTGAGATGATGTTTCTGAACAAATAGTGCCCAAAACACTTCAAGCAGGATGCACTGCCAGCAAGATTATTGAAAAGAGCTCCCATGTGGACTCTCTTTTTGCTAAAGTAGTCTCTAGTAATCCTTAGACTATAAATCAACCAAATTTCATTCTTAGGTATAACAAATATTGAGGCAAAAGAAAAATAGAAACTGAAAATGAATGAATGTATTAATGCTATTATTTACTACAATGGTGAGGTTTGTGACACCAAAAATGGCATTGTTTTTTATTGGAGAACACAGCGCGACTGGGTTTTAATTGGAACATAGATTTGATAGAACTTCACAAAATAATTAGGCGTAAAATCTTCGGAACAACGCCAATGAAAGTTCAGTCTATTAAATATAAATTTTGCATTTCGATTGATCCGGTGAGATATGACTCATTTGACATCAAAGGTCCTCGGAGCTTTGAGGCAATGGTGGGGACTCATCTTGCTAGTGGATTACCTTATCTTGAGGTATATGTACAATTTTCATCGCCAAGTGATCTTCCTTCGACCTCAACATCTACTACTTTTCGAGGGGAATACACGACCCCAAGCCAACACTCTATTAGTGGTAGGCAGAATACGAAAGTGCCCGTGTTTGGTGGTAGTATGGAAAACATAACCCCTGCACGACACTCGGTTGGTGGATGAGACCAGCATATCCTTCCTTCAACGTCCAATGATAGACATACGTATTGGGGAACGTCATTAACTTCTAGTGGTTGGCAATCCACATATGATTGGGAACATTACAAAAGATGTTTAAGGAGGGATAAAGTACTCCCCACGACATCTACCAACGAGGGACCCTCGTTCATTGTAGATTATAGTGGGTCAGATGATGAGTCCAATGTGGATCCACCTCGAGAGCCCGGGCCCGAGAAGTTGCATTATTTTCTAAACCGGAGCTTGTTCCAACCGTATCTGAAGATGTTGAGGTGGTTTAGATGAAGAAGAAGAAGATCCGCTATTCAGGGTGTACTCACCTTCAACCCACATGCATAATGTCGATCTATCTAAAGATGATGCATTGGAGTTTTCTGAACTACCACATCGGACGCGTGACCGTACAAGTTCGTTGTTGGATTCGAGTGAATTAGAAGTTGGTAAAAAGTTTTCCAACAAGGATGCTTTCTTGGTGCATTGAAATAATATAGCATCAAGAACGGGGTTAACTACAACATGGTTAAATCTAAGCTCGATAAGTACGAGGCGAAGTGTGTAGTGCTAGATAATACATGTTCATGGAAAATCATGGCCTCGTTGAGGAAAAGGACAAGCTTGTGGGAGATCAAAAAGTACAAAGGTCCACATACATGTCCTGCTGGTACAGTATCACTATGTGTTTAATGTTTTTGAATAATACTAATATTACGTAATGTTGCATTATTTAACGTACTTCGTTGACATGTGTTTCACAAGATCATCCGATGATGGATTCAGAGATGTTGGCTGACTTAATAATACCGACGGTGAAGGCTAATCCCAAGACTACAGTGCCAGCCTTAATTGGCAATATTCGTAGCCAATTGGGGTACACACCCTCTTACCGGAAGACTTGGATAGCCAAGCAGAAGGCGTTGGAAAAGTTACATGGTTGGTGGGATGTTTCATATAATGAAGTGTGGTAATGGTGTCAGGTGCTGGAGAGATATGTCCAGGCAGCATAACAGACCTTGAAACAAAACTGGTGTACTACAACGATCGATTGTTCCGTGGATGCGTAGTGTTCAAGCATCTGTTCTGGACATTTAAGCAATACCAAGACATGTTTATATATTGCAAGCCATTGGTACAAATTGACGGTACCTTTATGTATGGTAGATATATGCATCGACTATTGCTAGCTATGGCATAGGACGACAGTAGGAGAATCCTTCCAATTGCGCTTGCAATAACACCGGGAGAGTCAGCTGATGACTGGGATTTCTTCCTATCTAGGTTAAGGAGGCATGTCTGCCCCTAACCTGATATATGCATTATATCGGATCGGGGTCGTGGAATACTAACCGCAATAGAGTGGCAGGGAAGCCTGTGGCATCGCACACACCATCGATATTGCCTAAGGCATGTTGCGTCCAACTACCACGGGCAACATCGATCTACAAGTCAACGACGGCAAGTGACCAATATAGGTATGTAATATTTATTAATATAATTTTATTTGTAATATTCAATTTATTCTAAATTGAAGAGTGGTATGTAATATTCGCTATCAACTTATATTGGTAGGGTACGAGATCAATAAGAACAGTTTTCAGGAGATGTTGGCGAGTTTGCAAGAAGTTAAAGAAGAAGGCGCAAACTACTTATGCAATATTCCTTTCGAATAGTGGACACAAACATGCGACGGCGGCTACGATATGGTCATATGACCTCAAATCTGGCCGAATGCATAAATTCTATTCTAAAAGAAACGCGCCATTTTTCGATAACATCGATTGTGCGAGGGACATATTTTCATTTAGCGGCACTATTTTCGAAGCGAGCAGCGAGTTATAAAGCCCAAATGTAAGAAGGCCATGTATGGTGAGCGAAGGTCTTGCGAGAAATTAACAAGGGGAAGGCACGGGCTAACACCATGCACACAGTGTGTCACAATCGCGACAATCTATGGTCTCGTGTGACGGAGTTTGACAGACCGAACCAAGGTATTGTTGGCGAGAAATATCATGTACACTTGAGAAATAGGACCTACGACTGTGGGATATTTGATGCAATTCATTACCCATGCGCTCATGTACTTGCGGCTTATCAGAATCTTGTCTGGATCCCATGAGCTATGTCGACGAAGTGTATAAAATAGAAAACATATACAACATTTGGAGACACATATTTCCACCAGTCCCAGATGAACGTAAGTGGCCGTCTGTATCACTTGCACCGTATAAGCTATTGCCGGATAGACAACTGAGGCGTAAACCAAAAGGTCGACCTTGCTCGACTAGAATACGCAACAATATGGATATCCGAGAAATGGTCAACCAACGTAGGTTGTGCGGTGGTGTAGGAACCCAGGCCATACATCTCGCTCGTGTCCAAATCGAAATAGCTGACAGTCTTCTTAGATTTTTTGTCTCTTGGTGGCTATGTAAATTCTATTTATTTCTTGATGAAAACGGTGAACTTTTGTAGAATGGCTAATTTGCAAAACAAAAAAAAAATTAAATTACAATAAAAAACAAATCTTGGACTTTTATTTTTATTAAAGATATTAAAATTAAATTACAAATAAAAATAAACAACTTTTATTTTATTAAAGATATTAAAATTAAATTACAAAAAATAAAAACAACTTCTATTTTATTAAAGATATTAAAATTAAATTACAAAAAAATAAATAACTTTTATTTTATTAAAGATATTAAAACTAAATTCCAAAAAATAAAAAAACTTTTATTTTATTAAAGATATTAAAATTAAATTACAATAAAAAAAAACAATTTTATTTTATTAAAGATATTAAAATTAAATTACAATAAAAAATAAACAACTTCTATTTTATCAAAGATATTAAAATTAAATTACAAACAAAAATAAAAAACAACTTTTATTTTATTAAAAAATAAAAAATTATATTACATTTAAAAAATAAAAAAAGGCGGTTGGAATCAATGTTGGTGCTTATTGAATCGATGCCACATAAGGGTGGTGGCGATTCTGTGAATCCTCCTTCTAGCTTCCTATGAGGGTCATGGAACCTCAGTGTGGGATTCAGTTCCTCGGCGGTGGGTGCAGTTGTAGGTGTTGGGAGGATGACCCACCTTGATAAAATAACGACTGCGGAGGTGTTTGCATAAACCATGGCGGGGGTGTCTGAATCCCATAAGGCGAAGAAACTGGTAAAAAAAGAGCTCCTCGATGGTGCCTCGTGTGATCCCTCATGCAACGGCGGTGTCAAGATCGACTGGCCAGTTGGAGTAGTCGGGAATGGCCTCGAACCAGGCCATGCATTCCAACCTGCAGTGGGACTAGGGAAAGGAAACATATATGGGTTAGGATACATATAAGGGCTAAGGTACGCACCTGGCATAAAGGCCAAAGGCTGTGATGTCGGTGTCGTTAGCTGAAGTGTTGGACCCGATGACTGTGTGGACGCTGTTGATGGGCCCGGTGACTGTGTCGGTTCTGTTGATGGTCCCGTCTCATCACCCATTCTCCTTGGATTTAAAGGGCCCCGTCGTTCCCTTTGTTCACGAAGTTGTCATCGCCTCTCCTCTTTCGACAATAAATACGGCTTGCCATGGATCCTAAACCATGGCATGTATTTGGAATGCACGCTAACTCAGGAACGATGATCGGTTCTCGAATAGGTATATAATCATACCGGTTCTCCCACATTTTGATATATGTTGACCAAAATCTTGGCCAATCCGTGTGCAACTGCCGTAAGTCGACTTTGTGCTCATCATCGAGCACCTCAGGTGGCACGGGAATCGGTTATCGAAATCCAAATTTTTGTAGAACCCGATCTGACTGGTGCATCTCCATGGTGGAATAGTTGATCAATGGGACCTTCACATGCCAAATGTTCGGATTTAGTAAGAACTCCTCCGGAATTATTGCCCGAATTGTCGAATCCTCGTATGGTGTCCATTGAAACTATATTAACATGACCAAAATATTAGTTATATACATAATACTAAATACTAAATACGAAATACTAAATTATAAATACGAAATTCGAAATGACAATTTTATTACGAAAATATATTTTATTTAATACTTACTTGTGATTCCGACCATTGGTCTAATAGAAGCCATATATCTTCAAGCGATGTAGTATTCCAACATAACTCCCCGAATGGTTCCATCTAATTAAATAAATTTTTAGCATACAATTATACTTTAAATCTATGTAATAATTGTAAAATATAATATTAAATTTAAATCGTTTTGAGTGGGAATGTATATGGGTGGTCGACTTGAGGACGTAAAAATGGAAATCGAAACCGTGCCTATGACAGCAATAGTGATAGGCAACCTCTAATTTTCGCTTTACTCGGCGCGTCGCCCCGCACATCTCCCGATACAATTTTGATAGCATGGCAGACCCCAACTCAATTCACCGACGCTCTAAAATCAACAAGTTTCAGTAGCCATCTCAGGTGTACGAGGTTTTAAGATAGGTCCGGCATCAGGTGGCCTCCAATCATCTCAATAATGTATGCCAGAGTATGCCGTATTCTTTCTATTTCGGTCGAACCATTATTCGGCTACGGGAATGTGTCTCGTAACCAGCCCATCTCAATCCGACTTCCATAAATGTTATCCAGAATGGAACCCAGAAGCTCGTAGCATATGGCGGTCCAATCGCTAGAAGTTGCGAACCCGATGACTACGGACCCATCCACTGGCAGTCCCAATTGCAACTGCACATCTTCCAGAGTGATAGTACACTCTTTGTATGGAAGATGGAAAGCATGCACCTCGGGTCTCCACCTTTCTATCAATGCACTGATTAACTTCGGCTCCAACTTGCACCCCCGACCTATCGTGGCCACGTGCCAAAACCCTGCTTCCGGTAGGTAATTCTCGATAAACAGCGATGGCAGACCAGGCATATTGCAAATATAACATTGCAACACCCGATCTACAGACTGTTTAAAAAATTATAAAATAAAAATTAATTAAAATTGCATAAACCTAAAAAATATTAAATAGTATTGAAAACTTAAAATTAAAACTTACCATTTGCATTTGATCGACGGGGATGTGTTTATCGTCGAGATGAATTAATTCCCCGGCCATTGGTAATACGATCGAATATTTTAAAATTTATCAAAAATAATATATTTCAAAAAAATTAAAAAAGGGCTTTTTTGTAAATATCAAAGGACTATTATGAAATTTGAGAGGAATTTTCAAGGAATTTAAGAGAAATTTGAGAAGAATTTGAGAAAAAGTTGAGAGAAAAATGAATAAGGACTTTGTTGTGAAAAAAATAAAAGGGTGGGGATTTTATAGGTTTTTTTCGACTGTTGGAGGCCCAACAAAAAAATTTGATTGTAGCGGAGAAAGCGCCCTTGAGGAGCTTTGCCACATCAACAAAACGCGTCCTCGTCAACCATTTTGTCTTGATGTGGCACAAAGCCTCCCTCAAGGGCACGCTTTCTGCCGCATCCCCCAAAGCGTCTTGGCGTGGACGCGTTTTGGGGGAAAATGACCCTTTTCAGTAAATAATGTAGATTTCGGCCCATTTTCGTGATTTTTTTATTTTGGTATATTTTGGTAAATTACCCAATAAACAGTTCCTTGTGTCAACTGTTTGAGAATTATTTTATTATCTTTTCCTCAACTATTATTATACTCACCTAATTTTGTGTGGATCTATTAATTACTGAATTTGGCCTTTCAAATGATTTTTACAATTATAAATTATAAAATAATATTGATTTAAACTTGGTAATTTGAATATTTTTGTGGCATTAATTTAAATTCGAGTGATTTTACTACTTGGGCTATGTTTTGGGCTTTCACCCATTGCTACATAATTCTTTTTATTATATTTTGTTGAATTATAAATTTTCAAATTATATAAATGAGAAAAAAATAGAATACTATAAACAAGCCCTTGCTTTTACAAGATTTGTAGATAGGTCCCTTCTTCTAGCATTTGTCAAGTGCCATCCTCTTCCTATGTGCATGACATTGTTGGATTTATTGTCTTAAGTGTAGTATTTTCATCAATATACCTTGTAATTTTTTTTGAACAGATTGATTAAAAAAAATCCATTGATTACATTAATATACTTTGTATAATTGTCCTCATACGATTTTTGCACACAAAGAAAAATGAAAATAAATGTTGCTCATTGGTTACCTAAATGTTTAACTAATACTAAGCGGTATTACGTGGTTGTATCATAGTACGGAAAGACAGCCTATATTAGTAAATGAACCTAAACATGTCCTTAGTCTAACTAGAAATGAACAAACCAATTAAAAGACTAATATCTCGTCTATCAGGTCCAATTAGGGAGATGCATTGTCTTGGGCATCGGAGCGGATGACTCCCAGAAGATAGAGTTTAGATGTGACTGATTGGACTGACAGTACATCAGACAGGACCCAAGCAGAATAGATCCTGAACCCGTTTAGACTTATTCACTTGTGACATTCATAGTGTTGCATACCTAAATCTTGAGTGGTTGGTGGACTATGTATGTCTGACTTGTACACTTTGATGTAAATAAAAGCTTAAGTTCAAATAGATAATGAATCGAAAGCTGGTGCGTTGGGTGTACGACTTCTGTAGTACGTAGTGTCATTCATAATAGTGGAATTCATAGCCCAAAACATGAGTAAATGACATCCTCTCATTAGCATTACATGGTTGATGAAAAGTAAATGTGGCCACAGGTCATTTGTCTTTGTGATTGATGACTTGATCACTAATTGATAGTAATTGACTTTTCATGAAGGAAGATCTCATGGTTACCATGAGATAAAATAGGATCATATTAGGAGAATGAATATTATACCAAAGAGATCAAGGATATCCTATGAGGGTACCACACTTATGACAAGGTCATTGGACGAGCATTGAGTAGTTGCTTTCGTAATGGTTTGCCATTGGGGAGAGCTCAGTCACAATACTACAATGGAATGACTTCGTGACTAAATGAGTTTATAATTAATAGGCGAAAAGATGAAACTTAACTATAAATCATTTGAGCCTCAACTACATATGTCTAATTGATCCCTCCACTAGCTCGTTGAAACCAGAAATGAATTGCGTGTTTGAATAGAAATGAATGGAATGAATAGAAAAGGAGAAATGATAGACATTCAAGAATTATTATGGTTTTCTCTAAAATGGAGAAATAGAATCATTTGGAAATGAATGTAGGTTTTCAAAAATGGAAATGGAAATTTGCAATCCTATATAGTATTACTTAAAAAAATGATGGAAGGATGATTTTATGTTTTTGGACTATTTTGAAACACGAAAGTAAAAATAAATCATTCAGTCATAGTGAACATGTTAAGTTGTGACATATTGAACGAATTTTCTCAAAATTTTACCAAGGGTAAAATTGTTAAAATTTTACTGGGATAAAATTAGGATGAGAAAATTATTTAATATGTAAATATTAAAATTTATTTTGGGAAATAGAAAAACTGGATCGGGTTGGACCATATTACAAAGGACTGGGTAAAAAAAGGCTCAAGAAGTACTTATAATTGGACTTGATGTGAGAGAGGCCAAAACCCTCATATAACATGAAAGGGACGACAACCCTAGTAGAAATACAAGGGTGAGTTGTTCACCCTCTCCTACTCTAAGTAGGATGTTGTTTTTCTATTTAAAGTAAACTTCTACAACTCTATAAGAGTTCTACCTTCTCTTCCTATAAATAGATGACACCGGTAGAACTTATAAATAACTTTTAGGAGATTGTTATTCTGCTGAGAAATAAAGAGAATTGATTCTCAACTTATAAATATACTTTTTAGAATAACAATTTTACCGGTTTTTATTATAAAAGAGAGAATATTTGTTTTCCCCCTAAAGGAAAACTTTTTTTAGTTCTATGTTTTGATTCAATTGGTTCAAGCCCACACTCGAAGCAGTTCGTGCTATAAGAATAGGAGAGAAGATCGTTTGGTTGAAAGCTAAAAAACATCAAGGATTCGCTTATCCAAAAACACAAGTATGATTTTGGTCTAAGGTTTATTGCTATAAATATCACAAACCAAGTCGATTTTCAAAATTTTAATTTTTCGTTGTACTCGAAACCGTTTTCAAACCGGGTTTTTTTCCAACAGACACCCTACTGACATTGATTCTTGCTCCAAAACTATCTGGCTTGATCCCTCCTCGAGTTCCTTATCCAACGGGACTTGCAATTATAGGTCAAAACATTTGTAAGTTCGAATGAACTTAGTGAGTTTCTTCGCTACTACCATGCATAACTCACCCTTTTTTAGCTGGGGTATTAACTTAAAAGAAAATAATATACTTTAACTCCAAGTTTTACTCGGACTTTTGTGCCATACTTGAACTAGCGAGCTCTCATACACTTTCTGCCTTTCCTTATTGGCGACTCGATTGCCATTACCATAAGTACCTGGTTGAGCTTATATCCTGATGACAGGGTTTTGGTGGTTCCTAAATGTTTTGTTATCTTGGCGGATTCTCACTTTACCTACATACTTCTAGGAATAAATCATCGTTTCCCATTACCCTGATACTAAGTTCTGAAATCTTGAAGCTTATTGGGATGTACCCCCATCCTCCTCCTAAGGACAGGGTTCATCTGTACACTATATTCTCAATATAGCTCCCAATACACTACTCTCCTTTTCTGAGTCTCTTATCTCATGATTGTTTGGCGTATTTATTACCATTTCTTTAATAAGGCTATTAGTAAGTCTGATAAACCGTAAAAGTAACATATTTTAACCCCATATTTAGTATGCATTTAGGATGATTTAGCCCTAATTTATGTAAAAATGTGCTTTTAATCCTTTCTTTTCATATTTATACCCAGGAAAGCACCCGAGGACGAAAAGAACAAGAAACGGGCTTAAAATGGGCCAATTAGGCCAAAGAAGAAATCGACATGGCCTGGACTTCAAGCCATACGGTCGTGCCTCGATAATTAACTAAGACACGGCCATGCCACGATTTACATGGCCGTGCCCCAATCGATAGAATCGAGACACGGCCCAACCACGATTTATACGGGCGTGTGCCATGGCCATGCCCCTGTTACGGGAGAGAGAAATTTCACTCGGATTTGGATACTTAGAGCCAAATAAATACTTTCCAAAACTTATTCAAACACCGAATAGGAATCAGACTTAAATTAGGACACTTAAGGGCCAAGTAAATGATTCTAAAGTCTATATACACACCCCAAGTGTATCCTTGAAAATGGGGTTACGCGGTGAGCTAGGCCATGGAGCCGAGCCAGAAGGATCACATTTGTGGGAATCACTCAAAGATAGCCAGAAGATCCATCTCGAAGAGCCAGAAATCTACTCAAGACGGTGAATTTCTCCTTCAATTCCTCTAGGGGGTTTTAAGGATTTATTATGTTTTGTTTTATCTTTTCTCTTGAGATGTTTTTATTCATTATAAACTAAACTCTTCAGATACTTGAAGGGGGTGAAACCTAGATGAATTTTGTTATTATTTTCTGAATTATATGATAAATACTTAGTTTGTTCTTAATTATGTTGCTTAATCTAAATCTGATGTGCTTAGGTGGAGGAGGAATAGACCCTGCTGAAGAGTAGATCTAGCATAATTAAGCAGAGTTGATCGAATGCCTAGAGATAGGGCTATGAAATTTTACCGGATTAGGGTGAAACCTAATATGGGAATCCATTGATCGATTTACTGCTATTCTAGGGGGTTATTATAAGCGAATGAGAGTTCCACTAATTAACCTAGGATTAGACGTTATTCGCCTTGAAAGAGGGTTTAATATAGGTTAGGGAGTCCTACGGATCAAGCTAAGTAAAGAAATCATATGATTTAGTAATAAGTAATAAGTGAAGTCTAGGTGGATTCTTCCTGAAGGTATCATCGTAATCAATTGAGTTTCTTCAAGTTATTTCCCAAATTCGTTCTTTTTGTCTTTGCGACTTTAGCCTAGTAGTCGTTAAACTAGATTAAATCAATCAATCACTCCATATTTTAGGCTAAATAATAAAAAGAAAGTTAGTATTAGTACTTTTAGTTCCTTTGGGTTCGATAATCCGGTCTTGCCTAAGCTATACTACTGTTCGATAGGTACACTTGCCTTTAAGTCATTGTCAGAGTTAGTTTCCAGGTTTGATCATTCCATTTATAAATTTTAAAGATCTAATTTCAGCGATCAAGTTTTTGGCGCCGTTGCCGGGGAACTAAAATATTAAGAAAACTCTATTTTTATTACTTTAGCCATTATTTTATTTCGTAATTTATTTTATTCCATTATTTTTTCTCTAAATTTTATTTTTCTTTCTTTTTCCTAGGTAGGTACCTCGAGTTTATGATTAGACGGAATCTGAGAGGACCTCTAGTATACGATAGTGAAATTGAAGCTACCGCTAGAAGAAATCGCAGAGAAATTAGGCGAGTTCTAAATTACACAGAAGAAGAGCGAGAAGACAGATCCAATCCTACTGAAGCGATGGACGAGAATAATCCACCACGAGATGTGGCAGATGCTCTGTGCACTATGTATGATTATGCTAAACCCAATTTGACAGGAGCAGAATCTAGTATTGTGAGGCCTGCTATAGCTGCTAATAATTTTGAATTAAAGCCTAATATAATACAAATGATTCAACAATTTGTTCAATTTGATGGTTTGCAGGACGAAGACCCGAACACTCATATAGCAAATTTTTTAGAGTTCTGTGATACTTTCAAAATAAATGGAATTTTTGATGATGCCATTTGTCTTCAGTTATTTCCCTTTTCATTAAGGAATAAAGCCAAGCAGTGGTTGAACTCGTTACCATGAGGGTCAATCACTACATGGGAACAAATGACCGAAAAATTTTTATTAAAATATTTTCCACCGGCCAAAACACTAAATTACGGAATGATATTTCTTCTTTTCTGCAGATGGATTTAGAGACATTATACGATGCATGGGAGAGATACAAGGATCTCTTGAGGAGATGTCCACACCATGGATTACCATTATGGCTTCAAGTCCAAACCTTCTACAATGGTGTAAATCCCTCAACGAGACAACCAATTGATTCAGCTGCCGGTGGAACCTTGAATAATAAAACTCCTGAAGTAGCCTAAGAATTCATTGAAGAGATGTCGTTGAATAATTATCAGTGGCAGGTTACAAGGACAAAACCGACAAAATTAGCCGGAGTCTATAGCATTGATGTAGTAACCATGCTATCAAATCAGGTAGAGATGATGAATAAAAAGCTTGACAGTTTATGTTCTTCGCAGGTACACCCAGTCATGCAATGCAACGCAAGTGAAAATGTGGCGAATCCTATGTATCCACCCTACCAACCGGACGCAGAGAGCGAATAGACAAACTATATAGGTAATAATTTCAGATGTAATAACAATCCTTATAGTAACACTTACAATCCAGGTTGGAGGAATCACCCAAATTTTTCATGGGGAGGCCAAGGAATTCAAGGAAATTAAAGACAACAACCTCCTTCAAATTTCCAAAACCAGTCATATCCATAAGAAAAGAAGCCAACCCTCGAAGAGATCCTGACAAAATTTACGTTAGACATAGAAAGGCGCTTTCAAGAAACTAAGAAAACAATTAAGAGCAACGAGAATCGAATGGGGGAACTTGCGAAGTCAGTCAAGGAAGCCACGAATGCAGTCGAACAATTCACAAAGCTAATGTCAGAATGACCGCTAGGACGTTTACCAAGTAACACCGAGATTAACCCAAAGGAGCAAATTCAAGCCATCTCAGCTCAAGACATTAAGGAGTTAGATGAACCAAAATCAATACAAGAAAAGCAGTGAAGCGAAGGTAAGATAGAGGTAACACAAGAAAAGCCAAAATCGGTAATTAAGGAGTACCAACCTCGCATACCTTGTCCGAAGCGATAAAAGAGACGATTGGAGGAGCAGTTCGATAAGTTTCTTAAACTCTTAAAGAAAATACATATTAACTTACCTCTTCTTGAAGCTCTTTTTCAGATACCAGACGCGAGGAAATTCTTAAGACAGCTCATGACTAACAAATGCAAATTAGATGAAGAGCACCACGTGGAATTAAACGCAGCATGGTCAGCAATGTTACAAAATAGACTACCACAAAAGTTAAAAGATCCAGGGAGTTTTACAATTCCATGTTTAATTGGTAGTCTAACTATTAATAATGCGTTAGCTAATTTAGGAGCAAGCATAAATGTCATACCTTATTCATTGTTTAAACGACTAGGTCTAGGGAAGCCCAAACAAACTAGGATGAGTATACAATTAGCTGATAAAACTGTTAGAACTCCTAGGGGCATTATTGAAGATGTTCTTGTCAAAATAGATAAATTTTTTTTCATAGTAGATTTTGTTGTTTTAGATATGGATGAAGATAATACCATCCCCTTAATTTTCGGAAGACCTTTTCTAGCAACTGCCAAGACTAAAATTGATGTTGCCACAGGAGAACTCATATTTTGGGTAGGATACGAATCAATCAGTCTTCAAGCACTTGACTCGGCTAGAAAAATAATAGATGAAGGTGAGAAAGTAAATACAGATGATAATCAAATTGTTCAACTTTCATCGTAGGAAACACCAGATAACGACAACCCTGAGCTGACTCATAACTCCCAAAACAACAAAGAAGAATCCTACAAGGGACAAGACCTTAGGATTGACAAGTTTAAAGAGCAGAGGACACATGTCAAAGAAGAACCGCACGAAGTAAAACCAAAGGAATCACAAGAAGAGCTCGTAGGAACATCAAACCACTACAAAATAGGAGACTAGGTACTGATAGACAAAGTAGATCCACACATCACCACAACAGACTTGAAGACAAAGGGAGAAATACTTCTTAAGGTACACGATATCTTTCACCATGGAACAGTCGAGGTAAGCAATCCAACATTCGGCATTTTTAAGGTAAACGTTTCTCGACATGAACCTCATCAAGAAAATAAAATTTTAAGCAAGAGGGAAGATATTCAAACCTTTAAACCCTCCTAATTTTTCTAATTCGAGGAAAGTCCAGCTTAAGACTATAA
Organism: Gossypium rotundifolium; assembly: GCA_025506655.1. Taxonomy (NCBI): domain Eukaryota; kingdom Viridiplantae; phylum Streptophyta; class Magnoliopsida; order Malvales; family Malvaceae; genus Gossypium; species Gossypium rotundifolium. The sequence continues at coordinate 135,064,556 of CP106729.1, read as the reverse complement.
ACGAGCGCTTCTCGGGAGCTAACCCGAGTACTAACACTATTTACTTTCAAATTTATTTTAGTTTCTTACCCTTCCTTCTTTATTTCCTCTTAAACTAACCGAAAGTGCAGAACTTTGAGGCCACGTGGCCTTATACACGACCGTGTCTGTGATCGTGTCCGTGACCTTGTGGACCACTAGAACCACTGTACTGACACAACAGAGGCCGTGCAAATCAGCCCCAACCATTCCACGACGTCACGGATCCAACCACTCCCCCACGGGCACCAGTAAATTGGCACGGTGCCGTGCTCCACAACCATGTGAAGCCACTGACTTATGAGACACGGGACAAACACGCCCATGCTGTCCAATCGTGCCAACACACTGCCTTTTTAGGCACGGGCGTGGTGTCAAAGAAACAGGCGTGGGTGTGCAAACACACCTAGACACACGGCCGTCCAATGCAGTCGTGTCATTCAACACACCCTCGGTCCACGAGCGTAGGAACATGCCAAATTTGAGACCCTATTTAAACCCCACAGCCCTCCTCCTTCTCCCCTTATTTTTCTTCTTTCTTTTTCTTTCTTTCCTTAGAAAAAGTGTCCAGACTCTTGAGCTACACTATAATCATGTCGAAGAAGCGTAAGAAGGCAAGCATTGTCTCTTTAAAGGAGACCCCAACACATAAGTTCATGCCGGTCGCTTCATTCCAAAATCAAGCCAAGGGTCTTTTAGACCATTTAAATTCTTTTTTATGTTTAGTTTCCCCTTTATCCTACTTATCTATAATTCTCTTCTACTTAATATATTTTAAATTCTTTTAGTTTCTTGGTTTAAGGTTCTAAAGGCTACTTGGGAATCACGCACTATAGCCTTAGAGGTCACATCCACCTCGCGAACCATCCAACAATAAGGACTCCTTAGTCCATTAGTCTTTTATTTCAATTTCAGTTTTCTTCTTAGTCCCTTTCTCTTTATTTCCTTTGTCTTTAATTATAGTATTAGTATATTATTAATGTTTCTTTAGATTTCTTGGCTATATCTTTGCAGGCTACCCAATTTCTTTATCTAGCACAAATATCATCGGTAGACACCCTACCAGGACCATAGAAAATGCCACCACAACCTCCTCCACCTACTTTCTACCACCAAAGACGCCAACTCCCGGAATCATCCAAAATCCAGGAAGTGTTACTTCTCCCCTTCTCTTTTGACTATTTTATCACATAATTATTTATCTATCTTTGTACATTGAGGGCAATGTACATCCTAAGTGTGGGGGGTAAAAGTATCTAACTTTTTGCATTATTCTAAAATCCTGAATTTTTAGTCTTGTCCCTAAGAAATTTTCTCATATTATTAATTAGGATGAAATTTCGATGATTTATGATTTTTATTGATAAGCTCTTGAATAAGTCATTGATAATTGTGCATTGATAATTTATACGTGAAGAATACTAGAGAATTAAGCATGATAAGTCTATTTTTCAAGAATAAAAATTTCCTAGGTTGTTGGTGAATTTGAATATTACCTTGAAGCTTGAAATTTATAGGATTGATGTCAAATACCCATAATTTTTGTGAGATTTGAGCCTTATAGAGCATATATTCTTTTTCATGCTCACTTTATTAATTATGAGTGTGTCAACTTTGAATTGTTATTCTAGAACTTGTCTCTGTAACATCCTAGATTAGGGGTTATGCGTTCGTGCGTAATTTATGAGATAGTGGGATCAGTGGGTGTGTTGGATGTGTTCTGAAGAGTTTCAAGAACCCTAAGATGAAAGGAAATGAAAGGAAATGTAAGGAAATGTATGGAAATGTATGGAAATGTAAGGAAATGTATGGAAATGTATGGAAATGTATGGAAATGTAAGGAGATGTATGGAAATGTAAGGAAATGCTTTAGAAATGTTAAGTTTTGGAAACTAAACTAAAATAGGAAAGTGACCATTTTGGAAACCGAAGTAAATTAGGAAAGTGAACATTTTGGAAACCTAAGCTAAAAGAGGAAAGTAAACATTTTGGAAACTAAGCTAAAATAGGAAAGTAAACATTTTGGAAACCTAGGAAATGTCAAGTTTACTGAGCCATGAAAATTTTTGGAAACTTAAAAATGACCCCGAAATGCCAAATTTTAAAGTTCAAAGGGAAACTTAGGGCCGGTGACCCTAAAATATAAAATACGTGAAATTAGACAGACAAGCGGGCTTGGAAAAGTGGCTCAAGATGCCACTTAGGGCCTTTGAAATGGCGCCACATACAAGGGTGTTGGTAGGAGTTAGAGTCACATGGGAAGCAAATAAAATAAATTTTATTTTTGCTTCTAGAAGCCCAAGAGGTGGACGGCACAAGGCTTGCAAAGAGGAGTTTCACTCTCTTTAAAACTCGGCTAATTAGAAGATCATAAGGACTCTTAAGGGAAGAGTTTAATTCTCTTTAAAATTGCTAAATAGGTGGATAAATGAAGAATTATTCTTTAATTAGGAAAATAAGGAAGAGTGGTGGCCAAGTTAAGGATTCTTGGCCTAGTAATTTCGGCTATAAAAGGATGAGACTAGGGCCATTCATTATGCATTCTCCTCTCTTTTCCTCTGCCGAATATTCTTCTTGAGCATCCATTCTTTTCGTCTTTTCTTTTAGCCTCCTAGCCGATTCCTTCTAAGCCTATTATTCCTCTCTTCTTTCATCTTTGAAACCGAATACATAAGGGAATCATAGCCGATTGTTCATCAAGTCTCTAAGTAGAATCTCGAAGGTTGAAGTGAAGGTGCAATCGATTCCTTCAAATAAGGGTAAGATCCAAGTTTGGTTTCCATTCTTTTTATTTTAGACTTATCGAAATCTAAGGCTAATCCCATTAATGTTCATGGTTGCCAAAACTTTGAAGAGATCTTTCGGGATTTACTAAGTGTAGGCTACAAGGAAGGAGAAGTTCTTTTCAGAAGGTACACCATAGCGCATGTTCCCTAGTTATTCGGTGAGTTTCGGATTTAAAATCCACAAGGTAAGTGTCTATAGCATTGGCTAAGGCCTATTTTGATAGTTAGATCTAATTCTTGTTTGTTTAAAAAGCGAAACTAACCCCGATGAGATTTAGTGCTTGGCCAGAATACAAGGAGGAGCATAGCATAGATTTTGGGATTTGATTAGTATTGAAATCGGCAACAAGGTAAGTTATAAGAATGCTAATCCTACTAGGATTTGGATTTATGGTCAAATGGTTTTTATTAAAGTAGTAAGTGATTAATCAAATGTAGGGATTGAGATCTAAAGCAATAGATCGGGTTTTCGGATTTCAAGGAATTGATAAGCAAATCGGTGTGTACCCACACTAAATCTTGATAGATTCTGACTTTAATTTTATTATATGTGCTAATATAAAAGTGTAAGAATATGGATAAGGTATCGTGTACCCACACTAAATCTTGATAGATTCTGGCTTTAATTTTATTATATGTGCTAATATAAAAGTGTAAGAATATGGATAAGGTATCATGTGTACCCACACTAATCTTAATAGATTTATGGCTTAAATATGATATACATGTTAATCTGAAAGTGTAAGAATGTGGCTAAAGTACCATATTATGGTACAAAGTACTCAGGTACGTTTTCCTACTCCTACTAGGATTTCGAAATATTTTAAATTTAACATGTGAAAAGTGATATGAAAGTGAAATTAAATATGATATGCATGATATGTATAATTTGGGGCATTCGGGTTATTTGAGAAAGGGGAAGTGAATGTGATGACTTTGGTCTCATTAAGTGAATATGTGATGACTTCGGTCTCACTAAGAATATGTGATGACTTCGGTCTCACTAAGAATATGTGATGACTTCGGTCTCACTAAGTGAATATGTGATGACTTGGTCTCACTAAGAATATGTGATGACTTGGTCTCACTAAGTGAATGTGGTGACTTGGTCACATTAAGTGAATGTGGTGTCTCATGACACAAATATCGTGTGGCTATGCCACAATATCTTAAGTGGGCGATGAGCACGTCTCTGCAATGGCGCCTTCGATGGTGTGTAGCGGATGGAGGTTGACTTAGTAGTCCCCACGGTGTGCGAGTTGAATGTAGGTGGAGTGTAGCGGATGGCATATAGGTTTGGGTTCAGTTTGCATCATTATCTTGAATTTTATATGAATATGATATGTATGGTGTGCCTATTTCTATTATGTTTTGGTGTTGGTTACACATTGAGTCTCACCGTTGTGGGAACATGTTTGGTGATGAGCAAGTAATGGGGACGGACAGAACTTGTGTGGCCATGTTAACTTGAAGTTTAATTTAATTTGAATCTTTATTTTATTTTAAGTAATCTTGTATAATTTTATTTTGGGTTTCATTTTATGTAATAAGGCCATTGTAATGATTTTTATTTACATTTTAATTACTATGTTATGAATTTAAGGCTTTATAAAGAATAAGCCCATTTAATTTAAAATATGTTTAAACATTTTGTCACCTAAAATAAATGGGTTTTCAATATAAAAATAAATTTGTTTTCAACTCGAGCCCAACCCACAACAAACTATCTTCCAAAACACATAGTTTTCAAAGTATTGAATGAATTTGAACAAGGTTACTTGAGGAACATACAGATCCGATCCAGGCTCGTGGGCGGGTTTGGGGTGTTTCAATTTGGTATCGAGCCAGTTTTAAACTCTCGGCACGTGGGCTAAGGCCCAAAATGTTTTCAAATCGAGCCCAAATAAGCTTTATAAAGTATCTTATGAAATAAGCGGAGTTTTTACGGCATGGCACCTAAGTCTCCAACCATGATCCACCGGTAAGTACCGACTTACAAGTGATTTGAATATGTGAAATGTATGGGCTTTTATGGCAGCGTAGATTAGAGAACTAGGATCTGTTGAACCCAGGACTAGTCTACTCAAAAACACAAGTACATAAGACTTAAGGACCATTAGACAAACACGTGATTAAGTCAGAGAGCTAGGGTGTGGTAGCTATTGCGCGCATGTCTAGGAGTGGATTGAAGAGCTTGGTATTTAAGCAGTCCTAGCGACTCACCTCCTCTTTACTCGAATCCTACAGTGCGTAGTAACTGTTCACCCTAACCAAGAGGACTTAGTCACAGGCTAAACCCAATAACTAAAACCCGAAAGGGACTAGCAGTATTTTATGGAAACCCTAATTTTAAAATTTCTAAATTACCCTCTTGATTTGAAAAGAATATTTTATAAATTTTCCTAAAATATTTCCAATTTACAAATTTACTAAAATACCCTAGTGGTAAAATTACAAAAATACCCTTGGTTTATAAAATGTCCAACTACTCAATCGTTTTGCCAAAATTTCATTATTTTATAAAAGTCCAAAACCCTAATTTGCAAACTATCAAAAATACCTTAATTTTTGGAAAATTACAAAATTGCCCTAACTTACCAAAATTTCCAAAATGACCACGATTTCCAAAATTTTTTGCAACTTCATCGTTCGGAAAATAAATTTCTCAAAAAGAACCCTCAAAGTTTTGCAACTTCTAAAATATCCCTGATTTATTAAAATTTTAAATTTTACCCCGGTTTGTGGATAAATTACCAAAATACACCCAAGGTCCAAAATTTCTGAAATACCCTCGGATTTCAAAAATTTTCCAAAATACCAAGGGAATTTAAAAATACCAAAATACTTTGTGATAAAATCACCAAGGAACCTTATTTTGACAAATTATGAAAATACCCCTGTAGGACAAATTACTAAAATACCCCCGGGTAGTGGAAAAACAACAATAAAAGAAAACTACAACGTTTCTCTGAATGAACTAAGGTTCATAATTGATTGATGGATGAATGAATGAATGTGAAGACTGTGTGCGTGTATGAATACGAAAGAACCACTTCCAAAATTCTTGTCACAAAACTTCTTCGCGGGTAATCAAGTGAAACAAAGACTAATTCATAAAACTTTTTAACTAAATCGCGACGTTAGAAATGAGTTCTAAGGGCGTGAACTTAGAGAATGTGCCTAGAAAGTATGATAGTTCTTTAAGATCGAGTCTTGTGACAATAGCGTAGTGTGGTGAGTTAGATTGTATGCGGATGAGCGATAGTAAGTAATTTCGAGGACGAAATTATTTTTAAGGGGTAGAACTGTAACATCCTAGATTAGGGGTTATGCGTTAGATGCGTAATTCATGAGATAGTGGGATCATTGGGTGTGTTGGATGTGTTACAAGAGTTTCAAGAACCCTAAGATGAAAGGAAATGAAAGGAAATGTATGGAAATGTATGGAAATGTAAGGAAATGTATGGAAATGTATGGAAATGTATGGAAATGTAAGGAGATGTATGGAAATGTAAGAAATGCTTTAGAAATGTTAAGTTTTGGAAACTAAACTAAAATAGGAAAGTGACCATTTTGGAAACCAAGTAAATTAGGAAAGTGAACATTTTGGAAACCTAAGCTAAAAGAGGAAAGTAAACATTTTAGAAACTAAGCTAAAATAGGAAAGTAAACATTTTGGAAACCTAGGAAATGTCAAGTTTACTGAGCAGTGCGAAAAATTTTTGGAAACTTAAAAATGACCCGAAATGTCAAATTTTAAAGTTCAAAGGGGAACTTAGGGCCAGGTGACCCTAAAATATAAAGTACGTGAAATTAGACACACAAACGGGCTTGGAAAAGTGGCCTGAAGATGCCACTTAGGGCCTTTGGAAATGGCGCCACATACAAGGGTGTTGGGCCGGAGTTCGAGTCACATGGGAAGCAAATAAAATAAGTTTTATTTTTGCTTCTAGAAGCCCAAGAGGTGGACGGCACAAGGCTTGCAAAAGAGGAGTTTCACTCTCTTTAAAACTCGACTAATTAGAAGATCATAAGGACTCTTAAGGAAAGAGTTTAATTCTCTTTAAAATTAGGCTAAATAGGTGGATAAATGAAGAATTATTCTTTAATTAGGAAAATAAGGAAGAGTGGTGGCCAAGTTAAGGATTCTTGGCCTAGTAATTTCGGCTATAAAAGGATGAGACTAGGGCCATTCATTATTCATTCTCCCTCTCTTTTCCTCTGCCGAATATTCTTCTTGAGCATCCATTCTTTTCTTCTTTGCTTTTAGCCTCCTAGCCGATTCCTTCTAAGCCTATTATTCCTCTCTTCTTTCATCTTTGAAACCGAATACATAAGGGAATCATAGCCAGATTGTTCATCAAGTCTCTAAGTCAATCTCTCAAGGTTGAAGTGAAGGTGCAATCGATTCCTTCAAATAAGGGTAAGATCCAAGTTTGGTTTCCATTCTTTTTATTTTAGACTTATCGAAATCTAAGGCTAATCCCATTAATGTTCATGGTTGCGAAACTTAGAAGAGATGTTTGGGATTTACTAAGTGTAGGCTACAAGGAAGGAGAAGTTCTTTTCCGAAGGTACACCATAGGCAGCGTGTTCCTAGTTATTTGGTGAGTTTTGGATTTAAAATCCACAAGGTAAGTGTCTATAGCATTTGGCTAAGGCCTATTTTGATAGTTAGATCTAATTCTTGTTTGTTTAAAAGCGAAACTAACCCCGATGAGATTTAGTGCTTGGCGAATACAAGGAGGAGCATAGCATAGATTTCGAGATTTGATTAGTATTGAAATCGGCAACAAGGTAAGTTATAAGAATGCTAATCCTACTAGGATTTGGATTTATGGTCAAATGGTTTTTTATTAAAGTAGTAAGTGATCAATCAAATGTAGGGATTGAGATCTAAAGCAATAAATCGGGTTTTCGGGATTTCAAGGAATTGATAAGCAAATCAGGTGTGTACCCCACACTAAATCTTGATAGATTTACGGCTTTAATTTTATTATATGTGCTAATATAAAAGTGTAAGAATATGGATAAGGTATCGTGTGTACCCCACACTAAATCTTGATAGATTTACGGCTTTAATTTTATTATATGTGCTAATATAAAAGTGTAAGAATATGGATAAGGTATCGTGTGTACCCCACACTAATCTTAATAGATTTATGGCTTAAATATGATATACATGTTAATATGAAAGTGTAAGAATGTGGCTAAAGTACCATATTATGGTACAAAGTACTCAGGTACGTTTTCCTACTCCTACTAGGATTTCGAAATATTTTAAATTTAACATGTGAAAAGTGATATGAAAGTGAAATTAAATATGATATGCATGATATGTATAATTTGGGGCATTCGGATTTAATCTTATCTTACCTTTCTTCATCCTGCCCTACACTCAGGTTACAATGTTGTTTGGATCACTCCTTGGTAATTCACCTTGTTCGCTATATCTTTCCTTTAAGGTGAAACATATCCATTGGCAGGGAACCGTTCTGGTCGTCAACTTCCATTAGACGGTTATCTAAAAAATCGTACAAGTTTACAGTTTCTCTTATGTGAGGGTTTCCTTTTGGAATTAACTCTGTGTCGGTTGTACTTGCAATTGATCCTCCTCTAATAAGAATAGTTTCGATAGACATATCTGTCACTTGGTACCATTCCCTCGTATTCCAAATTTATTGAACGCCTTTTGGCGGATCGTCATCTACAATCATTGGATACATCTTCTCTAGCTTGTCTTTACCTAGTCATTACTGGCACATCATTTTCCTTGTCTAAATCTTGATGGGTTACCACCTATATGTCCTTCTGGCTTTTCTGGATAAACACAAGAATTACGAGGTGTAAGACCATATCTCGGCTATGACGACCAATGTAGTCCGTTGGGATAGTAAACATAGGGTAGTCTGGCAGGACAATAAACATAGGGTAGTCTTCGGGATAGTAAACAAGAGGATTACGAGGTGTAAGACCATAGCTTGACTATGATAACTAATGGAGTCCGCCAAGACATTAAACATGGAACCTGACGAAGACCATAGCTAGGCTATGGTAGTTTCTGGAGTCCACCGGGGCACTAAATATGGGGTAGTCCATTGAGACAATAAACATGGGTAGTTAATCAGGACGGTAATCGTGGGAAAATTTTCAAACAAAGAAAAAGGGTTAGAAGGAAAATGGAAGTATGACCAAGTAATAGTTAGCCAGTGGGTCCAAGAAATTCGTCAATGAATGGGAAATGTGATAAAAGTGGGAAAAGACTGCTAGAAAAGTAATCGTGAAAGCTAATAGGGCATATGGGTGGTAACCCAACAAGAAATAGTCACAAGAGATGGTGCACTAGTGGTGCTTGGTGTACAGACGAATGAAAAATGGTTTAACCAAGGATTGTAGATAAGGATCCGCCATTAAGAACTACCAGAGGATAGATTAAACGTAAATTACGTCGATTAGTCTATAAGGAAAAAAAGGGGTTAGTTAGAACCCATTGATAGATTTAGGAGAAAACTATAGAGAAAGTACTAGCCAAATGGCTTGTTCCATAGGAACCAACATATGGGAGAAATCGTGAACACAGATGATCACTCTGATGATAGTTTGCTGGGTGCTAAAGGCCAAAACGATTCATAGAAGACGGGCATGTTACACCTAAAAGCAAGGTATAGTGAACAAGGGGATTACTAGGAAGTAATTTGACCACTATTCAACCTAAGTGGAACTTGTTCTGCCAGAGTGGCGTGGGTCCTCATTAGTTAGCCCAATGTATGGAATGTCAGCAAGTCCTTTAGGACTATGGAAAGAAAATAAGTCCATTAAGGACTAATTAAATGCAAAATGTTTGCCAATAAGGACATAACTAAAGGGGACGTTAGGAGGGTATCTTGAAGGACTACCTTATAAGCACATGATGAAAAGAAGAATCCAACACTAGGAATAAATGAAAGGAATAATGCAAGTACAAGAAACACAGAGCCCACTAATATGGTGGGACATCCTAAGGAATGTAGGAATTAGTCAAAGAGTGATAGGATTTTCCAAGGGAAAATCGCTTAATGGTCTAATAGCCACTTTAAGTTGAGGAACATTGTCCCCAAACCAAGTAGTGAGTTAATGTATCTAGTATCATTTCATCTAATACCCTTATGAGACGAGGTTTATGTTTGAGTAGCATAGTGAAGAAACTCACAATATTTGGCTTATGTATGCAGGACTAGTTAAATAAGGAACTCGAGGAGTGTAATATCCCAAAATAGGGCCTAAATGGTAGAGTGATTGCAAAACCACAAATCTGAAATAGAAAAGTTTATTAGGATGAATTATCATGATTTATCGATTGATTGGATGTATGTGTTAGACAACCGATAAGAAATTTTATAGATTTTATATTTAATTTGTCTATTAGGGCTTATTTCCAAAAGTTGCAAAATATGTGTTCTAGTTCATAAAGTACATAATTGAAATGGGGGTTTAAAGTAGATGTCCTTAAATAGTAATTAGATCATTAAAGTTTGATGGACAAAAGTAGACATGGTTAGTAAGTAAAGTATTTAAGGGCATTTTGGTAAAATGCCTTAATTAATGAATAAAGACAAAATAACATGAAATAAGCTATCATCTTCTTCATTTTCTTTCTCCATGGCCGAATGTAGCAAGGAAACACCATGTCTAGAGTTTGTTCATCTTCCAAGCTTCATGATCATGGAAAATGAGGTTTGGTCTTAGATCGAGGTTGTGGACCGAATTGAAAAATTTGTTATTTTCGTGTCTGAGGTAAGCTTGTATGTAAATAATACATCATTTTTATTTATGTTTTAATATTTTGTTATATTATATGAGATATGGTTGAATATGGAGTAATTATTTGATGTAAATTATGAATTATGATTGATTATGGATGAATTGGTAAAATGTTGAAAAGTGAGAATTTTCGGTTGAACCTTTGGAATAGAAAAGATACAAATGAGGTAGTTTGATCACATTTGTGGTACTAAGTGTAGGCCACTATGTGTACAAGAGAGCTACGAGATGATTTTAGGTCACGTGTGTAGTACTAAGTGCAGACTACTATGTGTACTAGACGGATAGGTCCCATGTGAAGTACTAAGTGCAGGCTACTATGCGTACCCGATAGCTTCGATCACATGTGTGGTACTAAGTGCAGGCCACTATGTGTAAGTGATGGTTTCAGTCACATGTGTAGTATTAAGTGCAGGCTACTATGTGCACCAGATATCTTCGGCTACAAGGGTGGTACTATGTGCAGGCCACCGTGTATCTGTTATTATTCCGATGAGTTCAACGGGAAATTGACTAACTGAAAATACATGTGACTATGTAATGACTAAGTGTAATTGAATATGACTAAGTGATGGATAAGTGCTGGTATAAGTGTGAAAATTTATGAACAATATGCTCGACATTTGAGCGAACTTTCGGTAAGAGGAAATGGAGTAAGTGAAATTATGAAAGAGTATATTTAAAAATAAAATAGTTTTGGACAGCAGCAGTAGATTAACTTTGAAAAATCATCAAAAATGGTAGAAAAGAAATTAATAGTTGAGTGAGATATTAAATTAAATATTATTGAGTCTATTTTCATATGAAAGAAACAGAGAAAGCAAAGAAATTCTGTATTTTGAGATATTTAGATTTTTGTGAGACTGGTTCTGAGTGATTTCAATATCCCCTATTCTGACTTGGAAAAATCATTAAAAATTTTAAAAAATACTTTTGGGACAAAGTTTATATTTTTAGATTCCTTAATGAGTCTAATTTTAATAGAAATAACCGGTAACATCATTAGAGTTCTGTACAACAAGATAATTAATATTTAGCGAAGAGGGGTCGGAACTATTGGACAGTGAAATAGGGGAGAATTTAAAGAATAAACTGTACTTATTGGCTAAACAAAAAATTCTAAAAATTTTATGGTAAGAAAATATGTGAGTCTAGTTTTAGGAAAAATAAACGGATCTTAATTTGGAGTTCTGTAGCTCAAGATATAAATAATTTAATGATTGTGACTTAAGAAAACAGCTTAACTAGAATTTGAATAAATAGAAAGAATATGAAAATAGCATGTTAATGCATTGCTTATTATTTTCATGCAAGCTTACTAAGCGTAAAGCTTACTCCCTCCTTTTCATTTCTTTTAGTTTTATCAGGTCAAATTAGGGTTAGAGATCGTCGGAGGCAGCATCATTCTATCGAGCCATTATCCTTGGAGTATTGACATGTGTATATTAAATGTTTCAAGTGAGTGGCATGTATAGGGACTTAGTTTTTCTATGATGGATGTTGTTGTGATTAGCCAAATGTATTGGCTTATTTTGATTTGTAGATTATAGCCATGAGATGTGGCTTATAATAATTTTGGCCTGTAAGCCTATTTGTCCACGGTATGTGTTAATGCCTTATTATGTGGTATAAGTGATTAAATAGATGACAAGGTCAAATGCATGTGTTTGAAAAATTTTAAGTTTGGGCAAAATTTGGTAACCCGATTTTGTACGATTGTAAAAGTTTTAGTCCGGTAACACCTCGAACCCTGTCCCAGAGTTGGACACGAGTGAGAGGTGTTACATTTAGTGGTATCAGAGCTATGGTTTAGTCGGTTCTCGGACTAACCTAGCATGAAATGAGAGTCTAGCTATACATGTCACCAATCCATGATAGTGTGATGTCTCCCGACGCAAATGAGAACCATCTTGTTTGGACAGAGGTACTCTCCAACCGAGCTACACCAACCACGTTAAATGTGATGCTAAGGTATTTAGGTAAAGTATAGTTATGATAAGCCTGGATTCAGAAAATTATGAATAAAAGTTCATGATATACGTGATAACATGTGAGATGGAAGTTCAAGTTGCGTTGAATACCCATGCTTGTTTGATGCTCATATAATGTTGTACATTTGACTTACTTGATTAAGTGAATGTGATAAATAGAAATCCACAAAGGTGTGAATAAAGGATTATACTATGATGAGCTTACATATGTTTAAACGATGATTCCATGATGCATATGATTGATTTATTTGAACGAATGCATATGTTTGGGTGACTTATCATAAATATTGATAGAACAAATGTCCACGTATGCTTGTTTGAATAAGTATGATTGGAAAACTCGCATAGCTTAAACAAATGTGCTAAATTGATTGAACTGAGTTATATAACTATAATGATGAAATAGTGTCATATGTACATGAGTATGAGAGACGAGTCCGGGATCTTACGACCCCACCCCCTTACCAGAGTGGTGTTTTGTGAAGGAATTTCACGAGATTCGTATTAAATAAGTTCACAAGTATGATACCAAAGGGTTCAGCTATAGAATGATCATGAACATGATCAGAGATTAAATTGGATTGATAAGTAATGATAGAACTAGTAAGGTAAGAAGTTGGGAAAATGTATTAACTGGAAATTTCTTCAGAACTAAACTTCTTTAATGAAAAGCATAATGTGAGAACTACGATGGTAGAGAAAATTGAAGGAATAATATTGAAAGATAATTATGGCAGTCTTTTCTGAGGTATTCTGTATGTTTAATTGTTCCCGGAAATATTTTTTCAGTTACTGCCCCACTGATAAAATCCTTGTTTTATGGGAATTCTAATCATGATGTATAGACGAAAGTATTGATAGCTTGACTGGTACAAAATCTGTATTGCTCTATGTCTCTTTGGCATTCCATTACATTCCATCTAATGGGACTCTATGACATAATATGCATGATGATATAAATCTGTTTCTCCAAATTGATGCTCTATTCAATATACATATAACATATATGGGAAGGTATATTATCTTTATTGTATTTAATCCCAGTGACTTGGATTGATGTATTCTTCTGGACTCTTTTTCTCTGAAGAATTATCAAGATCCTTCATATTTTTCTTATAAATATTTTTCTGGGTCTTTCTTTATGATACGGTATATTGGATTTCTGTACCTTGGAGATCTTTATTTTGGATTCCACTGTCTTGGATTTCTTTATTCTGGTTTTCTTGTTAACTTTATCTCGTAAATTACCAATTATCGCTCGTATCCAAGGTATGTTTTTTTTTTCAATTTATGATGACTATGTTGATATGAATGTGCTTCTGGCTTGATTACAGTAACATGATGACCCCCGTATCTGGATTTCTCTAAATCTTCGTGTAAAGAATTGATATCAATAAAGGCATTAATGATGGAATTTCAGTTTCAATTTGTATGGTGGATTCCTTTTCTCGAGTAAGTTAATCAAAGTTAATGCATTCAATTGAAGCATTTTTGTTATCTTGAGCTAATGCAATTGAAATGGATTTTGGTTAGTATGATAAGTAAGTTATTTAAATTTCGTACAATGTAAAGTAATGGTTCATGTTTTCAGACGGATAATATTAAAAAAAACTGTTCGGTTAGTAATTTAGAGATGATTATTATTATGTCTGTATTGAAAATTTTGATGACACTATTTGTTTAACAAGGATTGTCATATGTTTCCTGGTTTCGAGAGTTTCATATATCTGATGGCATAGCAAAATTTGAGTTTAAGACAGTGGTTATGAATTAAGCTATTGAAAGATTATAAGTGATTATCGATTGATCTGTGGGGAGCCAAGAGAAATGCTAGTGGGTTGTTTTCGAACGTTTGATGGAATTAGCATAATAATTTCAATATGTATCGATTCTTTGTTTGACAGAATTCACTGAGTTCTATTAGGATTCAGATCGATGATAGAGTGTTTCTGAAAGTATTGTCTTGAAAAGGATTATTTAGTGATGTTGGAAATTATGAGAAAGATACTAAACCTCACTCTGGTAAGATTTTCGGGGACGAAAATTCCTAAAAAGGGGAGAAATGTAACATCCCAAAATAGGGCCTAAACGAAAGAGTGGTTGTGAAACCACAAATCTAAAATAGAAAAGTTTATTACGATGAATTATCATGATTTATCGATTGATTGGATGTATGTGTTAGACAACCGATAAGAAATTTATAGATTTTATGTTTAATTTGTCTATTAGGGCTTATTTGCAGAAGTTGAAAAATATGTGTTCTAGTTTATAAAGTACATAATTGAAATGGGGGTTTAACGTAGGGGTCCTTAAATAGTAATTAGATCATTAAAGTTTGATGGACAAAAATAGGCATGGTTAGTAAGTAAAGTATTTAAGGCCATTTTGGTAAAATGCCTTAATTAATGAATAAAGACAAAATAACATGAAATAAGCTATCATCTTCTTCATTTTTTTTTTCTCCATGGCCGGGTGTAGCAAGGAAACACCATGTCTAGGGTTTGTTCATCTTCCAAGCTTCATGATCATGGAAAATGAGGTTCGGTCTTAGATCGAGGTTGTGGACCGAATTGAAAAATTTGTTATTTTCGTGTTCGAGGTAAGCTTGTATGTAAATAATACATCATTTTTATTTATGTTTTAATATTTTGTTATATTATATGATATATGGTTGAATATGGAGTAATTATTTGATGTAAATTATGAATTATGATTTATGGATGAATTGGTAAAATGTTGAAAAATGAGAATTCTCGGTTGAACCTTTGGAATAGAAAAGATACGAATGAGGTAGTTTGATCACATGTGTGGTACTAAGTGTAGGCCACTATGCGTACAAGAGAGTTAGAAGATGATTTTAGGTCACGTGTGTGTAGTACTAAGTGCAGGCTACTATGCGTACCCGATAGCTTCGATCACATGTGTGGTACCAAGTGCAGGCCACTATGTGTAAGTGATGGTTTCAGTCACATGTGTAGTACTAAGTGCAGGCTACTATGTGCACCAGATAGCTTCGGCTACAAGGGTGGTACTATGTGCAGGCCACCGTGTATCTATTCTTATTCTATGAGTTCAACGGGAAATTGACTAACTGAAAATACATGTGACTATGTAACGACTAAGTGTAATTGAATATGACTAAGTGATGGATAAGTGTTGGTATAAGTGTGAAAATTTATGAACAATGTGCTCGATATTTGAGCGAACTTTCGGTAAGAGGAAATAGAGTAAGTGAAACTATGAAAGAGTAAATTTAAAAATAAAACAGCTTTGGACAGCAACAATAGAGTAAATTTGAAAAATCATAAAAAATGGTAGAAACGAAATTAGCAGTTGAGTGAGATATTAAATTAAATCTTATTAATTTTATTTTCATATTAAAGAAACAAAGAAAGCAAAGAAATTCTGTATTTTGAGATATTTAGATTTTTGTGAGACTAGTTTAGAGTGATTTTGAGATCCCCTATTCTGACTTGGAAAAATCATTAAAAATTGTACAAAAATAAATTTGGGACACAATTTATATGGTTAGATTAATTAATGAGTATATTTTCAATAGAAACAAATGGTAATGTTATTAGAGTTCTTCACAACAAGATAATTAATAATTAGCGAAGAGGGGTTGGAACTATTGGATAGCAAAACAGGGGAGACTTTAAAGAATAAACTGTGCTTATTGGCTGAACCAAAAATTCTTAAAATTTTATTATAAGAAGATGTGTGAGTCTAGTTTTAGGAAAAATTAACGGATCTTAATTTAGATTTCTGTAGCTTAAGATATAAATAATTTAATGACTGTGACTCAAGAAAATAGCTTAAATGGAATTTGAATAAACAGAAAGAATATGAAAATAGCATGTTATCGCATTGCTTATTATTTTCATGCGAGCTTACTAAGCGTAAAGCTTACTCCCTCATTTCCATTTCTTTTAGTTTTATCAGGTCAGCTTAGGGTTGGAGATCGTCGGAGGCAGCATCACACTATCGAGCCATTATCCATGGAGTATTGACATGTGTATATTAATTGTTTCAAGTGAGTGGCATGTATAGGGACTTAGTTTTCTATGATGCATGTTGTTGTGATTAGCCAAATGTATTGGCTTATTTTAATTTGTAGATTATAGCCATGAGATGTGGCTTATAATAATTTTGGCATATAAGCCTATTTGTCCATGGTAGTGTTAATGTCTTATTATGTGATATAAGTGATTAAATAGATGACAAGGTCAAATGCATGTGTTTGAAAAATTTAAAGTTTGGGCGAAATTTGGTAACCCAGTTTTGTACGATTGTAAAAGTTTTAGTTCAGTAACACCTCAAACCCTGTCCCAGAGTTGGACACGGGTGAGGGGTGTTACAAGGAGGGACTAAGCCAGACCGTGTCAAATCCAAGATCATTGTTAGAAAGGTGTCATGCGCATAGGAAGGGGGTACCTTTAGAGGTTTCGCCTTGAGGGTGAATATTTTTGTAATTGAATAGTTTTCCTTAGATTTAAAAAAAATTAGATATCAAACTTTCAATTTAAATTTAGGGTTTTCTTTGTAAGAATATTTATTAATGAGTAATAAAGTCTATCTCTAAAATTGGTTAAATTTAAATTTGTTATTAGGACTAATCTAGTTCAATAGTGACACTCCATACCCAAATTCGACATTTGAGTCAAGTAAGGCTATTACAGCTATTCTAACCCTATTTGTTTCCCAAAATACTATTGAATAGACATTCAATGATTGGTGCTTCGATTGGACAAAGACTATACTTGTCTTAATTTTTGTCCCCTCACGATATTGGTATCGCGATACCCAAGGATCGGACATCGTGATACTGTTGATAGTCTTGAACTTGGGGTGCTCCTTGGCAAGTGGGTATCGCGATACCATTATAGGTAATCTTCATCTTTGGGGACTTTTGGAGGTATCGTGATACTAAGGCCAAGAAAGCACTCAACATCATGACGAGGAGTTTCCTCTCGTCACAACGACGCAATGAAAATAGGAAGGCATTCACAGTGGCGATGTCGTGAGGAGGAGCCTTTCCACGTCATGATGACATGACGATGGCAAGCCAAGCCCTCAACCTAATTCGATAAACTAGATCCAAATATTAGATGTCACACCCTATACCAAATGTAACTAAAAAAATTTTCTTTGCAAATGTAAATTTCTATTCATATCTATTAGAAATTTTAGGACTTTGAATCGATTCATCTAAGTATGTGCAATGAATGGTTACAAATTCAATTAAATTAAAAATTATTTATATTTTCAATTTCATACTAACGGAAGTACCTTAACACACAAAATTGCAATCATAAATTTTGTTCTTTTGTTCATGCCATTAATCTTGCTTTGTATGCATAATAGCCTAACCCACCGCTCCTTTGGTACAGCCTTGGCGTCATCCCTCCAGGCATAGCCTCATATCAGCTAACCTGAAAACACAATACATTGAAGTAAGTTCAAAAGAAATTTGCAAAGGGAAACTTTATTTACCTTAATAATACTTTTCCTTTGCGACATATGAACCATCCTCCCGATCTTATCATTCATGACCCTTAAACTATTATCTTTGTCAAGAACCTTTGCACAATCTATCTTTCCTGCATCAATTTGCTACTTCTGTCTAAACCTTCATATACTTGTACTAGTTTCCTTTCTAGAGGTACACGCATCTATTATGTTATTGTCTTTACATGATTAATTCTAGACCATCGTATTATCACAATCGTGCTTAAACACGTCACAGGTGGCTAAGACCTATTTCGAGCCTATATGGAATTAAATCCTTATTCGGATTTTCCCCTCCCTCTTTTTTTTGTATTTCCTGTTATTTCCTTACGATTCCTGAATTCGTTGTTTCCATTCGATTCTTGGTCCTATGCATTACTTAACCTTAAACTGACAGATACTTTGTATCATACTTAAATCACTAAACACTCTCATAAACCTTAATAATCAATCTTTTAATAAAAAAAGTTCCTCTCGATGGAAACTCATATACTTTACCAACTTCTTCGGGTGCTCCTTATCTTCATATGGTCTTTACTTCAAATTCTTCAACTATCTTAATCCACTCCAATCTTTCTATTTGTACTCTAGGGCCATACAAAATATGCCATAAGAACTTTATGTAAGAGTATGCCCAAAGATCAATCATGAGATGGTTGTAATAACATACTTAATTTACCATGTTTATAAATATAAAGCATTGTCATTATTATTTCAGTTTTTCTTTCTGTGTGTACAAATAAACTATTTTATAATAATGTCACGAGAATAATATGATTATTCTTAAAAGATCCTTAGTCAAGTATTATTGTTTGACTAGGACAACATGTAGTTGATTGATGATAAAATGCATGAATATGTGTGTTAGAGAACAACATATTGGATTGACCCGCTATGAGTATGTTTCTTGGATTATTATGTAATTGTCACAACATTACTCATAGTGATTAATATGTATATGATCCTCAGACTTGAGATCATCATTATCCCAACATCGTGAGTTGTATATTTTGATACAGTCAAACGTACACCGTAATAGGTTGTTCTATAAATGTTAATGTTGGATATACCACAACCTATGTAGAGGGATATGGTTGATCAATATAGGATAAGTCCCTCCTACATAATAGGAGTAATATCTTAGGCCACTTGATTGAGCGAGACTAGAAATGCATGGCCATGCTTAAATAAGTTGATATGAGATGTCATACTAATTTGTATATCATAGTCTACTCAAGATATCAAGAAACATGGGATGGACTATACAAGTGTGACTATTCCATAACTTGTATCCGTTCCAGAGATAAAGGACTTAAGGATTAATGCATAAAAGGTTAGTCACAAAAGGTTATATCAAATCATGACTTCTTGTAACTTAGGTAGCAATGATTCATTGCTAGATGCCACTCATTGTTTGTAACATTAGAATCGTTCTAATATTACTGCTAACTTTATAAGAACCTACAGGGTCACAACCTATGGTTGAAATGAACGGAATAAAACATAGTTGGTATTGTGTTTGGTTGTCACATGAATTAAAATAATCAAAGAATTAATTTAATTGGACAATCAAATATTGAACATATTATATATGTACAAGGATGTTGTACACATAATGAGAACATAGTTCTATTAATATATGAATTTGGTTCAGTATATAAATTTAAATAAATATAGTTTATCGAAATCCATGTTATAATTAATGTAATTATAATTTTCAGATATAATTAATGTAATTATAACTTTCAGTTAAAAACTTTATTGTATTTATTTAGTTTTATGATTCATTAAAGATATACCAATTATATAAAAGGTAATAAAAGATACGAGACCTTAAAATAAAAATACCCTAAGAGATTGCTTGTTAGGTCTAGTAGCCATCAAGCAAATAAACCTCTAAAATAGTTTTGGAGATTTCTTCCGTTCATAGTCAAACCGGGTGGATTACGTAGAGGCCGACATCGAAAAAGGTTGCGGCTTGGTTCGACAGTAGATCAAAATTCTTGTTATCGAGGCGTCACTGTCTACTCAGATTGAATTTTCGGTAATTTTGAAACCTTTATTTCACCCCAATTCATTCCTTACACATGGATTCATGGTTTGGATTGTCGAAATTAATTTTATTTTGCTGTGCCATGGGGTTCGGCGTTCCAACACTATAGATCCTGTAATCATCATATGGATTACTCTTCTCATTACACCGCAAGACACTTCCCTCAAGCATTTCTACGAATACAATAGTTTTAGAATTCACCAATAGTTTTATTACCTTTGAACTCACCATATACACTGTTCCTTTAGGGTTCATTACCCTTAACGTACTTTTAGAGCTCACCATATATATTTATTATTCTTTTAAAGTTCATAGTTCATATGATTCTTTTAGAGTTTACTGTACATACTTATACTTTTAGAGAACCATACATGTCATTCCTTCATAGTTTGCCAAAATCCCTTTTCTTTGGTTCAAGGATCACCATAGAGACGTTCCCTTCTAATGGTTGCCACAAGGGTTTTCATGTTCATTTCCACAAAGGCTTTTCTTTCAAAGGTTCGCCATAAAGGCTTTCCCTTCAGAGGTTCGCCCAAAAGTCTTTCCTTTCAGAGGTTTGCCAAAAAGGATTTCCTTTTAGAGATTCGACAAAAAAGGTTTTCCTTTCAGAGTTTTGCCACAAGGGCTTTCCTTTCAGAGGTTTGCCATAAAGGCTTTCCTTTTAAAGGTTTGCCACAAAGGCTTTCCTTTTAGAGGTTTACCATAAAGGCTTTCCTTTCAGAGGTTAGTCACCAAAGGCTTTCTTTTTAGAGGTTCGCCTCAAAGGCTTTCAATTTTCTAGTGTTTCTATGATAGGCATTTGCCTAAATTCACATTATGGGAGGTTTGCCCCTCATTGCCACGTAGAGAACCCCCTTTAGTTCTTTCTATATGATGCCATAGCCCAACTATGGTCTTACATGATATGGTCCTTTTCCTTTCATAGTTTCGTGTTTAAAGTCCTGATGAACCTTTTAGACAACTCTGGAGATAGACACAGACTCATCATACATTAACTCATACATGACAAACATTTTCATGCTTTCTAAACACATATACACATTTGAATCTTTTAGATGCAAGCACCTTTTAACCTCAAGATTTCTATTCCACACTTAGACCATCAGATTTCATGAAATCCATACACATGAGTCCATAAATCATATATTTCTCATTAAATATAGAGGTTGGTAAGCAATATTTTGTTTAATTGGGTTAGGACCATTACCTCCTTGATTTCCGCCCTATCTCAAATTTGAGTGATCTCTCCAGTTGAGATTATAAGTATTTGAATAGGAATTTCCACTCCTATTTTTTATGTAGCTTATGTTTTCGGTTGGGTTATTAAGACACTAGCCGGTTGGTCTATCTGCATCATATATTGTAGACCTACTAGATGTTGACTCAATCTGGTTAAGTTTGTCCAAAATTTGTTGATACTTGTCTTGCTTGTTGACAACTTTAACCTTGGATGATTTCTGGCTGTAAGTAAATCGCTCATTTGGCCATTGGTAGGAATTCATCGCCATGTTTTCTATCAACTCATACGCATCCTTGTATGTTTGGTTCATTAATTCTCCTCATTTGGCTCCATCTAGTCCTGATCTTGATTGTACAACTAGTCAATTATAAAACATCCGTAATCGTAACCAGTTAGGTAGACCATGGTGAGTGTAACAACCCAATTTTAGTGAAGTCAGAATAGTGGTTTCGTAACCACAAATCCAAGCTGGAAAGATAAAATATTTTAATATTATGAAATGATTATTAATGTGATAGAAAGATTGCATGAGAATTTTGATAAGAAAATTTTATCAATTAGGTGCTTAATTGTAGAAAGAACTGAATTGCATAAAATGACAAATTTGAATTCTAGTAACTATAAGGATTAAATAGCTATGGAATTCAAAACTTGAGGTCCTTAAATGGTAATTAGACCATTGATGAAAAATATATAGATATTTTTGTTGAATCATCTATGGAAAAATTAGAAAAGGTTAAGGACTAAATTGGAAATGGAAAAATTATAAAGATGATAATTAAATTAAAATGAAATATAATCATTTTATATCATCTTCTTCAACCTAAAATCCATGGAAACCCTAGGAGAGAGAAAAAAATCTTTCCAAGCATAAATCGGTAAGTTCCTATGCCCCGTTTTTAGTAATTTTTATAATTTTGAGATCGAAAAACTTAATTTCTCTATTTGGGGGGTTAATTTGAATAGATATCAAAGTATATAAAATTTTCCAAGGATGAACATGCTAAAATTTAAAATTTTATGGTAGAAAATGAAAAGTTGTTGATAGATAAACAACTTTTACAAAGGGAAACTTGATTTAGGGACTAAATTAAAAAATAGTAAAACCCATGGAAAATTTGAAAATTTTGAGAATACATATGCTGTAAAAGTTATATTCAAATTTTGATTAGGCTTGGAATAAGGATTAAATTGCATGAATTTCAATTTTCAAGCCTAGGGATGAAATTGGAATTATTAAAAGTATAAGGGTAAAATAGTATTTTTACCTAAATAGTAAATTGAGTTCAATAGAATATGAAATGGATTGAATTGATGATTAAATTCATTTATACAGATTCAGAATTACCAAACAAAGAGCTAGATCGAGGAAAGGAAAAGATTTTGGATTAGTAGATTTTAGTTAC
Organism: Gossypium rotundifolium; assembly: GCA_025506655.1. Taxonomy (NCBI): domain Eukaryota; kingdom Viridiplantae; phylum Streptophyta; class Magnoliopsida; order Malvales; family Malvaceae; genus Gossypium; species Gossypium rotundifolium. Next base: position 135,041,754 of record CP106729.1, on the reverse strand, counting down.
GAACAAATATCAAGATAAGTTCATATAACTTAAATGAGCATAAAAATGTGTTGTTTTAAATGCAATATTACATTGTATATGTTGTATGGAATGTATGGAAATTGTAATGGATAGAATAGTGTATGATGGAAATTTATTGATAAAGGGTAAAATTCCGTATGAATATTGAATTCTGATGGATAAATGTGATTTCCCTAATAAAACTACATGTGTTGCATAATGGATTTATCCCGGACAGGTAATCCGAAATGAGCCTCTCGAGTATATGTTTCAATTAGGATTTAGCCTAGACTGGTAATCCTAATTGACTAGATTTAGCCTAGACTGGTAATCTAGAATGAACCCTATAGGGAATTCTTTGTCATATAAAGGATTTAGCCTAGATTGGTAATGGGAAAAAGCCCTTAGAATATATGTTACAGCTAGAATTTTACCTGGACTGGTAATTCTATTGTGTAATATGTGGCTCGAGAGTGTACCTATAAGGTACTACTGGAAATGAATTGATGGATAATGGAATTGTACACCTCGAGTGTATTACTTGAAATATCCATCGGAAATTCAATAATTCAACGGATAAAATATGCATATGGCATGATGAGCTCATCTATGCATATTGGAATATTATGACTAACATGTTGTTTGAGTATGTGTGAATAGGTAAATTACCAAATAGTTGGAAAAACATGTTTTGCATGGTTAATATATTGAATGTAATAGGTAAGATTAATTTATGTCATACGAGCTTACTAAGCATAATATGCTTACTAGGTTTTATTTTCCCTGCTTTATATTGCTCAAAGCTCGTGAAGGTTGGAGATTGGTAGAAGCAAATCATCACACTATCAACCTGTCATTTTGGTATAAATGAAAATCTTATTTTGTTAATGGCATGTATAGGCTAACTAAATCAAATGATGGTGTGTAAATGATGAATGAAGCTTAGCTATTGGAATGGCTAATATACTTATGTTTTGATATATGTTATGGTTGAGTCATTATATTAACTAAAATGATAAGTATGAATATCTAATTTAGAAAATTATGTAAGTTACTTAAAAGTAAGTCATTAAACACAAATATATGATGAAATGTATTAATTTGGATGATATAAATTGACTTGATTTATACTTGTAATTGGTTGGATTATACTTCTAAGTGTTGGTGCAGGAAAATAGATAAGTTGGGTGAGAAATAAGGCTAGAAAATGGCCTTATTTTTTCCATATAAGTAGACACATAGGCTGGTACATGGGCATGTGGTCTGGCTGTGGTCCCCTATATTTCAAAATTTCAAAACAGAATCCTCAGGATTGAGCACACAAGTAGAGATACGAGCGTGTGTCTCAACCATGTGGGTGACACGGCCTTGAACACGGCGTATGTCATGGCTATGTGAAACCTACACCTAATTCGAATTAAATTAATTAACCACATGGCCTAGCACACGAGTGTGTGACATGGCTGTGTGGTGCAAGCTAGAGAGCAACCTAAATTGGACATTGCCTGAAGCACGGGCGTGTCTAAGGGTCACACAGGCGTGTCCCTCGGACCACAGAGGCATGTGAAACCTGCACCTTGGAAATTTTTTAAAATGTCACGAAAAATTCTTAGAGTTTTCGATTAAGTTCCGACTTGATTCTAATATTGGCTTCGAGGGTCCATTTAAGGGAAGTTATGAATAATCTTGGTTAATGAATAGTGATTTGTAACACCCTTCACCCGTATTCAATACCAGAATAAGGTTGCGGAGCATTATCGAGCTTATAACACTTTAAAACACACATTTTATATACAATTTATCATTTCAAATACAATTCAATCACAACCAATGATAGTATCCCTTAAACGAGCCTATGAGGCCTTAATCATGCATTAGAAATGGTTCGGGACTAAAACGATAACTCGGGAATATTTTCAACACTTAGCCAATTTTTGCTTCAAACAGGGGACATACGCCTGTGTGGCCAGGCCGTGTGTCTCACACGACCACCAAACACGCCCGTGTCATAGGCCGTGTGAAAATAGGGGATACATACTGACTTGGGTCACACGGCCAACCACACGCCCGTGTGTCCAGCCCATGTGCCCTTCGAAGTGGCCACAAACGCTCGTGTGCCAGGCTGTGTGTTAGGCCGTGCCAAATCTATCGGGTATACTGACTTATGCAACACGGCCAAGTCACACGCCCGTGTGCTAGGCCGTGTGCCAATTAGGGGGTATACTGATTTGTACCACACAACCAAGCACATGCCCGTCTATAAGACCGTGTGGAGCATACTTACTTCATTTCAATTTCAACACCAGGGGACACACGGCTGTATAACTTGACCGTGTGTCACACATGGCTGAGACACACGCCCGTGTCTCTTCCTGTGTGGACAAAAATAGGCTATTTACCAAGCCATTTTGCCACCCATTTTGCACATACCTAAACCAACTCAAATGGTGCCAATCCATAGGATAAATAACATTCCAATTCATCCATAATCAAGCCTAATTCATACCATTCTCAATACCAACAATTCAAGGCAAATAGGTAACACAATATACTAACTAAATTCATACCAATCATTGTCTACTCAATCATAAAAAATGACCATTATCAAAGGTGCATTACTAGGCCTAATTTCACAAGCATGCCAACTTCTACATATCATCAATTTAACATTCATAATAACTATTAGTAACAATGACCACAATTCTCATAATATAAGCCATTCACATATCCATCCATGAACTTAACTATCAACATATATGCACATAGCAAAATTCACCAAATTAAGCCAAATCTCATGGCTATATTTACAAATCAAAACATATTCATTAACAATGCCAATTCATTTGGCCAACATCATTACCAAAATATAATCAACATGACTCAAATACCTACACATTTCATATTCTTAAAACATAGTTTCAAAAGTACCAAAAAGTCAGTGGATAGTGTGGTGAAGTCTCCGACGATCCCCGAATCCGAGCTAGATTTGAAATCACTATAAAACATAGAAAAATAACAAAGTAAGCTATATAGCTTAGTAAGCTCGTATGTTAACAATGAGCAACTATCATCATTCACTAGTAAATCATATAATGGAAAACAATGTGCAACAATTCTATTAAATCTCAAACTATCAAATGATCATTCATATAACTTACCAATGAACTCATCAATTTCATAGTTTTCAATACTCAATTCGTTGTCATAAGTACCTAAACTATCTCATACTAATCTCATACTCAATCACATCCTTCATTTACCTATTGAACCATTCGGAATAGAAGTAGGATACTCAAGGTCTCACTCGATAAGTACCTATACCATGGCCCGTAGCCAAATCAATGTAACTTATTCGAAATTCTAATATCATGGCCCAAAGCCAAATCAGCCAATATGCATGGCTCAAAGCCAAACCAGTTTATCTCGCGCACATAGTGCTAAATCATGGCCCGAAGCCAACTCAAGTATACCTAATGACGTGTCACTAGCATCCTAAACTATTTTTAAAGTTCAATCAAGATTTCAACTGTCAAATCTTCATCGAATCATTTCTGAACTCGTCCGTAATCACAATATCACAATTCATGCTATATCAAAGCACATAAAATACATTTGAAATGAATTTATAACATACGAACTTACCTCGAATGTTAAAACAGTAAATCGAGTCGATTAATCAATAACTTTCGTTTTTCCCCGATCTAGATCTGAATTCCGCTTTTCTTGATCTAAATGTATTCAAAATTAACTTATTCAATCATATATTCATTCAATTTAGTCCAAAACATACTTTAAAACACATTTACACTTTTGCCCCACATTTTCATATTTTTACCATTTAGTCCTTTATGTATAAAATCACAAATTAGTGAAATTACAAATAAACCCATGCTAGCCGAATAACCTAAATGCCCCTATCAGCCCATAATTTTCATTTATTTCACATTTTAACCACTAACTTTACACATTTCTCAATTCAATCCTTATTTTATATTTTCACTCAAAATCACTTAACAAAACTTGTTTAACTATCAAAAACTAATCAAAATCTATCATAAAACATAAAAAATTATACATATTCATTAATGGAAACATTCACCAATCTTTTACAATTTTGCAAAATAGTCCCTGGGCTAGCTAGTACTAGCTGCAACGATCTCAAAAACATAGAAATCATTAAAAACCGGGTTAAAAGCACTTACCAATTTGACTATGCAATTTCCAAAACCCTAGCAAGCTCTCATGAACATATTCTTCTTCTATTTTCTGTGGAGATGATAACAAAATAATGATGACATTATGTTTGTTTTATTTATTTTATCATAATACATAATTTACTAAATTAAACTTGGTTTAAAACATTAAAAATAACTTTTTTTATGTCCATAAAAGTCCAATTACACTAAGTATGGTCTAATTACAACATAAGGACCTTTAATTTAAGGTTCTATAACTATTTGACACTTTTAGCTAATAGAACAACACTTTTGCATTTTATGCGATTTAGTCCTTTTTATCAAATTAACCATTTAAACGATAAAATTTCTTAACAAAATTTTCACACAATCACATTATCATGTTTTGGAAGTTAAAGGAATAATAAAATAAATATTTTGACTTTGAATTTGTGGTCCCAAAATCTTGTGTTCTTATGCCTCCGAATGATGTCCTGCACACTTACCGAATGCGTTAGCCTTCCTTTAGGCCTATTTTTTACCCTAAGGTCAAATAAATGGATCAAATTACACTTTTTTATTATTTATTAACTAAATATGAAAAGTAAGTAAAAATATAACTAAATTACTTTTATATGAGCTCCTTAAGTACGTAAAATGGTTTAATATGCTACAACGAATTGAAAAAAATCACTTAACCGTCCATGCTATAATATTATGGTCTAAATACCATATAAGTCCTCATACTTTTACCAATTAAAGCATTTAATTAATAAAAATCAATAGTGACTAACTTTTATAATTTTTACAATTTAGTCCTTTTTTTATTAATTAACTATTAAATCTTCCAAATTATCGGACCAAATTTCGATCCACTCATACAAAAACTTCATAAATATTTAATAAAAATATTTACGAGCTTATTTTATGAAAACTCTCGAAACCTCATTTTCCAAAGCAATTGACTTTTGGCACGAACCACTTGTACCTTAACTAACTAACCAATTAATAAATTCTATCAAATCAAAATTGACAATAACACTATAATTAACTTGTAAATATTAAATAATAATTTTTATGGCCTCACTCGTGAAAATTGTGGTCTTAAAACCATTGTTTCCAATAACATTGAAAAACGGCCTGTTACAAAACTTTTTGGGATCCACACAAATTCCCTAAGCTTGTATAACATGTTCAAGAAATACAACTTCCGATAACTAGAATTCACATTTTTAAGCATCCCATACAATTGCTTTTCACTCAACACTTGCAACGCAATTCTCAAATTCTTATAATGGTCTTCCTCTAATTTTGAAAATATTAGGATATCATCAATAAATACTACCACAAATTGATTCAAATATGACTAGAAAATGTGATTCATGAGATCCATTAATGTTGTCGGAGCATTCGTCAACGCAAATGACATCACTAGAAACTCGTAGTTACCATATCGCATAAGGAATGTTGTTTTATGCACATCACTATCTTTCAATTTCAATGGATAATATCCAGATCTCAAATCAATCTTGGAGAAGATCGATGCATTGTTGCTGATCAAACAAATCATTGATTCACGACAATAGATATTTTTCTTGATTGTCAACTTATTTAACTAATGATAACCAATGCAGAGCTGCATCGACCCATTTTTCTTTTTAACAAAAAGCATTGGGAGTCCCCAAAGCGATATACTAGGATGTAGAAAGCCACGGTCTAGAAGATCTTGCAATTTAATTTTCAACTCTTTAAGCTCAATTGGCATTATACAGTATGGAGAAATTGATACTAGCTTCAATGAATAAGGAAGGAGAAACCCACCATAAGGTTATGATAACTTCACGATCAATTGGGTAACTTCTTTCTTATATATTTGAGGGTTGTACATTAGGGACAATGTGCTATCTAATTGGGGGTAACATAGGAAATTTATGTTTTTCGTTTTAGGAAATTTAGGCTTTTGTTTTTATTTTTCTTGTCTAATATGTGCTTGAGCTTGTATAAGTACAAGTGATTGTTTAGGAGCATGTATATAGGTTGATTGTGTTTATTTTAATTTGACATGATAGTGAATGAGTTTAAATTATCAATTACTAGATCAATTAGTTCTATACATTACACTATGAAAAGGTATTAAGTAATTTAGTGTAACAAATGATAGAGAAAATACCTAGGAATGACCTAGGAATTAAACAAACATGCTAGTATGGATGATAGGTGATTAGAGTTATGATTTTTTAGTCGATCAAATTCATGAATATTGAAATACCTAGGAATGACCTAATGCATTGTTTGGTATAAACAGAGAGCCAAAAATCCAACCTTATTCATTAATCTTTCGTACCTATATTTGAGCCAGAAATCACTTCTTCAAGAACCTTTACACAAAACTCGAAACCAAAACGTAAATTGTACTTACCCCTTTTATTTGGTCCTTGAACTGCACAAACTTAGACACCGGGCCATACGTATTGAGGATAGGTAGAGACATAACGGTGGTTTTGAAAAATTAGAGTGAATTAGGAAGAAATAGTGTGATATAGTAATTATAGGTCAAGCAAAATGTTAGAATAAAGATAAATTCAGAAAAAGTCAAAATGAGATGAAAAAGTACTAATTCAATCAAAAGCATTATGAGAGAGAAAAAATGAAAAAGTAAAAGTGTCCCAAAAATAATAGGTCACAAAAATATAAAACTCATCATTAGTCACCAAAACTCATTAAGATGATCATAGTTGCTATTATTAAACTGTAACTTCTTATATGGAGAAATAAGGAGGGTGTGACAAGGAGAGATAAGATGGTGTGTGGGAAAGGGATACTATAGAAGGTTAATAAGGAACAATTCGATGTGCCAAACTAATTTCATGCTTAAAATTATTTTAATGTGCCCTGTTCTTGAATTTCATTCCAACCTTAAGCCTCAAAACGTTATAAGCCAAAAAGTCTTATGTGACCTAAGTAAATATATTTGTGGATGGACATTTCATTAAGTCAACGTAACAATAGTTTTCTATGTTTTGCGAGTATAATTGAAATCCCTATGTAATTTTCTTGATGGACTAATATATTTGATAATCTTTTTACTTATATTCTTTGTAATATATTGAACTCAAGTGTTTGATGTGACACTGAAATAGGGTACAAGGCATTTTGGAACACATACACTTGAAAACGTATTAAACCGAGTCATAAAATTTCATCCAAATTAAAACTTTTCAAATTTTTATCTTTGAGTCCCTAAATAGGTCCTACGAGGCCCAATACATACCTTGAAAGTGGTCTAGGACTAAATTGAGAACTTTTGAAAGCACTAAAAAATTTCTTGAAAAATAGGGGCACACGCCCGTGTCTAAGGCCATGTCCTTCACACAGCTGAGATACTCACTTGTGTGTTAGGCCGTGTGGCATTTGAATTTTCAAAAATCAAGTGCAGACTTCACACATCCTGGGCACATTGCTGTGTGGCTGCTCGTGTGTCCACAAGTAAGATTATTTACCAAGCCCTTTTCCTCCCCAAAACACTTATACACTTATACAAATTTATCATCACACCACATGGTATTATTAAGCATTCAAACATCCACACTAAAACATCCATATACCATTTACAAACCACATTCATCATGCATAATCACACACACACACACACTTAACCATTCACATTTACCACTCATAATTATCACACATTTACTCATCCAATACATGTAAGCATATACATTCTTGAAATGCATCATCATAGACTTATAACATAACAATTATTAGCCATATTAAACGGCCTTATCCAACAATAACCTTCTAATAACATAGGCCAACAATCTAGGCTAACTCATATTAACAAATACACACATAATCAAGTCCCTATACATGCCATAGACTTAAAAATACTTGAAAATCGTTGATACAATACCAATCAATAACTTGTTAGTGTGATAGAATCTCCGTCGACCCCCAACTCGAGCTAGCATCTGTGGCACTATAGGAAAAAGGAAATGAAGGGGGTAAGCATTATAGCTTAGTAAGTAGGTATGTAAATAATAAGTAATTTATTAACATGCTTTTATAAGTCTTCACTATATGTTCTCAATATAATACAATCATAATTGCACATAATTTCACTATTTACTTATGTTCATCTCAAGCTGTCTACTCGACTCACAGTCACTAAATTATTTATATCTTGAGCTATGGAACTCAAATCACTGGTAGAACTTATAAGACCAGCACCGTTTCACATAGTCACAATCTAAGTCCGCTGCACACAAGTCTCGGTCATGACAAAACTACAGTCTTTGCTTACACAAGTTGTCGAGTATCAGTAACACATGCCGGATAACTCACCCTTTGGTAGAACGTACGGACCAGCACCCGAATCACTTATTTCACTTAGATTTCACATAGGTTTCTAGTGAACATGTCACTCATATCCATTTTTATTCCTAAGGTTCAACCGAGAAATTTCTCACTTGTCGATATTTTATCAATTACATTAAATATTCAGCCACAATTCATACCATTTATCAAAATACGAAAACGTAAGTAAAAAAATGCATTATTTACATACAAACTTACCTCGGTAGCAAAATCGATGAAATGGACTTATTCGTCAACTTTTTATTTTTCCCTTGTTCTAGTTCCAAACCTCGTTTTCCTTGATAATCGAGCTTAGAAGCTTGAAAAATTGTAGTCATGGTTTCCCCTTGTAAAATTCGGCCATGGTGTTGAAGATGGACAAAAATTGGTTTTTAATTTTGTTTATTTAATCATTTAATCACTAAATGACCAAAATGCCCCTAACATAAAAATATTCTATTTCACCAATTTAATGTCCATTTTTGTCCAACAAGTTCACCAATGGTCTAATTACCATTTAAGGACATCCAATTTAAAATTTCATAATAATTGGACACCTCTAACATGTAGAACTCAACTTTTGCACTTTTTACAATTTAGTCTTTTTTACTAAATTGAGTGCCCAAATGTCGAAATTTTCGAACGAAATTTTCATAAAATCGTTTCGTGAAATTGTAGACTATAAAAATATAATAAAAATAAATTTTTCCTCGTCGGATTTATGGTCCCAAAACCACTGTTTTGACTAGGCCCAAGTTCAAGCTGTTATAATTCTCCCCCTTTAGGGATTTTCGTCCCCTAAAATCTTACCAGAATGAGGTTTAGTATCTTTTCTCAAAGTTTCGAATACGTTACCAAATAATCCTCTTCGAGGGCGATCCTTTCAGAAAAAATTTGTCATCGATCTAGAATCCAATATATTTAGGTTTTGCTTTTGTATAGCTTTTTACTTCGATCTGAATTTGTTTTCAACTTTTACAAATTACTTCTACCTTTTTATCAAAATCACAATTCAATTCAACCTCATGCTCAGAATTTCCTGTAGCTTTTTCCATAGCAGATGATATAACCCTTGGATTTCCAAATAGTTTTACAAATTTTATCATCCATAAATCATAATTCAATTAGCATCTCTTTTTTTCGGGGGTAAAAGACATCCCGATACAAAATCCATGGTATCTTATTCCCAACATTACACCAGTATCCTCGTAGACCATAGTAGTCCTGATTGCATTTGATATTCGGCCTTACTCTGACGACAAAAATGACATTTGAACACAGAAATAAAAAATATTGGTTTCATATCTGTATACCAGAAAATTTACTTTAAATCACAGTACTTTCTATTTCTCTTTGGATGTACAGACAAGATATTATGGTGAGCTCTAAAATGAAACTCTCTACATAAGCCCTGAGTTCCCCAGTACATAAATTCTATCTCGGGATAATAGCAACAATAATCAGATCTGATCTAAACTATAGAATCAAAAGTCGATTTATATTGTATTCGTTTAATTTACCACTTACCATTCCATTTCTAAGCTAGCCTGATTTATAATGGCAACATCGTTTTAGCTTTCAGTTTAGCTAGAATCCGGACACCATCAATAAGGTAAATCTTGAAACCACACTCACAAAATAAGCAAAGATTTTTCATTCAAGTATCTGCAAGTATTTCTGCTTTACCCAAAGGTAAGTCAATATTAACACAAAATCTTTCAACATGCTAATCACATATATTTTCTAACTGCATTAACTCAGAAGAAACATGACATCTTGTTTGAACTCACTGATAATAATAAGAATTACCCGAAGAAAGAAAATCAATATACAATTTAAACTTAAATTGTCATAATCCACACTTTTTCCGATATCAACTTTAAAGATAAGCCATGCTTGATCATTTAAACAATAGGGATGATAAGAAAACCAAGATAATGAAATCCAAGATACAAGACCATACTGAATGCCGAGAATACTACTTATATGAAATAAGAGATCCTGACGATTTTTCAGAGAAAACCAAAACAAAGAGAAACACTGTTCATACATTCTGAAATCAATTGTGACAGAGATAATATATATTCCATACAGATATAAACAAAATAATAGCCAGAAGAAATAGAAGAATAGTTTCATATGAATTCACCATCAACTTTTTATCTCAGACGTAACGGAATAAAATACCAATAGAAGATAGAGGAATGCCGATCATAAATCAATCAGACCAATGATGCTTTCATCAGAAAATGAGCAATTACAAATACCTCTAAGAATGTAAGAATACATAGAATACCCAGAAGAGATAGTCATAAATTACTCAACTGTAGCTGTCATACTCAAACATCTTTACAATTCAATCATCGTTCTTCTGACTAATTCTATCGTCACTAATTCCATAATATTCCATTCATTAAAAAAATCAATTCAAAAGAATTCATAGTAAGTACAGTCTATAGACATCATACCTGAATGATTCGATTAGCTGAGATTAACTTCTCCTCTAACCGTGGCATTGTACATTCCAAATAATCTTTAGAATAATCTGATATCTTTCTCATAACTATTTTCTACTCGCTAAGTCATTCTCATCTCTGATCACATTATTAATTATTCTACCATTGAACTCTTTAGTTCGCTACTTGTGAACTTAGTCAATGTAAATCTCATGAACTTCGTCATATAACAGTGTATCGGTAAGGGGGTGAAGATTGTAAAGCCTTTAAATTTTGACTCTCATACATACACGCATATAGCATAGCAATACCAACACAATATCATGTACTTTGATTACACATCTCTAGGTTTTCTACTAATCATGAACACATTTTCAAATATCTTAGTAACACATTCAGCATTATCACATATGAATATCAACAAACCGTAATAAGCTCATCTCAAAATAAATTTTTCATGTTATTCACTGCAAAAAGTCACTCTGATTTATCGAAATGCAATGTTCAATTGAAACGATAACACTTTATCCATATTCTTCAACTTATGGTTAATTCATTGTATCCATTAATACATACATATCATCGCAAATCATAGAGAATGAACTTACTTAACCCATTTTCAGCATTATCGATGGTAGCTCGGTTGGAAAGCATCCCTGCTTTAACAAAAACAAATTTCATCGGAGTTGGGAGATATCACGCTATCATAGTTTACTTATGGCATGTATAGCTAGACTCTTGCACACGCTATGTTAGTTTGAGAATTAACTAAACCACAGCTCTGATATCACTAAATGTAACACACCTTACCCGTATCTGACGTCGAAATAGGGTACGAGGCATTACTGGAACACATACACATGTAAACGTATTAAACTGAGTCATAAAATTTCATCCAAATTACAACTTTTCAAAATTTTATCTTTGAGTCCCTAAATAGGTCCTACGAGGCCCAATACATACCTTGGAAGTGGTCTGGGACTAAACTGAGAACTTTTGAAAGCACTAAAAAATTTCTTAAAAATAAGGGCACACGGTGTCCAAAACCATGTCCTTCACTGGCAGAGATACTGCGCTTGTGTGTTAGGTAGTGTATGCTTCAAATTTTCGAAAATCAAGTGCAAACTTCACACACTCTGGGCACAAGGCCGTGTGGCTACCCGTGTAGCCACAAGTAAGATTATTTACCAAGCCCTTTGACTCCCCAAAACACTTATACACTTATACAAATTTATCATCACACCACATGGTATTAATAAGCATTCAAACACCCACACTAAGACATCCACATACCATTTACAAACCACATTCATCATGCATAATCACACACATACACTTAACCATTCACATTTACCACTCATAATTATCACACATTTACTCATCCAACACATGTAAGCATATACATTCTTGAAATGCATCATCATAGACTTATAACATAACAATTATTAGCCACATTAAACAGCCTTATCCAATAATAACCTTCTAATAACATAGGTAAACAATCTAGGCCAAATCATATTCACATATACACACATAATCAAGTCCCTATACATGCCATTGACTTAAAAATACTTGAAAAATCATTGATACAGTACCAATTAATAACTTGTTAGTGTGATAGAATCTCCGTCGACCCCAACTCGAGCTAGCATCTGTGGCACTATAGGAAAAAAGAAAGGAAGGGGGGTAAGCATTATAGCTTAGTAAGTAGGTATGTAAATAATAAGTAATTTATTAACATGCTTTTATAAGTCTTCATAATATGTTCTCAAGATAATACAATCATAATTGCACATAATTTCACTATTTACTTGTGTTCATCTCAAGCTGTCTACTCGAGTCACAGTCACTAAATTATTTATATCTTGAGCTATGGAACTCCAAATTAAGATCTATTAATTCTTCCTAAAACTAGACTCATATATCTTCTTACCATAAAATTTTAAAAATTTTTGGTTTATCCAATAAGTACATTTTATTCTTTAAAGTTTCCCCTATTTTGCTGTCTAATGGTTTCAAACCTTCTTCACTAAAAATTAATTATCTCTTCATACAGGATTCAAAAGATGTTCCTGTTTGTTTTTATTGAAGGTTGACTCATTAAGAAATTTAAGCATATAAATTATAAACCATAATTATTTTTATAAAATATTTAGTGATTTTCTAAAGTCGAAATAGGGGATTTTGAAATCATTCCGACCCTATCTCACAAAAATTCAAATATCTTAGAATATGAAATTCTTTCGCTTGCACCATTTCTTTTATGTGAAAATAGACTAATAAGATTTAATTTCATATCTTATTAAACTTCTAATTAAATTTACACCATTTTTGGTGATTTTTCAAAGTCACACAACTGCTGTTGTCCAAAACTATTTTATTTCTAAATTTCACTCTTTCATGTTTTCTTTATAGTAACTTTCATTGTAACACTTACTCCGTATCAATCTTACATCGAGCACATTGCTCATAATTTTACACACACATACCTGCACTTATTCATCACATAGTCATATTCGTTTGCACTTAGTCATTTCTCATTGAACGCATCAGAATAATAAGGATACACGAAAATTTGGACATAAGTGCCACACTTGTAGCTGAAGATACTTCATATCACACTTTTCACATAGGCTCGCTGTCGAGCTAATCACATTCACGGGTCTGCTCACACAAGCTGTCTGTCATACGTAACTACTTAGTGCTGCTCACACAAGTTGTCAGGTATCTGAAACACATGCCGGATTACCCAGCCACTGGTAGAACTTATAAGGCCAGCACCTGTTTAAAATAGTCACAATCTCGGGTCTGCTCACACAAGCTCTCGGTCATGACGAAACTACACGGTGCTTACTTACACAAGCTGTCAAGTACCCGTAACACATGCGGATAACTCAACCTCCGGTAGAACGTACGAACCAGCACCCGGATCACTTATTTCACTTAGTTTTGACATAGGTTTTTAGTGAACATGTCTCTCGTATCCATTTTAATTCCTAAGCTTCAACTGGGAAATTTCTCACTTGTCGATATTTTGTCAATTACATCAAATATTCAGCCACAATTCATACCATTTATCAAAATATGAAAATGTAAGTAAACATAATGCATTATTTACATACAAACTTACCTCGGTAGCACAATCGGTGAAAATGACTTATTCATCAATTTCTTGTTTTTCCCTTGTTCTAGTTCCAAACCTCGTTTTCCTTGATAATCGAGTTGGAAGCTTGAAAAGCCCTAGCCATGGTTTCCCTTTGTGAAATTCGGCCATGGGGTTGAAGATGGACAAAAACTGGCTTTTAATTTTGTTTATTTAATCATTTAATCACTAAATAACCAAAATGCCCCTAACTTAAAAATATTCTATTTCATCTATTTCATGTCCATTTTTGTCCAAAAAATTAACCAATGGTCTAATTACCATTTAAGGACCTCCAATTTAAAATTTCATAACAATTGGACATCTCTAACATGTAGAACTCAACTTTTGCACTTTTTACAATTTAGTCCTTTTGACTAAATTGAGTGCCCAAACGTCGAAATTTTCAAATGAAATTTTCACAAAATCATTCCGTGAAATTTTAGACCATAAAAATATAATAAAAATAACTTTTTTCTCGTCAGATTTGTGGTCCCGAAACCACTATTCCGACTAGGCCTAAGTTCAGGCTGTTACATTTGAGGTTGATAGTGGTCCATCATTTACATATAATGCCAGAATTATGTATACTTACAATCATCCCTATTTTTTTTGCTTCCAAGATAATCTTTGTATTATACTTGCTCGAGGGTCGTAACTTACTTTATGTTTTTCTGTTATGTTTTTCTTGCTTGATGACAAACAAAAACTTAAGTGTAAGGGAGTTTGATCTTTCGCAATTTGTTGTAGTAGATTAAACTACTTTCTATACTTAATGATCTTGTAGGAAGACAAATTCATTATGTTTGTATTTATTTTTCACTTTTAGTCTTTAGGTAATAAAATGAGCAAATTAGGTGATTTATATGACCTTGTGGGCCGAGGTAGGCCTAAAGGTATACTAATATGTTGGATTAGTGTGCATGAAATTATTAAAAAGGCACAAAGACAATGGACTACCCGCGATGTTGCAACATGGAGCTTGGATGTCACAACACAACAAACATAATACCTAAAGAGCAGTCTGCCATCAGTGTTGCAACACAACCTTAATGATACGCCCTAATTAGTAAACGTCTATCAGTGTCATGACATAGGACATCACTTAATGGACCAAGGATGTTTCCGTCCGTACAATAAACTTTAACAAGAAATAGCCATCCATTTTATAGGTCAATGACCAGTTGCCAAACCTAGGCCTATAAATATAATTGCTCGAAACAATTTAGAGGACAATTTTTACTAAGTTTAATTTTACTTTCATTTGTAATTTATATTTCTTTAAAGTTGTAATTATTATTTCAATTATTATTTTGTTCTTTGAGGGAATTGGATTGTAGATTTTTCAAACTCATCACGGATTACTGTTCGCACCATTACAATTATTTATATTAGGATTTTTCTCATCTCTTCTTTTGATCTTTTACAAATGTGTATCTTTCAAATCAATAGTATTGCATGCGTTAAATCCATGAGGAACTAATCCATTAGGAGATTAACGAGTGGATGTGGGATTAGTTAATACCTATTTAGGGTTTCTTAGCTGATCAGTTGGTTGAAAAAGGAAGAACCTAGAACCCTAGAATTGATGACCCTAGGAAATCTTGTGGGTAGGAATGAACCCAAATTTAGTATTGCTTGTCGTGAAAGCCTTACCCCAATCCGGTCTGACTTGTGACATTGAGAGATAAGTAGTTACTACCGACTCATTAGGTTAGTGGAAGGTGGAAAGGCCTTGCTAGGTTTATGACTAGCTAATTGAATAGAACTCAAAGTAGGAGTTAATTTTTAACATTGAAATGAGTTAGTCTTCTGTCTTTGAATCTGATAAATTTAAAAGCTAGCCTGGTGTTAGTTTATAATTTGTATAAAATATTTCTTATTACTACCATATGAATTATCGTAATATAATTTAACTAAAGTACTAATTAAACCTACTAGCGTAGAAGTTAATATTAGTTTAGTCTAGCCTCGTTTGGGTACAATCCTCAAAGTACTTCCAGTACTTCGTTGTACAAAACTAATTACAAGCTGACTTGTACACTTGCGGGCACCGCCTAATTCCTCATCTGTCGTAGCAAGATTCTCACTTTTGACGTTGGTACGTGCAGAGGCGGTCAAGTTGTTGGCACCGTTGTTGATGAGGCTTCGCCATTAACTTTATTTTAATTTTTATGCTTAATAGGCTTCGAGTTTGGACTTGAACCAATTGAATCAAAACACGGAACTAGAAAAAGTTTTCTTTTCTTTTTGAGGTGAAAACAAAAATTCACTCTTTTTTATTAGAAATTAGTAGAATTGTCATTCTGGAAAAATATATTTAATAGTTGAGAACAAAAATATATTTAATAGAAACTAGAATAATTGTGTTAATAGCTTTATTTGTTCCATATATTTATAGGAAAAGAAAGTATAACTCTTGTTGGATTGTAGAAGTTTATTTCATCTAGAAAAACAACTTTCTACTTAGAGTAGGTGTAGGGTGGACGGTGTCCCATAGTATTCTTACTAGGGTTGTTGCCCCTTCATATTCCATGAGGGGATTTTGGGCCTCTCTCACATCGGGTCCAATTATGAGTACTTCCTAAACTTTTTAACCCAATACTTTGTAATTTGATCCAACCGATTCTATTTTTCTATTTCCCAAAATGAACTTCAATATTTTATATTAAATAATTTTTTTATCCCAATTTTACCTCTAGTAAAATTATGACAATTTTTCCCCTAGTAAAATTTTTGAGAAAATATGTTTAATATTTCAGCACTCAACATGTTCCCTATGACTGAATGGTTTATTTTCAATTTTGGGTTTTAAAATAGCTAAAAAACATAAGCTTATTCTTTCAATTATTTTTGAGTAATCCATGTACATTTGCAAATGTTTCATTTCTCATTTCCATTTCCATTTTGAGAAACCTACATTCATTTCTAAATGATTCCATTTCTCCATTTCGAGAAAACCATAATCATTCCTAAATGTTTCTCATTTCTCTATTTCTATTCATTCTATTCATTTTGATTTAAACAAGTAATTAATTTTTGGTTTCAATGAGCTAACGGAGGGACCAATTGGACATATGCAATTAGGGCTTAAATGATTTATAATTAAGTTCTGGCTTTTCGCATATTAATTATAAACTCATTTTGTAACACCCCTTACCTGTATTCAATGCCGGAACAGGGTACGAGGCATTACCAGACTTACAACACAAGCAGTCACACAATTCCGAGTCATAAATTTGTGTCCAAATTAAAACCATTCATATTCGAACATAATGTCCCTAATACAAGCCTACGAGGCCCAAAACATACTTTAGAAGTGGTTTGGGACTAAACCGAGAACTCAGGATATTCTTACAAAACTTAGAACATGCCCGTGTGGTCCAAGGGACACGCCCGTGTGACCCTGGGATATGCCCGTGCTTCAGGCCGTGTTCAAATTAGGGTGGTCTCTAACTTGTGCCACACAGCCATGCCACGCGTCCATGTGCTAGGTTGTGTGGTAAATTAATTTAATTCGAATTAAGTGTAGGTTTTACACGGCTAAGACACACGCCCGTGTTCTAGGTCGTGTAGCACACACAGCTGAGACACACATCCGTGTGCTCAATTCTGGACATTCTATTTTGCAACAATTAAGGTGCATGGGTCACATGGCTGAAACACATGCCCATGGGGCAGATCGTGTGTTACACATGGCCTAGACACAAGCCCGTGTGTCTACCTGTGTGGACAAAAATAAGGTTATTTATCAAGCCATTTGCCACCCTCATTTACACCTACACTTACACCAATTCAATGACACAATTCATAGCATACTTTGGCAACCAAAACATGTATCAACATCACATCCACATGCTAACATCTAACATGCTTCAACATCTTAATTTATCGACACAATTCATGCAAGATTCTATAATCATGAATGGTATCAACTTATGAATATACTCATAACCAACATTAGCCAACTTATATGGCTATATTGTAACACCCCTAACCTGTAACTGTCATCGGATTAGGGTTAAAGGCATTACCAGACAGGTCGGGAACTTTTACAGACATTTCATATTACAGTTCATCAATCACCATCAAAGTATCCCTTTTATAAGTCAACAAGACCTTAATCATGCTTTAGAATAGGGTCAAGACTAAACCAAACACATACTAAAATTCTCAAAAATTTAAAACTTTTCTAAGTTATAGAGGCCACACGCCCGTGTGGATGGGCAGGCCGTGTACCTTCTATGGCTACCAGACACACCCATGTGTCTTGGCCGTGCCAAAACAGAGCTTGTATACTATCTTATCCACACGGCTACTAGACACACCCATGTGTTTTGGCCGTGTACACTTAGGATAGCTACTGAATTACTCACACAGCTACCAGACACGACCGTATGCCATGGTCGTGTCCACTTAGGCTACCTACTGACTTATACCTACGGCCACTAGGCACGCCCGTGTGCCACAGCCGTGTAGGCAAAACAGACCACTTGCAAGGTCAAAATGCCACCACATAAGGGTCAAACCTACAAGCAAAATTACCAATTCATTTCATACATATATGACATCCAAAAACATGTCAAACAATTAGCATATCTTTATATTCAAACTCATTTCCAATCATACCACTTTGCCCAACTAAAACACATATACATTCAAGCATGATCCATTCACATTTATCTTTCATATAACCATACCTTTGATCAAACATACTAACTCATAATGCATTCATATGCTTACTATAAACTTGACCATTTCTTAGCCATGGGATTAAACCAAAATCAACATCGTAAACCACATTTACAAATGCATAATATCAACATTAAACTAGCTACATCACATGGCTATTTTCATATCTCAAATTATACCAAATAACTAGCCTATACATGCCATATTTAGCTATATACAAATCTTCAAAGTACCAAAACAAGTTTGAGTAGTGTGATGACAATCCTCGATGGTCCCCGAGCCTTTAGTAGCTTTGATGATCTATAAAACAGAGCAAACACACATAGAGTAAGCTTTCAAAAGCTTAGTTAGCCATATACAAGTAAACTTAACATAAAAAGCAAATAACCATATTGATACAATGACATTAATGTTTCTCATAGCAAATTCATCACATATATTTCTTTGGCTCATTTGCTTAGCCATATCTTACCACATTCTTCAACTCAAATGTCACATATACACATAGCTCTTTTAAGCATCTCTTCACATATCATTCTATCATTTCATTTCACATATCCATCTTAGTAAGTTCATGTAGATACTTACCTTTCATATACACTTAGTGTACATAACAAGCATAAATCTCATATTGATGCCACTATCCCAGACAGGGTCTTACACGAATCAATACGATGCCAATGTCCCGGTCATAGTCTTACACGTAAATCTCATATCGATGCCAACGTCCCAGACGTGGTCTTACACGAAATCTCGAATCAATGCCAACATCCCAGACGTGGTCTTACATGATATCTCGAATCAATGCCAACATCCCAGACGTGCCCTTACATGATATCACATAACAAACACCTATATCATGACATAGACTACCCTATCTATTCCTAGGTTCAAACGGGACTTCTCGAACATTGTCACTATATTGATTCTATCTCGGAATTCTTGTATACATCATCTCATATGTATTCATCATTATCAATAGTCATAAGAACATACATAATTCACTACAAATACATTTTTTTGTATATTGACTTACCTCGGATTTAGATATTCGTTCGGACTCGGTTATTCGACTACTTTCGCTTTCCCATGATCTAATTCCGTTTTCTTCGGTTCTTGATTTATACATATTCAAATTTAACCCTTTCATTCATCAACTTATTCAATTCAATCCAAAAACATACATTTAGGGCTATTTGCAACTTAACTCTCACATTTGCATATTTTATCAATTTAGTCTATTTTTCAAAAGACATCAAATATACAAAATCACCATATATCCATGCTTAGCCAAATGCCCATGTATCTCATACAAGTCCAAACATTTCATCAAATTCACAATTTAATCCCTTAAATAATCATTTTTCTCAATTGAGTCCAATATACTCAAATTCAACAAAACTCCAAAGATAAACTATGATAATCATATACATATCTTTCATATTTCACTATAAAGCATTACAAATCACATAAGTTCATCAAAGGCTCATCACATTAACATCATCAATTCTTCAAATTACAACATGGGCTTGATAGTAGACTAAGCAACAATCTCAAAAACATAAAAATCATCAAAATCCAAAATCAAAACATACCTTAATTTTGCTTGTATATGGCCGAAACCTAGCTTATGTTTTCTTTTCTTCTTCTTTTATATTTTCGGTCAAAAGATGAATGAATATGGCCATTTTTCATGTTTTATCATATTACAACATTCATATTAATCTATTTACCTTATTAACCTTTCAATTAATAACTTAAACATAGATACATTAAGGGCATATTTGTCCTTTGTCCATCCACTAACTAAATAGTGGTTTAATTGTCTCTTAAGGCCTCCTCTTTTAAAAGCCACAACACATAGGTGCCTTAACAAATAGCATACAAATTTTGCATTTAATGCAATTTAACCCTTTTTATCAAATTAAGCACACAGGCGGATAAATTAACTTATGAAATTTTAACACATGCTTAATCACATATTAAAGGCACAGAAAATAATATTAAAATATTTCAATGACTAGGATTCGTGGTTTCAAAACCACTGTTCCAACTAGGGTCTAAACCGGACTGTTACAATATACAAAAATGAAATCATTAACCAATATAAGCCAATACATTTTGCCACATTACCAATGTCACATATAACAAAATGACCAAGTCCCTATACATGCCATACATTCAAAATGTTAAGACCATTAATACCCAAAATGAGAGTTTGATAGTGTGGTCTGAATCTCCGGTGATCTCTGATTTCGAGTTAGCTTGGCGACACTATAAAAACATGGAAAATAAACAGAGTAAGCTACATAGCTTAGTAAGCTCGTATGCAAGAAATAAGCAACCTTACCATGCATATAACATTCAATTACTATAACATAATTAAATGTAGACTTACTATGGTCTCATGATTATAATCTATTCCATCATAAAAACTTACCTCCTATTCATCATTTCACATATTTATTAAATTTGAGCTTTATGTACATACCTGAGCCATCTCAAAATGAACTTACACATATTCTCATCTTTGACATACCCGTGAACCACTCGGAATAATAATGTCGGATACATGGGAAAATTTGCACACTAAGTGCCACATATGTAGCCAAAGCTATCTATGTCTCATATCACATAATCGCTCGCTCTCGAGCTATCGACAGGCCTGCTCACACAAGCTGTCAGTTAAGACGTAGCTACACGGTGCTGCTCACACAAGCTGTCAAGTATCTATAACATATACCAGTATATTCAGCCACCGGTAGGACGTACGAGACCAGCACCTGGATCACATAATCATATAACACATAATGACCCTAGTGACATGTCACTTGTATCCTAACTTATTCCTAAGGTTCAGACGGGATTTCTTGCTTGGTGTTTCATCTTCGGACTCATTCGTAGGATTGTACTCATTCACAAAATAAAACAAACAATTCATGCAATATTAAAGCATTTAAATACAATTATTCTAAAGCTTGTTTTTATCATAAGAACTTACCTCGGTACAAAATGGATAATTGTTTGATTTAGTCCACAATCTTGATCTTTCCACGGTCTAGGTTAGAACATCGTCTTTCTTGATCTATAGTATCAAATTTAGCTTATTCAATTATCACATTATTCAATTTAATCCCAAAAACACCTTATGGGAAAAATTACATTTTTGCCCTTACCTTTTCAACTTTTTACATTTTAGTCCCTAGGCTCGTAAAATGATTTTCATTCAATTTCATTACACCCAAGCCTAGCCGGACCTATTTCATGCTCATAACAGCCCACATTTTTATTTATTCACATTTTCACACACATTTTATAACTTTTACAAATAGGTCCTTTTTTAACATTTTCATAAAAAATCACTTAGTAAATGTTGTTTATCCAACATCAAACTTGCATAATCTACCATTAGACATCAAAATACACAAATATTTAACATGGGTAAAATTTTAGACTTTGATTTTCTTTCAAATTATTCCTTGAAATAGCTAAATCAAGTTACAACATTCACAAAAACGTAAAAATCATTGAAAACGTGACAAGGACAGATTTACAATCAAGCTTGGAAGCTTGGCCAAAAACCCTAGCTATGGTGACTCTTCAAATTTGGCACAAGGGGACTAAATTGGAGAAGATGACATCTTTTTAATAGTTTTATTTGTCTTTATTTACCATTTTAGTAAAATGCCCTTAATGCCAAACTTTGAAATTTCACCTAGCCATGTCCATTTTTGTCCATACAAGTATAATGGTCTAATTAGCATTTAAGGACCTCAAATTTAAAATTTCATAGCACTTAGACACCTCTTGTAACACCCCAAAACCGGCCTATGCATTAAGACGAAATTTGACATGTCACACTAAATGAACATACACCTAATCTTTTAAAATTTAAAAAAATGATTTTTTAAAAACATTTTAACGTGGAGTTATTGAAACTAAGTTTGATTACTAAATCTAATAATTTGGGTCGTAAAATTTATAAATTGAAACTTAGGAAAAATTGATTTAATATTTTGAGAAAATTTAAAGAATTGAAAGTAATTTGAAAACAAAATTTAAAAATATTGTTCTGAGAAAAATTACGAGTTAAAACTATTTAAGAATGAAACCCTTTTCATACATTTTTTAAGAAAACGTTTATTTCTATTTTTAGTAAAAATCCCAATTAAGTATTTAAAGCATATTATAAAATAAATCCACAAGTAAAACATCCATAAAAATTTAACCAGAGGCCTTATTACAAAATAGCAAAATAATAAAAGTACTTAAAAGAAATCAAATTTAAATAACCCATTATTCATAGTATGGCCTCCATTGAGTCGTCCTCGCCCAAGCCTCCATCATCGATCATTACCGAGGAGGGTAAAGAAAACGGGTGAGTTACTTAGAACTCAGTGTGTAACTCACTTACCATTGTCTTTGGGCTAAAAATTCAATTAGCATTTATTGGGCCAAAGCCCATTTACAATCATAACATAATATCATATATAACATGCATGTGTTATGCAATTTCCCAACCAACCTAGTTTTCCATCCGCTACACACCACCCGTACCAACCAACACACCTGTGGGGAGCTTTAGTCACCCACCCCGCCAACACACCAAACTGGGCATTAAGCCATATATCAAATTGTGGCAGAGCCACCGGTAATTTATTGTGGCAGAGCCACCGGTAATTTATTGTGGCAGAGCCACCAGTAATTTGTAGCAAAGCTACCAAAACTTCTCTTCATCAAAATCCCAACCCATGCAAATCATGTATATAATATGCATATCCAATTACAATATTCCATTCATATAATTATTACGAACAATATGGCCTATTTATCACATATCACATTTGGTCCATTTATCACATATCACATTTGGCCCATTTAGCACATATCACATTTGGCCCATTTAGCACATATTAGATTTGGCCCATTTATCACAGTCTTAATACCGATTTTTATAGTTTCTACCAAAATAATGATAATTATGCCATCTTACCCGATTTCACTAACAAGTGACTAAATCAAGCGATTTACCATTAGTCACAATATAAATATCTATCCCATGAAATATGGTGTGAGATTACACACCTGATTACGGTAAGCACTACACTTTCCTAATCGTCAACACCTAAAAATATTTTAACGCTCGATTAGATCATTAACACTTATAATAAATCCATTCTAAGATAAGCGGTCTAGATTTTTACCCTCGGAATCTTGAATAACTACTATTTGTCAGTTCTCTCCGGATGACGGTTCACAACCCGTTGGAAAACCCCGAACAGTTAATGGCTCAGAACTACGAATAACCTCGAATAATTGATTTTCACCAGAAGAGGGTCCACAACCCGGTGGAAAGTCTTGAATTGTCGAAACGGCCCTACGTTTGAATTTAGGATTTGGGTTCGTCAATCCACTCCTTTTGAGATCACCACTAAATTTCCCTTTCAACACATGTAACACCCCAAACCCGGCCCATTAACTACGACCGAATTTGAAATGCCACTGCAGAAAAACGTTTGAAAATAATCTGACTTGTAGGTAAATGTAACACCCCTTACCCGAAACCTTTGCCGGAGTCGAGTATGTGGCATTACTACACTTGACTACTAATCTGGGGCATAAAAATTTAAAGCTGTCCAACTGCATCATGCTGACTAAATTGACCATAACTCGAGTTACAAAACTCAAAATTTAGATCCGTAAATTTTCCTTGAAACTAGACTCATATAAATTTTTACCATAATTTTTCCAGAATTTTTCATGTGGCCAATTAGTACAGTTTATTCATCAAAGTTACCCCTATTTCACTGTTTGAGAATTTTGACCTATCTTTACAAAAACTCAGTTATTTCATTGTACAAAATTTCAATAATGTTTTGTTTATTCCAATCAAAAATAGACTCATTAAGGATTCTAAACATATAAACTATGCTCCATAATTATTTTTTTACAATTTTTGACAATTTTTCCAAGACAGAACAGGGACTCACGAATTCATCCAGGACAAGTCTCACTAAACTTAAATATCTCATAATATATATAATTTCTTTGCCTACTCTGTTTCTTTCATATAAAAATAGACACAATAAGCTTTAATTCTATATTTTATTCATTTTCTAATTCAATTTATCCTATTTTTGGTGATTTTTCAAAATCACATCTCTGCTGCTAACTAAAACTATTTCATTGCAAATATGATTTACTAGTTTATAATCGAACATACCCATATACAACTCATACTGTCCATGCATTTTAAATCCTTTATGCAAATTAACTTATACCTAAAACTTCACATAATATCCTAATTCAAAGGTCCATTTCGTAAACATACACTTCCTTACCAGAAACGATTAAACTTCGACTAAAAATGCACGAACATTACCAACATAAACCTACATTGTATCAAAAGCACAAAAGCATACTTAACTAAACTTTAGCCATATTCGCATGGCTATTATATACATTATCAAAATATCATTCAAAAACTTAGCTAGCCTATACATGCCTTAAGAACCAAAAGTTTAAGCATTTTAGGTACCAACAAGAGTCGATAGTGTGAATGACTTCATTGACAATCCCCACGAGCTCGTAGCTTGATCAAAATCTATAAAATGTAATGATGAACACACGAAGTAAGCTAATTTAGCTTAGTAAGTCTTAAGCATCATGATATACCAATTGTACATTCAAGCATTAAATCAAACAATCAAGTAATAACGTTGAATAAATTAGCTTAACTCAAAGGTCCTCCAAAACGAATGCCTTTACCTCACTTAACGCTTATCATTTCCTTACCATTAACATCCAACTTACCAACTCAGCATTTTAACCAAAATATAAAGCATCCTCTCTTTATGATCTATTCATAACACGCACATATGAAACTCAATAGGTTCACATAATTATTCGAACAAGTAAAAGACCATGTACATCTAAATTGCCTCTTTAATTACATAAACACAAGTTCGCTTAGCTTAACCATCATCACTATTTTACCTTTAAACCTCCATCTATAATCTCATCATATAATTCACATATAGATTTAATACTGCTTCCAACTACTTATATTTTCGATACTCATATTTCCATAGGATCACATATATATATGTATATACGTAAGTATATACTTTACACTTAGTAATTTCACATAAAAGGAAATATATTCACACACACACACATATATATATATATATATATGTATATCCATTTGACATTTCATACATTTGTATACATGGCATCAAAGTAATCCTAGTATGTCGCGTAAACATAAGCATAAGGCCAAATATACAGGATCAATTTGTATCATTCATATCAATATACTTATACGATTACCTTAACCACATTATGCTTTCATATACCTATTTCCTCATGGCATAGTTTATACACAATTTGCATCTACCGATTGTACATCACATTTCCTTCAAAGAATTCATTCACTTATCATCATCACACATATATATATGAATAATACATGAATATGAATAGCACATACCTTGTAGTCGAATTAACAAATTATCATTCACACACATTTCATAATTTATCACATATCCAATTCAACTAAGCTTATTCACATTGCACAAATAAAATCATTACGTCATTGTAAAACCCACAACTCATATCGAAATACTCATTCATATCACATTATTAAATTATACATTCAACCTAATTTACTTATATACATTCGGTGTGATATAAACATGTAATCAAATTTATTTAACATCATCATTTAATATGTTTAAATAATTCTTTTGATATATTTCAAACTTAAGGATTTACTCAAATATCGAATAACTACTATTTTCAGTTCTTCCGGATGACGGTTCACAACCTATTGGAAAACCCGACATAATGGCTTAGAACTACTGAATAACCTTGAATAATTGATTTTCACGGAAGAGGGTCCACAACCCGGTGGAAAGTCTCGAATGTCAAACGGCCCTACGTTTGAATTTAGGATTTGGACGGTCAAGACCGCTTATTCAATAACCTATCGAACATCATCATTTAATATGTTCATAAATAATGCTGATATATGTTCAAACTTAAGGATCTACCTCAAATATGGACGACGGATAAGTTTATCTCAATAACCTTCGCATCTCCAATTTAGTCTAAACTGCTTTTGTTCTTGATCTAAACATATTAAAAATAAGCTTATTCAAGTACATTTCATCTCAATTTAGTCAAAATACATAAATGGGCAAATTACCATTTCCCCTATTTCACTATAAAGGCGAAAAAGGATTTGTCTAGGAGAGATGATGATTTCGGTCAAAAAGACCCTCCCAAGTCAATATATGGATTCGGCAATAAGAAAAATAAAATAAATAATTGAAGAGGATTCTTACCAATTGTCCAAAGTTTGAATAGAAGAAATGATTGAGAAGAATTATTTGAGAAATGGAATATTCAGCTAAGAAGATGGTTATTAACATTCGGCCATGGTGAAAGATTTTGGAAGAGAGAAAAAAAATGTTTAAAGGTTCTTTGCAAGAAGGAAGAATGGAGAAAAAGAATTAAAAGAAAGGGAGAGTTTATGTATCGGTTTTCAATGATGAAAGATAAACAAAGAAAGGGTCTTGCGGTTGGTGTATAATCTGCCAAATGGAAGACAAAGAAAATGTCACTCAAAGACTATATGATTTCGGCATAAAGAGGAATAGAGTTTAGGGAGAAAGATGATATCAAAATGGTCAAAATGAAATGACCAAAAGAAACAAAAACTTACCTATTGCTCAAATTTGGCTAATGAGAGAAGTTGTGGAGAGAAAAGAAAAATAATGCACTAATTTGCTAAAGCATTTTTTGCCAACTAGCTCCTAATCCTTACCAATATTCGGCCAACCCTTCTAGCCCCAAAACGTCCATGTACATTGGCCAAAAGTCAAAGTTTAGCCGCCTCAAAGTTTCCAAAACATCTCCTTGTTTCATGCCTTATGCCCCCCTTCCATGCCTTTTCCATATGATTATTTTCCTTTAGTTCACTCTTACCATTTCTCATTAGCCATCATACCATAAAATAAAAGTCCAACATACCAAAAATATGATGCTTGGTGACACTTGCTAGGGAAGAGCAAAATTAATATTCACAAAATGCATACTAAGAGATTCAAACCTCTCCCTCAAGACCATACATGTGGCGCATAACCTCTTAACCAATAGCTCAATTATGATAGCTACTTACTCATAATTTTCCATATACCATGAGTTCATTGTCTCCTTCTCTTTAAAGTACTATAAACTAAAAATTTTCACTAGGTTCAAATAAATCCCAAGCCTTCTCAGGGACCTCATCATCAAGCAAAAATTAATAATCTAACACGCTAAATCACCAATTTAATGTAACACATAAAATTCAAATTCTAGGATGTCCTTCAAAAATTTCACATTTTACAATTTAGTCCCTATTGCACAAAACTCCAAAATTACACAAAATTTCATCATTACCCATGCTTAATGAATATTACCTATGTTCATACAAGTCCTAATAACATTTCATTTATTTCACATTTTAGTCCTTCAAAATCTATTTTTTTAATTTAGTCACAAATTACTCAAATTCATCAAAAATTCAAAGACAAAACTTGTAAATCTACTCAATATTTCATTATTGATCAAAATCAACAATTGAAGCATGGGTTTTGTAATTAATTTCAATAGCAACGATCTCAACATATTCGTGAAAATTATCTAAAACTTAGCTTATCGCATTTTAATTAAGTACACAACAATGGCCGAATGCAACGATAACATCTTTTCTTTTGTTTTATTTTCGGCCATCTAAACCTAGCTTAACACGCACTTTAATTAAGTCCAACAATGGCCGAATGCCCTAACATCTTTTCTCCTTTCTTTTTGTTTTATTCGGCCATGGAAAAGCAAAAATGACTTTGGCTTTCAATTTGTTTTTTTTGATAAGTTATTATAATATAAAAACATTATATTATAATATTATAAATTTTAATTATAATAAATAACATATAAAACACATTAAAATGGCATGTGCCGTCCACTTCCTTTGAAAATGGGCTATTTTCCTTTAAGGACTCCATATATTAAAAGTCACTATCAACTAAGCACTTCTATAATTATATAGTTTATAACTTTACCTTTTATGCGATTAAGTCCTTTTATTAAATCGAATACCTAAACGCATTCTAATTTAAATTCACGAAAATTTAAAACCAACAAATTAACACAATAAAACACAAAATAATTTTAAATTATTTTTCAGACTTTGGATTTGTGGTCTCAAAATCACTATTCGATTAGGGTCAAAATCAAATCACATAACACATTACTACGACCATTTAGCCCATTCAGATCTTCAATAAATCAATAATCTATTAAAGTATGGACTTAACAAAATGGTATAGATAGGCTTACCACGTAAATTTCGAAAAGATCCACAAATAAATCCTTATATAAAATAATCTACATTCTTTCCACATCGTTAATCATCTTAATAAATAAAAGATGATCATGAAATCCATGAAGAACTCTTTACCTTGAAGGTTTTTGATCCGAATTCTAATAATTACGTAAAACTTCGAGGAAATGGTAATTCTACTTTTCTCATTTCATTATAAAGACGAAAAAAGGATTTGTCTAAGAGAGAGATGATGATTTCTGGTAAAAAGACCTCCTCCCAAGTCAATATATGGATTCTGCAATAAGAAAAATAAAATAAAGAATTCAAGAGGATTCTTGTAACATCCTAGATTAGGGGTTGTGCTTGAGCATAACTCAAGTGTTAATAGGCTTTATGTGGTTAAGATGTTTTAAAGGTTTTAAAACTTCAGGATTAAAAGGGATGCATTGGAAATTTTTGAAATTTTAAGTTAAGGGAAATTAAGGCAAGGTGGCCTGAGAGAAAAAGTATGTGAAATTTGACACAAACATAGTTTTGGTAAGTATTCGAATATGCCACTTAGGGCCTCCGGAAATGGCACCACATGCAAGGGTGTTGGGCCCGAGTTCGAGTCACATGGGAAGCAAATAAAAGAAGTTTTATTTTGCTTCCGTAGACACAGTATGGACGGCAACAAGGCTCTTAAAAAGGAGTTTTATTCTCTTTAAAATTGCCAAATAGGGATAAATGATGATTTATCTTAAGTATTTTTAAAGAGATAAATATGATTTATTTATTTATTATTCCATGAGATAAAGGTTGATTAAACTCTTTTATTTTATGATAATTAAAGGATAAAGCTATCAAATGTAAGATGTGGTGGCCAAGTAAGGATTCTTTAGATGATGATTAATGCTTATAAAAGGAAGGAAGGATGGCTACTCATTAATTTTCTTCCTCTCTTCTCTCCAAAATTTGTGGTTCTCTTCTTCTTTTCTTGTGTCTAAGTCAATAGCCTAGCTCTCTCTTTTATTCAAAACCAAAACACAATCCAACCTAGTCAATTCTTCATAAAGACTAAAAGTCAAATTCAACCAGTTTAATCTTTACAGATATGTATATGTGGCCGATTTCATCCACAAAGGTAAGATCAACTATTATTTGATTTTCAATCTCTTTAAACTAAATATAGGAATCTAACTCCTTTAGAATTCCATGGCCGTAAATTTTAGAAGGTTTTCTTCTGGATCTAGTAGTTGTTTCATCATGGCGATGCTTTTGGGATTTAGATTCGTAATGTAATAAAGAGGTGATTTTCACCACAGGCCATTTTGTATATAATGTTAAATGATTCGCTTAGGTGGTGTAGGAAGGAGTTCTACAATCGCAAAGGTGCAAATCGTTAGACGTGGTTTTGATTTAGTCAATTGTGGCTAATCAAAAGCGTAGTTATCGCACTATTCTCCGTTATTGTATGTTGTTAAGTATGTTTGATTATGATGTATGTTAGCTTGGAAATAATGGCTAAGATGGTGGATACCCGGAGAGGGTAATCGATTAATGTGTCAAAGTCTTTATTTTGCCTAGGATATATGTATGATATTTGTGGTGAGCATGTGATAACATATTTACTCCGATTGTTAATCCGATATGATACACATATATGCATGGGACTTGGGATGTGAAAATTGAAGGAAAGGATGTACATCATTATGTATGCGGGTCTAATGCTAGCCTCTGTTATATTAGCGCTTGATGTTAGCTATGTGCTTCATCAAGGAGGTGTTGGCTAAGTGCCCATCTCGCTATTGATAGTGGCGCATCACCGTGGACCCATTGATATGTGGATCCTTATGGGATTGGTGGTCGACCACGCTTGGTTACTAATACAAGTTGTCTTTTCATATTACTATCCAATCACATAATACCGCTTAGTATAAGTTTAAACATTAGACAACCAATAAGCAACATTTGCTTTTAATTTGCTTTAGTGCAAAAAAATATGAAGAAAATAATACAAAGTATATTAATTGTAATAAATGAATTTATTATGTTAACCAAATTATTTGAAAACATTACAAGTTTATAAATGAATATACTACACTCAGAGCACTAGATCCAACAGTCTCCCACTTGGCCTAGTGAAGTAGATGGGTCATATTCTGCATTCCCATGCTCTCTACGTGTTTCTCAAAACTTGTAGCTAGTAGAGTTCTGGTAAACGAGTTCGTAAGGTTGTCCTCAAATGTGGCCTTGACTACATCCACGATTCTGTCCACAATTGCCTTCCTTATGATATGATACTTTAAATTATTGCATTTCATCCTCTCTCTTTTTCGTCTCTTATCGCCTCACTGTTGTCGCAATATAGTGTGATAGTGTTTCCCATACCAAGAATGTAACAGTCCAGTTTAGACCTTAGTCAAAATAGTGGTTTCGGGACCACAAATCTGAGTTAGAAAAATGATTTTCATGAAAGATGCATGAAAAGGACCAATTTGTAAAGTTATAGAAATGGTCATACATGAGTGAAATTGTGGGAAGTTAATGTTTCTATAGATGAGAAAATGATTTGTCTAGGCTTCAAATACAAGAAAGTTGAATGAAAATCATTTTATGAGCCTAGGGTTGAAAGTGTAATTATGTGAAAGTTTAGGGGTAAAATTATAATTTTGCCAAAATATGAATTATGAGTCAATTTAGTCAATGCATGTGTTTAACAAGAGAAATTTATTATTATAGATCAAGAAACACGAAGCCCGAATCAAAACCGAGGTAAGAACAAAGTTGAAGACTAAATCGAGCATCGAGACACATTTTGAGATTCGAGGTAAGCTTGTATGAAATTAGTATTTCATAATGTTCGATAATTGAAATCGTTCATTCTTATGTTAATGCATGTTATTGTGAACGAAATCGAGCTATAAAGTTACGATGAGTAAATGATGAGAACAGGCTAAATTGTAGTTCCGATTATAGTTTCGGAGTAAGTATATTACCTACATATACATATGAAAAAGGAAAGGTCCCATGTAAAACCATATCTGGGATATGGCTTCGGCACCAAAGAATGATCTCATGTAAGACCATATCTGGGATATGGCATCGACATCTAAGTACGATCTCGTATAAGACCATGTTTGGAACATGGCACCGACATCGAGTTATGAGATCCCGTATAAGACCATGTCTGGGATATGGCATTGGCACTAAGGAATGATCCCATGTAAGACCATATCTGGGATATGGCATTGGCATCAAATCTTATGTATGTTAAGCTTGAATGATTCATGATGATCCGATTTATTCATAAGCAAAAGAGTCAAGTATGTGAGTTGGCCTAGATCCAAGTCTATTTATGGATGGCATTAAGTGATGTTCATGGTATGAATGATAAAGATGTGAGTTTATGGTTATGTTAACAAATGTGCTAAACTACATGATTCAGTGATACAGGTATCTTGAGTAAGTAAAGGTTATCAGATCATATTGACATGAGATGGGTAAGAGTAAGTAAGAATAAGTGTGAACAAGTACGAGTGGTGCTATGTCGCCATTGTTTCATGATATGGATGATTATAGTTTGAGTAAATTGTCATCCTAAAGTTTCATGCAAACTTACTAAGCTATATGCTTACCCCTCTCTCTTCCCTTTTCCTTGTAATTTCACCAAGTTAGCTCGAGGATCATTGGACGTTGGAGCTTGGAATCACACTATCGATATCACTTTGGTATAACAATTTAGACTTATTTTGAGTATGGCATGTATAGAACTCAAGTATTTTGTTAAGTTGTAATTGTTAGCCAAAGTGTTGGCTATGTATGTTACTAAAGTCATTTTGTAAATGGTCTTAAGTTAGGCCAATACTTGGCAAATCCTTTTTGCTCAATGAAGGTAAATTTCATGAAGTGCATGCTCTTGTGTATGTCTCAATTTCTTAAATTCCTAGAGATATAAATTGGTCATCTTTTAAATTGGAATGATTTGAGTTGAAGTTTGTGTGTGTACGATGTAGGGTGGCAAAATGGCTTGGTAGATAGCCTGCTAATTGTCCACATTGGTAGACACACGGGCGTGTGTCTAGGCCGTGTGGGAGGCACGGCTAGCACATGGACGTATGCCCAGGCCGTGTGAAGTCTGCACCTTGCATTTGAAATTTAAATCGCCACACGACTGAAGCATACGGGCGTGTGTATAGGCCATGTGGATAAGTCAGAATGACAAGGTTGGGGCACACTAGCGTGTCCCTAGTTCAACACGGGCTTGTGGCCCCTGTTTTGATAAAAAGTTTTCCAAGTTTGCAAAAGTCCTCGGTTAAATCTCGAAACCTCTCGGAGGTGTGTTTAGGGCCACATAGGCCAAGAATGAGCAAGAAATGGGTTTTGAACAAAATGTTATAGCCCGTTACCGCACGTTCAAGGTCAAGCATGGTAATGCCTCGCATCCGATCCCGTCAACGGACACGGGTAAGAGGTGTTACACCAGCAACATGTATAATGCTCTCTTTTAATTATTGTCCATTGCTATTCTTGAACAACTCCTTGGAGAAGAGGAATAGGTCATCGAAATTTAATGGTGCATAATGCTCTTCTTTAAATGTTGTATGATCCTTGAATATAACGAGTTCCAACGAATAGTCACATTTAACACTTTATAGACCCTTTGTATATAAGCGATTGTGGTGAATAGTCACCTACAAGCATTTATTAACAAACACATTAAAACACATTAAACACTTTTAAACACATTAAACTTAATAAGCTTCATCAATAAACTTAAATAAACTCATTTAACACTAAGTTATTCCAACAACTAAATTAACTAAGATGAGTAATTTATTCCGACAACTAATCAACTAAAATGAACTCAATTAACTAAGATGAGTAATTTATTCCACAAATTAATTAATTAAACTAAATTAAATTAACTAAACACATTTAATACTTAAACTAAATATTATTTAAGTTTATTCCGCAAATTAAAGATAGGTTGAGTAAGCTAAATGAGCTCGGGTTGAACTAGACGAGCTTGAAGAAGCTAAAATTGAGCTTATTGAGCTGAATTTAAGCTTCATTTTACACTTCGAGCCCTCGAGCTTAGGCCAATTCTGAGGTCAGCGAGTTGTGTCGAAACATGATGCGGCCGGGATTACATCAACGGTGGCACTTCCCATGTTGACACATCATGCAAGATGGGGAACTCATTTCCCCAACTCGCATATATGCGTTCTAGAGTGTACACCTCATCGATATATTGTTCAAAATTAATTGAGGAGAGCACAAGTCGCAACGACGATGCGTTCAAAGGTAACAAAGTGTCGAGAACTTGAACCCTAAGATTAGTCTACTCAAACACAAATACATAAGACTTAATGCACTAAACAAACCTATGGCTAAGTCAATCGAGTTAGGTGTGGTAACCATGGTACGCATGTCTAGGATTGGATCCTAAGAGCCCGGTATTTAAGCAATCCTAGTGACTCACCTCCTTGCAAGAATCTACTGTGCGTAGCTTCGGTCACCCTATCCCGAAGACTTAGTGGTGTGGCAACCTCTGCATGTCAGGAATGGTTTCTGGAGCTTGGTATTTAAGCAGTGGAGACTCACCTCCTCCACGAATCCGCCTAGTACGTAGCTTTGTTCACCTTCGAAAAAGACGTCATAGCTAAACTCAATAACTAAAACCAGAAAGGAACTAGCCATGTTTTTTTATAAGAACCCTAATTTTAAACTCTTAAAATCATTTTTCTTTAATTCGGGAAACTATCTTTTCTACACAATTTTTAAAAACTTTCGATTTATAAAATTATTAAAATACCCATAGTGGTAAAATTACAAAATGCCCTGGTTTATAAAAATATCTAAAATACCCAGGTTTTAATCAACATTATTTTATAACAATTTCAAAAACCTAATTTGCAAATTAGCAAATACCTTGATTTTGGAAGAACTACAAATTGCCCGTAACTTACAAAATTACCAAAATGACCTTGATTTCCAAAATTTCTACAACTTCATCGTTTTGGAAAATAAATTCTCAAAAGAACCTCAAAGTTTTACAAATTTTGAGATATCGAATTATTAAACTTTACAAATTTACCCTAGTTTATTACCAAATTACCCCAAAGTTAAAATTATCGAATACTCGAATTTCCAAATTTACCAAAGAACCCCGGACTATAAAATTTCGAAATACTTTTGACAAAATTATCAAGGAACCTTATTTGACAAATTATGAAAATATCCTCAAGGACAAATTACGTAAATACCCCAGGTAGTGGAAAAACAACAACAATGAAAACTACAACATATCTCGAATGAACGAAGGTTCATAATTGGTTGATGGATTATGAATGAATGAAAAGCAATGTGCATAGTGATAATTTAATGAACCACTCCTAAATTCCTTTTCATAAAAAATTTCTTACGGTAATCAAGTGAAACAAAAGTACTAATTCATTAACTTTCCAAATCTAAAAGGTTAGAAGCTAGATATGAATTCTAGAGGAGCAATTGAGAAGCAAATTGATTAAGGAAGAATGACTAGGTCAAAACTCGTTGGATCGGGTTAGGGTCCATAATGAGGTACCACCGCCCCACTACTCTGTCTGAAGTGTGGAGCAGAAGCTTAACAGGGGAAGACTTCCATGTGACCATCATCAGTGGGCTCAGTTCTTGAGTTGGTGGTTGGTCTGAAAATTTGGGAGCTCAATAATGTTCAGAATTAAGGCGAGAGCCAAGAGCGAGGTGTTCAAAGGTAACAAAGTGTGGCAACTCCAAGCTGCAATATTGGTTTGAAGCAACCAGTGAATTATGGATGAGCTCGATCCGACCGAGGAGAAAGTGAAAGGAATGGTGAAACGTTTCTAACACGAGGACATATCAATGGTGGCTACGATGTCTCGGATAGTGCACCATCTAGCGATCTCACGCGAGTACGTGTCCGTTTATTTGGTTTACTTGTATGTCCCTATTCTTATATTGATGCGTGGAAGGAGTTTGAGAACGGTCAAGGAACAAGTCCGTAGCATAAAGAGGTTTGAATTTTAAGGTTAAACCGATATGCTCGAGGTAGGCCTACTGAGCATGAGCCATGTGTCCGCTCAGGCTTTTAATCAACTAAAATGAACTCAATTAACTAAGATGAGTAATTTATTCCAGCAAATTAATTAATTAAACTAAATTAAATTAACTAAACACATTTAATACTTAAACTAAATATTATTTAAGTTTATTCCAGCAAATTAAAGATAGGTTGAGTAAGCTAAATGAGCTCGGGTTGAACTAGACGAGCTTGAAGAAGCTAAAATTGAGCTTATTGAGCTGAATTTAAGCTTCATTTTACACTTCGAGCCCTCGAGCTTAGGCCAATTCTGAGGTCAGCGAGTTGTGTCGAAACATGATGCGGCCGGGATTACATCAACGGTGGCACTTCCCATGTTGACACATCATGCAAGATGGGGAACTCATTTCCCCAACTACGCAATGTGCGTTCTAGAGTGTACACCTCATCGATATATTGTTCAAAATTAATTGAGGCGAGAGCACAAGCTGCAACGACGTGCGTTCAAAGGTAACAAAGTGTCCAGAACTTCCCGCAGTCGCACCGTTGGTTTCGGATATCAACTCCGTAGGACTTAGGTGGGATACCAGGTCGACGACTGATGAACTCCATAACTCAAAAAGTTTCTAACAATCGAGAATATATTTCTATATTTATCGACCTCGCTCTCTGGGTGTTTGCATCCATTACCTTTCTGACTTCCTCAACAGACACGTGTCCCGTCTTTATTTGGTTTACTTGTTTCAACCCTATTCTTGGCATCAAGGTTGTCAGCATGTAGAACGTAGTTGAGAAAACATATGGAATTCGAAGATGTCATGTTCACTTCAAGATGGATTTAATCGCCTTTACCAGGTTGGTGGTTATATGACTATATTGAGACCCGTCATCAAAACTCTGAGCCATGGTACCCATCCACTCTTGGAAAGGAGTATTCATTTGATAGTGCATATTGCCCTCAAGCCTAGTCAACCTTCGCCTGAAACAGTGTTGTTCTAGCTCGTACTTTATGTATGTATTCCAAAAAAACACGTTACCTTTTCGAATTAATTTGTGAAAGTATTAAAAATATTTAAAAAAAATATGTTGAAACCAAAATTTACCCATGTTCACTACTTGTTTGCGCCAATCTGCATTATTGTAGTCTTGGTGGAAGTTAGCGGTGAGGTGGCAAATGTAGTAAACGTATCTCCATAGAACACCGGAACGCCTAATCGTGGTAATTAGTCTCTTCGATCTATTGGATATGATGCAATTAGTCTCTTCTCTCTATCGGAAGCAAGTTCTGATTCTCGTTTTGAGCAATCGCAAAAGTAGAATCTGTATTTATTTTCTGTATAGTCAAGTTCTGTCAACCTGTACAAGTAGCTTGCGGTGGGCAAAGGCTCGCCCGCATGGATCCAATGTCTAAAACATTCAGTGGAAAATTCTTCTTCCCTATTGTAGTTGGTCGTCCGAACCATAATAAGGTCGTGCCTGCAACTCAACGATAGTCTTTGGCATGTACTCCCGCATAGTGGCTATCCATCCTTGTAGTTCATTGTACGATGCATCTCAATCTCCTTACAACTATTCCAAGACCATCTATTTAGCTATTCATGCTTTCCAGTATGACACTTGGTACTAGAATCATTCTTGCATTGTAGCAATCAGTATCGATACAGGAATAGTCGGTATGTCCTTTACCATTGGTATGATGCAGTTGTAGATAGTTTTCATGTCATGTTTGTGATGATCTTCCGTCATACGTGCAAAAGTGCATGTATGAGGCTCAACAAATTTCTAGATCTCTCACGTTTGTGACCTTTGGATAAATACAGCTCACACCCACCAATTGCACCATTTTACAGACCTCCAACACTCTCCAATATATATTGTCAGTTTAGACACAATGACTTTGTAGTCAATCGACATATTTATGTTATGCCGTTTAATGACAAATATGTAGTCTTTCTTGGTCGCAAATTTTTGCCCCATAAACAACTCCTCACTTTTGGGATCTGTAGCCAATCGACAAGTAGGTAGTATATCGGGGTACTTAGGGAACTCGGATGCATGCACTGCATTAGGATCTACGATCGACATGTGGTACCTAGGATCATTGCGTATGAGAATGCCTCGAGTTAGGTTCCTGACTGAAAACGCGTAAACATTTTTGTCGTCATTCGCGCCTTCATCGTCAATATCATCTGAGACCTCATCTAAATCAGGATCACTATAATCTTTAACCTTGTGATTAGAATGACCATTATTATCATATCCATCTTCACCATCCGCATTGACCTCTAACAACACCGGATGTATTTGTAAATAGGGACCTGAGTTAAGGTTCTCAAACACAAGTGGAGCATTAAGATCAATGTCAAAACCACGCACAAAAGATCGCCTATCAAAAGACGCTCTCGGAACCTTCGTACACAAATCTTGAACTCCATATTCTTCACTTAATGGAGTGAGATCTTCAGCTGGCTCCACGTCAACTAAATCAATAAACAACTGAATTGGTTCCGTGTTGACACTCCAATTCGGCAATAAAGCGCGACCATTGTCTCCATGTCTTCATCGTCTAAAAGTTTCATCCCAGTAAATTTGATGAGATTTAACTAAACAAGGAATTTGTAGAATAGTTTCGACATCCTTCTCTCATGGCGTCTAACAATTTTTGCATTGGTCCTTTCTTTCATATCACCAAGGACACATTTCTATTAAATCACATTGCTATTTGTTGGCAAGATTAAAAAATACAACCAACTGTTGTTTGTAAAATTACTCCATAGAAATAAATGCATACGAAGAATTGATGATCCATCTTCAATACTAAATCTGTAAAAAAAAAATTAAATTTCCCAATAATTATTTAAAAAACAAGATTCTACTGTAAAAAATATAATAAAATAAAATTAATATTGTACTAACTTTACAAATTCTTCTTTGTTTTCTTCTTTATTTTCTCATCTTCTACAAAAACAATTTTCTTTCTTCTTATCAGTTAACTACTAAACTGTTCAAGAAGGCTTTGTTTAAATAGGGTCCAGTGCCACCTGACAGCGTCCCTCCACCTAGGTGGTTCCTGTCAAGTTTCCTTCACCCCCTCCAACCCGTATATTGGCAAGTAATATTGGTGTCGCCGTATAGGTTGGCACCACCAATAAAAACTGATTTTTAAACCCTATCGAGCTAACTTGCAACTCAATAAATGACATTATCAATATTAGATTATGTTACACCTACTATCTAAGTAAAAAAAAAAAAACATTAAAAGTTTATTCAATAATGATAGTTGGTAGAGTCATAAAATTTTGTATTTGTATCAACTCAGTCAAATGCTTTATAATAAATATAAATATGCATACTCCTATTAGATTCAAACAATGTGTTTTATTTTAATTTTCACATGCATGCATATCTTTAAAATTAATTTCAATTGAATTAAATTACATTTGAAATGTGATTATTTAGATCACATATATTTTAAATATGAAAAGAAGTTGTACAAAAACTTATATTTGTGCGGAAACCATATATTTAGAACATAAATATACATTTAAAAATAACATCCAATAAATAATGAAACACATTAACCAAATTAGTTTAAATTGCTTTTTACATGTTTAAATTGTGATTATAAATAAATTTAAAAGGGTAAATACATATGATTAAAAATATTAAATGCACCCCAATTGCTTTCTAGCTCGTATTATTATTTTCTATAATACATTGAAATGTCATCATGTCAAGGACGTGTGAATCCAAAAATTCTTTTAGGGACTAAAATTGAATTATTAAATTTTAAGAGATTAAAATATAATTTTATCATGTATTAATTTATGATTTCATTATTTTTGAAAGAACTAAATAAAAATATTTTTTATTTTTAAGGACAAAAGTGTGATTTTAGTATGAAGGTGAAGGGCCCCTACACTTCTCCCTTGTTTTCGCCTTTGAAAACATGTTATCAAATATATTTTCCCAAAAAATTTTCCACTCATTATCATTTCAAATAATGGGGATATATACATTTACTAATTTCATTCAGGTGATCATTGGTAAAAGCTAATGTTCAAAATTTAAATACATAAAATTTGAAATATTATGTGATATTGTCATGATATAAATACTCTTTTTCCTCCAAATAAGGCTTTGTACTTTTTTCCCCCCAAATAAGGTTTTGCCTCACTAGTTTCCTACTAAGATTTTTAATGAGGAAGTGTGTTGTGCGTATTAAATATATGTATAATTTTTCATTCACTAATATTTTTTTCACTAATTTTTTTTATCTTAATAAAAATTTTATCAATAGATATTTAAGAGGAGTATTATAAATATTTTTATTAATGATATCAAAACTTGCCTTTTAATACAAAGCCATATTTATTTGCAATAATGAATTTGTTAGTGGGATAATTAAATAAGGGCAACAACGTGAATCATCAATAATAAGAATACGTAACGTGTCTTACGTTAAGCTTATTTATGGCCCACCCTTCAACTTTAATTTGTTCCAAAGTTAACTTCTATTTTATCATCACAAATACGACTTTAAATTAAGTTAGTTTCAGTTATTATTATATTTTATATAAAGTTTTTAAAAAACGACATATATTCTGATTTAAACATAAAAAATCATAAATTTTAAAGCTTTAATTCTACCTTTTCAACCAAAGTGTTTCTCATATTATCTTTTATAAATATATGTTATAAGTTGAAATCATTTTAAAATCGTGTTTAGAAAAAGGGAGATCGACTTTGAAAAACGAAAATGGGAGTCGCTACCAGTCCCTTTTTACTTAGATGTGATTGGATCACCTTGTAAAACGTTTTATTTTAAACATTTGATTTTGGTCTATGAAAAACGAAAAAGGGGTTAGGAGTCGATTACATATGAGGAAGGATTAACACTCTCAACGTCCAAAAATTGGTAGCTAATTAATAAAATCATGTCCAAATATTTAGAATTTAAAAAATTTAAAACAAGATCTTTTATTAGAAAGAAAACTAAAATTTACATATTTCAAAGAAATAAGAATACCACACCCAATAAGTTAAGATACGGTATCTCATAACTTCGAAGCTGGATACATCTTTTTAGAAAATTCTTACCTTAAGATACAAAACGTCACATCCAATAAGTTAGGATACAACGTTTTGAATTCCCAAGAATAAGTTTTTTTTATGATTTAAAATTTGAGATTTTTTTGTTCTGAAGGAATATAAACATCACATCCAGCACGATTGGACACGACATTTTTTTAAACCCTCGTAATTAAAGTCATCTCATAATTTATGAAATTTATTAAAAGGGAATTTAGTTACTTAGTCAAACGAAAAATCGCAATCAGCACGATTGAGCACTATTTCCCGAATTTCTAAATACCAAAATATTGCCTTATTTTAAAAACCTATAAATAAAATATTAATTTTACGAAAATGTATTTTTACTTTAAACAATAATTATGTGACAATATTTGTACTATATAAACTATTGAACAAAAATATT
Organism: Gossypium rotundifolium; assembly: GCA_025506655.1. Taxonomy (NCBI): domain Eukaryota; kingdom Viridiplantae; phylum Streptophyta; class Magnoliopsida; order Malvales; family Malvaceae; genus Gossypium; species Gossypium rotundifolium. The sequence goes on along the minus strand of CP106729.1, from coordinate 135,000,025 downwards.
AAAAGCAATTATAATATATTAACATTTAAAATAGACAATAAAGGAATAATAATACAAAATATGACAAATAATAATTCCCACACTAAAGCAATTGTAAACACATGATGAAGCATAAACAAATATAATAAATAATAAACAAATATGAACACATTTAATGCAAATTTAAATAATAGATAAAAAGACATACATATGATAGAGACAATATAAACAATGTATAAAATAAAAATAGTATAGTGATTTTAAATAAAATTACATATAAAAATAAATAATATAGACAGAATATATTATATAACATAAATAAATTTTAGCTAAAAATAATATACGATATAATATTATGTAATATACAATTTAAAAACATATAATATATATATAAAATAATATCTAATAAAAATAATTTTGAGCTAAATAAAAGTAAATATAAAAATACATATATATATATACCATTAATATATTAATATATAAATAATAAATAATATGGACAATTTAATATAATAAAATAATTTAATATAATATAAAACAATAAAATAAATAAAAGGATAAAAATAAAATAAAACAAAGAAAAGCAGGGTCAAATAGCAATTAAAAAGAAATGAAAGGATTAAAATAAAACACGCATTAAATAACAGGGATTAAAATGGAAATTATGCAAAATTTTAAAACGGTGTCGTTTTGAATTAAACCGTTGAAGAACTCGAAGGACCGAATTGAAACGAAATATGAGTTTTGGGGCCAAATTTAAAATAAAAAGAATTTAAATCAAACGGAATTAAAAATAATAAAAATGAGGAAGGACTGAAATAGAAATTAGACCACTTAACAAAAACACGCGGATTCTGCCTTCGGGTCGAGTCAAAGCTGGTCTAGCTCTCTTAAACGGCGTCGTTTCAACGCTTATCTGTTTAAGCAGAAACGGCGTCGTTTTTACAATATTATATAAACTACTATTTAGGTAAAAAAATCATTTGATGATCTGTTTAAAAAAAAAAATTCAAAATGCTCTCAAGACCTTTCTGTTCCTTTGACAGAGTTCGAACGTCAGGCTGAGGGACCTCCATCTCCAGGCGCTACTCGAGCCTACGCGCCGTCGCCCACGACTTCCTTCAGGTATGAAATCTCCTTCCTTTCTTTTATTTAAAAATAGTTTTAAAAAAAAAACAAAACATGCACAAAACTAAAGAAATAAAAAAAAAAAAAAAATCTGAATCACCTTTGTAAACAAAAAGAAAATTTTTATTTCTTTGTAACAATTTGCGTATTTGTTTGCCTTTTTTTTTTTCTTCCCTTACAATGTTTAATCTAGGGGTTTTTATAACCCAAAAATGAAAGACAAAAAGGAAATAAATCTCTATTTTTGCCTCTGTTTCGCCTTTTTGATGTGATTTGTTTCTTTTTGCAAGCCGGGAGAGGATCCTAGTGGCGACTGCGGCGTGATTCGGGCGCGGATCCTGGCGCGACCGAAAGCCTGGTATGGGTGCGACGATTGGGCTCCAACGATTGCGGCGTGACGTTTGGGATGACTCCTGCGACGCCTAGGGTTTCAGAAAACCATAGGCCTTCTGATTTCTGTTTGAGAATTGGGCCATTTTGGGCCATCTTAGTTTGGGTCTGAGAGTCTGTTTAGGAATTGATTTAATTAGGTCAGAGGGTGTAATTTGGGCTTTAGGCAATCTGTTTGTAGTATTGGGCCCGGATATTGGGTCTGGTCTTGTAAAATAATTGTTAATGGACACTTATTATTTTTGTTTTTGTTTTCTAAATGAGTCCGAGCAAAAATGGGCCATTACAATACATAAATTTTTCTTAAATTTTTCTTCGTTTATAATCTAATATTATATATATTTTATATACTTATTTAAATTTGTTGAATGAATTTTAATATGATAGACATTATTATTGGTTCAACAATTTAAAGGCATGAGTTTGAACATTTAATATTCTCTACGTTAAAGTTTAAAGGTTATAAATAATTTAAGTATTGCATGAAAAACCACTTACCTACCAATAAGTGATTGGAAGAAATAGAATAAAACTTCTTATCTAAGCATTTGAATCAAGTTCAAAATTTGAAGTCATATTGTTTTGAGAGTTTTATCTACATCTACTCTTAATTTAAACCAGATTAATTTGAACCGTAAAATAGATATCCTAATTTATATCTTTTTATTTTAAATTGAATATTTAAGTTTATCTAAACATTTACTTCATATTTAAATTGAACTAAAAAAGAAAAGTAATAACAGTTTCTTGTTTGGATTATTATTATTTTATTTAAGCAAAAGAAAATGGAGGAGTCGAATGTTCGTTATTTCCTTTCAACAATCAATTTTCACTTAAGCTAATGAAAGGAAAATATTTTTTCTAAAATGTGAAATAGTTTTTTATCCTTTTAATTTTTATTTAATTTATTTTTAACATGATATAACGGCAAAAATCATTATAATGAATGATTTCCTTTCATTTTCACTAAATAAAGGTAATGAAAATTTATTTATTATTTTATTAATATTAACTATTTAAATTAAATATGAGTATATTTTTCTTTTATTAATTGCTCTTTCTTTCTAATTTTTTATCCAAACATTATGTTAAAAGGATATTAGATAAGCTTAATGTACACTTTGAAGTATACTGTTTTCTCCCTTCCACCGTTAAATTTTTTTTTTTCACTTTAATTCTTAACATTATTAAACTTTTTAGCTTTGAACGTTAAAGTATAATAGTTGAAATATCCATTCAATCATATGTTGACATATATCATGCAATAACTTTACGGCGATATTATCATTTGAAAACCCTTTAAAAATTACAAAATTATTAAAAATAAAAAATTATAAAAATCCAAAACAATATACAAATATAAAAATTATTAAAAATTTTAAAGTATATATTTAAAATTTTAATATTTTAAAATTTTATAAATCACATTAACTAGAGCTTGAACATGATGATATCAATTATGATAATTATTTAATAATTCAATCAATCATAATTTACAATTAGTAGATCTTTTTTATGTGATGAATTTAGATAATTTTTCAAATTATTTAAATAATGAAAATAATATTATTTCATTAAATAGTATTTTAATTATTTCAAATACTTTTGCTATCCTAAGATAAATTATTTGTCTTTAAACCAATATCTTAAAAACTATTGTCATGTTTGACCATTTTAAAGAATTTTAGTACAAAATAAAAAGAACATGTCCACAATAATGGATGAGAGAAGCGTACACCAGACATTAAATAGAGAGCCGAGTCAAATAAACATGTTGCCAGTAACATTGGTAAAGTACTAAAAATTGATGTATTTTAAAATATAAAAAATTTGATATAAAGATTTATTTAATTTTTACTAAAATGTTTTTAAAATACGAATTTTATAAAAAAAATTTTGATTGTATTACTATATATGTTTATGGGCGTCGAAACTATCAAATATAATTTCCTATGTTCTAACTTAATAGAATAGTAGTATAGAGTAGTAGGGTCGATCCCACAGAGACTGGAACTCCTAATTTTCCTATTTACGTAACCAGATTCCTTAGTCTAGGCAACTGTCATGCCAATGACCTGTGTGTAGCAGAGTTGGAAAAAAATAAAGGGGGGATTTTAGTTGATAAAGAAAATAAACAAAAACATATAAAATAAAATAAAATAATAGAATAATTATGATTGAAAAATAAAATTAAGGAAATTAAATTAAATCGGTGAATCAAATATATTAATTCTTAGCCTCAGCCTCGGTACACTCCGAAATCGAATCGATCCTTAAAAATATATTTTCCTTTCTAAACAATAAGCTGGTTATAGCGATCAAAGACACCCCAACCGCCAACTTTTCCTTGTGTGGTTGGTTCCAGTATGACCTGCAAACCAAGCCTTACCAATTATCTAACCACGTAACACACGTCCACAATTTAAGACCTCGGTAGCCTTGCGATCTAGAAAAGTCCAACTCGAATTAACGGCCTCAACCGCGTGGGTCATTTAAATCTGGTCACTATCTCTCATGACGGAGGTCCAACTAGCCCCTACCCACCTAGACACACCAATTTGTTCTCGGGAACTCGAACTCGGCAGACGACTGTCTCATGTTCCCAACTGTACGCCAAACAACTCCAACCTTATACACGCTCTTTAAAATTGAAACTAAATTAACTTTAAGGGACGAATGTGACTATCACATATACCGGATAGATAATGAACACAGTGTTTGAAAGGTTTTAGTGTGGGTTCATATCTCACGATTCTCGATAAGAATTATAACCAGACTAAGGCTAAATGAGGTTTTTAGTTGAGCATGAAATTAATCATACTTAATTGGGGTTTAAAAGTGGATTTGAGTGTAATGGTGATAGGTGAAAAGGAGAAAGGGCTTACAAAGCAATTGAACCCAAAAGAAAGAAAAAAGAAAGAAATCGACAATAAGCTAAAAAGCTACCGATGTTGGATGAAATAAAAGAAAGCAATTGTATTTAATTCCATCTAGGTGTGTTCTCTTCATGCACAGATTTAGCATGATTCATCCTAAGAATATAAATAGAAAAAATCAGATTTTTTCTATTTATCTTCAAAATTTTGATTTAATCAGCTACTAATTCTATAATTTTTTAATTCGACCCTTTTCTTGCTTCTCGTTCCAAGTGAGCCCATTTTGCTTGAATTTGAATTTTGGCACTCCAATTCATCCCTGATAAGATTTAAGCAAGAAATCATCTGTTCAATAGTATTCTATTAAAAAATTAGCCAAAAATAAATACATTAAAAGCACAAAATTAACTTGCTATCAAATTCCCCCTACTTAGCCGATGCTTGTGCTCAAGCATGATGTGTATTCCTATACTATAAATCATTCGTCAACTTTTTTGAAATCAAATCTCCTTCCGTAGCAAAGCGTAATTTAAACAATTAGGTGAATCAAAAAATAAGTAATTTCTAGGTTTAACCAATAAGCATTTTATAAAATCTCTAGCATTATGCAAAATACAACTTATTCACTAAATTTAGGCTTAATCAAACTTGTGAGACAATCATACTCAATAAATTTTTCCACAAATTTGAGACGTAGTCGAATCTTTTTACACGAAATGAAATTAAAAACCCAAGCATCTCACTTCGGTTACTCAATTTGACACGTCTCCAATTAGTTTATTTCTCCTTACTCAAGGTAGCTCAGTTAGCAGAGTGTTACAAGTTCCAGTTCGTCACTCAAATCTTTATACGCGAAATGAGATGACAACTCAAGCACCTCATCCCGATTACTCAATTTGGTCACATTTCCGAAATATTCACTCTTAACTAAGCCATTAACGAATTTTTTTTTACTCTTTTTTTTTTTTGTTTTTACTTAAATGAGACTGAGTACTTTTATTAGGCAAGTTTAAATAGCCAACAATTTTCACGAAATGTTGACTTAGCCATAACATTTTCAACTCTACAAAATACTTGTTGATCAAAGTAAGCAATAAATAGTTATTCATGAATTACCCAATTATTTAAATAAACCAAGCATATGAAGTGGAGGTTCATTTTTTAAACGAATTAAGGAATAATCTTAATATACAAATTAACACATGCAAAGAAGAAATAGCATGACATGTCCCCCTACTTAACCCACATTACCTTTAATGTGCAAATTAAAAGAATAGCAAAAGAGAAGGGTAAATTGTACTCCCTGTGTATGTTAAATTTAGCAAAGGGTGGTGGAAATGAATGCTTTGCAATATAGCGAGGATATTTGAAATTTGAGCTTCCATCATTATTCTTAGAAAGCAGCACATTAAAATAAATTAAAGAATAATCTTATTATTATTTTTTATTTTCAACATACACTAAATCGAATTCAAAATTAAATAAATTGAAATAAATATTTATGGGTTGCCTCACAAAAAGCACTTTTGTTTAATGTCGTTAGCTCGACGACCTAAGTGTTATTCCTTTGGTTCCTTGAGAATTAATTCTTCCACCATATGCAGTTGGAAGTTCTTGTAAAAAGGTTTCAACCTTTGCCCATTGACCTTGAAGCACTTTCTAGATTCCTCGCTCTTAATTTCGACGGCACAATGAGGAAACAATTAAGTAATAATGAAAAGACCTAGCCATTTTGGTTCGAAGTTTACCTGCAAAGATCCTTAGTGTGGGATCATAAAGTAGCACTTTTTATCCTATTGGAAATTGTTTACAGGATATCTTGATCATGAAATGTTTTGGTTTTGTCTTTATAAATTCGAGCATTTTCATACACATCATGCCAAATTTCCTTGAACTCTTGAATGTGTAATTTCCGATATTCACTTGCGAAAATTTTAATTACAATCACGTCAGTTTTCTTAGGCACTACATGAACACTAGAGACATTCGTCGTTACACAAGGGCAGTACATGTCCTTATAAACATTAAACTTGACCACTTCACCATCGAATTCCATAGTGAGTGTTCCACTCTGAACATCAATTTTCGTTTGTGCGGTGCTTAAAAATGCTCTCAAGTAAAATATCAGAATAATTTTTCAATTTTTCATCTTCCATGTCAACGATGTAAAAATCTGTAAGAAAGATTAGTTCATTTTCCTTGACAAGAACATTTTCCAACACCCCTTCCGAATACACAACTAACCTATCTGCTAATTGGATGATCACCCCTATTTCTTTCAAAAGACCCATGTTTAGTAATTTAAAAATAGATAAATGCATAACGTTAATAGATGTACCTAAATCACACATAACCTTTTTAATGCCAACATTACCTATTTTGAAAGATATATCAAACATGTCTTGGTCCTTACACTTAGGCAGAATTTTTCTTTGTAAAACCAAAAAGATGTTTTCTCATACACCTAATATTTCCTTACCCATGAGCTTCTTTTTTCCAGTGCATAATTCTTTCAAGAATTTAGCATAACGTGGAACTTGCTTTATCGATCGAGTAGGGGTATCTTACTTTTAACTTTTTGGAATGTCTCTAGGATTTCTCTCTCTTCTCGCTCCTTTTTACATTAGGCGAGCTTCTAGGGAATGGGGATGGTACCACAAATGGTTTCTATGGTGCCGGTTTTGTAGTAGCTGCTAGATCATGTTTTTGTTTTTCCTATCTAGTTTCGTGGTCACTATTCGTGCCAAGTGTTGGCCCAAAAACTGTTCCATTCTTCAAGGTCCTATCACTTACATTTTTTCATGGATTTGGCTAAGTTTGAGATGACAATTTCCCTTAGAACTCCAATCGACTGACCGTAAGCTCAAGCTTACTTATTTGTTGATCTATTTCTTGTAGTTGCGCTTCAGTTTTTTATTGGAACTTTTAGGTGCTAACGGCTAACCTCTCCACTATGGTTTCAAGAGATGACTTTGGGGGTTGAAATTTTTAAGACGGATGTGGCCTTGGCTGATACGGTTGGTTGTATCGAGTGTTTGATCCATAGCTCAAATTTGGGTGATCCCTCCACCTTACATTGTAAGTATTCGAATGTGGATCATAATGCCTTTGAGGTGGCCATGGGAAGTTCCCAACATCTATTTGTATTGTTGTGTCATCGTGTAAGATTGGACACGAATCTATTTGATGATCAAGCATGGCACAAATCCCGCATAACCGAACTGGGTTCATTTTTCTTGTAAGCAAATTCTGAACTACATTAATGAGCTTATCAATTTTATCTTCTAAGGATGGAGTACTTAACCACTAAACCTATCTTGTGGGTTCTGTAGTTGGTAATAATTATTAAGAATTCACAGCAATGGTCGAAATTAATTCCCTTACTCTTTGAAGAGTCATGTTAACAAGTGTTCCTCCACTAGTGGCGTTAATCATCTTCATTTCCATAGGGAGTAACCCCTCATAGAAATAGTGAAAAAGTGATTATTCAGTTAGGCCATGTTGTAGGAAACTTGCACACAACTTCTTGTATCGCTCCCAATAGTCAAAAAGTGACTTTGTCTCATTTTGTCTTATTTTGACAATATATCTTCTTAATTCGACTGCCTGAGCTACTGGAAAGAAATTATCAAGAAACAAATGAGACATATCAGACCATGTATTTATATATCTTGGAGGTAAATAAAATAGACACTCTCTAGCAAAGTCGGCTAACAAGAAAGGAAAAAATCGAAGTTTAATTTGATCTTCGATTACTCCCTGAGGTTTAATGCTTAAGCAAACCATGTGGAACTCCTTAAGATGAGTGTGGGGGTTTTCTTTTTGCAAACCATGAAAAGTGGACAGTAGATAAATTAAGCCCGATTTTAATTGGATAAGTTATGTACAACGGTTGTTGCTTATCTGGTGCGGCAACAAACTATCAAATGGTTTGATTCACCATTTCTTCTAGTTCACTGAATGTATTGTTAATGTCTTCTGTGTAACACCCCTAACCCATATCCGTCGTCGAACAGGGTTACAGAGTATTACCAAAATTTATAGATTGTATAACAGACATTTCATATAATTTATCATTATATCAGAATCTATTCATAATCAATCATATAGTCCCTTTTATGAGCCATTGAAGCCCAAAATAAACATTAGAAATAAGTCGGGACTAAACCGGTACTCTAGAGAATTTTTCACAAAATTTCAAAATTTTTCCAAAGTATAGGGGACACACGATCGTGTGGTCAGACCGTGTGGCTCACACGGTTAAGAGACATGTTTGTGTCTCAGGTCGTGTGGACATTTGAAAAAGGGACACACGGTTGTGTCCAAATTAGGGTGGTTACTGACTTGGGTCACATAGCCAAGCCACACGCCCATGTGAACATTTTAATTTACATTAATTAGGTGTAGGGGCTACACGGCCAAATCACACGCTCGTGTGCCAGGCCGTGTGCCACACACGGCCGTGTCTTTGCCCGTGTAAAAATACCTGAGCATTCTATTTTGCAATTTTAAAGATGCAAGGGACACACGGTAGATCCACACGCCTGTATGCATGGCCGTGTGTCACACATGGTTGAGACACACGCCCGTGTCTCTACATGTGTGGACAAAATAAGGCCATTTCCAAGTCTTATTTCACACCCAAACTCGTCTTTCACCTATAATAACATTTAAACACATTCCCAATCCAATATAAATCATTCAAATCAAACCAAAATAATTTTTATGTAAGACATATCAACACATATGTTCAAGTATCTATACTTACCAAAATATCATATGTACATATATGTATGTTCTATCAATTTACTATCATAATCAATATGCTTATATGATTTTCATTAATCATCCATTTCAAACACACATTAAGCATATTAATACCATTTTATTTATCAAAACATACCATTTACAAGCCATACCAACGGCTAATCCCAACCAAGCACATATATGCCATCCATGACCACTTTAGCCTATACATGTCATTACACTCAAAAGAAATTTTTTTTGCTATTTATACCGAAACGAGCTGTAGGATAGTTGTAACAACCTCGATTTTAGCTAAATCAGAACAGTGGTTTTGGAACCACAAATTCGATATCAGAAAATTATTTTAATATTTTTTTCGATAATTACAGCATGTTATTTGATATGTGTGAAAATTTCATGAGCTAATTTTATCTATTGGTTCGTTAATTTGATAAAAAGGATTAAATCGCATAAAATGAAAAAGTTACATTCTACTTGTTAAAAGTTTTTAATTGCTATGATTAATTAAATTAAAAGTTCTTATGATGATATTAGACAATTGTTAGTGTTAATGGACATTAATGGACATGCATTATAAATTTCTATGTTTATTCATTAAGGGTAAATAAGTAAATTAATAAATTAAGTTAATTAAATTATATCAAAACATGAATTTGTGTTCATCTTCTTCCTTGGTGACAGAATATAAAAGGAAAAGAAAGGTTGGAAGCTTGTTAGGGTTCGGCTAATGCATGCTCCAATTGTAAGTAATTTTGAGCTCGATTTTTAGTGATTTTTGTGTTTTTGTAATCGTTGCAACTCAATCTAGCTAGCCTATACTTTACTTTCAAAATTGTTAAAGATTTTGAGAGTTTCCATTATTGAATCTATGTTTTCTTTGATGTTTAATGTTGAAATATGAAAGCTTGATGATAGTTTTACATGTTTTGTTAAGTAATTTTTGATGAAAATGCATAATAGGGATTAAATTGAGAAATGTTGAAAATATGTGGTTAAATATGTGAATAAATGAAGAATGTGGGTTGATATGTGTATTAGGAAATTGGCTAGGATTTGATTGTTAATTTGTGAAATTGTGTAATAAGGACTAAATTGTAAAAGTTGTGAAACATTAGGGATAAATGTGTAAAATTGTCTAAATAAGTGTTTTGGACTAAATTGAATAGAGATATGATTAAATAAGCTGATTTTGATTACTTATAGATCAAGACAAGAGGAATTCAAACTTAGACCGGGGAAAAAGCAAAGTAATTGAATAGTCGGTTCATTTTATCATATTCGTACATGAGGTAAGTTCGTATAATTGAACTTGAATGTGTATTATTCAATTGATGGATGGTATTGAGATTTTATTTATTATATAGCTAAATGTGATTAATTTGATTTAAACGTATAGTTTAAGTCAACGAGATACTGAATAAGACCATAGCTGGGCTATGGCAATCGGATAATAAGACCATAACGTAGTTATGGCATGTGAATGTAAGACCACGGCAGGGCCTTGATAATGTATGCGTAAGACTATAGTTGGACTATGACATTGAAAAATTGACGTACTTATATCGTAAGCATTTATAAACTCGAAGTGATTTGATAAGCGAATTGGTGAGAATAGATATGTATCAGTACAGGTATGTACAGAAAACTGTTCGAATGATGAATTATAAGAAGATGAGAACTTATGAGTTACTTTGTAGTTAAACTTTATGCCATCTCATTGATTGAGGTTTTAATTGCAAATTATGTATCTATTTGGAATTGTTAATGAATGATGTTGAATATTTCATATATACATACGAACTTACTAAGCTTTATAGCTTACTTTGTTTATTTTCTTCTATGTTTTATAGTAAATCAAAGCTAGCTCAGAACCGGGGATCGTCAGGAACTTCATCGCACTATCAGACATCTATTTTGGTACTTTTGAGTTATGTATTTATGGTATATAGCATGTATAGGCTTTGGTCATTTTGGTATGTTTGATGAAAATGTATATTAGGCCATTTAAGTTGGCTTATGTTGATAATTTTGTTAATGTATAAAGATGTGTTAATAGCTTTGTTTTGAATTAGGTAATTGACCTATAATGAATGAATGAGGTTGAATTGATAATGCATATTTGGAATGGTTTTATTGAATGAATTATATATGTGAATTATGTCTAGTAAAGCAAGATGAATTGATAGGTATTTGAATAGGTAAATGGCATTGAATTGAGTATTGAAATGGTTGAAATGGATATAGTATCATTGTGTATTGGTTGATGACTTTTGGCTTCATATTTGTGTCTTAAATTGCTTGTGTAGGTATGTGCAAAATGGGTGGCAAAATGGCTTGGTAAATAGCCTATTTTTGTCCACACGGGCAGAGACACGGGTATGTGTCTCAACCGTGTGTGACACACGGTCATGTTACTGATCGTGTGTCCCCAGTGTTGAATTTTGAAATGAATTGATATGCTCCTACGGTCTCACACAGTGTGATGATGGTATATGTGACCGATTTAAGGCCTAGTCGAATAATGGTGCGAGACCACAAATCTGAAGTAGAAATATGTGTTTTATGATTTTTACGAGACTCATGATGTGTTTGTATGATTGTGTAAAAATTTCATTAGGAAATTTTATTTATTGGTGATTAATTTGTCCATTAGGACTAAATTGCAAAGATTGGAAAATATGAGATTCTAGAAGATTTAAGTATGAAATAGAATTATAAAAATTACTAGAGGTCCTTATTTAGCAATTAGACCATTATATCTTAAGATAGACAAAAATAGACATGGGAAGGAAAAATCTCAAGAAAGGGGCCTTAAAGGCAAATTGGTCATTTGGTTAATTAATGAATTAAAAAAGGGAAAATAAGTCAAAAATGGTGTCTATCTTCTCCAAGCTTGGCTGAAATCACAAGAGCACCATAGCTAGGGTTTCCTCAACTTCCAAGCTTGATAATCAAGAAACACGAAGCCCAGACCGAAATCGAGACAAGAACAAAGTATCTATAACACCCTTACGTAATCCCGTCGAAATCAGACACGAGGCGTTCTAGAACAATTTACACGATCACCACTTAGGCTCAACGTGACTACTCTTCTCGAATCGCTTCAACTACTTCACACTCAACCTATGAGATCTAAATTGTACCTACGAGAACTCTCGGGACCATATCGGAAGTTTTACGGTCCATAAAATTTCTTTTCATCTAAACAGGGAGTGCACGCCCGTGCTAGATGACACACACGCCCATGTGCTCACACTGTGCCCAAAAACCCCAACATTTTGCCAAAACTCACACGGCTAGGGCACGCCCATGTAAAATGGGGGCACGCCCGTGTACCATAACAACATGCCCGTGTCTTTCACCCATGGGAAGTTCTTGACTAATTTAGCAGCACTGGACACACCGTGTCTCCTAAAGTGGGAGCTCTTGAATTGATCCACACGGCACAGGCACACGCCCATGTCCCTACCATGTGTCTTACTTTGTTCATGCACACGGTAGTGGGATTTTCCGTGGCGTATTCTAATTAGTAATAATAAGGTGCGAGGTTAGCACGCCTGAACACTGCCTGTGTGTCTCTGCCGTGTAACACATGAAGGCTATTTGCCAAGCTTCTAGCATCCCTATATCTTACTCTACATGGGTTTATTCAACAAACTAACAAACCTCTCTTAATCCCCATGCACTCACATTGATAACATTGAAATTTCATAAATGATAAAATATGCCATCATTCTTTGCAATTTACAAAATTAATGTCTTAGCAAGAGCCAATACACCTTTGGTCAAAATAACAAAATAATCTAACTAGTCTAGTCCTATACATGCCATATACAAAATCACTAATCTAATTATACAAAAGTAAGCAGATAGTGTGGGCGGTCTTCTAGTTATCGGTGTATCCCGGCTCGGCTCTTAAGCCCTATAAGACAAGGGAAAGAGAGAGGAGTAAGCTTAAAGCTTAGTAAGTTCACATGTAAACAATATAACACTCTAAAATGAATGAACATTTTTATAGCATTATTTGCTAAGCAAGAAATCAATCTACATTCAGTATTAGGCTTACTCATTTCCTCCATTCACACATCCCAATCACATCACAAGCATGATGCATACATTCAATAACGGTTTCCCTGCACTAAGCATCACAAGGTCACTTAATGTAACACATCACCATCTCAAAATACATTACCCGGTGGTTTCGCACTTAGCCCACCATCAGTCTTCATTAGGGTGGTATCGCACATAGCGCACCAAGAAGGTTAATTACGGTGGTATCGCACACAGCCCACCAGAAAGGTTAACAGACGATGGTATTGCACACAGCCCATCATAATTAAACAACAAGGTGGTATCGCACTTAGCCCACCATCAAAATTTTATATAACACACCTACCTATCTATTCCATCATTCATACAAGAATTATTCATTAACTACCACTTTCTATCTACTTAAATTATACATGTTCTCAATTATTCTATGCACTGATTAACAACAATAGTGTGCATGTAAAATGCGTCGTTTACACGTAAACTTACCTCGATGCAAAACGTATTAGCTAGCGATTTACTCAATCACCTTGCCTTTCCCATGGTCAAGGTTGATTCCGCACTCTTCTTGATCTATAACAATGAAATTAATTCGTTTAGGTCATTCTATGATCATAATACATCAAACTCTACACTTGGGCAAAAATTACCATTTTGCCCTTGTACATTGGCAAAATTACGATTTTACCCCTAGGCTCGTAATTTATTTTTCATCTCATTTTCTTAATAAACAAGCATAGATGAACATTTATTTCTCTTACAACTACTCACCATTTCAACTATTTCATGCATTTCTGACACAAACTAAATCTTTGCATTCAAGTCCTATTTAGGTGTTTTCATGCTAACACCTTTCACAAAAGTTGTTTCTCACCTCCCTAATATTCATTTTCTTCCATGAAAACTCAGCTAAAAACATAAATACTCTCATGGCAAGTCCCTATACTTTCAACCATATCTCAAATTAGTCCCCTCATTAGCTAGCTTAAGCTTTGGAGACTCTAAAAACACAAAAATTATCAATTAACACCACCAAAAATCACTTACTTGGGTGAGGACAAGTTGCTGAAATCTCAAGGCTTTCAAAACCCTTACATTGAGTGTAAAAATCGGTGGAAGAGGAAAAGAAGAGAAAAAGATGATGGTCTTCCCTTATTTTATCATATTTTAGTCAACTAGTCAACAACTATTACCAAATTTGACTAAAAACTAATGCTCTTGTCCCCCCTAGCTTCCTATGGCCGGCCATCACTAGATGAATGGCCCAATTGCACTTTAAAATCCTCCAAATTTACATTTTATAGCTATTAGGTACCCCCACCTTATAAAATAGAACTTTGCACTTTATGTGATTTAGTCCTTTTCACAATTAAGTACTCTATTGTTAAAATTAAAGCACCAAAAATTTCTATATAGCCATATATTAATGCCATAGCACATAAAATAATACTAAAATAATTTTCCTCAACCTCGGATTAGTGGTCCTGAGACCACTGTTCTAACTAGCCCCAAAATCGGGCTATTATAGTATCGTACTAAATCGAACATCTACACGCATTTTAAGTACCGAGGTAAGTTTGTGTGAAATTAAGTCTACATATGCTATTGTGTTTAAAATTACTTATTATTTTGAGAAATGCATATCATTTCCATGAAATTTATGAATAATGTCTTGATGAGAAAATGAATGAGAATATGCTAAGTAAAGTCCCGGTTGAAATTTTGGAATAACGAGGATACCTATGTCACGGCATGAGGTAAGGACGGTCCCGTGTAAGACCATGTTTGGGACATGGCATCGACACCGAATGTAGGCCTCGTATAAGACCATGTTTGGGACATGGCATCGGCACCGAATGTAGGTCCCGTATAAGACCATGTCTGGGACATGGTATCGGCACCGATGTAGATCTCGTATAAGACCATGTCTGGGAAATGGCATCGGCATCGAATAAGGAAGGTCCCGTGTAAGACCATGTCTGGGACATGACTTTGGCACCAAAGGAAGATCTCGTGTAAGACCATGTCTTGGACATGCATCGACATTGAGTTAAGAGATCTCGTGTAAGACCATATCTGGGATATGGCATCAGTATCAAGAGGTGATCCCATGTAAGACCATATCTGGGATATGGCATTGGCATCATGATACATGTATGATGAGATTAAGTATCCTATGATATTTCGAGTAGTTCAACGAGCAAAAGAGCTAAGTATGCAAAAATGCTATAGAGTTAAATTATACAAGGATGATAATGAGTTCCATTTATATTAAAGATGATGATGATTTTAAGTCTATGTCCAAGTTATCATAAGTGCTAATTTATGTGACTAAGTGATACAGGTACCATGAGTAAAATTACAAGTTATGAAACCATAATGTGATGTGTGATGGTAAGATCAGTATGAGTAAGTATGCCTAAGCACTTGAGAACTTGTGTTGCTATTGTTATATGAGATGAATGGATTTTACCATGAGCACTTATGTTGCTATATTAATTCATGCAAAATTACTAAGCTATATGCTTACCCCTCTCTTTTCCCTTTTCCTTGTAGTATCGCCAAGCTAGCTCGGGAATGTAGAACGTCAAGCTCGGATCACACTATCAATCATTTTTTTGGTATAGTAAAGTTGATTTATTTTGGGTATGGCATGTATAGGAGCTTGGTCATTTTGTATTATGTCATATTTGAGAGCCAAAGTGTTGGCTACTAATGTTATCCCCTCATTTTGTATATGGCCATAGGGAATTGGCCAATATTTTTCAAGTTTCATATTTTAATGATGATAAGTTTTATGAAGTGAAAGTTTATGCAAATGATGAAGTAAAATGTGAAATGTATGAATGATGATTAGTGGTTCTTTATAGTGTATTATTGCCATATCATGTATTGCTTGAGTTGGTATAAATGTGTTTATGTTTCAGGGTGGCAATTGGCTTGGAAAATAGCCTTCTAATTTTCCACACGGGTAGTCACACGAGCCTGTGTCTAGGCCATGTGTGAGACACGATCAACCCCCATGGGTGTGTTGATAGGTCGTGTGTCCCCTGCACCAAATTTATGAGAATTCGATTCGTCACAAGGGCCAGCACACGAGCGTGTACCTAGGCCGTGTGCCCCTTGAGAAGTTACTGATGTCATAAACAAAATGCTAAGGTTTTTACACACGAGGAAGGACATGGGCGTGTCTAGGCCGTGTGAGGGACATGGGCCATTGACACGGGCGTGTGTTCAGCCGTGTGAAAACCCCTGTAGGTTCAAAATGAAAAAAATTCTACAAGGGCTAAAAACATGGGCGTGTGTGACCACACAGCCTGCCCACACGGGCGTGTTCCATTTCACACGGACGTGTGACCCCTGTTTAGGCAAAATTTTTCTAAGTGAACAAAAGTTTCCGATTTAATCTTGAAACCTTCCAGATGTATGTTTAAGGCCTCGTAGGCCCATAATAAGGATGTTATGAATATGAATGAAAAGTTTTAAGGATGTTATGAATATGAATGAAAAGTTTTAAGTTTGAAAAGAAATTTTATAGCCCGATAATGTATGTCTAAGCAAGTTAAGTCTAGTAATGTCTCGTATCCTATCCCAACGTCGGACACGGGTAAGGGGTGTTACATCGACTGTGTGGCTCAAGTCAGTATACCCCCTAAATGGCACACGGCCTAGCACATGAGTGTGTGACTTGGTCGTGTTGCATAAGTCAATATCCCTACCGGTTTAGCACGACCTAGTAAACAGTTTGTTACACGGGCGTGTGTGGCCACTTCGAAGGGCACACGGGCTAGACACACGGACGTTGTAACACCCCTTACCCGTGTCCAACATCGGGACAGGATACGAGGTATTACCGAACTTAACTTGCTCAAACATACATTATCGGGCTATAAAATTTCTTTTCAAGCTTAAAACTTTTCATTCATATTCATAACATCCTTATTATGGGCCTACGAGGCCTTAAACATACATCCGGAAGGTTTCGGAGTTAAACTGGAAACTTTTACGCACTTAGAAAATTTTTGCCTAAATAGGGGCCACACGCCTGTGTGAAATGGAACACGCTCGTGTGGGCAGGCCGTGTGGTCACACACGCCCATGTTCCTAGCCCGTGTGGAATTTATTTTTCATTCCTAGCTTGGTCAAACATGGTTGTGACACACGGGCGTGTCTAGTGACCGTAGGGTAAAGTCAGTAGCTAGCTTAAGAGCACACGAGCAGGGTACACGGGCGTGCCTAGTAGTCGTGTGAATAAGTCAGTATATGGCCTAAGAAGACACGACCTTAGCTCACGAGGGCGTTTGGTAACCGTGGAGCCAAGTCAGAATCAACCATGACCAGCAACACGGGCGTGCTTGGTGGCCGTGGAGTAAAATCAGTTTCGACCACGGGGAGGACACACGGGGGTGTCTAGCAGCCGTGGGAGGCACACGGCCTACCCACACGGGCGTGTATCCCCTAAAGAAAAGTTTTAGATTTTCCAGAAATTTTGTATATGTTCCAATTTAATCTCGACCCTGTTTCTAAGCATGTTTAAGGTCTCGATGACCTATTTTAGGAACACTATGATTGAGATTGATGAATGATTGTTTGTAATGTCAGTAAATGTTTTTGATCTATTAGGTAACGCTCTTAACCCTAATTTGGCAATGGATACGGAATAGGGGTGTTACAATAACGGGATGCTCTTGCGAGCTATGGTGTGTTCGCAACATATGCAGAACCACAACCACTCTGGGAACCCTGTATCCATCTAATTTCATTTGTTCAAACGAGATTTATTTCTTGTCGGATATTGTCAGATATGTGATTTATTTTTATACTTAACAATTATACACATCACATACATATAAATCAAACATATCACATAAATATACAATTTAGTTACACAAACTTACCTCGATAATGTTCGTGTTTGTAGGGTACTAATCCGATCCTTTTTGTTTTCCTCGGTCCAATTTCGTACTAGGTCTATCCGGATCTATACGAGTAAATTTAACTCAATTTAATACAATTCATATTCAATTCAATTCAATCCAATTCATATCTTAGGCAAAATTGCCATTTTTCACGTATACTTTTAATTAATTTTGATTTCGTCCCTAGGCTCGGAAAATAAAATTCATGCAATTTAATCCTTATTCCAAGCCTAGCTAATTTTTACATGTAACATTTGCATCCCATATAATTCATAAAATTTAGAATTTTTCCATGAATTTTACATCTTTTCAAATTAGTCCCTAAACCACAATTTCATCAAAATTCACTTTACAATCAACAACCTTTCATTTTCTACCATAAATTTCATAATTCATACATACTCATCCATGGCAAAACCCTAGTACTTTGATAAATTTGCAAATTAATCCTCGAGATAGTTAAATTAAGCTATTAGAATATCAAAAACATAAAAATTACTAAAAACGGGACTTGAATACTCACCTAATTGAACCAAAATAACTTGCTATCTTCAAGCTCTTCTAAACTAGGGATTACACATTTCTCTATTTAGGAAAGATGATGAAAAATGATGATATTTTCTTATTTTATTAATTTATCATATTTTCGTCTTTTACTTTCTAATTTCATCCTTTTCTTTAATTAAATTTCCATGGATGAATCATCATACTTATCTAATAACTCCACTTAATGGTCTAATTCCCATATAAGGACCTTAAATTTTGAATTCCATAGCTATTTGATAGTTATAGCTACTAGAACTCAACTTTTGTATTTTATGCAATTTAATCCTTTACTCAATTTAAACATGAAATCGGTAAAATTTTCTTAACGAAATTTCTATAATGTAGATCATGAAATAATATTAAAATAATTTTTCTTATGGACTCGAATTTGTGGTCTCGAAACCACTGTTCTGATTTCACTAAAAACGGGTTGTTACATTCTGTGTAAGACAATGCTTCGTATTCAGATTCTCTCATTTGTAGTTGTTTTTCGCGTTGAATAGCTTCTCTTCATAGTGTTCGAGCTAATTTCTTGATTTTTTATTCAAACTCTAAGGTTCTCGATTTTTACCTCGTCATAAGTAAAATAAATGAAAATTAGAATTATTTTCAATCCCCGAAAACTGCCAAAATTTGATGGGCGTCGAAACCACCAAGTATAATTTCCTATACTCTAACTTAATTGAATAGTAGTATACAGTAGTAGGGTCGATCCCACAGGGACTGTAACTCTTAATTTTCCTGTTTACGTAACTAGATTCCTAAAGTCTAGGCAGCTGTCGTGCCTATGACCTGTGTGTTGTAGAGTTGGAAAAAAATTAAAAAATAATTTTAGTTGATAAAGAAAATAAACAAACAAACAAATATAAAATAAAATAACAACAGAATTATGATTGCAAAATAAAATTAAGGAAATAAAATTAAATCGGCGAATCAAATATATTAATGCTTAGCCTCAACCCTAGTATACTTCAAATCGAATCGATCCTTGAAAGTAGATTTTCCTTTCTAAACGATAAGTTAGTTATAGTGATCAAAGACATCCCAACCGCCAACTTTTCCTTGTGTAGTTGGTTTAAATATGACCTGCAAACCAACCCTTACCGATTATCTAACCACGTAACATGCGTCCGCCATTTAAGATCTCAACAGCCTTACGATCTAGAAAAGCCCAACTCGAATTAAAGGCCTCAACCGTGTTTGTCATTTAAATCTGATCACTATCTCCCTTGATGGAGGTCCAACTAGCCCTTACCCAACCAAACACGCCAATTTGTTCGCGAGAACTCGAACTTGTTAGATAACAGACTTGTTTTCCCAACTGTATGCCAAACAACTCCAACCCAACACACACTTTTTTTAATTGAAATTGAATTAACTTTAAGGGAAGATTGTGACTATTTCATAAACAGGAGAGATAAGGAACACCGTGTTTGAAAGGTTTTAGTATGGGTTCATATCTCACGATTCTCGATAAGAATGATAATCGAACTAAGACTAAATGAGGTTTTTAATTGAGCATGAAATTAATCATACTCAATTGGGGTTTAAAAGTGGATTTGAGTGTAATGGTGATAGGTGAAAAGGAGAAAAGGCTTACAAAGCAATTGAACCCAAAAGAAAGAAAAAAGAAAGAAATTGATAGTAAGCTAAAAAGCTACAGACATTGGATGAAACAAAAGAAAGCAATTGTATTTAATTCCATTTAGGTATGTTCTCTTCATGCACCCAATACAATGTATTTATATACTTTTTGCATGCTAAATTTAGCATGATTCATTCTAAGAATATATCAACTAAAAATCAGATTTTTCTATTTATAGAATTTGACAACTTCAAAATTTGATTTAATCATCTACTAATTCGCAATATTTTAATTTGGCCTCTTTTTTGCTTCTTGTTCCAATTTAGCCCATTTTGCTTGATTTTGAATTTTGGCACTCCAATTTAATCCCTAGTAAGATTTAAGCAAGAATTCATAAGTTCAAGAGTATTCTACTAAAAATTAGCCAAAAATAAATACAATAAAAACAAAAAATAAACTTGTTATCATACATTTTTTTATATCAAAATTTTAATATTTTAAAAATGATTGGTGAAGGTATACTTTATTCAAAGATGCAATAATTTTACTATTTTTACAATCATTTACAATTTCTAATAATTTTTTATAAGTTTTATAGTATTTAAATTATTTTTATTATTTTTAAAATTTCTAAAAATTCTAACATATTTTTAATTTTTTAAAATTATATATTTATTAATTTCTTGAAAATTTTAAATTTTTTATAATAAAATTTATAGTTTTGTTATATTTTTAAAGATTTTTAAGTTTTTTACGGATGGCCATGACTTGATGTATACCACGTGATAATTTATTATTGGTTGGATATCCCAATTGATTTTTTAATGTCCAAAAGATTGGATCGAGAACGTTCGATAATGTTAGAGGCTAAATTAAAAACAATATTGTTAGGAACTAAAGTGGGCAAAAAAAAACCTTTACGAAAAGATAAATGTATCATCATAATAATATTAGTTATAATTAAAAGAAAGAGTAATTCTATAATTTTCTTACTAAATTGTGACCCGGTTAAGGGTAACACCAACTCAATAAAATGCTTAAATATAAGTATTAGGTATTCTCGACTAAGTTTGGAGCCACTTGATTCAATGACATCAACTCAATAGAAATAATAATAATAATAAATATTCTTGTATAACTAAATTAGGACACACTGACAGCTTCGGTTAAAAATTTATCTAACAAATATATTTATAAGAAAATTGTCGTAACCATTTTTTTCGTGTTTTGAAAAAACGGGGATAGACTTTAAAAATGGAGTCGCCACCGATCTTTTATTCGAGATGTGATCGGATCACCTTGAGATGGATTAATTTAATAAACATTCTGATTTATTAAAACAATAATTCTGGTCTCACCTTGAGATTGCAGAATGCTATGATACCAAGGATGCTCATCTATCCTCTCCTCTTCGTCTATATTACAGCAGTGGGCCGCAGCCTCATTAAATACTCATTTGGATGGGCTTCATACTTTCATGCTCATTTACTCTTATCATAGAAGCTAATGTGGCGAAGGCATCAGCCTTCTGGTTTTCATCACGCGGGAGGTAAAAGAATGTGATATCCCCAAACTCTTCAATCAACTCCAGAATTAGCTTTCGGTAGCTGATCAATTTGGGATCCCTCATTTCCTATTCTCCTTTGAGTTGATAGATCACCAATGCAGAATCCCCATATATCTCTAGTACCCTGACTTTGTAGTCTATGGCCGCTCGAATTCCCATAATATAAGCTTCATATGCTGCCATATTATTTGTGCAGTCAAAGTCCAATTTGCAAGAGAACGGGTAATGATCTCCATTTGGGGATATTAGGACTGCCCCAATTCTATTACCAACGGCATTTGACATTCCATCGAAGTTCAACTTCCAAGGACAATCTTCTAGGGTACATCCCTCAGTAACTCCTACAAACATCAGATCCTCATTAGGAAAATCGAAGTTCAAAGGTCCGTAATCGTCTAGCGCTCTGCTGGCTAGAAAGTCTGCTATTGCACTTCCTTTCATAGCCTTCTGGCTCACATACACTATGTCGAATTCAGAGAGCAAAATTTGACATCGAGCCATTTTCCCATTCAGAGCGGTTGACTCCATCATAAATTTAAGAGGATCTAGTTTTGAGATTAACCAGGTCGTATGGTACAACATGTACTGCCTCAACCTTCGAGTTGTCCAAATCAAGGCACAACACAAATTTTCAATTGGCGAATATCTCATCTCACACTTAGTAAATTTCTTACTGAGGTAATATATCGCCTTTTCTCTTCTCCTGAGTCATCATGCTAACCCAAAGACACACCCATAGAGTGATCAAACAACGTTAAATGCGAGGATTAGCGGCTTATCGGGCAAGGGGGTGATAAGACTGGAGGATTCGACAAGTACTATTTGACCCTTTCGAAAGCTTTCTGGCATTCATCATCCCACAAACCCGGATTATGTTTCTTCAGAAGACGAAATATGGGATCGCACTTTTCGGTTAACTGTGAAAGAAACCTAGAACTTCTTTTTGAGTACGTGGTGGAGGCAATTCTTGTATAGCCCTTACCTTATTTGAGTCAATCTTGATTCTCTGTTCGCTGACTATGAAGCCCAGCAATTTACCCGATCTAGCTCTAAAAATACATTTCGTTGGATTGAGTTTCAGTTGGAATTTTCTTAATCTCAGGAATAGTTTCCTTAAAACTCGGATATGTTCTTCTTCTATTCTAGACTTTGCAATCATGTCATCCACATAAACCTCAATTTCTTTATGCATCATATCATGGAATAAAGTCACCATAGCTCTTTGGTATGTAGCTCCTGCATTTTTCAACCCAAACGGCATCACTTTGTAACAGAACGTACCCCACAGTGTTATGAAGGTAGTCTTTCCCATATCTTCAGGATGCATTTTTATCTGATTGTACCCTGAGAATCCGTCCATAAATGAAAACAACAAGTAGCCCGCTGTGTTATCCACCAGAGTATCAATATGAGGTAAAGGAAAATTATCCTTTGGGCTAGCCTTATTTAGGTCTCTATAATCCACACACATTCGTACCTTTCCATCTTTCTTAGAGACAGGCACTATGTTGGCTACCTATTCTGAGTATTTGACCTTTTACAGAAATCCGGCACCAAACTACTTTTGACTTCCTCTTTTATTTTTAGCACAATATTCGGTCTCATCCTTCGGAGCTTCTGCTGAACTGGCTTGCAATCCTCTTTTATGGGCAAGCGGTGTACTACAATGTTGGTGCTTAAACTAGGCATATCCTTATATGACCATGTGAATACATCCTTAAATTCTTGTAGTAACTTGATAAGATCCTGTCTTATTTTTTCGGCCATACTCGTTCCAATCCTTTCTACCTTCCCTTCCTCCAATGACACAGTCTCTACTGTTTCCTTATGAGGTAGAATTTATTTCTCTTCCTATTCCACCATTCTTAACAAGTCAGGAGATAAGTCACTGTCCATGTCATCTTCAAAATCCTGTGATCCTTCTAAACACATGTCCTGCTCAAAAGGATATTCTGAGTCCCTGGCAGCGTCGCCCATGTCATTGATATCCGGGGACCTATTGTAGTTCAAACGAATATGGAAAGAATGAATGAATTTATGAATAGTTATTTGTATGTATAATAATTATGAAAGAATGATTTTAAAGGAATCCCAAAATAAAGAAAAGAATGGAAGAATGTTTGCTTCAAATGATAGCAAAAATGTACTTTATTAATATAATAATGTTTAAACATGCGCCTATTTCACAAAAGAAATCTTATTGCTTCTAGCTTAAAGTAATAAGTGCGCTCTGAACATTACTCTGAATAAGCTTTAAATACTACAGGGATTTCTTCTGCAGTCCAATTGTCAAAACGCTTCCTGGTTCATAAGGTTGAATATCTGATAGGGTCCTTTCCTCAACTGCCTCCTTGGATATGGCATTAATGCAGACATCGCCCAACATTGCTACAATGTTCTCTCCCTTTGGCACCTTCGGCTCAGCATGAATTACCCTTCTCGGCACAAAAGTTTTAAAAATGTGTGGGATTATCATGAGTTCCCACTAGATTTCCTCGCCCCTCAAATGGGCACGTCTTCTTTCTTGCCTTTTTTCTAATTCTTTCTTCTTTTGTCTTGCATCTGGCCTAAATCCTAAGCTAAAGCGATCTTGTTTTTCTCTTAACGTCGGGGCCACAACTCTCCCCTGAAGATATTTTCCAAGTCCTTTTCCCGGTAAAGCTCATTTCCCTACGATCATTTTTAGTCCCATTCTGGTGGTCTTGGAGATTCTTGGTATTGGGATTCTGTTTCCTTCCGTAATGAAAGTTGCATTCACGAACTCGAAAGACCGAAAAGAACATTCGGTTGTCTCATCGTTTATCTCTAAGTACGGCATCTCACTAGTCACAGCTGCAATAATTTCCTCCTCAGCCTTTATCATTATTAGCCAACCATCCGCTACCAACTTCACTTTCTGATGTAATAATAGAGCATTGCCCCCAACGAATGTATCCACGGTCTTCCTAGTAAGCAGCTATAGGAAGGCTTGATGTCCATTACCAGAAAATTTACCTCGTAAGTAGTCGGGCCAATCAATAAAGGTATCTCAATTCTTCCCAACACTTTTCTTTACGTGCCATCAAATACCTTCACTATGCTCTGGCACTTCTTCATGTGCGAACTGTCCACCGGTAATCTATTTAGGGTGGACAAGGGTAGTACGTTTAACACTGACCCATTGTCTATCAATACTCTCGGTAGCGTGTACCCTTTGCATCTAGTGGTAATATGTAAAGCTTGGTGGATCCTCTACCACCTGGTGGTATCTCGTCGTCATTGAAATGGATGAAGTTGTCAGTGCTAATGTTGCCAATCAACGGATCTAGTTTATTAGCCGAGATATCATTGGCGACGTAGGTCTCATTTAAAACTTTCATTAACGCGTTCCTGTGTACCTCCGAACTCTAAAGTAAAGCCAACACAGATATGCACACTGGTTGCTTGTGCAACTATTCTACCACACAATATTCACTGTGTTTCAGGAATTTTAGGAATTCCTTAGCTTCTTCCTCTTTTACTGGCTCCTTGATAGGCGACTCGGGCTTGACTGATTTTTCTTTCTCCTGCTCTACCATTGGAGCTTTCCCCTTTGTCAGATCATAGCGTCTCCCGCTACGAGTATGAGAACCTACATCCAACTCTTCTTTTAAAGCACTAGTCGAATTTTCCTTCCCTGGGACTGCCACATTACATTCATAGTTCCAAGGAACCTTTTTACTGTCTTTATAAGAAAAGGCAGCGGTCCTTCGTATTATCACTTTCGGTACTCTCGGTATTCCCACCTCATTGCTTTTGTAATGCGAAATAACGATCATTGAAAGAATTACTTTCACACTCTTTTCTATTGACTCTAACGTACATATGCTTCTCTCCTTTATGCCTTCACCAAAAAATTCAACTTTTTTATTGTTCATTAACTTTTGCACCAAAGTTCTAAATTCCCCACAGTTCTGGATCTCATGCCCCAATTCCTGATGGTACTCACAATAATTTATCAGCTTTCCCCAACTCTTTTTCGCAACAATTAGTCCCTGCTTGACCATTTCTTTCCAGACCAATCTTAAGGGAGTCTTAACCTCCGCGACACTTGCCTTGATTCTTTTTTTCTGAACTTTCACCAATTGCGTTGACCCCGTTATTAGCATGATTGGGTAATGGGTTTACTGCGTTTGGCATGTCCTCTAACTCCACGACACCCATATTGATAAATCTTTCCACCAATTTCTTAAAGGCAAGGCAATTTTCTATTAAATGCCCCGTGATCCCCGTATGGTATTCACACTGTGCATTCGGGTCATACCACTTGGGATATGGAGGCTGCATCAGTTTTAGATAATAAGGAGACACAATATGCAAGTCAAATAGAGTTTGATACATCTCCTTGTACGTCATTGGAATCGGTGTGAATTGGAGTTTCTTATTGTTTTGTCTTGTAGTGCCAGATTCTTTCTTGGACGATCCCTGATGCCCCGTGGCCACTGCTTTTGGTTCATTAACGGTGATCGACTTTGAATACCCTATACTTGTATTATCCACTTCGCTTTCTTTCCTCATTATGGTTGTTCTTTTGTTACTTTCCCCTGCCTCAATCTTTTTGCTCTTTATAGCATCCTCGATCATCTCTCCGGTCATTACGATGTCCGAGAAACTCTTAGTTGCGATTCCTAGCACATGCATAATAAATGGGGCCTTCAACGTATTGATAAAGAGCATTGTGGTCTCCTTCTCTAGAAGTGGTGGCTGGATTTGGATGGCAATCTCCCTCCACCTCTGTGCGTACTGCCGAAATCTCTCACTTGGTTTTTTCTCCATATTTTGGAAAGTAATTCTTTCAGGGGTTATATCAGTTACGTGACTGTACTACTTCATAAATGCCTGTGCTAGATCTCTCCAAGAACCAATTTCGGTACAGCTCAACTGATTATAACATTTGGTTGTTGCTCCGACCAAGCTATCTTGGAAGCAATGTATCAACAGTTGGTCATTGTTAATATACCCAGTCATTCTTCGGTAAAATATAGTTATATGAGCTTCGGGGCAAGTGATTCCCTTGTATTTTTCAAACTCTGGCATCTTGAATTTGTAGGGAAGTATTAGATCTGACACTAAACTTAGATCTTTAGCGTCAACTCCCCGTTGCCTATCAGCACTTTCCATAGACCTGAATTTGTCCTCTAACCATTTGCAACGCTCTTCTAGCTGTTTTGGTAATTTAGACTTTGCCTTTTCCTCTTTCGCTGCCTCATCAAGGTCGAGAATAACAGCATTAATCGGATGGTCTACTAAATTGGAACCTGATCCAACTTGGAAATTTGGCGGTATCAAAACACCATCTTAAAATTGTTGAGGTTTAATTATGATGGGTATCTTTCGTGGATGCACTTCAGGATGTGTCGGGGTGAGACCCAGGAGAGATAGTCGCTCCTCACTATCTTCAGCAGTGTTAACCATAGGGGCCTTTCCTTTATCTACTAGTAATTGAGTTAATTGGGACATCATGGTTTTTTGCGATTCTATCATCCGATCCATCATATCATGCTGGATCTTAGCAAGATGATCCTGCATTTGCAGCTGCATCTCTTTTTGGAGTTGTTAAAGCTTCTCTATTCTTTGATCCATATTTTTTATTTTCTTTCTTGTGCCGTAGGGATGCGTCTCTGGTAAGGTTTTGCTGGTTTCTAGGTTGCTGAAATAATTTTTTACCTTAATTAGAATCTTTTAATGCATATGAATGAAATGAATGACAAATGCGAATGTATGAAATGCGAAAGAAGTCGATTCTGATTCAATTCCATTTAGGAAACTTTATTTGAAAACAAAGCTCTTTACATAAAGTGGATTACAAATACGGCCTTGCTCTAACACCTAAGGATTGAATTTTTGTAAGTAGAGAGGCTAATTCTCGTCCACGACTTGACCGTGTCTCAAACTGCATGCTCAATACATCAGCCTGTATGACCAAAGTTTGTAAATATTCGGCTATCTCTCACATCTGGGTTATAGCTTCCCCCATGAGGTAATCTCTATCTCTGACTTGATTCTGGGAATGGTGAAGCTCCTCTTCCCTTCGTTCTTCATTTGCCTCCAGAGACTTGATATGGTTTTGGCAATTTAGCAAGGCCATTTCTAATTCTCCGATTTTCTTCTTCATTTCCTCTATTTGGCTCAAACTTGTTCTTAATTCTTTCATCGAGTTGCGACTTCGATGATGATGAAGGGATCTCTCAAGTTCCGTGACTCTAACCTTTAACTTGTTTTATTCACCTTGGCCTTCTGAGAGGCTCTTTTCCATAAGTTTGTTTCGTGCTTATGCCTCTCTAAACTTTTCCTCCCATTAGTTAGCTTTAACCCTTTCGCCTTGAATTTCCTGATGCTATTGATCGGGAGTTTTTCCTAAACCGGCAGTCCTCATTGATAGCTGCATCTTCTTATAATCAGTCTTTAAGCTGTTGCGATCTTCTTCAACTCGCTCTTTTCCTTTTCTAAATTTCTCTGTCTCTTCCTTTTGAACGTCAGCATCCAACCCTAAATGTATCTTCTCTTCCTCTAATTACTCTATTATCTTTTCCAGCTCTCGATTCTTTTTTTTAAAATCTTGTTTATTATCTCCAATTCGAACGGGACAACTCATAGACACTCTTCTATTGATCGAGCTCCCTCTATACTCGGTCCAGGTATGTTGTCATTGATCCTTCTACTGAACCATCCGCTATACTCAGGGGTAGTCATTAATCCTACCATCAGCCTTTTTATATGACGAGTTTGTTTCCAAGCATCGGCAACTTCCCGAATCATTTTCTTGTAATTTTCTCCTTTATATGGAAAATCACTTTGGGCTAACCCGTATGTCGTCGGCACGAATTGCCTAGACTTGTATTGTCTTGCTGCAAGCAAAGAAGCATATCCAATGACTCCCCAAATTCCAGGCAAAGGGACCCAATCAAAGCTCCCACATCTATAGAGTATCTCGTTAGGCACCATTCACAGAGCTCTCCACTTGATATCCTCCTCCTGTAGGTTCTGAAAGATCATCATCCATTTTTCTTCGGATATATCTTCGTGCATTGACATAGCTACCTCTTCTTTTAAGGGCGAATAGTTCTGACAGAAAGGTCGGTAAGAGACTTTATCTACCTTCCAAAAATGACTGTGAAACCAAACCAATAACAGCTAAGCGCACCCTAAAAACCTTCCCTCTCTAGACCTTTTACATGCCTTTAAAGACCTAAAAATCTCGGCCAAGATCGAAGGAACCGGCGTAACCCCTCTACTGAGTCGATCGAAAAGGTCTGTGACTGTTTCATCAACGTACCCTAGAGCCTTAGGGAATAGCATCAATCCGTAGATGCTTAATGCAAAAACATCAACTTTCTTCTTTATGTCAGGATAAGCTAAGATCAAATCCCTCAAGTTCCTCCGTGGGATGCACTTACACTCGCCCTTTTGCTTAATCCTGGCAGTTACCCATTGCTCGCTCATTCCTGTAATGCTCATTAACTTCTTCCAAAAGGCTGGGACATATGCAGCTCTCACATAGACTTTGTCGTTTTGAACCCTTGGACAATGTAGTAGAGCGGTGTATTCTTCCACGGTGGGTACCAAATCCACCCTCTCAAGGGTAAAACAACTATATGCGGGATTCTAAGATTGAGCCAGGGCTCTGAATAACTGCTCATCTACCTTGACGTCAAGCAAGTACGACAAATCCCCAAAATCCTGGTAGAACAAACTATTGGTCTCCTCATTCCACTGATCCCATATCATTTTCAGCTCTTAGAGATTATTCTGCATAACACTAATGCGAGTGTAGTCCCATGACTCTGACACATGCCCTGCAGCCAAACTATCCCCCTTTTCTAATTGTACCGTTTCTGACCAAACTTGGACAGCCGCGTTATCCTCCACTCTATCAAGAAAGTTGTTTTCTATGCTGAGCTTCATAATTTAGCAACCGAACCCTGAATCGACACCTCTCCCTAATATGAAAATGAATACACAGCAAAAAGATAAAACAAATAGTTAGTACAATAGAAGCAAAATTCAAAGCGTGCAAAAACATTCAAGCGCTTATCTAGATGGCCACTAAGGCTAATCGCAGCTCTATCTATGGTAGGCTCTTAAGGCTTTCTATATGCAGCTTGGTTCTAAAGTTGAGGTACCTGAACCAGTAGATTCCTCGATCCTCACCCACTATAGGCTCATACAGACCGAGTTCGGTTCAGGGGGACACATTTCCCTATGGCTGCACGTAGATGAAAATCTCACGAAGACATAGGTGCGGATGTATCCCGAAAGCGATCCACTATCTTGCACGGAAGTGAAAACCTCACGAAAGAGTAGCTTCTCACTCCCACTTAAAAGGGTGTGACCCAACGGTCATGCAATATGATGCAAAAAAAAATATTATACGAAACTCGAACCACAACAATTAAAGAAGATGATGCAAGTGAATACAATAAGAGGATCGTAAATTTTTTAATCAAAATTTCAATTATCGACAAAAGGACAGATATTAATTAATTTTACGGCTTGACTCTCTGGCCTTTCCCCAGTGGAGTCGCCAAGCTGTCGTAACCATTTTTTTCGTGTTTTGAAAAAAGGGGATCGACTTTAAAAATGGAGTTGCCACCGATCTTTTATTCGAGATGTGATCGGATCACCTTGAGATGGATTATTTTAATAAACATTTTGATTTATTAAAACAATAATTCTGGTCTACGAAATTTAAGAAAACATGTTCGGGAGTCAGTAACGTACGAAGAAGGATTAGCACCCTCGTAACGCCCAAAATTGGTACCAAATTGATTAATTAATGTGCTAGTGTCTAGAATTTGAAAGATTTTAAAACTACGACTCTTTTTTAACTCATTTGAAGATATTCGAGTTTGGATATTAAAATTCTCTAGTTCCAAAGGAGTAAAATATCACATCCAACACGTTAGGATGCAACAATTTGAGTCTTCGAATTATAGATCATCTCAAAAATCCTCAAAACTCATGCATTGAAATTTTGAAAGGGTATTCCATTATTTGGAGTTAAAAATTTGAAACCCAGCATGCTAGGGTACGATTTTTCAAATTTCCAAACACGAAATATTGTCTTTTTTAAGTTGAGAAAATGTGGTTGAAATTTTAAAAGGATATTCGGTTATTTGGTCAAACGAAAAACTGAAACCCAGCACGTTAGGGCACGATCTCGCGGATTTCCAAACACGAGACATTGCCTTATTTTGAAGTTGAGAAAAACATGAATGAAGTTTTAAAAGGATATTTTGTTATTTGGTCAAACGAAAAACCGAAACCCAGCACGTTAGGGTACGATCTCGTGGATTTCCAAACACGAAACATTGCATCATTTGAAACCTTGAGTAAAGCTATTTTTAAAAATTAAAGGGTGTTAAAATAAAATGCGATGGCATATTAACATGTAATGCGGAGCAATTATTTACAAGTGACATACAATGCTATTGAATCTTAAGTAACAAATATATATAGAACGAGAATTAAAACATACATAATAACATGATTATCAAGCATTAGATCAATGATAAAGAAGATTAATTAAATTCATGCAAGGATAACATATGCAAGAAATATTCTAAATAAAAAGCGATTTTAAATATATTATAATAATAAATAAAATCATATGTATATATATATATATATATAAATGATAACGATATTTAAAAGTGTTTGGAAATAAATATAGAGTATAGTCTTTTAAAGGGACAAATTATATGCATAATAATATAAAATCCACAAGATATATATATATATATATATACATAAAAGGGTAATTTATTGTAAATTATTGAAAATAATGGTAAATTACCAAATGAATAAAATACTATAATAGTCTGAATAAAATAATAATAAGGATGATAAAATAAGAATTTATTAAGATAAAAAACAGAATGATAATAGTAACATTAACATTGATTAGAAATGATAATAACAATATTAAAAATAATATTCAGAATAATATTCAAAGTAACAATAATAATAACAATAATAATAACAACATTAAATTAATGATAAATAAACAATAAAAATGGATTAAATTAAAAAGCATTCAAACAATCAGGGGTTAAAACAGAAAATACTTAAACAACCCAAAACGCAATATATAAATTGGACTAAGTCGAAAGTATGCATGAATTGTAGGGGCTAATTAAACACTCAAGACAACGCATAAAGGAATTAATTTAAAACAATATTGAAATAGAAGGGACTAAATGCACGAATCTTCCATTAAATGCAAAAACACGCGGATCCCATGGGACCAAATCGGGTCGGGTCATTGGGTTTAGGTCAGTACAGTGTTGTTAAAGGCTATCGTCATGAGCCTAAACGGCACCGTTTCACTAACAGGTTTTAAAAACTGATTAAAATGGCTTAAGTTTCATTTGCCCTTTCCCCCTTTTTTTTAAAAAAAAAATTGAAACCCTAAGCCCCCTTTTTGTTTCGTTCTCCGCCGCAAGGAAAAGGGATGTGAAACGACCACTACAACGCCATGGTGACCGGCGATTAGTGGCCGAATCGAGACCATTCAACGAAGGCCCCTCTAAATCGGACTCAAACGCTTCGCGTCAACACCCCGACGAACTGCTTTGCTCCAATCAGCACGAAGAAAGCATCTCGATGGTCTTTTCTGAAGGTGAACCCTTCCCTTCCCCTTTTTTTTTTTAAATATCTAAACAAAAAGAAATGCTTGAAACACGAAAAGAAAAAAAAATCGATTCAAAAAAAGAAGAAAAAAATGGAAATAAGCATTCAAAAAGAAACCTTTTTGTTTCTGATTTCGTTGGTATATTTGCATGCGTAAAAAAACAGTGGTTTTGGTTCGGCCCTTTTATAGCCGACCGAAAAAATTAAAAAATACAAGTTTTTGCTATTTTATTCTGCTTGTATTCTCAGATTCTTTGTTGTCGTGCTCTCGGTTTGCAGTGCACGGCGATGTGTCATTCGGTGGTGAGGCGTGAAGGCCCGTGCAAGTGCAGGCGTGTAATGTGGCGGCCCAACGCCTGGTCTGGTAGCGTGGTATGCGTGTGCAATGAGGCGATCAAAAGCTTTGGTTGTGGCGTGGGGACGCGATGGAAGCTAAACGACACTGAACCCTCCGAAGCTCTAGGTTTTCAAAATTTCCAAAATTTTGGGCCATTTGGGCTTGCTCTGTCATTGGGCCATTCGGGTTTTACAAATTTGGGCTCTATTGTAATTGGGTTTTATTGGTTTTAGGCCTGTTCTGGGTTAGTAAGTGGGCTAGGAATTTAGGTTTAGAAAACGGGTAGAGGTTTATTTAGTATCTGGGCCAATTGGGCCTACTGCTGGGTTGTAAAATGGACTGTGGACCAATATTTATTTTTGGTTTAATTTTTTTAAATTTTTGAATTGATTTGGTTTAAATCTAGTTTTTAATCTATTTTTGGTTTTTATATTTGATTTGGCTAATAGCATGGGCCCAGGCAAATTGTGGGCCCTACAAAAATTATATAAAACAAATGAGATTGAAATCGTAAAGATAGAATATCAAATATCTTGATGGACTCTTGTGTTCAAATCTCATCATGTGTATAATTTATAGATTTTATATAAAAATATAAAAGACAAAAATCTCATAGAATATTTGTTATTTTCTAAAATAATTACGTATTTGATAATTTCCTAATGGAGTTGGGATTCAACTAATGGGTGACACCATCTTAATCATCCACTTAATATATAGTTTAAATTATTAGTTTTTAACGTCATATGTGTTTACGTGATTTTACGTGTTTGTTTTTTAATTTATTAAATAATGTATGCTTATTTCTTGTAATTAATGTAAAGAGATATTATTTATATTGTTGAATATATATTATTTTTATAATAAAATATAACGACAATAGCTTATTGAGTTTTAGTTCGATGACACTAGTATTGTTATTAGTATAAGAAGAAGTAGGTTTTAGTGCACTAAAATGCAAAATGCGTTGATCCTTCAATTTTAGGGTTGGGAGAACTTATGGGTATATGTATGAAAAGTGTACTTTTATACTTAGCAGATATTTTTATAATATTTAAAATTTAATAAAAATAAAATATCATTTAAATGTTAATGTACTAATATAATAAATCATAAAAGGTATTTTATCAATTCAAAAGTTTTTTAAATTTGTGTTTTTATAGATACTATTTATTAACATGTTTATAAGTATTTGTTTTAGTTCATTAAATAATGTTTATATATATATTCTAATTAATTTAAATTATCACGAATGCTCTCCAAATAGGTAAAATATTTTAACTATTTGATAATTACAATATTATAATAAAAAATTTAAATAAATTTGGATGAAAATAATAATTTAAACTTTTGTTTTAACTATAAATTGAATGACAATATCTAAATACTTAAATTAAAATCGAATAATTTAAATCACTAATACGTTTTAGATTTTAGTTCAAAATTTCAACTCAGGATCCATTAATTTATTAGAGATTGATTTAAAGAAAATTATTTTTTTTGGAAAATATCAAGTGTTTTTTGTTATTTTTGGTTAATTTAATTATATTAAAAAATTATATACAAACATCATGATTAACATATTTAAAATATTTACTAATAAAATTAAATACTAAAAGTTATATTAATATAAACTGATGCATGGTTATGCTAGTTGAATGTGAAGTATGCATGTGTTGAATGCCAAAGTTATCTTTGAAGCAATGTTGTTTACTTTATTCTTGATGTTAACACATATTAAGTAGGTTAATTAGCCTATTAAACGATTTTGAATAGTTTTTAGATGTATTTGACATATCATAGAACACAGTTTGAGTTCTTATGCTATAGGTTATTATTGTGCTCTTAGGAGATTTGTTTTTGTGTTGCTTGTGCAACCTTGAGAATTGGGTGGATTAAGTCATGTTAAACACCCACTGGCGATTCATTATTATGTACCCAATTATGTGCTTATGCACCATTTTATCGGAGAATCAGTTGATATCAGTATATCTGTTTATAAATTTAATTTCAGTCAATTGGATAATAAAATATGTTACTAGCTAAATTGTGTTATAAGACCTTGTGATACGATTTTAGACATGTTTTTATGTTTTGTTGAAACAGAGATTTGTAATTGAGTTTTGTTACGTCGATTTTGCGATATCATTTAGATTCGTTGTTAAAAGTTTATTTAATTGAATCTCTTTACACAATCCATGCTATTGAAATTTAATTTTAAAGTTATTTAAAATGCTTTGCAGTTTTGTTATAACATGTGATAGATTTGAAATTGTTTTGCACCACTGAGCATTATTTGCTCAGGGTGTGAATTTATTTTTTGCATGCAAGTAGCTAAAGTTTTGATATTTTGAAGCTTAAGAAACGCCAGAAAGGGGACCGCTATCAATAATTATCAAAGTGTATGAGTCTTTGGTACTTTTGTTTAGTTCTGGAGGTGTATAGGACTTTTTAAGTGCATTTTGTTTAAAAATGATGATATATCAAATTACTATGTTGAATTTGGTTTCTTGGTATATGTTTGGTTTGTTGATGCTGTGTTTAAGATTTTATTTGAATTTTGGAATTTAATTCAATATTATGTGGATTGTTTTTATGCATAAATTTTACTTAAATAGCTTAATTTTGATTTATTGTCTTAGTGAGTGAGAATTTTGGTGTTTTGAACTTATTTGATATGTCAAATGTGCATTAACGGCTATTATATATGTTTTGTCAAATTTTGATATGTTTGCGATGTTGTTTGTATGACTTAAATTGTTAAATTTCTACATATTTTTAGGCTTACAAGTTTAGGTATCGGGACTTTATACCTAGATATCAGTACATGGCATTAAGTATTGATCCATGTATGCATATATTGGTACACTGTGTCTTTGTATCGATACATGGACTCTGGAACCAAAATTGTTTTGAATTTCTGATACATTTATCGGTAAATAAAGATTAGGTTTCAGCACTTATCCCTTGTTTTTAATGTTTTGACCGTGAATTTTGTTCCAAAAACTATTTTTATTGAAACTTTGTTTAATTATTAATGACACATGATATTTTTTGTAGAAGTTATCTAATTGCATTGTATGCAAGTGAGTTTAGTCAAATTGTCTTGTTACTAATATAACATCGTACATTCAACTGTCTTCCAAATCAAATGTAAGGTGTTACAAATAGTATCATCAAAAATTGAATATGTCTAGTTGAAATTTTTATACTAATTTTATTTTTCCCAACTTTTAATTAATTGAACCTGCAATCTAATGGATATCAAATTCAGCCATAAACATTAAATATAATATAAATAAACCATTTTATTTTGTGGTTATTAATCAACATTATTTTGAACTTGCTATTTATTTTTTTCATTTTATCAAATATAATATTGGTTTACAAAGTTTAAATCCATAGCATATAAATGGTAGACCAAAACTCTATTCACTATCCAAACAAATCTTGATATACGAACTTCTAATTTAGTTTACTTAATTTATACCATTAGTGGTATACCAAAATTTTTGGTATACGAAGTTGGAATATAAGATATGCAATATTCTTTTCCTACTCCCACGCTGTGCCTCCTTTAGAAAAAGAATCTTATTTATGGCAATTGCTTTCCTATTCTTTTATTTATTTTCGACCCGTTCTAATATTCTCTATAAGGGTGTACCAGTCATTGAAGAAAAAAGTAATACTGTTTTTGAATAAAGTAGGCAAGTTCAAAGATTTCATTAATCTTGCGCTGCGCGTGGTTATATAAACAAGGGCTCGGAAATGCCATTTTCGTCAATACAAAGCTGCCACAAATAGATTTTCAATACATCTTTTTTTCCCTTCTTCTTCTTTCCCATTCACGCTCGATATTTGAGACTTTCCAGATTATTCAGAGTTACATTAACACCAGGCATGATTTTCTTCTTCCTTTTAATATTTTTCTTTATTTTTCATTGGCTTGCTTTTTTATTGTTTAATATTATCACTGCCGTTGTATTAGTTCTGACATTTTGCTTTTTTATTTTTTGTTTATTTATTTCATTTCATTCAAAAAGCGGACGTTTATTATCGGTTTTAGGAGAGTCGTTGCTTTTGAATTCGCTTTTCTAAACCCTAATTCTTCTACTCAGAAAATTTCACGGGAAAGAATTGGAGCTTTGCGTTGGTTTTTCCCTTTATATATATTTCAAAAAATCCGTTTATTTCTGTAATAAAAGCGAAAAACCTGAGGTTAAAGTTGCTGTAATTGTTATTTAAAGAAAGTTCATTGCTAACTGTAAGTTTCTAAGTTGGATTTGAAATTTTCATTTCTATTACCTTACTTAGTGTAAATTAGCTTGTTTTTTTGTTCTTCTTACTTTGATCTTCTAGAAGCGGCATTTATGTTTGTTCATATTCCTTTTATTTATACAGCTTTCAATATTGATCATAGCTTTGAATTGTATAATATAATTTTCTCATCATAATCAATATAAAAATCCTCTGTGATAAAATGTTGATGATAGCTTTGAATTGTTATAATAAAAAGCGTTATTGGCCAGGAAATTCTACTTCAAAAGTCTTCTGCTATTTCACACTCCTTTCCTCTGCTTTTTCTTTTATTAATCTTTTTCCTCTTTGAGGCTTGTTATATTTTAAAAAAATGATAAATAATGTATGATCCTACTGCTAGATGTACAAGAAAGCTGGTGCTTTTTTCATCTTGAACATTCTACAACAAAATTTCTTTCAGTGAAAAAAAAACTTTTTAAAATGTTTTTTTTTTTTTGAAAAAAAGATTTAATCTGCTCATGCATGCATATGTTAGTTCTGTTTCTATAAGTAGGGAACTTATGAATTGGTTTTGACATGTAGAGGCTGGAGCCGAAGAGGAAAAAGCTAATCTATGGGGGAAGACGCAGGAAGAGGTTTGGAATGCCAGAAGATTATGGATGGGAAGGGGAATAATGGGAATAGTTCACAGAAGGCTATCCCTTCTTGTTGCTTGAAGGCTAGGGCTTCAGCCCCTGAGCTTGAAGCTAAATGCCATTCTACCGTTGTTTCTGGGTGGTTCTCAGAATCTCAGTCTTCTTCTGGTCATCATCTTTGAATTCTTTTCTTTCCTGCTCTTTTTCACTATTTTCCAGAATTTCATGGTTTGATTCTTTTATCCTCACTTGTAGATAAGGCCGGTAAAATGGTTTACTTCAACAATCCTATGTGGCCCGGTGAGCTTTAAGGTTCCTCTTTAATTTATTTATGTTTTGATTTTAAAAATATCTTTTATCTTTTCGATGCCATGTAATAATTGATTTAATATATATTAAATCATAACAGAAGAAATCTGATAAAAGGTAATTAGTGACAATTCCTAACTTTCTCACAATGCTAGAGTTCCACTGGTCTTTTGATAACTTTATCAAGTTAACTTATTCTTTGAAATGAGAGCTTAGTTAGGAGCCTTGAGTTGAACTAGGGGCAGCCTTTCATGCATTAGATCATATCATATCCTTTACTGATACTGACAATCTTTCAAATTTTTGTTGCAGGAGAAGCACATTCCCTGAAAGTTGAAAGCATTTTGTACAAAGCAAGGTCAGACTATCAAGAGGTTCTTGTTTTTGAGGTTTGGTATTTTAACTCTACTTTATGATTTCCGTAATTGTATACCTCTAGTTCCTGTCTTTCTGTTCCTTTTGCTTTATTTATTTTTTGCCTGACTGCTTGTTATGCACATTCTTGCTAATGATGATACTTCCTCTGCAGTCATCAAGCTATGGGAAAGTGCTTGTTCTTGATGGTATAGTTCAGCTGACTGAGAAGGATGAATGTGCATATCAGGAGATGATAACTCATCTTCCCCTTTGCTCAATTCCATCTCCCAAAACTGTAATCTCATCTTATCTAAGCATAGATTTGTTTTTCACTCCATGTGGAAGTCGGTAGTTTCCCTTTTATCTTTGCTAATACCATTTATATTGTTGGACTTATCGAACTTTTCTTTTCTTCAGTTTCTAAGTTGCGATTTGAAATTTTTTCTTTAGTACTGCATAATCATGCAATCTGTATGAAGTTTTGTGCTAGAAAGGCAGTTAGATGGTTATAGTCTTTTCTGTCAAGAAAATCACGAGATACATCCCCTAAGCTATTTGGCTTATTTAAAGTGCTTGAACCGTGATTAGGCGACAAATTTCCGCTTTTATCAAAAACCTTATTTATCTGACCTTAGTTCCAGACTTCTAGAAAGATTTTACTTTAGCTTCAAAGTGGTTTTGTGTTAACTTTACCTAGATACTGAATACAGGTTCTGGTTGTGGGAGGTGGTGATGGTGGGGTTCTCACAGAGATTTCTCGGCACAGCTCTGTTGAGCACATTGATATATGTGAAATAGATAGGATGGTTATAGAGGTATTTTATTTAGCCTCTCTTCTTGTTTTCTTTTCATTTTAATTTAGATCTAAAAATGCAACTTAGTAGACATTTACCACATTCTCTTATTCTAGGTTTCTAAGAAGTTCTTTCCAGAACTGGCTGCTGGATTTGAAGACCCCCGTGTTTGTCTTCATGTCGGTGATGGTAGGCTAAAACAATATTTTATTCATTTTATTTATATTAATTTTTACTGTGGGCGGTCAGCATAGCTATAATTCCCGAGCTGATAATTTTTCTTGCATAATCTTAACAGCTGTTGAGTTTCTTCGTAATGTTCCAGAAGGGAAGTATGATGCAATCATTGTTGATTCATCGGATCCTGTAGGTATGTTGTAATTTTGGTCCATTATAATTTTATTTTCTAATTTAACGAGTTCTGCATATACCAGTAGAAAAATCTATCGTTTCTTCCAACAGGAGAAAAAAATGGAACATTAGAGTTAGAAGTTTGAAAATGCTTTCACCGTGTCTTTAAGAATATATGTGGTGCTCTTTGCTTAGATGCTCTGTTATGGATCTCTTTTAGTTTTCAAGGGCTCTAGGGGATTTTACAACAATGGTATTTGCAAATTGATTTTTGTTTCAAGGCTGGACAATATTCGAGCTTTAAATTTTCATTTTTTCCTGCAATGTAGGTCCTGCTCAAGAGCTTGTAGAGAAGCCATTTTTTGATACGTTAGCTAGAGCTTTAAGGCCTGGTGGTGTCCTATGTAACATGGCAGAGAGTATGTGGCTTCATACACATCTAATTGATGATATGATCTCTATTTGCCGTGAAATATTCAAAGGTTCTGTTCATTATGCATGGGCGAGTGTTCCAACATATCCAAGGTATTTTAATTGTGCTATGTTTTCACCTTATTTCTCTTTTAGATAATTATTTGATGCATTTTTTGGTGGCAAATTTATCTGTTATGATTTACCAATTGATAATGCATCAAATGTATGACTTCTGGTTTCTTTCTTTAATGCAGTGGTGTGATTGGTTTTCTGATATGCTCGACAGAGGGGCCAGCAGTTGATTTTCTGAATCCCATTAACCCTATTGAAAAGTTAGAAGGAGCTCATCAGCATAAGAGAGAACTTAGATATTACAACTCTGAGGTGAGAACTCATCTTAAAGTTCCCATTTTCATTCATTTTAGCAGGATGCTAAGTTATGTTTGCTATGGGACATTAATACCTTAAACAATATAATCTGCTCGTTGTGCTGAAATGAATCTCAAACTAATGAGTAGACTGTCAATTTTGACCTGAACCTGAAAATGTAACCTGATTAACTCAAATCCAAAACTGATATGATCATAAAAAGGCAACAAGCACAAACCTGAAAATGATCCAAACCGGAAATGACCCGGACCCAAAATCACTCAAACTTGAAATTGTCCAAACCTGGCAGACTTGAACCCGAAATGACTTGAACTCAAAATAAATTGAACAAGCAACCCGGGATGATCTGAACTTGAGATGATCAAATTCGAAAAAACTGACTGGAAAACTCGAATTATTTGATCCCAAAATGACTTTAACATGAAATGGCCCGAACCCAAAATAGCCTAATCCTGCAACAGATGAAAACTCAAATGATTTGAACCTGAAATAATTCAAAAATTTAAAAACGTGAACATGATCTGAATTGATTTGATCTAAAACCAATTCTATCCACCCAATTGACAGGTATACTGATTAGGCGTTGCTTCATTTCTTGATGAACTAACATCTTGGTCTGCTGGATTATTTTTTCAATGATTCTTTTCTCTGAAAACCAAAGTTGCAACTACTATTCCTACTTCTGCTGGTTTAGAGTGGGCCTTTTTATTGTAGCTTCAAGTATTGTTGGTTTTTCATTTATTAACAAATTAGAACAGATGTAGGGATAATGCGTGAATGTTTCTTCTATAAATGCACATGTAGTAGTTATGTTGTGAGATGGAGATATGTATTAGTACTTTAGTAGTGTGATAGCGTTATGAATTATGATGTAGAAATGTAATTATTGTGTTGTACTGACAGATGCATAAGGCTGCTTTTTCGTTGCCTTCATTCCTGAAGAGGGAGGTGAGGCTACTTTGCGACTAGCAGGAATCTGCTTCTCCTAGTCCTAAGCAAATATGTAGTGATAACTCCCATTTGGCAGTAAAGTAAATAAAATGTTTTGCCTGCGATTTGTTTTATTACACTGAAAACTTGGTGCAGGGCTTTGTTGTATTCTGTTATTGATATGCCGCAGTGTGTTTGCTTGATGACATACATGTGTTTCATTCATGTCTTCAGCTCATATTATTGGTTGCATAAAAATGATATTTCAGTGTTTGTTTTCTTGATGTAGTTTTGTTTGTTTATGGGAAATGCTTTTTAGTATTTTATTGTGTTTGTTTTATGTAATTGAGCAGCCAAAATATTTTACTTTTGGAAATTGTTTTCCCTTACCAAAGGTATTGAGATAATTTTGGGAAAAATGACTTGCATGATTTTTGTAAAAATTAACTTGAATTGGGTTAAATATTATTATATTAATAATACTATGTTATTTTTAAAATATTACAATATTAATCTAATTACAATATT
The DNA here is from genome assembly GCA_025506655.1 of Gossypium rotundifolium. Taxonomy (NCBI): domain Eukaryota; kingdom Viridiplantae; phylum Streptophyta; class Magnoliopsida; order Malvales; family Malvaceae; genus Gossypium; species Gossypium rotundifolium. The sequence continues at coordinate 134,958,263 of CP106729.1, read as the reverse complement.
AATATTAAATAGTATTCATAATATTTTATTAAAATATTTTAATAAATATATTATTGTTTGTAAATATTTAATAATAAAAGTTATAATACAAATATGAATATTTTAGTAATATTTTTTATAAGTAATAGTATGAGTTTAAATTCTATCTAGTTTCATTTTAGCTCTAATTTGTCATTGAAAACAATATATAATGTGTTGTATTTTTTATTTTCGATTTAATTAAGCATTGATTGCTATGTGTTTATTTCATTAAAAATAATTTTAAACAATGATTTTAAAATGGTCAAATAATAGAAAATATTTAAGTAAAATCATTCTAAGATAGTTGATATTCATTTTTCAAAAATTAATTTTCTACTCTGTTTGCTTAGTCTTATGGTCGTTAATTTACGCATTTGAGTTGGAACAAGCTATTTTGGAGTGAGGTTAGGCTTAATTTCCCTTTCCCTTACTTTTAATTAGGAATGGCAGCAGATTTCTAGACAGATTTGATAAATTCAACTAGTTAATCTTTTTAAACCAAAAACTAGTTAATATTTATATAATTAAAATAAATATTATGATATGAATTTATTTTATAATGTGACATAATTATATTTAGTGCATATTATATTATATTAAATAAAATAGTATACATACATGTTTAATGACATAATATATTAATTGTTATATAATTAATATATTAACGATATGCAATCTAAATCTTAAATATGTAATTAATTGTATATAAGTTAGGCTTCTCTATTACATTAACTAGACTTCCAAAGAAAAAAGCTCTTTTATCGACCAATCTTAATGTCAAACAAATCACTCTTCCTCATTTGTTTCTCTTTTATTGCCTTCTTTATTAGTGAAGTGGATCCTCGAAAAAACTTTTTGGCCAATCTGGTAAAATTCAACATATGACAATGTTGTTTTCAACCAACATGCCAAATGAAATTTGATATGTAACCCTATATATAATTATGTTATTATAATATGTACTAATTGTATATATATTATATTATACGATAAAACTAGTTACATTTTCAAGGTTTAGGTTGCACATCATCAATAGAAGAATGCATATTGTAATATAATAATATAATAATAATTATTATACATTCACAATTAATTATATAACAATTGATATATTATATGTCCTTAAACATGTATATATACTATTTTTATAATATAATATGTACTAAAGATAATTATGCAACATTATAAAATAAATTTATATTATAATATTTATTTTAACTATATAAATATAGTTAAATTTTTTAAAAATATTGAGCGATCAAATAATAAAAGGGATAATCACATGTCTAAAAATTCTTATGATTTCATTTCATTTTTCAATTAGGTTTACGGATACAAAAGAATAATATCTAAGAGAAGCTACAAGAGATTCAAGAGAATAAGATGTTAAATAAGATATATTTTATGATAATTTTAAATATATATTTTAAAATATTATATTTAATTTTATCATTAATTAAAATATTTAATTTTAGAAAAATATTGATATTTATATATTATTTATTAGTTTATGTAAACTTTAATTAAAGTTGAAGACTAGCCTTGATGGTTAAAGCATAGTTTTAATTGTTAAAGGTTGAACTTATTTGATTGGCCTGGTGGCTAAGGGTTGCTCACCCATAGGACCCACCATGATTTGAACTTTGAACTGTTAGATTTGGTGCCCTAAGTGTAATATATTTATTTTGTATGTTTATATTTTTCGAACAAATTTTTTTAATAAAACATCGATTAATTACATTAATATCCTTTGTATATTTTCCTTAATGTTTTTGCACACAAAGAAAAATGGAAGCAAATATTTGTTCACTAGTTATCTAATGTTTAACTAATACTATGTGGTATTACGTGGTCGGATCATAATATGGAAACACAACTTGTATTAGTAAATGAACTTAAACATGTCCTTAGTGTAATTGGAAATGAGCAAATCGATTGAAAGACTAATATGCCATCTATCAAGTTCAATTGGGAAGATGCTTGAGCATTGGAGCGGATGGCTCCCAGAAGATGGAGACATAAATGTGACTGACTGGACTAACAGTACATCAGACAAGACTAAATTAGAAAATATCCTAGATTCGTTTATGAATTTATTCACTTTTTATGTTCATAGTGTTACATACCTAAATCCTAAGTAGATGATGGACTATATATGCATGACTTGTATACTTTGATGTAAGTAAAAACCTGAGTTCAAATGAATAGGGAACCGTAAGTTGGTGCATTGAGTATACAACTTCTACAGTATGTAGCATTATTCACAATAGTGGAATTCATTGCTCGACTAAAGGGTAAATAATATCCTCTCATCGACATTACATGATAGATGAAAAGTAAATGTGGTTAGGGTTCGCTTGCCTTTGTGATAAATGACTTGATTACTATTTGTAAATAATTGACTTTTGATAAAGGAAGATGTAATGGTTACCATGAGATAAATAGGATCATATTGGGAGAACGAATTTATCCCAAAGAGATTAAGGATATCCTATGATGGTGACCGCGCCCAGGTGTGCGTGCATAGAGGGTTAAAATAATGCAATTATATATATAAAGTTGGTGTCTTTTAACACCCCAAAACCCGGCCTAGAAGTTTTGATCGAATTTCGAAGGTCACATCATTGAATTCCAAATTTCTCTTTAAAAGTCAACCTCTTTGTTTGTTCAACAAAATTTAGTAAAAACTAAACCTATGCTTTGCAAAAATGTTTGATTGGCATTAACAATTAAGTCAAGAATAAACCAATTTGGTGTTGTTTGAACAGTTTCAAAATGCGTGAAATTTGACAATCATAACTCAAAATTCAAAACTAGTAATACAACAGAAAATATGTTGTTTACCTTTTAACAGAAAACTACATGCCATTTCTCAAAAATCGTGTGAACTTTAGAATAGTTGTAAAAAGACTAGTTAAAAACCATGTGCGAAAATTTTTAGAAAACTTGTTCAAAATAGGAAACAAGTAGTTTAACAAAATGTCCAAACCCAAACCCATACCACAATTTGTATAATCGCCTTACAAATAATTTTTAAACCACCTGTATTAAACTTATGAAAATTTTAATTAAACTGACTATCATCAAAACTTCCTGAGACCTCTGATGTGCCGAATCTAGAGCTTAACCACAATCATTACCTAAAAGAAAAGAAACTAAGAGAGGGTGAGCTACGCGAGCTCAGTGTGAGTCCGCAATAAAAAATGATATCAAATGACAAGGTTTCAAAGCAAATATCCTAGATAAGAGTACATAGTTAATGCAAGAAAAACTTGAACCAACAGCCAAAAGTACAAATACGTTACCATAAGCCATTCAAAGTAACACATACATCATTCCATACACACAGAAGCACTTACACACCAAAATATTGTTCAATTAGCAACCAATTTGAAAATTACTTAATCAAATACATAATCATTAATGCAAACCGAATGCAACAAGTTAAAATCCAGCCCAACCAACCAAATGCCACTCCGACCACCCTACACACCACAATTGGGCTATAGTAAGCCTATCCACCCTGCACACCACATAGGACCATGATAGGCCCATTCGCCATACACACCACAAATGTGGAACTAAGCCACTCGAATAATAATATGCAGGTGAGTTGTCATATGTTTAAATCATGCAGTAATCTGCTGTACAGAAATATTGCAGTTAAATTGTCAAACCAGTCTTCCTTCTTTTCGCAACCAAAAACCCCAATTTTATGCAAATGCATGAATGCACATCATTCGCTAATAGACTCACAGAATAGTAACTCATATTCAGTTTGTCAATTTTAGAATCAATTTTACTTGAATTACATTACTAGGTAATATCACAAATTCATTTATCGCGTCACATAAATGCTTAAACAAACAATTAGCTTTAATTCTATAATTGCAAATACACACACGAGTCTAGGCTGAAATAGTCCCAAACATATTTATAGAGGCCTCAATGAACGTTGGACTACGCAGGAATTAAAATGAGTCAACTTATAACACTGAATAAAAATATGCGAAACAGAGCCTACATGGCATTGTGGGAGAGTCTAGGCTGTATGAAGAGTCTACACGGTGGTGTGAAAGAGGGGCACGCCTGTGTGAAAGAGGCACACAGCCATGTGGCGAAGACATACGCCCGTGTGATAGAGTTACATGGCCATGTGAGTAGCCCATGTAACTCACTGTGCAAATGTTCAAAAATTAGCAAAATTAAGAAGCAGAGTAGACACGGTCGTGTGGAAAACTCACACGTCTGTGTGGCTGAGAAACACAACCGTGTGTCTAAGGCACATGTCTGTGTGAAAAATGATAAAATCCCTAAATAGTGATTACACGGCCGTGTGGCCAACTCGTGTAGCACACCCCAGCTCGTGTGACTCAAGAATACCCTAATTCCATAGCGACACACGGTCATGTGGGCTGCTTGTGTGCGGCACACGCCCATGTGGCTACCCGTGTGGCCACAAAACCCCACCAAAATCAACTGAAATCGTGAATTTCACCATCAAATCAACCCCTAACCATTTTAATTTCAGAAACACACCTGAAATTGCGATTCCAAGCACCAACAAATGATTGAAACGTCTCAATTCCACCGTTTCTGAAAACTCATTAACCAACATAACAACCTATAAGCATTCACCCAAATTGGTACTAACAAAAGACCTAAAACAATTAACCCATAACTAAGAGGAAAGTAACAAAACAAAACTAATACTTACCCGAATCCATACTTAGCAATTGAACAAGGAACGACTTTGGAAAAAAAATAACTAACGACGAAAATTTTGAAATGAAAAAGAACAAAAATTGAGGAACAAAAAAGAAAGGAAAGATTAGAAGTAAAACACAAAGAAAAAAAATGTTGAAACAGAGAAGTATGGAAGCCAAAAGAGGTCAAATCTAAAATTGGGAAAAACCAAAACTAACCAACATGAGAGAAATTTTAGGAAGTTTTTATTTATTTTATTATTTTTATTATCTTATAAAATAAAAATAAATTCCAACACAAATTAATTAATAACCAATTTATCAAAAACCCTTCAGATCTTTTAACAAACATAATTTAAGAATTAAAAACAACTAATAATGCTTAAAAAGAATGATTCCCACATTGCACACGTGTGGACTCGAACTCCATACCAAAGGCTATGCTACCAAAGGCTTATCCACAAAACCAAATGGCTCATTCTGACATAAAAATGCGAAAATCAACTTAACAGTCCCATCGAACCACTGACTCGACCAACTAACCTGAATAATTTTAACCCCAATTTCGGGGCGTTATAGTCTGCAAATGGACACATCAAATTGTAATATAGAATGATTTACAACAAAATACTGGGGGTATTTCGAGGATCGTACCTAAGGGAGGTATGACTAACTTAAGTTAAACAGTAATAACAAACATGATAAACTAAGTCTAAATGGTTACTAGTCTACTAAATATAGTACGACTAATTATTAATTTTGAATGTGAATTTAAGCTCAAAGAGGAATAAATTGCTTAAATATGAAAACTAACATATTAACAATCGAAAACGAAAAACAAGAGCTTGATTAATATCCATGGTTGTAATTAACCTAAAGTTAGGGATTCTACTGATTAACTATTAATTGACCTAATTAATACCTTTCGGCCTATAACTACATCAACTAATCAACTTATTCCACTTATTTTTTGACCTAATGGATCTAAACTGGGCTAAATCGAATTGATTCTAAGTAGAATACCCTTTCGGTCTCATCTACCTAAATTGCTACCTCGAGTTGTTAATTCTAAGGTTTTGTAACACCCTATACCCGACCCGATCGCTGAATCTGAACTATAAGTTGCTACACTCCATGATCATATTTAACTAAAACATCCATTAATACATTTCACATATCAAAATAGCGTAATACATATATTATTTATAACATCGTTAGCTAATTGAATTCTCCAATGAATTTAATACAATTATATATACCCTTAATTTAAGCTATAAAAATTTTACAGGATGTACATACTCATCAAATAAATTCCATGTACAATATTATCATTTCATATTTCTATATATCAGTTATCATGTATCGTCAATTTCATGTATTTCAGGCCGATACGTGTAATAACTCATTTCTTATTCATATCTTCTCCGTCAAGAAATTTTACCCATTGAATTTATTTGAAATATTGATGGATACACAAGTAGTAAACTCGAGGTGTACAAATCAGAATCCGTCAATTCATGTCCAATCGTACCCATAAGTTACAATTTCAAAGAGTACACTCTCGAGCCACACATGTATATAACAGGATTACTAGTCCAGGCTAAATCCTTTTTATGAAATATGCTCTAGAGAGCTTGACTTGGATTAACCGTCCGAGCAAAATCCAATCCATAACATATGCTCGAGAGGACTGATATCAGGATTACCCGTCCAGGCTAAATCCTTTCTGTAATGAAGTCATTAGGATTGCTCGTTCGAGCTGAATCCATTCTGCAACAAATGCAGGACCTCATTCATTTCGAAAATTACATTTATCCATCGATTTTCATTTATTCAAACGGGATTTAACATTTTCAAGCATTTTTCGGTATGTGCTTTTTTCATACATCTATAACATCCATATAATTCAAATGATCACATTCCAAGCATAAAAATAACATTTTAACCATTTATCCTTTATTATCTATTGAGCATTATAATTTAATTTAAACATTTTTATTTATCGGGCTTGATCAGATATTTAACCATTTCACATATTCATGAAATTTATACAATTTACATAAACACAATTAATGCAAGCATGTAAATAAACACAATTTAGTTACACGAACTTACCTCAGCAAAGGTTAGTGTACAAACATCTACTAATCCACCATTTTCCTCTTTTCCTCGTTCTAACTCTGAGTTTAGTCTATCCAGATCTATACGAGTAAATTTAACATCAAATTCACACATCTCATATACATTTGGCTCAATTTACATCCTAGGCAAAATTACCATTTTGCCCCTAACTTTTCCATAAATTTCCATTTCTTCCTAGGCTCGAAAAATGAAACTTGTGCAATTTACTCCCTAGGCACATGTATTCATAAAAATTTAGCATTTTTCTTCAATTTTATAACTTTACATTTTAGTCCCTAAATCATGTTTTCATCAAAACTCACTTTGTAAAAGTTGTTTATCTATCAACAACCTTTCATTTTCTACCATAAATTTCTTATTTTCAGCATATACATCCGTAACCCATTTTCCATACTTTGATAACTTTACAAGTTGATCCCCCAAATAGATAGATTAAGCGATCTCGATTTCAAAAATATCAAAATTATTAAAACGAGGCTTGATTACTTACCAAATAAGCTTGATAAGTCTCCTTCCTCTCTCCTAGGGTTTCCATGGAAATATTTGGGAAAGATGATATGAAATTGTTTTCTTTTTCATTTAATTAAATTGTCATTTAATAACTTTTCGTCTTTCCAATTTAGTCTTTAGCCTCTTTTTATTTTTCCATGGATTAATCATACCAAAATATCTACATACCTCTCTTTAATGGTCTAAGTACCATATAAGGACCTCTAGTTTTGAATTCCATAGCTATTTAATCCTTATAGCTACTAGAATTCAACTTTTGTATTTTATGCGATTAAGTCCTTCCCGTAATTAAACACATAATCGGTAAAATGTTCGTATCAAAATTTTCACATGACTTTTCTAACATAATACGGTCCATATAAAAAAATAAAAATAAATTTTATTTTCTGCTTGGATTTGTGGTACCGAAACCACTGTTTCGATTCCACCGAAATTAGGCTGTTACAAATTTTGATGTGGATTGTAACACCCCTTATCTGTATTCAAAGCCGGAATAGGGTACGAGGCATTATTGGAACACATATACTTGTAAACGTATTAAACCGAGCCATAAAATTTCATCCAAATTAAAACTTTTCAAAATTTTATCTTTGAGTCCCTAAATAGGGCCTACGAGGCCCAATACATATTTGGAAGTTGTCCGGGAATAAACTGAGAACTTTGGAAAACATTAGAAAATTTCTTGAAAAATAGAGGCACACGCTCGTGTCCAAGGCCATGTCCTTCACATAGCTGAGATACACTCCCGTGTGTTAGGCCATATGGCGTTTCAAATTTCTGAAAATCAAGTGCAGACTTCACACTCCCTGGGCACATGGCCGTGTGGCAACAAGTAAGCCTATTTACCAAGCCCTTTGCCACCCCAAAAACACTTATACACTTATACAAATTTATCATAACACAACATGGTATTATTAAGCATTCAAACATCCACACTAAGACATCCACATACCATTTACAAATTACATTCATCATGCACAACCACACATAAACTTAACTAATCATAGAATATAACTTGCTCAACCAGTATTTTCCACAGATAATTATCACACATTCACTCATCCAACCCAAACAAGCATGCACATCCATGTAATGCTTCATCATAGACTTATAACATAACAAATATTGGCCACATCAAATGGTCTTATACAATAATGACCTTCAATTAGAATAGGCCAATATTCTAGGCCAACTCATAATAACATGTACACAAATGACCAAGTCCCTATACATGCCATAGACTTAAAAAGCTATAATAAAAATCATCGATGCTAATCCATAGATTCTTAGTGTGATAGAATCTCCGACGACCTCCAACTCGAGCTAGCATCTGTGACACTGTAGGAAAAAGAAAGAAAGGGGTAAGCATTATAGCTTAGTAAGTAGGTGTGTAAACAATAAGTGATTTATTAACAGGCTTTTATAAATCTTCACAATATGTTCTGAAGATAATACAATCATAATTGCACATAGTTCCACTATTTATTCATGTTCATCTCAAGCTGTCTACTCGAGTCACAGTCACAAATTATTTATGTCTCGAGCTACAGAACTCCAAATTAATATCTTATAATTTTTCTTGAAACTATACTCATATATCTTCTTGCCATAAAATTTTTAGAATTTTTTGTTTAGCCAATAAGTACATTTTATTCTTTAAAGTTTCCGTTCATTGTCCAATAGCCAATTCTCCGTACTAAAAATTAATCATCTCATCGTAAAAAATTTGGATAATGTTCCTGTTTGTTTATCTTGAAATTAGACTCATTAATAAATTTAATAATATAAATTATAAACCATAATCAATTTTATACAATTTTTAATGATTTTCCAAATTCGGAACAAGGGATTCCGACATCATTCTGACCCTGTCTCAAAACAATTTGAATATCACAGAATATGAAATTATTTTTTTACACCATTTCTTTTATGTGAAAATATTCTCATTAATATTTAATTTCATATCCTATTCAACCTCTAATTCGATTTCCACTATTTTTGGTGATTTTTCAAAGTCACATAACTGCTGTTGTCCAAAACTATTTTATTGCTAAATTTACTCTTTCATAATTTCACTTACTCCATTTCATCTTACCGAAGGTTCGATCAAATATTGAGCACATTGTTCATAAATTTTCACACTTATACCTGCACTTATTCATCACATAGTAATATTCAATTACACTTAGTCGTTACATGATCACATGTATTTTCACTTGGTCATTTTCCCGTTGAACGCATCGGAATAGTAATGGATACACGAAAATTTGCACATGAGTGCAACACTTGTAGCTAAAGATACTTCATATCACACTTTTCACATAGGCTCGCTCTCGAGCTAATCACATTCACGGGTCTGCTCACATAAGCTGTCGGTCATACGTAACTACTCAGTGCTTCTCACACAAGCTATCAGGTATCCGAAACACATGTTGGATTACCCAGCCACTGGTAGAACTTATAAGACCAGACCCGCTTCACATAGTCACAATCTCGGTCCGCTCGGACAAGTCGCTCGGTCGTGATTTAAACTTGTAGCAAACCCGCTTAGACTAATTCGGATAGTGGTTTTGAGACCACAACTGAAAGTTAAAAAATATTTTAATATTATTTTTGTGTCTACAGATGCTAATTTATGTGTGTGAAAGTTTCATGTGAAAAATTTATCGCTTGTGTACTCGATTTAATTAAAAGGACTTAATCGCCTAAAATGCAAAATTAGCATGCTATATGTAAAGGTATCTATTTGTTATGGCTTTTATTATATAGAGTCCTTATGTTGTAATATAGCCATTGAATATGCATGGACGTAAATAGACATCCATTAAATAGTTTCCTAAGTAAATACTTAAAGTTAAAATGGTAAAATTTATAATAACATGAAATAAAATAAAAAATCAAAGTGGTCATGCATTCATCTTTTTATGCCCGAAAGTTCAAAGGAAAATAAAGAAAAGAAGAAAACTAGGTTCGCCCTTGTGTTCTTCAATTTAGGTATGTGTTTAGCTTGGTTCTTGATGATTTTTACGCTTTTGAGCTCGTTGTTTCAATACTAGCTAGCCCATGCTTGAATTTTTGAATTTGATGATGTATTCATGAATTTCCATTGATGATAGCTTGTGGTTTTTATTGTTTGATGATGGAAAGTAAAAGATATGTGATAGATTAATATGTTTTGTCTTTGGATTTTTGATGAATTTGAGTAAATTGGACTAATTTGTGAAAATGTTATTTTGAGGGACTAAAATGAGAAATAAATGAAATGTGTGGACTTGTATGAGTTTGTGTAATGAAATTATGTTTATTTGGTATTTTGTGAAATAAGGACTAATTTGTGAAAAATGTGATATGTTAGGGGCAAAAGTGTAATTGGCCCATTTATGTGTTTTTGGATGAATTTGATTGAATATGTGATTAAATAAGTTAAATTTGTACTATTTTAGATCAAGAAAATAAAAAATTGGAATTGGATCAGGGGAAATCTAAAGATGTCAAATAGTTGTCTTGGCTCATTCATCTCCATCCGAGGTAAGTTCATAAGTAAATAAATACCGTTAAATTCGATTGTATATATTTTATTTGTACCAAATTGAATTATTATTTGTATATATATGTGAATGCCGAATTGGTAAAAGTATGGAAGGATTGTCTATGAGCTTAAATTGATCGAGTTACGACGTCTTAACGCCCTGTACGAACCTTAGGAATAGTTAGGATACATATGTCATGACATAGGATTTTGATATGTGTTTTCATTTAAGACCACGTCTAGGACGTTGGCATCGACTTGTGTTTACGTGTAAGACCATGTCTGGGACATTGGCATCGTATTTGATTCGTGTAAGACCCTATCTGGGACAGTGGCATTGATATGTGATTACATGTAAGACCATGTCTAGGACGTTGGCATTGTGCGAGATTTTTGACTATCCGAGCATCCTTATTGATTCCGAATGGTTCAACGGGCATTAGCGAGTTAAGATCAAATATGAAAATGAACTAAAAGGTTCAGGTATGTGTTATGTTATATGAATATGAAAGTAAGGTAATTATATGTTTGAGATGAATATATGACTTAGACATGGTAAAAGAGAAATTTAAATGTGCTTATGAGTATATGTGTATTCGACCATTAATTTTATAATGTTATTGTATATGTGATAATGTTTGAGTTTGTAAGTATAATAAATGTACAATTAGTTAAGGCTTGTTTGATTTGGCTAGTTGATTTAATACTTAATGTTTATTTGATTATTATTTGCTTATGACTTACTAAGCTATGAAAGCTTACTCGTGTGTGTGTTTGTTCATCGCTTTATAAATTATCAAAGCTACGGAAGCTTCTCGGGAATCATGGAGGATCATCACTATACCACCGATTTAGGGCCTAGTCGTAATAGTAGTGTGAGACCACAAATTCAAGTAGAAATATGTGTTTTATGATTTTATGAGACTTATGATGTGTTTGCATGATTGTGTGAAAATTTCGTGAGGAAATTTTATTTATTAGTGATTAATTTGTCCATTAGGACTAAATTGAAAAGATTAGAAAATATGAGATTCTAGAAGATTTAAGTATGAAATAGCATCATAAAAATTATTATAAGTCCTTATTTAGCAATTAGACCATTATATTTAAGATGGACAAAATGGACATGGGAAGGAAAAATCTCAAGAAATGGACTTAAGGGATTTTAGTCATTTGGTTAATAAAATATTAAAAGGGGAAAAATGAAGCAAAATTTGCTCATCTTCTTCAACCTAGGGCGAAAAATACCATGCTATCCATATCTAGGGTTTCTTCAACTTCCAAGCTTGATAGTAAGTGCATCCTAGCCCCATTTTTAATGTTCTTCGTATTTTTGAGATCCTCGTAGCTCAATTTAGCTATTTCTAGCTATATTTTGAGCTAGGGTTTATGTTCAAAAATTTAACCATGTATGACATGCATGTATTTTGATGTTTTATGGAAGAATATGAAAGTTTGATGTATGATAAACATCTTTTTCTAAGTGATTTTCATGGAAATTTCATAAAAGGACCAAATTGTAAAAGTTATAAAATGGTCATACATGAGTGAAATAGTGGCAATTAGAGGCTGTTATAGTTAAGAAAATGTAGGTGGCATCTTGAGCCACATTTCCAAGTCCGTTATTGGGTCAAAGTTTATGTTCTTTATATTTTAGGGTCACTTGGCCCTAAGCTCCCTTTGGGCTCTTAAATTCGACATTAAAGGGTCATTTTAAGTTTCCTAAAATTTTCGCATGCTCAGTATTTTCCAAGTTTCCAAAATGTTTAGTTTCCTATTTTGGCTTGGTTTCCAAAATGTTTAGTTTCCTTATTTGGTTTGGTTTCCAAAATGTTTAGTTTCCTATTTTGGTTTGGTTTTCCAAAATGTTCTCTTTCTGATTCCATTAGGTTTCCAAAATGTCTAAGTTTCCAAAATGTTCATTTCATTTCCATTTCCATTTCCATTTCCATTTTCATTTCCATTTTCATTTCCATTTTCATTTCCATTTTCATGCATTTCTAGGTTTCAAAAGTATCAAAATTTATTCATAGTACTTGAAACTTGTCATTTCATACAATTAAACTGGAAATGCATAGGCCCTATTCAGGATGTTACAAGCACCCGTTTCACATAGTCACAATCTCGGGTCTACTCAGACAAGCTGTCGGTCGTGACGAAACTTGTAGCAGCCCAGTTTAGACCAATTCAGATAGTGGTTTTGGGACCACAAATCTGAGTTAAAAAAATATTTTAATATTATTTTTTGTGTCTACAGCATGCTAATTTATGTGTGTGAAAGTTTCATGTGAAAAATTTATCGTTTGTGTACTCGATTTAATTAAAAGGACTTAATCGCCTAAAATGCAAAATTAGCATGCTATATGTAAAGGTATCTATTTGTTATGGCTTTTATTATATGGAGTCCTTATGTTGTAATATAGCCATTGGAATATGCATGGACAGAAATAGACATCCATTAAATAGTTTCCTAAGTAAATACTTAAGGTTAAAATGGTAAAATTTATAATAACATGAAATAAAATAAAAAAATCAAAGTGGTCATGCATTCATCTTTTTATGCCCGAAAGTTCAAAGGAAAAATAAAGAGAAGAAGAAAACTAGGTTCGGCGCTTGTGTTCTTCAATTTAGGTATGTGTTTAGCTTGGTTTTTGATGATTTTTACGTTTTTGAGCTCATTGCTTCGAATACTAGCTAGCCCATGCTTGAATTTTTGAATTTGATGATGTATTCATGAATTTGATTTTTACGTTTTTGAATAGGTAGGATACATATGTCATGACATAGGATTTCGATATGTGCTTTCATTTAAGACCACGTCTAGGACGTTGGCATCGACTTGTGTTTACATGTAAGACCATGTCTGGGACATTGGCATCGTATTTGATTCGTGTAAGACCCTGTCTGGGACAGTGGCATTGATATGTGATTACATGTAAGACCATGTCTAGGACGTTGGCATTGTGCGAGATTTTTTACTATCCGAGTATCCTTATTGATTCCGAATGGTTCAACGGGCATTAGCGAGTTAAGATCAAATATGAAAATGAACTAAAAGGTTCAGGTACGTGTTATGTTATATGAATATGAAAGTAAGGTAATTATATGTTTGAGATGAATATATGACTTAGACATGGTAAAAGAGAAATTTAAATGTGCTTATGAGTATATGTGTATTCGACCATTAATGTTATAATGTTATTGTATATGTGATAATGTTTGAGTTTGTAAGTATAATAAATGTACAATTAGTTAAGGCTTGTTTGATTTGGCTAGTTGATTTAATGCGAATGTTTATTTGATTATTATTTGCTTATGACTTACTAAGCTATGAAAGCTTACTCTGTGTGTGTGTTTGTTCATCGTTTTATAAATTATCAAAGCTACGGGAAGCTCGGGAATCATGGAGGATCATCACTATACCAGTCTGATTTAGGGCCTAGTCGGAATAGTAGTGTGAGACCACAAATTCGAAGTAGAAATATGTGTTTTATGATTTTTATGAGACTTATGATGTGTTTGCATGATTGTGTGAAAATTTCGTGAGGAAATTTTATTTATTAGTGATTAATTTGTCCATTAGGACTAAATTGAAAAGATTAGAAAATATGAGATTCTAGAAGATTTAAGTATGAAATAGCATCATAAAAATTATTATAAGTCCTTATTTAGCAATTAGACCATTATATTTAAGATGGATAAAAATGGACATGGGAAGGAAAAATCTCAAGAAATGGACTTAAGGGGTTTTAGTCATTTGGTTAATAAAATATTAAAAGGGGAAAAATGAAGCAAAATTTGCTCATCTTCTTCAAGCTAGGCTAAAAATACCATGCTATCCATATCTAGGGTTTCTTCAACTTCCAAGCTTGATAGTAAGTGCATCCTAGCCCCATTTTTAATGTTCTTCGTATTTTGAGATCCTTGTAGCTCAATTTAGCTATTTCTAGCTATATTTTGAGCTAGGGTTTATGTTCAAAAATTTAACCATGTATGACATGCATGTATTTTGATGTTTTATGGAAGAATATGAAAGTTTGATGTATGATAAACATCTTTTTCTAAGTGATTTTCATGGAAATTTCATAAAAGGACCAAATTGTAAAAGTTGTAAAAATGGTCATACATGAGTGAAATAGTGGCAATTAGAGGTTGTTATAGTTAAGAAAATGATTCGACTAGGCTTGAAATACAAGAAAGTTGAATGAAAATCATTTTAAGAGCCTAGGGGCAAAAGTGTAATTATGTGAAAGTTTAGGGGCAAAATTGTATGAGTCCATTTAGTCAATGTGAGTATTAAACAAGTGAAATTGTTATTATAGATCAAGAAACACGAAGCCCGGATCAAAACTGAGGCAAAACCAAAGTGTCGGACTAAATCGAACATCTACACGCATTTTAAGTACCGACGTAAGTTTGTGTGAAATTAAAGCTACATATGCTATTGTATTTAAATTACTTATTATTTTGAGAAATGCATATCTTCTTCATTAAATTTATGAATAATGTCTTGATGAGAAATGAATGAGAATATACTAAGTAAAGTCCCGGTTGAAATTTCAGAATAACGAGGATACCTATGTAACGACATGAGATAAGGACGGTCCCGTATAAGACCATGTCAGGGACATGGCATCGGCACCAAATGTAGATCCCGTATAAGACCATGTCTGGGACATGGCATCGACACCGAATATAGATCCTGTATAAGACCATGTCTGGGACATGGCATCGGCATCGAATAAGGAAGGTCCTGTGTAAGACCATGTTTGGGACTTTGCTATTATAGAGCAGGAGTAGTCGAGAATCCACCTCGATCGGGGAAAGAACAAAGTCTTGGACTGAACCAAAGAACTAGCACATTTTGAAAACGAGGTAAATTTGTATGTGATTTAAGCAACATTTGTATTAGCATGTTGAGAAATGCTTGGCATGCACTACAAAATTAAGTAGTTAATGTGAATGAGATGTTAAAGTCTTAATGGGCCATATTGACTATAGAAATGCTATCATTGAGATATGAAGTAGATAAGGTCCCGTATAAGACCATGTCCGGGACATGGCCTCGGCACCGAGTTGAGATCCCGTATAAGACCATATCTGGGATGTGGCTTCGGTAATGAACATGAAAATCATATAAGACCATACTGGGATATGACAGTGATACATGGTAGGAAATTCCATATAAGACCATATCCGGGATATGGCATTGACACTTAGAGGTTATCTCATATAAGACCATATCTGGGATATGGCATTGGCATCCAGAGGTGACTCCATGTAAGGCCACCTCGAGGATGTGGCATTGGCTTTATACTTACAGTAATGACGATAAACACACGTATTTGACTATCCCTTGTGAATAGTGGGATAAGTAGATAAATCTAGAAGTAGAAATGTGAATGATATTTAAGTCATGTGAATGAGTGAATATAGGTACACGTGAATGAGTCACGAAGAATCAGCTTTGATATATATGTGCTAGATAAGGGCAATTGTATGTAATTATTGTCAAGAAGCCTTAACTAGCGTACGGTTAGCTAAAATCATGGATGGAATATTTTATGAGCTTATTATTGCTATTTATTTCCATGCAAACTTACTGAGCTTTACGCTTGCCCTTTTCATTGCCCTTCTTTCTTGTAGTATTGCTAAGGTAACTCAAGGATCGTGGATGTAGGAGTTTGGAAATCACACTATCGACAGCACTTTGGTATAACAATTTTAGACTTATTTGAGATGGCATGTATAGGGATCAATTATTTTGTTAAGTTGTAATTGTTAGTCAAAGTGTTGACTACGTAAGTTAGTAAAAGTCATTTTGTAAATGGCCTCATGAGTTAGGAAAATATTTAGCAAACTCCTTTGTTAAATGAAGATGGAATTCATGAAGTGTATGTCCCTTTAATTATCTTGTATGTTGGAATGAGTTCTTAAACTTGCTTATGGAATAGGAATTGTATTGTTTTGAGTGGAAGTATGTATGTGTGCATTCTAGGGTGGTAATGGCTTGGTATATAACCTTCTAATTGACCACATAAGTAGACACACGGGCGTGGGTCTAGACCGTGTGGGAGGCACGAGTAGCACATGGGCGTGCACCCAGGCCGTGTGAAGTCTGCACCTTGCACTTGGGATTTGAATCACCACACGGCTGGGGTACACGGGCGTGTGTATAGGCCGTGTGGATAAGTCAGAATGCTAAGGTTTTACACACGGGCCAAGGCCATGGGCATGTCATGGCCGTGTGAAATTAGTCAGTGTCGACCACGGGTGGAAGACACGGGCATGCCTCAGGGGCAGACGGGCATGTGGCCTCTATTTTTGAAAAGTTTCTCAAACTCGTGAAAGCTCCGAAAAGATTCAGATACTTCTCGGGTGTATGTTTAGGGCCTCCTAGGCCGAATATGCGTAGGCGATAGGGTTTAATGAAATTTTATAACCCTATTCTAGATGTTTAAGCAAGGTTAGCTATGTAATGCCTCCAACCCTATTCCAGCTCGAATGGGCAAGGGGTGTTATATTTATTGGTATTAGAGCTGCGGTTTAGTCGATTCTAAGACTATGTAGCGTAAGTATAGTCTAGCTATACATGTCATATGTAAGAGTGTTTGTGTATTGATAGTGTGATAGCTCCTAACGTTTAAAAAAATTGTGTTTTATGTAGTATATGGATTCTGATCTAGACTAAATTACAGTCGATGATGCTGTAAGTAACGCGTCGGCTCCCGCTCAAGGGACCGCGCCAACTAATAGTAGACCCGAGAACTTGGGTCGGGGGAAAAGGCCTGAGAAGCCTTTCTACATGATGAGCAAGTGGTATACTGAATATACCCGAGCAAATCCTAATGCTCAGCCTCCTCCGCCCCCACCTATCCCTCAACTCGCTCCAATATCTCCTCAAGTGGTTGAGGTGGTGAGAAGAGAAAGGCCTCTGGTGGATAAGATCCAGAAGCAAAGAGCCGAGGAATTTCAGGCGAATAAGGATGATGACCCGGAGAAAGTAGAATTTTGGCTCGAGAATACCGTCCGGGTATTCGATGAGTTATTTTGCACACCTGAGGAGTGCTTAAAGTGTGCGGTGTCTCTTCTGAGAGATTCAGCCTACCAATGGTGGAACACCCTGGTGTCGGTGGTGCCAAGGGAGAGAGTTAGTTGGGAATTCTTCCAAGAGGAATACTGGAAGAAGTATATCAACCAGAGATTCATCGACCATAAGAGAAAGGAGTTATTGGAGCTGAAGCAAGGCCGTATGTCAGTGACCAACTACGAATGGGAGTTCGTAAGGCTTAGCAAGTATGCACGAGAGTGTATGTCTACCGAGGCCATTATGTGTAAGAGATTCGAGGATGGATTGAATGAAGATATCCGTCTATATGTGGGAGTTCTCGAATTAAGGGAGTTTGTAGTGTTGGTGGATAAAGCCTATAAAGCCAATGAGTTGGCTAACGAGAAGAGAAGAGCTGAGTACGAGTCTCGTGATTCGAGGAAGAGACAACTGAACAAGTCTCACCAATCCTCATTTAAGAAATTGATGGATTTCATTACTCGATCAGTCACTTCAGTGGGGTTTTCAACTTGAAGTAAAGGCAAGCAATTTTTAGGGTCGAAAGGGCAAACCACATCAGTTGCTAGTGTGGGCAATGTCCGACCAAGTAGACCAGAATGCCCTTAGTGTGGCGGTGCACCATTCTGGTGAGTGTAGAGCTAATGAGAAAGCTTGCTTTAGATGTGGGTCCTTTGACCACTTTATCAGAAATTGTCTCGAGGTGGATGAGAAAGAAAAGCCTCATAATGGAAGATCGGGAAGTACCACTAGGGGAAGACCATTGAGAAACTCAGGGATTGAGATGGGAAGTAAGAATCCTTCTAAAGAGCAAGCTACTAGAGTCGAGGGTAGAGCACCGGTGAGGACATATGCTATTCGTGCTCGTGAAGAGGCATCTTCCCCTGACGTGATCACGGGTATCTTTTCTCTCCATAATACTCATGTTATAGCTTTAATTGACCCTGGATCTACCCACTCATATATATGCATGAAATTAGTCTCTAGCATGACCATGCCTATAGAGTCTACCGAATTCATTATAAGAGTATCTAATCCCTTAGGCAAGTGTGTGTTGGTTGATAGAGTTTGCAAAGGATGCCCTTTGATGATTAAGGGTCGTTGTTTCCCAGATAATCTTATGTTATTACCATTTGACGAGTTTAATGTCATCCTCAGGATGGATTGGTTAGTTACCCATAGAGTAATTGTGAATTTTGGGAAGAAGCATATTGAGTTGAAAGATGAAAATGGTAATTTTATTTGTGTTGAATCAGATAGGCTAGATAAGTCACCAATAGTGATATCAACCATGTCAGCTCAGAGGTACCTAAGGAAGGGGTATGAGGCTTATCTTGCCTTTGTGATGAACTCTAAAGAGACTGAGTTAAAAATTGAGTCAGTACCCATAGTATGCGATTACCTAGATGTTTTTCGGAAGAGTTGCCAAGGCTACCTCCGGATAGAGAGTTTGAATTTGGGATTGAATTAGCTCCGGGTACTGCCCCTATTTCTAATGCTCCATATAGAATGGCCCCAACTGAGCTGAAAGAGTTGAAAGCACAGTTGCAAGAATTAACGGATAAGGGTTTCGTGAGGCCGAGTTTTTCTCCGTGGGTTACTCCCATTTTGTTCGTGAAGAAGAAATATGGTTCCATGAGACTATGTATAGATTATCGACAACTCAATAAGGTAACTGTGAAGAACAAGTACCCGTTGTCGAGAATCGATGATCTATTCGATCAATTAAAGGGAGCCACAGTATTTTGCAAGATAGATTTGAGATTAGGGTACTATCAATTGAGAGTCAAGGACTCGGATGTGCCGAAAACCGCATTTAGGACTAGGTATGGCCATTATGAATTTTTGGTCATGCCTTTTGGCCTAACGAATGCCCCCGCGATCTTTATGGATTTGATGAATTGTATTTTTCAACCGTACTTGGATAGATTTGTAGTGGTCTTTATCGACGACATACTGATCTAATCTCGAGATGAGAACGATCATGCGGAGCATTTGAGAATGGTTCTACAAGTTTTGAGAGAAAAAAATTGTATGTCAAATTTAGTAAGAGTGAATTTTGGCTCAAGGAAGTGAGATTTTTGGGGCACATTGTCTCGGGAGAAGGGATTAGAGTCGACCCGAGTAAGATTTCGACAATTGTTGAATGGAAATCGCCGAGGAGCGAAACTGAAGTGAGGAGTTTTCTAGGCCTAACAGGCTATTATAGGCGTTTTGTCAAGGGGTTTTCCATGATAGCTACCCGATGATGAGACTTTGCAGTGTAATATCCTAAAATTTCCCAAGAGGAAAGAGTATTATTTGTATTGGCTCGGGTATGAATTTTATGTGTTAGCATAGTCTTGTGAAGGCTTGATTTTATTTAGGAAGCTAGAATAATTTGTAGTATGGGTTATTTAATGAAGTGGATTAAGTGAGCTTGACACTTAAGTTAATTTAAGTGTTAAATTAAGCATATGAGGAGTTAGTGGCAAGGTGGTTATGATGCTTGGATAGTTGCTTGAGGTTAGAGGTTCGAGTAGCATGTTTAGCATTTTGAAGACTTTATTTTTGTGTTCTAGCATTGATGGACGGTCAAACTTTATTTATGATAGGTTGGACTCTTAATTTTGGTAGGTTGAATATTTGTTTAAGGAAAGCATGAAATTGGGGATAAGAATCTTAAGGTTTTGGTATGATGAGGGACAAAAGGCATGGGATATGGAGGATGTTTTGGAAAGTATTCCTAGGCCTTTAGTGCATGTATGTGGGATGGCATGGGTGTTTAGGGGTGGCGAATGTTGTTAGGTGGTTTGGGGGTATAGTTAGCCAACTTTTGCATTTGTGCATCTTTTGGTATTATTTTCTTTCTCTCCAAAAACTCCCACCTTGGTAGAATGTCTATTGTGCTTTTGGTGCAAATTTGCCTTTGGTTTTAGCCTTATTTTGTTTGAACCAAATACCATCTTCTTTCTTTCATTTGCTCTTTTGAAACCGAAACTACAATTGAACTTTGTGCATTTTTGTGCACTTTCTTTTTGGCAAAGAAGTGTTTGGCGAACCTCTCTCCCATATTTCTCTCTTTTCTTCTCTTGAGATTGGTTCATAATCACATTTCTCCTACTTTCTCTTGGCCGAAACTTCCTTCTCTCCATCTCTCTTTACTTTCTTTCATTTTTGTTCAAAGCCATAAACATTCCTCTCCCATTGAAATCTCTTTCATCTTTTCCTTTTCCTTTCTCTTTCTCCACTTTAATCGAATCCTTTTGTTATTACAAATCAACCATAGCCAATTTCTTTGACCATTTAATCATTTTGCGAAACTTCCCTTTCTCTTATTGTTTTGTTTTGGCCGAATATTCAAGGGTAGATTCTCTTTGCTTTCTTCAATCGATTTTGGTTAATAAGTAAGTATTCTTGGCGATTTTCCTATTATTTCTTTTCTCCTCTCTATGTTATTTTCTTGTGGACAAAGGCCGAACCTATGGGCATTTGTTGCAAGGTTCTAACCATTCTAGGAACCGATTTCTTTTAGGCTCCTCGGGACGTTGGAAGCAATCAATCTAAGCCTCACATCTTGATTATCGTTTTGGGTAAGTTTAGGTAAGACTTGGTTTTCGAAGTGATAACTCATTGGATTTAGTGGTAGGGCCGAATGGCCTTTGTTTATAATTTAAGTGTTGGCCGATTGTAGGACAAGGTGATCTAGTGCGATAGATCGGATCTCCGGAAGTTAGTTCTTGCTTTGGTGAAAGGTGTGTATCTTACACACTTTATAACTTGGTTTATATATATGTATTTATGTGTGTTATAACTAATCATATTATGAAAGTGGGAAAAACGATGAGATTTGGATATGATACCATGATGGTATGAATGAGGATTTGGGTAAGTCCGTTTCGATATGTTGTAAATACATGTGGATAGAAATCATGATCTACGATTTATGATATATTTGTTATGAGATACATATCAAAGTATATTGACATGATTTGTTTATTTATTGCATTGGCATGGGCAATATGAGAGGAGGGAAGATTGATATCGTGACTTGGTCACGGTGATTTGGTATCACATTCGTGTCTTGGACACGGAGGTTTGGTACCTCCGGTGATTTGGTATCACATTCGTGTCTTGGACACGGAGGTTTGGCACCTCATAGCGACTCGTCCCTGTGGTTAACACCACCGTGGGTTGGCCCCACTTTTGAGATATGGGATCGTCGCCAGTGATTTGGTATCACACGTGGGTTGGCCCCAGATGGTTATTCGTGACTTTGGTCACGGTGATTTAGTATCACATTTATATCGTGACTTCGGTCACCAGTGGTTTGGCACCACCAGTGGTTTGGTACCACATGGGGTAGAAAAGGAGTTATGGATGGCTAGGTTGGGTGCATTATACATATATGTTGCTTTGTTATAATTTGTGTAAGTATGTGGTATTTACGGGAGAGGGAATATGCACTTTGAGTCTTGGTGACTCACCTTCTCCTTATCCTTTCGGTGATTCGTGAGATCGCGGATGATGGCCGGATGAACTCGAGGAGGCCATGCAATAAAAGTTGGTTTTATATGAACTTCCATTTGGGTATTTTATTTTAATTTGGTTTTCATATTTTATGGATTTGTAATAAGGCTGTTTAATTATGTTTTGGATTATTTTTATGTTTTGAACATGTTTTAAATATGGTTTATAAATTTCATGATTATTATAATAAATTGAGCACCAAGTTTTCTAAACTACAAAGCGCGATGGTTTTTAAAAGCGTTACCATCGGGTAACATAAATCATTTGATAAATTAAACAACTTAAGTGTTTTCGATAATTTAAATGATTTTCAAATATTAAGTTTCTACATTCAAATGCAAATGGTTTTCAAAGTAATAATTGAGTTTTCTTAAAATGATATAAATGTTTTCTAACCTATGATTTATTCACTTATTTTAAAGTTTTATGTAATTTCAAAGTAAATTTTAGTTTTAACTTATTAAACATGTAATTTCTACAAATATAGAATTTCAAAGAGTTTTTCACAAAAATTTAATTGTTAATTGATTCTTTCAAAATATTTTCCTCAATGACATACAGATTTCGGTCGTGGCGTATTGATGGGTTTGGGGTGTTACAAATTGGTATCAGAGCCAAGTTCAAAAGCTTGATTGTGGGCCCGAGGCCCAAAATGATTTGAAGTATGGTTTTAAAATGTTTTTGTTGAAAATTTTATGGTTGGAAAGGCATGGCCCCGAGTTTAAGCATCAATCATACAGTAAGTACATCAAAACTGTTGATTTTGATGATATGATTTTAGTGATGTTGATATGACTATATAGTAGTAGGAACTACTTTAGAGACCCAAAACTATAGGTTTGGTGTACTCATGAAACAATCTCTTATTAAAATTTTTCATAAAGCGTGCTTTAAAAGAAAGTGGAATAATGACTAATGCATAAAACTTTTAAATCGGATAAGTCGAGACTTTAGATATGAGTACTCGAGGTCGAGGTCGTGTTATCGTGGGCGTGGTCGTGGTAGGATGGGCGTATGCGAGCCGGTGAGGTCGGGTCAAGGATCCGAGAATGAGGTACCACCAGTTCCACCACCGGTGGTTGGAGTTGAGTTCGAGGATCAAGCGGGGACGACGCAGTGTCTCAAGCAATCTTGAGAGTTCTTGAGAGAGTAGTTGGAATAGGAGGCGGGAGCTCAAAATCATACTGGCGACTCGAGCCAATGGAGCCGAGGTATTTCGAGGTGTTTGGTGTAGCTCCAGCTCGGTTGAATATTGGTTAGAGGCGACGAGCGAATCATGGATGATCTGGATTTGAATCTTGAGGAAAAGTTGAAAGGATTGTATCGCTTCTTCGTGATGAGTCATATCGGTGGTGGCTCACGGTTGGAATGGTCTTTATGCGGAGGATCTCACTTGGGACTTCTTTAAGGGCGTGTCGGAAGAAATATATTGGATCTAGTTATGTTGATGCTTGCGTAAGGCATTCGAGTTTGGTCCAAGGGAGTAAATCCGTGTCAGTATGAGGTGAGTTCTTAAGATTGAGCCGTTATGCTGGAGGTATTGTGGCTTCGGAGCACGAGCGATGTGTCCGATTCGAAGATGGTTTGAAGGACGAGCTGAGATTGTTGATTGCTCCACATCAGGAGCGAGAGTTTGCTACTTTGGTTGAAAAGGCTAAGATAGCCGAAGGAATAAAGGAATCTGGAAGGCAGAGCTATGACCGGAATAAGCATAAGAGAGGATATGGATCATCTGGGTCAGCTGGTAATGTTCAGAAGAGGGCTAGGCAAAATGGGCCGAATCAGTCTGGGAGGCCTGTTACTGCTAATCAGGGACCAGCACGGTGTAACCGATGTGGGAAATTTCATTGGGGCGAATGTTGGACCGGAGGAAAAAATTTGTCGAGTGTGGTTATTTGGATCATCGTGTGAGAGACATCCACGTAAGCAAGCCAGAATCAATCGAAGGTCATGGTCGTGTTCGATTCGAAAGGAGGGACCATCACCGCAGAGAGGTCGTGGTAATGGTAGAGGAGGTAATGGTTCTAGTCGAGGCCGCGGAGCATCTGGCAAAGGTGCAAGCAACACTGAGGCAAGACAGCCTGGTTTGGTGTATCTTTGCGAGACGTCGAGAGGAGGCGATACCGGATGTCATAACCGGTACGTTCTTAATCTTTGGTGTTCCATATACTGCTTTGATAGATGTGGGTTCGACGCATTCGTATGTTGCTAGTAGTATAGTAAAGACTATGAATCTAGATTCTAAAACTGCTTCTAGGAGGATGACCGTACTTAGTCCTCTAGGTCACTCTGTAGAAGTAGATAAGCTATATAGAGATGTACCCCTAGAACTTCAAGGGGTAGTGCTATAGTCGATCGATGGAGCTGCCGTTTGAGGAGTTCGATCGATTCTTGGGATGGGTGGTTGGTTAAGTACCAAGCAAGTTTGGATTCTTTTGCTAAGCGCATGGTTTTGAAGACAGCGGAAGGTGAAGAAGTGGTCATGATAGGTAATAGAAGAGATTATCTATCCAACGTGGTATCTGCGTTGAAAGCTGTGAAGATGGTCAAGAAGGGCTGTGAAGCGTTTGTAGTTCATGTGTGTGCTTTGGAAGTTAAGGAGTCTGGTAGGGAATGTCCGAACGGTAAAGGAATATACTGATGTATTTCCAGAAGAACTTTCGGGACTGCCTCCGGATCGTGAAGTCGAATTCGGTATAGATCATTACGAAATGGCGCCAGTGTCTATAGCTCCGTATAGGATGGCAAGAAGGAATTGATGGAATTGAAGGCTCAGATTCAGGAGTTGTTGGATTGAGGTTTCATTCGACCAAGTATTTTGGCTTGGGGAGCGCCGGTACTTTTTGTCAAGAAGAAGGATGGTTCGATGCGGATGTGTATAGACTACCGCCAATTGAATAAGTGACGATCAAAACAAGTATCCATTCTGAGGATAGATGACTTGTTTGATCGACTTAAAGGGCTGCGATTTTCTCTAAGATTGATTTAAGGTGCGGATATCATCACTAAAGGTGAAAGAGGTGATATCCATAAGGCGGCATTTCACTTTTCGGTATGGGCACTACGAGTTTCGGTGATGTCGTTTGGGTTGACTAACTTGCGGCGAGCATTCATGGATATGATGAATCGGGTATTCAGCAGTTTTGGATCGGTTTGTTGTGGTTTTATAGGCGATATTTTGGTATACTCAAAGTCGGAGGAGGAGCATGATGCGCATTTGCGAGTAGTGTTGCGATTCGAGGAAAAGCAACTTTTGCTAAATTTAGTAAGTGCGAGTTCGGCTTGGGAGGTGACTTTCTTGGGTCACGTTGTATCGGTAGGGGATTAGAGTAGATCCTCGGAAGATTGAGCGATGTTGGATTGGAAGCCGCCTAAGTCGATGGTGAGATTCAGAGTTTCCTAGGTCTGGCGGGGTATTATCGAAGGTTTGTGGAAGGATTTTCTTTGATCGCCGCACCTATGACTAAGTTGTTGAGAAAGGAGTTCCATTTGTGTGGATCGAGAAGCGACAAGAAAGTTTTGACAAGTTGAAGAAGATTACATTGAAGCTCAGTTTTGATTCAACTTTGAGGCGGGCAAGGAATTCACGGTTCTTGTGATGCATCACATCTTGGTTTGGGATGTGTCTTGATGAGGAAGGAAGGTAGTGGCTTATGCATCTCGGCGATTGAGACCACATGAGGTTAATTATCCAACGCATGATTTGGAATTAGCGGCGATGGTTTTCGCCTTGAAGATTTGGAGACACTATTTATACGGAGAGAAGTCGATAGTCTACGGATCACAAGAGTCTTAAGTATCTTTTGACTCGGAAGGATTTGAACTTGAGATAGCGTAGATGGATTGAGTTGTTGAAGGACTCGACTATTCGATTGAGTATCATCGGGCAAGGCTAACGTGGTGGCGAATCGTTGGCCGTAAGGTTGTATCGGACTTAAGATCGATGTTTGCTCGTCTTAGCTTATATGACGATGGAAGTCTTTTGGTGAATTGCAAGTCAAGCCGACTTGGTTAGAGCAAATCAAGGAGAAACAGTTAGAGGATGATGGTTTGAATGATCGGAGATTGCAAGTTCAGAACGGAGGTTTAGAGAATTATAGTTTGTCCAGTAATGGAGTCCTGTGTTTTCAAGGGAGAGCTTGTATGCCGAAGGATGTAGAGTTGAGGCAAAGGATTCTTCGGGATGCACATAGCAGCCCATATGCTATGCATCCCGGAGGTAGCAAGATGTATCGAGATTTGAGAGAGCAGTTTTGGTGGCCAGGTCTGAAGCGGGAGGTAACCGAGTTTGTGGGTAAATGTCGGCGTGTCGGTCAAAGTGAACATCGATTGCCGTGCAGGTTACTTGATAGGTGAAGATTCCACAGTGGAAGTGGGAGAGGATCACTATGGATTTTGTCAGTGGATTACCTCTTACACCTAGTAAGAAGGACTCAGTTTGGGTGATTGTGGATCGTCTGACTAAGTCAGCTCATTTCATTCCGTGAGGGTGGATTATTCGCTTGAGGCTAGCTAAGTTGTATGTGGTGAGATAGTGAGGTTGCACGGTGTGCCGATGTCGATCATCTTGGACGAGATCCCAGATTCGTCGAGGTTTTGGAGAGCGTTACATCGGGCTTTGGAGTGCAGCGGTTGGATTTCAAGATCGCATTTCATCCTGATCGTGAGCGATCGGAAAAGGTCATTCAGATTTTAGAGGATATGCTGAGAGGATGTGTTTTGGACTTTCGAGGCAGCTGGGAAGAGTTTTTGCCATTAGCTGAGTTCGCATACAACAATAGTTATCAGGCAAGCATTAAGATGGCACCATATGAGGCATTGTATGGTAGGAAGTGTCGCACACCTACATGTTGGACAGAGTTGGGTGAGCGTCAGATGTTAGGACGAGTTGGTTCTGGCGAGGTTAAGGTGAAATTAATTGAGGCTCGTCGAAGGAAGCTTGGATAGGCGAAGTCATATGCCGATCTCAAGCGGAGGGATATAGAGTTTGCCGTGGGTGACAAAGTTTTTCTGAAGGTCTCGCCATGGAAGAAAGTGTTAAGATTTGGGAGAAAAGGCAAGTTAAGTCCAAGGTTCATTGGACCGTTTAAGGTGTTGAGACGAGTGGGACCGATAGCCTACTCGACTTGAGTTGCCGTGAGGCTGAGTCGATTCACGATGTGTTTCATGTCTCCATGCTTAGACGCTATCGTTCTGATCCATCGCATGTCGTGGCAGTAGAGGAAATAGAAGTGAGTCCAGATTTGACGATAGAAGAAGAACCTGTGCAGATTCTAGATCGAGACGTGAAAGTTTTGCGTAGGAAGTCAGTTCCTTTAGTGAAAGTCTTATGGCGGAATCATGGCGTGGAAGAAGCTACTTGGGAACCGGAGGATGCGATGAGGCAGCAGTATCCTCAACTCTTTTGATCAGGTAATTTCGAGGATGAAATTTTCTTAAGGGGGTAGAATTGTAATATCCTAAAATTTGAGTATTATTTGTATTGGCTCGGGTATGAATTTTATGTGTTAGCATAGTCTTGTGAAGGCTTGATTTTATTTAGGAAGCTAGAATAATTTGTAGTATGGGTTATTTAATGAAGTGGATTAAGTGAGCTTGACACTTAAGTTAATTTAAGTGTTAAATTAAGCATATGAGGAGTTAGTGGCAAGGTGGTTATGATGCTTGGATAGTTGCTTGAGGTTAGAGGTTCGAGTAGCATGTTTAGCATTTTGAAGACTTTATTTTGTGTTCTAGCATTGATGGACGGTCAAACTTTATTTATGATAGGTTGGACTCTTAATTTTGGTAGGTTGAATATTTGTTTAAGGAAAGCATGAAATTGGGGATAAGAATCTTAAGGTTTTGGTATGATGAGGGACAAAAGGCATGGGATATGGAGGATGTTTTGGAAAGTATTCCTAGGCCTTTAGTGCATGTATGTGGACTGCATGGGTGTTTAGGGGGTGGCGAATGTTGTTAGGTGGTTTGGGGGTATAGTTAGCCAACTTTTGCATTTGTGCATCTTTTGGTATTGTTTTCTTTCTCTCCAAAAACTCCCACCTTGGTAGAATGTCTATTGTGCTTTTGGTGCAAATTTGCCTTTGGTTTTAGCCTTATTTTGTTTGAACCAAATACCATCTTCTTTCTTTCATTTGCTCTTTTGAAACCGAAACTACAATTGAACTTTGTGCATTTTGTGCACTTTCTTTTTAGCAAAGAAGTGTTTGGCGAACCTCTCTCCCATATTTCTCTCTTTTCTTCTCTTGAGATTGGTTCATAATCACATTTCTCCTACTTTCTCTTGGTGAAACTTCCTTCTCTCCATCTCTCTTTACTTTCTTTCATTTTTGTTCAAAGCCATAAACATTCCTCTCCCATTGAAATCTCTTTCATCTTTTTCCTTTTTCCTTTCTCTTTCTCCACTTTAATCGAATCCTTTTTGTTATTACAAATCAACCATAGCCGAATTTCTTTGACCATTTAATCATTTTGCCGAAACTTCCCTTTCTCTTATTGTTTTGTTTTGGCCGAATATTCAAGGGTAGATTCTCTTTTGCTTTCTTCAATCGATTTTGGTTAATAAGTAAGTATTCTTGGCCGATTTTCCTATTATTTCTTTTCTCCTCTCTATGTTATTTTCTTGTGGACAAAGGCCGAACCTATGGGCATTTGTTGCAAGGTTCTAACCATTTTAGGAACCGATTTCTTTTAGGCTCCTCGGGACGTTGGAAGCAATCAATCTAAGCCTCACATCTTGATTATCGTTTTGGGTAAGTTTAGGTAAGACTTGGTTTTCGAAGTGATAACTCATTGGATTTAGTGGTAGGGCCGAATGGCCTTTGTTTATAATTTAAGTATTGGCCGATTGTAGGACAAGGTGATCTAGTGCGATAGATCGGATCTCCGGAAGTTAGTTCTTGCTTTGGTGAAAGGTGTGTATCTTACACACTTTATAACTTGAGTTTATATATATGTATTTATGTGTGTTATAACTAATCATATTATGAAAGTGGGAAAACGATGAGATTTGGATATGATACCATGATGGTATGAATGAGGATTTGGGTAAGTCCGTTTCGATATGTTGTAAATACATGTGGATAGAAATCATGATCTCGATTTATGATATATTTGTTATGAGATACATATCAAAGTATATTGACATGATTTGTTTATTTATTGCATTGGCATGGGCAATATGAGAGGAGGGAAGATTGATATCGTGACTTGGTCACCGGTGATTTGGTATCACATTCGTGTCTTGGACACGGAGGTTTGGTACCTCCGGTGATTTGGTATCACATTCGTGTCTTGGACACGGAGGTTTGGCACCTCATAGCGACTCGTCCACGTGGTTAACACCACCGTGGGTTGGCCCCACTTTTGAGATATGGGATCGTCGCCGGTGATTTGGTATCACCGTGGGTTGGCCCCAGATGGTTATTCGTGACTTTGGTCACAAGTGATTTAGTATCACATTTATATCGTGACTTGGTCACCGGTGGTTTGGCACCATCGGTGGTTTGGTACCACATGGGGTAGAAAAGGAGTTATGGATGGCTAGGTTGGGTGCATTATACATATATGTTGCTTTGTTATAATTTGTGTAAGTATGTGGTATTTACCCGGGAGAGGGAATATGCACTGAGTCTTGGTGACTCACCTTCTCCCTTATCCTTTCAGGTGATTCGTGAGATCGCGGATGATGAGCCGGATGAACTCGAGGAGGCCATGCAATAAAAGTTGGTTTTATATGAACTTCCATTTGGGTATTTTATTTTAATTTGGTTTTCATATTTTATGGATTTGTAATAAGGCTGTTTAATTATGTTTTGGATTATTTTATGTTTTGAACATGTTTTAAATATGGTTTATAAATTTCATGATTATTATAATAAATTGAGCACCAAGTTTTCTAAACTACAAAAAGCGATGGTTTTAAAAGCGTTACCATCGGGTAACATAAATCATTTGATAAATTAAACAACTTAAGTGTTTTCGATAATTTAAATGATTTTCAAATATTAAGTTTCTACATTCAAATGCAAATGGTTTTCAAAGTAATAATTGAGTTTTCTTAAAATGATATAAATGTTTTCTAACCTATGATTTATTCACTTATTTTAAAGTTTTATGTAATTTCAAAGTAAATTTTCAGTTTTAACTTATTAAACATGTAATTTCTACAAATATAGAATTTCAAAGAGTTTTCACAAAAATTTAATTGTTAATTGATTCTTTCAAAATATTTTCCTCGGTGACATACAGATTGATGGGTAGTGGCGTATTGATCGGGTTTGGGGTGTTACAGTAAACTTCATAGTGTACCATTTTCAGATCGCCTTCCATCCATAAACCGACGGTCGATCCGAGAGGGTAATTCAGATACTTGAAGACATGCTTTGATGTTGTGTTTTGGAATTCCAGGGTAATTGGGAGAAATACTTACCATTAGTGGAATTCGCCTACAACAACAGCTTTCAGTCAAGTTTGAAAATGGTGCCTTATGAGGTATTGTATGGGCGTAAGTGTCGAACGCCCTTGTATTGGTCAAAACTCAGAGAGAAACAGATACGCGGGGTTGACCTAATTAAGGAAACTGAAGAGAATGTAAAAGTGATACGTTGACTGTTTGAAAGTCACCTGAGATAGACAAAAGTCCTATTCGGATTTAAAAAGGAAAGAAATAGAATTCAAAGTTGGTGATAAAGTGTTCTTGAAAGTATCACTTTGGAGAAAAGTCCTCAGATTTGGCCGAAAGGGCAAATTGAGTCCACGCTTTATCGGACCTTATAAAGTTACGAAAGGATAGGACCGGTAGCTTATCGGTTAGCTTTGCCACCGGAGCTAGAAAAGGTCCATGATGTCTTTCACATATCTATGTTATGCCAATACCGGTCGGACCCTTCACATATCTTAGAACCGACAGAGGTAGAGATACAACCAGATTTGACGTATGGTGAAGAACTAGTTAGAATTTTGGCTCGTGAAGTCAGGCTTTTACGAAACAAAAGCATAGCCTTAGTGAAAGTCCCATGGCAAAGGCACGATATAGAAGAGGCTACATGGGAGCCCGAGGAATCAATGAGAAACCAATACCCCAATCTTTTCACCGGTAAGATTTTCAGGGACGAAAATTCTTAAGGGGGAGAATTGTAATAGCTTGATTTAGGGGCTAGTCAGAATAGTGATCTCGGGATCACTAATCTGAGATTAGAGAATTTTATTTTCATGTTATATTATGAGTTAAAACATGATAGCATATGTACATGAGAATTTTGGTACTTTAATTTTAGCGATTTCGTGTTTAATCGCGAAAAAGGACTAAATCGCATAAAGTGTGAAAGTTCCATTCTATAAGCTAAAGGTGTCAAATAGCCATAGATTGTTAATTTGAGGTCTTTAAAAGTCAATTTAAACCTTTTTAAAGGCTTGGCCGGCCATTGATTTCATAGAGGACAAGAACTGACCAAATTGGTCAAAGTTTGTAGTGTTTGGTGGACAAAATTGTTAGTTTAATATTAGAACAAAGAAAAGATGATATCTATCTTCTTGCTCATCCTTCTCCACCGAAAATAGAAAGAAAATAGGGGTTTTTGAATGCTCAAAATTTCATTAATCTCTCATCCGTTCAAGTAAGTGTTCTAGTGACCTTTTCTTAAAAAATAGTTGTACTTTTGAGACCTCCAAAGCTTAAGATTTCAAATGAGGGGACTATTGTGAAATATTGTGAAAAGTTTAGAGTTCTACCATGAGAGTTATCTTAGTTATTTGCTACATTTTTATGGAAGAAATTGTGTCTTAGTTGGTAGATGAATAACTTTTGTGAAAGGTGTTGTCTTGGAAACACCTAATTGGACCTTGATGAAAAGGTTATAAAGTTTGTGATTAATATGTGAAATTTTGATTTTTATGATATCTTTAAGAGCATTGAATATTCACCTAGGCTTGTTGAAGGTAGAAATGTGATTAGAATTTATTTCCAAGCCTAGGGGCAAAATGGTCATTTTGACAAAGTCAAAGGGCAAAATAGAAATTTTGCCTAAACGTGATTTTTCAAATGCTTTTATTAATGTAGTGATTAAAAAGAGATAATTTGCTATTATAGAGCAAGAGGAGTCGAGAATTTGCCTCGATCGGGGAAAGAGTAAAGTCTTGGACTAAACCGAAGAACTAGCTCATTTTGAAAACGAGGTAAGTTTGTATGTGATTTAAGCAACATTTGTATTAGCATGTTGAGAAATGCTTGGCATTATATTAATGCATGATACACTACTAAATTGAGCAATTAATGTGAATGAGACGTTAAAGTCTTAATGGGCCATATTGATTATAGAAATGTTATCATTGATATATGAAGTAGATAAGGTCTCGTTTAAGACCATGTGTAACAGCCTAATTTAGGGCCTAGTTGGGATAGTGGTGTGAGGCCACAAACCCTAGGTGAAATTATGAGTTTTCCAGGTTTATGCTATGTTTGCACGTTAGTATGAAAGTTTTGTAAAGCAATTTTATTAAGTTGAGATCAATTGGTCCAAAAAGGACTAAATTGCAAAAGTTGCAATATATGAGTTTCTAGAAGTTTTTTGCATTTAGAATAATAATTATGAGCCCTTAAATAGCAATTTGCCCAAAATTTAATTTTCGGACAAAATTGGCCTTAAGAGACTACTATGGAAATTTTTAAGAGGAATGGCATTTTGGTCATTTGGCCTCATTAGTGATTAAAATAGGATAAAGATGAGAAAAATTCACTCATCTTCTTCCTTGTTGCTGCCGAAAATTTGGAGACACCATTGCTAGGGTTCTTCATTTTTTTTCAAGCTCATAGTAAGTTCATCTTAGCCCCATTTTTAATATTCTTCGTATTTTTGAAGTTCCCGTATTATGAATTAGCTAATTTTAGCTATAAAATGAGCTAAGATGCATGTTCAAACATCTGCCCTTGAATGACATGCTTGTTAAATGATGTTTTATGGAAGTTTAAGAGAGTTTGATGTTAGATAAACATCTTTTCCTTAATGAATTTCATGAAAAATGGTAGTAGGGACCATTTTGTATGATTATAAAATTGGTCATACCTACTAGAAATAGTGATAATTGATGATTGTTATAGAAGAGAAAATGATTCAGTTGAGCATAAAGTTTAAGCAAGTTGCATGAAAATTATTTTACGAGAATTAGGGCAAAAGTGCAAATATTAGAAAGTATAGGGGCAAAATAGAAATTTTACCAAAGTATGAGTTATGAGTCAATTTAGTCAATATGGTTTTAAATGATCTATTTATGATTATAGATCAATAAAATAAAGCCAGCATCAAATCGAGGTAAGAACAAAGCCGAGGACTAAATTGCACATCTACATACATTTTGTATATTGAGGTAAGTTTGTATGATTTCTAAGCTTTATGATTATTATCATTAAATTGCTTAATATAATGTACAATAATTGTATGAAATGATCATGTTATGTTCAAGCAAGAAATCATGATGATAAGTACGAGCAAGTCCCGATGGAAGGTGAATTTCCCAGGATACTCGATCTACCACGCAAGTTAATGTAAGTCCAAGGCAAGCTTGGCATTGATCAAGTCAGCAAGCAAGTTATCATGTAAGTCCAAGGCAAGCTTGGCATTGATCAAGTTAGCAAGCAAGTTATCATGTAAGTCCAAAGACTCAAGCTTGGCATTGAGTATCTTATCAAGAGCAAGACTTCATATAAGTCCATGTCAAGACATGGCCATGAAACCAAGATGAGATAACCCATGTAAGACCATGTCTAGGATATGGCTTTGGCATCATATTATGTGGGAAGAGAATTAGTATCCTCGGTTATTCACAGAAATTCATTGGGCAAATGAGTAAGCTAAAAGAAGATAGTAAGAAAGCTAAGAAAGTAAAGTTAGTATCAAGATGAAGTTAGATGAAGTTGAGTATTATTCATGTTGTGAATGACAAAGTAGATATCATGATTATTGTTATTATAGTATACTGATCAATGTGATCAAGTGATATGGGCATCATGGTTACCTTACAAGTATGATAATAGTTAGTGTCATGAGACATGTAAGAATCTACATGAGTAAGTAAGCTCTCTAGCTGAAATTCATGATACCATTGTTTATGTGAAATGGTTTATAATAAGAAATAACGATGCTTTGAGTTGTTACATGCAAACTTACTAAGCTTTATGCTTACATTATGATTCTTTCTTTCTATGCAGTCCCGCCAAGCTAACTCGTGGATCATTAAAGTTGGAGCTCGCAACACACTATCAACTCTTATTTTGGTATAGCCAAGTTACTTTACTAAGTATGGCATGTATAGGAAACATTCATTTTGTGAACATGTTTTAAGAAGGGCCTTTGTAAAGGCTATCAAGTTTATTATTCTTTTGTATATAGCTAATTGATTGGCCAAATTGGACTAAGCATGTATGTTTATTGAGATCAATGAAGCATGTAGTATTATTCATAAAATTGGGTTGTTATTGCATCGTTGAATTGTGTATGGATATGATCTTTATTTCAGAGTGGCTAATGGCTTGGTAAATAGCCTGTAAGTGCCCACACGGTAGGACACATGGGCATGTGTCAAGACCGTGTTAACCCTGCACCTTAGTATTATTAATCAGAATAGGCCACGGGCAAATCCCACGGCCGTGTGTGTATACTGTGTGTGTATGCCATGTAAGACACACGGTTTGGACATGGGCGTGTGCCCATACCATGTTAATTTAGTCAAGATATCAAGGATTAGCATACGGTCTAAGGCCGGGCATGTCATGGCCATGTGAAATTAGTCAAGAACCTCTCACGGTTGGTAGACATGGGCGTGTCTAAGCCGTGTGGAAATAGTCAGTAGTTCTACACGGTTTGAGGGCATAGGAGTGCTTAAGGGTACACGAGCGTGTTCCAAGTCATAGGGGCGTGTGAACCCTACTTCAAAAATGAGTTATTTGATTTTAATACTGAAAGTTTTCTGACATGAGTTAAAGGCCTCGTAGGCCCTTGTTATATGTGTTGACTATGAAGGTGAAGTTTTTAAGTTGGGACGAAATTTTGTTGCCCGTAAGTACATGTTTCAGTGAGTTCAAGCATAGTAATGTCTCGTATCCTGACCCAGTATCGATCTTGGGTGTGGGGTGTTACATTTAGTGGTATCAAAGCTACGGTTTAGTCGGTTCTAGGACTAATGTAGCACGAGCATAAGTCTAGCTATACATGCCATAGTAAGAATGTTTTTATAATGATAGTGTGATGACTCCTGACGACTTAAATTATGTTTATACATATAGTAAATGGATACCAAAAGAGTTGAGGTAGATGATGTAAAAAGTAACGCACCAGCTCCCATAGAAGGGACGGTGCCGTATGAGAATGAGAATAGACCCACTACGATGAGTCAAGAAGGAGGAGGAGAAGAGGCTAGAGAAGCTTTCCTCCATATGATGGATGCCTGGTACACGAAGTCCGTTCGAGCGAACCCGAATGCACAACCCCCTCCACCCCACCTGTTCCACAACCTACTCCAGTAGCCCCTCAAGTAGTAGAGGTGGTAAGAGGAGGTAAACCTCCAATTGACAGGATCAGGAAGCATGGGGCAGAAGAATTCCAAGCTAGAAAAGATGGTGATCCAAAAAGAGCTGAGTTCTGGTTAGAAAATACCATTAGAGCATTTAATGAACTGTCCTGCACTCCTGATGAATGCATGAAGTGTGTAATCTCTCTCTTAAGAGATCCTGCTTACCAATGGTGGAACACCCTTGTGTCGGTGGTACCGAGGGAAATGATCTCATGGGAATTCTTCCAAGAAGAGTTTAAGAAAAAGTATATTAGCCAGAGGTTTGTAGACCAAAAGAGGAAAAAATTTTAAGAGCTGAAGCAAGGCAAGATGTCAGTAACTGATTATGAGCTAGAGTTCATACGACTTAGCAAGTACGCTCGTGAATGTGTGTCCACTGAGGCCATTATGAGTAAAAGGTTTGAAAATGGTTTAAACGAGGACATTACGTTGGTTGTTGCTGTCCTCGAATTAAAAGAATTCATTGTGCTAGTGGAAAGGGCTTGCAAAGCCGAAGAACTAGTAAAAGAGAAGAAGAAATTTGAAATGGAATCTCGCAATTGTAGAAAGAGACAGTGGAACAAGTCATTCCAATCGTCATCCAAAAAGTCAAGAGATTTTTCTACTCGAACAGCTACTTCCACTGGATTTTCAAGAAAAGACAAGAGTAAGCAGTATTTGGAAAATAAAGCACAGACGACTTCAGTTGCAAGTGTTGGGAATTTTAGACCTGACAGACCTGAATGTCCACAATGTGGCAGCCGCCATTTGGGAGAATGTCGAGCACATGAAAATGCATGTTTTAGATGTGATTCCCAAGACCATTTCATAATGGATTGTCTAGAGATGACTAAAGAAAAGAGAACTCAGAACCCGAGATCAAGGAGTATGGTTAGAGGGAGACTACAGAGGAACCCGAGAAGTGGGGCAAGTGGAAGAGGTAACCCCAGAGAGCAGGCCGCGAGACCCGATGGTAGAGCGCCTGCAAAGACTTATGCCATTCACACTCGCGAAGAGGCATCTTCCCTTGATGTTATTACGGGTACCTTTTCTCTTTACAATACCAAAGTTATTGCTTTAATAGACCCCGGATCCACACACTCTTACATTTGCATGAAATTAGTACCCGGTTTGGGTGTGCCTATAGATACCATAGAATTTGTGATTAAGGTGTTTAATCCTTTAGGCAAGAGTATGTTAGTTGATAAAGTTTGTAAAGATTGTCCATTAATGATTAGAGGTCATTGCTTTAAAGCAAATCTTATGTTGTTACCATTTGATGAATTCGACCTCATTCTTGGTATGGACTGGTTGATTACTCATAATGTAATTGTAAATTGTGGGAAGAAATACATTGAGATGAGATGTGAGAATGAGGATACTCTTCATGTAGAATCAGATGAGCAAGGTAGATCGTCGGTAATAATTTCTCATATGATAGCGAAGAGATATCTAAGAAAAGGGTATGAGACATTTTTGGCCTTTGTATTGAGTGATAAAGAGATAGAGTTAAAGATTGAATCAGTGCCGATACTATGTGAGTATGTGGATGTTTTTCCTGAGGAATTACTAGGATTACCACCAGTTAGAGAAGTTGAGTTCAACATTGAGCTAACTCCCGGTACTGTACCAATATCCATTACTCTTTATAGAATGGCTCCAACAGAGTTGAAAGAGTTGAAGTTCTGATTGCAAGAGTTGATGACAAAGGCTTTGCAAGATCAAGTTGTTCACCATGGGGCACTCCGGTTTTGTTTGTGAAAAGAAAGATGGCACCATGAGATTGTGCATTGATTACCGTCGACAATAAAGTGACGAGAAAGAACAAGTACCCATTACCTAGGATCGGCGATTTGTTTGATCAATTGAAAGGAGCGACTGTGTTCTCCAAAATAGACTTGAGATCAGGGTACTACCAGCTAAGAGTGAAAGATTCAGATGTATCCAAGACTGCCTTTCGAACGAGATATGGGCATTATGAATTTTTAGTCATGCCCTTTGGGCTGACCAATGCTCCTACAGTATTCATGGACTTAATGAACCGCATTTTCAGACCATACCTTGACAAGTTTGTAGTTATTTTTATTAACGACATACTGATTTATTCCCGAGATGAGAATGAACATGCTGATCATCTACAGATAGTTCTACAGATTCTTTGAGAAAATCAGTTGTATGCCAAATTCAGTAAAAGTGAGTTTTGGCTCAAGGAAGTGGGATTCCTGGGACATATTGTCTCGAGAGATGGAGTCCGAGTAGATCCATGTAAGATTTTAGCTATAATAAACTGGAAACCACCGAAGAACATCACTGAGATTAGAAGTTTTCTGGGCTTAGCCGGTTACTATAGACGATTTGTCAAGGGGTTTTCTATGATTGCAAGCCCGATGACTAAATTGTTACAGAAGAACGTGAAGTTTGAGTAGTCAGAAAGATGCCAACAAAGTTTTGAGAAGTTGAAAGCAATGTTAATAGAAGCTCCAGTCTTAATACAACCCAAATCAGGGAAAGAATTTGTAGTCTACAGCGATGCATCCTTAAATAGATTAGGCTGTGTACTCATGCAAGAAGGCAAAGTGATTGCTTATGCCTCAAGATAATTAAAACCTCATGAGAAGAATTATCCGACGCATGACCTAGAATTGGCCACCATAGTCTTCGCATTGAAGATTTGGAAACACCATTTATACGGTGAACAGTGTCAGATTTTCACCGATCAAAAAGTTTAAAGTACTTGATGATGCAGAAAGAGTTGAACTTAAGACAAAGAAGATGGTTAGAGTTGATAAAAAGACTATGAGTTGGTCATCGACTACCATCCAAGAAAGGTGAATGTAGTCATTGATGCTTTGAGCAGGAAGTCTCTATTTATTTTAAGAGCATTGAATTCAAGAATATCCTTATCTGACAATGGCTCCATTTTACCTGAGTTAAGAGCTAGACCAGTGTTTCTTCAAGAGATCTTTGAAGCTGAGAAAGAAGATAGTGAGTTGCAAGTCAAGAGAGCTCAGTGCGAGTCAGGTGCTGAATCTGACTTTTGGATTAATTCTGATGGATATTTAATGTTTAGAGATAGAGTTTGTGTGCCAAGAAAAGAGGAGCTTATACAAAAAATTTTGTATGAAGTACATAACGGGTGTTTATCTGTACATCTAGGTAGCACCAAGATGTATAATGATCTAAAGCAACAGTATTGGTGGCTGAAAATGAAGAAAGACATTTCAAAATTTGTTACCAAGTGCATGATTTGTTAGCAAGTAAAGGCTGAACACCAAGTACCTTCGGGTTTACTTCAACCTATCTTGATTCCCGAGTGGAAATGGGACCGTATCACCATGGATTTTGTAACGGGTTTACCATTGTCTCCGAGCAAGAAAGATGCTGTTTGGGTAGTGGTTGATAGACTCACGAAATCAGCCCACTTTATACATGTATGAGTGGATTACTCCCTAGACAAGTTGGCAAACTTGTATGTTTCAAAAATAGTAAGACTTCACGGAGTTCCCTTATCGATCATATCGGATAGAGATCCGAGATTTACATCCATATACTGGAAGAAGATGCAAGAAGCTTCGGGTACAAAATTGAGTTTTAGTACAGCTTTTAACCCTCAGACTGACGGTCAGTCAGAAAGGTTAATTCAAGTACTCGAGGACATGCTCAGATGTTGTGTTTTGGAATTCCAAGGCAGTTGGGAAAAGTTTCTCCTATTGGTAGAATTCACCTATAATAATTGCTTTCAGCCGAGCTTAAAGATGGCACCTTATGAGGCCCTATATGGGCGTAAGTGCAGAACCCCCTTGTTTTGGACTGAACTCAAGGAGAACCAAATTCACGGGGTTGATTTGGTAAAAGAAGCTGAAGAGAAAGTGAAAGTAATTCGAGAATGTTTAAAAGCTGCCTCACACAGACAAAAATCCTATTCGAATTTAAAGAGAAAAGAGATCGAGTACCAAGTTGGGGATAAAGTCTTTTTGAAAGTATCACCATGGAGAAAAGTTCTCAGATTTAGCCGTAAAGGCAAATTAAGTCCAAGTTTTATTGGACCCTACGAGATTACTGAGAGAGTTGGACCGGTAGCTTACCGTTTGGCTTTGCCCTCTAAATTAGAGAAGATACATGATGTGTTTCACGTGTCAATGTTACGACACTACAAATCAGACCCTTCGCATGTAATTACCCCTTCGAAAATAGAGATTCGTCCCGACATGACTTGTGGTGAAGAACCATTCAAGATTTTGGCTCGGGAAGTTAAGCAACTAAGAAATAAGAGTATTGCCTTAGTAAAGGTATTGTGGCAAAGGCACGGAATCGAAAAAGCTACATGGGAATTAGAAGAGAGTATGAGAAATCAGTATCCAAACCTTTTTGCTGGTAAGATTTTCGAGGACGAAAGTTCCTAAGGGGGAGAATTATAACAGCTCGATTTAGGGCCTAGTCGGGATAGTGGTGCAAGGCCACAAACCCAAGGTGAAATTATGAGTTTTCTAGGTTTATGCCATGTTTGCACGTTAGTATGAAAGTTTTGTAAAGTAATTTTATTAAGTTGAGGTCAATTGGTCCAAAAAGGACTAAATTGCAAAAGT
Source organism: Gossypium rotundifolium (assembly GCA_025506655.1). Lineage (NCBI taxonomy): Eukaryota > Viridiplantae > Streptophyta > Magnoliopsida > Malvales > Malvaceae > Gossypium > Gossypium rotundifolium. The sequence goes on along the minus strand of CP106729.1, from coordinate 134,917,649 downwards.
TGCAATATATGAGTTTCTAGAAGCTTTTTGCATAAAATAACTTTAGAATAATAATTATGAGCCCTTAAATAGCAATTTGCCCAAAATTTAATTTTTGGACAAAATTGGCCTTAAGAGACTTATGGAAATTTTTAAAAGGAAGGGCATTTTGGTCATTTGGCCTCATTAGTGATTAAAATAGGATAAAGATGAGAAAAATTCACTCATCTTCTTCCTTGTTGCTGCCGAAAATTTGGAGACACCATAGCTAGGGTTCTTCATTTTTTTTCAAGCTCATAGTAAGTTCATCTTAGCCCCATTTTTAATATTCTTCGTATTTTAAAGTTCTCGTATTATGAATTGCTAATTTTAGCTATAAAATGAGCTAATATGCATGTTCAAACATCTACCCTTGAATGACATGCTTGTTAAATGATGTTTTATGGAAGTTTAAGAGAGTTTGATGTTAGATAAACATCTTTTACTTAATGAATTTCATGAAAAATGGTAGTAGGGACCATTTTGTAATAGTTATAAAATTGGTCATATCTACTAGAAATAGTGAGGATTGATGATTTTTATAGAAGAGAAAATGATTCAGTTGAGCATGAAGTTTAAGAAAGTTGCATGAAAATCATTTTACGAGAATTGGGGAAAAAGTGCAAATATTAGAAAGTATAGGGGCAAAATAGCATTTTTACCAAAGTATGAGTTATGAGTCAATTTAGTCAATATGGTTTTTAAATGATCTATTTATGATTATAGATCAAGAAAAACGAAGCCCGTATCGAAACCGAGGCAAGAACAAAGTTGAGGACTAAATTGCACATCTACATACATTTTGTATATTGAGGTAAGTTTGTATGATTTCTAAGCTTTATGATTATTATCATTAAATTGCTTAATATAATGTACAATAATTGTATGAAATGATCATGTTATGTTCAAGCAAGAAATCATGATGATAAGTACGAGCAAGTCCAGATGGGAGGTGAATTTCCCAGGATACTCGATCTACCACACAAGTTATCATGTAAGTACAAGGCAAGCTTGGCATTGATCAAGTCAGCAAGCAAGTTATCATGTAAGTCCAAGGCAAGCTTGGCATTGATCAAGTCAGCATGCAAGTTATCATGTAAGTCCAAGGACTCAAGCTTGGCATTGAGTATGTTATCAAGAGCAAGACTTCATATAAGTCCATGTCAAGACATGGCCATGAAACCAAGATGAGATAACCCATGTAAGACCATGTCTAGGATATGGCTTTGGCATCATATTATGTGGGAAGAGATTTAGTATCCTCAATTATTCACAGAAATTTATCAGGCAAATGAGTAAGCTAAAAGAAGATAGCAAGAAAGCTAAGAAAGTAATGTTAGTATCAAGATGAAGTTAGATGAAGTTGAGTATTATTCATGTTGTGAATGAGAAATTAGATATCATGGTTATTGTTATTATAGTATACTGATCAATGTGATCAAGTGATACATGCATCATGGTTACCTTACAAGAATGATAATAGTAAGTGTCATGAGACATGTAAGAATCTATATGAGTAAGTAAGCTCTTTAGCTGAAATTCATGATACCATTGTTTATGTGAAATGATTTATATTAAGCAGTGACGATGCTATGAGTTGTTACATGCAAACTTATCAGAACACCTAAACCCGGTCAACACACCATAACCTAACTGTATGTTACAGGAAAAGGTTTTTGAGAGGTTTAGGTTTAAGTTTAAAAGTTTGAGGAAAACACTTCGCTAAATTGTGTATTTGAAGAAAAACTTGAGTAGGTTTGATTGAAATCTGATGATGAATTTGAAAACCCGGAAATTTTGAAAAACTTAATCCGATGTGTAGGTAAAACTAGTTTATCTCGTTTAGAAGTTTAAGTTGTTTCTTATTGTTACTAAAACATTTTTGACTTAGTAGAAAAATCGTATTTAAGTTAGAAAACATTTGAGTTCACTTTATCCCAAATCATAGTGTGATACCCGATGGTATAGCTTAAAACATCGCTTTTGTAGTTTTGAAATCGTTAACCTTTCAAGTTTTAGCACATTTTAACCCAATTAATTTGTTAAGACATATTATAAATCTACTTTAAACATAAACATAGCAAAACATAATTTAAGAGGCCATTTACAAACCCAAATAAAACCAAATAGTAATGAATATGCTTAAGTACCAAATTAATAAAAGTCCGAGCAAATCTTTATTTAAGCATGGCATGAGCACCTCGAGTCCATCCCGGCCCATGTCCGCATCTAAGTGTCACCGAAAAGTCAAAGGAGAGAGTGAGTCACAAGACTCGGTGTATAAATCCCCATCCCAGATAACATGCCAACACACATCATAACAAAATAATGCAAGTAATGCACCCGATCCTAACCAACCATATCACCTTTTCTACCCAGTGTGGTACCAAACCACCTGGTGGTGCTAAACCACCGGTGACCCAAAGTCACGATATCCATAATGTGGTGCCAAACCACTTTGGTGACCCAAGTCACGAATAATCCAATAATGGGGCCAACCCATCGTGTGATACCAAATCACTAGCGACGATCCCGTATCTCATAAGTGGGGCCAACCCACGGTGGTGTCAAACCACGTGGACGAGTCGCAATGAGGTGCCAAACCTCTGGTGTCCCAAAGACACAGCAGATACCAAATCACCGGTGACCGCAATCACAACCGATGATGGGGCCAACCCATCGTGTGATACCAAATCACCGCATCAATCCCAGATAATCAATGTAGGGCCAACCCACCGTGGTACTAAGCCACCGGGACGCGACGCCGAGGTGCCAAACCTCCGTGACCCAAAGTCACAAAATATCATTGTGGTACCAAACCACCGGAGGTGCCAAACCTCCGTGTCCCAAAGACACGGATATCATACTCCCCTCCTCTCATATCACCCATTAGCATATCATACTAAATGCAAAATCGTGCAATCATGCTATCATGCTCACATGCTTAATATGGCATCTCAACGTATACACACCAATAATCATGATATCATATATCATCACATAACTCATAATGAAACGGACTTACCCGAATCCGTATCCATACCTCAATGGGTATTAAATCAGTCAACCACACTGTTTCATTACACAATCAGGTTATCACATTACTCAGTTAAGAAAGTGTGTTGGTTTACACACCTGAAATAGCGAAGGTTAAATCCTAAGAACCGGTCTAAGTCCCTTGACCACCTCGACAACCCCGATCCTATAATCGGCCAACAAAGGATTAATCATCATACCATTCACCATAACCATTTACGCAAAAGGGTTAATCTTCGATCTCTTACCGCCTTGAATCGGTTACCAACCAAGTCTCGAACCAACAGTGGTTCCTCCACTAATCGACTACACCATAAAAGAGAACAATTAATCCTTTGAAACCTTAGACTTAATCGAAACTGAACAAATAAACCATGAGCAACCATTTCACCATCACTTACCAAACAATCGAATTCAGATAAAAAGTTTTGCTGACTGCTTGGAATCCCGAAAGCCCTATAATGAGATGTTTAAACAAATGATTAACTCCAACCAACATCCACATAGGCCTAACCAACCCGAAATCAATCATAGCACTAGAGAGAAAAAGAGAAATGGCCATTCGGCCAAGAACTTACCCCAACACCAACCACAAATCGGCCAACCAAACCACTAGGAGAGAAGAAAGATTCGGCCACAAGACCACTACTAGGAGAGGAAAGGTTCGGCCAAAGTGCATACACCCTATGCACGTCTTTGTGTGGGAAGAAAAAGGGAGAGTAGGCTGAAAAGAAACAGAAGTTGCGACAATGGAGGTAGAGAGAAGGAATAAGAGGTTTGAAGGGACAAGTTGAGTTTCGGCTTGAGAGAAATGGGTAACACAAATGGTGACAACGGCTAACAAGTTTAGGAAGAGAAAGAAAATAAAAGGTGATGAAAGGGGTGGTGCTTTCGGTTTAAAGAAAAAGAGGATGGAGAATGGAGTTTTTGGAGGATGGTGTTTCGGTCAAGAAGGGAGAGAGGGACTAGTTTCGGTTCACAAGCAATGGAGAAAAGAAATGGAGTATGCAAGTTCGGCACCAACTTGGAAGATGGGAAATAATGTATGAAGAGAAAATGTTACAAATTTCGGCTTACACAAGATGCAAATAAGAGAAGGGTGGAAACAATCATTCGGCTACCAAAGAGAATCAAAAGAAAACGAGGCAACCTTTGGCAAAAGAGACCTTGGACTTTCGACTTAAGGAGAGCAAAGAAGAATTACACTTTGAAGTTTTAGCTAGCTTGACTAAAAGAAAATCGGCCTACCAAAGAACCAAAAGAAGATCTTAATTTGCTATCCCCTATGACCGAAAATGCACACTTACCAAATGCCAAAATTCAGCACACTCCACTCTCTCACAACACTTACCAACCGCCAACCTCCCCAAAATCTCCTCAAACCGCCAACCTCCCCCAATCACTCCCAAGCCACTAATTCAAATGACTATGACCAAGTCTTCCTCCACAATTTGCTCTCCACCCACCATTCAAATGAGAAGACTTAGTCCAAGGCGTAGTTTGAGCGCCACAACTCCTCCCTCCATGCCGTCAAAATGAAACAAAAGTGTGGGATTTTCGCAACTTGAACTCAGGACCTCACCCCTTGCAATTGACGCCATACACATGCTCCAAGTGGCGCATGCTTGCCACTTTGCTAGCTCTTCACTTGTGCAACAATTTACCAAATAAACTACATAAGACCCAGCTCCTTCAGCTCCTATCACCTAAAGCCCAAAACTAAAATTTTCCCACCTACTCAAAGCTCACTCCTAGCACCGCAACTAAGCCTCAAACCACACAGACAACAACATAGCAAGCCAATAACATGCAAGCAATGCCAAAATAAAATAGCCCTTAACCCGGGATATTACACTTACTAAGCTTTATGCTTACGTTATGATTCTTTCTTTCTATGCAGTCCCACCAAGCTAACTCGTGGATAATTAAATTCGGAGCTCGCAACACACTATCAACTCTTATTTTGGTATAGCCAAGTTACTTTACTAAGCATGGCATGTATAGGAAACATTTATTTTGTGAACATGTTTTAAGAAGGGCCTTTGTAAAGGCTATCAAGTTTATTATTCTTTTGTATATGGCTAAGTGATTGGCCAAATTGGACTAAGCATGTATGTTTATTGAGATCAATGAAGCATGTAGTATTATTCATAAAATTGGGTTGTTATTGCATCGTTGAATTGTGTATGGATATGATCTTCATTTCAGGGTGGCTAACGGCTTGGTAAATAGCCTGTAAGTGCCCACACGATAGGACACACAGGCTTGTGTCAAGACCATGTTAACCCTGCACCTTAGTATTATTAATCAGAATAGGCCACGGGAAAATCCCATGGCCGTGTGTGTATGCCGTGTAAGACACACGGTTTGGACATGGGCGTGTGCCCATACCATGTTAATTTAGTTAGTATATCAAGGATTAGCACACGGTCTAAGCCCATGGGCGTGTCATGGCCATGTGAAATTAGTCAGTAACCTCCCACGGTTGGTAGACATGGGCGTGTCTAAGCCGTGGAAATAGTCGAGTTCTACAGCCCGAGGGCATAGGCGTGCTTAAGGGTACATGGGCGTGTTCCAAGTCACACGGCATGTGAACCCGCTTCAAAAATGAGTTATTTGATTTTAATTCCGAAAGTTTTCAGACATGAGTTAAAGGCCTCGTAGGCCCTTGTTATAAGTGTTGACTATGAAAGTGAAGTGTTTAAGTTGGGACAAAATTTTATAGCCCGTAAGTACATGTTTCAGTGAGTTCAAGCATAGTAATATCTCATATCCAGACCCAGTATCGGTCTTGGGTGTGGGGTGTTACACCATGTCCGGGACATGGCCTCGGCACCAAGTTGAGATCCCGTATAAGACCATATCTGAAATGTGGCTTCGGTAATGAACATGAAAATTGTATAAGACCATATCTGCGATATTGCATCGATACATGGTAGGAAATTCCATATAAGACCATATCCGGGATATGGCATTGACACTTAAAGTTTATCCCATATAAGACCATATTCGGGATATGGCATTGGCATCCAGAGGTGACTCCATGTAAAACCACCTCGAGGATGTGGCATGGGCTTTATACTTACAGTAATGACGATAAACACACGTCTTTGACTACTCCTTGTGAATAGTGGGATAAGTAGATGAATCTAGAAGTAGAAATGTGAATGATATTTAATTCATGTGAATGAGTGAATACAGGTACACGTGAATGAGTCACGAAGAATCGGCTTTGATATGTGGCATGGTATGTGCTAGATAAGGGCAATTGTAAGTAAGTATTGTCAAGAAGCCTTGACTAGCGTATCGTGGATGGAATATTTTATGAGCTTATTATTGCTATTTATTTCCATGCAAACTTACTAAGCTTTACGCTTGCCCCTTTTTCATTGCCCTTCTTTCTTGTAATATTGCCAAGGTAACTTGAGGATCGTGGACGTAGGAGTTCGGAAAAACACTATCGACAACACTTTGGTATAACAATTTTAGACTTATTTTGAGCATGGCATGTATAGGGCTCAATTATTTTGTTAAGTTGTAATTATTAGTCAAAGTGTTGACTAAGTAAGTTAGTAAAAGTCATTTTGTAAATGTCCTCATGAGTTAGGAAAATACTTAGCAAACTCCTTTGTTAAATAAAGATGGAATTCATGAAGTGTATGTCCCTTTAATTATCCTGTATGTTGGAATGAGTTCTTAAACTTGCTTATGGAATAGGAATTGTATTGTTTTGAGTGGAAGTATGTATGTGTGCGTTCTAGGGTGGTAATAGCTTGGTATATAGTCTACTAATTGACCTCATAAGTAGACACACGGGCGTGGGTCTAGACCGTGTGGGAGGCACGGCTAGCACATGGGCGTGCACCCAGGCCATGTGAAGTCTGCAACTTGCACTTGAGATTTGAATCACCACACAGCTAGGGTACACGGGCGTGTGTATAGGCCGTGTGGATAAGTCAGAATGCTAAGGTTTTACACACAGGCCAGGGCCACGGGCGTGCCATGGCCGTGTGAAATTAGTCAGTGTCGACCACGGGTGGAAGACACGGGCATGCCTCAGGGGCACACGGATGTGTTCCTAGGCCTACACGGGCGTGTGGCCTCTGTTTTGTCAAAATGTTTCTCGAACTCGTGAAAGCTCCCAAAAAGATTTTGATACTTCTCTGGTGTATTTTTAGGGCCTCTTAAGTCAAATATGTGTAGGCGATAGAGTTAAACAAAATTTTATAACCCTATTCTAGATGTTTAAGCAAGGTTAGCTATGTAATGCCTCCAACCCTGTTCCAGCTCGAATATGGGCAAGGGGTGTTACATGCTACCTTTTTATTTCTTAACTTATTTATTTCACGTGCCAGAATTTTGATTGGTTCCTCACTGTAAGTCATATCAGGTTGTATCTCAACTTCTGTCAGAGAAATAACATGTGAAGGATTCGATCGATACCATCGTAACATAGACACATGGAAAACATTATGAATCCGATCAAGTTCTAGTGGTAAAGCTAACCGATATGCAACTGGTCCAATTGTTCCTATAATCTCATATGGCCCAATGAATCGTGGACTCAGTTTTCCCTGACGACCAAATCGGAGAACTTTCTTCCAAGGTGATACTTTCAGAAATACCTTGTCATCGATTTGAAATTCTATTTCTTTTCGTTTAAGATCAGCATAGGACTTTTGACGATCAGAGGCTGCTTTCAAACTGTCTCGAATTACTTTCACTTTTTCCTCGGTTTCATGGACTAAGTCAACTCTGTGTAACCTTTTCTCACTTGGTTCTATCCAATTCAATGGAGTTCTACATTTGTGACCATACAAAGCTTCATACGGTGCCATTTTGATACTGGACTGATAACTATTATTATAAGCAAATTCAGCTAAAGGCAAATATTTTTCCCAGTTACCTTCAAACTCAAGTATACAACACCGAAGCATATCTTCTAAAATCTGTATTACTCATTCAGATTGGCCATCAGTCTGGGGATGAAATGTAGTGCTAAAGTGTAACTGAGTACCTAGAGCTTCTTACAATTTGTTCCAGAATTAAGTTGTAAACGAGGGTCTCTATCTGAAATAATGGAGACAGGCACTCCATGCCATCTGAAAATATCAGAAACATATAATTCAGCTAATCCATCCAAGGAAAAATCCATGTGTACTGGAATAAAGTGTGCAGACTTTGTCAACCGATCGACAATTACCTGAATGGCATGTTTCTTTTTTGGAGACAAAGGTAACCCTGATACAAAGTCCATAGTAATTCTTTCCCATTTCCATCCCGGTATTGTAACCGGTTGTAATAGTCCAGAAGGAATCTAATTTTCGACTTTTACTTGCTGACATATCAAACATTTAGATGCAAACTCAAAAATATCTGGTTTTATTCCCAGCCACCAATACATCTTTTTCATATCATTGTACACTTTATTACTACCAGGATGAATAGACATGTTACCATTATAAGCTTCATTCAGAATCTTCTGTACTAGTTCTAAACTTTTCTGTACACATACTCTGCCTCTGAATAACAAACAACCATCAGTCTCGATCTGAATTTCTAAGTCAGGAGTCGATTCACTTTGTATCCATTTTGCTTGCAACTTAGTATCATTTTTCTAAGCTTCAGAGATCTGCTGCAAAAACATTGGTCTAGCTTTTAACTCAACTATGATTGAACCATCATCAGTTAATGACAATCGGGTATTCATTGTTTGCAAGGTATACAGGGATTTTCTGCTCAAAGCATCTGCCACTACATTGGCTTTTCCTAGATGATAGTAAATAACAAGATCATGATCTTTCAGTAATTCAAGCCACCTATGCTGTCTCAAATTCAAATCTTTCTGTGGCAACAAATATTTCAAACTTTTATGATCAGTGAATATGTGACATTTTTCACCAAATAAGTAATGCCGCCAGATTTTCAATACAAACACTATGGCTGCCAATTTAAGGTCATAGTGTTGGGTCGTTTCTTTCATGTGGCTTTAGCTGTCTTGAAGCATAGGCTACTACTTTACCTTTTTGCATCAAAATGCAGCCTAAACCATTTAACACTGCATCACTGTAAATTATAAATTCCTTACCCGATTTAGGCTAAACTAACACTGGTGCTTCTGTTAATAAAGCTTTTAATCTGTCAAAACTCTGTTGGCATTTATCAGACCACTCAAAATTTACATCTTTCTATAACAAACGAGTCATCGGAGAAGCTATCATTGAAAAATTTTTACAAACCTCCGATAATAACCAGCTAGTCCCGGAAACTTTAGACTTCAGACACATTCTTGATGGCTTCCAATTAACAATAGCTAAAATTTTATTTGGGTCTATCTGACACCCTCAGCAAATACTAGTGCCCAAGAAAACTAACTTCCCGTAGCCAAAATTCACATTTACTGAATTTGGCATAAAATTGTTTCTCTCGTAGAGTTTGCAACACTATTCTCAAATGCTCAGCATGTTCATTTTCATCTAGGGAGTAAACCAAAATATCATCTATAAATACCACCACAAACCTATCTAAGTATGGGCTAAAAATTATGTTCATTAGGTCCATAAACACTGTAGGTGCATTTGTCAAACCGAATGGTATCACAAGAAACTTATAGTGTCCATACCTAGTTCTAAAAGCTGTCTTGGGTACATCTAAATTGTAACGCCCCAAATTTGGGCCTAGAATGAATGGGTTTCGTGTGTCGAGAGAATGGATTTTGTTGATAAAAAAAATTATGATTGTATGTTTAGTTTAACTTTTAGGTGATTTAGGAAGGGTTGGTAGTGTTGGAAAAGTCTTGGGCTTGATCTAAGGCTTTAGCAAAAAAATTGTTTTTACCCTTAAGTGAGGTTGGTGTTAGTCAGAAGGCTTTTAAAATATTGTTGGGTTAAAAGATAGCACAAGGAAGTAGGTGGTTTGGTGGCCTGGGGCATTCTGAATAAGCTAGTGGTCAAAGGTTCAAGTCCTGGACTTGGCAAAAAAAATTTTATTGTGCATATGTTAGTATGAAGGCCAGAGTTTAGGCCTTATAATTAGTTGGGGCTGATTCATGACGCAAAGAAACGCCTGGTCCAATGGCAAAGGCATTAGGAGCAAGAGGGGGGAAGGGTTCTAGTGCGGCGTGTGCTAAATGTTGGTTTTTTTTAAGTAAACCTGGAGCGCGGCAGAAAAGTTTATAATTAATTGGGGAGGAATTATGACTCAAATAAAGTGGGCGACACAATGGCAAGGGGCGTGTATCATAGTGAAGAGGTTGGAGGTTGAAGCTTGGTGTTGGCGAATATTTTTGGATTTCTTTGGATGATTCGGTCACTGAGAAATAGGCCTTAAAAGAATTTTGGAATGGAATATATCACAAGAAGAGTTGTGGTGTAGTGGCTGGTAGCGTGTGGTGGTGCCTAGAGGTCTTGGTTTCGAGTTGCCTTATGCGTAATAACCTGCTATTTTGCTACTGGCGTGGGGAATGTGTTTGAAGTGGATCGAAACACCAAAGGATGGCTTTTGCTCGGGGAAAGCAATTTGAATGTATTTCAAATTGAATTTTTGGCTAAATAAAGGAATTTTTGGATGGGGATGAAGATAAAATTTGGAAAATAAAGGAATTTAATTGGTGATAAGTTTGAGTCAACTAGGGAGTGTAGGTTTTTTTTTATTTATTTTTTTAGTATATATATGGGTTCAGAATTGAGTTCCTAGAGTAATGCCAAAATTTTGTCTTCTTTCCGGCCGAATTTCTTCACTTGTGAGATGCCCAAACACCCTTTTTCTCTCAAGTGTTCAGAAGTCGAATCCTCCATACTCTCCTTCTCAAATTCCCTTTTTGGTTCACCACTTGGTTCTAGCCGAATCACCTCTTTTCTTATTCTCCCTAGTGTTGCCGAATTGCCTCTGTCACCTTACTAGTCGCAAAAGTAGGATTTAAGCCGTAGGATCAAAGGAAGATTTTGGTAAGAGATTAGTTGAATTTTTAGTGTGTTTTATTAAAAGTAGAAGGGCTATCTAACCCCTTTTTGCTGTTAACATGTATTAACAAGGGTGAGGCTCAACAATTGCAAGCGTGGTAGGTAAGGATTGTTATCAAGGTAGTAAGTATTCTCGACTCAGTCACTGTTTAGTAAATGGCCAAATCTACTGTGGCTCATAGGGGTGACTTATGAACAATATGGGTCACTTGGTTTTGAGGTTATAGATGTTTGGGTGCAGATCTAGAGGATAAATGCCAATAGTAGCAAAGGAAGGGCTACTAGAATGTGAGGTACCGGGTAAGGGCACGATGAGGTTTTGGTTTTTGGATCAGTATGTGTTAAAACTTTGGTTAATCACTAGTAATGTTGATTGTAGGTTCATGACTAAGGGGTTTATAGCACGCTAGGTTACCAGGTGTGTACAAACACTACACACACAAAATCGGCAATGCCGAAAAGCTGAAAAGTCGAAAGTGGCTAAATGGGCCCTGAGGCTAAGTTTGATGGAATGGTTTAGTTTGTTATACGAATTGAGTTATTCACGCATGATACATGATCTGGTTTTGTTTTGGGCCTAATAGGCCATTTGATAAGATTTGGGCCTGAAGGGCCGTAAGGTTGGAATTTGGGTTTGATGGGCTTAATAGGGACGTAGACAAATATGCTAAGGTTCATAGACTTAGGCCTAGTTTGAACAACTCTTAAATTTCATAATACTTAACTTAATTAAATATGTCTATGAACAAGTCGCTGGGTTAGGGTGTGGCAATGAGCATACGCATGTCTAGGATTGGATCTAGGGAGAGCTTGGTACTTAAGCGGTCCTAGTGGCCCACCTCCTCTTCTCTAGAATCCTACCTGGTGGTAGTGTCTGTTCACTTTAGCCGTGAGGACTTGTTGATGGGCCAAAGTTCATAACTAAAACCCGAGAGCGACCAAATACCCATATATTTATAAAATTACTAAAATACCCTTATATTTGAAAAATTACTAAAATGCCCCTATATTTGCAAAAGCACCAAAATACCCTTGTTTTGCAAAAATTACCAAAATACCCCTATTTTATAAAATTACCAAGATACCCTTATTTTGCCAAATTACCAAAATACCCCTATAGGGTAGAATTACGAAAAGACCCCTAGGTAGTGAAATGATGAAAATACCCATATATGACGAACATGAGTTTATGGATATTACTCGTGTGTTTGATGCATTCATATGATATTCTATTTAGGATGCATATGGGTGGGAATTATAGTACGGAGGAAGATTTGAGGATCGCATGGCCGTATGGTATGGAACAACCGGAGGCTTTAAGCCCAATATATGATTAAGGATCGAATGACCGTATGGTATGGATCCACCGGAGGCTTTAAGCCCAATATATGATTAGTAGCTTTGCTGCAACGTTCGGTAGTACCGCAATAGGGGTACCATTGGTGCATAGCGGAGGGGTGGGTCGAGCTAGAATTCTCCACATGAGTCATAAGGTTGGAAGGGAAATGGTGTGTGTAGCGGATGGATTTTGGGGTGGGTTTTGCATTATCTTGTGTGTATATGATGCGTTATGATATGATATGAGGTCATTGTGGGCTAAGGCCCAAGACCACCTATTTTGATAGGGCTTAGGCCCAATATGAATATTTGTATGTGATTTGATTGCCAAGGGTTGTACACACTGAGTTTTGAAACTCACACCCTTTTATTTAATGTTTCAGGTGATCCTGAATAGATGGCTCGACATGGGAGAGGACTTAGAGATGGCCTGTAACACCCCAAACCTGGTCAACACACTACGATCGAATCCGGCATGTCACAGAGAAAGCTTGTTTTTGATAAAACCGGTTGTCGCCTTAAGTTGAAAAAAAAACGTCTTGTTTGATTGGAAACCGAAATTGGTTTGAATCAAAAGCTTAAACCGTTTCAATTTTTTTAAAGAGAATCAAGTTAACTTGCTGATATTATAAGTTCATTTTTTTTACTCGATGGTAAAGTTTTAGAAAATCCCAAGAATCCATTAAGGTTTGTGAAAACATTCATTTTATTGATTCTTTTCCATTTTAGACGTGCTTTAATGCTTAACGCAAATTCAAAAGTTGTCAAAGAACTAAATAATCCCGAAATAAAAAAAATTTAGATGGCCTTATTACAACTAAAACCAAATTAAATGAAAATCTAACCCAAAATAACGTGCATGGCCACCTTGAGTCTGTCCCGGCTCCCCATCCGTGGTCTAAGAATCATCTGCAAAATAGAAAGGAAGGGGTGAGTCACCGAGACTCAGTGTATAAATCCCCATCCCAAAGATATAAGCCCTTACATAGTTTCATAAGTGCATATGCCTATCATGCATCCCAAAACATAACCATCCTAAACTCCTGTGTCTACCCTGTGTGGTCAAAACCACTGGTGACCGAGGTTACAAATAATATATATATGGTCAAAACCACTGGTGACCAAGGTCACAAGTAATACATGTGTGGTCAAAACCACTGGTGGTCAAAACCACTGAGACTTAGTCACAATATTACAATAAGCGGGGCCAACCCACTGTGTGGTTAAAACCACTGGTGACAGTCTGAAGTTATAACTTCCCCCTCCTCTCAACACCCATTTTTATGAACATACTTTTCATGGCATAATAATCATGCTTATCATACAAAAATATCATGGTATGGCATATGCAGATTCAACACAGGCATTTAATGCTAGTCAATCAAAGTGGACTTACCCGGAGCCCTCGTTTTGCTTTTCTACCCACAAGGGTATCATACTGATTTCAATAGCTATTCTGGCTTTTGGCAATATACACGATAAAACATATTAACGTATGAAGTGTGTAAGAGGTACACACCTGATTACTCGCAATATGACGCTCTCTACGTCGACACTGTCATTAACCGACACTACCACTATTTGCCTACTGCTTTACTCGGATGCTAGCCCACACCCAAGTGGCCAATCGCGAGCAGTTGACACAGCCCTCTTCTTGAACTTAGGGGCTGGGGTCTTAGATACAACCCCTCCTAACGTTCGGCTGCTATTAGGGTCCATAACAGCTTTGGTCACTAAATTGGATTAACACAGAGATCAACAATGGATAGAGATTTAACCCGAATAAATAGATCCCTTACCTAAGTCGACAAAAACCCGAGGCTCTAAGCGTAACTCACAACCAACGAATCTCGAAAGTTCACCCAAGATGGTGTCACCACACTCCCCTGCATTCGGCCAAGCATAACACTACTAAGCAAATAGCCATTCAGCTTTGATCAAGAAATCCCGAAAGAGATAACGTAAAATACAAGGGATCGCCTCCCCCCTTACCTTAACCCGACAGATTCGATCACCCCCTAGCAAGAATTGGCAACGGCTTGGAACAAGAGAGAATCTGATGAGAAACCAAAAATAGAAACAATCATCACCAGGATGCTTAGGGGTTTTGGCATTTCACACCATAGCAATCGAAAGAGAGAAAAAGAATAGAGATGTAAGTATGCTAGGGAGATTCGGCCATAAGAACAAAAGAGAAAAATGAGATCTTACCTAGTAATTAATTGAGGTTTCGACTTTGAGAACCCAGAGAAGAGGAATAGATTTTGGCACCCTAATCAAGAAGGAAGGAACGCAAAAAGAGAAAGAAAAGGTGGCCAAGGGTATTCGGCCAATGTGTTTAGAAGAACAGAGAGGAGAGTTGCAAGGATTTCGGCAAAGGAGGAGACCCTTGAAGGTTTTGGCTAATCAAGACAGAAGAAGATGGAGAGGAGGAATGAAGAATAAGGGTTCGGCTCTTTAGGAAAAATAGCAAAATGAATGAAGCATTAATGCCAAGGGAGAAACAAGTGGGTTCGGCCAACACAAGAAGTAAGGGATATGAGAAGAGATTTCGATTTTGGCACAAAAGAGGTTGAGAGAAGAGATAAAGTTGAAAGAGGAATTGGAATGGTGATTTCGGCTTTGGGTTTGAGAAAAGGAAAACAAAGAAAACGGCACTTAGATACTATGGCTATTTCTGTTTTGACCAAAAAGAAATGAAGCATAGGATGTCGAAAATGCTCCCCCAAGTCTACTATAGGAATTCGGCACCCCCCAACACCCAAAATCGATTGCTCCCTTCCCTAACTAGAATTCATGTTTTGGCCAACTCTAAGCTCCCATACCCATCTCCACGAATTCCTCCTGGCCACCCATTCAAATCAATTTGAATGAGTCACCTCCACAAATTTCTCTCTACCACAAAATTCAAATGCGTTGACTCCTTCCACTCCTCATCCATCAGAGTCCCACCTGAACACAACTTCCCCCTTGCCTTGGTGTCAAAATAACAAGTAGAAAAGGGAATTCTGCTGGTCGAACCTAGGCTCCCTTGCTCCCCTTGAGGCGTCACTTCTCCAAGCCTTAAGTGGCGCCTCCTTGCCACCTTACCAAGGCACTTTTTGTGTCTTAACCTCTCATCAATTACTTTTAACACCCAGCTCAAACAGCTCCCTTCCTCTAGAAGCCCAAAACGTAACTTTTTGCTATGACTCCGGCCTATCCCTGGCTCAAGCCTAGACCCTAAAATAGTCCAAACTAACATACCTACCATACAATACACATGCAACCACGCGAAATGCAAATGCCCCGATTTAAGGATGTTACAGTTCTACCCCCTTAAAAATAATTTCAGCCTCAAAATTACCTGGTCAAAAGAGTTGGGGGTGTTGCTGCCGCATCACATCCTCTGGCTCCCACGTGGCGTCCTCTGAACCATGATTCCGCCAAAGAACATTCACTAAAGGAACAAACTTTCTACGCAAGACTTTGACATCCCGATCTAGGATCTGCACCGGCTCCTCCTCAAAAGACATATCTGGGTTTACTTCTATCTCTTCCACTGGCACAACATGCGACGGATCTGAGTGATAGTGTCTAAGCATTGAAACATGAAACACGTCATGGATCTGACTCAATTCTATTGGTAACTCAACCTGATAAGCTACTGGTCCCACACGCTTCAATACCTTATATGGCCCGATGAACCTACAGCTCAGCTTGCCCTTCCGACCAAATCTTAACACCTTTTTCCACGGGGACACTTTCAGAAAAACTTTGTCACCCACTGCAAACTCTATATCCCTCCGTTTGAGATCAGCATAAGATTTCTATTTGTCGAAGCTTCCTTCAGACGAGCTCGAATCAGCTTAACCTTATCCTCCGCTTCAATAACCAACTTTGGACCCAACAGTTGACACTCACCCAACTCTGTCCAACACGTAGGAGTGCGACACCTTCGCCCATACAGCGCTTCATACGGTGCCATCTTAATACTTTCCTGGTAACTGTTGTTGTACGCGAACTCTGCCAATGGTAGAAACTCTTCCCAACTACCTCTGAAATTCAAAACACAACCTCTCAGCATGTCTTCCAATATTTGGATTACCCTCTCTGACTGCCCATCTGACTGCGGATGAAATGCCGTGCTGAAATCCAACCTTGTACCCAATGCTAGATGCAACACTTTCCAAAACCTTGATGTGAAACGAGGATCCCTATCTAAGATAATTGGCACCGGCACTCCATGAAGTCTCATGATTTTCGCTACATACAACTTAGCGAACCTTTGAAGTGAGTAATCAACCTGAACTGGTAAGAAATGAGATGACTTAGTCAGACGATCAACAATCACCCAGATCGAATCCTTTTTGCTAGACGTGAGGGGTAGCCCACTGACAAAATCCATCGTAATCCTTTCCCACTTCCACTGCGGAATCCTTATCGATCGCAATGACTCAAGGTAATCGATGTTGACTTTGACTCACGACACGCCGGACACTTACTTACTAATTCGTTACCTCTCGCTTGCATCCGGCCACCAAAGCTGTTTCTCTCAAATCCGGTACATTTTACTACCTGTGGTGCATAGCATATGGGTCGCTATGAGCTTTTGGAGAATCCTGCTTTAACTCAACATCTCTCGGCATACAAAATTTCTATTGAAAACACAGCACACCCTCACTGCTCAAGCTATAACCCTCTAATCCACTATTCTGCACTTACAAATATCGAGTACTTAAGTCTTCATCCGCTAGCTGTTTCTCCTTTACCTGGTTTACCCATCGACTTCACTTGCAATTTCGCTAATAGACTTCCGTCATCATACATACTAAGATGAGCAAACATTGCTCTCAAGTCCGCTACCACCTTGCAGCTCAATGCGTCAGCCACTACGTTAGCCTTACGGATGGTATTCAATCGAATAGTCGTAATCCTTCAACAACTCGATCCACCTTCG
Organism: Gossypium rotundifolium; assembly: GCA_025506655.1. Taxonomy (NCBI): domain Eukaryota; kingdom Viridiplantae; phylum Streptophyta; class Magnoliopsida; order Malvales; family Malvaceae; genus Gossypium; species Gossypium rotundifolium. The sequence goes on along the minus strand of CP106729.1, from coordinate 134,900,357 downwards.
CTGCCTCAAATCTAATTCCTTCTGAGTCAAGACGTACTTCAAACTCTTATGGTTCATGTAGACGATCGACCTCTCCCCATACAAGTAATGCCTCCAAATTTTCATGAGCGAAAACCACCGCAGCCAACTCCAGATCATGCATTGGGTAATTCATTTCGTGGGGTCTCAACTGTCGAGATGCATACACTACTACTTTCCCCTCTTGCATCAGCACACATCCCAAACCAGTATGCGACACATCACAGTAGACCGTAAACTCTTTCCCTGCCTCAGGCTGAATCAAAACTAGAGCTTCTGTTAATATCTTATTTAACTTCTCAAAACTCTCTTGTTGCTTGTCCGACCACACAAACGGAACCCCTTTCCTTAGCAACTTGGTTAACTGTGCTGTAATCAAAGAAAAACCTTCCATGAACCTTCTATAATATCCCACCAAACCCAAAAAACTCCTAATCTCTGCCACCGACTTCAGTGGTTTCCAATCCAATACTACTTTAATCTTCCGAGGGTCCACCCTAATCCCCTCAGCTGACACCACATGACCCAAGAAAGTTACCTCCTTTAATCAGAACTCACATTTACTAAACTTTGTGAACAACTGCATTTCCCTCAGAATCTGTAAAACCACACGGAGATGCTCATCATGCTCCTCTTTCGATTTTGAGTACAATAAGATGTCTTCTATAAACACCATGACAAATCGATCCAAATACGGCTGAAAAACCCGATTCATCATGTCCATGAATGCTACTGGCGCATTAGTCAACCCAAACGGCATTACTAAAAACTCATAGTGCCCATAACGAGTGCAAAACGCCGTCTTATGGATATCAGCCCTCTTTACCTTAAGCTGATGGTACCCCGACCTCAAATCAATCTTAGAGAAAACTGATGCCCCCTTCAGCTGATTGAATAAATCATCTATCCTCAGCAACGGATACTTATTCTTAATCGTCAACTTATTCAGCTGACGATAATCTATACACATCCGCATTGTTTCGTCTTTCTTCTTGACAAAAAGTACAGACGTTCCCCAGAGTGATACGCTCGACCGGATAAAACCTCGATCCAACAACTCCTGAATCTGCGCCTTCAGCTCGCTAACTCCTTTGGCGCCATCCTATACGGGGCAATAGACACAGTGCGATTCACGGTAGCAAATCTATCCCAAACTCAACTTCGCGACGGAGGCGGACTTAAGCTCCTCGGGAACACATCGGTGAAATCTTTTCTTGTTGGACACTCCCAGCTTGACTCTTTGGCCTCCAATGCACAAACATGAACTATGAATGCCTCGCATCCCTTTCTCACCATTTTCCCGGCCTTTAGAGCAAATACCACATTGGATAGGTAATTTCTTCTATCACCTATCATCACCACCTCCTTACCCTCAACCGACCTCAACACCATACGCTTAGTAGTATAGTCCAAACTTGCCTGATACTTCACCAGCCAGTCCATCCCTAGGATCAAATCGAACTCCCCGAATGGCAGTTCCATCAAATCAGCCAGAAACACTACCCCTTAGAGTTTTAAGGGTACATCCCTATACAGTTTGTTTACTTTTACAGAGTGACCTAGAGGGCTAATTACAGTCATCTCCCTAGAAGAAACGTCATGGACTAAGTTTAGAGTTCCCACTATACTACTAGCAACATACGAGTGCGTCGATCCAACATCTATCAAAGCAGTATAAGGTAATCCAAAAATTAAGAACGTACTAGTTATAACGTCCGGTGCATCGCCCTCCTCTCGGCCTCACAGCATAGACCAACCCAGGCTGTCTTACATCAGCATTCCCGACACCTCTGTCTGGTGCTCCACGACCTCGACCAGAACCATTACCTCCCCTGGCCGGACCGCGACCCTCTGTGGTTGTTGGCCATCCCTCTTGAATTGTGTATGTCCCTGACCCTCAAACTGGATCCTAGCTGACCTCTGTGGACAATTCCTTACCCGGTGCCCCATTGACCCACACTCGAAGCACCCTCTATTTTTAGTCCAACACTCTCCCAAATGAGACTTCTCACACCGAGCACACCATGGTGGCCACTGGGTAGTAGCAGCAGGTTTTACAGCTTGACTCGGCCACTATATCTAGCCCTTTTTTGCAAATTCCCGGCAGACCCTGATGACCCAGAACTCCTCTTAACCCAACTTCGATCCTGATTCCGTCTCACCGACTATTTCACCTCCTCTGCAATCTTGGCCTTCTCTACCAAAACCGTAAATTCTCTCTCTTACTGTGGAGCAATCAACATTCGTAGCTCATCTCTCAGCCCATCCTTAAACCTGACACAGTGCTTGTGTTTCGTAGCCACGATACCCCTAGCATAACGACTCAGTCGAAGGAATTTTGCCTCATATTCCGATATTGACTTATTCCCTTGAACTAGATTCAAGAACGCCTTTCGCTGCACATCTATATAATTGGACCCGACATACTTCCTCTAATAAGCTGTCTTAAAGAAATCCCAAGTGATGTCATCAGCTGTCACACCATCCCGGACCGTGAGCCACCACTGATAAGATTCATCACGGAGAAGAGACACTATCCCTTTCAACTTTTCCTCCACCGTAAGGTCCAAATTGTCCATTATACATTCAGTCACCTCAAGCCAGTACTCAGCTGTATTGGGAGCCACACCAAAAACCCCCCCGAAACACCTCTGCTCCATTGGCTCGGAGTCGCTCAGACACAAATTTTGAGCCCCGCACTCTACCCGCTCCATCTACTCTCTCCGAACTTCATGAGATCGCTGTGACATTTGCATCTTCCACGGTGGCGGTGGTGTACCTCATTCTCTAACCCATGGCCCAACCTTGCTGGTTCCGATACAGTCATCCTACCTCTACCACACCCGGGTGTATTACTCCCCGTCACGCTAGTACTCATGTCTAACGTTCCTGAATTAATTTGATTTAAGAATTTTATGCATTAGCTTTTTTCCACTGTTATTACAGCACAATTTTATGAATAACTTAGAGTTGTTCTCGTAAATTCATATAATCTTATGGGCTTCAGTCTCTAAAGTGGATTCCTATTACTAGCATCCATAACACAACTATTTAAACCATGCAATCAATAGTTAGGGGACTTACCATTGCAGATAGGTGCTGGAGACTCAAGTTCCATGCTTCCCAAAACATGTATTTTCCTTCAAAGTTATTTTGCAAACCCTTTATTGAAAACGTTTTGGGCCTCGGGCCCACAGCTGAGCTGTTGAACCTGGCTCTGATACCAAAATTGTAACACCCCAAACTCGATCAACACACTATGACTGAATCTGGCATGTCACAGAGAAAGCTTGTTTTTGATAAAACCTGGTTGTCGCCTTAAGTTGAAAAAAAACATCTTGTTTGATTGGAGACCCAAATTGGTTTGAATCAAAAGCTTAAACCGTTTCAAAATTTTTTTTTAAAGAGAATCAAGTTAACTTGCTGATATTATAAGTTCATTTTTTTACCCGATGGTAAAGTTTTAGAAAATCCTGAGAATCCATTAAGGTTTGTGAAAACATTCATTTTATTGACTCTTTTCCATTTTAGACGTGCTTTAATACTTAACACAAATTTAAAAGTTGTCAACGAACTAAATAATCCCGAAATAAAAAAATTTAGATGGCCTTATTACAACTAAAACCAAATTAAATGAAAATCTAACCCAAAATGATAATTTAAAACAAAACTCAAAATAACGTGCATGGCCACCTTGAGTCCGTCCCGGCTCCCCATCCGCGGTCTAAGAATCATCTGCAAAATAAAAAGGAAGGGGTGAGTCACTGAGACTCAATGTATAAGTCCCCATCCCAAAGATATAAGCCCTTACACAGTTTCATAAGTGCATATGGCTATCATGCATCCCAAAACATAACCATCTGAAATTCCTATGTTTACCTCGTGTGGTCAAAACCACTGGTGATCGAGGTCATAAATAATATATATGTGGTCAAAACCACTGGTGACCGAGGTCACAAGTAATACATGTGTGGTCAAAACCACTGGTGGTCAAAACCACTGAGACTTAGTCACAATATTATAATAAGCTGTGGAGGTTTGACTTTGAGAACCCAGAGAAGAGGAATAGATTTTGGCACCCCAATCAAGAAGGAAGGAACGCAAAAAGAGAAAGAAAAGGTGGCCAAGGGTATTCGGCCAAAGTGTTTAGAAGAACAGAGAGGAGAGTTGCAAGGATTTTGACAAAGGAGGAGACCCCTGAAGGTTTCGGCTAATCAAGATAGAAGAAGATGGAGAGGAGGAATGAAGAATGAGGGTTCGGCTCTTTAGGAAAAATAGCAAAATGAATGAAACATTAATGCCAAGGGAGAAACAAGTGGGTTAGGCCAACACAAGAAGTAAGGGATATGAAAGAGATTTCGATTTTGGCACAAAAGAGGTTGAGAGAAGAGATGAAGTTGAAAGAGGAATTAGAATGGTGATTTCGGCTTTGGGTTTGAGAAAAGGAAAACAAAGAAAATGGCACCTAGATACTATGGCTATTTCAGTTTTGACCAAAAAAAAATGAAGCATAGGATGCCGAAAATGCTCCTCCAAGTCTACTATAGGAATTTGGCACCCCCCAAGCACCCAAAATCGATTGCTCCCTTTCCCAACTAGAATTCATGTTTCGGCCAACTCTAAGCTTCCATACCCATCTCCACGAATTCCTCTTGGCCACCCATTCAAATCAATTTGAATGAGTTAACTCCATAAATTTCTCTCTACCACAAAATTCAAATGCGTTGACTCCTTCCACTCTTCATCCATCAGAGTCCCACATGAACACAACTTCTCCCTAGCCTTGGCGTCAAAATAACAAGTAGAAAAGGAAATTCTGCTGCTCGAACCTAGGCTCACTTGCTCCCCTTGAGGCATCACTTCTCCAAGCCTTAAGTGGTGCCTCCTTGCCACCTTACCAAGGCACTTCTTGTGTCTTAACCTCTCATCAATTACTTTTAACACCCAGCTCAAACAGCTCCCTTCCTCTAGAAGCCCAAAACACAACTTTTTGCTATGACTCTGGCCTATCCCTGGCTCAAGCCTAGACCCTAAATTAGTCTAAACTAACATACCTACCATACAATACATATGCAACCACGCGAAATGCAAAGGCCCCAATTTAAGGATGTTACATGGCCATGCTACAAGATGTTTGAATTTTCATTTATTTGTTTCACAATAAATGTTTTTATTTACTTAATTTTTGATGGATGTAGTAAGGCCTTGTACTCCGTTTTGACTTCAGATTTATTTTAGGTTTTAAGGTTAATTGTTTTTTTAATTATTAAGCCTAAGTAAGCTCTTATGTTTAAACTTGGTTTTCGAAATACTTAAAACAATGAAATGGGTTTTTATCTTTACTTAATAAGACTCATAGATTTTTGGGCTTTTGGGCCTTAAACTTTTAATTAGTAAGGCTGTTTTGAATTGTTCCTTTAATGTGACATTCTGGATTCAGGCCTAACTTTTAGGCCGAGTTTGGGGTGTTACATGAATCTTTTACCCATAGTTGATAGTAACCAGAACAGAGATCAATCTTTGAAAATACAGTGGCACATTTTAACTGGTCAAACAAGTCATCAATACGAGGCAATGGATACTTGTTCTTTATTATAACTTTGTTGAGCTGTCTGTAATCAATGCACAGCCTCAACGATCCATCTTTATTCTTTACAAACAGAACCAGCGCACCCCAAGGTGAGAAACTAGGTCGAGCAAAACCTCTATTAATCAATTCTTGCAAATGTGCTTTCAACTCTTTTAGTTCAGTAGGAGCCATCCTGTAAGGTGCTATGGATATAGGTGTTGTACCTAGAACAAGATCTATAGAGAATTCCACTTCTCTATCCGGTGGTAAACCAAGTAATTCTTTTGGGAATACATCAGGAAATTCACATACAATCGGCACTAATGAATCTTTGACTCAGATACTTTAGTATCCAACACATATGCAAGATAAGCATCATAACCCTTTCTGACATATTTCCGTGCTGATACTACTGAAATCACATTAGGTAATTCATCCAATTTATCAAATTCAACATGGAGTAATTCACCACTCTCACATTTCAATACAATATATTTCTACTTGCATTTCACCACTGCATCATATTGGGTTCACCAATCCATTCCCAAAATCACATCAAATTCATCGAATGGAATTAACATCAAGTCAGCCAAAAAGTAATAACCTTTTACCATCAACGGACAGTTTTTACAGACTTTATCCTCCATAACACACTGGCCTAGGGGGTTTGAAACTTTAACCACAATTTTAGTGAATTCAATAGGTAAATTTTAACAATCATGAAATTCATGCATATGTATGAATGTGTGGAACCAAGATCAATCAATGCAGTAATATTAGTATCAAGTAGAGAAAAAGTACCAATAATGATGTTTGTGCAAAGCATCTTCTCTAGCATGAATAGCATATGTTCTTGCAGGTGCTCGTGCCTCAAATTTAACTATCGCATCCCTCGTAATACCTTGGCTACCACTGAATTGTCGGGGTGACAAGGTGGTCTACCTCTCGATATAGGATTACTAGGCTTGGAGCTGGTTCTATTTCTTTTTCAACTCTTTCTAGATAATCTATGATAAAATGATCATGTGAACCACATCCATAACAAGCTCCACTTTTAGACCGAAATTCCTCATGATGAAATTTGTTACAATGTTTTCATTTCGGTTTGGGATTACCAACACTACCCACACTGGTCACAAATAGAGATGAAGACCTTGGGTTGAGAGCCCCGCTCTCGTCCAGAATATCCCGTAGAGGTGGCAACACGATCACAATACTTCTTTAATTTCTTCGAAGTAAATGATTGTGACTTGCTCATAATTATTTTTCTAGAAACTCGAGCCTCTCTTTCATCTTGTTTCTTCTCTTTACTTAATTCTTCAGCTTTGTGAGCTTGTTCGACCAGTACCATAAATTCTCTTGTTTCGAGAATTCCTATCAACAATTTGATATCTTCATTTAAACCCTCTTGAAATAGTTTACACATCTCGACCTTAGACTAGACCCATTCTCTGGCATATTTGCTCAATCAAACAAATTCTTGTTCATACTCGAATATAGTCATATTTCCCTGCTTAAGTTCTAAAAATTCTTTCTTTTTTTTATCCATGAATCTCTGACTAACATATTTCTTTCTGAATTCAGCCTGGAAGAACTCTCATGTAACATTCTCCCTCAGTACCACTGAAGTTATGGTATTCCACCAATGGTAAGCTGTGTCTTCCAAGAAAGATACTGCACATTTTAGACATTCGGCAGGTGTACAGGATAATTCATCTAAAACCCAGATGGTATTTTCCAACCAAAATTTAGCCCTTTTTGGATCATCATCTGCGGTAGCTCTAAATTCTTCTACCCCATATTTATGAATTTTATCTACCGGAGGTTTACCAGTTCTAGAGGTTCAGCACTCGGTGGTACCTCAAGAACTGGTTGAGGAATAGGTGGGGGAGGTCGTTGTACTATAGGGTTTGTTCTCAAATACTGTGTAAACTATTCATTCATCATTTGAAAGAAGGCTTGTTTTGGCCCCTCACTTTGGCCCTCAGATACGGGCCTGTCACTACCAGATGCAGAAGCAACTCTTCGAACTGAAGTCAAGCATTGCTCTTAGCTTCCTCGGATTCAGCTCTAGCTCGGTTGGATGACATTACTATATAAAAAAACACATTTAAAATGATCAGGAGACATCACACTATCATAATTTATATAATGGTATTATAGCTAAACTCGTGTTTACTACATTCAGTCCGAGAATCGGCTAAATTGTAGCTCTGATACCACTAAATGTAACACTCCGACCATATCCGTCACTGGAACAGGGTTACGGAGCATTACCAAAACTTTCAAAACATTTACAAATAATTCTTGTAAATTACTATTCATTAATATCGTCCCTTAAATGGACCCTCGAGGCCCAATACAAGCATTAGAATTGAGTCGGGACTTAATCGAAAACTCTAAGAATTTTTTGTAAATTTACACAAATTTTCCAAGTTGCAGGCCTCACACGCCCGTGTGACCCTAGGACATGTTCATGCTATAGGCTGTGTTCGACCTCGTGGAACTCTCTGACTTGTGCACACAGCCATGCCACACTCCCGTGTGCTAGGCTGTATGGTTAATTAAATTCTTTTCAAATTAGGTGCAAGTTTTACACAGCCAAGACACACGCCCGTGTTCCAGGCCTTGTAGCACACACGGTTGAGACACACGCCCATGTCTCTACCCCTGTGCTCAATTCTGAGCATTTTGTTTCTCAAAATTTAGGCGCAGGGGACACACGGCCTAACCACACGCCCATGTACCAGGCCGTGTGTCACACGTGGTCAAGACACATGCCCTGTGTCTAGCCGTGTGGATGAAATAAAGCCATTTTTAGCTTCATTTCTCACCAAAAAGTCACACCAATGACCTGCACTAATTCTTACATCCAAGTACCAACCAATTCAAGCATTTAAATTAAGCAATTTCCATCATTCAACATGGCATACATGTTTATATTCTTACCTTGATTCAATCTAGGCATTAGCTTCTTTATCACATTCACTTAAATCACATGTATGATTAACATAATAATCTACTTCATAATACCAAAATAGACCATTACTAGCCATTCTAATGGCTAGGATACAAAACATCATTATCAAGCCGATTAAGGCCAAGTTAACCTATACATTCCATTATACCAAAATGATTTGCTATACATATACCCAACATAAGCTAGTGGATAGTGTGATGCTGCTCCAATGATCTCCAACCTTCGCGAGCTTCCGAGCACTATAAAACATGGGAAAATAAAATAGTGTAAGCATTACATGCTTAGTAAGTTCTATAACAGAAAACAAAACTTATTGATCCTGTTTATTAAATGTAAGCATACAATAACATGTTTTCCATCAACTTCGCAAAATTGCCTAAATACAAACATTCAATCAAATATGTTAGTCACAAAATTTTCATATACATCAAGTAAACAGAGATGAGTTCATCATGTCATATTCTTTCAAGACATTATCATTCCATCTCATAATTCTCTCATCTTGCCAAGAGTTTTGTCCGTTGAACTATTGAAGTTCTGATGGATGCTGAAGTGGTACACTCGAGGTGTACGATTCAATAACTCATCGGTTCTTTTTCAAGAGTACCCATTAGGGCACTAAATCAAGGAACACACTCTCAAACCACATATCGTATAACTGGATTACCAGTCTAGGCTAAATCCTTTATTTAACGTATGCTTAGAAGAGCTCAATTAGGATTACCAGTCTAGGCTAAATCCTAATTGTAATGTATACTCGAGAAGTATTATATCAGGATTACCCATCCGGGCTAAATCCTTTCTATAATGAGGTCAATAGGATTACTCGTCCGAGCTAAATTCATCAACAACAGATGTAGAACCTCATGTATTTCGAGAAAGCACATATATTCATCGGAATTCAATATTCAAACAGAACTTAACCATTTTTCAACCATTTGAAGGATGTATTCATTCTTATATTGTAACATCCAAGCAATTAACATAAATAATAATCACATTCAAACAACACAACATTTAATTTAACATAATTACATGCTCGATTAAGTTACACGAACTTACCTCTCCACTTGTTCGTGTATAAATCTACTAATCTGGAACATTTACTTTTCCTCGGTCTAATCTCGAATTTGTGTTGTCCAGATCTATATAAATAACTTTAATCATCAATTTCACACATTTCATATTCATTTGGACTCAATTTACATCCTAGGCAAAATGTTCCAATGTCATCCCTATGCTCGAAAAATGAAATTTATGCAATTTACTCCTTATTCCAAGCCTAACATAAATTTCAATATAGAATTTATAGCACATATTTTCTACAAATTTTAGAATTTTTCATCAATTTTTAGAACTTTACATTTTAGACCCTATATCATGTTTTCATCAAAAATTATTTTGTAAAGGTTGTTTATCTATCAACAACCTTTCATTTTATACCATAAATTTAAAATTTTCAACATATTCATCCATGACCCAAATTTCATACTTTGTTAACTTGTCAAATTGGTCTCCCAAATAAATAGATTAAGCTATCTTGGTTTCAAAAATATCAAAATTACTTAAAATGGGACAAGAAAACTTACCCAATTAAGCCATGAAAGTTTGTTCTCTCTCTCCTAGGGTTTTCATGTATTTTAGTTGAAGATGACATAAAAATAAGATGATATCTTGTATCATATTTTAATTAATTTAATTAATTTAATTTCTAATTTAGTCCTTGCCCTTTTTCTAAATTTCCATGGACGAGTCACCAAAATATCTACATACTTTTCTTTAATGGTCTAATTATCTTATAAGGACCTCAAGTTTTGAATTTCATAGCTATTTAATCCTTCTAGCTACTAGAATTCAACTTTTGCATTTTATATGATTTGGCCCTTCTCATATTTAAGCACATAATCAGTAAAATTTTCTTATCGAAATTTTCACATGACATCTTTATCATAATATGGACCACGTAAGAAAATAAAAATAAATTTTATTTTAGGATCGGATTTGTGGTCCCAAAACCACTATTCTGATTTCACTAAAAAATGGGCTATTATACTTTCATCCAAATGTGATTCGTTCATTAGGAATTTAGAGGGTTCAAGTTGCTAGAATGATCATTTACCTTAGAAAAATTTTTGTAGCCTTGCTAGTTTCCGTTTTACTTGAGGACAAGTAAAAACTCATGTTTAGGGGTGTGATTATACTAGAAAGAAAATATGTTTTCTCCCTACATATTGGTTAATTTATTCCCATTTAGTTATCTTTAGCATACATTTTAGCATTTTCAGTTTAATAAATTACATTTTTTAACCCAGTGAATCCTAGCCTATTTGATCCTTAATTTTTCTATCTTTCTGCACTAATGTCGCTGCATTAGTTAACTCCAGATTGCGTCCAGAATTATCGCCGCAGTTGACAGCTGTCTAATAAAAGCCAACCATGTGTGAGCTTTCCAATCTGGTATAAGTGCCCTGTATGTACAAGTACAAAAGAATCTTGAGGGAAGGACACCTGTACAGTTGAGGAGAACATAAAAGGTTGACGTGAGAGGAGGAAGGGGGATTTTTGCAAAAATTACCGTTCTCTTACCCTATTTTGAAGCTTGCAGTCATGGCAGCTTGAGCCTCCTATGGGTGAGCCAACGTGAAGACTGATGCAAATCCGCTCCTGACGAGGAAATCTAAGTGCAAAACGAGGGGAAATAGAGAGATCCAGTCAAGTAGCCTAGGAATAGTATTCTCCATTTGATTCTTTCTTATTTTTTTGAAAACGCTGGTGATTACTCTATGTTTTCTACTATGTGGAAGTACAACAAATGCTTTGTTAAATGTTATCTTATTAAATCTTGTTTTATTGTTTAATATTGGGGGTTTGAATGTTCTAAACATGAAAGTGTTATTGTAGTCACAAACACTGGAAGGTGCAGTGACAGTTTGAGCTAATAAGCATTTCAGTGGAAGTTGAGTAAGGACTAAAGGAATTTAGTCCACTTGTTCTTAATAGTGCCATATTGACATCATCGGAATGTGAGGTTAACGTGCATGGTTAAGTCCCAAATTAAATAAAAGAGTGGCATTTGATACATTAATTTTTATTGCATCTACAATCACCTATCTTTTATACCATGTGAGTACTTAGTATACTGCTGAAGATTCATGTTGGGGATCCCAGTTTATCATTACCATATTTTATTTCATTGTTTTTAAGATATTGCTCCTACAATTACCCACACAATTTAATTTATTTTTTTAGCTATTGCATCAACATTAATGACAAAGAACTACCATCCTTGTGGGATCGATATCGGACAAACTCACATCTGTCTACTACACTTCTATCGATAGCATACACTTGCACATTTTTACTGTGATGTTAACAGTCGATTAGACCTAAAGCACGAAGAATAAATATCTATGAACTTGCATATATGGAAAACATGTTGTTTAAAGTTTAAAATTTAGGACATGAATCTGGGATCAATAAGTAATGATTATGTAAGTGTATGTGTCATGAAAATATGTTAAATAATGTGTCTAGAAAGCATAATAATTTCTTTCATGAGTGATTCGATGCATGATGAGTCTATATATGTCTTCGTAGTCTTCAAAAGGGTCCGTCAAGACTAAAAACATGAATCTCTGAAAGGACAAGTCCATGGTCATGGCACTGAAGGACCATATCATGTAATATCATAACTGGTGGGTTATGACATCATATGAGAAGAAGACCATATCATGTAAGGCCGTAACTGGTGGATTATGGCATCATATGGAAAGAAGACCATATCATGTGAGACCATAACTGGTGGGTTATGGCATCATATAGAAAGAATACCATATCATGTAAGACCGTAACTGGTGGGTTATGACATCATATGGAAAAACTTAGGAAATGTTATTGCCTAACGTGGTTCTCTGTGTGTCCTAGGAAAATAAAGGCAAACCTCACTAAGTGTGAGTTTAAGAAAATCCCTATCGCCTAAATCACTAGGAAAGGAAAAGCCTTTGTGGCGAGTACTAGATATTAAAATATTTATTTGTGGCACAACTCTGGAAAGGTAAGACTTCGTGGTGAACCTATTAAGGGATGCCTTTGTGGCAAGTACTTAATGAAAAAGATGCATTTGTGGCAATTTCTGAATAAGGAAGCCCTTGAAGCTATCTTTGGAAAAAAAAAAAAAAGAACACCTCCGTGGCGGACTCTGAATGAAAAGAAGGGAATCTATAACAAACTCTAATAACATCATACAAAGTCTTCTGAAAGTACAGTAAGTATGGTGAACTCTGAAGGAAAAGCTCTGTAAGAGTTGTAGTGAATCCAGTATATTAACATGGTAAAAAGAATTAGACAAGAATGCGCCAATGTAAGTGGCGAACCAAGGGTATTCTGTCTGTAAAGCCCTTTGTGATAGGAATAATTTAAAAATCACAAAAAATAAATTGAAGAATGCGATTAAGGTAACGATGATAGGCAATGCAAGTTATGACCTCAAAATAAAATGTAATACCAATGGTGAAATGAATAGAATCTAAGGGATGTATCCACCAGAGTTAAGTCAAAGAGGAAGAGATAAATAGTTGGACAATAGAGTTCTCAGATGAGATTCAGGTAAATAAGGGTTTACTCACTAAGTTTGATCAAACTTACCTCTGTGTCTTCTTGATTAGAGGTAAGCAAATTAAAGGCTACGCCAAGAGGATTAACACTGTAACGCCCCAAAAATCTTGAAACCCTAATTTCTGTTCATTAAAGTTGGTATGTTTGTGTAGGACTTAGAATATTAATTTTAAGGTGTTGTCGGGATTAATTGAAGCCTTAGAGATAGGGGAGACCATAGGGAAAAATTTATTTTTCTTACTTTAGTGGACCCTAGTCTCCGGCATGAGGTCTCTTGTGTAGATTAAGAAAAATAGGACACAAATGGACTTGCAGTCTAGTGGAAAGTGGCATCACTTGGGAGCTATGAGGTGGCATGGTTGTAAGCTGAAATGGTCCAAGGTTCAAGCTTTAGGAGTGTACTTTTGGAGTGTTTATTTTTCATAGGTGGATGGAAAGAGTTGTGTTGGTTTTGAACTCTTGCCATGGAGAGTTTGAAGTTAAGTGTGTGTGATGGATGTGGAGGAATTTCGGATAAGATTAAGGTGTTATCAAGGAGAAAAATCAGTAGATGAGGAAAGGGAGGAGTTGGTGCTGAATAGGACTTTGGGGGATGGCATATTGACTTGTGGATATAAGAGGAGAGAGCCGAATGTTTTACAAGGTTCTTTGAGTTGCCATTATTTTTATTCTTTCTTTCTCCCCCTCAATCGGTTTCTCCCATTGCTGAATTCACCTATAGCCGAATTCTCTTCTTTATCGATTTACCATTATTCTTCTTTGTCGAATCCTCCATACCCTCTATTCTCAGATTTCCTTTCTTGTTCACCTTTGGTTCTAGCCGATCACTTCTTCTCTTCTTCTCTCTATTAGTGTCGAATAGTCCCTGTCACCATACTAATCTCTAAAGCCAAAAACTTCTTGGGTCGATTGCTTCTTGGGTAAGTACTTTGTCAATTTTCCTTTAGTATGTTAGGTAAAAGCTAGAGGCTATCTAACTTTTCCTATTGTTAAACCTGGAATAACAAGGATAGGTTTCAAAGATCGCAAGCGTGGTAAGGATCGTTAGCAACGAGGTAAGTGCACTTGTTTCGGTTGTGGTTTAGTAAATGGCCGAATGTAATATGGCTTATAGGGGTGACTTATGTGGAATATGAGTCACTTATTTTTGATGATATACGTTTGGGTGAAGATCTAGAGGATAATCGCAAATAGTAGCGAAGAAAAGGCTACTAGAACATGTGGCACACGGTAAAGGTACAGTGAGGTTTCGATTTCTGATAAAGTGTGTATTAAGCCATGATTAACCGTTAAGTGATTTTAATTGTAGGTTTGTGATTAAGGGGTTTGCAGCACGCATGGTTACCAAGTGTGTACAAACACTACACACACGATATCGACAACGTCGAAAAGCTGAAAAGCTGAAAGTGGCTAAATGGGCCTGCTGAACTTGTGGGCCCAAAAAGACAATGGTTGATATGTGAGCATGAATAATGAATTGGCATGAACGGTTGTATGATTGGATCGTAGTTGAGCCCAATGGGCTATATGAGCGTGAAATTAGTTTGATGGGCTATATGAGCATGAAATTGGCTTAATGGGCTATATGACATGAAATGGGCTTAGTGGGCCTTATGAGATTCAGAAATATATGTTAGGGTTTAATGGACTCTAGGCCTAGTTTGACAAACTCTTGAATAACATAAAACTCTTCTAATAATTAAACTTGTCCATGGACAAGTCGCTAGGTTGGAGTGTGGCAACTGACATATGCATGTCTAGGATTGGATCGAGGGAGAGCTTGGTACTTAAGCGGCCCACCTCCTCTTCTCTAGAATCCTACCTGGTACATAGTGTCTGTTCACTTTAACCGCAAGGACTTGTTAATGGGTCAAAGTTCATAACTAAAACCTGAGAGGGACATAATACCCCTAGATTTGTAAAATTACTAAAATACCCCTGATTTGAAAATTACCAAAATACCCTTAGATTTGCAAAATCACTAAAATAGCTCAAATTGTGAAATTACCAGAATACCTTTGATTTGCAGAATTACCAAAACAACCCTGATTTATAAAATTTCCAAAATACCTCTGTTTTTCAACATTACCTGAATACCTCTATAGAGTAGATTTACGAAAATACCTTTGGGTTGTGAAATGACGAAAATACCCCTATGTGTGGAGTATGAGTTTTGTGGATGTTACTCATGTGCATGTTGCATTCATACGATATTCTGTTTAGGTTGCATATGGGTGGAAACTATGGTACGGAGGAAGAATTTGAGGATCGCATAGTCGCTTGACAACCGTGGATCCACCGGTGGCTTTAAGCCCATTATATGATTAGCAACTTTGCTGCAATGTTGAGTATTGCGGCTGTGAGTGCTACCTTTGGTGTGTAGAGGATGGGTGGGTCAATTTAGAAATCCCCACAAGTGTGTATTGGTTGGAAGGGAAATGGTGTATGTAGCGGATGGATTTTTGGGGAAGGTTTTGCATTACCTTGTTTTGCATGTGATATGATATGATATGATATGATATGATATGATATGATATGATATGATATGATATGATATGATATGAGGTCATTGTGGGCTAAGGCCAAGACCACCGATTTTGATAGGGCTTAGGCCCAATGCGAATATTTGTATATTGATTTGATTGCCAATGGTTGTACACACTGAGTTTCGAAACTCACACCCTTTATTTAATGTTTCAGGTGATCCTTAGTAGATGGCCTGACATGGGAGAAGACTCGGAGATGACCACACTACGAGATGTTTAAATTTTTATTTATTTGTTTCAAAAACATGGTTTTAATTGCTTTATTTTAGTTGGATGTAATAAGGCCTTGTACTCTGATTTGACTTTGGATTTTGGGTTTGTTGTTTTCAACTGTTTACTTAAGTATTAAACCTAAGTAAATTTTGTATGTTTAAACTTGGTTTCTGAAGTGCTTAAAATAATAAAATGGGCTTTTATCATTACTTAACAAGACTCAAGGATTTTGGGCTTTTGGGCTTTAAATTGTTTATTAGTAAAATCGTTTTGAAGTGTTCCTTTAATGTGACATTTCAAATTTAGGCCTAACTTCTAGGCCGGGTTTGGGGTGTTACATTTAGCGATATCAGAGCTTGATTGCAAAGTTCAGGCTGTGAAATGGGCCTTAAATTTTGGGTTTTTAAAACAAGTAGATTAAAAAGTTTTTGGCAGGATTCTTGAAAAGTGGTTCACTGAGCCCTCGACGTCGAGCCAAGTTTTCTGTACTACATTTGTTTAAATTACTGAACTGTGTAGATAATGGGCTACTTAAAAATAGCCTTTTAGAGACTAAAGCTTGTAGGAAACTTAAGCCTGTAGTGGATTCTCGACCGCGGAATAACTTTAAAAAATTTTTACTTACATAAGACATGTGCCCTAAACAAGTGGAACTATGTACTAAATTCATAAAAAATTAATTCAGAAATACACAACGATGAGCACTAGAAGAGGTGCGAGAGGCCGCAGCAAAGGTCGTGGAAGTGTTAGGGCAGGGTTGTCCGAGCCAGGCCATATGCCCAAAGTTGGAGTAGGGGACGCTCCAGCCTCACCAGTAGCTAAAAAGGACTATATGAACGGGCTGCCACTACAGATGATGCAGTATTGCATGCCATGCTAAGAATCTTAGAAAGGGCCGTTGGGCCCAAAAGTGGTACAGGAAGTCGTGGGTCAATTGCGGAGCGACTCCGAGCTAATGTGGCGGAGATTTTCAAAGGAGTAGTGGGGGTGCCCCCGAATGTGGCGAAGTATTGGTTGGAAGCTACTAAAAGAATAATGGATGACCTGGATTGCACGACAGAACAGAAGTTAAAGGGGTGATATCCTTACTTAATGAAGAAGGCTATTAGTGGTGGTTGATCGTAAAGGAGGGCAACCAACCAGAGCAGATCACTTGAGAGTTTTTCAAATCGACATTTTAGGGGAAGTACATAGAAGCGGCCTATGTGGATGCCCGAAGGAAGGAGTTTTTTGAGTTTGACTCAAGGATATAAGTCGATAGTAGAGTACGAGGTTGAGTTTTTGTGCCTCAGTCGATATGCCAAGGGGATAGTAGTAATAGAGTATGAAAGATGCGTACGGTTCGATGATGGATTAAGGGATAACCTTAAGGTACTTATAGCTCCACAGGGGGAGAGAGATTTTGCGATTTTGGTGGAGAAAGTAAAAATAGAAGAGGAGGTAAAGAGCAAGGAGCGCCGCAATTGAAAGAAAAAGAAGGGTAAGAACAAGCAAAATATGGAACCTATGGGAGTCGGATAGAGGCCCATGAAAGGGCCAGAGTGAATGGGTCGATTAGAGCTATGGCCCCTATTGCTGCTACTAATAACGGAATACCACTTTGTGCTGAGTGTGGGAAAAGGCATCCGGACGAATGTTGGGGGAGGATGGGAGCATGTTTGGGCTGTGTATCTATAGAGCATAGGGTTAGACAATGCCCGAGAAGGCTAGATCAGGAGCGACCCAATAGTAGAGGTAATTTTAGCCTCGAGAGGGTGGTCAACAACCACCAAGAGGTCATGGTCAAGCTAGAGGTGGCAATGGCGCAGGACGAGGATGTGGAGCATCGGGCAGAGGTGCAAGTCAGGTAGAAGGGAGACAGCCAGCGTTGGTTTATGCTGCTCATTGCAGAGAGAAAGGTGATGCACCAGATGTGATAACGATTACATTCCTTATTTGTGAGCTACCTTATATTGCACTAATTGATGTGGGGTCGACACATTCGTACATTGCATGTAATAAGACTAAAACTGTAGGGGTTGAGTTTGGAATCATTGAGAATGAAATGACTGTGTTAAGTCATTTAGGGCAGTTGGTGAAAGTTAGTAAGCTATTTAGGAATGTACCATTGGTAGTTCAAGGAGTTATTTTTCTAGCAGGCTTGATGGAATTACTGTTTGGTGAGTTCGACCTAATCTTAGGCATGGATTGGTTGACGAGGCACCAAGCAACTTTAGATTGTGCTATGAAGCGGATGGTATTAAGAAGTGTGGAATGTGATGAAATGGCAGCGATTAGGGAACGACGTGATTATTTGTTTAACGTGATTTTAGCTTTAAAAACAGAAAGGTTGGTAAGGAAGGGCTGTGAAGCTTATTTAGCTTATATCAATGATTTGGAATCTAAGAGTATTATTGTCAAAGATTTGAAAATAGTAAAAGAATTCCCTGATGTTTTTTCGGAGGAATTGCAGGGATTACCTCCCAATAGAGAGGTGGAGTTTGGGATAGAGTTGTTACCTGGTATGGCTCTAGTGTCCATTGCACCTTATAGGATTGCACCGAAGGAGCTAGTGGAGTTGAAAGACCAGATTCAGGAGTTGTTGGACCGTGGATTTATTAGACCAAGTGTGTCACCATGAAGAGCGCCGGTGTTATTCGTAAGGAAGAAGGATGGGTCCATGAGGATGTGCATCGATTACAGGTAGTTGAACAAGTTAACCATTAAGAATAAGTACCCTCTACCTAGGATAAATGACCTTTTCGATCAACTTAGGGGAGCCTCAATTTTCTCAAAGATAGATTTGCATTCAGGGTACCATCAACTGAGGGTTAAGGAAGCCAATGTGTATAAGATAACTTTCAAAACTCGTTATGGGCATTACGAGTTTTTAGTAATGTCGTTTGGGCTAACAAATGCACCTGCTTTTATGGATCTCATGAATCGGGTTTTTCAATCGTATCTAGACTAGTTCGTAGTAGTCTTCATAGATGACATCTTGGTATACTCGAGAACGGAGGTTGATCACGATGCACACTTAAGGATTGTGTTGCAAGTTCTAAGGGAGAAGCAATTGTATGCTAAGTTTACCAAGTGTGAATTCTGGCTAAGGGAAGTCACTTTCTTAGGACATGTGGTCTCCACTGAGGGACTTAGAGTTGACCCTCAGAAGGTGGAAGTGGTGTTGGATTGGAAACGACCTAAGACGGTGTTAGAAGTTTGGAGTTTTCTAGGCCTGGTAGGGTACTATAAGTGGTTTGTTGAAGAGTTTTCCCTAATCGCGGCATCATTGACCAAGCTGCTTTAGAAGGGGGTGTCATTTGTGTGGACTGATAAACAGCAAGAAAGCTTTGATAAGCTTAAGAAGGTTTTAACGGAGGCTCCTATTCTGATTCAGCCAGAGCACGGGAAGGAGTTTACGGTTTATAGCGATGCATCACACGTAGACTTGGGTTGTTTTTGATGCAGGAAAGGAAGGTGGTTGCATATGCGTCATGCCAACTTAAAACTCATGAAAGAAATTACCCATCCCATGATTTAGAGTTGGCAGCAGTGGTGTTTGCATTTAAGATTTGGAGGCATTATTTGTATGGAGAGAAGTGCACCATCTATATGGATCACAAGAGTCTGAAGTACCTCTTAACTCAGAAGGAGTTGAACTTGAGACAACACAGATGGATTGACCTTTTAAAGGATTATGATTGCACGATCAAATATCACCCGGGCAAAGTAAATGTGGTGGCTGATGTGCTAAGTCGTAGAGCTATGTTGGACTTGAGTGCAATGTTTGCTCGATTGAGTTTGTATGACGACGGGAGTTTGTTAGCCGAGTTGCAAGTGAAGCCACTGTGGGTTGAGTAGATTAAAGAGAAACAGTCATTGGATAAGACTTTGGATTCTCGATTCAAGCAAATTGAGAAGGGGGAAATGTCAGATTAAATAGTGACAAGTTGTTGTGTTTTCGTGGTAGAATTTGTGTGCCAAGGACGAAGAGCTAAGGAAGTCTATACTATAGGAAGTGCATAGTAGTTCCTATGCTATGCACCCCGGAGGTAGCAAGATGTACCGAGACTTACGAGAACTTTATTGGTGGCCAAGATTGAAGCACGAGGTTACGGAGTTTGTGGGCAAATGTTTGGTATGTCAGCAAGTGAAAGCGAACATTAGTTGCCATCAGGATTACTTCAGCCGATTAAGATCCCACAATGGAAGTGGGAGCGGGTTACTATGGATTTCGTTAGTGGCTACCCTTGACACCTGCTAAGAAGGACTCGGTGTGGGTCATTGTAGATCGGTTAACCAAGTCTGCCCATTTTATACCGGTCCGCACTGACTACTCATTGTAGAAATTGGCAAGGTTGTATGTGGCAGAGATTGTGAGGCTGCATGGAGTTCGATCTCTATTATATTTGATAGAGATCCTCGTTTCACGTCTCGCTTTTGGAAGAAGCTGTATGAAGTGCTAGGTACGAGGTTGGATTTCAGTACAGCATTTCACCCTTAGACTGATGGTCAGTCGAAAATGGTAATTCAAGTTTTGGAGGATATGTTGAGAGGGTGTGTAATTGAGTTTCGAGGTAGTTGGGAGGACTACTTGCCGTTAGCTAAATTTACGTATAATAATAGTTATCAGGCAAGTATTAGAATGGCACCATATGAAGCACTATATGGGCAAAGATGTCGTACTCTGACTTGGTGGACTGAGTTGGGTGAGCGACGAGTTTTGGGTCCAAAGTTGGTAGCTTACACCGAAGATAAGGTAAAGTTGATTCAGGATCGGTTGAAGGAGGTGGCGGATAGGCAAAAGTCGTATGCTGACCTTAAATGAGAGAGATCGAGTATGTTGTGAGGGACATGGTTTTTCTCAAGGTTTCCCCTTGGAAGAAGGTGTTAAGGTTTGGTAGGAAGGAAAGTTAAGCCCAAGGTTCATTAGGCCTTACGGAGTATTGAAACAAATTGGGCCAGTTGCCTATCAGCTGGAATTGCCTTCTGAACTGAACCAAATACACGATGTGTTCCATGTTTCAATGTTAAGGTGTTATCGCTTAGGTCCATCTCACATCGTGTCAGTCAAGGAAATCGAGGTTAGACCAGACCTAACTTTTGAAGATGAGCCAGTTCAAATAATTGATCAAGACGCTAAGGTGCTAAGAAGGAAGTCTGTTCCTTTAGTCAAAGTGCTTTGGCGTAACCATAATGCCGAGGAGGCTACTTGGGAACCTAAGGAGGCAATGTGTCAACAATACCCTCACTTGTTTCAATCAGGTAAATTTCGAGGTCAAATTTTTTTAAGAGGGGTAGATTTGTAACGCCCTAAAAATTCTAAAACCCTAATTTCTATTCATTGAAGTTGGTATGTATGTGTAGCACTTAAAATATTATTTTTAAGTTCTTTTCGGGATTAATTGAAGCCTTATAGATAGGGGAGACCATAGGGAAAAATTTATTTTTCTTGCTTTAGTGGACCCTAGTCTCCGGCATGAGGCCTCTTGAGCAGATTAAGAGAAAATAGGACACAAATGGGCTTGTGGTCCAGTGGAAAGTGGCATCACTTGGGAGCTATGAGGTGGCGTGGTTGTAAGCTGAATAGTCCAAGATTCGAGCTTTAGGAGTGTACTTTTGGAGCATTTATTTTGCATAGGTGACGACAAGAGTTATGTTGGTTTTGAACTCTTCCGTGGAGAGTTTGAAGTAAGCAGGTGTGATGGATGTGGAGGAAATTTCGGATAAGATTAAGGTGTTTTCAGGGATAAAATCAGTAGATGAGGAAAGGGAGGAGTTGGTGCGAATAGGACTTTTGGGGGATGGCATATTCGGCTTGTGGCTATAAGTGGAGAGAGCCGAATGTTTTGCAAGGTTCTTTGAGTTGCCATTATTATTTATTTTTCTTTCTCCCCCTCAATCGATTTTTCCCATTACCGAATTCACCTATAGCTGAATTCTCTTCTTTGTCGATTTACCATCATTCTTCTTTGTCGAATCCTACATACCCTCTCTTCTCAAATTCCCTTTCTTATTCACATTTGGTTCTAGCCAATCACTTCTTCTCTTCTTCTCCCTATTGGTGTCGAATAGTCCCTGTCACCATACTAATCTCTAAAGCTAAAAACTTCTTGGGTTGATTGCTTCTTGGGTAAGTACTTAGTCAATTTTCCTTTAGTATGTTCGGTAAAAGCCGAAGGGCTATCTAACTTTTCCTATCGTTAAACCTGTAATAACAAGGATAGGGTTCAAAGATTGCAAGCATGGTAAGGATCATTAGCAACGAGGTAAGTGCACTCGTCTTGGTTGTGGTTTAGTAAATGGCAGAATGTAATATGGCTTATAGGGGTGACTTATGTGTAATATGAGTCACTTGTTTTTGATGATATACATTTAGGTGCAGATCTGGAGGATAATCGCAAATAGAAGCGAAGGAAGGGCTACTAGAACATGTGGCACACGGTAAAGGTACGGTGAGGTTTCAGTTTTTGAAAAAGTGTGTATTAAGCCATGATTAACCATTAAGTGATGTCGATTGTAGGTTCGTGATTAAGGGGTTTGCAGCACGCATGGTTACCAGGTGTGTACAAACACTACACACACGATATCGACAACGCCGAAAAGTTGAAAAGCCGAAAGTGGCTAAATGGGCCTGCCGAACTTGTGGGCCCAAAACGGCAATGGTTGATATGTGAGCATGAATAATGAATTGGCATGAACGGTTGTATGGTTAGATCGTAGTTGAGCCCAATGGGATATATGAGCGTGAAATTGGTTTCATGGACTATATGAGCATGAAATTGGCTTAATGGGCTATATGACATGAAATGGGCTTAATGGGCCTTATGAGATTCTAGAAATATATGTTAGGGTTTAATGGACTCTAGGCCTAGTTTGACAAACTCTTGAATAACATAAAACTCTTCTAATAATTAAACATGTCCATGGACAAGTCGTTGGGTTGGAGTGTGGCAACGGACATATGCATGTCTAGGATTGGATCTAAGGAGAGCTTGGTACTTAAGCGGCCCACCTCCTCTTCTTTGGAATCCTACCTGGTGCATAGTGTATGTTCACTTTAATCGCAAGGACTTGTTAATGGGCCAAAGTTCATAACTAAAACCCGAGAGGGACCAAATACCCCTATATTTGTAAAATTACTAAAATACCCCTAATTTGAAAATTACCAAAATACCTTTAGATTTGCAAAATCACTAAAATAGCCCGAATTGTGAAATTACCATAATACCCTTGATTTTCAAAATTACCAAAACAACCCTGATTTACAAAATTTCCAAAATACCTTTGTTTTTCAACATTACTTGAATACCCCTATAGAGTAGATTTACGGAAATACCCTTGGGTTGTGAAATGACGAAAATACCCCTATGTGATGAGTATGAGTTTTGTGGATGTTACTCATGTGCATGTTGCATTCATACGATATTCTCTTTAGGTTGCATATGGGTGGGAACTGTAACACCTTTTACCCGAGACTGTCACCAGAGTCGAGTACGAGGCATTACTAGACTTAACTTACTTGTTTGGGGCATAAAAAATTGCTTTTAAAATTATTTCCTTATTCATAATGAAATTGTCCATTTGCATCATGGTCACTAAATTGACTATAACACGAGTTAAGAAACTCTAAATTTAGATCCGTAAATTTTCCTTGAAACTAGACTCATATATCTTCTTACTATAATTTTTCTAGAATTTTTGGTATGGAAAATTGATATAGTTTATTAGTTAAATTCTCCATTGTTACACTATTTGATAGTTCTGACCCCTGTGCATTAAAAATCAATTATATCATAATATAAAATTCTTTTTCCTACACCATTTCTTTCATATAAAAATAGACTCAATAAGATTTAATTCTATATCTCATTCACACCCTAATTCCATTTCTATTATCCTTAGCGGTTTTTCAAAATCACATCATAGGTGCTGTCGAAAACTGTTCCCCTGCAGATTTTTACTCTTTCATAATTTCTTTGTAATAACTATCATCTAGGCATACATAACATCCAAAACATGTTCTTAATTAACCATTTTAATGGCTAATCATTATCAGGAATTTACAAGCCAATCTTAAACCATATCATAAGAACATACCCACAAAATGGCTAAGTCCCTATACATGCCATAACTTAAGACGTTCGAATCAGAAAATTTCGAGTTAATCCTTTGATAGTGTGTAACGATCTCTGACATCCTTGCGATCCTTGAGTTGGCTTATAATACTATAAAAAGAGAGAAAGGAATGGGAATAAGCATAATGCTTAGTAAGTTTGCATGTAAATGAATAACAACATTCTTAATGAATTATCTTAATCTTTTCTTATCAAGATCATTTAAGCTTTTAACTCAATACACTTAAACTTTGCATTCTTACCTGTACCTTTTAACATGAACTTGTCTTACCTTTCCTTTGATATACTCTTTGAATTTTCCATTGAACCACTTGAAATACTAAGGATACACGGGTACCTTTCCTTTTGAAACTTAACCATTTCCATGTCTTGACATGGTCTTACATGGTATCCTTGCCTTATGAACTCACCAATGCCATGCCTTGGCATGGTCTTACATGATTTCCTTAAACCCTAATGTCATGACATTTGTATCCTACAGATTCCTAAGGTTCAACTGGAACTTTCTGAGATTGTTTCTTCATCAATTCATGCTTGAGTCTTTAAATGATAAATTTACAGAATAAATATATAAATGCTGGAATTTAATAGTATTAAATGTAAAATAATAGAATATTGCATTTATTTACCGCAAACTTACCTCGAAACAAAATACGATCAACTATAGTGATTTAATCCACTATCTTTTTCTTTCCCTGGTCTAACTCTGGATTCTGTTCCTCTTGATCTATAATAGCAAATTTAGCTTATTTAATACTCACATTTATTAAAACAGCCATTAACTCTAACTTTGGCAAAATTACGATTTTGCTCCTAAACTTTTACATATTTAAACATCTACCCCAAAGCTCAGAAATTAAAATTTATCCCTTATTCTTATGTTTTATAACATGCTGATCATTTCTCCCTTCTATGACAATATCAAAATCTCACTCTAACATATACTTATGAACATTAGGTATTTTTACCGATTAAGCCGTTTTACTTGTTTTCACTTAAAATCGCTTAGAAAAAGTTGTTTAACATAATTTTATACTTCATATTCTATCATAAAACATCAAAATAAACACATTTCACCTATGGGTATTTTTCCAAATATGAGCCCTAGGTTAAATTATTGCTAAATTAAGCTAAATCAAGTTACCAGGACTCCAAAAACGTAAATAACATTAAAAACGAGGCTTAGATGCACTTACTATGAGCTTGAGAGGTTGAAGAAACCCTAGCTATGGTGTCCCCTTTGAAATTTCGTTCAAATGAAGAAAATGAACACATTTTGCCATCTTTTTCCCTTTTAATTTCTTTTTATTACCAAATGACTTAAATACCCTTCATTAAAACTTTAGTTATTTTTATCTATGTATGTCCGTTTTTGTCCATGGATATATAATGGTCTAATTACCATTTAAGGACCCCTACTTCAAACCCCCATTTCAATCAAGTACTTTATAAATTAGAACCCCTATTTAGAAACTTTTGCAAACAAGTCCTAATAGGCAATTAAAGCATGCAATCAATAAAATTTCTTATCAATACTCTAACACATGTATTTAATTACTAGGTAAATCATAATAATTAATCAAAACAAACTTTTCTATCTCAAATTTGTGGTTTTGAAACCACTATTCTATTTAGGCCCTATTTCGGCATGTGACATTTCTCCCCCTTTAGGGATTTTCGTCCCCGAAAATTTTACCTGTGAAGAGATTTGGGTACTGTTTCTGCATAGTGTAATAGCCCGATTTAGGGGTTAGTCAGAATAGTGATCTCAAAATCACTAATTTGAGGTTAGAGAAAATTATTTTCATGTTATTTTATGTTTTTTAACATGTTTATAAGGGTGCATGGAAATTTTGGTGTCTTAATTTTAGCAATTTCTAGATAAATTGGGGAAAAGGACTAAATCGCATAAAGTGTAAAAGTTCTATTTTATTTGCTAGAAGCACCAAAGAGCCATGGGTTGTAGATTGGAGGCCCCAAATGTGTAATTTGGCCTTGTTAAGTGTGTTGTTTGGCCATAATATGCAAAAGGGGGACAACAGTAATAATTATGGTTGAAGTGGGTGATATTAGTTGAAAAAAAGAGAGAGAAATAAAATAAGATGAAATAAACAAGGAGCTATCATATTTTTATTTCTTCTCTCTTTCCACCAAAAATATCAGCCATGGGAGGGGTTTGAAAGCTTCAAATTTTCAGCAAACTTTACTCCATTCAAGTAAGTGATTTTGATGATCTTTCTTGATAATTTTTGTACTTTTGGAGTCCCAAAAGCTTAAGCTAGCTAATGGGGGGGACAAATTTGCAACATGGTTGAGAGTCTAGGGACTTGCCATGAGAGATTTTATGCTGGTTGTTGAGTTTTTTTGGAAGAAAATGAATGTTATGAAGATGAGAAACAACTTTTGTGAAAGGTGTTGTCATGAAAATACCTAATTGGGACTAAAATGCAAAAGTTGTAATTTGTTCATTAAGGCATGAAATAGTTGGAATTGTGAGTAGTTGTAAGAGGATTAAATGTTCAACTAAGTTTGTTTAACAAGAAAATGTGACAAAAATTTATTTACGAGCCTAGGGGCAAAATCATAATTTTGCCAAAGTGTAGGGGCAAAATAGTCATTTTTCCTAAAGTGTAGTTTATGGTGAATTATGAATTATAAGTGATTAAATCAGTAAATTTTATTGTTCTAGATCAAAGAAAATGAGATTCAAACTTAGAACGGGTGAAAAGAGAAATATGGGCAAAAAGTCCCTTTCGGCCATTTCGACATCGAGGTAAGTTCATGTGTGAATGTGGCAATTATGTATAAGTTAATTTAGTATTACAATTTTGTATGGAATGTATACCTACTCGATGATTGTATGAAATATCTTTCAATGAGACGTCAAGAGAAATGAGTTTGGGAGTAATGGGGAATGGATATAGCATTATATGATGATAGTTATAGTTTCGTGTAAAACCCTATAGGAATATGGCCTCGGTGTAAGAATTCATATAAGACCATGTCAAGGACATGGCATCGACATGTTAATGTATGTAAGACCCTATTGGGGTATGATGTCAATGAGAACTATATGTATGAGACTCAAGCTAGTTATTTAATAATTTGAATGATTCAATGAATATGTTGAATGTATGCGATTGTACCACGAGAAGCACAAGTATGTGTTAGAACTGAATTGATATGAATTCAATATATGATGAACCCTAGTGGGATATGTATAATTAATGCACCTTAGTTGCATGAGATAGATTTGTTAATGCATTATGTGAATGCGGATGAGAATCGTAGAAAGTTAAGCAAGAATGATAGTGAGTGAGGATGTTTACGGATGAACAATTGAATTAAAGAAATGTATGAGGATAGATATTTGTGAATGTATAATATCGGTGGGTTGTGTGCGATACCACCTGATATATTATTATTAGTTGATGGGCTGTGTGCGATACCATCAACCATATTACTATCGGTAGGCTATGTGCGATACCACCTGATTAATTAGTAATCGATGGGCTGTGTGCGATACCATCACTTATGAATGATTAGTGAGCTAAGTACAAAATCACCATAGGTATAAATGAATGGTGGGCTATGTGCGATACCACCCTATAAGAGATTCAATGGTAGGCTAAGTGCGTAACCACCGAGAGATTAGTAGTATGAGTGGCTTATTGAAAATGCTTGATGTGTTGTTTTTTATGATCATGTGGTGATCAATGTAGGAATGTATGTTAATTAAATAGGAATTTGGCTTGTGGCACAGTTAGAACGCGGTAAGAGATGGAGTGAGTAAGCCTTAAGAATGGTTGAGTAAGCAGCCATGTGTTAGTGAGAAAAACTTATTGAAATGCATTGTAATTGTGTATATTTAATGAATACCAGTGCTTATCAGTTATATGCAGATGAACTTACTAAGCATTATTGCTTACTCCTTTCCATTTTTCATCTCTTATAGGTTAATTTAGCTAGCTCGGGTTGGAGATCGCTGGAGATGTTTTCACATTATTGATCAAACACTTGGTATGAGGTTTCAAGTTCTTATGAGTCATGGCATGTATAGGGCTAGTACTTAAGGTTGATTAAGTCATTGTCGATGTAGCCAAATTGTGTTGGCCTAAGAGAACTTATGTTTTGTTAGTATATAGCCATAGATGAGGGCCTAAGTTGTTTGTAATTACATGGGAAATAGTTCTCCCTAGTATATGGGTTGAAGACTTTATTTCTTTTATGATTAAACGTCTTTAATTC
This sequence comes from Gossypium rotundifolium, assembly GCA_025506655.1. NCBI lineage: Eukaryota > Viridiplantae > Streptophyta > Magnoliopsida > Malvales > Malvaceae > Gossypium > Gossypium rotundifolium. Next base: position 134,872,052 of record CP106729.1, on the reverse strand, counting down.
AATAGTGACATCGATGTTATGTGTAGTTATGTGATAAGGTATGAAATGTATTGAATCGAGCATGAATTTGATCTTAATTTCAGGGTGGCATTTGGCTTGGTAAATAGCCTCTAAGTGCCCACACATGGATGGACACATGGACTGTGTCTAGGACGTGTGCACCCTGTACCTTTGTATTTTAAGTCAGAATAGACCATGGGTGAATCCCACAGCCATTCGTTTGGGCCGTATGTAGTACACGGGTAGAAGACACAGGCGTGTCAAGGTCGTGTGAGTATAGTCAGTAACTCTCCACGGTTGGAGGACATGGGCGTGTGTAGGGGTACATAAGCGTGCCCCAAACCACATGGGTATGTGGCCCCTACTTCCAAGAAAGGTTTTTTCATTGAGTTCCAAAAGTTTCGAACATGAGTTTAAGGCCTCGTAGGCCAATGAGATGTATGAATTATTTGAGAGAGAAAGGTTCTTAATCGGTAACAAAAATTTTATGGCCCGTAATTTCATGATTAAGCAAGTTCTAGTATAGTAATGTCTCGTATCTGGACTAGGCCTCGGACTCGAGTATGGGGTGTTACATTTAGTGGTATCAGAGCATGGTTTAGTCGGTTCTCGGACTAACCTAGCGTGAGTAAGAGTCTAGCTATACATGCCATAGGTGGACCGTGATAGTGTGGTATCTCCCGGCTCTAACGCAATTGTTTCGTTAAGACATGATGGTTCCCAACTGAGCTAAATCCAATAATGTTGTAAGTGATAATGAGGTAATTGAAATACTCTTGTGCATTAATGAGATTCAAAAAAAAAGTATGAATAGAAGTATATGACATATGTGTGATAATACACGAAATGAGAATTATAAAATGATAAGCTTCTCTGTATTGGCTTGATGTGCATAAGGTGTTGTGTATTTATCCTATTAGGTCAGGTGCATATAGTGAGTAAATTTACCCAGAGAATGGGGTATATGTGTATGTATGATTGTTTGCATGATGTATGATTAATATGACTACATAGTTGAATCTCATGTGTGACTGTTAAAGTAGAAGATGTATGATGTTTTATTTCGTGACTCTGTGTGAGACCACGCGTGTTATGGTGTGAGAGTTAAATTGGGAAGTTTGACTAAGTAGAATGCAAGGATGAGTATGGTCATTCAATGATAAAATGGTGAATAAGACCATGGTTGGACCATGGCGGTAAATGTGATACCATATATGACCATGTCTGGGACATGGCATTGGCATCGATGCATGATCCCGTATAAGACCATATCTAGGATATGGCATCGGCATCAATATGAGTTTCCATGTAATACCATATCTGGGATATGGCATTGGTGTTGATATGAGATTTCGTGTAAGACCATAGCGAGGCTATGGCATCGTGACGACATGTAAAGTAATAGCTGGGCTATAATGTTGTGATATGAGTAAGACCATAGTTGGACTATGGCAATCAAGTAAACGACGTACTCAAACCCGTAAGACATTCTTTAATTGATAAGTGACGGTAAGAGAAAATAGAGTTAAATGTTGAGTACTCAAGTAGAAAGTAACATGAAACTTGAGTAATTGAAATCATTATTCAAAGTATGAGGGATAGAAACAAATGTAGCATGATGAATATGAAAACTCACTTGGGACGAGTTGTGTGACTATGATGATATTTCATTGATGATGAAATTTTAAATCATATGTATGTAGTCACGAGAGACAAGTCAAGGGGCTCTGTGACCCCACCCTCCTTACCACTGTCGAATTATGATAAGATGTTATAAGAGTCAAATTGAGTAAGTTTGTATGTGATTAACACAATATTTATGTTAGCATTCTGGGAATGCTTTGTATCACATTGATACATGACACTCTACTAGATAGAGTAATTGTTGTTGAACACGGGGTTGAAGTCCTAGGGGACTATAATGAAAAGGCTATCACTAAGATATGAAATAGATAAGGTCCAGTATAAGACCATGTTCGAGGCATGGCCTCGGCGCCAAGTTATGATTCTATATAAGACCACATCCAGAATGTGGCTTCGATAATAGATATGAGAACCGTATGAGACCATATTTGGAATATGGCATCGATACCTGATGCAAAAACCCATATAAGACCTTAATCGGGTTATGGCATTAGCATTTAGAGGTGACTTCATATAAGACCACCTCGGAAGTGTGGCATTGGTTTCGTGCCTACATGAATGATGATGAATGTGCGTCTTTGATTATCTCTAGTAATCAGTGGGATAGATAGATGAGTCTAGAGGTAGAAAAGAGAATTGTACTAAAGTCATGTGAATGAGTGAATACAGGCACTTGTGAACGAATCATGAAGAAATGAGTACGATGTGTGGCATAGTATGTGCTTAATAAAGGGCAGGTATGAGTAAATTGGCTTGAAGCCTGTGACCTGTGCATGATTAATTAATACCATGAATGAATTATAATGATTCCCTTGGATATTATGTATTAATACTTGTTTCCCTTCCAAGGTGATGTGGATGTTCTTTTCAGAAAATTGTGATTGTGTAAGAATGTTAGCTGATTGAGAAATCAGACTAAGCGGTTGTTAATTTAGTTAATTGAAATCAACATTTCTTTATTTTCTCGTAATCCTATTCGAGTGCTTGGAGGGAGAAGTTGGGAATGATTCTAGTATAAGAAGTGAAATCATGAGTTTCGTGTTGTATGATGAGTTTTCGGGCAAGCCAAACAGAGTTAACGAATTCGATAGAGATGTCCCTCCTATCGTGAGATATGACAATAGTAAAGGTTTTAGATCAGCATAGCAAAAGAAACTCAGATGAGAATGTGCTTAAGGTATGTTATCAGTATGGAGAAAATATATTAATGTATTGAGATATGATTCAAGTTCTGTGTATATTTGAGCGTGAATCAGTGAAGAGAATAAAATTTTGTGTGCACGAGAGTAGAGAGCATGATATAAGGATGTCCTCATCGAAATGTTCAAACCATGGTGGTTGAGTTGAAAGCTATAGAAGGAACTATTAATTGAAAGATCTAATACTGAGTTCAGTCTGAATTGAGAAAAATAGTTGACCGGTTAGTGATCCAGAGATGATCACTTTTGTGTCTGTGTTGTGAGTTAGGTGTTATGAAATGATTCATGGGAAACTTGATGTGTACTTTCTGAATTTTAATGAGTGGGGGGTATCTTATGCTACAGAAGATCTTGAAATGAAATAGTGGAAAGGGCTTGAGCTATTACAATGAAGAGTACAATTATTGTAATACTTCCCAGATGGTAGACAAAGTACAGGTGTTGAATGAAAGATCCATGTTAAGTAAAGCGAGTTAGTTACTCGGTGGATCTTAGTTGGTAATATCCTAGTTTCAACAAGGTTAACGACTAGAATGAGTCTTCCTTTCAGAGTAAAGGAGTTCAAAAAAAATGAGGTAGTAAATGGTATTTTAAATAAGCTCTGAATGAATTTATTTAAGATGGTAAAATCCAATTTGGATAAGATTTCCGTTGTTGATGTTTCCTTGAGATAGAAGCTGAATGATGATAAATCCAGAACTTATACAGAAGTTTTGGTATTAGATTTAGTAGTAGCATATCTACTGATGCAAGAATAAGGAAGTACAGTTATGTGCGTAAATGTTTTGAAACTAGAATACATTTTATGATATGATTGAGTTTATGGTCAGAAGTAATTGACCACTAAAATTTGAGTTTTTTTTAAAAGTGTACAAGTCAAGAGTATTAAAATTGGTGAATACTTTAATGAAGAAGTGAGATAAAACCTTATTGATTTCAATTTTAACTTGAAAAAAATTCCCAAGAAAGGAAATGTCATTCGAATTGTCGTAAATCGATTGGTAAGGATTCGAATGATCATTTGGACTTGTACAGAGTTCTAAATTAGTGGATTACTAAGTATACTCTTTGGGGGAAGAAATACCTAGGTCGCAAGTGATGCTTCGACCTTGTGAATGATAGCTTAAAGGTTGTTGACAAGAGAACTTGAGGATAAGTGGATTTGTGATTTTGAAGAGTTTATGGAAACGTTTTAAGGAGGTGAGTAGCAACTCCTCCTTATAAGATTTTCGGGGACAAAAATCCTTAAAGGGAGAATTGTAACAGCCCGATTTAGGGGTTAGTCAGAACAGTGATCTCGAAATCACTAATTCGAGGTTAGAGAAAATTATTTTCATGTTATTTTATGTGTTATAACATGTTTATAATGGTGCATGAAAATTTGGGTGTCTTAATTTTAGCAATTTCTAGCTAAATTGGGGAAAGGACTAAATCGCATAAAGTGTAAAAGTTCTATTTTATTTGCTAGAAGCACCAAAGAGCCATAGGTTGTAGATTGGAGGCGCCAAATGTGCAATTTGGCCTTGTTAAGTGTGTTGCCATAATATGCAAAAGGGGGACAAGAGCATTAATTATGATTGAAGTGGGTGATATTAGTTGAAAAAAAAGAGAGAAATAAAATAAGATGAAATAAACAAGGAGCTATCATCTTTTTATTTCTTTTCTCTTTCCACCGAAAATATCATCCATGTGAAGGGTTTGAAAGCTTCAAATTTTCATCAACCTTTACTCCATTCAAGTAAGTGATTTTGATGATCTTTCTTGATAATTTTTGTACTTTTGGAGTCCCCAAAGCTTAAGCTAGCTAATGGGGGGACTAATTTGCAACATGGTTGAGAGTCTACAGACTTTCCATGAGAGATTTTATGCTGGTTGTTGAGTTTTTATGGAAGAAAATGAATGTTAGGAAGATGAGAAACAACTTTTGTGAAAGGTGTTGTCATGAAAACACCTAATTGGGACTAAAATGCAAAAGTTGTAATTTGTTCATTAAGGCGTGAAATAGTTGGAATTGTGAGTAGTTATAAGAGGATTAAATGTTTAGCTAAGTTTGTTTAACAAGAAAATGTGACAAAAATTCATTTACGAGCCTAGGGGCAAAATCATAATTTTGACAAAGTGTAGGGGTAAAATAGTCATTTTTTTCCTAAATTGTAGTTTATGGTGAATTATGAATTATAAGTGATTAAATCAGTAAATTTTATTGTTCTAGCTCAAAGAAAACGAGATTCGGACCTAGAACGGGTGAAAATAGAAATGTGGGCAAAAAATCCCTTTAAGCCATTTCAACATCGAGGTAAGTTCATGTGTGAATGTGGCAATTATGTATAAGTTAATTTAGTATTCCAATGTTGTATGGAATGTACACCTACTCGATGATTGTATGAAATATCTTTCAATGAGATGTCAAGACAATTGAATTTGGGAGTAATGGGAAATGGATATAGCATTTATATGATGATAGTTATAGTTTCGTGTAAAACCCTATAGGAATATGGCCTCGATGTAAGAATTCGTATAAGACCATGTCAAGGACATGGCATCGACATGTTAATGTATGTAAGACCCTATTGGGGTATGATGTCAATGAGAACTATATGTATGAGACTCAAGATAGTTATTTAATAATTTGAATGATTCAACGAATATGTTGAATGTATGCGATTGTACCACGAGAAGCACAAGTATGTGTTAGAACTGAATTGATATGAATTCAATATATGATGAACCCTAGTGGGATATGTATAATTAATGCACCTTAGTTGCATGAGATACATTTTTTAATGCATTGTGTGAATGCGGATGAGAATCGTAGAAAGTTAAGCAAGAATGATAGTGAGTGAGGATGTTTATGGATGAACAATTGAATTAGAGAAATGTATGAGGATAGATATTTGTGAATGTATAATATTAGTGGGCTGTGTGCGATACCACCTGATATATTATTATTAGTTGATGGGCTGTGTGCGATACCATCAACCATATTACTATCGGTGGGCTACATGCAAAACAACCTGATTAATTAGTAATCGATGGGCTGTGTGCGATACCATCACTTATGAATGATTGGTGAGCTAAGTGCGAAATCACCATAGGTATAAATGAATAGTGGGTTGTGTGCGATACCACCCCATAAGAGATTCAATGGAGGCTAAGTGCGTAACCACCGAGAGATTAGTAGTATGAGTGGCTTATTGAAAATGCTTGATGTGTTGTTTTTATATGATCATGTGGTGATCAGTGCAGGAATGTATGTTAATTAAATGGGAATTTGTCTTGTGGCACAGTTAGAACGCGGTAAGAGATGGAGTGAGTAAGCCTTAAGAATGGTTGAGTAAGCAGCCATGTGTTAATGAGAAAAACTTATTGAAATGCCTTGTAATTGTGTATATTTAATGAATATCAGTGCTTATCAGTTATATGTAGATAAACTTACTAAGCATTATTGCTTACTCCTTTCCCTTTTCATCTCTTATAGGTTAATTTATCTAGCTCGGGTTGGAGATCACTGGAGATGTTTTCACACTATCTATCAAACACTTGGTATGAGGTTTCAAGTCCTTATGAGTCATGCAATGTATAGGGCTAGTACTTAAGGTTGATTAAGTCATTGTTGATGTAGCCAAATTGTGTTGGCCTAAGAGAACTTATGTTTTGTTAGTATATGGCCATAGATAAGGGCCTAAGTTATTTGTAATTACATGGGAAATAGTTCTCCCTAGTATATGGGATGAAGACTTTATTTCTTTTATGATTAAACGTCTTTAATTCAATAGTGATATCGATGTTATGTGTAGTTATGTGATGAAGTATGAAATGTATTGAATCGAGCATGAATTTGATCTTGATTTCAGGGTGGCATTTGGCTTGGTAAATAACCTCTAAGTGCCCACACACGGATGGACACACGGGCGTGTGTCTAGGCCATGTGCACCCTATACCTTTGTATCTTAAGTCAGAATAGACCATGGGTGAATCCCACGGCCGTTTGTTTGGGCCTTGTGTAGTACACTAGTAGAAGACACGGGTGTGTCAAGGCCGTGTGAGTATAGTCACTAACTCCCCACGGTTAGAGGACATGGGCGTGTGTTGGGGTACACGGGCGTGCCCCAAACCACATGGGCATGTGACCCCTACTTCCAAGAAAGGTTTTTCGATTAAGTTTCGAAAGTTTCCAAACATGAGTTTAAGGCCTCGTAGGCCCATGAGATGTATGAATTGTGTGAAAGAGAAAGGTTCTTAATCGGGAACAAAAATTTTATGGCCCGTAGTTTCATGATTAAGCAAGCTCTAGTATAGTAATGTCTCGTATCCGGTCTAGGCCTCAGACTAGGGTATAGGGTGTTACACATAGTCTCTTCAGGCTCTCATGTTGCCTCGTCTATCCCATGCCTGTTCCATAATACTTTCACAAGTGCAATACTTTTGTTCCTTAATTGCTTAACCTCTCGAGCTAGAATTTTTACCGGTTCCTCACCGTAAGTCATATCTGGCTGAATCTCAACCTCTATCTGTGGAATTACATGCGACGGATCTGAACGATAATGACGTAGCATGGACACATGAAACACATCATGAATCTTCTCTAACCCAGTCGGCAAAGCTAACCGATATGCCAATGGCCCAACTCTCTCTATCACCTCAAACGGTCCAATAAAACGTGGACTTAGTTTGCCTTTCTTGCCAAATCTAAGAAATTTCTTCCCCGGGGATACTTTCAAGAATACCCTATCACCAACTTAAAATTTAATTTCTTTTCTTTTCAAATCTGCATAGGATTTCTGTCTATCTGAAGCTACTTTCAAGCAATCTCTAATGACCTTTACTTTCTCTTTTGTTTCTTTGACTAGATCAACCCCGTAAATCTAATTTTCTTTAAGCTCTGTCCAATAAAAAGGTGTGCAACATTTACGTCCATACAAAGCTTCATAAGGTGCCATATTCAAACTCGATTGATAACTGTTATTGTAGGAAAACTCTATTAATGGAAAATATTTCTCCCAACTACCTTGAAATTCTAATACACAACATCTAAGCATATCTTCAAGTACCTGAATAACTCTCTCTAACTAACCATCGGTCTACGGATGGAAAGCTATACTAAAACTCAACTTTGTACCTAAAGCTTCCTGCAATTTCTTTCAAAACCGTGAGGTAAATCTTAGATCTCTATCTGAGATAATCGATAACGGTACTCCATATAGTCTGACTATCTCTGAAATATACAACTTGGCCAACTTGTCAAGTGAATAATCCATACGAACTGGGATAAAATGAGCTTTCTTTGTTAGCTTATCAATCACAACCCATACTGCATCTTTCTTTCCGGGTGTAAAAGGCAATCCTGTCACAAAATCTATAGTAACTTGGTTCCATTTCCACCCGGGAACTAATATAGGTTGCAATAAACCTGAAGGTACCTAATGTTCGGCCTTTACCTGCTGACAGATCAAGCATCTAGATACAAACTTTGAAATATCTTTTTTCATTCCTGCCCACCTATACATTTTCTTCAAGTCATTATACATCTTTGTACTACCTGGGTGAATAGACAAAGAACTGCTATGTACTTCCGGTAAGACTTTTTGAATAAGTTCATCATTCTTTACACATAAACTGTCTCTGAACATCAAAAAACCGTCGGAACCGATCTGAAAATTAGACTCTACACCGACTCGCACTGAACTCTTTTGGCTTGCAACTCATTGTGATCCTTCTGAGCTTCACAAATTTCTTCAAGAAACATCAGTTTAGCTCTCAACTCAGCTAAGATAGAACCATCATCTGATAAGGCCAAACTAGTGTGCAAAACTCTTAATGCAAATAAAGATTTTCTACTCAAAGCATTAGCAACAACATTTGCCTTACCTGGGTGATAATCTATCACTAGCTCATAATCTTTAATCAACTCTAGCCATCTTCTTTGCCTCAAGTTTAGATCTTTCTAAGTCATCAAGTATTTTAAACTTTTATGGTCAATAAATATTTGGCATTTCTCACCATAAAGTGATGTCTCCAGATTTTTAATGTAAATACAATAGCAGCTAGCTCAAAATCATGTGTCGGATAATTTCTATCTAGAGGCATAAGAAATTACCCTTCCTTCTTGCATAAGTACACAGCCTGGTCCATTCAAGGATGCATCACTGTAAATCACAAACTCTTTACCTGGTTCTGGTTGGACTAAGACAGGAGCTTCAGTCAACAATGCCTTTAACTTGTCGAAACTCACGACACTTCTCGGTCCATTCAAACTTGACAACTTTACATATGATCTTGTCAATGGAGTAGCTATCATAGAAAATCCCTCTACAAATCGTCTATAATAACCGACAAGACCAAGAAAACTTCTGACCTCTGATACATTCCTAGGAGGCTTCCAATCAACAATGGCTGAAATCTTGCTCAGATCAACTCTAATACCTTCACCTGAGACAATATGTCCAAGAAAACAAACTTCCCGTAACCAGAACTCACTTTTGCTGAACTTGGCATAAAGTTGATTATTTCTCAAAATCTGTAAATCTATTCCCAAATGCTCTGCATGCTCAGTCTCATCATGAGAATAAATCAAGATGTCATCAATGAACACAACTACCAACTTGTCCACGTGAGGTCTGAAAATTTTGTTCATTAAATCCATGAAAATGGCAGGAGCATTAGTTAAGCTAAATGGCATCACAAGAAACTCATAATGACCTTATCTAGTTTGAAAAGTAGTCTTCGGGACATCTGACTCTTTAACTCGCAACTGATAGTATCCGAATCTCAAATCTATCTTAGAGAACATAGTGGCTCCCTTTAATTAATCAAACAAATCATCTATTCTAGGCAGTGGATATTTGTTCTTGATGGTTACCTTGTTAAGCTGTCGATAGTCTATGCACAATCTCATGGAACCGTCCTTCTTGTTCACAAATAACACTGGTGCACCCTATGGTGAACAACTAGGTCTTACAAAGCCTTTATCAGTTAATTCCTGTTGCTAAGATTTCAATTCTTTCAATTCTATCGAAGCCATTCTATAAGGAGCAATAGAAATAGGTGTGGTACCTAGAATCAATTCAATACCAAACTCAACTTCTCTGATAGGAGGCAAACCTAGTAGTTTTTCCGAAACACATAAAAAACTCACTTACCACAGGTACTGATTCAATTTTCAACTTTGGATCTTTAGTATTCAATACAAAATCAAGGTAAGCTTTACATCCTTTCCTCAAACATTTCTGAGCAGACATAACAGAAATCATGGAAATTTAAATATATGACTCATCTGAATTAACCCAAATAATTTCACCATTTTCATATTTCAACTCAATGAATTTCTTTGCACAATTCACTATCACATCATGTGTAGTTAACCAATCCATACCAAGAATCATATCAAAGTCATCAAATGGCAATAGCATGAGATCGGCCGGAAAACAATAACCTCTAATCATCAAAGGGTAATTTTTACATACTTTGTTTACTAACACATATTGACCTAATGGATTCAATATTTTAATCACAAATTTCGTAAACTCTATGGGCATGTTCATACTAGGCATCAATTTCATACAAACATAGGAATGGGTTGAACCCGGATCAATCAAAGCAATAACATTAACATCATGAAGAGAAAATGTACCTGTAATTACGTCGGGGGAGGATGCCTCTTCACGAGCACGAATAACATAAGTCCTTGTGGGTTTCTCTGAGGTCTACCTCTAACGGGGGCATTGCCTAATCTTGCACTTGGTATTACTTCTCTTTTAACGAACTCGGGACACTCCCGAATGAAATGATCTGGTGTACCACATCAAAAACAACCAGTCTCAGTTGCTCGACATTGATCTGGATGACATTGACCACATTGAGGACACTCGGGTCTATCAGGCTGAATACTGCCAACATTCACAATCGAAGTGGTTTGAGCTTTTGGATCCATAAATCTTCTACCTCTGTTTCGGCTAGAATACCCGCTTGAGAAATTAGATCTCGTAGATAACTCTCTAGGCCTCTTAGATGTAGACTGAAACGACTTGCTCATTTGTCTTTTCTTCATACCTTGCATCTCAATTTCAGCTTTACCCTTTCCTTTCAACAACTCCTCTGCCTTACAGGCTCGGTCAACTAAAACAACAAACCCTTTTATCTCTAGAACACCAACTGACAATCGAATATCATCATTGAGCCCGTCCTCAAATCTTTTTGCACATGATAGCCTCTGTAGACACACACTCTCGAGCATAATTGTTGAGTCAGATAAATTCACGTTCATAATTGGTCACAGTCATCTTACCCTGTTTTAACTCAAGGAACTCTTTTCTTTTCTAGTCAATGAATCTTTGACTGATGTATTTCTTATGGAACTCCTCCTGAAAGAAATCCCAGGTAACTCTTTCTTTCGGTACTACTGACACAAGTGTCTTCCACCACTGGTAGGCCGAATCTCTAAGAAGTGACACCAAACATTTAATACACTCTTCCTGTGTGTAGGATAACTCTTCAAAGACTCTGATAGTATTCTCGAGCCAAAATTCAGCTTTCTCTGCATCATCATCTTCGGTAGCCCGAAACTCATCGTCCCCTTATTTTCTAATCTTGTCAACGGGAGGCTTCTCTCTTCTGACTGTATCTGTGATTGGGGAAGCTACGTGGGTAGTCTGAGGATCATGAGGGGGTGGAGGTCTAACGGCCAGGTTCGTACAAACAAAGTCAGCAAACCATTCATTTATAACTTGGAAGAAGGCTTCTCGAGCCCCTCCTCCCTAACTAACTGTAATAGGCCTTTCACTACTATCTGGTGGCACCGTCCTTTCTGCGGGAGTGGGCGGATTACTCTCTACATCATTTGCACCAACTCTTTCGGGATCCATAACTATAAAAGGAAAAAAAATTTTAAATCGTCAGGAGTCGTCACACTATCAAAATATAATTATGGCATGTATAGCTAGACTCTTACTCATACTGAATATTTCGAGAACCGACTAAACTCTCGCTCTGATACCAATAAATGTAACACCTCTTACCCAAGACCGTTGCCAGAGTCAAGTACGAGGCATTACTAGACTTAACTTACTAGTTCGGGGCATAAAAATTTGCTTTTAAAATTATTTCCTTATTCATAATGAAACTGTCCATCTGCGTCATGGTCACTAAATTGACTATAACTCAAGATACGAAACTCAAAATTTAGATCCATAAATTTTCCTTGAAATTAGACTCATATATCTTCTTTATATAATTTTTCCAGAATTTTTGGTTTGGCCAATTAATACAGTTTATTAGTTAAAGTCTCCCTTGTTACACTGTTTGACAGTTTTGACCCCTCTGCATTAAAAATCAATTATCTCATAATCTAAAATTACTTTGCCTACAATGTTTCTTTCATATAAAAATAGACTCAATAATATTTAATTATATATATCCCATTCACACCCTAATTCCATTTCTATTATCCTTATTGATTTTTCAAAATCACGTCACAGTTGTTGTCCAAAATTGTTCCCTTGCAGATTTTTACTCTTTCATAATTTCTTTGTAATAACTATCATCTAGGCATACATAACATCCAATTCTTAATTAACCATTTTAATGGCTAATCATTATCAAGAATTTACAAGCCAATCTTAAGCCATATCATAAGAACATACATACAAAATGGCTAAGTCCTTATACATGCCACAACTTAAAACGTTCGAATCACAAAATATCGAGTTAATCCTTTGATATTGTGTAACGATCTCCAACGTCCTTGCGATCCCTGAGTTGGCTTGTAATACTATAAAAAGAGAGAAAGGAATGGGAGTATGCATAAAGCTTAGTAAGTTTGCATGTAAATGAATAACAACATTCTTAATGAATTATCTTAATCTTTTCTTATCAAGATCATTTAAACTTTTAACTTAATATACTTAAACTTTGCATTCTTACCTGTACCTTTTAACACGAACTTGTCTTACCAGTCCTTTGGTATACTCTTTGAATTTTCTGTTGAACCACTTGGAATACTAAGGATACACGGGTACCTTTCCTTTTGAAACTTAACCATTGCCATGTCTTGACATGGTCTTACGTGGTATCCTTGCCTTATGAACTCACCAATGCCATGCCTTGGCATGGTCTTACATGATTTCCTTAAACCCGAATGTCATGACATTTGTATCCTACACATTCCTAAGGTTCAAACGGAACTTTCTGAGATTACTTCTCCGTCAATTCATGCTTGAGTCTTTAAATGATAAATTTATAGAATAAATATGTAGATGCTGGAATTTAATAGTAGTAAATGTAAAATAATAGAATATTGCATTTATTTACCGCAAATTTACCTCGAAACAAAATACGATCAACTATAGTGATTTAATCCACTATCTTTTTCTTTCCCCGGTCTAACTCCAAATTTTGTTCCTCTTGATCTATAATAGAAAATTTAGCTTATTTAATACTCACATTTATTAAAACAGTCATTAACTCTAATTTTGACAAAATTACAATTTTGCCCCTAAATCTTTACATATTTACACATTTGCCCCAAAGCTCAGAAATTAAATTTTATCCCTTATTCATATGTTTTATGACATGCTGATCATTTTTTCCTTCTATGACAATATCAAATTCTCACTCTAAGAGGTACTTATGAACATTAGGTATTTTTGCCAATTAAGCCATTTTACTCGTTTTCACTTAAAATCGGTTTGCAAAAGTTGTTTAACATAATTGTAAACTTCATATTCTATCATAAAACATCAAAATAAACACATTTCACCTATGGGTATTTTTCCAAATATGAACCCTAGGTTAAATTATTGCTAAATTAAGCTAAATCAAGTTACCAGGAATCCAAAAACGTAAAGAACATTAAAAACGGGGCTTAGATGCACTTACTATGAGCTTGAGAAGTTGAAGAAACCCTAGATATGGCGTCCCCTTTGAAATTTCATCCAAATGAAGAAGATGAACACATTTTGCCATCTTTTTCCCTTTTAATTTCTTTTTATTACCGAATGACTAAAATACCCTTCATTAAAACTTTAGTTATTTTTATCTATGTATGCCCATTTTTGTCCATGGATATATAATGGTCTAATTACAATTTAAGGACTCCTACTTCAAACCCCCATTTCAACCAAGTACTTTATAAATCAGAACCCCTATTTATCAACTTTTGCAAACAAGTCCTAATAGGCAATTTAAGCATGCAATCAATAAAATTTCTTATCGATACTCTAACACATATATTTAATTACTAGGTAAATCATAATAATTAATCAAAATAAAATTTTCTATCTTGGATTCATGGTTTCGAAACCACTATTCCATTTAGGCCCTATTTCGGGATGTTATAGGAACTATGGTACGGAGGAAGAATTTGAGGACCGCATAGTCGCTTGACGACCGTGGATCCACCGGTGGCTTTAAGCATATTATATGATTAGCAGCTTTGCTACAACATTGAGTAGTGCCGTTGTGAGTGCTACCTTTGGTGTGTATAGGATGGGTGGGTCGATTTAGAAATCCCCGTAGGTGTGTATTGGTTGGAAGGGAAATGGTGTGTGTAGGATGGATTTTTGGGGAGGGTTTTGTATTACCTTGTTTTGCACATGATATGATATGAAGTCATTGTGGGCTAAGGCCAAGACCACCGATTTTGATAGGGCTTAGGCCCAATGTGAATATTTGTATGTTGATTTGATTGACAAGGGTTGTACATACTGAGTTTCGAAACTCACACCCTTTATTTAATGTTTCAGGTGATCCTCAGTAGATGGCCTGTAACATCCTAAAATTTAGAATTTTATGTGTTGCATTATATTTTGCGATAGGTTAGTTAAAAATATTAATTGTGTATGTTTAGGGGTCCTAAGAAGGCTCGAGGATGAATTGGGCCTTAGCAAAATTTTTGTATTTAAGTAAATTAAGGAGAGAAGGTAAGTGACATCAAGGGTTAAGGAAATAAGTGAGTAATTTGCTTGCATAAATGAGCATTTGGTAAAGAGGATGTGGCGTCACATGAAGGGTTTTAGGGGAAGAGGTTCGAATCCCTCTTGGTGCAAATTTTGATATTTTTTTTGTGCTATTCATCCATAGTGTCGGCCATGGTGGTATTTTAGGCAAGGGAAGACTTTTTAATTTTGGAAAGGTGGCTAAGAAAATAAGGAAAGGATGAGTGGAAGGAAAGAAGGAAAAAGAAATGGAAAGAATAGGGAACATGTTGGCTTAAGGTGTGGAAGATGTTTTGGAAGGTTTTGTTGGTCAAATTTTTATCCTTTTTGGTATGGTACAGACGATTTTGTTGGGGGGAGGGAGAGCCAAATTTTGCAAGCCATTTTGTTCGTTTTGGTGCTTGAGAGGTATCTTCTTTTGTTTGAACACTTTGAGTTCCTTTTCCAAACCTTTTTCTTTTCTTGCCGAATCACTCAAGACCAAAAAAATTGTTCATTTTTCTTTGTCTTGCCAAATTCTTTGTCTTGCCGAAACATTCCCTTTGCTTTGGCCGAAACTTCCTAGTCCAAAAAAAAAATTGTTCATTTTTCTCCCTTGCTTTGCCGTAGCCCTCAACCTACTCTTGCCCATTTTCTTTTTATAGCTGAAACTACCAAGGCACTCTTCCTCCATCCATTCTTTTCTTTTGATCCTTTCATCAACCTTTTTCTTTTTTCTTAAATTGACATTTTCTTGTGATCAAACTTTCTTGCCCATTTTCTCTCCAGAGCCGAACCTACTACGACTCAACTTCTTTACCATTTCTTTTCCTTTCGTGTTGGACAATCTCTTCTTAATCGAATCGGTAAGTGATCTTATATCCCTCTTTTCACTTCATTTTCTCTTCCTAGTCGAATATGTGTGTTCATCGTTATTCGGTTAGTTTACTTGTTTCTTATCGAAACATTACTCTCTCCATCACTCTCATGTTGTGATCAATACTTTTTCGTAGTTTTTTAGTGGGTGGCTGAATACCATATCATTGACGATTCAATTCTATCCATAAGTCCAATCGGTGAAAGTTGGATCTACTATTGTCAAGGTAATGGATCTCTTTAATGTTCAACTCGACATCTCTCAATATTTGATTATTCTGTTAAAACGGAATGATAGATTTTTCTAATCGGTTGTTATAGGAACTAAATCGCCCGTTATTATTCACTCGTTGATTCTACGGAGATAGTGGTAAGCCGAACTCTTTTCCCTTAGACAATCAATATATATTGTAATATCGTTTTGATTAAGACTTTTTCCAATAGAGGCAAGTGGTACCGAATCGAAAGGAAAAATGATTGGAGATCACAAAAGGACCAGATTTTGATTCCTACTCCTAAGTTTAAGTGAAGGGCAATATCATCGGTTCGAGATTTTCCACCGGGTTGTGGACCATCATCCGGTGAGAATCGACAAATCGTGGTCATTCACGATTTTGAGAGTAAGTATTCTAGATCGCTTGGTTTAGTTTTGGATTAATAAAAATCTCGTCCGTTAGATTAATCGAGTGTTATGTTGTCATAGGTGCCGACGATCAAGAGAGTTTAATACTTACCGTAATCAGGTGAGTAATCTTACACCGTAATCCCGTAAAATTATAATTCGGTAACATGTCGAAAAAGTAGATTGTTATCATTATACGGCTAAAAATCGTAACATTGGCATAAAACGAGGAATATGCTTAAAGTGTACTATTTTGAAAGATTTAACAAAATCGGCATTAAGATTATTAAAATTACAAAAATGCCCTTATGGGCCAAATTAGGAAAATGCCCTTATAAATGAATTATTAAAATGCCCTAATGGGTGAATTACTTAAAATGCCCTTATAAATTTGAATTACGAAAATGCCCCTAATGGGCCGATATGCTAGAATGCCTTAATGGGCCGATTATTAATGCTTAAATGGGCCAAGTCATTGTAATAAATTACTTGATAAATGGTTGCTATTTATATGCGAACATTTTATTATGTATGTTGCATTTTCATATATTGCATGGGTTGGGAAAAATGTTGAAGAGAAGTGTAGCCTGGTGGCATTGCCACAATAAACTATTTATTATAACGTTTACACATGATATCGGTGGCTTGGCCATAATAAAATATTATAAATGGCAATTTGTTTGCGTTTTGGTGTGATCGGTGGGGTGGGTTGACTTGATCCCCACAGGTGTGATGGTTGGTATGGGGTGTGTTGGATGGATGGGTTGGGTTGCATACATTGCTTATATATATATTCTATTATGTAAATGGGCTTAGGTCCAAGATATTGAAATATGGGTTCAGGCCCAGTGGACAAAGGTAAGGAGATTATGCACTGAGTTCTAGTAACTCACCCCCTTTCCTTAACCCTTGCAGGTAATGCTCAGTGATGTGGACTTGGGCCATGGATGACTCGGTGGAGGTCATACTTCAAAAATGGTGTTTTATTTTGAACTTTAAATTTCTATTTTCGTTCTCTTTACTATTTTGGATTTTTATGATGTAATAAGGCCTCTAGAGTATATTATTTTTGCTATATGTTTGACGTACTTTTATTTTGCATGAATTGTTTTAAATGGGAATTTTTCTAAAAACTTAAATAAAGATTTTCTAAAGTAGATTAACAAAAGGATTTCATAACCAACTTTTACAAACATTTTAACTCGAAAATTTTCTCTCTAATTATCAACAATATTTTCAAAAGTCATGGTTTATAAGATCTCTAGTTCAAATTATCGATTTATCAAATCAGCCTTCGAGGTTTGTAATACTTTATTAAATATTTCAAATCAAACTTGCTTTCTTGATTATAACAAATAACCCTTTTTAGTATGAATAAAAATGACTTAACATGTTTTTCTCATGTGACATGTCAGATCCGGTCATAACGCATGGGCCGGGTTTTGGGGTGTTACATTTTATGGTATTAGAGCCCAGTTGTAAAACTCAGCTGTGCTTTGGGTTCAAAAATATTTTTCAAAGCTGATTGAATTTTAAATTATAAATACGTGTTTTAAAGGAAGTATGGGACCACGGGTATCCGGCATCAAGTCAAGTAAGTAAATGTTATCATTTTATGATTATGATTATTGTGGTATGACTATAGAAATACCCTAGAACTTTTAGCCTTAGGAGCTGAAACTATAGAGATTGAGACGATAGGATGCGTTTTTGCAAAAACAACTTTACTTCTTATACATCATAAAATATTGTTTAATAAACACTGAAATAGCATACTGATTCATAAGACTCTTAATCAAATAAATCGAATTAGCAAATATGAGCGCTAGAGGACATGGACGCGGTAGACGTGGCAGTGGTAGAGGCCGAAGTGCTAGAGTTGTGTCTGAGGCGTCGGGACATATGCCTGATATGGACACACCTGCGTCACCTACAACTAAAACTGGGTCACACGATCGAATGAGAGAGGACGACACACTATCCCAAGTGATGTTGCGAGTTCTAGAAAGGGTCGCTGGTGCAAGAACTGGGTCAGCAGCTTGTGGGTCGATATCCAAGCGACTCAGTGATAAACTGTAAAAGTAACATATTCTAGGCCCACATTTAGTATGCTTTTGGATGATTTAGCCCTTGATTTACGTAAAACGGTGCTTTTAATCCTTTCTTTTCATGTTTATACTCAGGAAAGCACCCGAGGACGAAAAGAACGAGAAACGGGCTTAAAACGGGCCAATTTGGGCCAAAAAGGAAATCGACACGGCTTGAACTCCAAGCCTGTAACACCCCTTACCCGGGATTCTCGCCGAAATAGGGCACAAGGCATTACCGTACTAAAACCTCATGACGCCACTTAGGCTTATTGAGACTACCCACTTAAGCCACCTTTACAACTTCGTTTTTGACTTACGAAGTCTCACTCATATTTTCGAGGGCTCTCGAGACTATCACGAAGTTTTTTCTATTCTTAAATTTTTCTCTTTTATTCAGGGTTCACATGCCATGCATGTTGAAACATGCCCGTGTGTAGACACACACACGCCCATGTCCCCAAACCGTTCATAGAACTCGAGCATTCCGCCAAATGCTCCACGACCAAGGCACACGTCCGTGTTGGTCCAGGGGCACACCTGTGTACCTCTAAGGCACCCCCGTGTCCAATGCCCGTGGGGAGCTACTAACTTGGTCCACATGGCCCTGACACGCCCGTGTCGCCCAACCGTGGGGAGCTACTGACTTAATCCACACAGCTTGGGCACATGCCCATGCTCAAATCGTGTGTTTTACACGGCTCATGCACAAGGCCGTGGGACTCATCCGTGGTCTATTCTTTCTAATAATAATAATAAGGTGCAGGGTATGCACGGCCTAGACACACACCCGTGTGTCTAACCGTGTGGGCACTTAGAGGCTATTTACTAAGCCTTCTTACCACTCTCAAATGCATG
The DNA here is from genome assembly GCA_025506655.1 of Gossypium rotundifolium. Lineage (NCBI taxonomy): Eukaryota > Viridiplantae > Streptophyta > Magnoliopsida > Malvales > Malvaceae > Gossypium > Gossypium rotundifolium. Next base: position 134,852,857 of record CP106729.1, on the reverse strand, counting down.
CGTACATATACTAATCCAATAAAGTCTCAAATCATCAACTAAAACACATGAACTTATACATTTGATTCATGAAAATAGGTTTTCCTCCCATACAATTACAACAACACAAGCCATCATTAATGGCCTTACACAATTAAACTATGAGCCCTCTTAGGCCAACACAATTAAGCACTTTTAACCACAACTTAATCAATCTTAAGTTCTAGCCCTATACATGCCATGACTCAATAGGACTTGATACCTCATGCCAAGGGTCTGCTCGATAGTGTGAAAACATCTCTGATGATCTCCAACCTGACCTAGCCAAAGCAACCTATAAGAGATGAGAAAAGAAGAGAAGTAAGCAACAATGCTTAGTAAGTTCATCCGCATACAACTGAAAAACCCAAATATTCAACAAATGTGTATGACTGCAAGTTATTTCAATGAGCCTTTCTCACGAACTCGGGGTTACTTACTCAATCATCCTTAAAGCTTACTCGTTCTACCTTTTACCATACTCTTACCATGCCACAAGCCAAATGCTCGTTTAATTAGCATACCCTCCTGCACTAATCATCACAAGATCATATAAAACAACACATCAAGCATTTTTTATAATTCGCTCATACTACTAATCTCTCAGTGGTTTTGCACTTAGCCCACGACTGAATCTCTAATGGGGTGGTATCGCACGCAGCCCACCATTCATAACTACTCATGGTGATTTCGTACTTAGCTTACCAATCATTTATAAGCGATGGTATCACACACAGCCCATCAATTTCTAATGTAACAGGTGATAACGCACACAGCCCACCTATGGCAATATAATTGATGGCATCGCACACAGCCCATCAATTAATAGTTTGTCGGGTGGTAACGCACATAGCCCACCAATAATAATATAGTTGATGGTAACGCGCACAGCCCATCAACAACTATCAATGAGGTGCATTTGCACAAGCTCACCGTTACTATACATTCACAATTATCTACCCTCACACATTTCTCAAATTCAAATGTTCATCCGTGAACATCCTCACTTACTATCATTCTTACTTGACTTTCTACGATACTCATTCGCATTTATGCAGTACAACAATAAATCTATCTCATGCAACTAAGGTACATTAATAACACATATCCTTCTAGGAGTTCATCATATATTGAATTATCTCAATTCAGTTCTAACACATACTTGTACTACTCATAGTACAACCAAATACCCTCAACATATTCATTGAAGTACTCAAGTTATAAAATAATTCTCTTGAGTCTCATACACTCGAAGTCTCATAGAAATCATACCCCAATAGGGTCTTACTTTGATTAACATATCGATGCCATGTCTCTGACAAAGTCTTATACGAATTCTTACTTCGAGGCCATGATCTAATTTGGTCTTATACGAGGCTTTAACCATCGTCTCAACATTCTACATGCATTTCTCATTACTCTTGGACTCTGTTCTCATGACATTTTATCAAAAGATATTTCATACATCCATATAACATTGGAATACTTGCATAAACTCATACATAATTTCAATAATTGCACATGAACTTACCTCGTTGTCGAAATGGCCGAAAAGGACTATTTGCCCACACTTCTCTTTTCACCCGTTCTAGGTCTGAAACTCATTTTCTTTTATCTATAACAATGAAATTTACTGATTTATTCATTTATTGATCAAAAAAAAATACCATAATACACACTTTAGGCAAAAATGACCATTTTGCCCTACACTTTGGCAAAATTATGATTTTGCCCCTAGGCTCGTAAATAAATTTTTATCACATTTTCTTGTTAAATAATCCTAGCTGAACATTTAATCCTCTTACAACTATCTCTAATTTCAACTATTTCATGCTTTAATGAACAAATTACAACTTTTGCATTATAATCCAATTAGGTGTTTTCATGGCAACACCTTTCACAAAAGTTGTTTCTCATCATCCTATCATTCATTTTCTTTCATAAAAACTCAGCTAACAACTTATAATCTCACATGGCAAATCTCTAAACTTTTTACCATAATGCAAAATAGTCCCCTCTTTAGAAAGCTTAAGCTTTAAGGACTCCAAAAGTATAATTTTTATCAAGAAAAATTATCAAAATCACTTACTAGAGAGGAGGATTGCTTGCTAAAATTTTAAGCTTCAAAACCCCTTGTTGCTGCTCATTTTCGGTAGAGAGAAGATGGAGAAAAGATGATAGCTTTCTTTTATTACCAAATTTCCACCTAACCATTGACAAAGTCAATTCTTTGTCCCTTATGGCCGGCCATCACTCCCCCAATGGCCTATTTACACTTTAAGGACCTACAATTAATATTCCATAGCTATATGGCACCCTTAGAAATTAAAATGGAACTTTTGCACTTAATGCGATTTAGTCCTTTTTCGCGATTTAACTAGAAATCGCTAAAATTAAGGCACTAAAATTTTCATGCATCCTTATAAACATGTTATAACACATAACATATCATGAAAATAATTTTCTATAACCTCAAATTAGTGATTACGAAATCATTGTTCCGACTAGCCCCTAAATCGGGCTGTTACAAAGCCACACGACTGTGCCTCGATAATTAACTAAGACACGGCCATGCCATGATTTACACGGTCGTGCCCCAATTGATAGAATCGAGACACGGCCTGAAAATGATTTACATAAAGCGTGTACCATGGCCGTGCCTCACACGGAGAGAGCAATTTCACTCTGATTTGGATACTTAGAGCCAAAGAAACACTTTCCAAAGCTTATTCAAACACTGAGTAGGAAGTATACTTGAATTGGGACATTGAAAGGCCAAGTAAAGCATTCTAAAAGTCTATATAAACACCCTAAGTGTATCCTGAAAGAAGGAGGTAAGCTAGGCCAAAGAGCCGAAGCCAGAGCAGTCAATTCAGGGAATTACTCGAAGAAAGCCAGTTGATCCATATCAAGAAGCCGGAATTTTACTCAAAACGACGGATCTCTCTTTCAATTCCTTCAGGGGGTTTTATGGATTTATTATGTTTTGTTTTATCTTTTCTCTTGAGATGTTTTATTTTAAAGTTATGAACTAAACCCTTCAGATACCTGAAGGGGATGAAACCTAGATGAATCTTGTTATTTGATTACTAAATTATATGATAATTACTTAGTTTGTTCTTAATTATGTTGCTTAAACCAAATTCGATGTGCTTAGGTGGAGGAGGAATAGACCCTGCCTAAGAGTAGATCTAACATAATTAAGCGGAGTTGATCAAACGCCTAGAGATAGGGTTACGAGATTTTACTGGATTAGGGTGAAACCTAATATGGGAATCCACAGATCGATTTACTGCTATTCTAGGGGGTTATTATAAGCGAACGAGAGTTCCACTAATTAACCTAGGGTTAGACGTTATTCGCCTCAAGAAAGGGTTTAATATAGGTTAGGGAGTCCTACGGATCAAGCTAAGTAAAGAAATCATATGGTTTACGGTTAGATAACAAGTGAAGTCTAGGTGGATTCTTCCTGAGGGTATCATCGTGATCAACTGAGTTTTTCATCAAGTTATTTCCAAACCCATTCTCTTTTATCTTTGTGCCCTTAGCTTAGTCATCATCAATTTAGTTTAAAACAACTTCACTCTATTTTTAAGGCTAAATAATAAAAAGAAAGTGAGTATTAGTACTTTTAGTTCCTTTGGGTTCGATAGTCCGATCTTGCCTAAGCTATACTACTGTTCGATAGGTACACTTGCCTTTAATCGTTGTCAGAGTTAGTTTCCAGGTTCGATCACATTCATTATAAATTTTAAAACTCGATAGACACACGATCAAGTTTTTGGCGCCATTGCCGGGGAACTAAAATATTAAGAAAGCTCTATTTTTATTACTTTAGCCATTATTTTTATTTTTTATTTATTTTTTATTTATTTTATTTTATTTTTTTTGCTAATTTTATTTCTTCAACAATTTGTTCAATTTGATGGTTTGCAGGACAAAGACCCGAACACTCATATAGCTAATTTTTTAGAGTTCTGTGATACTTTCAAAATAAATGGTGTTTCTGATGATGCCATTCGTCTTCAATTATTCCCCTTTTCATTAAGGAATAAAGCCAAATAGTGGTTAAACTCGTTACCACGAGGGTCAATCACTACATGGGAACAAATGACGAAAAAAATTTTATTACAATATTTCCCACAGGCCAAAACAGCCAAATTACGAAATGATATCTCTTCTTTTGTGCAGATGGATTTAGAGACATTATACGATGCGTGGGAGAGATACAAGGATCTCTTGAGGAGATATCCACACCACGGATTACCTTTGTGGCTTCAAGTCTAAACTTTTACAACGATATAAATCCTTCGACACGGCAATTAATTGATTCAATTACCGGTGGAACTTTAAATAATAAAACTCACAAGACAAATTTTATAAGTTCATCAAGAGATGTCACCAATAACTATCACATAAGTTACAAAGAGAAAACTGACAAAATCAGCTGTAGTTTACAACCTCGATGCAGTGACCATGCTATCAACACAGGTAGAGATGATGAATAAAAAGCTTGATAGTTTGTGTTCTTCGGAGGTACATCCAGTCATGCAGCGCAATGCAAGTGGAACTGTGGCGAATCTTGAGTACCCACCCTACCAATCGGGCGTAGAGAGTGAACAGATGAACTATATAGGTAATAATTTTCGATCCAATAATAATCCTTATAGTAATAACTACAATCTAGGTTGGAGGAACCACCCAAATTTTTCATGGGGAGGCCAAGGAAATCAAGGAAATCAAAGACACAACCTCCTCCAAATTTCCAAAATCAGCCATATCCATAAGAGAAGAAGCCAAACCTCGAAGAAATGCTGACAAAATTCACATTAGACACAGAAAAGCGCTTCCAAGAAACTAAGAAAACAATTAAAAGTAACGAGAGCTGAATCGGGGAACTTACTAAGTCTGTTAAGGAAGCCACTAATGCAGTCGAACAACTCGCAAAGCTAATGTCAAAATGACCGCTAGGATGTCTACCAAGTAACACCAAGATTAACCCAAAGGAGAAAATTCAAGCCATCTCAGCTCAAGACAGTAAGGAGTTAGAGGAACCCATTCCAATAAAAGAAAATAAGGTAGACGAAGGGAAGGTGGAGTTAACACAAGAAAAGCCAAAACCAGTAATCAAGGAATAACAACCTCGCATACCTTATCCCGAAGCGATAAAAAGAGATGATTTAGAAGAACAGTTCGGTAAGTTTCTTAAACTCTTAAAGAAATTACATATTAACTTACCCCTACTTGAAGCTCTTTTTCAGATGCCAAACTCGAGGAAATTTTTAAAACAGCTCTTGATTAACAAACGCAAATTAGACGAAGAGCACCACGTGGAATTAAATGCAGCATGCTCAGCAATGTTACAGAATAGACTACCACAAAAGCTAAAAGATCCAGGGAGTTTTACAATTCCATGTTTAATTGGTAGTTTAGCTATTGATAACATGTTAGTTGATTTAGGGTCAAGCATAAATGTCATGCATTATACATTATTTAAACGACTAGGTCTAGGGAAGCCCAAACAAACTAGGATGAGTATACAATTAGCTGATAAAACTATTAGAATTCCTAAGGGCATTATCGAAGATGTTCTTGTCAAAATTGATAAATTTGTTTTCCCAGCAGACTTTGTCGTTTTAGACATGGATAAGGACAACACGATCCCCTAAATTTTAGGAAGACCTTTTCTAGCAACTGCCAAGACTAAAATTGATGTTGCCACAAGAGAACTCATACTTTGTGTAGGTGACCAATCGATCAGTCTTCAAGCTCTTGACTCAGCCAGAACAACAATCGATGAAGGTAAGAAAGTGAATACAAATGATAATCAAATTGTTCAACCTTTATCACAGGAAACACAACAAAGGCACAACTCTGAGACGACTCACAAACCCAAAAATGAAAAAGAAGAATCACACAAGGAACAAGACCTTAGAATCGATGATTTAGAAGAGCAGAGGACACAAGTCAAAGAACAACTGGACCCACACGAAGTAACACCAGAAGAACCACTAGAAGAACTCGTAGGAACATCAAATCACTTCAAAACATCACTCTCCCATCACTCTCATGTTGTGATCAATACTTTTTCGTAGTGTTATAGTGGGTGGCCGAATACCATATCATTGATGATTCAATTCTATCCATAAGTCCAATCGATGAAAGTTGGATCTACTATTGTCAAGGTAATGGATCTCTTTAAAGTTCCTCTCGACATCTCACAATATTTGATTATTCCGTTAAAACGGAATGATAGATTTGTTTAATCGGTTGTTATAGGAACTAAATCACCATTTATTATTCACTCGTTGATTCTACGGAGATAGTGGTAAGCTGAACTCTTTTCCCTTAGACAATCGATATATATTGTAATATCATTTTCATTAAGACTTTTTCCAAGGGAGGCAAGCAATGCATCAAAATCGAAGATCACAAAAGGAGCGGATTTGCGATTCCTACTCCTAAGTTTAAGCGAAGGGCAGTATCGACGATTCGAGATTTTTCATCGGGTTGTGGACCATCATCCGATGAGAATCGACAAATCGTGGTCATTCACGATTTTGAGAGTAAGTATTCTAGGTTGCTTGGTTTAGTTTTGGATTAATAAAAATCTCATCTTTTAGATTAATCGAGTGTTATGTTGTCATAGGTGCCAACGGTCAAGAGAGTTTAATACTTATCGTAATCAGGTGTGTAATCTTACACCGTAATCCCGTAAAATTATAATTCGGTAACATGTCGAATAAGTAGATTGTTATCATTATACGGCTAAAAATCGTAACATTGGCATAAAAAGAGGAATATTCTTAAAGTATACCATTTTGAAAGATTTGACAAAATCGACATTAAGATTGTTAAAATTACGAAAATGCCCTTATGGGTCGAATTACGAAAATACCCTTATAGGCCAAATTATGGAAATGCCCCTAATGGGTCGATATGCTAGAATGACTTAATGGGCCGATTATTAATGCTTAAATGGGCCTAGTCATTGTAATAAATTACTTGATAAATGGTTGCTATTTATATGCGAACATCTTATTATGTATGTTGTATTTTCATATATTGCATGGGTTGGGAAAAATGTTGAAGAGAAGTGTAGCCTGGTGGCATTGCCACAATAAACTATTTATTATAATGTTTACACATGATATTGGTGGCTTGGCCACAATAAAATATTATAAATGGCAATTTGCTTGTGTTTTGGTGTGATTGGCGGGGTGGGTTAACTTGATCCCCACAAGTGTGATGGTTGGTATGGGGGTGTGTTGATGGATGGGTTGGGTTGCATACATTTCTTATATATATATATATTCTATTATGTAAATGGGCTTAGGCCCAAGATATTGAAACATGGGTTCAGGACTAGTGGACAAAGGTAAGGAGATTATACACTGAGTTCTAGTAACTCACCCCGTTTCCTTAACCCTTGCAGGTAATGCTCAGTGATGTGGACTTGGGCCATGGATGACTCGGTGGAGGCCATACTTCAAAAATGGTGTTTTATTTTTAACTTCAAATTTCTAGTTACGTTCTCTTTACTATTTTGGGTTTTTATGATGTAATAAGGCCTCTGGAGTATTTTATTTTTGCTATATGTTTGACGTACTTTTATTTTGCTTGAATTGTTTTAAATGGGAATTTTTCTAAAAACTTAAATAAAGATTTTCTAAAGTAGATTAACAAAAGGATTTCATAACCAACTTTTACAAACATTTTAACTCGAAAATTTTCTCTTGAATTATCAACAATATTTTCAAAAGTCATGGTTTATAAGATCTCTAGTTCAAATTATCGATTTATCAAATCAATCTTCGAGGTTTGTAATACTTTATCAAATATTTCAAATCAAACTTGCTTTCTTGATTATAACAAGTAACCCTTTTTAGTATGAAGAAAAATGACCTAACAAGTTTTTCTCATGTGACATGTCAGATCGGGTCATAACGCATGGGCCGGGTTTTGGGTTGTTACATGGCCCGACATGGGAGAGGACTCGGAGATGGCCACACTACAAGATGTTTAAATTTTTATTTATTTGTTTCAAAAACATGGTTTTAATTGCTTTATTTTAGTTGGATGTAATAAGGCCTTGTACTTCGATTTGACTTTGGATTTGGGTTTGTTGTTTTCAACTGTTTACTTAAGTATTAAACCTAAGTAAGTTTTGTATGTTTAAACTTGGTTTCCAAAGTGCTTAAAATAATAAAATGGGATTTTATCATTACTTAACAAGACTCAAGGATTTTGGGCTGTTGGGCTTTTGGGCTTTAAATTGTTAATTAGTAAAATCATTTTGAAGTGTGCCTTTAATGTGCCATTCCGGATTCAGGCCTAACTTCTAGGCTGGGTTTGGGTTGTTACAAAGGCTACGCCAAAGGATGGGTGAGATGGGTTGTTATACATACAGAGCAAGGGGAACGACATAGTCCAGTCTGATAGAAATATTGTGAAAAAGTTACAAAAATTATTTATAACCCTTATGGCATGTACAGAATGTGTTAGTATTACAAACACTTCCAATAATATTATTTAGAGGTAGAATAAGTGGAGTAATGTAAATAAGCGGGAAACATGGACTTGTAGGTCCTCGTCGAGTGAAAGGTCTTGTTCAAATAATTGAAATGACATGTTGTATGCCAGATGTAAATTACCTATGAAATGTTATTAATTAAGGTGTATTGTTGAAAGTTGTATGTTTTGGTTAAATATAAGTTTGTGTTAGGTTGATAACACTAGAGATCCAAATCCAATGAATAGATTCAAGTTGAGGGTGTTACAATATGGCTGAATGGGGCTACTCTCAAAGCCTTGCAAAACTCTTTAAAGAATGGGAAAATATGGAGAGTGAAAGAAGAGAGAAAAGGGAAAAGAGATGGTGAATGAGGGTTGAATGAAATGGGTGAATGGCTAGAGGTATTTATACTATTGACGAGCCCCTTGAGTTTACTAAAATAAGCATGTCAATCCCCCATTTTTCTCTCATGCATGGTCAGCCCCTTGAGTTGAGGAAGAAAGGTGGATGACATTGATAAATTTAGCTAGTCAAAGCTTGATTCATGGGAATGAGTTGAATGGTCACATGGGGAAGTTTTTGTGGCTAATTTGTGAGTTTTTAACAATTCTTGGGTGCCTAATTTAATTATTTTATGGACAATTGGGTTTCCATAGCCGAATTGGGCTCTTTTCCTCCTTAGTGGACGATTTGGGCTTTAAATTAAGTATAGGCTTGTCCACTTCAGTGATCCAATTACAAGCTGGATCGAATTGAATTTGGAAGTCCAATAACTAATTTTAGGATGCCTCATGCTGGTCAGCCATCAACCCACATCTGCATGGCCTTTGCAGCAATAAATGTTACAACATCAAACATCAAACAAGTGAGCTTCAAGACTAATTTTTCACCTATTGCACCAGATTGTGTCAAATGCACGAATATGTCAAATTAGCATGCAAATAAGTAAGACTACAAATTTATCTTTAATTTTTTCCTACTTTACAAATTTGTAATAAAAATACAAAATTTGCTATTAAAATACTCAAATTTTGCATGAATTATTGGTTAGAATGTGCTATAAATGTCTATATAATTTTGAGTTATCACAACTCGAGGTCGAATGAGGAAAAATGGTAAAGATTTCAAAATCTCGAGTTGACGTTACAACTTTAGGGGTTCCTTGTCGTGACGCAACATACTGACTAAGGTCGTAACAAAGACAAGGGTCCGACGTCACAACGTGACCATCTATTTGCAAAGGGTCCAATTTGGTACCTATTCAATCTACTCCTATTTACACAAGCCAAACCTTTATTGCATTAATACCAAAATCCAATGTTCATTCATAAACATTTACACAACTTACACATTTGCACTACATCAAAACATCACTCCAATTTATTTACTAACAACATTTTACACCTACCAACTATTAGCTTTAAGATACCAACTCAATTCATCCACTTTAAAACCATATATAAATATCAAATTCATTCTAATATCATTAATCTCAAAAACATAATTTGAAATATATTATCATGCCATATCTAGCTAGCCATTACTAGCTCAACTTCAACATGATCGTATTATGCAAAAAGTTGTAAATAGCCAATTTTGTGTAATTAAGTAGTGGATGAATGAAAATGATAATGGTTCATACTTGGAAAAGGTATTTTGAGTTTGAGTTATATATATATTTGAACTTTTTGATTGTGTTGAATTGTCATTTTGGGTCTTAAGACCAACCATATTTGTTAAATGTTAGGTTGTAACCCAAAGGAGATTGGAATTGTTGTATTCTACTTATAGAGTCGAGACACCACCCTATGGATGTTGTGACACTAGCCTTCATTGTCACGATGCCCCCTGTTTGATGTCGCAATGCCAACTCCATGAAGTTTGGAAACTTTCAATTTTAGTCCTCAAGTTGTGAAGCCAACCTACTGTTTTGGAGGTCACGACACAGCACCCCTAAAGTCAAAACTCCAACATGAAGTGTTTTGAAAGCTTTGCAGTTTAGTCCTCCAATGGTCTTGAGTTATCAAGAGAGCTTTCGTAAGCTCTAATAAACCTTAAACCAAATTATTTATTATAATACAATGATGAAATTAACATGTTAGTGAATGTAGAGTATTGAATCGATAAAAGTTGTGATTGTAGTTGCTCCAAGAGCAAATGTGGCAACTTGTTGCTCGAACCTGATGATCCGAACGGGTATGGGGTGTTACATATCAAAAATTTTGGATTTAAGAAGAACATTAATGAAGCTTGTGTATATAAATGTATTAAGGATGAAAAGTCAGTCTTTCTTATTGTATAAGTTGATGACATTCTACTAATTGGTAATGATGTAAAGGTACTATCATCAGTTAAACTATTTTTAACTCAATAGTTTATCATGAAGGACTTATGAGAAGCTAACTATGTTCTGGGTATTTGAATCCTAAAGGATCAAAAGAACAAAGTGATAGCTTTATCACATGCTTTATATATAGGCAAGATATTGGAATGTTTTGCAACAATCGATTCAAAGAAGGGATCTCAACCTTTTATATCAAGTTTTCATCTTTCTTTAGATGACTATCCTAGGATAGCAGAAGAAAGAGAATAAATGAGAAAGGTTCTTTATGCTTTGGCAGTAGGAATGTAACAGCCCATTTTTAGAGGTATCAAAAATAGTGGTTTCGGGACCACAATTTTGATGAGTGAATTATTATTTTATTATTTATTTAGTTTATATGGGATATTATTAAGGTCGCATTAAAGTTTCATTAAGAAATTTTGATGTTTAAATGGTTAATTAGGTAAAAAAAAGACTAAAACGTAAAAAGTGTAAAAGTTGAGTTCTACTAGTTAAAAGGGCTAAATGGCTTTGGAAATGAAAGTTAATGGACTTGAATGGCAATTATACCATATATGTTGATAGTGGTTGTACATGGATAGGTTTAATGAAATTATGAAAGTTTTTAAAGGTTAAAATGGTAATTGAACAAATAAAACCTAAATTAAACAAAACAAAAATTGCATCAACTTTTTATTCATCTTCTCCACTGAAATATTGAATAAGAAATTTCTTTGAGGGTTCAGCCAACATAGCTTATACATGTGGGTATTTTGAGGTTAGATTTTAGTGATTTTACATTTTTGTGATCGTTTTAGCTTAATCTAGCTAGCCCGAAGGTTAATTTGAAAAATTGTTAAAGGTTGAGGGACTTTCCATGAATGTTTTTAAATTATTTTTGATGTTAGTTGATAGATTATGAATCCTTGGTGAAAAATAAACAAGTTTTGTTAAGTGATTTTTGATGAATTTTGAAAATAGGGATTAAATTGTTAAAAGTATAAATACTAGGGTTTTGTTGTGAAAAGATAGTAAACATGGGTTGTTTCAAGGTCCCTTGCATCTTTGATTTGATATGGATTTAGATTAAAATGGTTAGATTTTAAGTTATAAGCTTAAGGACTAAACTGTGAAAAGTTAAACATTAGGGGCAAATTGATATTTTTGCATAAATATGAAATGTGAATTAAATTGAATATTAGAAGTATTTAATTGATTGAAATTACCTATTTAGATCAAGACAAATCACGTTCGGACTTAGATCGCGAAAAAGCTAAAGCTTCGGATTAGTTCGATTTAACTTCTAAACCTCTAGTCATCGAGGTAAGTTCATATGAACAGAAATCGTGTTAATGATATTTAAATTGAATGCTTACTATGTTATTTTTAATGTAAATGGATCAATATATAAATGTATCAATGCTATGACAAATTGATGGATATTGAGTCCCGGTTGAACCTTAGGAATTCTTAGGATACAAATGACATGTCATTAGGGATTTCATGTTTCAGGTGTTAGTCTTGAATGTCCTACCGATGGCTGAGGTCCTGCATTTGTTGCAGATTCTCTACAACTCGTGTGAGTAGCATCGTATAGCTTACACTCTGACCCACAGCTTGTGTGAGTAAGCCTATTTCACAGTTCGTGTGATCATTGATGTAAAGAAAAGGTTACGATTATATGTAAAGGCACACTTCGTGTGAGCTTTCCCAAGCATCCGATGTAATTCTAGATGGCTCAATGGGCAAAAAAAGGGAACGAAATGGTAAGTATGCAAATGGATTGAATCATGACTTAATGAAAAGATTTATGAACTAAATGATGTTATACATATGGAAATTTACATATCACATGTTGATTTCAATTATGTTATGGATTGATACACTAACTTGTGAGTTAGTGGTGTTGATTAGGATTTACTAAGCTTATGGCATTGGTGTTGAATTATGTTTAATCTATGTATTGTATTATTGAAATGGTAAGTTATGTTTAAGTTTTATACGAGCTTACTAAGCACTCGTTGCTTATGTAGTTTCTTTCCTTTGTTTTATAGATTATCGGAAGCTCGATTTGGTTGGAAGCTCGTTAAAGACCTATCACACTATCTAGCAGCCAATTCGATAGTTTTTGAGCATTTTGGCCAAGGTTTATAAAGGCATGTATAGGGTGACTTGTAATGGTGTTTTGATGAATGTGTTGATGTTGTTTTAGCATGTATAAGCTTTTGAAAACTATGTTGGTTTGGTACACTTTGATGCCTTACTAAGTTATATCATTTTGGGTACTTCAATATGCTTGATATTATGGTCCTTTTTGGTATGTTGATGTTGTTTTGAGAATGATCTATTGAGACATGATTTAGTACTTATTTGAACTAGGTCTTTATGTAAGAAATGAGGTAAGGTTAACTTGATTTGGTAAATTACGTTTGATGCAATTATGGTGCCTTTGAATGACACATTGGTTAGGTAATTTAAGATGATTGAAATGGCATGTTTGTTTATGTTTGAATGGTATTTGAACCTCTTGAATGTGTGCTTATATCATTTAAATGATTAGGTATGAAATGAACTTGTAGTGGTTGAACTTTAGGTACATTTGGGGTTCACACAGCCTAGGACACGGGTGTGTGACCCAGCCGTGTGAGGCACACGGCCTAGCACACGGCCTGGAACACGGGCGTGTGGGGCTACTCAGAGAGTTACACGGCCTGGCACACGGGCGTGTGACATGGACATGTGACCCTACTTAGTAAGTTACACGGGTGAGGACACAGGCTGGGAAACGGCCATGTGTCCCTATTTCGAAATTTACATGGCCTAGGGCCATGTCACACGGCCATGTGACCCCTGTTTTGCAATTTTTGCATGTTTTTCTTAAACTTTCTGTTTTGTTCCAAATTAGTTCCGAATTGCATCTATGAAATTTTAGGGCCTCGAAGGCTAGATTTAGGGACAAAATGTATGTGAATGAATGGTTTATGATATGTTTAGTTTAATTAAACATTATGATGTTAAATGTTTTTTATTGTACGATAATGCTTCGTAACCCTAATTCGGCGACAGAGACGGGTTAGGAGTGCTACAAGGAAGTCCCATGTAAGCTATGTTATGCACATGTCCAGATATCTATTTCGTAGTAGGGTTGGTGAGTCGATATTAGGCAAATCTCGGTCCAAGACATTAGTAAGCAGTTAAACATATACTTAAATATTTATAGAAAATAAGGGATTATATGCTTGTGTAATCTAGAGGAGATCTTACTCATTTCAGTTATACTGATTCTGACTTCCAAACGTGTTGAGATTCAAGAAAATTGACATTGGGATGTGTCTTTGCCCTATATGACGGGTCCATAGTGTGGAGAAGTGTCAAGAAGAGTTGTATTGTTGACTCCACTATGGAGACCAAATGTGTGGTTGCTTAAAAACAACAAAAGAAATAATATGGCTTCAGAAGTTCCTTTCAGATCTCAAAGTCATTCCTGGTATGGAAAAAGTCATCACATTGTATTTTGATAATAATGTAGCAATAGCTAATACCAAGGAAACCAGAAACCACAAGAGGACAAAACACATTGATAAAAAGTATCATATTATTAGTGAGGAAGTAGCAGACGAAACAGTGGATGTAGTCAAAGTCACATTAGAGGATAATATGGTGGATCCGTTTACCAAGACTCTGGTGGTTAGGATTTTTGAGAAATATGTAAAAGGCATTGGAATACAAAATATGACTCATCTACTTCACTAGAGTAAGTGGGAGGCTGTTGGAATTAGTGCCCTTAGTGTAGTATTTTCATCTATGTATACTTGTATTTTTCAAACAAATTGGCTTAATATATATATATTGATTACATTAATATTCTTTGTATATTGTCCTAAATGGTTTTTGCACACAAAGCAAAATGGAAGAATATTTTGGCTCATTGATTATCTAACATTTAACTAATTCTAAGCAATATTATATGATTGAATCGTAATACGGGAAGATAGCTTATATTAATAGATAATCTATACATGACCTTAGTCCAATTGGAAACTAGCAAACCGATTAAAAGACTAATATTTCATCTATCAAGTCCAATTGGAAAGATACATTATCTTGAGTATCGAAACGGGTGACTTCCAGAAGATAAAGACATGGATGTGACCGATTTGACTGACAGTACATCGGGCAAGACCAAAGTAGAATATATCTTAGATTCATTTGTAGATTTATTCACTTATGATGTTCATAGTGTGGCATACCTTAATCCTGAATGTGTGATGGACTATGTATGTGTGACTCATATACTTTAATGTAAAAGAAAGTCTGATTTCAAATAAATAAGAAACTGAAAGCTAATACATTAAGTATACGACTTCTGCAGTATGTAGCATCATTCCACAATAGTGAAATTCATAGCCCATCTAAAGGGTAAAAGATATCCTCTTGTCGAAATTACATGATAGATGAAAAGTAAATGTGGTCATATGTCATTTGTCTTGTGATAAATTATTTGATTACTATTTAATAGTAATTGACTTTTTATAAAGGAATATGTAATAGTTACTATGAGATAAAATAGGGTCATAGTGAGGGAACAGATTTATCTCAAAAAGATTAAGGATATCCTATGACGGTAATACACTTACGAAAATGTCATTGGATGAGCACTTATTAAGTAGCTTTCATAATGTTATATAATAAGAGAGAGCTTAGTCACGATACTATAATGGAATGACTTCGTAACTAAATAAGCTTATAATTAATAGGCAAAAAGAGAAACTTAATTATAAATTATTTGAGCCCTAATTATATATGTCCAATCAGTCCTTCTGCATGCTCATTGAAACCAGAAATTAATTACATATAGAACTAAACTAATAGAAATGAATGAAAACAATTAAGTAAAAGAGATATCGTATTCGCACTGAATGTGTTTTCTCACTAAGTACTGAAATAAATAGAGAATAAATTTAAGGCTTTCAAATTATTATTTATAACTAAATTATTAAAGTTCAAAATTAAATTAAATTAATTAGTCATTATGACTGTTGAATAAGTAAATTAAATATATTTCCTCATAGATTGTATTACGATAAAGTTGTTATGACTTTAATGGAATTAGAATTGGATTAAGAAAATTATATAATTGAGAAACTAATTTAGTTAATTTAATTAATTGATTAAATAGTATTTATTTTGAGAAATGGAAAATAAACATTTGGTTGGTTTAAATTATAAAGTGTTAGATTAAAAGTCCAATAAGTACATATAATTGGATTCAATACATGAGAGGCCCAACTTGTGCCTTGTGTGAACACATTGGGCAACAACCCTAGTAAAAATAAAGGAGTGTGTCAACCCACCCCCTCCCATATCACATAGAGTGGGATTGTGTTTTATATTGAAATAATATCATTTGTCAAGGGCTTATTAAATTAGGATTCTTGTACTTTTCCCTATAAATAGAGAGCACTGGTTGACCTAAAAAGACACTTCATATAATTTTGAGATATCATTATTCTACTAGAATGTAGTGGTAATTTATTTACTAAGAGTAAATTATATTTTCTTGGAATTATGATCTTTATCGGTTTTTATAGACAGAACTTGCTTTCCTATTGAAAGTAAGCAAATCGTTTTCTTTTCTATGTTTTGGTTCGTCCTACTCGAACCCACACTCAACGTGATTTATGGTACGAGGATAACGGAGAAGGTCATTTGGTTAAAAGTCAGGATCAACTAAATCCGACTCGCACAAAGCATAGGTACTATTCTGGTTTAAGGTTTATCACTATAAATATCACAAAAGGCTCGACTTTGAAATATTTTTAAAACTTTTAATGTAATTGTAAAAAATGTTTTCTTAACTGATTTTTTCAACACTCCCTCCCATGGTTGCCAATTTTCAAAGGCATAAGATGAGCTAAATACTCATCTTCCTCATTTTAAAACCCCTAATTGGTCAAAGCCTACAAGTTAAAGTCCAACTTATAAAATGAGTGGTCTACATTTAACCCTCAAGTTAAAAATCCAATCCAATGGCTCTAAATTATTCTCGGTAATTTAATATCTCATAAAATACTATTTCCAACATCACTTTCATGAGAAATGTTCAAAATGCCCATTTTTTGGAAAAGTTACACTTTAGCCCCTTTTTCACTTGCTAACTTTCTTTCTTCCATTTGTGGCACCTAATACATCGAATTTTCCTTAATCTACACTTATCAACCATGATTATTGATTATTCATGCAAAAATTCACATTTATGACCTTTTTAATAAAATGGTAAAATTACGATTTAATCCTCATACTTTTCCATCTCTTCCAATTTAGACCAAAAAGTAATCCTTACAATACCAATACATATTCCAAGTCATCAACACGCCAAATAATCATTATTAACTCATATTTCCTCAATTTGTATTTTAATCCTAGAACTTTTCAAAATGTATGATTTGGTAATTTATCTACATTTTCTTGTTCACAATTCTCCACATTGATTTTCACCTCAAATATCGATTTGATTCCTTATGAATCCCCTTAGTTTTCCTTATTAATGAATTTTCTCAAAATTCTCTAAACACGATTCTTAGAACAATACTCGATGTAGTACCAAAATTTTTGGGCATTACACAATTATTCACTTATCTCCTTTTTAATCATGTCACTTTTTTCATACCCATTTTAACACTTGATATCATCATGAGTCCAATGAACACTAATTATATACCACTTAGCCCTTAGAAAACTCTAGGTATAATAACAGTCGGATACTCGAAATTCCAACTGAACATCACGCACTTGTTGCACTAAAGGTGCAACCCAACCATCACACCAAACACGAGAGCCCTCACTATGCATTACCTATAATGCCTATCGCTGTCTTCAACAAAGCATTGTCTTCCAACACAAAGCGTGCACACTAATACCTACTAGCATGCCAATTGCACCTTCACTATTTCACTACACTTGCAGTGGAAACTCACTTATAAAATTGTCGAAACCATTTTTTAAGTTTTTATTATAAAAACGGGGTAGACTTTAAAAAGAAAACAGAGTTGCCAACAATCTTTTTTCGAGATGTGATTGGGTCACCTTGAAATTGATCATTTTAATAAAAAAATTTGATTTATTAAAACAATGATTTTAGTCTAGAAATTCGAGAAAACGGGTTCGGGAGTCGGTTATGCACGAGGAAGGATTAGCACCCTCGTAACATCTAAAAAATTGGTACCTAATTGATTAATTAATGTCTTAATGTCAAAAATTTGAGAAGATTTTAAAATATGATTCTTTTGATTTTTCAAAACTTATAACCTTTAAAAAAAACATTCAATTATTTGGATAAAAGAAAAGTCGAATCTTAGTAAGTTAGAGCATGACCTTTCGAATTTCCCAAATACCAAATATTCTTTGTTTTGTTTTCTTTTTTTCTTTTTTTCTTTTTTTTTGAAATACCTATCTCCAAATATAAAAATGTCACATCCAATAAGTTAGGACGCAACATCTTAAATTCACAAAGATAGGTTTTTTATTTGAAAATCATATATTTTAATTCCAAAAAGGTATTTGATCATTTAGACTTAATGAGAAAAATCGAAGCTGAGTAAGTTAGGCACAATTCCCTTAAAACTCCAAATGTCAAATATTGCCTTATTTTAAGAAATAAAATTTTGGATAAAAAGTGGCAATTAAAATAAATTGAAAATAATTAAAATAAATGAATAAATAATGATTAAGCAATTAAATGGATAAATAAAAAAACATAAGCCAACCTAACTCCCGCAATATGAGGATTCGACGAAATTCCTCCACCAAAAACTAACTTGAACAGAAGCAAGTCAAAAAGAAACAAAGATGAGCGAAGAACAAGATAAGAACAAGCCACAGAAAATAAGAACACAAAAGAGAGAGAAATTTGAGTGAATGCTCTCAAGAATTTTTATTACTCAAAACTCAAGTCCCATTCCAGTGTGTCTACAATGAAGGGAGAGGTCTCTATTTATAGTTGAGCCTCCCAAATCCAACAGTACGGATCAATTACATCAACGGCTAAGATTAAAAGGTATCTACAAATTAAATCTCTAAGATTACAAAATCATATCTTTTAATATTACATGCCATATATTCTAAGATAGCATATCATATCTAAGATTGCATACCATAACTTCTAGGATTTCATATCATATCTAAGATTGCATACAATATCTTCTAGGATTGCATATCATATCTAAGATTTGCATATCATATCTAAGATTGCATATCCTTGAAGATTGTACTTCCATATACGTCAAGCTTGTAGATAGACCTTCAATCTTTTTAAGTAATGGGCCATTCCGATCGGGCCAAATGATATATTTTGAACTGGACTTGAACTTTATTTTATTATTTTAGGTTTATTATTTTTTTGTATGGGCCCAGGCTAAATTGGCCTATTACAGCTACCCTTCTTTTCTCATTGTAGTGTAACGAGAATAAAGCAAAGACTATAAAAGGCCCAATTTTTCCCGGTCTTTGTCGAGCCTTAACTTCTTGGTCATTTCTTTCTTTAAATAACTTCTATCCCATCTGCAATTCGGCTTCAATTTGCTTCATTGTAACTTTAGGAATGCCAGAACTGCTATCTTTTGTCCGCTCCACTACAAACTTAGAGAATGTAAGATCTGATGTCTTTGATCTGATTTATTGCAATCTCAGGGAGACAAGACTATAACCTTTAGCCTGCTCCTTTCTACATCATAAAGATTAGTGGCTAAAATCTGCTCCCTTGCTACATCAAGAAGATAAGATTTGCCAAATTCGATCTGCTCCGCTACTTCTTAGGGATATAAGATCTACAAACTTCAGTTTGCCCCACTACTATCTCGAGGGGACAAAATCTGAACTTTTCAGTCTGCTTCCTTACTATCTCAGGAAGACTTCAATCTTCAATCTGCTCCTCTACCATTTCTAGGGAACAAAATCTGAACTTTTAGTTTGCTTCCTTACCAGTTCAAGAAGACTTCAATCTTCAGTTTGCTCAACTACCATCTCTAGGGAATAAAATCTGAACTTTTTGGTTTGCTTCCTTATTATCTTCAAGAAGACTTCAATCTTCGATTTGCTCCACTACCATCTCTAGGGAACAAAATCTGAACTTTTTGGTTTGCTTCCTTACTATCTTCAGGAAGACTTCAATCTTTGGTTTGCTCCACTACCATCTCTAGGGAACAAAATCTGAACTTTTTGGTTTGCTTCCTTACTATCTTCAAGAAGACTTCAATCTTCAATTTGTTCCACTACCATCTCTAGGGAACAAAATCTGAACTTTTTGGTTTGCTTCCTTACTATATTCAGGAAGACTTCAATGTTCAATTTGCTCCAATACCATCTCTAGGGAACAAAATCTGAACTTTTCAATGTTGCTACACCGTCCTCTGAGGGACATGTCCTGTAGACTCGAATGTATTATGGATGACATTTGCATGAATGCAGAATGCCATGATTATGATCCCATTTTTTAAGTGTATAATGATTAGGATGCAATGATCGGAATGAATTTAATGCTCCTAACTAAATGATATTAGGGATGACATTTATATGAATGCAGAATGTTATGAGAATGATCTCTTATTTTTTCTTTTCTTTTTAAAAAAAAACAACGATTAGGATACAATGATCGAAATGAATCAAATGCTCCTAATTGGAAGTTTATGAATAATATTTATATGAGAATGATCCCTTTTTTACTGTTTAGGTTGTCACTACTCATAGTTTATCAAGGTTCTATCACTGATGTGTTACCATGCTTTCTCGTTCAGCTGGTATCTTTGACAGAAAACCCAAAAAATGATCATATTCTGCTTAGCAAGCTTGCCCGTTGTAATTCCAGAATCTCTTCCACTGTACCTTCTGGGACAACTTCAGGGGAATAACATTTGGTTTCTTTCATCCAATCTGTTATCAATTTGATCAGTTACACCATCCCCTGAGTGTAATAACTAAACATATTTCCAAACCTTAGGCTTGGTGAGTTCTAAACAATAGTCTTGTTTCAGGTTCCTATATTATTTAAAAAAACTTCCAGAGTAATGTACGAAACTATTTTTATGAAAATATTATTAGTCCAATAATCATTATTTCAATATAAATTGCTTGAAAAAGATCACAACAATGACAAGAAAGAAATTATTTAGGAGCATAGCTCGAAACAAATAAATTAATCAAAGATAACCAAGGCAATAAAAGAAAATTGATTTGAGATTATCTTGAAAAGAATAAAGCAATCAAAGATAGAACATTCAAAAATGGGTAAGATAGAAGCTAGGTGCCCCAGATATCGCAGCCTGAGCTTCTCTGTTCAAACTTCTTAAGGACCATTTTAAGCTCAATATGTGTTTAGGGGATCAGAGTACTTTGTCAATGCCCCAAGGCATAGCATACTTCCTCACTATTAATTCAGGCATAACAAGACTACCACATGCCCTATCTTTAATCAAAATTTGAGCCGTCCTTTTGGGTTTTCAGCTTAAAACCCATTTGGTCTCAAAGCGCCCTTTTGGGTTTTCGCCTTGGCCTCTCCTCTTTTCTTTTTTTTTTTTTTTAATGAATTTGAGCTCAAGGCTCCCTTTGTGGGTTTTCACCTTGGCCTTTCCCCTTTTAGGTAATACTTCTTGATTGAACCTGAATTCACCGAATTGGACAAGTCTTCGCCATTCATCTCGGTCCATATTAATTCTCCTCTAAAACAGGCCTTTTCTACAACATAAGGTCCTTTCCAGTTTGGTATCTACTTTCCTCTAAAATCCTTTTGTAAAAGAAAGATCAGGTTCCCCTTGTGGAATTCTCTAGGATAAACCTCTTTGTCATAAGCTTGCATCACCTGATCGTGATGGATAACTTTTGACCTTTTCTTCAATTAGGTTCAATTGGCGAAATTGTTTCTATTCCAATGAGAAATGTGTTACCCCAGCGAAGGTTCTAGCCAACGTTCGATAAGACAGAGGGTAAATGGTAACTTCTTTATGTCAATATTCACAAGTCTCAGTCATCTTTCCCATGATCCTTGTTTTGTTGTTTTTTTTTTTTTTTTGCTGCCATTACTGCATTGTGATATGGTGTTTGATCTTTGAACAAACGTCCAAACTTTTGACATTGTCCTTTTTAGCACTCATTGTCAGCACTTGATTTTTTATTTTTTTTTTTTAGAATTTGATGACTATCGACTTTGTAACATTGGCATAAGAAGTTACTTCCACCCTCTTAGTGAAGTAAACGATGACCACAACGATGAATCGATATTAACTAGAAGCTTTTGACGAGATCGGCCCCATAATATCCATTCCTCATGTATAGGAAGTCTATGAAGAAATAGATGAAGCACATAAGTCTTGTCTTCCTCAATTTGGCATTTGTGACATAACTGAAGCAATCTCCCATTTATGGTGGACCAATAGTGCCCGATCCTCATGTTTAGCCCGTGTCTTAGTAGCCCAGGCATATCTTGATATGATTGTGAGAAAACATCCTTTAATTCTTGAAAATAATTCAATGATGTCTTGCCTTATTTCTGTGGTGAGCTGGGTTACAATCTTCACCTCTTTTCTAGGCTCATAATATCCACTGACCCTTTGTAGAGTGAGGTCTGTTTTTCATCTTGTTTCACCATTCTTAACAAATCAGAAGATAGGTTTCAATCTCTGTTATCTTCAAAATCCTTAGATCCCCTATACTCATATCTCATTCAAAAAGGGAGTCAGTAACAATGTCACTCATGTCATTGATATCTGGGTACCTAGGTACGAAGGCAAAAAATCCAAAGAATAAATGATTCTAAGGATTATTATTTGTATGTTATGGTTATGAATAAAGAATGAAAGAATATTGTAAAGAACAAAAGAATGTACAATATGAAGAATAAAAAAAATATTTGCTTAAAAAAAGATACATTTTATTGAAATAAAAATTCCAGACATAAGCCTACTTCACAAAAAGATTCTTATTGCTTCTAGGCTTAAAGTAACAAGCATATTCTGAATATTACTCTATATTAGCTCTAAAAAATACAGGGATTCCTTCCATAGTTCCATTGTTTAAAATCTTCCCAAGTATGTAAGGGCTTTGGAAACTTTTATTCCCCGATTCTCTCTTCGGATATGTCATTAATGTTCAGATTCTCTAATATTCCTTCGGGTCTTTGATCTCTTCAATTTATTATCCATCAGGCCTTTCACTAAGGCCCTGATCTCAATTCAAGAGACTTTAAATCGGTTCAAAGTTCTTTGAAACAATTTTACCTAATTAAAGTCCTTCTATAGATTTTAATGCATATGATGCTATGTAATGCAAATGCATGAAATGAATGCAAAAAAAAAGAGAGGCGTTGATTTTGAATTCAATTCCATTAGAAAAATTTTCTAGAAAGCAAATTTCTTTACATAAAACGGATTGCATATGCAGCCTTGCCCTCATATTCCAAGCAAAAACATTAATCCCCTTCTTCGCAAAGGTCAAATCTTGTAAACTTCTAATAGTTGCCTCCACTAACTCCTTTTTGCTTGATCTGGGCCACAACTCACTGCTCACTTATTTCCATAATGCCAGTTATCCTCTTCAAGAAAGCCGAGACGTGGTGATTCTCGAATAGTGTTTGTCAGCTTGAATCCTTGGGTAATAAGGTCTTGTATTCCTTTATGGACTATTAGTCTTCTCTCTTTGTGTTTACTTGGACCATATTCAGACGACCGTATTATAATCCACTTTATCAAAAAATCTATTTTCTCATGACAAACTTTTCTATTTAGCAATCGAATTTGAATCAACACCTCTTTTCTATGATGTGAATGCAATGCAATCAAAACAAAAGAGAACATGTTAGCACAAGAGAAAAAACAAAATAGGGCACCTAACTGGGTGACCACTAGGGTTCAATATAGCTCTATCTAGGGTTGGCTTTTAAGGATCACTATATGTGGCTTAGTTCTAAAGGGAGGGTACCTGAAGCAGTAGATTCCTCGATCCTCACCCATTATAGGCTCATACGGACCGAGTTCAGTTCAGGGGAATACATTTCCCTATGGCTGCACGGAGATGAAAATCTCATGAAAACATAGGTACGGATGTATCCCGAAAGCGATTCACTATCCTGTACGGAGGTGAAAACCTCACGAAGGAGTAGCTTCTCGCTCCCACTTAAAAGAGTGTGACCACAACGGTCAAGCTATGCAATGCAGACATGCTTTTCAATATTAAAACAACATGCAATAAAAAAGGATCATAATTTTTCAAATCGGATTTTCAAATTTAGACAAAAGGATAGAAAATAATCAATTTTACGGCTTGACTCTCTTATTGGTCCCCAGTGGAGTCGCCAAGCTGTCGAAACCATTTTTTAAGTTTTTGTTATAAAACGGGGGTCGACTTTAAAAAAGAAAATGGAGTCACCACCAATCTTTTTTCGAGGTGTGATTGGGTCACCTTGAAATTGATCATTTTAATAAAAAATGTAATTTATTAAAACAATGATTTTGGTTTACGAAATTTGAGAAAACGGGTTCGGGAGTCGGTTACGCACGAGAAAGGATTAGCACCCTCGTAATGCCCAAAAAATTATACCTAATTGATTAATTAATGTCTTAATGTTGAAAATTTGAGAAGATTTTAAAATATGATTCTTTTGATTTTTTAAAACTTATAACCTTTAAAAAAAACATTCAATTATTTGGATAAAAGAAAAGTCGAATCTCAGTAAGTTAGAGCATGACCTTTCGAATTTCTCAAATACCAAATATCCTTTGTTTTGTTTTCTTTTTTTTTTTTTTTTTTTTTTTTGAAATCCCTATCTCAAAATATCAAAATGTCACATCCAATAAGTTAGGACGCAACATCTTAAATTCACAAAGATAGGTTTTTTTTATTTGAAAATCATATATTTTAATTCCAAAAGGGGTATTTGATCATTTAGACTTAATGAGAAAAATCGAAGCCCAGTAAGTTAGGGCACGATTCCCTCAAAACTTCAAATGTCAAATATTGCCTTATTTTAAGAAATAAAGTTTTGGATAAAAATGACAATTAAAATAAATTTAAAATAATTAAAATAAATAAATAAATAATGATTAAGCAATTAAATAGATAAATAAAAAAACATATAAGTCAACCTAACTCCCGCAATATGAGGATTCGATGAAATTCCTCCACCAAAAACTAACTCAAACAGAAGCAACTCAAAAAGAAACGAAGATGAGCGAAGAACAAGATAAGAACAAGCCACAAAAATAAGAACGCAAAAGAGAGAGAAATTTGAATGAATACTCTCAAGAATTTTTATTACTCAAAACTCAAGTCTCATTCCAGTGTGTCTACAATGAAGGAAGAGGCCTCTATTTATAGTTGAGCCTCCCCAAATCCAACGGTACAGATCAATTACATCAACGGCTAAGATTAAAAGGTATCTACAAATTAAATCTCTAAGATTACAAAATCATATTTTTAATATTACATACAATATCTTCTAAGATTGCATATCATATCTAAGAAGATTTGCATATGATATCTAAGATTGCATACCATATTTTCTAGGATTGCATATCATATCTAAGATTTGCATATCATATCTAAGATTGCATATCCTTGAAGATTATACTTCCATATACGTCAAGCTTGTAAATAGACCTTCAATCTTTTTAAGTAATAAGCCATTTTGGTCGGGCCAAATGATATATTTTGGACTGGACTTGGACTTTATTTTATTATTTTGGGTTTATTATTTTTTGTATGAGCTCGGCCTAAATTGACATATTACAAAAATTATTTATTACATCGCAAGATCTATATCACACTATTTCCACATGGAAATTCATATACATGTAGATTTACAACATTTCCCATATTTATTTCTAAAAACCATTTATTATTACTTATTTATCAAGAATCACTTTGTGCACTTTCACTAGTTCATTAATCACCTAGGTGAGGTAAATCACCTATTCATGTTTGCGCATTTATTTGTACTTTAACCATAAGTTTGTCATATTGTCATTCATCTTTCACACCTCTAATGATTTCACATTACATTTAATGTTCCATGTCAATGCTCAAATTAAACTTTTATGCAACACATTTCTCTTTTCCATTTCTTTTTTTTTTTTTTTTTTTTTTTTGTCTATTTTTAACAGTTTTGTAGTTTACGACGTCAATTTACTGTACTTTACTCGTTAATGATAATTAATCACTTTCCATTTTTAATATCCAATTTTACACTATATCATGGCATTATAAGTCACTTATTACTTTTCTTTTAACACATTTTCACTTACAAGAATAAGAGTTTATTATTGCTAACACTATAACTACTTCAACACTACAAGCCATGGACTCAAGATTCCACACGCTCATTCTTTCACAACTATTAATTACACTATTTTATTTAACTCAAAATCATGTACTTAATCAAGTAAAAAGTTGGAAAATCTAATGCTACTTCCTTAGATGAGCCAAAACACATAAAAGTTATTTTTTCCCTCCCTTCACTAATCCATATCAATTTTTGTCATTCTTGGGAACTCTTTTCCAACATGTCCCACCATTTCCTCGCATAAACATTAACATAATACAATCTTGAAAATCATTCAAACAAAAATATGTCCCACCATTTCCTCATTTTTTTTACCTTGATTGAAGCTTTCCCTCTCTACCCCTAATCTTCTCTCACTAAACTCATAAACCCCAAGTTGAAAATGATGGATTTAAAGATGAAATGAACCTTTCTACAAGATTTTTGCGAAAATAACTTGGGTTTTAGGTAGAGCTTTGTTTAAAAAAGAGACGGAGAAGAAATGCGACCTCTCCTCACCCTCCCACTTTTCTAATTTAATCCCGAAAAGATCTTTATCAATTTAACATATTCCAAGTCATTCTCATGCAAAACAATCATTATTAACTCATATTACCTAAATTTGATCAATTTACATTTTGTTCCGCCAACTTCTTAAAATTTACAATATGATACCTGATCCACATTTTCACATTCACAAATTTCCTACATTAATTTTCACCTCCAATATCAACTTAATTCTTTATGAATTCCCTTTTTCTAACTTATTTCCGAATTTTCTCAAAACTCACTAAACACAATCTCGTTATGTAATTTTACATTCCATTAACCAAACATCAAATCTCAAAATATTTTAGATTTTAATAATCTTATTACCATAAATAATATTACATTTTGTAAACCAAATGCTTCATTCAAAGATTTAACCGAATAGAAGCACATCTACTTATTTGGACTCAACATATGTCGCTCAATTACATCTCTACTTATAATGGCATCGGATATTTCAAGAATTGGTTTGTTTGTGATTAGAAAAGCATGTCACAGGTGCAGCCATTTTCTTCTGAACAAAATAAAAGATTCTTTGACAAGGAATTCAGCACCACAAATAAGAAACTGCATGTATCTGATAATATGAGATATTGAGAAGGGAACAAAAACAAAAACAAAACTTTGGGGGGCAAAACAGAAGTAAGAAATAATAATGACACAAGACAAGCTAAGACATCATGACCTGATTGCTTGATTCTAGTGCTTGGCTGGCGAAAAACCTGACATCAACATCAGGATCCTCACTCAATTCAACTAAGCATGGACGGATTTTCTTCTCCACTACCTGTAGTGTTCAAATCCAAGAATACAAAATTATATTCCAAATCTAGGAATATAGTAAACCACCATAACAATATCCTTATATATATAACCCTAAAAACAAATAGGTTCTTCCATTACAACCAGGTTTCTAAAATAATAACAAAAGCTACTTTGAAACAAATACAGATTTTCCGCTCCCATGATAGAAATTTGACTAAAACTCTACATGTTTAGAAAAAGAAAGAAAAAAAATCAAATACTAGAATCCTACCACGTGACAGCTATTAAAATAAGAAAAAGTTTACTCACGGATTGATCAACAATCGGAATAAGTGACTGCAGCACCTTGGCCACGTTAAGCTTGATGTTGGGTACCCTGTGTTTCGAAATTTTCAGTCTCATAAACCAAGTCAGAATTCAAACATATAACCTTTCAAATCAAAATACATCAGCATTACCTATCTTTTGAAGCATTAATAACCACTGGTAGAAGTTTTGAACAAGTAATATCTGAGCCCATAACAGGGGCAAGTAAAGAAATTGAATGTAGAATGGTCATCCGATGCAGATAATGAGGATTGTTAATCATGTCCAAAACCTGTCAATAGATTACCCAAAAAGGAGAGGCCATAGTGAGAACCAACATCTTCAGAAGTCTCCTGTTCACCCATTAAAAAAAAAAAAACAGAGGTGGCAAAATGGGCCTGAGCCCAAGAACTCAACCTGAAAAGCCCGAGCCTAAACCCGTTTAAACCTGATTTGACCAAAAAGTCAAAACCCAAACTTGAAAAGGCCCGAACACAAAAAAGTATGAAACGAAAAAAATTCAAATCCAAGGCTAACCCAAACCTGAACCTGATTTTAGTAATAAAGATTATTTAATATTTTTATAAAAGCTTTAATTATTAGTTTTATTCAAATATTTTTCTTAATAAATTAAATAATTGTTTTATATATAATGAAATAGTAATTTTTTAGAAAATGAAATTGTCAATCACACAAACACAAAAACTCTGTGATATTGGTCCCTAATTTTCAAGTTCTTTTCCTTAATTATTTGTCATTGCATTTAGCTTCTGATTCTTGGGAGTACAAATTTATAAGGGATCATTTATTTCCTAATTTAGATCATTTAGATCTAAAAAATAGTTATATATTATCAAGTAACATATTGAATGTAAAACAAACCCGAACTGAACCCGAGACCGAACTCAAAAAAGCCCAAACCAGAAAAAACCGACCCAAACCCACCTGATTGCCACCTCTCGTTAACAAAAGCATACTGACCTGAGGAACTATGTGCTGTATTGCCCAATCTGGTCCAAATTCTTCTGCCAGACGCTTCACATTATTAGCAGCAGCATCACGAATAGAATAAACCTAAAATGAACAATGTTGTTAACAAAGTTTATTTTGCAATATTACAATAATAAGTTCCTAGTAACACCTCTTAAAGGTAGACTAGCAATTCGTAAACTGCAAACAAAACCTAAAGCACACAGAACAGATTTGACATGCACAAATATTTCATTACAAGACAATTAAACTGGAATATAACAGACAAACTCCATTGGTTTTTGCTCCATATCAAAGTTCTTTGCACCTTATCTTTTAACCACTGCATCCAGAGTGCACCAAGTTTGTCATCAAAAAATCCAACACCCAACTGACTTGCCAATAAAGGAATGTATTCTATTATTGCAAGCCGAACCCTCCAGTGCCTATCCTCTGCAAGCTCCACAATTGCTGGCAATAGGGACTGGGACAACAGATCAATTCCAATCACCTGCAATGATAGATAAACTATAAAGCTATTCACTAACATGCTCAGAGTTTGTAATGCTTCCAAGCCACCTGTAAAACAAATGACTAACATAGCAAGGTGAGCAGTGAGGAAACTGCATGAGAGAACTGCTAAACAACACATCATGAGGCTTTTATCAAACATGGTATTCTAAATACTCCTAAGGTATTATACTTTTGAACTTACTCTCCAATTCATTTTATTTTTTCACGTCATATTTTCTTAATTTTTTTTGCAATTACAAAAATAAGAAGGCAGTTGCAGTTGGCTCTAGCCCCAACACTTCCTCTTTCTTGTCATCTTCTTTGTGTACCCCTTTCTCTTTTCTAGTTTCCCAGGTAATGGAGGACAGCTTTATTTATTATATGTCAACATCTTTTTTTGTTCCAAAACAGTTTTACTAATATAAGAATGATATTGAGAAAATCTTCCCTTTTTTTTCCATTTTATTTTTCAAATATATAATGTTCTTGTTTTCATTATCTTTTGATCTACATGTATTAGAAAATTAAAATGAAAAATGTGTTTGAAACTATATATGATTCAAAGTGTAAAATAATAGTAACCAATGGAGAACAATTGAAAGTAGTTGTAATAATCAGAATAAATGTCAGTTGTTGATATCCAAAGAACTTTTCTTTTTTTCACCAATTGCAGCAGTATGATCAAACAAATAACTTTATAGTCATTGTGACCAAATTGAACAGTTATGTGGCCGATTTATTTGGACTCAGGTGGGATGCGTCCAACAGAGGTATATTCAATTTTTCTAAGTTTTTCCAACTACCCATGTCCATGTCAGACACGGGTACTACGAGCACAATACAAGTTGGAGTACCATATATATTGGTGTTTTCTCCAGCAGCTAAAATAAAATCAATCTCTCAAACTTTAGTTGATAAACAAAGAGTATCTGAGATTGATTAGCCTCCTTTCACTTTTCAATCGAACATAGAAATATAAAAACCATTGTCCACTATTATTTTGCAATCTAAGATTGATTAAAATTGTCGAAATCTTAAATTAATGTAGAAAACAATAAAAAAATATCATTGCTTTCTTAATAAATCTTAACTGACAACTTAACAATTATAACAAACCTGGTTCACTTGATCAAGCTTGCTAATGATATTCAGTCGAACATCTGGAAATTCATCTTTCAAAAGAGAAAGAAATATGGGAAGCAATTGCTCTATGGTCGCATCCTATAAACATCAAAGGAGATTGTGTTAATGCAGAGAAAAAAGAAAGAAAAACTTGCAACCCATGTATAGCATGAATGCAATTCTATTTATAATGTAATAGAACAATAGGAAACAATGCCTTCTAGAATCAATGAGACCCAACAACACAAAACCAGCAAAACATCTAAAGCATCTCCAGACAATATGGAATAACCTATTCCAATTCCAAGGAAAAACAAAATTCCATTTAAGGTGAGCTTCCAAGCACAAGACAAACAGAATGTTTACCTTCCCTAAAACAGGTGCCATTCCCATTATAACTGAAGCTAAAGCAGAACGAACATGCTGGGATGAATCTGTTGATAGTTCCTACAGTAGGCAATGTTAATCAGACAGGACAATGCTAGAGACTGGAAAAGCTAAATTACAGCAATATATGAAAACAGAACCTCAACAAAGTAGCCAAAGTGCTCCATGAGCATTTTTACCTTGACACAAGGAAGAATATGCTGAATTGCTAATTCCGGGTTCAGAATTCGGCAAAACTTGGTTACTTTTCCCGCAGCAGCTATTCGGACTTCAGCTTCATTATCACGAAGCAGGCGAACGTATGCAGGAACTAGGTCCAACCTAAACATGTAAACTTACAATATAATTCAAATACAACTCAAGAGCATCATCCCAAGTAATGCAAGAGTGTAAGAAAAATCAGCTTAAGATGGTTGAAATATGGATTTGATAAATAAACTAAAGGTCCGTTTTAGGAACTTATATTTGAGTAAAAAGAGTTGGCTCTGGATTACAAATCCAAACTTTTTGTTAGGATATAAAATAAAAAGAAATAAATTTGGATTCGGTAAATCCCACATCAATTTTAGATAGTCCAAAACAAGGATTTCAAATTACTATTGAAAGTAGGAAACAAAATCTATCAATTTTCTCTTTATCATTTTTTTACTTCTATTTAATGATAATTTATCCTTTTTATATTATGCCAAAAAAGTCCTGTCTAATTGAAAATCTATACTATTATTCAATATTCTCAATGATTTGGTGTCAACCTTCAACCAGATTTCCATTTGGTGGGAAATTTACCAAAAGCCCTTTATTTTTACAAAGTAATAGTTACTATTTTGAAGGCAATTTTGTCTCTTTGTATAAAGTCTAGAAAAATATTTACATATGATTTGAAGCCAAAACATTATAATTATTTATAATTCAATTTTACCATTTCAACCAAAGCTATATTTAGGTGTAATATCAAATTTTTTGAATTTGTCACAAAAATTTTCACTCTCATCGTGAATATCCCGTAATCTAGTATTAAAAAACTCATATTGGCCAATGAGGCCTTGGCTCAATTGGCAAAGACGAAAGCCCTAGATCTTGGGCACCCAAGTTCAGACCTACCATGTGCAATTGCCATGTGTGGATTTCAGTCCAGTTAGTCTAATTTGTAAGCTTTAGTCTGGATTATACCAATTCGTAGTCCATTTGTGTTTGTAATTGTTTGATTCTACTTTGTGATTAATCCGTGCCATAATAGTTTGATACTTGTGGTCACACAAACATGTATTTGTCTTCAAAAAAAAAATCTCAATGGAATCAATCTATGAAAACTCCCATACTGTTTGTATTATTGTTAGAATTGTTTTCTAGGAAATATATATTTATATAAATTTTTAATAATTTGTTTTATGTAAATTTTGAAAAGTTTTTCTATTCATGTCATGTCCATGTTCTTTTTCATATTTTATCGTGTTTCAATTATTGGTTGTTGAGATGAATGTATTAGAGAATTAAATACAAACCTAGAAGTTTTATTTAAATCCAAATCAAAATCTAGAAATTGAAATTTTATATTCTCCCAAACAAATAATTTTAAATCTATAAAAAATTCTACATTTATATGGAATTGAACCAAAGTACCAGATTTGATATTTAAAACTCCTGAAAAAATATTTTTGCATTTACGTTTAAACCAGGGCCAAATTATTTAATGCTAAAACCCTTGTTTTAAACATTTTCAATTTTAAAAGCATTTTGGTGAAAACAATTGAAAATTATTTATTATTTTCTAATTTTCACAAATTCTTCTTCATTTTCCAAAAATCATTTTTAAAATTTTAAACCAAACATGTTTTCTTCAATGTTTTCCATTTTCCAAGTAAACAAAAATAACCAGAACCTTTGTTTCCTAAAATCAAACAAAGCCTAAATTTCAAATGTTCTCATTTTCATTTTTCAAAAATCATTCTAAAATTTTCAACCAAACACATTTTCCTGAGTGATTTCTATTTTCCAAGAAAACAAAAATGAAAATGGCTCTATTTTCTGAAACCAAATGGAGTCTAAAATTTTTAAATCAAAATTTTTTATATTCAAATTTAAGCTCCCATATGCTACCTAAGCCAATTGCACGGATTTCAAAATAGATAGAAAGGAAATTCATCAAAAGATAAGGGAAAAGGGAAAAATAGGAAAAAAAATATTTAAAATGGAGCAAACCAACCATAGCAATAGATATCATGAAAGCAAAAATAATAATAATAATGAGGAATTCTTACACGATAGATATTTACCTAGTAGGCTCAGGACCAACCGCTTCACATAGCTCATACAATTGATTAGCAACCATGTAACGGACACGCCAAGACTTATCCTAAAAGCAAAAGTAACACCCCAAAAAAAAACATAAATATTAATTACTAAACTAAAGAATGCAAGAGAGGATAAAAGGAAAAACTTAAGACAATGATTTTACATTTCATTTCACTCTTAGAAGCAAAAGCTAAATACTTTGCCTTAAAATTAACTATCCATCAAAACAAGCACAATATATATATTCTAAAAAATGAAAAGAAAAAAAGAGTTGTGAAGAACATAACATTTACAACCTTGAAGTTAATCAATTTCTGGCTGGTGAATATAAATCTCAATTCAAGAACTTGGTAAACCCTAAAGATATGAGGGATCCCTATAGAGTAGCATACCACAGATTGAAAGCCCTCATGACAAAATGGACTTGATGCAGTTTGAGATGAAATAACAAAATGTGATAATCTATTTCCTTCAAAAGCATGCTGGAAGGAATCATTTACAGATGCAATATGTGCAAGCAAGATGGTCAAAAAGTTTATGACATTAGTGCTTTCTAACACAACTGTGATCTAGGAATGTCATCCGATCAGAAGAACATTGGATAAGTTTTATCTTCAACGACTGTGAAAAGGTAAAATAAATCCCCAACCTCCTCAATTAAAATTTTCAAATACAGGAGAAAAAAAGACTCATAATTTTTTTTTTAAAAAAAGTGCCAAGAGCTTAAAAAACATATGTCGATAATGTAGGACTCAAGCAAAATAAAAAAACAATACAGAGTTTACCCCTACTTCCTCAATCAAAAAGATGGAGGGAAATGGCAAAATAAGACAAGGAATCTTAGAGACCGTAACATGTTTGTAACATAATATTTATCACATGGTCTACCTGTGAGAAATTAACTATGACAGGGAGAATATGTGCTGCACAATCTTGGGGTTCCAACAACTTTCCAAGGGCTGCACAACCCTCAACAGCCAATAATCGAACAGAATCTTGGTCTGCAGGAATGAAATTTTAGTAAAAAAATTAGCATTAAACCATCCTATAAAAATTGAACCTGACAACAATACTGGAAATTTAACATGGATGATAAAATGCATTAGTAGAGACAAATGATAATAGACAGTGTGTTTTTCTTTCCATTTACAAAATAAGGTCAAAACCCGAAAAAGTACATCATGGACCTTAGTTAGCTTTACACAAGACACTAGAAATTTCACAGACTTTAAAACATAATTGTTTGAAAAGATAGGAGGAAAAAAAGTTATAAGTGCCTTTGGCTCTTTGCTAATGAGACTGTTCAAAACAATACTCTTGCTCCTAAGCAACACACCTTGAATTTATCAGATAGATGAAGTTACAAAACGGGAAAACACATTCTTTTAATTTTTTTCTTTTCTTCTTTATCGCTAACATAAAGGCAAGTTTCCTTGGAGCTACAAAGGAGCAGCCCGCTATACATGTCCCAATGCCTCTTCATTCCTACATATTTGCACCTAAACCCCTTCTAAAAGGAAGAAAAGTTCCATAAGGCTACAAACTCTTTCCTTAGGATTTTGAACATGTTTACCACAAATTAACTGTTCTGCATTTTTGAAGTATATAATTAAAGCTACTTTCAAATCAAAAGATATTTAGCTTATCTACGTACCATCTTGTGTCAGATCATCAAACATAGACATGATGTCCACCTTCAAATGAGGTGCTTCTACAGTAGCAGCAAAATTTCCAAGATTTGTTGCAGCAGATCTCCTAACCATGGGCATGTCATCTTGACAGAGCTGACTGTATATCGCTCTCAGTTCAGTTTTTAATGCCTCCGGGGAACTTGGGTATGCAATATGAAACAAGCCACACGAGGAAACTCGAGCCGTAAACCACTCACCAGCAGCCAATCTCTGATGTTTGAGACAATAACATTCAACAAAAAGACGCAGTTATTCTATTGTACTGAAGTAAAACTAAATCAAGAACTAATTAGGATCAAAAATTAAAAGTGAATTTGATTATATATCCAAGATAACATGAAATCCTAGTCAGAGCGGAGGCAGTGAAGTCCTAGTCAGAGCAGAGGCAGAACATTATCATATTATAGGTAAATCCGATTCAGAACATGGCAGTGCAGTAGAAC
The DNA here is from genome assembly GCA_025506655.1 of Gossypium rotundifolium. NCBI lineage: Eukaryota > Viridiplantae > Streptophyta > Magnoliopsida > Malvales > Malvaceae > Gossypium > Gossypium rotundifolium. Next base: position 134,817,660 of record CP106729.1, on the reverse strand, counting down.
ATGCAAGTTGGTATGGCAACCAGAACATGCTAATTTAGAATCACAAAACACATAATGCAAGTACATTTTTGTCAACTGTCTGATTTAGAGTTTTTTTTATTCTTCCACTAACAATTTTTGGGCCAAAACCTTAAAGCCACGATTGAACTCTATATCAATTTCCTGTAAAATCTTGTTGCGAAATGTTATTTCATCTTTCCCAACATGCAACTGCATTTCAAGGTAATCAACTTCCTAAATCCAATAAATATGCAAGACTATTGGAGACATACACACACACACACACATTGTATGAGGAATATGAAAGCAAATAGCAGAAGCCAACCTTCACTAATGGAATAAAGGACTCAACCAAGTCCTGCTCCATCATCTGGGCACCAATTCTACACAATGACTCCACAGCCTTATCCCTCACACAAGTTTCCTCAACAGTGCACAGAGTCTCCAATGGAGGTAACAATACATTAGCATATTGCACACCTCCAACATAAGGAATAAAAACTCCGAGTTCTTCCGCCATGGCAAGGAGAACTTCATCATCATCATCATTGTTCTCACTCAGAAATGGAATCAACTCTTTCCGTGTCCTTTCTTCACCAAGTGCACGTGCAATCGTAGAGAGTCTGCGGATAGAGTTCAAACGAAGCTGGATATCTTCATTCTTGAGCTCACCAATCAACACAGCAATGGGATACAACGGCTCATCAATCATTGCCATGTTAACTCACAAGATCTTACACCTGTAAAGTACACCAATATAACTATCTAATTCTATCTCAGAATTCGAATTTCTGAAGAACTAGAAATCACCGTAAAGAAACCCGAAGAAGTATTTACCCTAAGCTATCCTTTTATACATTTTCCTTCATTTTCCACCAAACAATGGGTGAAGACGAAACCCTGATAAATGCTAAAAAAAAAATGTTCCTTTCTATAAAAGAAATTGAAAAATATTTGAAATTTAAATAGACTGAAGCAGAAAATGACCGGCGAAGAGATCTATAATTGGGAGAAGCCAATTTTCATATAGTTAAAAAAGAAAAAGTGGAGTACCTTTAGAGGGTTCGTGTCCAGTGCGGAGCTGTTCAAGTTCGATCGGATCTTAAGCGAAGCAGGAAGAGAGACGGACAAAGGTATCTATCTGTAAAAGATTAGAAGATTGGTTAAATTTTCGCTTTTGTGATTGAGGGTTCCTTTTTTCCTCCTCCTTTTCAAAACAATGGGGCTCTCTTTGACTACTATTTCTCCCTCCCGCAATCAATTACTCCTATTTCAGTCCTAAGGTAATTTAGAAGGTACGGAAAGTGGTAATTCTATACCACTTTCATTTTGGTCCGAAATAAGCAAACTCAACTTTGAAGATTAGATGATGAAGTAAATTAAGGGCATGTCTCTGTGATTGAAATAAGCTTTATTTTTTTTTTAAAGAAAATCAGTGTAAAATAAGTTATTTTTGGTTGAAATTTCAGAAGTGTTTTCAAAAGTGGTTTTCATAGTTCTGTTTCTTTTTTACTGATTAGTTACAAATGTATTAAAATTATTAATTAAAAATAAAAAATATTTTTAAAATATTAATTATAAATATTTAAGGGTGTTATATTTAAATATTTAAAATATAGTTTATATATTTTAATTAAATTTTATAAAGAATTAATATTTATTACTTAAAATATTTAAAATTTATATTTTATATATTAAAATATTAATAAGTTATTGTAAATTTTTTATATTCTTACTAAAATATAATAATATTAACTAATTTAAATTTTATTTAAATACATATTTGTTACTTGATAATAACATGTATAAAATAGACATTTTATTTCTCAAAAATACTTTTTCACAAAGAATATTAAATACTTAAATTTTAAACTAAATTTTTCAAAAGCACTTCTTAAAATTACTTTTTCACAACAATTTTTAAAAGTATTACTAAACTAAATTTCTAAAAAATATTTACACGGTTAAAGGTTTGTTTTGTGTCGCCTAAATTTTTATATTTTATCTTTATTATTTTATTTTGACTTTTAATATTTTATTATTGATATAGCACCACTTTATTTTATATGTCAATAAATAATTCGAATTTTATAAAAATTTAAAAATATCATTCCAAAATTATAAAAATGTTAAAAGTAAAAATGATAGTATAAATTTTTTCAAATTTCTAACAAAAAATTCTAAAATTTTGTTAAAATAATAGAAATGTAAAAGAAATCTATTTTTTCAAATATTCTTAAAAGAACAAAAAGCTATTCAACTCTAGTCAACTAAAATACAAAATTTGTCCAAATTTTTACTTTAAAAATATAAAATTTTAACAGATGTACTTTAGTTTCACAAATTCAAAGTTGAAACTAACACACGTCATGCGTATTATTATGTGTTTTCGTCCTTTGGATTATTTGTTGGTTTAATTCAATTTGAGAAGCATGTATGGTTGTCCGTATTCCAGTTTCAAAAGGAAGCCACGTCACTTTATTATTTAATTATTACTTGGACAAATGTTGTAATTTTTTCAATTTCTAGCCAAGTTCACGATTTAGTAGTCGACTAACATACAAGTTTTGTTTAAATGGAGTTATTTATAGGAAAAATTACAAACCATAGCATTATATAATAAAAAGATAGTGACTTAAAAGAAACCTACTCGTGTTTTGAATTTTTACTAATTGGAGTTTACTATTATACTTAAAATCAATGAAAATACATATGGTTTCTAAATAGTTTTCATGAAAAATTTTGATTTTTGGGCACCACTAATAATGTATTAATGATAAACTTAAGCCTAATTTTTGAAAAATTAAAATAAAGCAAAGGTAAATTATTTAGTTGGTCACTCATTTTCTTTTTATTTTGATTATCCAAAAAGCAACTCCTATAATTTTATCATTCAATTTTTAGGGCGTTTTTTATGACGACTTGATTGTACACACCACATTAAATTTATATTTTTATTTTGGTCACTCTATTTCTAAATCGTTTTCATTTTAGTCATCTCAAAAAAATTCCTTTTTTGATATGGTTTAAAAAAGATATTAAAGGATTAAAGTAAAAAAAAAATAGAAATTAAAATAATGCTTAAATTTCATGTTACCCCTTGCTAAAAGTTTTAAATTTACTCCCTTCTTTCTCAAAATTGAAATTTTAATATTCAAAACATCAAAATCAAATAAATAAATTGTTGAAACAATTTTATGTCTTGATAGTGTGAATGGATTTTTACTATAATATATACATTAATTAATTTAATTTCATTCTAAAATTTAAAATTGTATTCTATGTTTCTAAATTAAAATGAAATATTCTTTAAACCAAATAAAATTTCAAATTTTGTAAAAGCGTCATAAAATTGATTGGACAACTAAATAGTTTACTCTAAATCAAAATAACACTATCAAAAGAAGAAAAAATAAAGTGAATTGGTTTTATTTAGAAAAAAAAAAGTCGAAAGATCGGATAGAAAACAAAATTAAAATTCTTGAATCTTTTAAAATTTTTGTAATTTGTTTTGGAAATTTTTAAAGTTTTAAAATTTATTAAGAAAATAAAATTCTGTTGTATTTCTATTTTTTATGGAAAAATAAAACTTCTAGGCTTTTATTAAGAATTTGAAATGGTTTTATAATTTTACAATTTTACGTATTTTTAAAATTTTGAATAGTTTTACATAGTTTTTGAAATTGTAATATTTATTTTATTATATTTTACTTTTGCTGATTTTTTAATAATTTTTAAATTAATATTTTTTAAAGGAAAAATCTTATATTGATCAAGGTGAGATTGCAATAAGATAGAGCATAACACAAAATAAATTGGCAAGACAACTCTAGAGAAAAAAACAAAAATAAATCAAGGAAAAGCGTAAAATCGTCCAAGGTCTAAAAGTTGCAAAACAAAACAAGGAAGCTCCCAAGCATTCCCTCCAATTGCAAATCGATGCTCAAAGCAATAGGCGACATCAGCTCAAGATGATCTCACTAAGCACACCATCCTTAGCCAACTTGTTCACAAATTTATTGGCTTTCCTATTGATGTAAACAATGTCTCACGTATAATCAAGATTTTTAAAGATAAGAATGGAGTCCACAATACCTTTGAGATGAGAAGGTGTTAAAATAGATTTTTTTATCCAATTGATAGAATTCAAGCCATCTGATTTGATGATAAGTTTACATGAGATAAACCATCTCGATTTAGTGAAGGAAATAATTGCGATTCTAATTGCAAGTAATTATGCCATGATGGAATCAACTTCACCGATTGCTCTTAAGAAAGACATTAAAACTTCACCAAGTTCATTATAAAGAATACCTCCAATACTTGCGAGGTCATCCCTCCCTGATGCAACACCATCAACGTTGAATTTAAGGAAACTGGACTACGAAAGCTGTCATCTTTTGGATGATCTATCAAGTTTCTTGCCAATAAGAGATTGAATAAGATAAGGAAACATAAAATGTCGTCGAATGAAGCCTTAGAGACAAACCACTTAATTTTGAACCACAAAGCAACCCTAGCAAATAAAACATCAATGACTTGAACCCTATCCCATATTTTTGTTATCGAAGATCATCTTATTTTTGTGAGACCAAATAGACCAAACAACAACAAAGAATAACATAAACTAGATCTTGTTGCAACAATTGGGGTCAATAGCACAAACCCATTCCATAAAAAACATATCAAGATTGTTTGAGGTCACCCGAGGATCTCCCATAATGAAGCACAATGCTACCAAATAGCCCAAGACTCACGACAACTAAAAAACAAGCAATTAACAATCTTTTCCTCTAAACCACACAATGGGTAGCAACAAGCATTAGATGGGATAATTTTCATCTTAGAAAGCTTTACTTTAGTAGGTATTCTACCATGCGTAAATGTAATGACTCAAAATTTAATGGTGTTGAAAATGCAGTTTCAAAATCTCATTTTCGTAAATCGAGTTTGTAAATGTAAAATAGGAATATTTATGGTGTTAATATAAAAATATAATGAAGTTTGATTAATAATTTAGCTGAAAAAGTAGTTAATTAAAGCTTAGGGACTAAATTGTAAAAAGTCCAATCAATATTGAATTTTAATTAAGAAAAGGTTTGGGAACTTAAATAGCAATTATATAAAGGATCAAAATGGTAAATAAACTAAATGTTAGCATGATTTAGTGGATGATAATGATGATAGGCATTTAGTTTAAATTAATAGTAAATTAATCAAATAAAACATAAGTAAACTAGTTAATTAAGATTAATTACAGGCTAATTAAAGTATAAATAGCCTTGTAGTGGAAAGAAAGATTATAATATCTTCTTCTTCCATCGTCCAAGGTTCAAAAAGAAGGAAAAAATCCATTTTTGGAGTTTGATTATTCGACCAACAATTTTAAGGTAACTAAACCCTTTTTCTTTATAATTTTTATAGATTTTTAGCATGGGAGCTTGATTTTAGCTATCCTTTGTATCAAATTTTGAATTTTAGCAAGTTAACATTTTTGAAAATTGATGATATAGACTTGAAATTAATAGAAATTTTAAGCTTAGATTATGATAATGACTAAATTATAAAACTTAATAATCTTGATAGTTAACTTTGTAACATTAGGGACCAAATTAAATAAATTGAAAACTTGTCATGAAATTATACTAGGAATAGAAAGTATAGGATCCCTAATGAAAGAATGTGAAATCAACTTTTGATCTGAAGCTAAATATTGAAATATACATATATCCCGAGTTTAGGGAATAAATTGAATAAAATGAAAAATCTGCTTGGCTTTGCATTTGAATATGAATTGGTTGAAAATTGATATTGTATATTTTTTGTATTATCGTACGTAGCTAAAGATGACGTTGGGTCATTGAGAAGGAAAGGAAAAGTGAAAGTCGGTGATGAGTGATGTGAGGATTCGATTTGTACTTTTATGATTCTAAATCAATCTATTTATTTGCATATTCATGTTAAATTGCATGATTTAGTATTGAAGCGAGTTAATAATGGTTGTATGAATTGATTTTCTATGATTGATATTAAATATCGAGATAGTGGACTGAATTCAATAAAATAGAAAGTAGCATGATTTAGTTGAAACGTGATATGTGATATGAAAATGGATTTAAACATGTTACATGATATATGAGTACAGAAACTTACATGAACTCCTTAATCCTCATCAGCTTAGCCTTTTCAAATGCTAGAGCCTCCATTGTCTTGGCAGCTAAGCATGACAACCATATATCGGTTAAATTAAAGGCATTCAAACCTTAAAACCTCAAAACCATGAGTATACAAAAGCTTATCAAGAATCCTTATACCTCTTTTCCTCTAATTCACGAGTACAGTAAGGCTTATGAGCTTACCAACTTATCAAATTTTCTGCTTTCCAAACTTGAATCTCACATTTACTACCTCATAGAAAGCTTTCTTTAACTTCTTCTTCTTCAGAACGATTGACTATGTAACACCCTTACCCAACTCGATCGTCGAATCTAGGTATAGAGTGCCACGATTGGACCGATTAGACTGATCACAAATTCTAAACTTCAACCGTTTGAGGACTGATTTTATTAAGTAACAATAATACTTTGTACATCAAAAACTTTAAATTTAACGTAAAAACTAATTATTGTCCCCAATTTAAAAGTCTGAGGGAACTATTTAATACAATATATTCGACCCTGAAGCTTAGCCTCTAAAGTTACCCTTTGTTCCTATGTGCATGACACCTTACTGATGATGATCTTTAATTTAACACAGTTTGGCGTAGTCCTTCCTTAAGTCCCTTATTCCACGAATACTACAACCACAGGTTAGAATTTCGTAAGTTCCAAAAGAACTTAGTGAGTTTCTTAATTGGATTACTCATACATAGACCCTGTCTCGCAGGGGTAGTAAAAAAAAGGAAACTAAATACAATTAACTCCCTGCTCGTTTTAGGGAAATTTCTTTCCACTCGACATGACGGTCTATGATTTGTTTCTAAACTTATCTATTGGCGATTTGATCGTTAAACGGTCTTTTCTTGAACCATCCTATCATCTTTTAACTAGATTCAATAGTTCCTTGGATGACTCACCATATTGGCAGACTTTACCCTACTTTTACTTGTATTCTTTCTTCATCCATACCCCTGTGTGGATTCTTCCTTCCACCATACACTTATAGGGTAGTCTTTCTGCTTACCCTCCTAATGACTCTTTGGTTATATCCTCCTTGACGGTCATTCCAAATCTGATTAGTCCTTGGCAAACTCTTTTTCCTTACTGCAGCCTTGAAGGATTTGTTGACATCCCATTCATTGGGTTAAACTAATGAAGACCCACACCACTCTAGCGAACTAAATCTCATTTCACCCTACACTCGTGTTGAAAAGTTGTTTTAGATTACTTCTTCATAATCTTTCCCATTTGCGATACCTTGGTTTTAAAATGTAATATGTTCATCCGCCGTGGATCGTTTGGACTTACAATTTCTCGCAGACTGTTATTTGATTTACCATTCTAGTTACTAATCTCCCTTTTATGATAGTTTCCCATGGAACTACTCATTAGAGGATATACTCACAATATATTTTCCTTTAAGAAGAATAGTCTTGATAGACATATCTATCACTTGAACTAACCTTCTTAGTGCCTCCTCTTGTCGATTGGTTCTAACTAACCTCTTTTTACCCAATAGATTATCTAACATACTTATTATCAACCTCTAATATTCGAGGTTTCAATAAGCACTCTCTGGTGGTTCTTAGTGGAAGATCCTCATCTATGATCCTCAGATAAATAATCTTTCATTTTTCTATACAATAGGCACCACTGACACATCATTTCTCAAGTGTGATTCTTGTTGGGTTACTACCCATACGCCCTACTAACTTTCCATTACTTTCTGTCTTGGCGAATTGTTACCTTTCTACTACTTTTGTCACACTCCAAGTCTGAAGGATCTAAGATTTTGGTGTGTAGTGTCAAAATAATCTATTTGGTGTATTATAATCCACCCATATGTTTCTTTTGGCACATAGATGTGGGAGTATAGTAACTGTAGTGTGAGTAAGTGAATATTTTTATTTTAGATTATTCTGCTATTTAAACAGAAATATTTAGTTAAGTGAAAAAGTAATTATGGTTTGGGTTAATGCCAAAGATAAAGTACGCCTTACTTATTTGAAGTACTGTGTCAGTAAGGTTGTAGAGTAATATGGTTGTAAAGTTAATAGGTTAAACCTTAATGCGTTGGATACTTTGATTTGATGGTAGTTGATTATGTTTACATATGTTAATTTGGTTATTTAGTATTTTTTAATATGTAGGTATGTTATAAGTACAATTAGGTGAGGTTTAAATGATAGAAAATGTAACAACCCAAACCCAGCCTAGAAGTTAGGCCCAATCCAGCGTGTCACATTGAAGTGTTTTTACGAAAACCTTGTTTTCATTGAAAATCCTTCTAGAGAAAAGTTAAGTAAAATCTAATTTGCTTTCAAAACGAGGTGTAGCCAAAAACCATTTCCTTGTTACTATGTAAAAATTTCCTTTGACAGCGGAAGCTCGTTCTTAAAATACAATTATTTTCAAAAAAACTTGAAATATACTTAAAAGAAATAAATCCAGGTTCTGTTTCAAAATTATAATGCATAGTGGAAGTAATGAAATAATAACTAGAGGGAAAACCTTATTATAATTTGAAATAAAAAACTTAAAATAAATAGCTCAAAATCTAGAATTTAGATATTAAAAAAAACAGGTCTAATCGCCTTGCTAATTGGCCACCTCTGAGTCCCTCCATCCGTCGAATCGCCTACTGAGGATCACCTGAGAAAAATAAAAGAGGGAGTGAGTTTTCGAAAACTCAGTGTGTACGACCCTGGCCAAAAAAATAGCATACATATCATATTATTAACATAGTAATATCATACAGTGCAAACCCTCCCCAAATAATCCATCCGGTACACATAATCTCCGTCCAGCCGAAACACATCTGTGGGGATTTCTAAATCGACCCACCCATCCAATACACATCAAGGGTAGCCCGGTTGCGGTACTACCTAACGTTGCAATGAAGCTGCTGATCATATAATGGACTTAAAAAGCCATTGGTGGATCCACAGTTGTCAAGCAACCATGCGATCCTCATATACTTCCTCCGTTCCATAATTCCCACCCATACGCATCCTAAACAGAATATCATATGAATGCAGCAAATGTACATGTAACATCCATAAATCTTACAATCAACACATAGGGGTATTTTAGTCATTTTACAAATCAAGGGTATTTTGGTAATTCTACCCTACAGGGGTATTTCAGTATTTTTAACAGTATGGGTCTAAATTACGAACCTTGGCCCGTCAACAAGTCCTCGCGACTAAAGTGAACAGACACTACGTACCAGCTAGGATTCTAGAGAAGAGGAGGTGGGTCATTAAGACCGCTTAAGTACCAAGCTCTCCCTAGATCCAATCCTAGACATGCATGTGTCCATTGCCACACTCTACCCTAGCGACTTGTCCACAGACATGTTTTATTATTAAATTAAGTTTTATTCTATTTAAAAATTCATCAGAACTAAGCCTAGAGTCCATTAAAACCCTAGCATGCATTTCTAAAATCCCATAAGGCCCACTAAGCCCAATCATGTCCATATAGTCCATTAAGCCTAATCATGTATATGTAGCCCATTAGGCCCGATCATAATGAAATCATACAACCATCTATATTAATCTATCATTCAATTTCACATATCAACTCTTGCCAATTTGGGCCCACGAGCTCGACAGGCCCATTTAGCCTATTTCTGGCTCGATTGGCCAAACAGTGGCCCGAGACCATGAGATCATTCTCTTGGTCCTGGTAGTCGTATCGGTGTTCCCACATAAATTTTCGCACGCTCGTGTGGTTGCCGGCGCCAATCTTTCGGCGTTTCGACTTTTCGGCATTCTGATTTTTCAGTATTTCAGCTTTTACCGATTTATCGTGTGTAAAGTGTATGTACACACCTGGTAAATGGGACGTGTTACACTATCCTCAGCCTTGAACCTAAAACCAATACCAACCTCCAATCAATCACACACTTAACCACAATATTTACCAAAAACCGAAGCCTTACCATAACCTTACCGTGTGCCACCAATCCTAATAGCCCTTCCTTAGCTACTACTCACGAATATTCCCTAGATTTGCATCAATCTTAATTGTTAAAGACAAAATAATAGGTGACTTGTATCCACTTAAGTCACCCTTTCCCTTACTATAGACTATTCGGCCAACTTATCCCAAAATCAAGAACACTTACCCAAAAACCAAAACATATGGATAGCTTTTCGGCTGAGACTTGTAGATCCAAGCTTGATTCTGATTTTTCCAAGATCCGATCCACTAAAAATAAAAGGAATGATGACAGCACGATAGAGATTTGGTCACTAGAGTATTCGGCACAAGGTTTGGGGTGATGAAGGAAACGGCTCCAAGAGCAAAGGTTTTCGACTTTTGAAGTCACAAATGTTTGGTCCCCAACAATTGAGATGAAGGTGGGATGACACAAGCAATGGAGAAAGAAGATAATGATATTCGATTTAAGACTTTAGGAGAGAAGAAAGGAAAACACATAAGGAAGAGGCGAGGTTTAGAACAAAAAAAGTGAAGGAGAATTCGGCAGAGCACTATAGTTGCCGAAATAGCACAAAGGAAATTCCAATTGCTGAAATAGCACAGAGGGAATTTGGCACCCCCTATTTGTACACAAAACTGAAACTCTGCCTTCCCCCCCAAAGTCCCAATCGGCTCCAACTCTTCCCTATCTCATCTCCCCATTTTTCTCCCTGATAACTCCCCAATTCTTTTCCTAAATTTTCTCTTCTGAGCACTCTCCTTAGAGTCCATCATCACCCCACTTCCAACCTTCTAGAAGGCCAAAATTAAACTCCTAAAAAATACTAAGCTAGGATTCGAACCTAGGATCTCCTTGCTAGCCCATAACGCCACCTTCCTATACCCTAAGTGGCGTCACTTAGCCACTCCACCACAAGGCTCTTTGATGCCATTTTTCCCTATTTTTATTTAAAAGCCCAAATGGTTCCTTTAATAATTAATTAAAAATTCCTTCTCCTTAAAGTTTGAACCCAGAACATCTCCAACACCCCTAGACACTCCAAGTTTATTAAACCCTTAAAGCCAACATGTCATTTGTCATTTTCTTACTTAAAAAAAATTATGAGACCCAAAGCCCAAAGCCCAATTCATCTAGGCCCAAAAATTTAGGGCGTTACAAAAAATGTGCATTTTAGGCCATTTAACCATTAAGTCTCAAGACAGTGTAACAACCCCTTTTTAGTGGTGTCAGAAACAGTGTTTTGGGACCACAATTCGACCAATGAGTCAGTATTTTATTATTTATTTATTATTTGTAGATTTATTAAAGTGTTGTATTAAAATTTAGTTAGAAAATTTTAACATTTAGATAGTTAATGTAGGAAAAAGACTAAATTGTAAAAGCTACAAAAGTAAGACATTATTACTTTATATGTGTTAAATGGATATAAAAACATGAATTGAGGGTTTTAAATAGTAATTAGACCATAAGTGTTTATAGTGGATGGTTTAAGTAAGGTATGTTTTGAAATTTCATTTATTTTCAAAGGGTAAAATGGGTAAATAAATTAATAAGTATAAGCTAAAATAAGCAAAACATGTTTATCTTCTTCAATTTTGTTTTTGGCAACCAAAAACCACCATTGTTAAGCTCCCTTAGGTTCGACCAAGCTTTAGTACGTTGATGCATGGTATGTGTTTTTCAATCTGTTTTTAGTAATTTTTTATATTTTTTAGATTATTATAACTTAATTTAGCTGACCCGGGGACTAATTTGTAACATTGTTAAATGTTTAGAATTTTTCCATGGATAAAATTGTGATGTTCTTGAAGTTTGATGATAGATTATTAATCTTGATAGTTAAATATGATGATTTTGTAAAGTAATTTTTGTTAATTTTAAAGTTTAACGGCTAAGTTGTTAAAATTGTAAAATAACAATGTGGGCTTTTTAAGGACCATATAGAATTCAACACAAGGGTTTTTGGTTTAATTTGTGATAATTGTGATAATTTCGGTTTAGGGACTAAATTGAATAAAAGGTGAAAGTTTAGGTAAATGTGTAAACTTTTATTAAAGGGTTAATTGTATGAATTTAAGTGTTTTAAGATGTTTAAATTGGTTAATTAAATTAAAATATTATATTTAGATCAAGAAATAGATCAGTCGATTGATAAATGCAGGAAAAGAAAAGTCGTCGAGTAATCATCGTCACATGTCGTTAGCTATCGTATTTTGGTAAGTTCATATTACATTTATTATGTTGTTAATGTTTTAACTTATTTCGTATTTGACAGTATGAAGTTTGTACGATGTTATGTTCTATTGGATGAATAATGAAACGATAGAATAAAGTTGAGTATGAATGTCTTAGAGAAATAGAATAAGCTCATGTGAACTTAGTGAATAGCTAGATACAAATGACATGTCATAAGGCGTAGCTAGCCTTGTGTTGGTGTATATTTAGCAGGTTTTGTGTCGTTGTATATTTAGCATGCATTAGTTGCCGGTGTTTTATTTAGCAAGTACTATGTACCGGTGAAGGATACCGTACCGATGGCTTGAGGTCCTATATGTGTTGTAGATTCTCTAAAGCTTGTGTGAGTAGCATCGCATATCGGTTAATGTCCTTATGTTTGCTCGTATGAGTATTACCCTCTGGTGTATCTGAAGTTGATTTACTATTGTTCTTCTAGCAAAATAGTGAACTATTATGATGGAAATGAAATAAGATGATGTGATTAATTATATGTTGGTACATGATTATTTGACATGTTGTGTTTTGATGATATGAATCATCTAGGTTTAATTATTTCGGGTAGTTGGAATGATGAGAAACAATAAAGGAATTATTAATCATTATTATGCACTATTTATATTTAATTGGCAGGGACGATATGTTTGATTTTACGAACTTACTAAGCTTTATGAAAGCTTACTTTCTTTGGTTTTATTTCTCTGTAGATTGTGGAACTTTCACTATCAATTGGAACGTCGTAGGAGATCACACTATCCAGTAACTTATTCGGTAGCTATTTGTTTATTTTGGCCCGATTATAAGTGGCATGTAAATAAGGTTTTGGATATGTAAATTTTAAGCATTATGGTTAAATGTTGTGCACTTTAAAGATTATGTTGTATGTGTTGATGTAAATCCTATTTGATAAATTGGTTGGTTTTGGTTTGTGATGGTGAATGCATGAATTGATATCTAGATGCATTTAAATGGTTATTTTGGTATGTTTAGGTTAATAGGCAATCTTGGAATGCTTTGAGCTTGATGAATGGTCAAATTGGTTATGTTAGGTTATGCATTTAGAATAATATATATGAGCATTTAATGGTTTAATTTATGGATGAACTTTGGTAATTGCTATCTAAAGTTTGAATGATGTTTGAATGAAGCTAACTTGTGGTACATGCTTTGAATGAATGGTTGTTGTATATATGTTTGAATCGTGATGTTAATGAGGGCATATCGGTTAGGCACATAGATTGATTATGAATAGGTATATTTTGGTTTGTTTTAGCACATTTTGAATAGGTTTGAAAGTTGGTTATTGCATAGCTTGATGCCTAAGTTTTGGTATGTGAAATGGCTTGTGTTAAAAGGTTTTTTTGGGCACACATGACCTAGGACACGGTCTGCCACACGGTTGTGTGTCCCATACGGTTGCATGACACGGTCATGTGGCCTTTTTAATTTTTGGTGTAGGATTATCCACTGTCTCAGAGAGTTACACAGCCTGGCAACACTGCCGTGTGACCCTGAGTTATATAGGCAAAAATTATTACACAATTTGGCCACACAACCATATTCTTGTGCCACACAGGTTGAGTCCGGTCACACAGCGGTCACACGACTGTGTGACCCATGTTTTCACTTTTTACTCAATCTTTTAAAAAAAGTTTCATTTTAATCCAGAGTTGTTTCTGATATGTTTTAAATGTTTCGTAAGCTCGATTTAGGTCCCGAGTTGATTGACTAGTATAGAATTGAATGGTTATAAGTTATTTATTTGTTTTTAAATGATTTTATGATAAATGTTCAAGGTTTAATGTCGTAATGCCTTACAGTTCGGTTCGGGCGATCGGACCGGGTATAGGCTCTTATAGACAGCAAGAGCATGCCTCGAGAAGTTAGAACAAAAACTTATCTTATTATGCATTCAATTGCTTAATGTCTCGAGACATGTTAATTTGTTCTTAAGACAAACTCATCTAGGTCTTGAGACTAGTGGCTTTTGTCTAAAGACAAGGGCACATCGAACCTAAATAATTTTTACCCTACTCCAGGGCTTGAGATAAGAGCCTCTTGTCTTGAGACATGCAAACATCGAAGCTAAAATAGGAAAACAATGGAGGTTTGTCTTGTGACCCAATCTTGAGACTTGAGGACTTTTTTCTCGAGACATGAACTTCATTGTCTAGAGACATGTAAACATTGATGCAAAATTTCAAAAATTATGATGAGGACAATGTCAAGACAGTTGAGACATAAAGTCCATGTCTCGAGACATATTGTTAAAATTTGACAAAAAGAGTTTGAATTTGATTCCTAAGCTCATATTAAAGCTCTTTTAAACCCGAAATGATTAAATTGTGATTGAAATGTGTTTATGTACTTTAATTATATGAAATGACATGTATGTTTAGTATGAGTTGTTCTAGCAACAAATGTGACATCTCATATTTGGATCTGGCGACCTGGTCGATATGGGGATGTTACATGGACAATTTCCAACTGAAATTGTCCTTAGTAGATCGATTCAAAGATGCACCATCAAGAACCTGCAAGAACTCATCCTATTGTTACTTTTTCAAATCAAAGGTTGGTCTTGGGAGTTTGAGAGGATAAGTTTTCTAGTGATATTTCTCCATACCTATTATATATTACCCAAAGTATAAATAGAATGAAGG
Organism: Gossypium rotundifolium; assembly: GCA_025506655.1. Taxonomy (NCBI): domain Eukaryota; kingdom Viridiplantae; phylum Streptophyta; class Magnoliopsida; order Malvales; family Malvaceae; genus Gossypium; species Gossypium rotundifolium. The sequence goes on along the minus strand of CP106729.1, from coordinate 134,802,655 downwards.
ATATTTTTTAAAATAGGATCATATTTGACTTGCAACACCTTTCTCCATAACCTTTCACCCTCTCGTTTCTATATCTCTAAAGCCATTTAGTTAAGAGTGACTTGTTTTTAACTCTTAAGTGAACAATTCCTAAACCACCAAACTGAATAGGAGCACAAACATCAACCTATCTAACCATATGTATCCTTCTTTTGGTAGAGTTGTTGCTCCAAAAAAGTTGCTCATAATGCTATTGAGTTGATTATAAACTGAGACAGACAATTCAAACATAGACTTGTGGTATAGTGGAAGATTCATCAAACTAGACTTTGTAAGAGTTAATCTTCCCGCCATCGAAAGAAGCCTTGACTTTCAATTTGCAAGCCTTTTCTTGATTTTATTGATAACCAACTTCAAAAAGGAAACAAAATTCTTTTTACAACCCAGAGGTAGCCTAAGATAATCTATTGATAAAGAACTCGCTGCACAATAGAGTTTGTTAGCTAGGCAAGAGATTTGAACTAACTATCCATCTTGATCCCTAATAACTTACCTTTTTGTAAAGACCCTTTTGATATTAGTTAACTGCTCCTTACCCCCTTCACAAAACACAATTGTGTCATCTACATATTGTAGAGGAGATATAACAAGCCCATTATTGCTCAATTGAATACCTGTTAGAAGGAGAACCATTCACTAAAATTGAAATAAATGTTGAAGAAATATAGTTAAATATCCAACTTCTCCACCTATGTCCAAACCTTATTTTTGACATCATGAAGTCGAGGAAGTTCCAATTGATAGTATCAAAAGCCTTCTGAAAGTTTACTTTGAAGATCATACCTTTGACCCTTTTCTTTTCCATAAATCGATAATTTCATTTGCAACAATATAACAATCCAAGATCTACCTACCAACCATAAATGCAAATTGAGAATCACCAATTACTTCCCTAATCACTCTCCTTAGGGCCAGTTTAACATTGCTTCTAAGATACAGTTTTGGGGCAAAAAAACACTTTTGAGATAAAACTATTGCTAAACAAGATGTTTTTGAGCTTTTTAAAAGTGCTTTTAGTAAAAAAAAAAAAACTTTGAAAAAGTACTTTTTTTAGCCAAAAGAAAAAGCAGAAAATTTTAGCTCTTGTGAAGTGCTTTTTGATCCAAAAGTACTCTTGAGAAACAATGTTAAATTAAGCCTTAATCTTATAGTGCGAACGATTACCTTATAAATACTACCAAGAAGGCTGGTAGGCCTATAATCACTAAGGGTCATTGGTGAGGGCACTTTTGGGATTAAGACAATAAAGGAGTGACTTATATCCGAAGGTAGCATTCTGCTACTGTAGAAGTCGTAAAGTAACGCCACAAAATAAGCTCTAACAACAGACCAATACTTCTGAAAAATGCCAAGTTGAACCCGCCGGGTCCAGGAACCCTGTTCCCATCGCATCTGCGAACTGCATCCCACACATCGTCTTCAGTGAAAGGCACCTCTAAAGAAGCTGCACTATGCTCTCCAAGAGTCCTAAAGCAACAGTCAAGTAAATGACTGAAAAGGCTGTTTTTTTATTATAACTGGCAGCGAAATGTTTCTCCACAGCTTCTGCTGGCTTGTTCACCGAGACGTCGTTCATATGGAGGTGAGTAAAGAGATTTTTCCTCCTGTTAGATGCGGTCAATTGAAAACACCTTGTGTTTCGATCTCCCAAATGGAACCATTTTAATCTCGACTTCTGAAGCCAGTCACTGTCCTTTTTTCGATACATACTCCATAAACAGGATCTTTTGGAATTTAATGATAACACAGTTTGCTCATCATGTATTCCATGTTGAAATTTTCCTTCTAATTCGCCAACCTCCAACTCAAGTTGTCTAATCGATTGTCCTTTGCATTGCTTTGCTTTTTACTAATGCACGAGACTTTAATATAGCAAGCTTGACTTTTCTAAGTTTCCCGCCCACATTCCTCTGAGATTGGCCGCTCTCCAAACGGACGTAAGCTTCTTCAAACACCTTATCAAATCCCTCTTCTTTAACAAATGGTTAAAAAACTTAAACGGCTTGGCCCCAGTTGGCTGCTTCTTCAAATAAGACCACCGGATTATGATCCGATAATGACTTTGGGAGAGATTTTTTATGTAATATATGACAAAATAATAATGAAAGGATAAAATTAATTTGTTATAAATAAAAAGTAGACATGTTCATAGATCGGGCTATCCGCTCAAGCTTGAAGGCACGCCTAAAATTTGGGAAGAGATAAAAATATTAAGCTTGAAAAATAAATTTGGGTAAAAAATTGGGCCCGCTTAAAAAATGGGTTGGGCTTGAGGCTTGAACATTCAAGGTTCAGTCCCGACCTGGCCCGACTTGTTTTTAAATTTATAATATTTTATATTATGTTATTTTTATACATTATGTAATTTATAACATATTAAAAAAATAAACTTATATTAAATATATAATATTCCTCTAATGTAAACATCAAAATAATATTAATATGATTTTATAGAAAATTCAATAAATTAAAAATATTAAATTAAAATAATATAAAAATTAAAAATAATATGAGTGGGTCTAAAATGGGTTTGGGTTATCCTTTTACAAATATAGGAGAGCTTGGGCAAAATTTTAGGTCTATATTTTGGGCCGAGCCAGGCTTAAAAAAGTATAAATATATTAATATCATGTTTAGGCCACCCGAACTCGATTTGACTAATGAACACCTCTAATAAAGAGTAAAGGTTAAATTAAATAAATGTGTAAATGTTTAAAGTCATGAAAAAATTACATTTTACGTCTTATTTAGATATAGAGAAATGAAAATATTAAAAGGGTGAAACATTACTAAGACAATGGAGAAAATTTAAAGAACAAAAATTTATGCAAGATATGAATATGGAATATATTCAAAATCATTTTAAATGTTTTTGAATTTTAAATTTTTTATATATTGTTTTGAACTTTTTAGAAGTGTTTCGCAATTTTTTTAGAATTAGGTAAAATTGACATTAAATTTATATATATTTGAAGTTTAATTTTTTATATAATATTTTTAACTTCTTAGACTTTTATACATTTATTTTGAATTAGAATCAAATTGATAAAAAGTGTAAATGTTGAGGATTAAATTTATTGAACTTATTAGAGTTAGAATCAAATTGATGTAATGTTTAAACGTTGAAAGTTAAATTTGTTATCTTAACAATTAAAATTATGTAAAATTAATAGAAAACATTAACATTGTGATTAATTGTCCTTAAATGCTCAATATTGAAATAGATAGAGATTAAATTGCTCTAGTTTTTTTTAAATGGATTAATTTGTTCAATATCGAAATTGAGAGGGACCAAATAGGTTTTTTATTGATACGAATATGGAAATTATATCCATATTCATGTTGTAAATTTTATAGTTTTAAAATTTGAATTATTTATATTTTATATAATTTATATATTATAAAATATTTTAGAATCATATTTGGTATAATGCCAATAGAGTTTTTAGTCTCCACAAACAGGGATAAGGGGTTGACAAGTGTGTAACTGTAACAACCCATTTTTGAGTCAAATCAGAACAGTAGTTTCGGAACCACAAATCTGAAGTTAAAATATTTATTTTATTATTTTATTAAAGTTTACAGCATGATAGAATTATTATGTGAAAGTTTCGTAAAGAAATTTTACTGTTTGAATGCTTAATTCTATAAAAAGGACTAAATCGCGTAAAGTGTAAAAGTGGAGTTCTATTAGCTAAAAGTATCAATAGCTATAGAACATTAAAGTAAAGGTCTTTAAGTGGTAAATAGGCCATTTATGAGTTAGTGGATGATAGTGGAGTGGCATTCGGTGTAATTACTAATGTTTTTAAAGGATATTTTGGTAATTAGTTAATAGAGTTAATGCTTAATAAAAACAAATTAAAATCATCATCTTTTCACCATTTTTCCATCAAAAATTAGAAAGAATATCAGCAATGGGAGAAGCTTTTGGTTTAGCCAAGCTTCAAATGCTCGATTAGGTACAGTTTTAGCTCCGTTTTTAATGATCTTTACGTTTTTGAGATCGTTGCTTCGTACTCTAGTTAGCCTGTACCTTAATTTTGAAATTGTTAAAGATTTAACATGTTGCCATTGTTGAATGTTTGTGTAACACCCCAAACCCGGCCCAGACGTTATGATCTGGCGTGTCACATTGAAATGTTTTTCGAAAACTATATTTTCATTGAAACCCTTCTTGATATTTTCCATCGAGGTATATATAAAAAATTATTACCTTCAAAACCTTATTATGGCGGAAGCTTAAATTAAATCAATGATTTACGTAAACGTGGTATTTAATTAGAAATTGAGTTGCGGAAACATAGTGTTTTGAAAACAGTTATCGTTTTGGGAAGTCCGCGTTCTACTTCTAACAAGTATAAATCATAATGATTAAAATCTCAAATCGAAAGCTATAAAATTGGAGAGGCCTTATTACAAATATAAAAACCCAGATGAAAACTATTAGTAACTAAAAGCCAAGTAACGAAAACAGGAGCAGTAGTGTGGCCATCTTCGAGTCCCTCACAGCACCAAACCGTCTAACACTGGGGATTACCTGAAAGGTTAAAAATGGGGTGAGTTTACGAAAAACTTAGTGTGTAATCCCCTTATTAAAGAAACAGTCAGAATACAGAAACAGAATCAATCTAGGCTTGAGCCCAATAACAGTAATAGTATAGTTTAGTTTAGAGTATATGTGGCCAAAACCCAAAACAATATCATTTGGGTCACAGCCTATAACAGAACCAATTGGGCTTAGCCCATTCCAGTAACAATGGCAACTGGGCTTTAGCCCCCATCAGCCTTGGTTGGGCCTGAGCCCATGTCAAAAGTCACATGTCACATATATCTAGGCCTAAGCCCATCTCAATATCAGAATCAGTATATGCAATGCATAAATACCCATACCAACCCTGCACTCCATCTCCTATCCAACCCTGCACTCTTGTGGGGATTAAATCGACCCACCCATTCCTACACTCATTATGTAGCATCGGTTGCGGCACTAACTCAATAGAACGACTAAAAGCCATAAATATCGCAGAAAGGCTGAAAGCCTTGTACAGAACGGCAACGACCGTACACATCCTCCGTGACAACGTCCTAACCCCATACAATATGTCGTGTATGTCATGCTCAATCATCACAAGTGTATGCAGAATGGCCATGCTCAGCAATAGTCATTTAAACATATATTAAAAGCATATTAGTCACACGACCATAGTGAAGTCAGTTAAAACACAGTCATACGATCACAGTCAAATCAGTCAAATTCATAAACTAAGTCAGTCATTTACCAACAAGGGCAAACAGTCATTTACCTTCTAAGGGCATTACGGTCATTTTACCCTACAGGGGTATTATGATCAATTTACCCTATGGGGGTATTTCGGTCATTTACCCTATGGGGGTATTACGATCATTTTACCCTACAAGGGATTACGGTTAATTTTACCAATGGGGGTATTTCGGTCATTTACCCTATGGGGGTATTTGGTTACCCTATGGGGGTATTTTGGTCATTTATCGAGCTCTCGAAAGGTCTGACGCCTCGAGCAACTCCAGTAATCTAAATGCTCATGACAGTGTAAATGGGCCCAAGTGGGCCCACACGCTCGTGTGGCCCATTTAGCCCAACTCAGTCACGACTATGTGAACGTTATAGCCCAGTTCAATTTTTGCCACTTGTCGTAAATTTTATCTGTATAGGGCCCACAAGCCCATTGGGCCCATACGACCCATTTAAGCCAAACGAGGCCCATAACGGCCCAAGAGCACGAGGACACTCGTGGTGGCCTCTTTAGTCTGCCGCCCACGGTTGTGGGCTTATTTTATCACACGAGCGTTCGCACGCCCATGTGGCCTTAATAGCCATATTTTCGGCTTTTCAGCTTTTGTCGTGCTACAGTCAGATCAGGGTGTGTTCACACCCTTTTGGCTTTACAACAGTAATGATTTACGATGTACAGATACACACCTGATTACGTAGAGTACTAAAAATCCACGAGTGCCAGAACCTTGACTAGATTGGTCGACTGTGATTTACCTACTTGTTCTAGAGCTCAGTGCAACCACCCTTCTGCATCCTGGTGGAAAATCCTGAACAGCTGACACCTTACGCCGCTTAAACTTGGGAGTCAAGACTACGCTCTCAAACTCAGCCGGTACCTTTTCCATCGCTTTATTACTAGCACCCTCTTGACCCATCGAAAGTTCTAGAACCCAAAAAAACATACACATAGGAGAAAGAAGAAGAATCGGTAATAAGGGATCGCACTATATGGCTTAAATAGTAAAAGAGAGAACTGAAAGGAATCGAGAAACTTACCGATTAATAGAGATTACTTGCCAAATCAACAACAGGGATGGAGAGAGTACGGAATGTAGGAGTAGAGGATCCCTTAAACCAAGAATAACCGTCAGGGGTTTGAGAGGGGAACAAAAATAGATTTAATCAGAAGTGAAGAGTATAATCACTTACCAAGCAACAAGGTATTCGGCTATTACTCAAGAAGAGAGGAAACAGAAGAAACTTCGATTTAGCAAAAGAGAAGAAGAAGAATGCCAATTCGACAGAGAGAAAATGTGAAGAAGAAAAGAGAAGTTACAAGGGAGAATTTGGCACTTGGTATTTGTGTTTCGGTTAAAGTGAATAATAGAATTGAAAAGAGAAAGACCCAAATGGTCAAAAACACTGCACGAAATGCCACAAGAAGAGAAAATCAAAATGCTAATCGGCTTCTACACTCTTATCAAATACCGAAAATGCACCCAAAGAGTTCTCTTAGCCAAATTCCCCTACTCTAGTTACCAAATTCGGCTATCACTCCCCTCAACCTCCTATAATCCACTCCTACAATCTCTCAACCTACCAATTTGCATCACTTTCAAACTCCTCCAGCACCAACCTTCATCCATATCCCTTGAATCTCTCCCCCAAGACCAATTCCACAACCACCTCAGCAGAATTCCACTACAACACAAACACTAGGCGTTACAGATGCAAAATAATACCCATCATAATACTATGCCAACACTCGAACCACAGACCCCCTTGCCACATTTGTAACGCCACCACCACTACACCAATGTGCTCTGTGTCACATTTTATCTTCAATTAATTAAAAGGTCTAAAGGCCAAAGTCCGAGTTCCTTTAAAAGAAAAACCAAAACAAATTGCAAGAGCCAAGACTTGAACCTGCACTCTCTTGCAACCTTAATGACGCCACAACCACTAGACCACATGCTTCCTTGTGTCATTTTTTTGACACGAGAATTTAAAAGGCCTACATCCAAGCATCCGTGTTTTATCCATTTAAAACCAAGATTTTTGCTAAAGCCTAGGTTTGAACCCAAGACTTTTCCAACTCCTCTCAGGACCCTTAACCACTTGAGCAGACATTTAATTGTGTCATTTCCTTGCTCACATAAACTTTTATGCATAGTCTCCTAACTGTTCCCTTGCTCAAGGCCCAATACTTCTAGGCTCAAATTTTGGGGCATTACAATTTGAGTAAATTGATGCTTGATGATAGTTTATGAAAGTTTATTGATAGATTTACTAGTTTTGTAAAGTGATTTTTGACAAAAATGTTAAAAAAGGGTTAATTTGTGAAAATATGAAATTTAGTGGTTAAAATGTGAAATAAATTGAAAATATGGGCAAATAGTAATATATGGAAAATTCAAGAGCTTGGGTTTGTGTTTAATTTCATGAAATTGTGATTTTATGTGATAAAGACTAAATTGCACAAATGTGAAATTATGGGGGCAAAAGTGTAAATGTACTTTAAACTAAAATTTGGATTAAATTGAATAGAGAGATAATTAAATAAGCTAATTTTGATTATAAATAGATTGAGAAAAGTGAAATACAGGTATAGATCAAGGAAAAGATAAAGTATCAGACTAATTTGTTCCGTCGTTTTAACGATCGAGGTAAGTTCATATGTTAATAAATGCTGTAAATTATGCTATAAATTTATTATTATTGTTGAATTGAATTATAATGCTGATTAGAAATGAGTACGAGCACAATCGACAGAGTTATGACTTCCGGAAGTCCCCTACGAACCTTAGGAATAACTTAGGATCTAAATGTCATGACATTAGGATTACCGGGATATGATATTCGTGTAAGTCCATGTCTGAGACATTGGCATCGATATGATATTTGTGTAAGACTATAGCTAGGCTATTGGCATCGATATACTATAACATGTAGGACCATATCTGGGATATGGTATTGTATAAGTTATACAAGATTTCCAACTATCCTTAGCGATTCCGAATGGTTCAATGGGCATATTAAAGACAAGAATGAAAGTACGATCGAAATAAGTAATACAGGTACGTGCAAAACTTATGTGAGAATTCAATGAAGTGGTGAGTTCATATTGTATCACGTGTATGAAATGAGAAATATTTGTGTATAAATATGTTTTATGCCAAAATGGGTTCCTTTGGCTATATGGAGGTATGAATTGGATGTTAAATGAGGCATGAGTTATGTTTGTTTTAATCAGTATATACATAAGGTATATAACGTGCAAAATATCGTTACTTGATGATAATTAACACGATTCACCTTGGCTAAAGAAAATGTGAGGAATGTTGGTTTGAATGAAGTTATATAGATAGTTGATTTTAGTATATGTTAATGTGATCAAATTGATAAGAATGTTTTTAATCCGTATGAGCATAGAAATAAATAAACTTGTGAAGCTTTGTTAATTATGTGATTGGAATTATGGTATAAAGGTGAAATCAAATGAATTCATATTATATTATAAGTAAATGCTTAATATGTGTTTATTCAATAAGATAAGTTTAATATCATACGAGCTTACTAAGCTTTATAGCTTACTTTGTGTTATTTTTCTACGTTTATAGTGATTTGGGCATTCGCTTGGGTTGGAAGTCAGCGGAGATCGCATCACACTATCAGGTTTTGATTTCGGTATTTACACATTTGTGACTTTGGTTATATGGCATGTATAGGCTTGAGTTATGTGGACATGTGTTTTGGTAATGTTGAATGTGAGTTTGGCTTATGATATGTGCTCATATATGTGCTTATGGTGTATATATATTTGGTTTTGTGTTTGGCAAGATTATTATGGAAATGGCAAATTGTATGTTTGTAATATTGGAAATGGTAGTTAAAGTGATGATAAAATGCTTGTATTGGAACTAGGTGAAATGGATGGTTTTGGTATATGGAATTGGTATGTTTTGGAGTAGTAAATGTGTATTAAATTGATTGATGTTTTTAGGCTATGAATTGGGCATAATTTGTTGATGTTTTGGGCTACCTTTTGTGTATGAATTGGTGCCACATTTTGAGTTTGCAGGGTGGACCATTATGGGTGGTGAATTGGCCTACTTAAGTCCACATGGCTGATCACACGGGCGTGTGGCTCGACCGTGTGTGACATATGGCCTTGATGCATGGCCGTGTGTCCCCTGAAATAATTAGAAATTCAAGTCATCCTTGCACACGGCCTAGACACATGGGCGTGTCTGGTGGCCATGTGAGGCATACAACCTTAGCACATGGGCATGTGTGGCCATTTCGAATAGGCACACGGGCCAGACACGGGCGTGTGGACGGCCTTGTGGCTAAGTCAGTATACCCACCAGTTTTCAAACGGCCTGGTACACTGGCGTGTCCTTGACCGTGTGAGGCAAATCAGTATGTATGCCCTATTTTCACATGGCATAGACTCACGGGCGTGTCTAATGGCCGTGTGAGGCACACAGGCCTATTCACACGGGCTTGTGACCACTGTATTCAAGAAAATTTTCTAAGTTTCCCAAAGTTTTCAAATGTTATCAGTTTAGTCTCGAACCTCTTCCAAGCATGTTTTAAGATTTCATAGAGCCTTATAAGGTGATGCGACCTTGCGAAGCAAGGTTTAAGTTCTGGACGTGGATTCCTTGGTGATGCCTCAAGGCCCTATCGCGTGCACGAGCTAGGAAGCTCAAGGAGGCCATTACGGCACTTTTGGAACAAAGGTGGGGTGATTCACTAGCAAGCATGCCATAGCACTCAAAATAGCAAACAAAGTCATTTATATACTTTATTACGAGTGACTTTAGCTCACCTTGACTCACTCAAATTACCCGACTTGGTTTAGCTCGAATGAGCTTATTTCATTCAATGAGCTAATTAATTAGCTTGTTTAATTTTCTTCAATGAGAATGATTTACAATGTCTGAGATACACACCGATTACGTAGAGTACTAAAATCCACGAGTGCGAACCTTGACTAGATTGGTCGATTGTGATTTACCTACTTGTTCAGAGCTCGGTGCAACCACCCTTACGCATCTGGTGGAAAATCACGAGCAGTGACACCTTACGCCGCTTAAACTTGGGAGTCAAGGCTACGCTCTCAAACTCAACTGGTACCTTTTCCATCGCTTTATTACTAGCACCCTCTTCACCCATCGGAAGTTCTAGAACCCGAAAGAACATACACATAGGAGAAAGAAGAAGAATCGGTAATAAGGGATCGCACTATATGGCTTAAACAGTAAAAGAGAGAACTGAAAGGAACTGAGAGACTTACCGATTAATAGAGATTACTTGCCAAATCAACAATAGGGATGGAGAGAGTACGGAATGTAGTAGTAGAGGATCCCTTAAACCAAGACTAACCGTCAGGGGTTTGAGAGGGGAACAAAAATAGATTTAATCAGAAGTGAAGAGTATAATCACTTACCAAGCAACAAGGTATTCGGCTATTACTCAAGAAGAGAGGAAACAGAAGAAACTTACTTCGATTTAGCAAAAGAGAAGTAGAAGAATGCCAATTCAGCAGAGAGAAAATATGAAGAAGAAAAGAGAAGTTACAAGGGAGAATTTGGCACTTGGTATTTATGTTTCGGTTAAAGTGAACAATAGAATTGAAAAGAGAAAGACCCAAATGGTCAAAAACACTGCACGAAATGCCACAAGAAGAGAAAATCGAAATGCTAATTGGCTTCTACACTCTTATCAAATGCCGAAAATGCACCCAAAGAGTTCTCTTAGCCAAATTCCCCTACTCTAGTTACCAAATTCGGCTATCGCTCCCTCAACCTCCTATAATCCACTCCTACAATCTCTCAACCTACCAATTTCCATCACTTTCAAACTCCTCCAAAGACCAACCTTCATCCATATCCTTGAATCTCTCCCCAAGACCAATTCCACAACCACCTCGTGAGAATTCCACTACAACACAAACACTAGGCGTTACAGATGCAAAATAATACCCATCATAATACTATGCCAACACTCGAACCACAGACCCCCTTGCCACACTTGTAACGCCACCACCACTACACCAACAGGCTCTCTGTGTCACATTTTATCTTCAATTAATTAAAAGGTCTAAAGGCCAAAGTCCAGGTTCCTTTAAAAGAAAAACCAAAACAAATTGCAAGAGCCAAGACTTGAACCCAGACTCTCTTGCAACCTTAATGACGCCACAACCACTAGACCACATGCTTCCTTGTGTCATTTTTTTGACACAGTAATTTAAAAGGCCTACATCCAAGCATCCAGGTTTTATCCATTTAAAACCAAAATTTTTGCTAAAGCCTAGGTTTGAACCCAAGACTTTTCCAACTCCTCTCAGGACCCTTAACCACTTGAGCAGACATTTAATTGTGTCATTTCCTTGCTCACATAAACTTTTATGCATAGTCTCCTAACTTGTTCCCTTGCTCAAGGCCCAATACTTCTAGGCTCAAATTTTGGGGCATTACAATTTGAGTAAATTGATGTGATGATAGTTTATGAAAGTTTATTGATAGATTTACTAGTTTTGTAAAGTGATTTTTGACAAAATGTCAAAAAGGGTTAATTTGTGAAAATATGAAATTTAGTGGTTAAAATGTGAAATAAATTGAAAATATGGGCAAATAGTAATATATGGAAAATTAGCGAGCTTGGGTTTGTGTTTAATTTCATGAAATTGTGATTTTATGTGATAAGGACTAAATTGCACAAATGTGAAATTATGGGGACAAAAGTGTAAATGCACTTTAAACTAAAATTTGGATTAAATTGAATAGAGATAATTAAATAAGCTAATTTTGATTATAAATAGATTGAGAAAAGTGAAATACGGTATAGATCAAGGAAAAGATAAAGTATCGGACTAATTTGTTAAAATCGCTTTAACGATCGAGGTAAGTTCATATGTTAATAAATCTTGTAAATTATGCTATAAATTTATTATTATTGTTGAATTGAATTATAATGCTGATTAGAAATGAGTACGAGCACAATCGACTGAGTTATGACTTCAGAAAGTCCCCTACGAACCTTAGGAATAGCTTAGGATCTAAATGTCATGACATTAGGATTACCGAGATATGATATTCGTGTAAGTCCATGTCTGAGACATTGGCATCGATATGATATTTGTGTAAGACTATAGCTAGGCTATTGGCATCGATATACTATAACATGTAAGACCATATCTGGGATATGGCATTGTATAAGTTATACAAGATTTCCAACTATCCTTAGCGATTCCGAATGGTTCAATGGGCATAGTCAAGACAAGAATGAAAGTACGATCGAAATAAGTAATACAGGTACGTGCAAAACTTATGTGAGAATTGAATGAAGTGATGAGTTCATATTGTATCATGTGTATGAAATGAGAAATATTTGTGTATAAATATGCTTTATGCCAAAATGGGTTCCTTTGGCTATATGGAGGTATGAATTGGATGTTAAATGAGGCATGAGTTATGTTTGTTTTAACTGTATATACATAAGGTATATAACGTGCGAAATACTGTTACTTGATGATAATTAACACGATTCACCTTGGCTAAAGAAAATGTGAGGAATGTTGGTTTGAATGAAGTTATATAGATAGTTGATTTTAGTATATGTAAATGTGATCAACTTGATAAGAATGTTTTTAATCCGTATGAGCATAGAAATAAATAAACTTGTGAAGCTTTGTTAATTATGTGATTGGAATTATGGTATAAAGGTGAAATCAAATGAATTTATATTATATTATAAGTAAATGCTTAATAAGTGTTTATTCAATAAGATAAGTTTAATATCATACGAGCTTACTAAGCTTTATAGCTTACTTTGTGTTATTTTTCTACGTTTATAGTGATTCGGGCATTCACTTGGGTTGGAAGTCAGCGAAGATCGTATCACACTATCAGGTTTTGATTTCGGTATTTACACATTTGTGACTTTGGTTATATGGCATGTATAGGCTTGAGTTATGTGGACATGTGTTTTGGTAATGTTGAATGTGAGTTTGGCTTATGATATGTGCTCATATATGTGCTTATGGTGTATATATATTTGGTTTTGTGTTTGGCAAGATTATTATGGAAATGGTGAATTGGTATGTTTGTAATATTGGAAATGGTAGTTAAAGTGATGATAAAATGCTTGTATTGGAACTAGGTGAAATGGATGGTTTTGGTATATGGAATTGGTATGTTTTGGAGTAGCAAATGTGTATTAAATTGGTTGATGTTTTTAGGCTATGAATTGGGCATAATTTGTTGATGTTTTGGGCTACCTTTTGTGTATGAATTGGTGCCACATTTTGAGTTTGCGTGGTGGACCATTATGGGTGGCGAATTGGCCTACTTACATCCACATGGCTGATCACACTGGTGTGGCTAATTCGTGTGTGACATATGGCCTTGATGCATGGCCGTGTGTCCCTGAAATAATTAGAAATTCAAGTCATCCTTGCACACCCTAGACACACAGGCGTGTCTGGTGGCCATGTGAGGCATACAACCTTAGCACATGGGCATGTGTGGCCATTTCGAATAGGCACACTGGGCGGACAGGCGTGTGGGCGGCCTTGTGGCTAAGTCAAGATACCCACGGTTTTCAAGCGGCTGGTACATTTGGCGTGTCCTTGACCGTGTGAGGCAAATCAAGATGTATGCCCTATTTTCACATGGCATAGACTCGCAGGCGTGTCTAATGGCCGTGTGAGGCACTGACCTATTCACACGGGCTTGTGACCACTGTATTCAAGAAAATTTTCTAAGTTTGCCAAAGTTTTCAAATGTTATCAGTTTAGTCTCGAACCTCTTCCAAGCATGTTTTAAGATTTCATAGAGTCTTATAAGGTGATGCGACCTTACCCGAGCAAGGTTTAAGTTCGGACGTGGATTCCTTGGTGATGCCTCAAGGCCCTATCACGCGTGCACGAGCTAGGAAGCTTAAGGAGGCCATTACGGCACTTTTGGAACAAAGGTGGGCTGATTCAGCTAGCAAGCATGCCATAGCAGCTCAAAATAGCAAACAAAGTCATTTATATACTTTATTACGAGCTGACTTTAGCTCACCTTCAGCTCACTCAAATTACCCCAGCTTGGTTTAGCTCGAATGAGCTTATTTCAGCTCAATGAGCTAATTAATTAGCTTGTTTAATTTTTGGTTAATTAAGTTTGAACTTAATGATTTTTATTTAATTTTGCTCCAGCAATTTAATGTGTCTTTGAGTCTTTATTAAAGTCAAATTTATGATGTCCAAAACTCCATTTAACTTGTCTTAATTTTTTTCCAGCATGTTTAATTGTTTATAGCTACAGCCGAATATTGAATGTGTTTTATTCAGCTTATTTTAAGTTGTCTAAGTGTTCCTTTAGTTTTTCGAGCTAAGTTCAATTGATATTCAGGTGAAATGAATTAAGTTCATGTATTTTCTCAATGCATGTAGGTTCAGCCGAATATTCAAGGAGCTTTAAAGGAGATACATGCACCTAGGTACATTGAGCTTGTCTAATACATGGATCGGCTGAAGCAATGTATTTGGCTGCTAATTTTTGGGTTTTCAAGGTGTCCATTCGACCAACAAGTACCAGCATTCAACTCTTTGATGTTTGGTCGATTATCTCCCTCATGCACCATCAATAGGCATTCACACTAGCTGCCCATGCAAGAGACCATTCGGCTGGAATGTTTCACACCTCAATGACTATTCAATCTTCATTTTCACACCTCCAAGGCTGCTCAACTCCTCTAATTAAAGTTGATAACTATTCAGCAAGAGTTGCTCATTGATTGAAGCTTTTAACTCCATTAACCGAACCTAGAAGGAAGCATGCACCAAGCAAAGAGTCTTCATGCAACCAGCCATCTAGAAGCCGTCCCATGCACTCCCATTCAGTCGAATTTGGACATGGAAACTTATTGGATTTGTTCTAGATTATTCAAGAATATTTCAGTTGAATTTTGCTTAATCTTTAAGAAACTTTAGTGGCTATTTGGCTAGCTAGCTTAGCCTATAAATACTTGTTTATTTTCTTGTAAAAAGGACTTTTGATACTTTATCGAATTGCTGCCGAATTTGTGAGAAATATTTTCTCTCAATTTTCGTTCGAGACCCAGCCGACTTAACTAGCTATCTAGTGGCGTCAGTCCGAGTATTTCTATCTAAACTTATCACTTTAAACCCGAGTGTGGCGTTCATTCTATTCCATCAACCACCTTAACTGTATAAGAATCGGGGTGACACTTTTTAGTGTTGAATTGCTCTTGGTTAAGTTCTATTTTCCATCACCCACAACCACCCATACCCCCACCCTATTCCGAACCTTACGTCTCCATTCCATTCTATCTTTATCCCTTACTACTAAAACCGAAACTTTTATCATCCTTCTTTCTTTCCATCATCAAAAACCAACCTATTTCTTTCCGACTGTGAAACTTGTTTCCATTATTTTAATACCTCCATTCCTAACTTAATTAAATATAAATTATAAAACCTATCCAAAAGCTTTTGCCTTATAAAGTTCGAATAATATCTTTCGAGTTTCTAACCACTCCTCGTCGACGATCGGGCAACTTTGCAACTCGTGTCTAATCATGGACTCGGGGTGCATCATTTGGTATTAGAGCTTGAAAACGAGGAACGACGACGATCAATAAGCCAAAAGTAGGTTCGTAACGTGAAGAAAAAATTCAAAAAAAAATCAAGTTGTATTTTATTCTTCTTGTATTCATTCTATTGAATTTGAAGTGAAAAAAAAGAGAAAAAAATAAATACGAAAATTCAAAAAAAGAAGAAGAAGAAGAGAATTTCAAGTATAAAAGAAGAAGAAGAAGATAGTGAAGTTTTTGAAAAGTTGTGATTCTCCTCTCAGCTCTTCTTTCCCGAAAATCAAAACCTTTCTACCATCATTTGGTACCATCCTTCCCACCCCAATGCGACACTTCACCAAATTGTTCATTTGTTTTTAGCCTACTCGATTCACCCAAACATTAACCTTTGTAAGCACTTTGAAACCGACCCTCAAGCTGTGATAAGTTTTCTAGAAACGAAGTATGAATTTGTGAGAGCAAGTCGAGTGGAAAAAGGCATGAGTGAATTCATTAAAGAAAAAGCCTTAATACGAGTGAAACATGAGTGTGAGTGAACTTTTTCTTTGTGAGTGATTAGTGAGATTTGTGGTAAGGTACAAACTTACAAGTCCAGAAGTTCTGAAAGAATTATGGAGGAACAACTGTCCGAAATGTTCTCGACTTAAATCTACAAGCCCTATTATAAGAGGTCAAAAGATTGTTTGACCGAAAACTAGAAACAATTCAAGAATGACTCGATCAAGTGGAGGGGCGCGCTCAACGATGAAAAATGCTCGTAAGTCCCCCAAGAAATCGAAGAAGGAGAGTAGACCAAGAAGATGGTCTCTCTGAGCCTAGTGACCACGAAAGTGATCAAGGGTCCAACTCGAGTGTTCGGAGGAGAGGCTCTCGCAATCGAGGCCAACGAGACCGAGAGAGATTCGATGATGACTTAAAAAGCATCAAACTATCCATCCCTCCTTTCCAAGGTCGCTCGGATCCCGAGGCTTACCTCGAATGGGAGAAAAAGATCGAGTTAGTATTCGAGTGCCACAACTACTCCGAGGGAAAGAAGGTGAAGTTGGCGGCCATAGAATTCTCCGACTATGTGATGAAATGGTAGGACCAGCTTACGACGAGCTGGAGATGAAATATTGAACGTCCCATCTAAACGTGGGCTGAGATGAAAGCGGTCATGCGACACGCTTATTCCTTCTTACTATCACCTGGAGTTGTACCAGAAACTTCAAAACCTCATGCAAGGATTGAGAAGCGTGGAGGATTATTTCAAGGAAATGGAAGTGGCCATAATCCGCAGACGTGCAAGAGGACTGCGAGGCCACCATGGCTAGGTTCTTGGCTGGACTAAACCGAGAAATCACCAACGTTGTTGAGCTACAACATTACGTAGAGATCATCGACATGGTCCACATGGAGATAAAAGTTGAAAAGCAAATCAAGAAAAAAAGGTGCGGTGCGAGGATATTCCACTTCGAGTACACCCTGTAGAATCAAGGCCCGAGTAAAGCTCCTTCTTCTAATCCGTCCAAGGAACCTGCGGTGCCTAATAAGTCTAACAAGTCTGTGGCAGAAACGAACAAAGGTAAAGCCCTTGAAACTTCTCAATCGCGATCCCGAGACATTAAGTGTTTCAAATGCCAAGGCCGAGAGGCCACATTGCAAGTCAATGTCCTAACCGCAATACGATGATCATGCTACCCAATGGCGAGATTGAATCAGAGGAAAAAGTTGATAAAGATGAAGACGACGTTGAACATCCGACCGAGAATGATGAAGTGGTTGAGTTTGCAGTTGAAGGCGAAATGCTTGTGATTAAACGAAGCCTCAATGTCCAAGGTTCGACAAGTGAGCCGCAATGAGAAAACTTGTTTCATACTCGATGCCATGTTCTTGGTAAAGTATGCATCGTTGTAATAGACGGTGGAAGTTGCACGACTGTGGCGAGTACGCTCATGGTTGAGAAATTATCCCTGCCAATGATTAAGCACCTTAGACCCTACAACCTTTAATGGCTCAATGAAGGTGTCGAGCTCAAGGTTACCAAACAAGTGAAATTTCCTTTTTCAATTGGTAACTATCATGATAAAGTGCTTTGCGATGTCGTTCCTATGCATGCGGGTCATTTGTTGCTAGGAAGACCTTGGCAATTCGATCATCGAGTTACACACGATGATTTTGCCAATCAATATTCCTTCAAACATAATGGCAAGAATATCATGTTGGCGCCTTTGTCTCCACAACAAGTAATAGGAGACCAGCAACATCTACGACGTTCTTTGGAAAGTTTAAATGAAAAGTTTGTAAATTTAAAAGAAAAAAGAGATGAAAAATTGAGTGAAAAAATTTGTAAAAAGAAAAAGAAAGTGAAAGAAAAAGAGAGAAGAAAAAGAGTGTTTTACTTAACCATTGTTTGTTTGATTCTTCTTTTTAGGTTTTTCATCCTAAGGAGCTACTATTGAAGTACCTTCCTCAAGAATGAAGGTTTGTCATGCAAGATGTACACGGTTTATTTTCTGAATGTTCCATGAAATTTTTAATTCCAACGAATCTGGTAAAGATGTTGAATGTGAGGAAAATTTGAATAAATTTTGGTCTTTGTTACACCTTAATATGCAAAACTTGAGCCAAAATTCTAATGTTGTTTGCATTGGCCGAACCAAATCTAATCTACCTTTTTGTTCAAAGAAATCTTTGTTGAATTCTGATTATTTAGAACTTGAGTCTTTGAAAACATATAAACAGATAAGGTCAGCAAGGTTTGATGGGCCCGAGGTCTTTGAGTTAGCTCCTATGCTTTGAACAAAGGAGAGCTTAGCGATACAATCTGAACGGGTACGTTTTCCATTAACTCCAACCCTTAAGTTCTCCATTTTTGATGTTAAACCTCCAAAAGTTAGTCCATCATTTCTTAATTTGAAGATAAATTTTTGTGTCTTGATGATATTCAATTGTCTCTTGCTCATGGTTTAATTTTATTTCAAATCTCTGAAAACCATTGTTTTGTGACCGAACGACTAGGGTTGGATGTGACTAAATGCTTACAAGAGAGAAAAGGGATCAATTTAAGGATGAATCACTTCGAAGAAGGGGGGAATGACGCAACCTCGCTCGAGCAAGGTTCAAGTTTAGACGTGGATTCCTTGTAATGCCCTAAGGCACTATCACGTGTGCATGAGCTAGGTAGCTCAAGGAGGCCATTACGACACTTTTGGAACAAATGTGGGCTGATTCAGCTAGCAAGCATGCCATAGTAGCTCAAAAAAGCAAACAAAGTAGTTTATATACTTTATTACGAGATGACTTTAGCTCACTTTCAGCTCACTCAAATTACCCCAACTTGGTTTAGCTAGAATGAGCTTATTTCAGCTCAATGAGCTGAATTAATTAGCTTGTTTAATTTTTAGTTAATTAAGTTTAAACTTAATGATTTTTATTTAATTTTGCTACAGCAATTTAATATGTCTTTGAGTCTTCATTAGAGTCAAATTTATGATGTCCAAAACTCCATTTAACTTGTCCTAATTTTTTTTCCAGCAAGTTTAATTGTTTCTAGCTATAGCCGAATATTGAATGTGTTTTATTTAGCTTATTTTAAGTTGTCTAAGTGTTCCTTTAGTTGTCCTAGCTAAGTTCAATTGATATTCAGCTGAAATGAATTAAGTTAATGTATTTTCTCCATGCATGTAGGTTCAGTTGAATCTTCAAGGAGCTTTAAAGGAGATATATGCACCTAGGTGCATTGAACTTGGCAAATACATGGATCGGCTGAAGCAATGTATTTGGCTGCTGATTTTTGGGTTTTCAAGGTGTCCATTTGGCCAACAAGTACCAGCATTCAACTCTTTGATGTTTGGCCGATTATCTCCTCATGCACCATCAATAGGCGTTCACACTAGCTGCCCATGCAAGAGACCATTCGGCTGGAATGTTTCACACCTCAATGACTATTCAATCTTCATTTTCACACCTCCAAGGCTGCTCAACTCCTTTAATTAAATTTGATAACTATTCAGCAAGAGTTTCTCATTGATTGAAGCTTTTAACTCCATTAGTCAAACCTAGAAGGAAGCATGCACCAAGCAAAGAGTCTTCATGCAACCAGCCATCTAGAATTCGTCCCATTCACTCCCATTAAACCAAATTTGGACATGGAAGCTCATTGGATTTGTTCTAGATTATTCAAGAATATTTTAGTTGAATTTTGCTTAATCTTTAAGAAACTTTAGTGGCTATTTGGCTAGCTAGCTTAGCCTATAAATACTTGTTTATTTTCTTGTAAAAAGGACTTTTGATACTTTATCGAATTGCTACCGAATTTGTGAGAAATATTTTCTCTCAATTTTCGTTTGAGACCCGACTGACTTATCTAGCTATCTAGTGGCGTCAGTCCGAGTATTTCTATCCGAACTTATCACTCTAAACCCGAGTGTGGCGTTCATTCTATTCCATCGACCACCTTAACTGTATAAAAACCAGGGTGACACTTTTTAGTGTTGAATCACTCTTGGTTAAGTTCTATTTTCCATCATCTGCAACCACCCATACCCCCTACTCTGAACCTTACGTCTCCATTCCATTCTATCTTTATCTCTTACTACTAAAATCAAAACTTTTATCATCCTTCTTTCTTTCCATCATCCAAAACTAACCTATTTCTTTTCGACTTTGAAACTTGTTTCCATTATTTTAATACCTCCATTCCTAACTTAATTAAATATAAATTATAAAACCTATCCAAAAGCTTCTGCCTTATAAAGTTCTAACAATATCTTCCAAGTTTCTAACCACTCCTCGTCAACGATCGGGCAACTTTGCAACTCGTGTCTAATCATGGACCCGGGAGCATCATAAGGGACAATATGATTGTATATGAATGATATATGTGTTTGAATGTTTAAATTTATGAAATATGTATATGTTATGATGTGATAGTTCGGTAATACCTCATAACCCTATTCTGGTGACAGATATGGGTTAGGGGTGGTACAGTAACACCCTATACTCGATCCAGTCACTAGACTTGAGCTACAGAATGTTACCACAATAACCCAGAATATTTATAAGCAATTTAATCAATATCATTCAATAAATCAACATATACAAGTTAAGTTCATGTTAAACATGTATTACAATCAAAACTGAGTCCCAGTTGATCTTACAAAAGCTCTCAAACAAGTTCGGAACTAATTAGGCCCAATCTGAAACATTCACAAAATAATAGGTAAAAAGTTAAAATAAGGGTCACACGACCGTGTGGCCAGACCATGTGACAAGGCTGAGGCCTTGTGGTGCTATCACACAGCCGTGTCCCCTACTAGTGTAACAAAATGATGTCATGTAAATTTATGGCTGTGTCACTAAGCCGTGTAACTCATTGTGACCGTGTGAAACAAAAACCACCCTGAACGTGTTGAACACACAGCCGTGTCATCCAACCATGTGTGACATACAGTCGTGTGGTAGCCTGTGTGCCGTATAATTGACCTATTTGTGCAAGTTTTATACCATCCAAGCCATGTGACCTATAATGCCAATTTATGTCATTCAAATCAACACAAAAACTAATACATTTCAAGCCAAAACACCAATTCACATAATCATTTAAACGTACAACCAATATGCCATCATTGATACCGCAATTCAATAAACTCAAATCAAATACAATTCATACTAAAGCTTTTAACTATTTCATACCCAAAACACTCAACCATTTTATACCACAAGCTAGGTCACATACATATCACAATTTGAGGTTTCCTTTCACATGTGTCAATAACCTTTAGCATTTACTTAACTACTATTTGTACATGCTTATATATTCAAACTCAACAATGCCAAAAACACTAGCACTTACTAACTCCTATGCATAACATCATTCAAACTTTGCCATTTCATGCCACCATCTAAATCATGTGCATATATTCATATATTTATATACACCGAAACTCAACCATGCCAAAACACACACAAACTTTACATTTCAAAATTTAACCCTCCTAAGTACATGACACAAATAACCAAGCTCGAAACATCAAAAGTCTACTGAATCGGAAGACGAAAGGTGTATACTGCTAGCTAATCCGATCGACAAGTTCTGGACGTCCAAAATCTATAGAAAAGTAGTAACATGAGCAAGTATTTAAAATAATTAGTAAGCTCATACGATATAAAAATTTAGCTTACCTTAACCACTTACAAAAAAATATGGTTAAATGTGAACCAATCTTTCCTATCATGACTTTCAAAATAACATCAAATACATAAGGTTTTAAGCCAAATCCACACACACACACACACACACACACACACACATATGTAGCTTCAAACGGTAAATTTTCAAGCTCAACCCAATATATATCATGAATTCATTTTCTAATTTATCACCTTGCTCACATGAATCATTCAATTTGCAACATATACTCTTATCATAAACATCCATTATATAATACAAATATACCTATCAAGATTCCAACAACATTAACTTATAAGATTTTGAACTCAATCACATATATACCTCAAAGGTTCGTATTTTCATTTCAAACCAACTGATACCTTATATTCAACTCATATGTATAACTTAGCCAACAATCAATGGCATACAAGCACCTTTTTATTCACAATATTACTCAATGAAACTTCATAGAAAAACTTCATACACAGGTGAAAGTAATAGTGCCTGATCATCCCTTAAGGTTGAACCTATACAAATTATTTGCCGAGCCAGGGTTTAATATTATTGTATTCTCGAGTCCACAACACATGCAAGAGCTCAGAACCTAAACCTGTATTCTAGAGTCCGCAATACATGCATGAGCTTGGAACCTATTCCTGTATTCTCAAGTCCATAACATATGTAAGATCTTGGAACCTATTCCTGTATTCTCGAGCCCGCAACACATGTAGGATCTCGGAACCTAGGCAAAACTCATAACCTCGTATACAGTACTTTTACTAATGTCATCGTGATTTAATCTCAAATCATTTCATTTTTGTAACAATCCATTTCAATTAGATTCTATTCTCAATTTGTATACTAGTTCATAACCAAATTCAAGCTTTCAATAAACAAAATTACACATTTAAATTATAATTCAATAACAAATTAAACTTATTTATATTGTATGTACTTTCTTGACAAAACGATATTGCTTTAGCTAATAGGGACTATTAGGTAGTTTTTCCTTTTTCGCCTAAGTCAACGACTTGATCTAAATATTTAAGATTTAAAATATCAATATCAATCTTATAATAATACTCAAATTCATGCTTATAATCTTTTAATTTTATTTTATATAATTTCCTAAATTTTTACATTTTATCCAATTTAGTCCCTAAAACTAAAACAAATATAACTTTCACAATTGAGCTTAGTTTTTCATTCCAATTTCAATTATGCCCTTCTACAGTCCTCAAAAATCCAATTTTATAGAAATTTAATGTCACTTTTGACATATTCACAATTTAGTCCCTAAATGCAAAATTAACAAAATTTACTTTATCAAATAATCCTTTAACATTACATAACTCTCAAATCTACCACATTCTATATAAAAAAAAAATAAGATTCATCAATGGAAAGTTTTAAAATCTTTAACAGTTTTGAAATCAGAGATACGGGTTAGCTGGACCTAGTTGCAATAATCTTAAAAACATGAAAATTATAAGAAACAAATTAAAATATGCTTACCAAATTTGAAGAACAAGCTTGGTCGAAAGCTTAGTTTACTCTTCCATGGAAAATCGGTGGTGAAGGGGAAAAAGAAAGATGATCATGTCTTTACCCCCTTTTTTACTTAATGTTTTATATGATTTTACTTGACCATTTAATTTAATTTAACATTAAGTAAAGTATAATTTAACAAATAACAAGCATTGACTATCCACCCACATTCAAAAGGTGGTAAATTGTCACTTTAGACCTTAAAAAATATTAATTATGTATTTTAGTTAAATAAAATCAATAGTGATAAACTTTTGTAGTTTTTACGATTTAGTCATTTTTCCTTAATTAACTAGCCAAACGTCAAAATTAACAGACCAAAATTAAATACACCTATATAATAACTCCATAAATATTTAATAAAAATATTTATGGTCTCGATTATGAAAAAGAAGTCTCGATACCTCATTTTCTAAAATCAATTGACTTTAGGATCGGACCACATGTCCTTAACTAATTCTCCAATTAAATAAAATTATCAAATCAAAATTCAATATATAATAATACTTGACTCGTAAATATTAAATAATAGTATTCATGAATTCACTCATTGGAAATGTGATTCCGAAACCACTGAAAAACGAGTAGTTAAAAAGTGTCTTATAAAGGTGCTCATAGGTTGTTTAAAACCGGGTTTAGGCCCAACCCATACAAGGTATCTAGTTAATTTTTTAAGCTTGGGCTCAACCTGACCCAAAAAATAGGCTTACATTTTTGCCCAAGCCCATCCCAATTTAAGAAAGGTAAGCCCAAGCCTGACCCACCCATATTTGATTTTTTTAGATTAGTTTTTATTTAATTTTTTTAGAAAATATAATACACTAAATGCACTAAAAACACTAAAATAAAAGTTTTCTAATACATTAAAAAGTATTTATATTTTAAAAAAACTACCATAAATATAGTAAATGTTTTATTATATTAAAAACAAATAAATATAATAAATATTTTATTGTATTTAATATAATTTTTAAAATTCTATTTTTTGGGTTGAGTTATTTAGTTGGGTAGGATTTTTTAAAGTTTATTGTTATTGGGTTAGTGATTTAATATAAATATAAATACACATAATTACTATTTAACATATAGAATTAATACAATATTTTTTATAACATAATATATTAGTGTTTGATTTGGGCTCGCCAAAAAATATTGCCTAAGTCTCGACCCATATAGAAAACAGACCTTAAATTTTATCCAAGTCTATTTTTTGGGCCTCGTATTTTGTCCAAACTCTCCAATTTTTTGATGGACCTTTGGGCCTAGGCGAGTGGCCCGACCCATGAGCAAGTCTAATGTCTTATAGGATATAGTAAAAAAGTAATAAAAATAAATATTAAAAACAACATGTCAATTTTCTAAAATTGCTTGTGGAATAAAAAAGTTCATTATTAGTGTACCAAATACTAATCCAAATAATTATTAAAAAAATTAAAAATCATTGATTGTTTTGAATAATTTTTATATTTTAATTTCATATATAATATTTTTGTTTTTTAATTATTTGACATAAATAATAACACGAGTGTCATGTAGGTTCCTAAAATGGGAAAAAGTGCCATGTGGCATGTTGTAATAGGCTAGGCATGCCAATTGTTTTTTTTAATGTTGTAAACTCTGAAGATTAAACCAATAAATGAAATGCAACATTTAAGTATCAAAATGACTAAGGGCTTGTTTAGTGTAACAACCTGTTTTTAGTGATATCAGAAAAATTGGTTTCAGGACCACAACTCTAATGAGCAAATATTATTTTAATATTATTTCAATGTCTATGAGATTATAGTAAGGTTGTATTAAAATTTTGTTAAAAATTTTTGATGTTTAAATGGCTAATTGGTGAAAAGGACTAAATCGTAAAAGTGTAAAAATTAAGTTCTATTAGATAAAGGAGTCTTGCGGCTATGAAATCTTAAAATAAAGAACTTGAATGGCAAATATACCATTTAATGAATTAGTGGATGTGCATGGCATGGTTTTATTGAAATTTTGTTAGTTTTTAAAGGTTAAAATGGTAATTTAGAAATTTAAACCTAAAACAAAAGAAAAGAAAAATTTAAATCATATTTGTAAAAGTTTATCTTGAAATCCATTTATTAATCAATTTCGGAAAAACTTTTATTTTCGTTCTTAGAAAAATTCTCGTTTAAAACAATTTAAGCAAAATAATAAGTAAACCAACCATAAAGCAAATAATAAAATAGTTCGAGGCCTTATTACAACTGAAACCAAAATAATAAAATAACGGAATAGAAATTTAAAATTCAAAACACTATTTACGAAGAATGGCCTCCACAAGGTCATCCATGGCCCAAGTCCACCTCACGGAGCATTACCTCTGGGGTTAAGAGAAAGGGGGTGAGTTACAAGAACTCATTGTATAATCCCTTACCATCATCATTTGGGTGGAACACACATAGCAATATTTTGGGCCTAAGCCCAATTACAATTATAACATGAATATAATATGCATGTGATATGCAATTCCCAAACCAAGCCTAATTTCCATCCGCTACACACCCGCATCAACCATCACACTGTGAGATCAAGTCAACCCACCCCGCCAACACACTTAGGTAGGCATTAAGCCATTTTATATTTGTGGCAAAGCCACAGAACTAGAGAGCAATAAGCCATTTGATTATTTGTGGTGAGCCACCGAACTAGAGCAATAAGCCATATTTGTGGAGAGCCACTAGAACTAGAGGCAATAAGCCATTTAATTATTTGTGGCGAGCCAAGAACTAGATTTTAGGCAACATGCCTTTCTTCTCTTCATCATTTTCCCAACCCATGCAAACATGTATGCATAACAATTTATATCCATATGATAATTTTAGCAAAAGGCCCAATTTACAAGAGAATCAATATTTCAAGTTTTAATTAAGGCCCATAACACAAAATAACATTTAGCCCATTTAGCACATTAGCAACTTAGGCCCAATTAACGATCTAGCATATTTTCATTTCGTTTAACGATCAGTGGTGATTTTGGCCCATTTATTGATCTAGCGTAGAGATTTCGGCCCATTTAACTATTTTCGTGGTTTTCGGCCCATTTAACGATCTAGTAAATTTTTGCCCATTTAACTATTTATCGTGGTTTTCGCCCATTTAACAATCTAGCAAAAATTTTGGCCCATTTAACGATCTAGCAAAATTTGGCCCATTAATCGATCTAGAAAATTTGGCCCATTATTCACATGAGGCCCATATAGCAACATATTTCAATTTGACCCATAAAGGGTATTTTTAGTAATTTAGTCCATAGGGACATTTTCATAATTGACCCATTAGGGAATTTTCGTAACTTGACCCGTAAGGGCATTTTCATAATTCGTAATCTTACCCACAAAGGGTAATTCAGTAATTTACCCTCTAAGGGTATAATGATAATTTAACCTAAGCTTAATTACTAATTTGGGGCATAAAACGAAACTGTCCAACTGCATCACACTGACTAAATTGGCCATAACTCGAGTTAGAAAACTCAAAATCTAAATCCGTAAATTTTCCTTGAAACCAGACTCGTATATCTTTCTACTATAAGTTTTCCAGAATTTTTACCTTAACCATTTAGTACAGTTTATTCCTTAAAATTTCCCTTGTTTCACTATCCAATGATTCTGACCTCTCTTACCTTAATCTCAAATATCTTACTGTACGATTTTCATCTACTGCTCCCACTTATTTCTTTTGAAAATAGATTCACTAAGGAATCCATACATATCAATTATAACTCTTAATTCACTTTGTACAATTTTATATGATTTTTCCAAAACAGAACAGAATACCCGAAGTCATTTAAAACCAGTCTCACTAAAATTAACATATCTCAGAATCTAATATTCATTTTCCTTCTCCGTTTCTTCCATATTAAAATAGACACAGTAAGCTTTAATCTGATATCTTATTCACTTTGTAATTCCTTTTATCCAATTTTTCATGATTTTCAAATACAAGATACTGTTTCTGACCGAAACTATTTTATTACAAAATCGATTACCACTACGAATATACGCACTCTCGGTGATCACGAATGCCGGTTATCGGTTTTATTCGGTATTTCTACCGAATCACAGAATATTTCATGTAAACTTTCAAAGAGATGTGAGACTTACTCACCATTTCAAACATATATTCGAAAAGTGCGGGATTACACACCTTATTCGAATCTGTAACACGAAATTCTCCATGGTACCTAAAGATACAATCGATCAACAATTAATCCCAAAACTGAATTTACCACTTCAACCAATTATTTTGATTGATTAAAAATCTATCACTTGCCAACAATCCGAGTCTCTTATTACGAGGGATAGGTGTTCGATTGGCCTCGATAAAGTACTTGAGTCCATAAAAGTGATTAACACAAAAACAATGTTAGCCACACCTTATTCGGCGAGGAGGAATCACCACAATACACCCCTTCACCTATATCACGGCTTGGAAGAAAGAAAAATGAAATGAAAAGAGGAAAATCGATTACTTACCGATTTGATTAAGAAGAGATTGGATGGAAGAAGAGTGCCTTGTAATTTGAAATCAAAGGGAATAAACAATAGATGAAAATCTTGATCAAACAAAAGAGCAAGAAAATGCACAATTGTGCTAGGGAATTCGCCAAAGTAAAAGAAGGAAAAACTATGGTCACCAAGGCTTGTAATTTCGGCACAAAGCAAAGGAAAAGAAAAGAATTTGAGAGGAAAAACAATGCACTATTGTGCTACTATGATTTGGCAAGGAGGGTTGCAAAATTGAGAGAAATGGCACAAAGTTGTCAAAAGGATTTTGGCCAAAACAAAGCTAAGACTTTACCAAATGCCAAATAAAATTTCAGCCACCTAATTACTCCAAAAACCATCCACATGCATCCCCCTTAGGATAAGATTTGGCCACTCATACTTTCCAAAACACCTCCCCGATATTAGCCTCTTGTCCCCTTTCTTTCCTATTCCTCTTGATTCCTTTCCCAAACTTTAACCTTGCCATATTCTTTTAGCCACCTTACCAAAATAATAAAGTCCACTTACCAAAAATACTTCTTGGCCGACACATAAGGAAGTTTTATTTTCGTTCTTAGAAAATTCTCGTTTAAAACAATTTAAGCAAAATAATAAGTAAACCAACCATAAAGCAAATAATAAAATAGTTCGGAGGCCTTATTACAAGCTGAAACCAAAATAATAAAATAACGGAATAGAAATTTAAAATTCAAAACACTATTTCGAAGAATGGCCTCCACCGAGTCATCCATGGCCCAAGTCCACCTCACGGAGCATTACCTACTGAGGTTAAGAGAAAGGGGTGAGTTACAAGAACTCGATGTATAATCCCTTACCATCATCCACTGGGTGAACACACATAGCAATATTTTGGGCCTAAGCCCAATTACAATTATAACATGAATATAATATGCATGTGATATGCAATTCCCAAACCAAGCCTAATTTCCATCCGCTACACACCCGTACCAACCATCACACTGTGAGGGATCAAGTCAACCCACCCGCCAACACACGATCGTAGGCATTAAGCCATTTTATATTTGTGGCAAAGCCACCGAACTAGAGGCAATAAGCCATTTGATTATTTGTGGCGAGCCCATGAACTAGAGCAATAAGCCATATTTGTGGCGAGCCATAGAACTAGAGGCAATAAGCCATTTAATTATTTGTGGCGAGCCAAGAACTAGATTTTGGCAACATGCCTTTCTTCTCTTCATCATTTTCCCAACCCATGCAAACATGTATGCATAACAATTTATATCCATATGATAATTTTAGCAAAAGGCCCAATTTACAAGAGAATCAATATTTCAAGTTTTTAATTAAGGCCCATAACACAAAATAACATTTAGCCCATTTAGCACATTAGCAACTTAGGCCCAATTAACGATCTAGCATATTTTCGGCTCGTTTAACGATCTAGCAGAGATTTTGGCCCATTTATTGATCTAGCAGAGATTTCGGCCCATTTAACTATTTTTCAGGGTTTTCGGCCCATTTAACGATCTAGTAGAGATTTCGGCCCATTTAACTATTTATCAGGGTTTTCGGCCCATTTAACAATCTAGCAAAAATTTTGGCCCATTTAACGATCTAGCAAAATTTGGCCCATTAATCGATCTAGAAAATTTGGCCCATTATTCACATGAGGCCCATATAGCAACATATTTC
Source organism: Gossypium rotundifolium (assembly GCA_025506655.1). Taxonomy (NCBI): domain Eukaryota; kingdom Viridiplantae; phylum Streptophyta; class Magnoliopsida; order Malvales; family Malvaceae; genus Gossypium; species Gossypium rotundifolium. Next base: position 134,772,867 of record CP106729.1, on the reverse strand, counting down.
AATTTGACCCATAAAGGGTATTTTCGTAATTTAGTCCATAGGGACATTTTCATAATTCGGCCCATTAGGGGAATTTTCGTAACTTGACCCGTAAGGGCATTTTCATAATTCGGTAATCTTACCCACAAAGGGTAATTCAGTAATTTACCCTCTAAGGGTATAATGATAATTTCGCAACCTAAGCTTAATTACTAATTTGGGGCATAAAAGCGAAACTGTCCAACTGCATCACACTGACTAAATTGGCCATAACTCGAGTTAGAAAACTCAAAATCTAAATCCGTAAATTTTCCTTGAAACCAGACTCGTATATCTTTCTACTATAAGTTTTCCAGAATTTTACCTTAACCATTTAGTACAGTTTATTCCTTAAAATTTCCCTTGTTTCACTATCCAATGATTCTGACCTCTCTTACCTTAATCTCAAATATCTTACTGTACGATTTTCATCTACTGCTCCCACTTATTTCTTTTGAAAATAGATTCACTAAGGAATCCATACATATCAATTATAACTCTTAATTCACTTTGTACAATTTTATATGATTTTTCCAAAACAGAACAGAATACCCCGAAGTCATTTAAAACCAGTCTCACTAAAATTAACATATCTCAGAATCTAATATTCATTTTCCTTCTCCGTTTCTTCCATATTAAAATAGACACAGTAAGCTTTAATCTGATATCTTATTCACTTTGTAATTCCTTTTATCCAATTTTTCATGATTTTTCAAATACAAGATACTGTTTCTGACCGAAACTATTTTATTACAAAATACGATTACCACTACGAATATCGCACTCTCGGTGATCACGAATGCCGGTTATCGGTTTTATTCGGTATTTCTACCGAATCACAGAATATTTCATGTAAACTTTCAAAGAGATGTGAGACTTACTCACCATTTCAAACATATATTCGAAAAGTGCGGGATTACACACCTTATTCGAATCCAGTAACACGAAATTCTCCATGGTACCTAAAGATACAATCGATCAACAATTAATCCCAAAACTGAATTTACCACTTCAACCAATTATTTTGATTGATTAAAATCTATCACTTGCCAACAATCCGAGTCTCTTATTACGAGGGATAGGTGTTCGATTGGCCCTCCGATAAAGTACTTGAGTCCATAAAAGTGATTAACACAAAAACAATGTTAGCCACACCTTATTCGGCTTGAGGAGGAATCACCACAATACACCCCTTCACCTATATACGGCTTGGAAGAAAAAGAAAATGAAATGAAAAGAGGAAAATCGATTACTTACCGATTTGATTAAGAAGAGATTGGATGGAAGAAGAGTGCCTTGTAATTTGAAATCAAAGGGAATAAACAATAGATGAAAATCTTGATCAAACAAAAGAGCAAGAAAATGCACAATTGTGCTAGGGAATTGACCAAAGTAAAAAGAAGGAAGAAACTATGGTCACCAAGGCTTGTAATTTGGCACAAAGCAAAGGAAAAGAAAAGAATTTGAGAGGAAAACAATGCACTATTGTGCTACTATGATTTGGCAAGGAGGGTTGCAAAATTGAGAGAAATGGCACAAAGTTGTCAAAAGGATTTTGGCCAAAACAAAGCTAAGACTTTACCAAATGCCAAATAAAATTTCAGCCACCTAATTACTCCAAAAACCATCCACATGCATCCCCCTTAGGATAAGATTTGGCCACTCATACTTTCCAAAACACCTCCCGATATTAGCCTCTTGTCCCCTTTCTTTCCTATTCCTCTTGATTCCTTTCCCAAACTTTAACCTTGCCATATTCTTTTAGCCACCTTACCAAAATAATAAAGTCCACACTTACCAAAAATACTTCTTGGCCGACACATAAGGAAGGAAAGCAAAATAATAGTCAAATTTGCAAACAATGGGATTTGAACCTCTTCCCTCAAGGTACATCACTCAATGCCATAACCTCTTTACCATAAGCTCCTTTATGCTAACAAATTACTCATCTAATTCCATAAGCCTTGAAGCCACTTACTATCTCTCCTTAATAGGCTAAATCACAAAATTTTACTAAGGCCCAACTCGAACCTGGAACTTCATAGAAGCCTCGTAACCTTCCAAATTCACTTAACTAATAAGTCCAATTTGCAATATTGTCATTCTCTTGTTCTCAAAATTTTAAACATTCCTACGCCATTGGGCCCAATCCTACTAGGCCCAATTTTAGGATGTTACATGTATCATCTTTATTCATCTTCCACAACCGATTTTAGAAGAGAAAGGACACCATAGTTGAGCACAAGTTTCAGTCAAGCTTGTGTTGAATGCATGGTGAGTTTTCAAGACCCGTTTTTAACGATTTTTATGTTTCTGAGTCTGTTTTAGGTTAATCTAGTTAGCCCGGGGGTTAATTTGTAAAAATGTTAAAGGTTGAGGGTTATTCCATGGATTTTTTGAGTAGATTTTGATGTTAAATGATAGATTATGAATCTTTTTTGAAAAATAAACTAGTTTTGTTAAGTGATTTTTGATAAATTTTGAAAATAGGGACTAACTTGTTAAAGATATAAATTCTAGGGTTTTATTGTGAAATTATGGTAAATATGAGTTGTTTCAAGGTCCCTTGTATACTTGATTAACATGGATTTAGGTTAAAATGGTTAGATTTTAAGTTATAAGCTTGATGACTAAATTGTGAAAAGTTAAAATGTTAGGGGTAAATTCATAATTTTTCATAAATATGAATCATGGATTGAGTTGAATTCTAGAGGCACTTAATTGAATGAAATTATTTACTTAGATAAAGATAAACCATGTTCGAACTTAGATAGAGGAAAAGTTAAAGCTTTGGATTAGTTGATCTAACTTCTACGCCCCTAATAATCAAGGTAAGTTTGTATGAATGGTGATTGTATTAATGTTATTGAATTTGAATGTTTACTATGTTATTTTTAATGTAAATGGATCGATATATAAACGTATCAATGCTATGATGAATTGATGGATATCAAGTCCTGGTTGAACATTAGGAATTCTTAGGAAATAAATGACAAGTCATTAGAGATTTTATGTTTCGGGTGCTGGTCTTGAATGTCCTACCGATAGCTAAGGTTTGAAATTTGTTGCGGATTCTTCACAGCTCGTGTGAGCAACATCATGTAGCTTACATTCCAACCCATAATTCGTGTGAGGAGGCCCATTTCACAGCTCGTGTGAGCAACATCATGTAGCTTAGATTCCGACCCGCAACTCGTGTGACCAATTGCATTTCACAGATCATGTGAGCAATGATGTAAAGGAAAAGTTACGGTTATATGTAAAGGCACACTTTGTGTAAGCTTTCCCGAGTATCCGATGAAATTCTAGATGGTTCAACGGGCAAGAAAAAGTGAATGGAAAGGTAAGTATGCAATTGAATTTAATCATGACTTTACGAATGTAAACATGAACTACATGATGTTGTACATATGGTTGATTTCATTATATCATGGAAAAACTAACTAATTTGTGAGTTGGTGATGTTGGATAGGCATTTCTAAGCTTATGGCATTGATGATGAGTTATGTTTAGTCTATGTATGGTAATATTGAAATGGTAAATTATGTTTAAGTTTATACGAGCTTATTAAGCACTCTTTGCTTACATAGTTATTTTCCTTTATTTTATATATTATCGGAAGCTCGATTTGGTTGGAAGCTCGTCAGAAACCTATCACACTATCTAGCAGTTAATTCTGTAGTTTTTGTGCATTTTGGCTAAGGTTTATAATGGCATGTATAGGATGATTTGTAATGGTATTTTGATGAATGTTTTTTTTTTTTTGGTGTTTTGGCATGTATATGTTTTGAAAGTTAGGTTGGTTTGGTACCATTTGATGCCTTGTCAAATTGTTTCATTTTGGTTACCTTACTATGCATGTTGGTATAGCTCTTTATGGTATGTGTGGAATGGTATGATAATGGTTAAATTTGTGGTATGTTTTGGTAAGTAATTAAATAGGTTATCATGTATGAAATGGTACAATATTGACATGTTTTAATGGTTGATGTCTTGGTATATTGTCGTGCCTTTGAATGACATTTGGTTAGTTGAATTAGGGTCTTGAAATGGCATTTTGATGTGTGTTTGGGTGATGATTTGGTTCCTTTAAAGTGTGTTTTAATGGGTTGAAAGGTTATGCATGAAATGGTTTTGAAATGACATGTTTTAGGAAAATTTTGGGTTCACACGGCCTGAGACACGGGCGTGTGAAGCACACGGCCTGGCGACACAATCATGTGACCCTACTCAGAGAGTTACATAGGTGAGGACACGGGCTGGGACACGGCCGTGTGTCCCTAGTTCAAAAGTTACACAGCCTAGAGCTATGTCACACGGCCGTGTAACCCCTATTTTGCAAATTTTACATCTTTTTCTTAAACTTCCTATTTTGTTTCAAATTAGTCCCAAATTGCTCCTAAGCTATTTTTAGGGCCTCGAGGGCTCGATTTAGGGATAGTATGCATGTGAATGAATGGTATATGATATTATTAACATGTTGAATGATATAATGTTTAAATGTTTACGATTTTATGGTAATGCTTTGTAACCCTAATCTGACGACGGAGACGAGGTTAGGGGTTTTACATTTAGTATTGTTGTGGAGAAACACTTTGACTTGAAAAGCACTTTTGGGGGAAAAGCTGTGTTAAACAAGTAACTTTTTTGTGAGATTTTTGGCAAAACAGAGAAGGTAAAACTTTTAGCTTTTTTTTTTTACCAAAAGCACTTTCAAGTGTTTAACTACTTTTTCATACCTCATCCAACGATGTTTTCGCTTCTTTCTTTCTCTAGTTCTCTCTTCTTTCGTTTTCTTTGAATCAGGTGTTAGGTCTCACCCTTCTTCTTCAAGGTATGCTTTCTTTTTCCTTTTCTACTTCTTCTTAAGATCTGCTATTGTTTTTAGGAATTTCAATGCTGACGAGATTTTTTGTTGCTCTCTCTCTCTCTCTCTCTACTCTCCTAATCCCATCCTATCTTTTCAAATCCCTATTTAACTTTGTATTTTTCCCCATTTCAAGTTAAGCTCTTTTTGCCTACCTTTTTTTTCTCTTTCGATTTTTTTGGGTTTTCTGTTTGGTTGTTGAGAAACATCTTAATGGCATTGATTTTGTTGTTGGATTGTATCTACAAAAAATGGAAAAATAAGGCCAAAAGATTTCTTACATGTACATCTTGTTTGCGGAATTTTGATTTTCCTTATTGTTTCTTACTGTTTCTCTGGAACCAAACAGTTCAAAAGGTTTGTTTTTCTTTTTAATTCATTGAAAAGTAGATCATTTTAAAGGTAATTCATGTTTTGATTGATGGGTGTTGGTTATTTTTGTATAATGATTTATGAGTTTGTTATTTTAGTACTACATGCACATTTATTTTTTTTATAATAGATTTTCTTGTCTATATCACATCTGATATACACTTGATTTTGGTCTCTATTATGTTATGTTATGTATTTCTTATCGCACAAAACTTGGATTCAATTTTTGTGATGTATATTTATATTCAAATTGCCTGCATTTTCAAGGCCATTTTGAATGTACTTTTGTGGAGTCATATTTGTATAATGGCACCCTAACTTGGATTTGGTTTCATGGTAGATTGAAATACAACAAAAGTATCAACATTTTCTTTGAGTAGAATCTAATTTGTGTAGTAGTAGTGGAGGAGGACTTGCTTTCTTCTTTAGAGATACATATTTTGATCTTTTTTTCCTTCAATGTATGCTTTTTTATTTTATTTTTCCTTTTCTACTTTCTCCTTGAGAGGTAAATGGTTTTGGTCTCCATCTATGATTTGTTTGTTTGCTTTACTAGCTAAAACAAATATGTTCATATACATAATAGATGAGTACTTTGGTAGTTGAAGTTAGTGGTGGAAAGGAATCAATGTTGGATAAGAGATTGACAAAAATATTATGTGATATTTCTATTAAAGAGATATTGAAATGCAATAGACCTGGTACTCATTTTACAAAAGATGGATGGCTGAAAATAATGGTCAACTTTGAGAAAGAAGCATGTAAGACTTATTCATAGAGACAACTTAAAAATAGGTGGGATGCCTTGAAAAAAGAATGGAAGGATTGGGAGAAACTTAAAGGTGAAGATACTAGTCTAGGGTGGAATCCTATAAAAAGAACCGTTGATGCATTGAATGATTGGTGGGAGAGTAGGCTAAAGGTACTTAATAATTCTTAACATTTTTTTTGTTTTTTCTTATTTATGAGGTTACTGATAATTTCTTATTAAACTACCAATTTATATGTAGGGAGCATTGGTCCTGAATTCGAATGGAAGTTGGACCAGATGTTCATGGGGTAGTTGAACCGACGATAAAACATGGACATCTTCTTCTAGTACACTCCATAGTGAATTTTTTGAGGATGTTGACAATGACATACCTAAAGAGAATGAGGAAGAAAATGCAAGAAATGATGTTTACATTTTAAATGACGTTCTCATTGATGGAAACAATCAAAAAAGAAAAACACTTGAGATATCTAATTCACATTTTAAAACAGGAAGGAAGAAGTCCTCAAAGCAAATTGGAGGGGCTGCAAAATGTCCAGTCAAATTGAAAAATTATGCAATCCAACTGACAATATGAGCCAAGCCACATAGTTTAACTCATTCTGTGGATCCATATGGTATTCCACAAGTAGTTAAAGTGCTTGATAGCATGCCGGATGAAGTTCCAGAAGCTAGTCCGCTATACTTTTTCTGATTCAAATTATTACTTAATAAGGATAAGAGAACAATGTTTTATCAATTAATCCCAAGATTAGAGCTTTATGGCTTAAGACGGAAATAGAAGAGAGTTGAAAATTTTCTAGTCTTCTAGGGTCTTAAGATATCTACTATATAACTAAACAACAATGCTAAACTAGTTTTATCAATAGTTGTTTATGTTTGGTTTTTGGATATTGAATTTATCTTCTATTTATTTATGCATAATCTATTTTTATCAATAGTTGCTTATGTTTGATTTTGGATAAAAAATTTGTTCACAGGTGATGAGTATAAATGACAATTTCAGCGGTGATGAAAGTGATTTTAAACAGTCAAAAAACGAAAAAGATTTACAACGCATGGAATGTTTTAATCGATTATTTGTTGTTGCATCTTCTTCCGTGTAATTATATTATGAAAAGTATATATTGAAGCAACCATGCATGGATTCAAGACAGTCAGTTGAGGCATGGATTGGAGAGATCCTTGGCGGTCATGAATCATGTTGTATGATTAGTTTTAGGATGTTAAAAATTATATTCACGAGTTTGTTTTAGAGACAAGATACAATTTGCAAACTTCAAGGCACATATCTTCTCGTGAAATGTTGAGAATTTTTTTATACATCTTGGGCACCGGTGCAAAAGTTTCCCAATATCGAGAAAGATTTCAAAGGTTTGGAGCAACAATAAATCGATACTTTGCAATTGTGCTTGAGAAAGTTTCAAGGATGGTCATTGATCTAATTGCACCCGATGATCTTTTTTTAGCTTAATACCCGAACAAATACGTAATGATTCTAGACATATGCCGCATTTAAAATTTATAATTTAAAATTATATTATTATATTATAATATTTTTTAATTTAAAATATGCATGAGATTAATATGATTATTTGTTCAGGATTGCATAGGTGCAATTGATGGTACTCATATTGTCGCTATTCTTCCACCAAATGAACAAATTTCCTACATTGGAAGAAAATGTGTCCCCACTCAGAATGTTATGGTAGTATGTGATTTTAATATGTGTTTCACCTTTATTATGGCTGGATGGGAATAATTGACGCATGGCACTAGAATATTTCTTGATGCAAATTGAGATCCAAAATACAAATTTTCGCACCTACCAAATGGTAAGATATTTCATTTATTTCTTTTTTTAAATAATAAAGTATAAGTTCTTTAATTAATAATTAAAAAAAAAAGCAACTCTTGAATTATTTGTTTATCATATTATGACATGTAAGAAAATATTATCTTGTTGATTTTGAATATCCTCAAATAAAATGTTATCTTAGACCATATAGAAGACAACAATATCATTTACATGACTTTCGTATATAGGCTTATATCTGGTAAAGAAGAGATATTCAATCATTCATATTCATCATTACGTAGTGTGATTGAACAAACTTTTGGTGTTTTGAAAAAAATGGGTCATTTTAAGGGATATACCAAGTTATAGTTTTGAAAAGCAAACGATGATCGTTGTTGCTACAATGACGATACACAATTTTATCCGGAAACATGTACGTCGAAATGATACAAATTTTATGAAATACAAAAATATTAACAAGGCATATGAGAATATTATTGATTCAGAAGATGTGCATGATGGAGAATGTAATGATGATGATGATGGTGAATTAAACAATTCAAGTGGTTTTGAAATAAAAGTAACAAGAGATGCTATAGTTTCTAGTTTAATGAATTCACTTTAAATTACAAATGCTAATGTAGAATTTTAATATTTATATTTGGTATATAAATATTGCCCTTTTGAAACTTTAATTCAACTACATATAATATTTTAATTTGTTATGTTTATGTTTTCTATGTTATGTTAATATCTAATGTGGGTTATATATTCAAATTACATTTTAAAATAAAATAATACAAATATGTTAAAATCATTAACTAAAAATAAAAAAGCATTTTTTAAATAATAACAATGTGTTAATATCTAATTACAAATATTTAATGATTATATTTAAATATTTAAAATATATTTTATATATTCTAATTAATTTTATAAATAATTAATATTAATTGCTTAAAATATTTAAAATTGATATTTCATATATTAAAATATTAACAACAAGTTATAATAAATTATTTTATATTCTTACTAAAATATCATAATATTAACTAATTTAAACATTATTTAAATGCATATTTGTTAATTTATAATACACGCCTAAAATGGACATTTTATTTTTCAAAAGTACTTTTTAACAACAATATTAAATATTTAAATCTTAAACCAAAATTTTCAAAAATACTTTTCAAACCACTTTTCCACAACACCTTTTAAAATCATTTTTTAAAAGCGATGTTAAACTAGCCTTAAAAAAATTAAATAGACTTAACGATATAAGAAACCCTCAAACTTTTTCAAAAAAAGCAATTAAGCCCCTATTTTTTTTCTCAGTCAATTACTGCTAAAATGTATCAAAAAGGCCATTTGACCATTTACTTTAATAGTTGACCATTAAATTTAACTACCTTTAATTTTTTTCAATTAAAGCCACCACGTGTCAACCACGGTGTGACATGTGGCAAAAAAGATAAAAAAAAATCAATAAAAGTTATAAAAGTCATTAAAATTTAATAAAAATATAAAATATTTAAATTTTATTAAAATTAGAAAATTTTAATAAAAATCGTAAAAATATAAAATATATAGAAATATAAAAATAAATTATAAAATTTTATAAAGTCGTAAGAAAATTATAAAAAATGTAAAGAATATAAAATTCATAAAAAATTATAAAAATTGTTGTACCAAAAGAAGGATTTTATAATTTTTCTATAACTCTTATTGATTATTATTATTATTATCATTTTCGCCACATGTCACATTATGTTGCTTCAAGTAATAACTTTAAGTGAAAAAAATTGAGTGTCGTTAACTTTAACGGTCTGTGATTAAAGTTAAAGGTTAAAAGGGCCTTTTGACGCATTTTTATAAAATTTTAAATGATTTTTATAATTTTTTTCTAATTTTTAATATTTTTATTAAAATTTAATAAATTTTTGTAATTTTTATTGATTTTTATTTTTTAATTTTTTGTCACATGTCACCTCGTAGTTGTGACACGGGGTGACTTTAACTAAAAAAAATTAAGGGCATTTAATTTTAATGGTCAACTGTTAAAGTTAACGAGCAAATAACCTTTTTAATGCATTTTAACAGTTCAAGTACCTAATTGAGTGAAAAAATCAGGAGTTTAATTGTTTTTTTTAAAAAGTTTGAGGGCTTTTTGATGCACTTTGAAAGTTTAAGTACTCAATTGAGTGCCAAAAAAGTAAAAGCTTAATTGTTTTTTTGGAAATAATTTGAGGACCTTTTAATACATTTTGAAATTTGAAATACCTAATTGAGAAAAAAGAATAGAGAATTAATTACTTTTAAAAAAAAGATGTGAGAGCTTTTCACAACCTTAAACCGAATTGAATATCAAAAAGGGAAAAATGTCTTGTTCCAAATGTTGAATAAAGCTGTAGGCTTTAATTGAGCCTTTTTTTAGAGGTAGTTTTTGTTAAGGGGTTGTTTAATTTATTTTATTTAAATGTTTTGTATGAAAATAAAATACTCTTAAAACATTTAATTTTTAAAATAAAATGGGTTTTAGTTTCTAATTGAATTGTAGGGATTTAATAATATTTTTAGAGTGTATTTGAACTGGATAAGAGATTTGGAAGAGAAATTTTATTTCTGAAAAGGTTTTAAAATTTAAAAGATAGATTTACTTGTTTGAAAAATAATAGACAATTAATTTTAAAAAATTCAAAAGGAATTTTGAATAACTCAATTTTCTTATTCAAATTTCACTTAAAGAGGCAAAATCACTTTTATTTAAATGCGTGGTCCATAGTAAAATAAAAACATTAACTTTAAAATACAATTTTATTTAATTCCAATATATATTTTTGGATTTTATATTATTTAAAATATTTTTACAAATATAATGATATCCATATTACATCTTTTATCTTATTAGTTTTAATATAATTATTATTTTTAATTTATTAAAGTTCATTAACCTAATTTTTAAAAAATTATTTTTCAAACAAAATAGAAACAAAAACTAGTATTTTAATATTTTAAAATGATGGATTTTAAAATACTAAAAGTTTTAAATTTTTTGGCATAAACTTTCTTATCCAAATTCACCCTTAGAATTAGATAAAATAATAAAAATTTAAAAAAAACTAAAAAGAAATTTTGAGTAACTCAAATTCTTTATTCAAATTCTACCTAAAATATGATATTTCAAAATTCCTTTTATTTAAATATGTGGTCCCATAGCAAAATAAAAACATTAACTTTAAAATATAATTTTATTTAATTCTACTATATATTTTGTATTATTTAAAATATTTATATATGTTTACAAATCTAATGATATATATCCATATTAAATCTATTGTAGTATTTGTTTTAATATAATTATTTTTCTTTTATAATTGTTTTTTTAACCTAAATTTTATTATTCAAACAAAGTAATAAGAAATACTAGTATTTTGAAATGATATATTTTCCAAAAATTTTCAAAATATCTATTATTCAGTAGTGTTTAATAATAGTAGAGAATTCAAGATCTGCTTTGAGAAAATAGATAAAAAATTCCAAATCGTGCAAATTTCTTTTTTAAGACCAAATATAAGCAGCATGAACTTCGAAATAGAGGTGTCATATAATTTGAGTTGAAGAGAACAGATTTATCTCACAGGGAGAGGGAGACAACAACATGTGCATGTTAGAATAACACACACCATGCATGTAAACTACTCACACTCAAACCATGTGTTTACATCTTAAATAGTTACCTGGTGAACCCTAGTTTCTGCACAAACCGAGAAACTTTACAGCTTACACCATGACTGCTCTTGCCTTTACACCTACTCTCATGCTGCTGCTCTTGGTTGCCAGTCTTCCCACTTCCCTTTCTCAGGACCCTATCACCCCAGGATCAACCATATCCGACTGTAGCCCACGTCTGGTGACTCTCATGCCATGTGCACCATTTGTGCAAGGCAATGCTCCGAGACCAGCGCATTCCTGCTGTGACAATCTCAATCAACTCTATGGACTGCAGCCTGGTTGTCTTTGTCTCCTCCTCAATGACACCACTTTAAGTGCTTTTCCCATAAACAGGACCCTTGCACTGCAGCTACCTGTTCTTTGCAAGCTCCAAGCTAACAGCTCTTCTTGCTCAGGTACCATTCAGATCTTCTGAATTAATTATCTTTGCATTCACGCCGGCTTTTCGATATCTGATTAATCGGTTTGATATTTTCTTTAAGGGTTGCCTTCCCCTCCGGGTTCATCTGGTTCTCAAGTTTCTCTAGGGACAAATCATAACTCTTCTGTCGCTGGTAATCAAATTATTTTAAAAGGCTTGCCTTTCTTTTTAAGACCAGAAGGGTGAATAAATTTTCTATTAAATGGATCATCATCATATTATAAGTTAAAGTTTTGCTTGTTTCCCCAGCTTCTTCTCCCATGGGGAACCCAAATGTTCCAGTGGCACCAAGACCAAGCATCATGGGGTTGGGGTTTGGCCGGAGCAAGGCTGGAAGATTGAAGGCACAAGGCCTCTTAGCAATGGTGGCTGCTGCTGTTATTCTATTTTCAAGACTCACGCTTCCATACTATTGACTCTGGTTAACAAAGTGTTGTTTCTTAGGTGTATTTATAGTTTTGAGCAAGTTATTTATTGGAACAAAGTTTATCTATTTGGGAATGATACATATGCTTGCAATGGTTAATGTTTGTTTCATCCAAGCACAACCAAACCATTGTGGCAATCTCTATAAATTCATATAATAATAACATAATTAAACCAAAAATCAAGCCTATTAAGCTTTAAAAGAACAGATGGAAGCAACTGTCAACTTTAACGTATGATATTATCTCAAATTATAAAGTTATATATTACATGCATTAGATTACAAATCCAGGAAAAGCCCGTAATAAATTCAAGTGATCCCAAGTATAAAGACCTTTTATGTTAATATTACAGCAACTATTCCAAACTGGGTGCAACTTCAGTAGGGTTTGATTCAAATACATCTGAATTTGAGGCATCGGGTTCTTCTAAAAGCTCTCGAGACTGTATAGACTCTTTGTATGCTGGAGTCTCTTTAAAATCTGCGGCCGTTTCGTTGTAAGTAGCCACAGAAATCCCACATGCAATTAACTGACAACATAGAGACGTCAGCTTGAAGAATCATCGTCTCGAACCAAATTTTAGATAAAGTGCAGAAACCAAGGAACAAACATATTTCACATTTACAACAGGTTAGAATTTTCCAGTATCATCACAATATAAACCTAAAAAAATGAAATGAATTCTTCTCATCATTCATCAAATACATCAATGGCAAGCTAGCATACAGGAAATAGATTTGTAGTCTACTCTAAACTCTCCTACTTTTTTTTTTCTCAAGGGGATTTTGAATAATAAAAAAAAACTAGTAAAAGCTTTTAGCAGATTCTTTCTCCACCTAATTGTCTTGAGAGAAATATATAAGCTGGGGAACAGGTGATGTGATCATCACAAATTTGGGGAGCAGGATGAGGTTTACCAAGGCTTGAACCCTGGTCTTTTGTATCAACATACAACTTTGCCACTTCAATTGTGGCTACTTCAATGGTGATGAGCAAGATATCTGATATCTAGATCAATGATCCACCTAATTTCTCAAACCATCTTTCGAGTAATCCAGGAAATAATATACAGTCCACAAGGATTATGAAAAAAATATGAGATACCTAATTAGACATGTTAAGAAAGGAGAAGGGTAAAACATAAAGGGGAAAAAGTTTCACAACTTTCTATCTTTGACAATATTTGAGTAAAACTATAGTGGAGGCCGCAATATTGATAATCGGGATGCATTTTGCCCCCTATATTAAAAAAATAGAATATTAATCTCTATATGTTAGTTAAAAAAAACTAATTTTTGTTAAAAATTTCATTATTTTTAGCCATAAAATATATTAAATTTTAATAAAAATCAAATTACTCTTTAATCTAATACGAGACTAGTTTATTCATTTTTTAAATATAAAGAATAAAATTTACCTCCATATTGTTACCCCATTTTTGATAATTAAGTTTGATCTTAAGTCACATCAATATTTCCTAAAGTGCCAAAGAAATTATATAGAAGAAAGGATGAGGACTACCAATTACCATTCTACTAAAGAACGCAACATTCGACAAAATTTCCAAAATCACGCCAGATAGAGGCAGGGGCATCTATTTTCTCTGCAGTGTATGCTAACGTATAAATTTAAACCATAATCACACTGAATTCCATGATTTTGACAACTTACAATCCTTCAAAAGCTTATATGAAAGTTTCAACAAAATTTAACCCTTCAAATGCTTTAATGAATTAAATTATCAATCATTAAAAGAAAGGGAAAAAAAATTAAAAGGTTGGGGTAGGCGTATCGATAGATACCGCAAAAACGATGCCAAAAGCCCACAAATACTGAACAAAGAAATCAAGAACATACCACTAGGTACCTTCCCATAAATCCAGCTGAAGACCTGGAAGTTTGGAAACGGTTTCCCGTCAGCAGAAACCTTGGAGGAACTCACACCAACATTATCTAAACCAATCCCATCAACAATATTTTTGTCTTCAATCTCCGGCGTCCGTTTTTCCTCATCTTGCTCTTTCGTTGTGAGGCTGCCCCTTCGATTCTTATTGTCGAAGCGTCCGGTTCAGGACGAGAACTTTTTGGCTACTGAAGTTAAGTGAAAGGTTCTGAGGGAGATAGGGAAGAGGATGTGTGGCGAGGAGGGAAACGGGGATAGAAATGTTCGGAGGGTTTGTTGCAGAGGCTTCGGACTCTATTACCACTACCGCTACTACTACCATGGCTGAGGGTTACGATTAACGCCATTGAGTGGAGGAGAGTGGTGACAGCTGATGTAATAGCCTGGTTTAAACCCTAATCGGAACAATGGTTTCAAGACCATAAATATGAGATCAAAATAATATTTTAATAATATTTTTTCTGTAAATAGTATGTGATATTGCATGTGTGAAAATTCTGTGTGGAAATTTTTATTGATTGTGTGATTAATTAGCAAAAAGGACTTAATCACATAAAGTATAAAATACTGTGTGCTGATTGTTAAATGCTTATTTGTTGTTGTTTTTATAAATTGGAGGATTTATGTTGAAATTTAGCCATTTTATATGATAATGGACGGCAAGACTATTAAATGTATAAGTTTTATAAGTTATTTTAATGGTTAAAATATGAATTAATAATATATGATAATATAATAAAACAAAACAAGAGTAAGTGGTCATATTCACTACCTTTGGCCGAAAATACAAAATAAGAAGAAAAGAAAAAGGAAGCTAGGTTTCGGCTAGCTTTTAATCCAAATTCAAGGTATGTTTTTAATCGATTTTCGATAATTTCTACGTTTTCATAATCGTTGCTTCGTGCTTTAGCTAACCCATGTTGTAATTTTGTGAATTGATGATGTTTTTGTGATGAGTCATTGATGAACACTTGAGCTATGTGTTAGTTGATAGTGAAATATGGAAACTTGGTGTTGGATTAACATAATTTGTATTTGAATTTTTAGAGAAATCGAGTATTTTGGACTTAATTGAGAAAATGAGAAATTGAAAGGTTAAAATGTGAAATAAATAAATTGTGTGAGATTGTATTAGCAAGGGAAGAATTCAGCTAAGCATGTGTGTTTTGAGATTTTGTGTATTTGATGATTTTATGAATTAGGGACTAAAGTGTCGAAATCTGAAAATATGAGGGCTATTTTGTAAAATGCCCTAAATATGTGTGTTTGGACTAAAATGAATGATTTGGTAATTGAATGGACTGAATTTGAATGTGTATAGACTAAGAGAGGAGAGGTTCAGGTTAAGATCGAGGCAAAGATAAAGTGCTCGATTAATCGACCGTTTTGATAGTTCGACATCCGAGGTAAGCTCGAATATAATACGTGTACTTAGCTATGTTTAAATGTTATGAAATGAATGGTTATGATGTTATTGAATATAAATGTTTTGAGAGAAATGGATCTATGTGGCACTAAGTGTGCGTATTTGGAAATGTAATCGAGAAGATTAGCACTGTGTGTGCGAAATAGTAGAAGCTTTGGCTTTGTGATTGGCACTGTGTGTGTGATACCGAATTGAGTTCAGTTTTGTATTAATGCACTAAGTATGCGATGTCATTTAAGCTTCGACTATGAATCATGGTACTAAGTGTGCGATTATGAGTAATGAATAGCACTGTGTGTGTGTAACGATAGAAGTTTTGACTTATCGAATAAGCACTATGTGTGCGTTACTGAAATAAGTTTGGTTTAACATATTGGCACTAAGTGTACGATGTCAATTATGTTTCAGTTGTGAAATTGGTACTAAGTGTGCGAATTTATCAGAGGAGTAGCAAAGGTTGAGCTAGAGGTAATATCGAGAAATTGAGTAGCAAATTGGTGAGTAACTATGTGTTGATTGGTACGTTTGCACCTAAGTGGTTGATGATAGATTTATGAGTTGAATGAATAGATATTTGAGTCTATGGTTGAGAGTGATAATGTTTTTAGTTGTGTCTTTATCTATGTGATGGTTGAATAGTATGGATAATGAGTTTTAAGTGTTGACTAAGGTATGTATAATAACTGTGTTGGTGAATTTGATAGTAGATAGATGAAATGCTATGTGAACATTGAGCATACTTGGGTGAGTGTATCATTGGTAAATTAATCTAAGTGATGACTTATTTTGTATAATTCCTTGAATTGTTGAATTATATGTGTTATATTTCGAACTTACTAAGCTTTTGAAAGCTTAATGTGTGTTTGTTTCTTTATTTTATAGTGTCAGTAAAGCTAGCTCGGATCCGGGGATCGTCAGCATCTCAATCACACCATCGGCAATCTATTTTGGGTACTTTTGGAATGATGTACATAGAAGAAATATGGCATGTATAGGCTAGTTATTTTGAGACTTATTTGAGATGTGTAATTAGCTATGTGATGTGGCTAGATATATGATGGCTTTAAAGCATGAATGGCTTTGATATATGATGCATATTTTGGTATGGTTTGTGGGTAAAAAGAATGAATTATGAATGGTAAGCTTTGTGATGATATGATGCTAGTATGATTTAGTGAATTTGGGAATGAATCATGTTTAGTATTGAATGCGTTCAAGTTGTGTATGTTAGTTTCTAAGTTGACATGTTTTAAAATGAAATTGTATGAGATGTTATGTTGATCATTTGATATGAAATTAGTTGCTAAATTGTGTGTATGATGATGCCTAAAGGTGCTTGTAGGATTGACCCTTGTGTGGGAGGAAAATTGGCCTTGCAAATGGCCTATCCTAGTGGCCGTGGGGCTAAGCCAGTAGCTAGTTAAGAGTACACGGCCTTGGCACACAGATGTGCCTGGTAGCCATGTGGTTTCAACAGGATTGACCACAACCAAAGCTCAAGGGTGTGCTTAGTGGCCGTTGAGCCAAGTTAGAATTGACCACGGCCAAGGTACACGGGTGTGCTTGGTGGCTATGGAGTAAAGTCAGGTTCGACCACGAGAAGACACACGGGGGTGTCTAATAGCCATGGGAGGTACATGGCCTGCCCCCACGAGCGTGTATCCCCTGTAATTTTGAAAAGTTTTAAATTTTCTAAAATTTTTATATGTGTTCGGTTTAGTCCTGACTCCTTTCTAACACGTGTTTAAGATCTCGAAGACCTCAATAAGAGACTATATACTTGTGATTGAATATGTTTCTTTGATGTTTGACTTAGTGTCGTGAAATGGTAATAAAATGTTCTGAATGTTTGGTAATGCCTCTTAACCCTATTCCGCAACGGTCTCGAGTTAGGGGTGTTACATTTTATTGGTATCAGAGCTACGGTTTAGTCAATTTTAGACTAACGTAGCGCGTGTGGGTCTAACTATACATGCCATATATGAAATTGCGATAGTGTGACGAATTCTGACAGTTGAAAATGTGTTTTCATATAGTAATGGATCCCGATCGAGTAGTTGTTGACGACATAGAAAGTAATGCGCCTGCTCCCGCTCAAGGGACAATGCCAGCCACATCTAAGCCAAATGTTAATGGTGAGGGAGGAGAGGCTAAGCAAGCCTTCTTTCGAATGATGAGCGAGTGGTTTATAGAGTTTGTTCGAAAGAATCCGGCTGCTCCACAACCTCCACCCCCACAGATACCTGTTATGCCACAATTAATAGATCCAATTCAACTGAATAAACCTCCGGTAGATAAGATTTGAAAGTATGGGGCCGAAGAGTTTAGGGCCACATCCGATGATGATGCTGAGAGAGCTGAGTTTTGGCTCGAGAATACAATTTGGGTATTCGATGAGATGTCATTGACTTTTGATGAATGTATAAAATGTGTTGTTTCATTTTTGAGAGATACTGCGTATAATTGGTGGAAAACCTTGATATCCGTGGTTCCAAGAGAGAGAATTACCTGAGATTTCTTCCAAGTTGATTTTAGAAAGAAGTATATCAGCCAGCGATTTATTGATTAGAAACGTAAAGAGTTTCTAGAGCTGAAACAGGACCATTTATCAGTTAGTGAGTATGAGTGGGAATTTGTGAGATTGAGCCGGTATGCACAAGAATGTGTTTCGACCGAAGCTACTATGTGTAAACGCTTCATAAAAGGTTTGGATGAGGACATCAAGTTGTTGGTTGGGATAATCGATATAAACGAATTTGTTGTGTTAGTTGAAAGAGCCTGTAAAGCCGAGGAGCTCAGTAAAGAAAAGAAGAAAGTCAAATCTGAAACTCGTGATGAAAGAAAAAGATTGATGAGTAAGTTATCTCAACCTTCGACGAAGAAATTCAAGGATGCAAGCAACCGATCAAATACTTCATTTGGATATACAAGTAGATATCATGTGAGACTAAGTGTTGATCCGATAACTCAAGCTCCAATAGAATCAATTGTTGATAGTGCCAAAAGTAACAAACCTGAGTGTAGACGGTATGGAAGATGACATGTGGGAGGATGCTGGGGCAAATACAACAATAGAGTTTGCTATAAATGTGGATCACGAGATCACTTTATTAGAGACTGCCCAAAGATGATTAAGGAAGAAAATGTTCAGAATGTGAGATCGAGTAATGTGACGGCTAGGGGTAGACTAACTAGAAATGTCGGGAATGTTAGTGGAAGTCAAAGAGGGATCACGGATACAACTGTGAGATCATAAGCGAGAGCACCTGCCCGAGCTTACGCTATACGAGCAAGAGAGAAAGCGTCATCTCCAAACGTCATGACTGGTACTTTTACTTTATTGATACTGAAGTGATTGCATTGATAGATTCAAGATCTACTCATTCGTATGTTTGTGTAAATCTTGTATCAAGTAAGACTCTACTTGTTGAGTCTATTGAATTTGTGATTAGAATATTGAACCCCTTAGACAAGTGTGTTCTGGTGGATAAAGTGTGCAAGAACTGTCTGTTGATATTTTGGGATGTTTTTTTTTCGGTTAATTTGATGTTGTTACCATTCGATGAATTTGATATAATTCTGGATATGAATTGACTCACTTTGCATAATGTCATTGTGAATTGTAAAAGAAAGAGTATTGAATTGAAAAGTCAAAATGGTGAAATAGTTTGAATTGAATCTAGTGATATGAGAGGGATATCAGCTATTGTATCTGCAATAAAAGCTTTAGACTATATGAAAAAGGGTTGCGAAGCCTATCTGGCATATGTAATTGATACAGAAG
This sequence comes from Gossypium rotundifolium, assembly GCA_025506655.1. Taxonomy (NCBI): domain Eukaryota; kingdom Viridiplantae; phylum Streptophyta; class Magnoliopsida; order Malvales; family Malvaceae; genus Gossypium; species Gossypium rotundifolium. The sequence goes on along the minus strand of CP106729.1, from coordinate 134,753,346 downwards.
TGTCTCAAAAGAGAGTTAAAGAATCTGATGTGATGAAAACTACTTGCAAAATGAGGTAAGGATATTATGAATTCTTAGTGATGCTTTTTGAACTAACAAATGCTCCTACAATGTTTATGGATTTAATGAATCGAATATTCAGATCGTATTTAGATCACTTTGTTGTAGTGTTTATTGATGATATTCTGGTTTATTCTTGTGATGAGACACAACATGTCGAGTAATTGAGAATTGTGTTATAGACTCTGCGTGAGAAGCATCTGAATGCTAAGTTTAGCAAATGTGAGTTTTGGTTGTGTAAGGTTAGTTTCTGGGGCATAATGTATCAGCTGCAGGAATATGAGTTGATATGAGTAAAATCTCTACCATTATAGAGTAGAAGCCTTCGAGAAATGTATTTGAAGTCTGTAGTTTTCCGAGACTAGAAGGATATTATAGATAGCTTGTGAAAGGCTTCTCGATGATTGCGACTTCGTTGACGAAGTTGCTACAGAAAGATGTTAAAGTTGAGTGGTTAGAAAAGTACCATAAGAGTTTGAGCAATTGAAAGCATTGTTGATGAAAGCGCCAGTGTTAGTTCAGCCTGAATCGGGCAAGGAAAATTATAGTTTACAGTGATACATCGTTAAATGGTTGGGCTGTGTGCTGATGCAAGTAGGCAAAGTCATTGTTTATGCTTCGAGGCAGCTAAAGTCGCATGAAAAGAACCATCGACACACGAATTTGAAATAGTAGCGACTGTGTTTGCATGAAGATTTGGCGTCACTATCTATTTTGTGGGAAATGTTACATTTATACCGATCATAATAATTTGAAGTACTTGATGACTCAGAAAGAATTAAATTTGCGACAAAGGAAAATGGTTAGAGTTGTTGAAAGATTATGAACTTGTAAATAATTATCATTCGGGTAAAACTAATGTTGTAGCTAGTGCTTTGAATCAAAAGTCTTTATGTGCATTACGAGCTATGAGTACTCAGATAGATCTATGTGATGATGATTCAGTTTTGGCAGAGTTGAGAGTAAGGCCAATGTTTGTTCATCAGATTAGTATTGCTCAGAAAAGGGATAATGAAATGATAGCAAAATGAGATCAATGTGATTTGAATTCGAATTCAGAGTTTTGAGTTGATAGTGATGATTGTTCGAGATTTAGAGACCGAATTTGTGTTCCGATGAATTCAAAGTTGATTCAGTTAATCTTGAATGAAGCTTATGATAAATCATTTGACTATGCATCCGAGGAGTATGAAAGTGTATAATGATCTGAAACAATTATTGGTGGCATGATGTGAAAAGAGACATCTTCAACTATGTGTCGAAATAATTAGTTGCCAGCAAGTTAAAGCTGAACATCATGTCCATCTGGTTTGTTATAAACTTCGTGTCGAGATTGCCTTTATCTCTGGGAAAGAAAGATGCAATCTGAGTGATAGTTGATAGGTTGATGAAGTCAGCTCATTTTATTTCGATAAAAACATATTAATCACTTGATTAATTAGCTGAATTTTATATATTACTGAAATTGTGATATTTATGGAGTTGAAGAGGCTATGTGGGAACCTGAGAATGTTATGAGATAGCAATATCTACATTTATTTATTGGTAAGATTTTTGGGGACGAAAATCCCTAAGAGGGGGAGAGTTGTAATAGCCTGGTTTAGACCCTAGTCGAAACAGTGGTTTCGAGACCACAAATCCGAGATCGAAATAATATTTTAATAATATTTTTCGTGTGAACCCTCAATTTTCACATATTATATCAATTTAGTCATAGTTTTAAAAATTAACTTGCAAAATTTATAAATATTCTCAATTTGATCCGAATTCTAAAAATTTCAAAATAATATATAAAAATACATAAATATTTTCAAAAATAATAATAATAAATTTAATATATATATAAATAAAAAATTATTGTTGACAAAAAATAGTATATAAAATTTAAAAATACATAAATATTTTTTAAAAAATAAATTTAAATTTAAATTTAATATTAAATAATAATAATAAAAAAACCTTCCTCCTCCCTTGTCCCTTTCCCTCTCTTTCGCACCTTATATACTCCACTTCTCTCTATTTTTTGTTCATTTCCTTCAAACTTCTTCGTAGCAAATTTTTGAGTGTTTTAGTGTACTTGTCTTTCAAAGGGGGTTAAATTCTCTATTTATATGATACGGTCCTTGTTTTTGGATGTGACGTCTTAAGTAGGCCCTCATATGCCAACACGTACCATATTCTAGGATTAACACATGTTCTCTAGGTGCGGGTTCGCTTGCGTGGTTGTGCTAACCTACCTCGTACAAGTTCATGAGAGGACACGAACTCATCACATGCAAAACCCAAGATGCGAACTATGCAAGCTACGGGTCGGTCCTAATCGGGTAACCAAGTAGCAGGTTGGTAATGGCAAATACCCACCTAGTTCAAAGAAGAGTTATAAAGTGACTCTTCTAAGAACTTAGCTTCACAAAGTGGGGAATATCTGAGAATGAAACATATCACATACGCCTTTCGCTTTAATTTGTCATATACGCTTCACCACATGTTGAGAAGAGGTACAACTGTATAAAGATAATTGTGCCTTCATTCTCGAACAAACAAATTGTCAAGGTGTGAAATTCTTTAAAATGAGGTTACCTTAACCCTAAAGATTAAACCGTTTGGATTTTTGAAATTTTTGAGAATGAGTTACTATTGAGAAGGATAATCATGATTTAGAGGTAAATTTCTTAAAACTTCCAAATTGTCTTTGTAGTTATTTTGGGTTTAGTTGGGCATGATGGTTAGGTCAAGGGGAGGTGCTCGTAGCATTTAGGTAACCATGCTGGTTCAGGGAGCAAGCCTTCACAATGCTATGAAACGAACACTACTTGGAGGTGAAAGCGTATGCTTACACCACCAAGCTCGAAGAAATGAGTTGTTACTTGGCAACTCGGGGAATTCAAATACTCAATTTTTCCTATGACTTCTCGATCGTCGATGGGTCGAGGCGATTGAGTGACACCACCGAAAAAGCTTCCTTCTTCCCTTGCACGTATTAGAAGTGGGCTTTTATCTTCTTCACCCATTCTTTTGCCATATTCTTGATGAATATAAAATAGCTTCAGGGAAGCTATTTGGTTTTTTATGGTGGATTGTAATGGCCTATTTCATCGAATGTGGTTGGCGAAAGGAGGTGCCATTGATTTCTGTTTTCTAGAATATATACCAACTCAAAACATGTAACTAAAGGGGTTTTGTGGGCCTGTTTTACTTTACTCCTCACGAGGGAGTGGAATCGATTGTTTCTAACTGGTCTTTGAACCTTCAACTGAATTGTTTTAAATACATACAGGTGAAGTATAAATTTGGAACTGGTTTTTATTTTCCAACCGAGAGGTTTATACCTATAAGAATGTGTGCCTGTGAAGACGAGAAATTATATCAGAAGTCGGGTGGGCTCAATTTTATAGGCTTCATCGAATTCGCATACTGAATTTGGAGGAGGTGTTAAATGTCAAGAATGTGTTTCACCATTGCCTCATGGATCTGAGCCCTAATGGATGGCGACCAATTGATGATAACAATTGTAACACCCCAAACCCAGCCTAGAAGTTATGCCTGGATTCGGCATGTCACATTGAAGTGTTTTTGCAAAAACCTTGTTTTCATTGAAAACCCTTCTAAAGAAAAGTTAAGTAAAATCCATTTTCCTTTCAAAACGAGGAGTATCCAAAAAAAAAAAAACCCATTTCCTTGTACTATGTAAAAAAAATTTCCTTTGACAGCGGAAGCTCGCTCTTAAAACACAATTGTCGAAACATTTTTAGAGTTGGTTAAAAACGGGGATCGACTTTAAAAACAAAAATGGAGTTGCCACCAACCCTTTTTAGAGGTGTGATCGGGTCACCTTGAAATTAATAAAAAAACATTTTGATTTATTAAAACAATAATTTTGGTTTACAAAGTTCGAGAAAACGGGTTCGGGAGTCGGTTACGCACGAGGAAGGATTAGCACCCTCATAACGGCCAAAATTGGTACCTAATTGATTAATTAATGTCCTAATGTCAAAGATTTGAAAAATTTTATTTGAAAGAAAACTTGAATAAATTAAATTGAATGTTATGACTCTCTTATTTAAAAAAAAAATAAAAATAAAATGTCATACCCAATGAGTTAGGATGCGACATTTCAATTTTTCGAAACAAAGTTTTTTTTTTTTTAGAAAATCCTTACCTCGAGATAACGAAGTGTCATATCCAATAAGTTAAGACACAACATCTTGACTTTTTGAGAGTAAGCTTTTATTTGAAACTTATAAGTTTTGTTTTCAAAAGGGTACTCGATTGCTTAAATTCGATGAGAAAGATCGAAACCCAGTAAGTTAGGATACAATTTTTTCAGAGCTCCCAAATACTGAGTCTTGTTTCATTTTAAGAACTTTTTTTGAATAAAATAACATGAAATGAATAATAAGGCTAATATTCATAATTGAGTAATAATTGCCATAATACAAATAATAAATACGAGAGCAAAAAGAATCAATGATATGAATAAGATAACAAACTAATAATAAATAAAAACAATAACTAAGTGAACATTGATAAAAGTTTAAACAATATTTGGAAAGAATAAAAATATTAAAAGAACAAAATGAAAATTATAATAATAATGATGCTAATAGCAACAATTATAAAAATAATAATAATTAAAATGATGTAAGTGAATACAAAAAAGAAGAAGAAAATATATAGTATAATAAAGATAATATAAAATTATATAGTTAAATAATACTAAAACAATGATATGTAAACAATAATAATAATAGAAAATAATAATAATAATAATAATAATAATAATAATAATAATAATAATAATAATAATATGGAAAATAATAATAAATATAATAATAATATTATTAAATATATAAAAATAATAGTGATAACAATAAAAATAATAATAATATTAATGAATATAATAATAATGATGATAATAATTGTTATAATAATAAAATAAAATTACCAATATTAATAATTAAATTAATAATAAAATATTAAAAATTATAAAGGAAATAAAGAAAAGGGCAAAATTGAACTTAAAAACAGGAATCTGGGGCAAAATCAAAAATAAAATTAAAAGGAGGGACCAATTAGAACACGCGAGTAACCAAGAAGGGCTAAAAGGGAAAATATCCCTGCCCTCCAAAACGGTGTCGTTCGAATAAGGGCCCAATTGGAATAGAAATAAATTATAGAGTCAAATTAAAAATAAAAAAAGGTGATTAAAAACCAATAAAAAAGCAGAAGGGCTAAAAGTGCAATTAGCCTTTCTGTAGAAAACACGCGGATCCTGAGGTGGGTCGGGTCGGATCGGGTCGATTAAGGGCAAAACGACGCCGTTTTGGCATTTAAAGGCCTTAAGCAAAACAATGTCGTTTTCAAGCCGTATATAAGGCCAAAATTTCTGAAAAAAATTCATTTCCATTTTGTTTCTGAAAAAAAAAAGAGAGGCACTCCGGAATCTTCTGCCCAGACGATTTTCGACGAGGATTTCGACGAAACTCCGGCGCCGATGACCACCGCCCGCTGCTATCGCTAAATTCAAAAAATAGGTAATTTTCACTTTTTTTTTTTACAGTTTATTTAAATGTGTATATGGTTAAAAAAGAAATAGAAACACAAAATTATGAATGGACTGATTCGGGAAGAAAAAAAATAAAAAATAAACCTTGGCTTGATTTCTTTTTTGATTGTATACTGTATTTCTCTCTGTGTGTATTCTTGCCCATTTTACAGATTGTTTGGGGTTTTTATAACTCGAAAATAAAAAAAAAAAAGAAATACAGAGATTTTTGCCATATTTTTTCTGCTGTTTCTTTCCTTTTTGTAAGAGATCGACAAGGATCTAGGCGGTGACGGGGTGCGACTCGCGCTAACTACGGCGCAACTGGTGGCTGGTGTTTGAGGCTTGCAGCGCATAGGGTTTCAAAAACCCTAGGTGTTCTGTTCCTGTTTAGTCATTGGGCCATTTGGACCGTGTGTATTTGAGTCTGGGGTTGGGTAGTCCGTTTAGGTATTGGGCTAGTGAGTTAGTAATGATTTTAGGTCATCTGTTTGGGGTGTAAGTGGGCTAACGGTTTTGGGCTTGTGTGTAACAGGTTGTAAATTTGTTTTTTGGGTATTGGGCCACTGTAATGGATTTGGTTTCAGTTTTGTTAAATGGACTTTGTAAAATAGATATTTTTTATTTTTATTTTTTTTTGGATTTTGTATGGGCCCGGGCAAAATGAGCTGATTACAGCTGCCCCTCTTTGCTCATTGTCGTGTAACGAGAATGGAGCAAAGACTATAAAAGGACCAAATTTTCCCGGACTTTGTCGAGCCTTGACTTCTTAGTGCTCGTCTTCTTCAAATGACTTCCAACTCCACTGCAACTTCAACGGTATTGGAACTTTATCTTGATTTCAATAAGTCTGATGACTTCAATCTGCTTCATTGCAACTTCAGGAAGGCAGTATCCGCTATCTTTTAATCTGTTACACTGCAACTTCAAGGAGGTCAGACTAGTATCTTTGATCCTCTTCCTGTAACTTCAAGAAGATAATGTAACACCCCTTACCCGTAATCCCCGCTGGAATAAGGCACGAGACGTTACCGAACAATTTACCTGATTGCCACTTAGGCTCAACGTGACTACTCTTCTCGAATCGCTTCAACTACTTCACACTCAACCTATGAGATCTCAATCGTACCTACGAGAACTCTCGGGATCACATCGAAAATCTTACGGTCCATAAAATTTCTTTTCATCTAAACAGGAAGTACACACCCGTGCTAGATGACACACACGCCCGTGTGTAGTCACACCCGCCCATGTGCTCACACCGTGCCCAAAAACCCCAACATTCTACCAAAACTCACACGGCTAGGGCACGCCCATGTGAAATGGGGGCATGCCCGTGTACCCTTACAACATGCTCGTGGCTTCCGCCCGTGGGGAGTTACTGACTAATTTAGCACGGCCTGGACACACCCGTGTCTCCTAACCGTGGGGAGCTACTGACTTGATCCACACGGCCTGGGCATACGCCCATGTCCCTACCGTGTGTCTTACACGTTCATGAACACGGCTGTGGGATTTGCCCGTGGCCTATTCTAATTAGTAATAATAAGGTGTAGGGTTAGCACGGCCTAGACACACGCCCGTGTGTCTACCCGTGTGGCACATGAAGGCTATTTGCCAAGCTTCCAGCATTCCATTCCTATATCTTACTCTACATGGGTTTATTCAACAAACTAACAAACCTCTCTTAATCCACATGCACTCACATTGATAACTTTGAAATTTCATAAATGATAAAATATGCCATCATTCTTGGCAATTTACAAAATTAATGTCTTAGCAAGAGCCAATACACCTTTGGTCAAAATAACAAAATAATCTAACTAGTCTAGTCCTATACATGCCATATACAAAATCACTAATCTAATTATACCGAAGTAAGCAGATAGTGTGGGCGGTCTTCTAGTTATCGGCGTATCCCATCTCGGCTCTTAACCCTCATTTCCTCCATTTACACATCCCAATCACATCACAAGCATAATGCATACATTTAATAACGGTTTCTTGCACCGGTGGTTTCGCACTTAGCCCACCATCAGTCTTCCTTAGGATGGTATCGCACATAGCCCACCAAGAAGGTTAATTATGGTGGTATCGCACACCCACCAGAAGGTTAACAGAAGATGGTATCACACACAGCCCATCGTAATTAAACAACAAGGTGGTATCGCACTTAGCCCACCATCAAAATTTGATATAACACACCTACATATCTATTCCATCATTCATACAAGAATTATTCATTAACTACCACTTTCTATCTACTTGAATTATACATGTTCTCAATTATTCTATGCACTGATTAACAACAATAATGTGCATGTAAAATGCATCGTTTACACGTAAACTTACCTCGATGCAAAACGTGTTAGCTAGCGATTTACTCGATCACCTTGCATTTCCCACGGTCAAGGTTGATTCCGCGCTCTTCTTGATCTATAACAATGAAATTCATTCATTTAGGACATTCTATGATTAATATACATCAAATTCTACACTTGGGCAAAAATGACCATTTTGCCCTTGCATATTAGAAAAATTACGATTTTGCCCCTAGGCTCGTAAATCATTTTTCATCACATTTTCCCATTAAACAAGCCTAGCTAAACATTTATTCCTCTTTCAACAACCCACAAATCTAACTATTTCATGCATTTATTACCAATTTACAACATTTACAACTTAATCCCATTTAGGTGTTTTCATGACAACACCTTTCACAAAAGTTGTCTCTAACCTCCCCATCATTCATTTTCTTCCATAAAACTCAGCTAATAACATAAACTCTCTCATGGCAAGTCTCTAAAATTTTAACCATTTCACAAATTAGTGCCCTCATTAGTTAGCTTAGGCTTTGGGGACTCCAAAAGTACAAAAATCATCAACTAAAACTACCTAAATCACTTACTTGAATGAGGATTGAGTGGATGAAAGTTTGAACCTCCAAGAACTTTATCCTCTCTTGAATTTTTGATGGAAAGAGATGAGTGAATAGTGAAAGATGATAACATCTTTTGCTTCTCTTATTTTATTCATTTTATCACTTAATTTCCACCAACTTTGACTAGCATTTAATGCTCTTGTCCCCCTTAACTTGTATGGCCGACCAACATATATAATAGGGCCTAATTTCACTTTAAAATCCTCCAATTTACAATATATAGCTATTAGGTACCCCCACCTTATAAAATAGAACTTTCGCACTTTATGCGATTTAGTCCTTTTTCACAATTAAGTACTCTATTGCTAAAATTAAAGCACCAAAATTTCCATATAGCCATATATTAATGCCATAACACATAAAATAATACTAAAATAATTTTCTCAACCTCGGATTAGTGGTCTCGAGACCACTATTTTGACTAGCCCTAAAATTGAGTTGTTACAACTCTCTCCCCTTTTTGGGATTTTCACCCTCGAAAATCTTGCCGGTAAAAAGGTTTGGATATTGCTCTCTCATGGCTTCTTCCGGTTCCCACGTAGCTTCTTCTACATCGTGCTTTTGCCACAACACTTTTACTAAGGCTATGTCCTTATTCCTCAACTGTTTCACTTCTCGAGCCAAGATTTTAATCGGCTCTTCCTCATATGTCATATCCGGTCGTATCTCAATTTTCGTGGGAGAAACCACATGCGAGGGATCAAAACGATAACGCCTTAGCATTGATACATGGAACACATTGTGAATTTTCTCTAACTCTACAGGTAAAGCCAACCGATATGCCACTGGCCCAATCCTTTCGATAATTTTGTACGGCCCTATGAATCTCGAACTCAATTTACCCTTTCGACCAAATCTCAATATTTTCCTCCACGGCGACACTTTCAAAAATACTTTGTCACCCACTTGAAACTCAATTTCTTTTCTTTTCAAGTCTACGTACGACTTTTGTCGGTCTGAAGCAACTTTCAGACTATCCCGAATCACTTTCACTTTTTCCTCAGTTTCTTTAACTAAATCAATCCCATGGATTTGCTTATCACCCAACTCGGTACAATACAAAGGAGTCCGACACTTACGACCATATAAGGCCTCATACAGTGCCATCCGTATGCTCGATAGATAACTATTGTTGTACGAGAATTCAACCAAAGGTAGGTATCTTTCCCAACTACCTTTAAATTCTAACACACAGCATCGGAGCATATCTTCAAGAACTTGGATTACTCTCTCAGACTGACCATTAGTTTGAGGATGAAAAGCAATACTAAAATTCAACCTTGTACCTAAGGCCTCTTGTAACTTCTTCCAAAACCTCGAAGTAAATCTCGGGTCTCTATCCGAGATAATGGATATAGGCACTCCATGTAATCTTACTACCTCTGCAATATACAACTCGGCTAACTTCTCTAGTGAATAATCGATACGTACCGGTATAAAGTGAGCCGACTATGTTAACCTATCAACGATAACCCATACAGCATCTTTCTTTTTCGGAGTCAAAGGCAACCCCGTCACGAAGTCTATGGTGATTCGATCCCACTTCCACTCTGGAACCATCACTGGTAGAAGTAATCCCGAAGGCACCTGATGCTCAGCTTTCACTTGTTGACAAATCAGACATCTTGTTACATACTCCGAGATGTCTCTTTTCATTCCTGGCCACCAATAGAATATCTTCAGATCATTGTACATTTTCATCGCCGGGTGTCTTGACAAATGACTATTATGTGCTTCTTGTAAAATTTCTCGATTAACTCATCATCTTTAGGTACACAAATTCTATCATGGAACATTAAACAACCATTCGAACTTACGAAATTTAGAATCACTCGATTCACACTTAGCTCTTTTAGCTAACATCTCATTATTATTCCTTTGAGCTTCACATATTTGTTGGACAAATAGTGGCCTAGCTCTCAACACAGCCAGTATAGCACCATCATCAGACAATGACAAACTCATGCTCATAGTTCTCAAAGCATACAAAGATTTTCTACTTAAAGTATCTGCAACTATATTTGCTTTCCCCGGGTGGTAATCGATCACTAGCTCGTAGTCTTTCAATAATTCAAGCCATCGTCGTTGCCATAAATTTAACTCCTTTTGATTCATCAAGTACCTCAAACTCTTATGATCCGTAAAAATTCGACACTTCTCACCATATAAATAATGTCGCCAAATCTTTAACGTGAAAACGATTGCGACCAACTCTAGGTCATGAGTCGGATAATTCTTCTCATGTGGTTTTAGCTATCTCGAGGCGTAAGCGACCACCTTACCCTCTTGCATCAACACATAACCGAGACCATTTAAGGACGCGTAACTATAGACCACAAACTCCTTTCCTGACTCAGGCTGTACCAAAACCGGTGCTTCTGTCAACGTTTTCAATCTCTCAAAACTTTGTTGGCATTTTTCAGTCCATTCAAACTTAACATCCTTGTGCAATAATTTCGTCATTGGAGTAGCAATCATAGAAAATCCCTCCACGAACCGCCTATAGTACCCCGCCAAACCCAGAAAGCTTCTGACTTTCGACACGTTCCTCGGCGGTTTCCACTCCACAATAGCTGAGATCTTTTTGGATCAACTCTAATGCCTTCCCCTGACACAACATGTCCTAGGAATCTGAACTCTCGGAGCCAAAACTCACTCTTGCTAAATTTAGCATATAATTGCTTGTCTCTCAAGGTCTGCAAGATAATTCTCAAATGCTTTGCATGACCACACTCATCTCGGGAGTATACTAATATGTTATCGATAAAAACAACTACAAACTTGTCCAAATACGGTCGAAAGATACGGTTCATTAAGTCCATAAAAATCGCAGGAGCTTTCGTTACACCGAACAGCATGACCAGAAACTCATAATGGCCACACCTCGTCCTAAATGTTGTTTTCGGCACGTCTTGTCCCTTAATTCTCAGCTGATAATATCCGAATTTCAAATCAATCTTGGAGAACACCATAGCTCCCTTCAGTTGATCAAATAGTTCATCTATCCTCGGTAAAGGATACCTATTTTTCATCGTCACCTTGTTGAGCTGTCTGTAGTCTATACATAATATCATCGATCCATCTTTCTTTTTCACAAATAATACCGGAGCACCCCATGGCAAAAAGCTTGGTCTTGTGAAACCCTTATCCGTCAACTCTTGCAACTGGACCTTTAGTTATTTCAACACCAATGGTGCCATCCTATACGGAGTGATGGAAATAGGTGCCATTCCCAGAACTAACTCAATTCCGAACTCAACCTCTCTGATTGGAGGTAGTCCAGGTAACTCTTCTGAGAATACATCCGGATACTCACATACAACTGGCACGGTTTCAACCTTTGCCTCAGACACTTGACTGTTCAATACAAAGGCAAGATACGACTCACATCCTTTTTTCAAATATTTCTCAGCTACCATGGAAGAAATCATCACCGGTAGGTTATCTGACTCACCTGATTCAACCCGAATAACATATCCATTTTCACACTTCAATTCAATAAATTTACTACCATGATTCACTAAAACGCTATGGGCAGTCAACCAATCCATATCAAGAATCAAGTCAAACTCATCAAACGGCAGCAATATAAAGTTTGCCATAAAATAATGACCCCTAATTGTCAAAGGACAGTTCCTACACACCTTATCAACTAACACCTGTTTTCCTAGGGGGTTTGATACTTTTATCACAAATTCAGTAGACTCAATAGTCATATTCAAACTAATTGCCAATCCCATACAAATATAAGAATGGGTCGACCCCGGGTCAATCAAAGCAATAATAGAGGTGTCATAGAGAGAAAATGTACCCGTTATTACGTCCGGTGATGATGCCTCTTCTCGAGTGCGAACAACATAGGTTCTTGCTGGCACCCGACCCTCTGACCTCACAGTAGTGTCTCGTGATACACCTCTACCACTAGTCCCACCTTCCGTGTTCTTTTGTAGCCTACCTCTAAAAGATGCACTGCTTGATCTTACCTCTTGCTTCTTTACCTTGTCATCTCTTTCAGAACAGTTTCGAATGAAATGGTCAGGGGATCCACACTTGTAGCAATTTCGATTCTTTCCCAACACTCCCCAGTGTGATGTCTGCCACAACTTGGGCACTCTGGTTTGGACTTTGGATTGCCCACACTTGCCATTGAGGTGGCCTAAACTCTTGAACCCGAATACGCATTACCTCAATCTCTTTGCGAATACCCGACTGACGTAGCCATCCGAGGGTTCCCTTCTCTAGACCTCTTCGATTGAGATTGGTATGACTTGCTCATCGGCCTCTTCCTCATATCACAAGCCTCACTCAGGGCTTTCCTCTTTTCCTTACTCAATTTTTCGGCCTTACTAGCCCGATCCACCAATATCACAAATTCTTTTAGCTCTAAGATCCCAACTAAAAGTTTGATGTCTTCATTCAACCCGTCTTCAAACCTCTTGCATAGGGTAGCTTCCGTGGATACACATTCTTGTACGTACTTACTGAGCCAAACAAATTCGCGCTCATATTCCGCCACAGTCATTTTTCCTTGCCTTAACTCAAGAAATTCCTTCCGCTTCTAGTCTATAAACCTTTGACTTATATACTTCTTTTGGAACTCTTCCAAGAAAAAGTCCCACATTTCCCTCTCTTTAGGAACTACTAATGTCAACGTTTTTCACCAATAGTATGTCGAGTCCCTCAGCAAAGATATAGCGCATTTCAAACTCTCCTCGGGTGTACAGGAGAGTTCATCAAAAACCCTCATTGAGTTCTCAAGCCAAAACTCCTCCCGCTTAGGGTCATCATCTTTGTTAGCTAGAAAATCTTCAGCCCCTTGCTTTCGAATTTTATCTACCGGGGGCTTATTTTTCATCACTATTTCTACACCTTGGGAAGCCACAGGAACTGGCTGAGGTATAGAGGAGGTGGAGGAGGTTGAGCATTGGGATTGGCTCGTACATACTCGGTGTACCAATTGCTCATCATTTGGAGAAAGGCTTCTCAAGCCTCTTCTCCTTGACCCCTAGTCTCAGGTTCACTTTGCACAGGCGCGGTCCCTTGCGCAGGAGCCGGCGCATTACTAGCTGCGTCATCAGTAGCCGATTGATCGAAATCCATATACTACATAAAATAAATTTTTGAAATCATCAGAAGCCACCACACTATCTTTATACGTATATAGCATGTATAGCTAGACTCTCACACACGCTATGGTAGTCCTAGAACCGACTAAACCATAGCTCTGATACCACTAAATGTAACACCCCTTACTCGTAATCCCTGCCAAAATCGGGCACGAGACGTTACCGAATAATTTACCTGATCGCCACTTAGGCTCAACGTGACTACTCTTCTCGAATCGCTTCAACTACTTCACACTCAACCTATGAGATCTCAATCGTACCTACGAAAACTCTCGGGATCATATCGAAATCTTACGGTCCATAAAATTTCTTTTCATCTAAACAGGGAGTACACGCCCGTGCTAGATGACACACACGCCCATGTGTAGTCACACATGCCCATGTGCTCACACCATGCCCAAAAACCCCAACATTCTGCTAAAACTCACACGGCTAGGGCACGCCCATGTGAAATGGGGGCACACCCGTGTGCCCTTACAATGTGCCCGTGTCTTCCGCCCGTGGGGAGTTATTGACTAATTTAGCACGGCCTTAACACACCCGTGTCTCCTAACCTTGGGGAGCTACTGACTTGATCCACACGGCCTAGGCACAACGTTCATGCACACGGTCATGGGATTTGCCCGTGGCCTATTCTAATTAGTAATAATAAGGTACAGGGTTAGCACGGCCTAGACACACGCCCGTGTGTCTACCCGTGTGGCACATGAAGGCTATTTGCCAAGCTTCTAGCATCCTTATATCTTACTCTACATGGGTTTATTCAACAAACTAACAAACCTCTCTTAATCCACATGCACTCACATTGATAACTTTGAAATTTCATAAATGATAAAATATGCCATCATTCTTGGCAATTTACAAAATTAATGTCTTAGCAAGAGCCAATACACCTTTGGTCAAAATAACAAAATAATCTAACTAGTTTAGTCCTATACATGCCATATACAAAATCACTAATCTAATTATACTGAAGTAAGAAGATAGTGTGGGCAGTCTTCTAGTTATCGGCATATCCCAGCTCGGCTCTTAAGCCTCATTTCCTCCATTTACACATCCCAATCACATCACAAGCATAATGCATACATTCAATAACGGTTTCCTTGCACCAGTGGTTTCGCACTTAGCCCACCATCAGTCTTCCTTAGGGTGGTATCGCACATAGCCCACCAAGAAGGTTAATTATGGTGGTATAGGACATAGCCCATCGTAATTAAACAACAAGGTGGTATCGCACTTAGCCAACCATCAAAATTTGATATAACACACCTACCTATCTATTCCATCATTCATACAAGAATTATTCATTAACTACCACTTTCTATCTACTTGAATTATACATGTTCTCAATTATGCTATGCACTAATTAACAACAATAATGTGCATGTAAAATGCATCGTTTACACGTAAACTTACCTCGATGCAAAACGTGTTAGCTAGCGATTTACTCGATCACCTTGCATTTCCCACGGTTAAGGTTGATTCCGCGCTCTTCTTGATCTATAACAATGAAATTTGTTCATTTATCACATTCTATGATTAATATACATCAAATTCTACACTTGGGCAAAAATGACCATTTTGCCCTTGTATATTGGAAAAATTACGATTTTGTCCCTAGGCTCGTAAATCATTTTTCATCACATTTTCCCATTAAACAAGCCTAGCTGAACATTTATTCCTCTTTCAACAACCCACAAATCTAACTATTTCATGCATTTATTACCAATTTACAACATTTACAACTTAGTCCCATTTAGGTGTTTTCATGACAACACCTTTCACAAAAGTTGTCTCTAACCTCCCCATCATTCATTTTCTTCCATAAAAACTCAGCTAACAACATAAACTCTCTCATGGCAAGTCTCTAAACTTTTAACCATTTCACAAATTAGTCCCCTCATTAGTTAGCTTAAGCTTTGGGGACTCCAAAAGTACAAAAATTATCAACTAAAACCACCTAAATCACTTACTTGAATGAGGATTGAGTGGCTGAAAGTTTGAACCTCCAAGAACTCTATCCTCTCTTGAATTTTTGGTGGAAAGAGATGAGTGAATAGTGAAAGATGATAACATCTTTTGCTTCTCTTATTTTATTCATTTTATCACTTAATTTCCACCAACTTTGAGTAGCATTTAATGCTCTTGTCCCCCTTAACTTGTATGGCCGGCCAACAAATATAATAGGGCCTAATTTCACTTTTAAATCCTCCAATTTACAATATATAGCTATTAGGTACCCCCACCTTATAAAATAGAACTTTTGCACTTTATGCGATTTAGTCCTTTTTCACAATTAAGTACTCTATTGCTAAAATTAAAGCACAAAATTTCCATATAGCCATATATTAATGCCATAACACATAAAATAATACTAAAATAATTTTCTTAACCTCGGATTAGTGGTCCCGAGACCATTATTTCGACTAGCTCTAAAATCGGGCTGTTACAGATAAGATCTACAATCTTCAATCTGCTCCATTGCAACTTCAGGGACGCCAGACTAGTATCTTTGATCTGCTTCACTGCAACCTCTAGAAGTCCAGATCTTCTATTTTAGTCTACTCCACTACAACTTCAAGGAAATAAGACTTGTGACTTCATCCTGCTCCACTGCAACTTCAGGAAGATAAGATTTGTTGTTTTCAGTCTGCTCCACTGCAACTTCAGGGAGATGAGACTTTCTATGGAAAATTCAATCTGACCTACTGCAACTTCAGAGGTATAGGTTTCATCATTTTAATCCGCTCCACTGCAACTTTAAGGAGATGAGATTAACTATCTTGGTATGCTCCATTGTCGATACATGGAGATAAGACTTGTGACTAAAATCTGCTTCCTTGCTACATCAGGAAGATAAGATTCGCCAAATTCGATCTACTCCACTACCGCTTAGGGAGATAAGATCTACAATCTTCAATCTGCCCCACTACTATCTCGAGGGGACAAAATCTAAACTTTTCAGTCTGCTTCCTTACTATCTTAGGAAGACTTCAATCTTCAGTCTGCTCCATTACCATCTCGAGGGAACAAAATCTAAACTTTCCAATTTCCTTCCTTACTATCTTAGGAAGACTGCAATCTTCAGCCTGCTCCACTACCATCTCGAGGGAGCAAAATCTAAACTTTTTAATTTGCTTCCTTACTATCTCAAGAAGACTTCAATCTCCAGTCTGCTCCACTAATATCTTGATGGAACAAAATTTGAACTTTTTAATTTGCTTCCTTACTATCTCAGGAAGACTTCAATCTTCAGTCTGCTCCATTACCATCTCGAGGGAGATAAGACCGATGGCTTAAATCTACTTCGCTGCTTTATAGAGATAAAATTCACCGTTTGATCTTGTTCCATTACTGCTTAGGGAGAAAAGATTTTCAGTTCAATCTTATTCCACTACTGCTTAGGGTGACAAGATCTACAATCTTCGACCTATTCCCCTGCTGCTTAGGGAGATAGGACTGGTGAATTCACCGATGTTGTTACACCGTCCTCTAGGGGACATGTCCGTAGACTCAAATGTATTATGGACGACATTTGCATAAATGCAGAATGTTATAAGGATGATCCCTTTTTTAAATGTAAAATGATTAGGATGCAATGATCAGAATGAATCAAATGCTCCTAACTAAATGATATTATGGATGACATTTGCATGAATGCAGAATGTCATGAGAATGATCTCCTTCTTTTTCTATCTTTTTTATAATGTACAATGATTAGGATACAATGATCAGAATGAATCAAATGCTCCTAATTGGAAGTGTATGAATGATATTTACATGAGAATGATCCCTTTTTAATGTTTGGGTTGTCACTGCTCATAGTTCATCAAGATTCTATCACTGAAGCGTTACCATGCTTTCTCGTTCAGCTGGTATCTTTGACAGAAAACCCAAAGAAACGATTATATTCTACTCAGTAAGCTTGCCCGCTGTAATTTTAGAGTCCTTATACTGTACCTTTTGGGATATAAAGTTTGTACTTTCCTCTACACCTTTAAGGCAATAACATTTGGTTTCTTTCATCCATCTTGTTACCACTCAGAGGTATGAAATTTGTATCATCTTCAACCAAATTGATCTGTTACACCATTCCCTGGGTGAAATAACCTGATGTATGTGTCTGAAATTTGCATGAATGCAAGGTATCAATATTTCCAACCTTTAGGCTTGGTGAGTTCTAAACAAAAGTCCTGTTTCAGGTTCTCATATTATTTAGAAGCTTCCAGAGTAATATGCGAAACTCCTTTTATGAAAGTTTTATTAGTCCATTAACCGTTATTTCAATATAAAATGCTTGAAAAAGACCACAACAATGGACGTGAAAGAAATTAATCAGGAGCATAGCTAAAAAAAATAAGTTAATCAAAGATAACCAAGGCAATAAAAGAAAATTGATTGGTGTATCTTGAAAAGATAAAGTAAGCAAAGATAGCTAAGGCTATAAAAGAAAATTGATTGGGGTGTATCTTTGAAAAGAATAAAGTAATCAAAGATTGCAAATTTAAAATGGGTAAGATAAAGGCTAGGTGCCCTAGATATCGCAGCCTGAGCGTCTATGTACAAACTCCTTGAGGACCATTTTGAGCTCAATATGTGTTTAGAGGATTGGAGTACATTGTCAATGCCCTAAGATATAACATACTTTCTCATTGTTAATTCAGGCATAACAAGACTACCACATGCCCTATCTTTGATCAAAATTTGAGCCACCCTTTTCGGGTTTTTAGCTCAAAACCCCTTTGGTCTCAAAGCACCCTTTGCGGATTTTCGCCTTGACCTCTCCTTTTTTTTGAATGAATTTAAGCTCAAGGCGCCCTTTGCGGGTTTTCACCTTGGCCTTTTTCTTTTCATGTAAAATACTTCTTGACTGCACCTGAATTCACCGGATTGGGCAAGTTTTTGGCATCCATCTCAGTCAATATCAATGCTCCTCCAGAATAGGCCTTCTTTACAACATAAGATCCTTCCCAGTTTGGCATCTACTTTTCTTTGAAATCCTATTGTAAAAGAAGGATCAGGTTCCCTTCGTGGAATTCTCTAGGATAAACCTCTTTGTCATAATCTTCTATCATCTGACCATGATGGATAACTTTTAACCTTTTCTTCGATTAGGTTCAATTGGCAAAAATGCTTCCATTCCATAAACCAATGGATAAGATGTTACCCCGGTAAAAGTCCTGGCTAACGTTTGATAATCATAGAAGATAAAAGGTAACTTCTTTATGCCAATCTTTACAAGTCTCGGTCATCTTTCCTACAATCCTTGTTTTTTTATTCTTTTTCTTTTTGGCTGCCTTTGTTGCTCTATGATATGGTGTCTGATCTTTAAACAGACTACAAACTTTTGACATTATCCTTTTTGGCATTCTTTGTCGATGCCTGATCTTTTTTTTTAAAAGAATTTGATGACTATCGACTTTGTAACGTTGGCGTATGAAGCTACTTCCACCCTCTTAGTGAAGTAAACGACGACCACGACTATGAATCAATATTGGCTTAAAAGCTTTTGACGAAATTGGCCCCATCACATCTATGCCCTACATATGGAAAATTTGTGAAGAAATGGAGAAGGCACATGAATCTTGTCTCCTTAAATACGGCATAGCTAATACCATCCCTTTCTATGTAGATTAACATACCCAAACCTCATGATTAGCTTGACTATTATAAAACCATTAGCATGTGTCTTTCTGATATCCTTATGGACCTCTTTTAAGATTTCAACGTACCCGTGTCTCAGTAGTCCAGGTATGTCCTGATATGATCGTGCAAAAACATCTTTGAATTCTTGAAAATAACTCAATGATGACTTGCCTTATTTC
Organism: Gossypium rotundifolium; assembly: GCA_025506655.1. Lineage (NCBI taxonomy): Eukaryota > Viridiplantae > Streptophyta > Magnoliopsida > Malvales > Malvaceae > Gossypium > Gossypium rotundifolium. The sequence continues at coordinate 134,733,849 of CP106729.1, read as the reverse complement.
TGTGGTGAATTGGGCTTCGATCTTCAACCATTTCCTAGGCTTGCAATATATACTGACCCTATGTAAGGTAGGATCTATTTTCCTTCATGTTCTACCATCCTTAACAAATCAAAAGATAGGTCACAATCTTTGTCATTTTCAAAATCCTGATATCCCTCTAGATACATATCTTACTTGAAAGGAGACTCTGAGTTAGTAGCAGCGTTGCTCACATCGATGATATCTGGAGACCTTATTGTAGGTTCGAAGGAAGACTCCAAAGAATAAATGATGAATGAAGAATCAAAGAATACTTAAAAGAAAGTCCAAAAAAAAGAAAAAAACTAAAAACAATTGTTTGTACAATATGAAATAGAAAGAATAAAAGAATATTTGATTAAAAGATGCATTTTATTGAAACAAAATTTCGGACACGAGCCTATTTCACAAAAGGGTTCTTATTGCCTCTAGGCTTAAGGCAACAAGCATGTTTTGAATATTACTCTATATCAGCTCTAAAAATACAGGGATCTCTTCCACAGTCCCATTATTCAAAACACTCCCAAGTACGCAAGGGCTTGGAAACTTTGTTTCTGGTTCCCTCTTCACTTTTGATTTCTTCAAGGAGTCGTAACTTTCTTGTCTCCTCCTTCAATTATCGCATTTACTACCTGGTCAAAGTGATCAGGTTTTGATGAATCGTTGAAATTCACAATTCCCATTTTAATAAACCTTTTGACCAACTTTTTAAACGTAGTACAGTTTTCAATTGAGTAACCCGTTATTCCTGCAAGGTAGTCACATCGAGCGTTTGAGTCATACCATTTAGGATATGGGGGCTGTAACGGCTTTAGATAAAATGGGGACACCACATGTGCATCAAATAAACTTTGATATAGCTCCTTATACATCATCGAGATTGGCGTAAATTAGAGCTTTTTAGAGTTTTGCCTTGCACCTGATTCTTCTCTTGCCGACCCCTGTTGCCCAATAGTAATTACTTTTGGCTGGCTAACAGTAATTACCTTTGAGTACCCTTTGTTGTATGCACTCATATTATTCACCTCGTCATCTTTTTTTTCTAGGAGTAGACCTTTTAATGGTTTCTCCTACTTCAATCTTGCCACCCCTTATGACATTTCAATCATTTCTCCTACCATCAATATATCCGTAACGTTCTTGGTGGTATTTCCTATCATGTGTGTGATGAATGGAGCCTTCAAGGTATTGATAAAAAGCATTGTAGTTTCCTTTTTTAGGAATTGTGGCTAAACTTGCATGGCGACCTCCCTCCATCTTTGTACATACTGCCTGAAACTTTCATTTGACTTCTTTTCCATATTTTGTAAGGTGATTCTGACAGGCGTCATGTCTGTGACATGATTGTACTGCTTCATAAAGGCTTGGGCTAGGTCTCTCTAGGAGCTAATCCTAGCACGGCTAAGTTGATTGTACCACCTAGATGCTGCCCCCACCAAACTATCTTGAAAACAATGAATCAAGAGTTGATCATTGTTAACATAGCCAGTCATCCATCTACAGAACATAGTGATATACGCTTTAAGGCAACTGGTCTCATTGTACTTCTCAAATTCTGGCATTTTGAACTTATGAGGAAGCATCAAGTCTGGAACCAAGCTTAGGTCTTTAGTATCAATTTCATGGTGATTATTAGCATTTTCTAAAACCTTAAACTTTTCTTCAACCATTTGCAACGATCTTTCAACTGCCTTGAAGATTTAGTTCTTATCCCTTCCCTCTCTGCTATATCTAAGTCAGGGATAACAAGATTAGCAAGGTTATCTCCCGGGTTGGATCTTGTGCCAACTTGGAGATTCATGGGCACTCCAGCGTCATTTTTCCCTTGTTGAGGCCTTATCGTGAAAGATGGCTTTCGGGGATATTCCTCTGGTTGTGTTTGTACATGCGGTGGGGTGAAACCTCAAGGAAAGTCCTTATTATCTTCAGCATTAACTATGTGACCTTTTCCTTTTTCCATTGTCCCGTTCAACATCTAGGCCATTTGTGCCATCATGTTCCTTTGAGCTTCCAACATTTGGTCTCTCATTTCTTGTTGGAGCTTTACCAATTGCTCTTTCATCTGGTCTTGCATGTCTCTCTGGAATTGTTCAAGTCTTTGATCCATTTTCTTTGTCTTGGTATGTGTACCATAATGGTGTTCAGTTTCTAGATTAACTTTTCCTTCTCACTTTTTCTGAAATAACTTTAACTAATTAGGGTCCTTCTATAGATTTTAATGATATGATGCAATGCAATGCAAATGCATGGAATGAATGCAAAAGAAAGAGAGGCATTGATTTTGAATTCAATTCCATTAGAAAAACTTTTCTAGAAAGTAAATTTCTTTACATAAAACGGATTACATATGCAACCTTGCCCTTATATTCCAAGCAAAAACATCAATCCCCTTCATCGCAAAGGTCAAATCTTACAAACTTCTAATAGATGCCTCCACTAGCTCCTTTTTTCTTGATCTAGGTCGCAACTCACTGCTCACTTATTTTCATAATGCTTGGTAGCCTCTTCAAGAAAGTCGAGATGTGGTGATTCTCGAATAGTCTTTGTCAGCTTGAATCCTTGGGTAATAAGGTCTTGTATTCCTTCACGGACTATCAGTCTTCTCTCGTCGTGTTTACTTGGACCATATTCGAACGATCATATTATAATCTTCTTTATCAAGAAATCCATTTTCTCATGACAAACTCTTCTATTTAGCAATCGAATTTGAATCAACACCTCTTTCTATGATGTGAATGCAATGCAATCAAAACAAAAGAGAACACGTTAGCACAAGAGAAATAAATAACGAAATAGGGTACCTATCTGGGTGACCACTACGGTTTGGCATAGTTCTACCTAGGGTAAGCCCTTAGGTTTTCTACATGTGGTTTAGCTCTAAAGTTGAGGTACCTGAACCAGCAGATTCCTCGATCCTCACCCATTATAGGCTTGTCGAAACCAATTTTTAAAGATTTATGAAAAACGGGGGTCAACTTTAAAAAAAAATGAAAACGGGAGTCGCCACCAATCCTTTTTTACTTAGGTGTGATTGGATCACCTTATAAAATGTTTTATTTCAAAACATTAATTTTAGTCCACGAAATATAAAAAAACGGGTTCGAGAGTCGGTTACATACAAGGAAGGGCTAGCACCCTTGTAACACCCAAAATTTGGTACCTAATTGATAATTTCATGTCCTAATGTCAAAATTTTAAAATATTTAAAATACGATCCTTTTATTCGAAGGAAAAACTAAGACTTACTTATCTCAAAGAAATAAAAAACTACACGCAATAAGTTAGGATGTAGCGTTTCAAAACTTCGAACTAAGTTTGCCTTTATTTATAGAAAATTCTTACCTCAAGATCCTAAACATCATATCTAATAAGTTAAAACATGACATTTCGAATTTCCAAAAATAAGTTTTGATTTTGAAATTATAGAGCTTAAAAACGAAGGATACTTGATACCTTAAGTTCCACGAGAAAAATTAAAACCTAGTAAGTTAAGGTATAATTTCTTCAAAGTTCCCAAATATCACGTATCGTTGTATTTTAAAATATTTGAATAAAATGCGTCAATTCAAAATGTGTTTTTATAAAAAATAGTTTGAGTAAGGTATTGCATTAATATATTTCAAAACGTAAATACTAAATAATAATTTATCATAATTACAAGTCATATTAACAATTAATACTAATATAGGCAATTAACGAAATAATAATGAACATAGAAAATGATACATGCAATGAAAGGACTTTATACAATAATAAAAACCATAGAATGATAATAATAGTAAAAATTGCGATAATAATAACAAAATATATTAATAATAGTAAAAAAATTACCAATAAAAAAATAATAATAATGAAAATAATAATAAAAGTAATAGTAAAAATAAAAATAGCATAAATAACAATAAAATAATAGTGATAATATTAAAATTAATAGTAATAATAATATAAAAAACAGTAGTAGTAAAATAAAAGTAAAAAAAATGTTAATATACAAATAATAATAAAAATAAAAAACAATAATAGAAATAATGAAAATAGCAATAATAATGGTAATACTAAAAAATAGTAATAATAATAACAATACTTATAATGATAGATAATAATAATAATAAATATAGCTATAGTAATAATAATATATAAAAAATAATGGTTATAAATATAATAATAGTACGTATAATAATAATAGTAAAAATTATAGTAAAAAAGTAAAGAAATGATAATAATAAAATAGGAATAATAATAATAGTATTAATAGTAATAATAAAAATAACTAATAATAATATTATTAAAAATACTTAATGCAACAATAAGAATAACAAAAGGGACAATAATAGCAAAAATAATAAAAGAAAATAAGAGAAAGGACTTAATTAAACTTAAAATAAAGAATTTGGGGAAAAATCAGAAATAAATAAAAGGGGAAGGGTCGAATTGTAACGCGCGCGCAATGTAGAGGGACCAAAATAGAAAATAACCCCACCCTCTGAAATGGTCCCGTTCGAATGCGGACCAAATTGAAACAGAGGAAAACTTATCGGGCAAAATTGGAAATAATGAGAACTTGATTTAAAAGGGAGAAAATGCAGAAGGACTAAAAGCGAAATTACCCCATCCGCATAAAAACACGCTGATCTTCTCCTTGGAGCGGGTCGGGTCACGAGTCAAGCACAAAACGATGCCGTTTTGGAGTCTGTGCATTGGCCCAAAATGACGCCATTTTATAGGGCCTATTTAAGTTAAAAATTTCACAAAAAATTCATTTTAAGCTTCTTTTTTAAAAAAAATAGAAAATTTTCTCTCCCCCTCTCTCTCCCTTGCTATTTTTGGCGAAGCTCCGGCATAGCTTTTGACGACCACCCTCTTAGTGAAGTAAACGACGACCACGACGATGAATCAATATTGGCTTAAAAGCTTTTGACGAAATTGGCCCCATCACATCCATGCCCTACATATGGAAAATTTGTGAAGAAATGGAGAAGACACATGAATCTTGTCTCCTTAAATACGACATAGCTAATACCATCCCCTTCTATCTAGATTAACATACCCAAACCTCATGATTAGCTTGACTATTATAAAACCATTAGCATGTGTCTTTCTGATATCCTTATGGACCTCTTTTAAGATTTCAACGTACCCGTGTCTCAGTAGTCCAGGCATGTCCTGATATGATCGTGCAAAAACATCTTTGAATTCTTGAAAATAACTCAATGATGACTTGCCTTATTTCTGTGGTGAACTGGGCTTCGATCTTCAACCATTTCCTAGGTTCACAATATACAATGACTCTATGTAAGGTAGGATCTATTTTCCTTCATGTTCTACCCTTCCTAACAAATCAGAAGATAGGTTACAATCTCTGTCATCTTCAAAGTCCTGAGATCCTTCTAGAAACATATCTTACTTGAAAGGAGACTCTGAGTCAGTAGCAGCATTGCTCACATCATTGATATCTAAAGACCTTATTGTAGGTTCGAAGGAAGATTTCAAAAAATAAATGATTGAAAGAATGATCATTTGTATGGTTATAAATGGAGAATGAAAGAATACTTGAAGAAACAAAAGAATGTACAATATGAGTTGTAAAGAATAAAAAAAATATTTGCTTAAAAAAAAGATGTATTTTATTGAAATAAAAATTCTAGACATAAGCCTATTTCACAAAAGGATTCTTATTGTCTCTAGGCTTAAGGCAACAAGCACGTTTTGAATATTACTCTATATCAGCTCTAAAAATATAGGATCTCTTCCATAGTCCCATCATTCAAAACACTCCCAAGTATGCAAGGGCGTGGAAACTTCGTTCCCTAATTCCCTCTTCGCTTTTAATTTCTTCAAGGAGTCGTAACCTTCTTGTCTCCTCCTTCAATTATCACATTTACTGCCTCGTCAAAGTGATTAGGTTTTGATGAATCGTCGAACTTCACAATTTCCATTTTAATGAATCTTTCGACCAACTTTTTAAACGTAATATAGTTTTCAATTGAGTGACCCGTTATTCTTGTATGGTAGTCGCATTGAGCATTCAAGTCATACCATTTAGGATATGGGGGCTGTAACGGCTTTAGATAAAATGGGGACACCATATGTGCATCAAATAAACTTTGATATAGCTCCTTATACGTCATCGGGATTGGCGTAAATTAGAGCTTTTCAGAGTTTTGCCTTGCGCTTGATTCTTGTCTTGCCGACCCCTGTTGCCTAGCTGTAATTACTTTTGGCTGGCTAATAGTAATTGCCTTCGAGTACCCTTTGTTGTATGTACTCGTATTATTCACCTCGTCATCCTTTTTTCTAGGAGTAGACCTTTTAATGGTTTCCCCTACTTCAATCTTGCCACCTCTTATGGCATTTTCAATCATTTCCCCTGCCATCATTATATCTGCAAAGCTTTTGGTAGTACTTCCTATCGTATGAGTGATGAATGGAGCTTTCAAGGTATTGATAAAGATCATTGTGGTTTCCTTTTCTTAGAGTGGTGGCTGAACTTGCATGGCAACCTCCTTCCATCTTTGCGCATACTACTTGAAACTTTCATTTGACTTCTTTTCTATGTTTTGCAAGGTGATTCTGTCAGGTGTCATGTCTGTGACATGATTGTACTACTTCATGAAGGCTTGGGCTAGGTCCCTCCAGGAGCTAATCCTAGCATGGCTAAGTTGATTGCACCACCTAGACGCTGCCCCCACCAAACTGTCTTAGAAACAATGAATCAAGAGTTGATCATTGTTAACTTAGTCAGTCATCCGTCTACAGAACATAGTGATGTGGGTTTCAGGGCAGCTGGTCCCATTGTACTTCTCAAATTTTGGCATTTTGAACTTATGAGGAAGCACCAAGTCTAGAACCAACTCAGGTCCTTAGCATCAATTCCATGATGATTATCAGCATTTTTAAAGCCTTGAACTTCTTTTCCAACCATCTGCAACGATCTTCCTACTGCCTTGAAGATTCAATTCTTATCCCCTCCTTTTCTGCTATATCTAAGTCAGGGATAATAGGATTAGTAGGGTTATCTCCTGGGTTGGATCCTGTGCCAACTTGGAAATTCATGGGCACTCCAGCGTCATTTTGCCCTTATTGAAGCCTAATCATGACAGTTGGCCTTTGGGGATATTCCTCCGGTTGTGTTTGCACATGCGGTGGGATGAAACCCCGAGGAAAGTCCTCATTATCTTCAGTATTAACTATGGGACCTTTTCCTTTGTCCATTGCCCATTCAACATCTGGGCCATTTGAGTTATCATGTTCCTTTGAGCTTCCAACATTTGGTCTCTCATTTCTTGTTGGAGCTTTGCCAATTGCTCTTGTATCTGGTCTTGCACGTCTCTCTGGAATTGTTCAAGTCTTTGATCCATTTTCTTTGTCTTGGCACCTGTATTGATGTTCAGTTTCCAAATTTTCCTCCTCTCTCTATCTCTCTTTCTGTGATAATTTCAACTAATTAGGCTCTCTCTATGGACTTAAATGCATATGATGTGATGTAATGAAAATGCATGAAATGTAATACAAAGGAATGAAATGCAAAAAAAGAGGCGCTGATTCTGAATTCAATTCCATTAGAAAAACTTTACTAGAAAATAAATTTCTTTACACAAAATGGATTACATATGCGGCTTTGTCCTCATAATCCAAGTGAAAACATCAATCCCCTTCTTCGCAAAGGATGTTATAGTCATGTCCCATGAACTTTCCCAATAGATGCCTCTTCTAGCTCCTTGTTACTTGATCCAGGCCGTGACTTTTCACTCACTTATTTCCATAAAGCTCGTTAGCCTCTTCAAGAAAGCCAAGACGTGGTGATTCTCGAATAGTCTTTGTCAGCTTGAATCCTTAGACAATAAAATCTTATTTTCTTTCATGGACTATTAGTCTTCTCTCGTTGTGTTTACTTGGACCATATTTAGATGACTGTATTATAATCCACTTTATCAAGAAATCCATTTTCTCATGACCAACTCTTCTATTTAGCAATCGAATTTGAATCACCACCTCTTTTCTATGATGTGAATGCAATGTAATCAAAACAAAAGAAAATAAGCTAGCACAAGAGAAATAAATAACAAAATAGGGTACCTATCTGGGTGACCACTAGGGTTCAATATAACTCTATCTAGGGTTGGCTCTTAAGGATCACTATATGTGGCTTAGTTCTAAAGGGTGGGTACTTGAACCAGCAGATTCCTCAATCCTCACCCATTATAAGCTTATATAGATCGAGTTCAGTTCAGGGGAATTCATTTCCTTATGGCCATGCGGAGGTGAAAACCTCACGAAGACATAGGTACGGATGTATCCCGAAGTAGTCCACTAGCCCATGCGGAGGTGAAAACCTCACAAAGGCATAGTTTCTTACTCCCACTTAAAAGGTATGACCACAACGGTCGTGCAATATGATTGCTAGGGTTAGGTGTAGTTCTCCCTAGGGTAAGCTCTTAGGGCTTTCTACATGTGGTTTGGCTCTAAAGTTGAGGTACCTGAACCAGCAGATTCCTCGATCCTCACCCATTATAAGCTCATACAGACCAAGTTCAGTTTAGGGGAATACATTTCCCTATGGCTACACGGAGATGAAAATCTCACGAAGACATAGGTACAGATGTATCCCAAAAGCGATTCACTATCCTGCACGGAGGTGAAAACCTCACGAAGGAGTAGCTTCTCACTCCCACTTAAACGGGTGTGACCACAACAGTCATGCAATGCAATGCAAAGATATTTAAAAAAATTAGAACCACATGTAATAAAAAGGATCATAGTTTTTTCAAAAGGACAAGAAATAATCAATTTTACGGCTTAAATCTCTTATATTCCCCAGCGGAGTCGCCAAGCTATCGAAACCAATTTTTAAGGATTTATGAAAAACGAGGGTTGACTTTAAAAAAAATGAAAACGAGAGTTGCCACCAATCCTTTTTTACTTAGGTGTGATTGGATCACCATATTAAATGTTTTATTTCAAAACATTAATTTTGGTCTACGAAATATAAGAAAACGAGTTCAGAGTCGAGTTACGTACAAGGAAGGGTTAGTACCCATGTAACGCCCAAAATTTGGTACCTAATCGATAATTTCATGTCCTAATGTCAAAATTTTAAAATATTTAAAATATGATCCTTTTATTTGAAGGAAAAACTAAGACTTGATTATCTCAAAAAATAAAAACTACATGTAACATCCCGGATTAGGGCCTATGCACTATGACTAAAATTTTATGAAATAGTATGCCTTATGTGTTGTGAATGTGTTGTGTGCATTTTAGAACCTTGGAAATGCTTTAGAAAATATTAAGTCTTAAGAGGAAATGAAAGGAAATGTAAGGAAATGAAAGGAAATGTAAGGAAATGTAAGGAAATGTAAGGAAATGTAAGGAAATGTAAGGAAATATAAGGAAATGTAAGGAAATGAAAGGAAATGAAAGGAAATGAAAGGAAATGTAAGGAAATGTAAGGAAATGTAAGGAAATGTAAGGAAACTTGGAAATGATTTAGAAATGTTAAGTTTCAAAAGGAGGAAAGTAAACATTTTGGAAACCTAAGCTAAAAGAGGAAAGTAAACATTTGGAAACTTAAGTTAAAAGAGGAAAGTGAACATTTTTGGAAACCTAGGAAATGTCAAGTTTAAAGAGCCAAACGAAAATTTTTGGAAACTTAGAAATGACCTAGAAATGTCGAGTTTTAAAGTTTAAAAGAGGAAATTAAGGCAAGGTGGCCTTAAGAGAAAAAAGTATGTGAAAATTGACACACAAAAAGGCTTGGAAAAGTGGCCTAAAGATACCACTTAGGGCCTCTGGAAATGGCGCCACATGCAAGTGTATTTGGGCTGTGGATCGAGTCACTTAGGAAGCAAATAAAAGAAGTTTTATTTTGCTACAAAAAGCAGAGGTGGACGGCATGTGGGCTCTTAAAAGAGGAGTTTGATTTCCTTTAGAATTTCGCCAATTAGGAGATAATTGTTAGATTAATTCTTTTGATAAAGTGATAATTATCACATAGGAAGAGTGGTGGCCAAGTTAAGGACTCTAGCTAGTAATTTCGGCTATAAAAGGAAGAGAAGGCCATTCATTCATTCATTCACTCATCCTTTGCTGAATTTCTTAAGCAGATTCTCCTCTCTCTGTCGAAATTCCTACAATTTTATTCTTCCTTCTCTTTTCCTCCAAAAGCCGAAAGTTGTGAGAGCATCATTTAGCCATAGCTGAATCTCTGAAGGTTGAAGTGAAGGTGCAATCGATTCCTTCAAATAAGGGTAAGATCCAAGTTTAGTTTCCATTCTTTTATATTTTAGACTTATCAAAATTTAGGGACTAATTTGATTATTAATCTTGGCCAAATCATGGAAGGAGAAGTTCTTTTCCGAAGGTACACCATAAGTCGCGTGTTCCCTAGTTATTTGGTGAATTTCGGATTTAAGATCCTTAAGGTAAGTGACTATGAATATTCTGCCAAGACCCTATTTTGTAGTAGATCTATTATTATGTGTTTTAAGCTAAAACTAACCGATTCAAGGGATCTAGTGATTTGCCAATTTCAAAGGGGAAGAATGCAAGTTTAAGGATTTGATTTTTATTCAATCGGCATTAAGGTAAGTACACAAATCCTACTAGGATTTGGTTTTATGGTGAATAGGCCTTTGCTAAATATTACCATGTTGGCTGAATGTAGGCATTAAAAATCTAAGGTAGTAGATCAGATTTCGGGATTTCAAGTGAAATCGTTAAGCGAATCAGGTGTGTACCCTACTCTAATTTTTAATATGTTCATGGATGTGTTTTAAATTAAATGTGTTAATATGAAAGTGTAAGAATATGGCTAAGGTACCGTGTGTACCCCACACTAATCTTAATAGATTTACGGCTTTAACTTGATACATGTGTTAATATAAAAGTGTAAGAATGTGGCTAAAGTACCATGTTATGGTACAAAGTACTCAGGTACGTTTTCCTACTCCTACTAGGATTACGAAATATGTAATACTTAACATGTGAAAAGTGACATGAATGTGAATTTAAGTATGATATGCATGATATGAATAATATGGGGCATTCGGGTTATTTGAGAAAGGGAAGTGAATGTGATGACTTTGGTCTCACTATCCGAATGTGGTGACTTGGTCACATTAACTAAATGTGGTGACTTGGTCACATTATCGAATGTGGTAACCGGTTACATTATCTCGAATGTGGTGTCTCATGACACAATTATCCAGTGGCTATGCCACAAATTTTATATAGGCGATGAGCACGCCATTGCAATGACTACCTTCGATGGTGTGTAGCGGATGGAGGGTTGACTTAGTAGTCCCACGGTGTGCGAGGATGGTGCGGGTGGAGTGTAGCGGATGGCATATAGGTTTGGGTTCTGGATTGCATCATTATCTTGAATCATTAAATGTGAAATTATGATACATATGAATATGATTTGTTATGCTGAATTTGTTAAGACTTAGTGTTTGTGTACACATTGAGTCTGCTTGACTTACCCGTTGTGGGAACATGTTTGGTGTGATCGGTGATGGACCGGGTTTGGTAGAAGCTTAGGGATGGCCATGCACTGACAAGAAATTCTGACTTGGACTTTTATTTTATTTTAAGTAATTTAAAGTTTATTTTGGTTTTAATTTTGGGAAATTATTTGATGTAATAAGGTAGTAGTAGAATTATTTTAGTCTATATTTATTTATTAAGCTTACAAACTTTTACTTATTAAAAGATTAAGTAAATCTATTTTTTAAAATAAAGCCCAAACATTTTGTCACTTAAAGTAAAGGATTCTTAATAATGAAATAAACTTGTTTTCATTTCAAGCCCAACCCAAAACGATCTTTCTTCCAAATCACACAAGTTTTTCCTAAGTAAGAAAAGAATTTGAAACGGTTTACACCGGGGAACATACCAGATCCGGTCAAAGCTCGTGGGACGAGTTTTGGGTGTTTCAATTTGGTATCAGAGCCCAGTTTTAAACTCTCGGCCTATGGTCTAAGGCCCAAAACATTTTCAAATCGAGCCTAAATGAGTTTTATGGAAGTATTTCTGAAAATAGGCAGGTTTGATGGCATGGCACCTAAGTCTCCGACCCGCAGTCCACCAGGTAAGTACCCCTATCTATCTGTGTGATTATGTGAATTATAGAAGGGTAGAAAAGGAATGGAACGTAGAATAGCATGATAGGAACTTGAACCCTAGGATTAGTCTATTCAAACACAATACATAAGACTTAATGCACTCAACAAACCTATGGCTAAGTCAACCGAGTTAGGGTGTGGTAACCTTGTAAGCATGTCTAGGATTGGATCCTGAAGAGCCTGGTATTTAAGCAGTCCTAGTGACTCACCTCCTCTTCGAGAATCCTACAGTGCGTAGCCGGTTCACCCTAACCGAGAGGACTTAGTGGGTGTGGCAACCCCTGTACGCATGCCTAGGAATGGTTTCAGTAGGAGCTTGGTATTTAAGTAGTCCGTGTGACTCACCTCCTCTCCACTCGAATCCTACCTGGTGCGTAGCTTTGGTTCACCCTGACCAAGAAGATTCGGTCATAGGCTAAACCCAATAACTAAAACCCGAAAGGGAACTAGCCCTGATTTTTTTTAAGAACCCTAAGATTAAAACTCTTAAAGTCATTTTTCTTTAATTTGTGAAAACTATTTTTCTACACAATCTTCTGAAAAATTTTTGATTTATAAAAATACTAAAATACCCCTAGTGGTAAAATTATAAAAATGCCCTTGATTTATAAAATGTCCTACTACTCAACAGTTTTGCCAAAATTTCATTATTTTATAAATGTTCAAAAGCCCTAATTTGCAAACTATCAAAAAAAAAATAAATAATACCTTGATTTTTAGAAAATTACAAAATTGCCCCTAACTTACCAAAATTTCCAAAATGACCCTGATTTTCAAAATTTTTGCAAATTCGTCGTTTTGGAAAATAAATTTCTCAAAAAGAACCTTCAAAATTTTACAACTTTTGAAATATCCCTGATTTATTAAAATTTTACAATTTACCCCAGATTGTGGAAAAATTACCCAAAATACCCCCAAGGTCCAAAATTTCCGAAATACCCTCGAATTTCAAAAAAAATTTTCCAAAATACCCCGAGAATTTAAAAATACCAAAATACTTTTTGACAAAATCACCAAGGAACCTTATTTTGACAAATTATGAAAATACCCCTGTAGGGCAAATTGCATAAAATACCCCTGGGTAGTGGAAAAACAACAACAATGAAAACTACAACATTTCTCTGAATGAACGAAAATTCATAATTGATTGATGGATGTATGTAAAGACTGTGTGCATGTATGAATACGAAAGAACCACTCCTAAAATTCTTTTCATAAAACTTCTTCGCGGGTAATCAAGTGAAACAAAAGTACTAATTCATAAAACTTCTTAATCAGATCTCAACGTTAGAAATGAGTTCTAGAGGACGCGGTCGTCAAGGATGCGGTAGAGGAAGAATAACTGTGTCAGAACCCGTTAGGTCGGGTCAAGGGTCTGACAATGAGTTACCACCGCCACCACCACCCCCATTTGTTAATGTCAAGCAAAGCAAGCTCGAGACGGGGATGATCTTTGTGTCGTGAGGCTATCTTTGCGAGTTTTGGAAATGGTGGCTGGCGCGGATGGAAATACGGGAGCTCAAAAATCTGTACCCGAGTGACTCCGAGCCAACGGAGCTGAGGTGTTTCGTGGAGTATCTGGTGTGGCCTAATCTTCTTGAATACTAGTTGGAAGCAACCGAAGCGAATTATGGATGAGCTCGATCGACCCGGAGGAGAAGTTGAAAGGAATGGTGGCACTACTACGCGATGAAGCGTATCAATGGTGGTTAACGGTGAAGGATGGTGCCGCCACGAGGATTTGACACGGGAGTATGCTAAGGAGGCATATCAGAAAAAGTATGTCGGCACACGATATATTGATGAGCAGAGGAAAGCTTTTCTGGGGTTGGTACAAGGAAACAAGTCAATAGCACCGTATGAAGCTGAATTTCTGAGGTTAAGCCGATATGCTCGAGGAGTAGTGGCTACGGAGCATGAGCGGTGTGTTCGGTTCAAAGACAGTTTAAGGGATGACCTAAGGTTACTGATAGCTCCACATCAGGAGCGGGAGTTTTCCGCGTTAGTAGAAAAGGCTAAGGTAGCTGAGGGAATCAAGGATTCGGTTAAGCAGAACTCTGATAGGAATAGACCCAATAAGGGTTATGGATCATCGAAAATGTGCGAAAAGGCCCGAACCGATAGGTCGAGGATCAATGTCTGCATGCAGGATGGCACTATCATCTTTGTGACCATTATGGAAAGAAGCATTTAGGGGAGTGCTAGAAAAAGACGGGAGGATGTTTTAGGTGCGGGTCCAAGGACCATATGCTCAAGGACTGTCCAAAGAGATCAGATAAAAAGCGACCTAAACTTCGATCGTTAATCAGGTGGTAGGGAGGATAGCGACCTCGGGGTCGTGGTCCGAACCATGGAGGAAATGGTTCGGAAGTGGTCGTGGAGCACCAAGCGGAGATGTGAAGGTTCAGATGCGAGGCAACCAAGGTTGGTTTATGCAGTCGGCCGTCGCGAGGAGAGTGATGTGCCAGGTATGATAATGGGTAAGTTCTTATTTTTTGGAATACCCTTCGTTGCCTTGCTTGTTATAAAGTTAGTTCATTCTTGTAATGCTAGTGAAGTGTATGAAACCTTGGATGTGAATTTTGTAGGAAATGTGTTAGTTTTAATATCGAGTCTTGTGAGAAGAATGAGTTAGGATGTACGATTTTTCGTTAGTAAGTAATTTCGAGGACGAAATTATTTTAAGGGGGTAGAACTGTAACATCTTGGATTAAAGCCTATGCACTATGACTAAAATTTTATGAAATAGTATGCCTTATGTGTTGTGAATGTGTTGTGTGCATTTTAGAACCTTGGAAATGCTTTAGAAAATATTAAGTCTTAAGAGGAAATGAAAGGAAATGTAAGGAAATGAAAGGAAATGTAAGGAAATGTAAGGAAATGTAAGGAAATGTAAGGAAATGTAAGGAAATGTAAGGAAATATAAGGAAATGTAAGGAAATGAAATGAAAGGAAATGAAAGGAAATGAAAGGAAAATGAAATAAGGAAATGTAAGGAAATGTAAGGAAATGTAAGGAAACTTGGAAATGATTTAGAAATGTTAAGTTTCAAAAGGAGGAAAGTAAACATTTTGGAAACCTAAGCTAAAAGAGGAAAGTAAACATTTTGGAAACTTAAGTTAAAAGAGGAAAGTGAATATTTTGGAAACCTAGGAAATGTCAAGTTTAAAGAGCCAAATGAAAATTTTGGAAACTTAGAAATGACCTAGAAATGTCGAGTTTTAAAGTTTAAAGAGGAAATTAAGGCAAGGTAGCCTTAAGAGAAAAAGTATGTGAAAATTGGCACACAAACAGGCTTGGAAAAGTGGCCTGAAGATGCCACTTAGGGCCTCTGGAAATGGCGCCACATGCAAGTGTATTTGGGCCAGGGATCGAGTCACTTAGGAAGCAAATAAAAGAAGTTTTATTTTGCTACAAAGAGCAGAGAGGTGGACGGCATGTGGGCTCTTAAAGAGGAGTTTTATTTCCTTTAGAATTTCGACTAATTAGGAGATAATTGTTGGATTAATTCTTTTGATAAATTGATAATTATCACATAGGAAGAGTGGTGGCCAAGTTAAGGACTCTAGCTAGTAATTGCGGCTATAAAAGGAAGAGAAGGCCATTCATTCATTCATTCACTTTCCTTTGCCAAATTTCTTAAGCGATTCTCCTCTCTCCGTCGAAATTCCTCAGGTTTTATTCTTCCTTCTCTTTTCCTCCAAAAGCCGAAAGTTGTGAGAGCATCATCTAGCCATAGCTGAATCTCTAAAGGTTGAAGTGAAGGTGCAATCGATTCCTTCAAATAAGGGTAAGATCCAAGTTTAGTTTCCATTCTTTTATATTTTAGACTTATCGAAATTTAGGGACTAATTTCGATTATTAATCTTGGTCGAATCATGGAAGGAGAAGTTCTTTTCCCAAAGGTACACCATAGGCCGCGTGTTCCCTAGTTATTTGGTGAATTTTGGATTTAAGATCCTTAAGGTAAGTGACTATGAATATTCGGCCAAGACCCTATTTTTGTAGTAGATCTATTATTATGTGTTTTAAGCTGAAAACTAACCGATTCAAGGGATCTAGTGATTTGCCGATTTCAAAGGGGAAGAATACAAGTTTTTGGGATTTGATTTTTTATTCAATCGGCATTAAAGTAAGTACACAAATCCTACTAGGATTTGGTTTTATGGCCGAATAGGCCTTTGCTAAATATTACCATGTTGGCTGAATGTAGGCATTAAAAATCTAAGGTAGTAGATCGGATTTCTGGATTTCAAGTGAAATCGTTGTTTAATCGGTGTGTACCCTACTCTAAGTTTTAATATGTTCATGGCTGTGTTTTAAATTAAATGTGTTAATATGAAAGTGTAAGAATATGGCTATGGTACCGTGTGTACCCCACACTAATCTTAATAGATTTATGGCTTTAACTTGATATATGTGTTAATATGAAAGTGTAAGAATGTGGCTAAAGTACCATGTTATGGTACAAAGTACTTAGGTACGTTTTCCTACTCCTACTAGGATTACGAAATATGTTATACTTAACATGTGAAAAGTGACATGAATGTGAATTTAAGTATGATATGCATGATATGAATAATATGGGGCAATCGGGTTATTTGAGAAAGGGAAGTGAATGTGATGACTTGGTCTCACTATCCGAATGTGGTGACTTGGTCACATTATCCGAATGTGGTGATTTGGTCACATTATCTCGAATGTGGTAACCGGTTACATTATCTCGAATGTGGTGTCTCATGACACAATTATCTCGGTGGCTATGCCACGAATTTTATATGGGCGATGAGCACGTCATCGCAACGATCGCCTTCGATGGTGTGTAGCGGATGGAGGGTTGACTTAGTAGTCCCACGGTGTGCGAGGTGATGGTGCGGGTGGAGTGTAGCGGATGGCATATAGGTTTGGGTTCTGGATTGCATCATTATCTTGAATCATTAAATGTGAAATTATGATACATATGAATATGATTTGTTATGCCTAAATTTGTTAAGACTTAGTGTTTGTGTACACATTGAGTCTGTTTGACTCACCCGTTGTGGGAACATGTTGGTGTGACGATCGGTGATGGACCGGGTTCGGCAGAAGCTTAGGGATGGCCATGCACAGCAAGAAATTTACGACTTGGACTTTTATTTTATTTTAAGTAATTTAAAGTTTATTTTGGTTTTAATTTTGGGAAATTATTTGATGTAATAAGGCCGTAGTAGAATTATTTTATTCTGTATTTATTTATTAAGCTTACAAACTTTTACTTATTAAAAGATTAAGTAAATCTATTTTTAAAACAAAGCCCAAACGTTTTGTCACTTAAAGTAAAGGATTCTTAATAATGAAATAAACTTGTTTTCATTTCAAGCCCAACCCAAAACGATCTTTCTTCCAAATCACACAAGTTTTTCCTAAGTAAGAAAAGAATTTGAAACGGTTTACACCGGGGAACATACCAGATCCGGTCAAAGCTCGTGGGCCGGGTTTGGGGTGTTTCACTACACCCAATAAGTTAGGATGTAGCGTTTCAAAACTTCGAACTAAGTTTGCCTTTATTTATAGAAAATTCTTACCTCAAGATCCTAAACATCATATCTAATATGTTAAGATATGACATTTCGAATTTCCGAAAATAAGTTTTGATTTTGAAATTATAGAGCTTAAAAAGAAGGATACTTGATACCTTAAGTTCCATGAGAAAAATTAAAACCTAGTAAGTTAAGGTATAATTTCCTCGAAGTTCCCAAATATCATGTATCGTTGTATTTTAAAATATTTGAATAAAATATGTCAATTCAAAATGTGTTTTTATAAAAAATAGTTTGAGTAAGGTATTGCATTAATATATTTCAAAATGTAAATACTAAATAATAATTTACCATAATTACAAGTCATATTAACAATTAATACTAATATAGGCAATTAACGAAAGAATAATGAACATAGCAAATGATACATGCAATGAAAGGACTATATACAATAATAAAACCATAGAATGATAATAATAGTAAAAATTGCGATAATAATAACAAAATATATTAATAATAGTAAAAAATATTAGCAATAATAAAATAATAATAATGAAAATAATAATAAAAGTAATAGTAAAAATAAAAATAGCATAAATAATAAAATAATAGTGATAATATTAAAATTAATAGTAATAATAATATAAAAATAATAGTAGTAGTAAAATAAAAGTAAAAAATATATGTTAATATACAAATAATAATAAAATAAAAAACAATAATAGAAATAATGAAAATAGCAATAATAATGGTGATACTAAAAAATAGTAATAACAATAACCATACTAATAATGATAGATATAATAATAATAAATATAGCTATAGTAATAATAATATATAAAAAATAATGGTTATAAATATAATAATAATAAAAATAATAGTAAAAAATAATGAAATGATAATAATAAAAATAGTAATGAAATGATAATAATAAAATAATAATAATAATAATAATAATAATAATAATAAGTAATAATAATATTATTAAAAATACTTAATATAACAAAGAAGAATAATAAAAGGGACAATAATAGCAAAAAATAATAAAAGAAAATAAGAGAAAGGACTAAATTAAACTTAAAATAAAAAATTTGGGGCAAAATCAAAAATAAATAAAAAGGGAAGGGTCAAATTGTAATGCGTGCGCAACGTAGAGGGACCGGAACAGAAAATAACCTCACCCCCTGAAACGATGCCGTTCGAATGCGGACCGAATTGAAACAAAGGAAAACTTATCAGGCAAAATTGGAAATAATGAGAACTTGATTTAAAAGGGAGAAAATGCGAAGGACTAAAAGCGAAATTACCCCATCCACATAAAAACACGCGGATCTTCTCCTTGGAGTGGGTCAGGTCACGGGTTAAGAACAAAACGACGCCGTTTTGGCGTCTGTCCATTGGCCCAAAACGGCACTGTTTTATAGGGCCTATTTAAGTTAAAAATTTCACAAAGAATTCATTTTAACCTTGTTTTTAAAAAAAATAGAAAATTTTCTCTCCCCCTCTCTCCCCCTTGCGATTTTCGGCGAAGCTCAGGCATAGCTCGCTGCCGTCTGCTGCCGTCGCTGACCACTGCACATGGTGGCTGAAATTTCAAAAAAGTAAGAGTTTTTTTTAGTTATTATTATATTATTATATTATATTACTAGTTTTAGAAAAAAAAGAAGAAATCTATACAGATATATCAACAAAATAGGACCGAAAGAGAAAAATCAAGAAACCCTTTGATCTATATTCTCTTATTTCTGTAAAAAATGCGTTCGTGTCTCAAAAAAAAAAAATGGATCCCCTTTACATTGGCTGTTTTCGGCTTTTTATAGCCTAGGTATATTGATTATTTTGCTGATTTTTGGCTTCTATCATCCTTCCCTCCTTTTTGCAGTCAACGGTGATAGGGGCGTGATTTCTGGCGATGAAGGTGGCTGCGGCGCATGGAGGTCTTGGCGGCAAGGTAGCCCTAGGGTTTCAGAAACCCTTGGTTTCTGATTTAGTTTTGGCCTTTTGGGCTCCGTACAGGTTTGGGCTAAGTTTGGGCTATAGTTGGGTTTCGGGTTTGGATAATCTGTTTTGGGTCTGAGGTTTATTGGGCAGTAGTGGATAGGTAAGGTATTTGGACTATATAAATGGACAGTGGACATTTTATTATTATTTTTGTTTTGATTGGTATGGGCTCGGGATAAATGGGCTGTTACAAGGCTCATATGGACCGAATTTAGTTCAGGGGAATACATTTCCCTATGGCTGCACGGAGATGAAAATCTCACGAAGACATAGGTACGGATGTATCCCGAAAGTCATTCACTATCCTGCACGGAGGTGAAAACCTCACGAAGGAGTAGCTTCTCACTCCCACTTAAAAGGGTGTGACCATAATGGTCATTCAATGCGATGTGCGCAAGAAAATAACAATCATATGCAATGATACAAACAAATGCAACAAAAGGATCGTAATTTTCAAATCAAAATTTGAAATTTCTAACAAAGGACAGAGAATAATCAATTTTACGGTTTGACTCTTTTATTATGTCCCCAGTGGAGTCGCCAAGCTGTCGAAATCATTTTTAAAGTTAATTAAAAATAGGGATCGACTTTAAAAACGAAAATGGAGTCACCACCAACCCTTTTTAGAGGTGTGATCGGGTCACCTTGAAATTAATAAAAAAACATTTTGATTTATTAAAACAATAATTTTGGTTTACGAAGTTCAAGAAAATGAGTTCGAGAGTCAGTTACGCACTAGGAAGGATTATCACCCTCAGAATGCCCAAAATTGGTACCTAATTGATTAATTAATGCCCTAATGTCGAAGATTTGAAAAATTTAAAATACGATCCTCTTTATTTGAAAGAAAACTTGAATAAATTAAATTGATGTTAAGACTCTCTTATTTCAAAAAAAAATGTCATACCCAATGAGTTAGGATGCGACATTTCAAGTTTTCGAAACAAAGTTTGTTTTTATTTGTAGAAAATCCTTACCTCGAGATAACGAAGTGCAATATCCAATAAGCTCGACTTTCTGAGAGTAAGCTTTTATTTGAAACTTATAAGTTTTGTTTTCAAAAGGGTACTCGATTGCTTAAATTCGATGATAAAGATCGAAACCCAATAAGTTAGGGTACAATTCTTTTAGAGCTCCCAAATACCGAATCTTGTTTCATTTTAAGAACTTTTTTTGAATAAAATGGAGTAAGATTTTTAGTAAAACATGAAATGAATTATAAGGCTAATATGCATAATTGAGTAATAATTGCCATAATACAAATAATAAATATGAGAGCAAAAAGAATCAACGATATGAATAAGATAACAAATTAATAATAAATAAAAACAATAACTAAGTGAACATTGATAAAATTTTAAACAATATTTGGAAATAATAAAATATTAAAAGAAAAAAATGAAAATTATAATAATAATGATGCTAATATCAACAATTATAAAAAAATAATTAAAATGATGTAAGTGAATACAAAAAAAAAAAGAAAAGAAAATGTATAGTATAATAAAGATAATATAAAATTATATAGTTAAATAATACTAAAACAATGATATGTAAACAATAATAATAATAGAAAATAATTGTAACACCCCAAACCCGGCCCAAACACTACAACCGGGTCTGGTATGTAACTGAGAAAAATTTTATAAAACCAACCGTGTCGACAGAAAGCCCAAATAGGAATTACATAAAATGTGCCTTAATAATCAAAAGCCCAAAACTGAATTACATGTTCTTGAAAGTAATTAAAACGAGAATAAATAATAAAGGCCCACAATAAAACTAAAATGTAAACTAATGGCCCATGACCTTATTACAACGTAGTTTAAATCCATAACATAAAATACTTTTTAAAAAAAAAAAACTAATATGGGGAACTTGTCGCCGGATCCACCTTCTTTTGCATGGCCACCTTGCGCTCCACTCCGGCCCGGTCCGATGCACTAATTGTCACCTGAAAGGTTAGTTTAATTGGGTGAGTCGCGAGACTCAGTGTGCAACCCTCATGCACCACTAGATTTGGGCCTCATAAAACATAACAACAATTTCATTTACATGGATAACAAGTAATATGCAAAGCCCAACCCATTTGCCTAGGTTTCCATCCGCTACACGCCCCCGTACCAACCAACACACCATGGGGGATTTCTACAATCAACCCACACCACTACACTCCAAGATGGCAGTCATGCTGTTCATCAACATATATTGGCCGAAGCCCATATAACAAATCACGGCATTAGCCGCTACAGTAATCCACGGTAAAAACCGTTACACATATACATATACATATAACTTCCTCCTTTCATCACCCAACCCATGCAACATGCACAATAATTTAAAACATGTACAACAGTTTACTTGTAACATATAGTCAGATTATTTACTAACCTGAGGGTCCGCTGTTTAAATCCAAGATTTCGAATTTTAATGTAACATATAAAACTTATGAACACACATATATATATATATATTTATAATTAATAGATCTAGATGGTGGGGAAGTATTACACACCTGATTCACATACTAAGACTTTCGCTATGTCTACGCTACTATCACTCGAAACAACTACTATTGGCCCATGATCTGACTTCGATTTCGGCCCACACCCCGTTGGCAAATCTCGTACTACTGAAAAAGATCGCTTCTTGAATTTGGGCGATGATTTTACAGATCCAACCTTCTCTGCTTGACTGTTAGTTGAGTCCATAACAATCCCTTAATCACTAAACCAAATAAACGATGAGATCTAACTCATTAGTTAAATGTAACCCTTAAAATGAACACTTACCTCGTTAGTCGAATCCCGAATGTCCTTGAGAAATCGTCACCACCAACCTACCTACATTCGGCCATCCTCCAAATATCAAACCAACCAATACACACAACCAATCTAACCCAAATAGTATTCAGCCAAAGCAATAAGAATCATGGAAGGCCATTTAGCCAAACTTACTACTACCTACCTTCGACTTTTCCACCAAATCGGCTTTAATGGGGCAGATTCGTCTTCAAGGGTAAAGAGTATAATCGATGGGACTTGGAAATAATGATTTAGATTAGGAGTTTGATAAGAATAAAGGAATCGCAGAAAAGGAGAAATCCCAAAACTCACCGGATTACTAAGGAGTATACGGCTTACAGTGCACCTTCGGGAAAACAGATCTCCCTTGTAGATTCGGCTATAGAGAAAGAAGATGTGTACTAAGAGCATTCGGCTTTCAGAAGGGATCTAGGAGAAAAGAGAAGAGCTAGAGAGGTTTCGATTTTGACAAGAAATAGAGATACATAAGAGAAAGAATTTTCGGTTGAGGAGAATAGATGAGAAAGTGAGAAAAACCAAATGGAAAAGATGATATTTGGCCTCCCAAATTTCAGCATATCATACCCACACACAGAGTTGGAGTTTCGGCAACTCTCTCCTCTCCTGATAGTCTTTAACTCACCTGATAACTCAATCCTTATCTTACCTTTAGGAGAGCCCTCACTAAAGCCAACTCCTCCCTCCTTGATTATCATCTTTTATCACTTAAATAAAAAGAAATAAAGCTCCTAACTAGTAGCCTACATGTCGTCCACCCCCTTCCCATTTAAGTGCCAAATTTTAACCCATCTTCTAAGGCTCAATCGGCCACACAAGGGCCCAAACTCCTCCCCCCTTATGACGCCACCTTATACCCACTTAAAGCACTTTAATTCTTTGGGCCACAAGCCCAGCTTGTTACTTAATTAACTATCTTCTTAAATTATGAGCTAACACCATTTATTAGCCACCTAACCTAAATTTTTAAAGCCCAATATTTCACTTTAAATTACCCAGAGCACTAACTTTAACCCTAATTCAAATATTTAATCAATAAGTCAGCCCGATCCTTAAAATATCAATTTAACATATTAGACTATCATATAAATGCGTAGGCCCACTTTAAGGATGTTACAGTTTTACCCCCTTAAAATAAATTTCGGCCTCGAAATTTACCTGGTCAAAAAGATGGGGATATCTTTTTGGCGATAACATCCTCCGCTCCACGTCGCCTCTTCTGCACCGTGATTTTGCCACAAAACTTTGACCAATGGAACAGACTTCCTTCTCAACACTTTCACATCTCGATCTAGAATTTTTACTGGTTCCTCCTCAAAGGACAAGTCCGGCCTTACTTCTATCTCTTCTACCGACACTACGTGCGATGGGTCAGATCGATAACGTCTCAGCATCGAGACATGGAACACGTCATGCATCTGCTCCAACTCCGAAAGTAACTCCAACCGGTAAGCCACTGGGCCCACACGTTCTAGTACCCGATAAGGCCCAATAAACCGTGGACTTAACTTTCCCTTTTGACCAAACCTCATTACCTTCTTCCACGAGGATACCTTCAAGAAAACTTGATCACCTACCACGAATTCCACCTTCTTCCACTTTAGATCTGCATAAGACTTCTGTCGATCAGATGCTTCTTTTAGCCAAACCCGTATTAACTTCACTTTTTCCTCGATTTTGAAACTAATTCTGGACCTAACACCTTACGTTCACCCAACTCTGTCCAACACGTTGGAGTACGACATCTCCTTCCATATAATGCTTCATAAGGCGTCATCTGAATGCTAGCTTGATAGCTATTATTATATGCAAATTTCGCCAAGGCAAATACTCTTCCCAAGCGCCCCTAAAGTTGATGATGCAACCCTTAGCATATCTTCCAAGATTTGAATTATCCTCTCTGATGACCATCGATGCAGGTGAAAAGCAGTACTAAAGTCTAACCTTGTTCCCATTGCTTGATGAAGAGCCTTCCAAAATCGTGACATGAACCTAGGGTCCCTATATGATATGATTGACACTAGTACACCATGCAATCTTACAACCTCAGCTACATATAATTTAGCCAGCTTTTGTAAAGAAAAGTCCACTCGAACCGGTATGAAGTGAACAGACTTCATCAGCCGATCTACAATCACCCAAATCGAATCTTTCTTAGTGGGTGTAAGAGGTAACCCACTAACAAAATCCATCGTGATTCTCTCCCATTTGCACTAGGGAATCTTCACCGGCTGCAACAATCCCGATGGCACTTGGTGTTTAGCTTTGACCTGCTGACACTTCAAACATTTTCCTACGACTTCTGTTACCTCTTTCTTTAGACCTGGCCACCAAAATTGTTCTCGCAAATCACGGTACATCTTGACTCCTCCAGGATGCATAGCATAAGGGCTACTATGCGATTCCCGAAGAATCCTCTGTCTTAGCTCATCATCCTTAGGCATGCAAATCTTCCCACGATAACACAAAACTCCATCCTTGTTCAGACTATAGTCCTCCATTTCACCATCCCTCACTTGTAAAAGTCGAGCACTCAGAACATCATCCACTAACTGTTTGTCCTTAACCTAGCTTACCCATGTTGGCTTTACTTGTAACTCTGCTAGCACACTCCCGTCGTCGAATAGACTCAGATGAGCGAACATGGCTCTTAACTCAATACTATCTTGCGACTTAATGTATCTGCTACCACATTCGCCTTCCCAGGGTGATATTCGATCGAACAAACATAATCCTTCAGGAGCTCGATCCACCTACGTTGTCTCAAATTCAGCTCTTTCTGGGTAAGGAGGTACTTCAGACTTTTATGGTCGGTGTAAATTACCAACTTCTCCCCATATAAGTAGTGCCTCCAAATCTTTAAGGCAAACACTACCGCTGCCAACTCCAAGTCATGCGTAGGGTAGTTCAACTCATGCGGTATCAACTGTCGAGATGCATACGCCACCACCTTTCCTTCTTGCATCAGCACACACCCTAAACCCGTGTGTGACACATCACAGTAGATGGTAAATTCCTTTCTTGTCGCCTGCTGAATTAATACTGGCGCTTCCGTCAGGATTCTCTTTAGCTTCTCAAAGCTCTCTTGCTATTTGTCGGTCCATACAAACAATACTCCCTTCCTCAACAACTTAGTTAGAAGAGCCACTATTAGAGAAAACCCTTCAACGAACCTTTGGTAATACCTTGCCAAACCTAAGAAACTCGAACCTCCGCCACAGACTTTGGTGGTTTCCAATCCAATATAGCCTCTATCTTTCAAGGATCCACCCTGATTCCCTCGACCGAAACCACATGTCATAAGAAAGTCACTTCCTTCAGCCAGAACTCACACTTACTGAACTTTGCAAATAGCTGCTTCTCCCTAGAGTTTGTAACACTACGGGAAGATGTTCGTCATGCTCCTCCTCCGACTTAGAGTAAACCAAGATATCATCGATAAACACCACAACAAACCGATCAAGACATGGATGAAACACCCGATTCATCATATCCATAAAGGCCACTGGTGCGTTCATCAACCCGAACAGTATTACCAAGAACTCATAATACCCGTACCGAGTCTGAAACACCGTCTTATGAATGTCCCCTTCTTTAACTTTTAATTGATGGTATCCAGACCATAAGTCAATCTTAGAAAAGACCGATGCTCCTTTGAGCTGATCGAACAGGTCGTCGATCCTCGGTAATGGATACTTATTTTTGATCATCAACTTGTTCAATTGACGATAGTCCATGCACATACGCATGGATCCGTCATTCTTCTTCACGAACAAGACCGGCACTCCCCATGGAGACACACTCGGTCGAATGAACCCACGATCCAATAGTTCCTGAATCTGAGCCTTGAGCTCCACCAACTCCTTTGGTGCCATTCTATAAGGAGCAATGGATACTGGTGCTGTACCTGGAAGTAGGTCTATTCCAAATTCCACCTCGCGATCTAGGGGTAATCTTGGCAATTCCTCCAAAAAGACATCCGCGAAATCCTTGACTGTTCGGACCTCATTAACAATCACCTCCTTGGCATCCAATGCACTAATAAAAGCCAGATATGCACTACATCTCTTCCAAATCACCTTAATAGCTTTTAGGGAGGATATCACGTTGGACAAGTAATTCCTCCTCTCTCCTAACACAACCACCTCCCCGCCTTCCGGGGTACCCAACATCATACGCTTGCTCTCACAGTTCAACTTGGCACGATGCTTAGTTAACCAATCCATTCCCAAGATGTGGTCAAACTCTTCAAATGGCAATTCCATCAAGTCTGCCGGGAACACTACCCCTTGAGTCTCTAAAGGTACTTCCTTAAACAGCTTGTCGACTACCCTAGATTGTCCTAGGGGACTAACCACGGTCATCTTCCTAGTGGTTATCTCATAATCTATACTTAGAGTCTCAGATACTGAGTATGCAACATAGGAGTGGGTTGATCCAATATCAATTAAAGCAAGAAAAGGGTTATCAGTGATAAGAAACGTACCGGTTATAACATCAGGTGAGTCACCATCCTTCCTTCGGCTAGCCGCATAAACTAAACCTGGCTGCCTTCCATCCGTATTACCTGTACCTCTGCTAGATGCTCCATAACCCCGACCGGGTCTATATCTTCCTCTAGCTGCACTTTTACCCCTTGGTCCAAGCTGATCACCCCTCCAAGCCTGATCAGAACCTCGACCCGTTGGCTGCTCACGATTCATCTGAGAATAGTCTCTCATCAAATGTTCTGTGGATCCACACCTAAAGCATCCACCAATTTTCACTCTGCACTCCCCATAATGGGTTCTCCCACATATAGAACATGCTTGACTCTAGCCCGATGGGGCACAAGCTGGCCCATCAGTTTTAGGCCTCTTCTGAAAATTTCCAGTTGCTCTGGAGGGTCCAAAACTTCTCTTACTCCTACCCCGATCCTTATCCTTCTCTTGTCTCTCCACCCGTTTCACTTCCTCAGCTATTTTAACTTTATCCACTAGAACCGCAAAAATTCTCTCTTGTTGTGGCGCGATCAAAACCCTTAGCTCATTTCTTAGCCCATCCTCAAACCGAACGCATCGTTTATACTCCGTTGACACCATTCCCCGAGCGTAACAACTCAGACGTAGAAACTCAACCTCATACTCAGCCACAGACTTACTCTCCTACATCAAATTCAGGAATGCTTTCCTTTGAGCATCCATATAACTAGCCCCAACGTACTTTCCTTAGAATGACTCCTTAAAGAAATCCCAGTCAATTAGGTCCGTGGCCGTACCCTCTTTCACCATGAGCCACC
The DNA here is from genome assembly GCA_025506655.1 of Gossypium rotundifolium. NCBI lineage: Eukaryota > Viridiplantae > Streptophyta > Magnoliopsida > Malvales > Malvaceae > Gossypium > Gossypium rotundifolium. Next base: position 134,706,089 of record CP106729.1, on the reverse strand, counting down.
ATTGGTAGGCCTCGTCTCGAAGAAGAGACACGACCCCCTTTAGCTTCTCCTCCACCGTGAAAGTCTAGGTCATCCATTATACGTTCCACCGCCTTCAACCAATATTCAGTGAAACTCGGGGATACGCCAGAGGCTCCCCTAAATACTTCTGCCCCATTGTTCCTCAACCTCTCAGGCACAGATTTTCGGGCTCCTATGCCCACACCAGCCTCAGCCACTCTTTCTAAAACCCTCAGTACAGCCTGAGACACCACGTCCTCTCCACCTGTCTGGTCCTCAAATTCCACCTCAGTAGCTGGTGGAACCAGTATCTCACTTCCTGATCCATGACCCGATCCTATGGGTTTTGATACAGCCATCCTACCTCTACCGCGTCTACGTGGCGGACGTCTTCGACCTCTTGTACTCATTCTTCTGGTTTGCGTTTATCTGATTTAAAAAATTTTATGAATCATTAATTGTTTCCACTAATTATCCCTGAACAATCTTATGAAACATAGTTTTAAAAGAGATTCTTTCGAATTCGAACATATCTACAGTTTTCAGTCTTCATATTCTAGGAATTATGCACACACAATGTTCATACAAGTAACATTCATCACCTAAGGGTATTTTTGTCATTTCGCTACCTAGGGGTATTTTCGTAATTTTACCTACAGAGGTATTTTCATAATTTTCCATAATAAGGTTCTGGGTGATTTGGAAAAATAAGGGTATTTTGGTAATTTTCCAACTCGGGTATTTCGGTAATTTTGCAAATCTGGGGGTATGTCGGTAATTTTACAAATCTGGAGGTATGTCGGTAATTTTGCAAATCTGGGGGTATGTTGGTAATTTTGCAAATCAGGGGGTATGTCAATAATTTTACAAATCTAGGGGTATGTCAATAATTTTGCAAATTTGGGGTTATTTTAGTAATTTTGCCAATCAGGGGTTCTTTGATCATTTTGAAAATCAGGGGTGTCTTGGTCATTTACAACTCAGGGGTAATTTGGTAATTTTATAATTCAAGGATATTTTGATGTTGTTGTTGTTGTTGTTTTTGTTTTCTATGGAAAAATTCTGTTGACTTTGTAAATCGGGGTATATTCGCAAATTATAGGTATTTTTTTTCAAAGTAAGGATATTCTAATAATTTTGTGAGAAAACAGTGGTGGTCCCTTTCGTGTTTTAATTGTAGTTTTGGCACATCAACACGCATCAGAACTAGGGTGAATATTCACTACGCACTAGGTAGGATTCTAGTGGAAATGAGGTGAGTCACTAGGACCGCTAAGTACCAAGCTTTTCACGAATCCACTCCTAGACATGCATATGCCTATTGCCACACCTGTCATGGCTAAAGTGAACAATCACTATGCACTGTGAGATTCTGCGAAGAGGAGGTGAGTCACTTGACCGCTTAAATACCAAGCTCTTTCGGATCTATTCCTAGACATGCATATGCTTGTTACCACACTTTAGTCTTGTGACTTGTTTCTGTGTTTTGTTTAATGAAGTTAAGTCTTATGGATTTTAAGAGTTTATTTGTTCAAGCCTAGAGTCCATCAAGTTCTAACCTAAATAGTCTACGTCCCATAAGCCCGTTAAGCCCACATTTATATCACACAATGGTTTAGAGTACTTACCTGATGAACTTGGCCGGAGACGCAGGTGCCATGCTGAGCTAATAAACCTTTACTAAGAAAAATCCATGTTTTAAAAAAACCCATTTTTAGAAAATCTTTTGGGCCCAAAATCCCAAAGCCGAGTTTTGAACTGGGCTCTGATACCAATTTGTAACACCTCAAGCCCGGCCCAAACACTACAATCCGTCTGGTATGTCACTGAGAAAAATTTTGTAAAACCAATCGCGTCGACAGAAAGCCCAAATAGGAATTACATAAAATGTGCCTTAATAATCAAAAGCCCAAAACTGAATTACATGTCCTTGAAAGTAATTAAAACGAGAATAAATAATAAAGGCCCATAATAAAACTAAAATGTAAACTAATGGCCCATGGCCTTATTAAAACGTAGTTTATATCCATAACATAAAATACTTTTAAAAAAAAAACTAATATGGGGAACTTGTCGCCGGATCCACCTTCTTTTGCATGGCCACCTTGCACTCCACTCCGGCCCGGTCCGATGCACTAATTGTCACCTGAAAGGTTAGTTTAATTGGGTGAGTCGCGAGACTCAGTGTGCATCCCTCACACACCACTAGATTTGGGCCTCATAAAACATAACAATAATTTCATTTACATGGATAACAAGTAATATGCAAAGCCCAACCCATTTGCCTAGGTTTCCATCCGCTACATGCCCCCGTACCAACCAACACAACATTGGGGATTTCTACAATCAACCCACACCGCTACACTCCAAGATGGTAGTCATCTTTGCTCATCAACATATATTGGCAAGCTCAGATAACAAATCACGGCATTAGTCACATAAAGAATCCACAGTAAAAACCGCTACACATATACATATACATATAACTTCCTCCTTTCATCACCCAACCCATGCAACATGCACAATAATTTAAAACATGTATAACAGTTTACTTGTAACATATAGTCAGATTATTTACTAACCTGAGGGTCCGCTGTTTAAATCCGAGATTTTGGCTTTTAATGTAACATATAAAACTTATGAACACACATATATATATTTATAATTAATCAGATCTAGACGGTGGGGAAGTATTACACACCTGATTCTCGTACTAAGGCTTTCGTTATGTCTACGCTACTATCACTCGCAACAACTACTATTGGCCCACAATCTGACTTCGATTTTGGCCCACACCCTGTTGGCCAATCTCGCACTACCAAAACAGATTGCTTCTTGAATTTGGGGGACGATTTTACAGATCCAACCTTCTCTGCTTGACTGTTAGTTGAGTCCATAACAATCCCTTAATCACTAAACCAAATAAACGATGAGATCTAACTCAATAGTTAAATGTAACCCTTAAAACGAACACTTACCTAGTTAGTCGAATCCGGAATGTCCTTGAGAAATCGTCACCACCAACCTACCTACATTCGGCCATCCTCCAAATATCAAACCAACCGATACACACAACCAACCTAACCCAAATAGTATGCGGCCAAAGCAATAAGAATCATGGAAGGCCATTCACCAAACTTACCACTACCTACCTTCGACTTTTCCACCAAATCGGCTTTAATGGGGCAGATTCGGCTTCAAGGGGTAAAGAGTATAATTAGCTGGGCCTTGGAAATAATGATTTAGATTAGGAGTCTGATAAGAATAAAGGAATCGAAGAAAAGGAGAAATCTCGAAACTCACCGGATTACTAAGGAGTATACGGCTTACAGTGCACTTTCGAGAAAACAGAGATCTCCCTTGTAGATTCGGCTATAGTGGAAGAAGATGTGCACTAAGAGTATTCGGCTTTCAGAAGGGATCTAGGAGAAAAGACAAGAGCTAGAGAGGTTTCGATTTTGACAAGAAACAGAGGTACATAAGAGAAAAAATTTTCGGTTGAGGAGAATAGATGAGAAAGTGAGAAAAACCAAATGGAAAAGATGATATCTGGCCTCCCAAATTTTGGCATATCATACCCACACACAGAGTTGGAGTTTGGCCAACTCTCTCCTCTCCTGATAGCCTTTAACTCACTTGATAACTCAATCCTTATCTTACCTTTAGGAGAGCCCTCACTAAAGCCAACTCCTCCCTCCTTGATTATCATCTTTTATCACTTAAATAAAAAGAAATAAAGCTCCTAACTAGTAGCCTACATGCCATCCACCCCCTTCCCATTTAAGTGTCGAATTTTGACCCATCTCTTAAGGCTCAATTGGCCACACAAGGGCCCAAACTCCTCCCCCCTTATGACGTCACCTTATGCCCACTTAAAGCACTTCAATTCTTTGGGCTACAAGCCCAGCTTGTTACTTAATTAACTATCTTCTTAAATTATGAGCTAACACCATTTATTAGCCACCTAACCTAAATTTTTAAAGCCCAATATTTCACTTTAAATTACCCAGAGCACTAACTTTAACCCTAATTCAAATATTTAATCAAAAAGTCAGCCCGATCCTTAAAATCTCAATTTAACATATTAGACTATCATATAAATGCGTAGGCCCACTTTAAAGATGTTACAATAATAATAATAATAATAATAATAATAATAATAATAATAATATGGAAAATAATAATTATAAATATAATAATAATATTATTAAATATATAAAAATAATAGTGATAACAATAAAAATAATAATAATATTAATGAATATAATAATAATGATGATAATAATTGTTATAATAATAGCAATAAAATTACCAATATTAATAAAGAAATTAATAATAAAATATTGAAAATTATAAAGGAAATAAAGAAAAGGGCAAAATTGAACTTAAAAAAGGAATCTGGGGCAAAATTGAAAATAAAATTAAAAGGAGGGACTGATTAGAACACGCGAGTATCCAAGAGGGGCTAAAAGGGAAAATATCCCTACCCTCCAAAATCGTGTCGTTTGAATAAGGGCCCAATTGGAATAAAAATAAATTATAGAGTCAAATTAAAGATAAAAAAATGTGATTATAAACCAATAAAAAAGCGGAAGGGCTAAAAGTGCAATTAGCCCTTCCGTAGAAAACACGCAGATCATGAGGCGAGTCGGGTCAGATCGGGTCGGTTAAGGGCAAAACGACGCCGTTTTGGCATTTAAAGGCCTTAAGCAAAACGACGTCGTTTTCAAGCCGTATATAAGGCCAAATTTTTTGAAAAAAATTCATTTCCATTCTGTTTCTAAAAAAAAAAAAGAGAGAGGCACTCTGGAATCCTCTGCCCAGGCGATTTTCGGCGAGGATTTCGGCGAAACTTTTGCATCGATGACCACCGCCCGTTGTCGTGCACGGTGGCCGAAATTCAAAAAATAGGTAATTTTCACTCTCTTTTTTTTTTACAGTTTATTTAAACATGTATATGGTAAAAAAAAGAAATAGAAATGCAAAATTATGAATGGACTGATTCGGGAAGGAAAAAAATAAAAAATAAACCTTGGCTTGATTTTTTTTTTTGATTGTATATTGTATTTCTCTCTGTGTGTATTCTTGCCCTTTTTACAGATTGTTTGGGGTTTTTATAACCCGAAAATAAAATGAAAAGAAAAAAAGAAATACAAAGATTTTAGCCATATTTGCTGTTGTTTCTTTCCTTTTTGCAAGCAATCGATAAGGATCTCGGCGGTGACTGGGTGCGACTCGTGCTAACTGCGGCGCGACACACTTTAACTATAATTGAACCCTCTTACACTTACCCCAAAAAAAAAACCTACCCACTGGAGCAGATAAACATTACACGCATACAGTTTCTATACCCAAAATATCGCATCCACACAAAACATACCCGTTATCACATTTGGGCATCCCCGTCTTCCCGATGATGAGTAGCATAAACCAAAGCTGGCTGCTTCGCTTCAGTACGACCTGCACCTCTGCCGGTGCTCCCCGTCCACGTCCATTGCCATTATCGCCCCTGGCCTACCCACGGCCCCTTGGCGGCAGTTGATCACCCCTTGGTGGCTGAACATTACCCTGACCCACGGCTGGCACCTGAGCTGGCATTCTACGGCAATTCCTGATCCTATGCTCTATAGATCCGCAAGCTAGACATGCTCCTATCCTCTTCCAACACTCACCTGTATGACCTTTCCCACAATCAGCACAAGGTGGCACCCTTGGATTAGTAGTAGGGGCCCCTGCTCCAATTGGCCCATCAACTCTGGCCTTAACTCTAGGCCTTTGCCCCGCACCAGAAGACTCAGCCACCCTTTCATTCTTACCTTTCTCTTTCTCCCGATTCAGGCGCTCAATGTTCTTCACCTCCTCTGCTACCTTTTCTTTTTCAACCAACTCCAAGAAAACTCACTCTCTTTGAGGAGCTATAAACACCCTGAGGCTATCCCTAAGCCCATCCTCAAACCTTACGCAATGCTCATAGTTCGTTGCCACCATAACTCTTGCATACTTACTAAGGTATAAAAATTCTGCCTCATACTCCGCCACAGATTTGTTCTCCTGGATCAAGTTCAGAAACTCCTTCCTTCTAGCATCAACATAACTTGCACCCACGTACTTCCCTTGAAATGCAGTTTCGAAAAACTCCCAAGTGATCTGTTCAGGTTGGGTACCCTCTTTCACTGTCAACCACTACTAATATGCTTCCTCCCTAAGCAGCGACACTGCTCTTTTCAACTTTTGCTCAGGTGAGTAGTCCAAATCCTCCATTATCCTCTCAGTGGCCTCCATCCAGTATTCAGCCATGTTAGGAGCCATACCAGTAACACCTTTAAAGACCTCAGCCCCATTAGATTGTAGTAGCTCTAAAATTGACCCACGACTGCCCGTACCATTATTGGGCCTAACGACCCTTTCCAAAATCCTCAGCATTGCATGCAACAATGCGTCATCCCCCGCAGCCCGATCATACGGTCTAGTCTCAGCCTTGGGTGAGGCCAGAGCCTCTCTACTTCAACATTGGGCATATGGCCTAATGCTGACGATCCAGCCCTAACACTTCCACGGCCTCTGCTGCGACCCCTTGCACCTCTTCTAGCACTCATCGTTGATTCTCGTATCATCAAAATTAGGAATTTTATGAAATTTTAGTTGGTTTAAGTAATTAAAACTTTATGATAGTATTAAGTAAATAGGTTGTTTTCGTAAATCCTCTACTGTTTCTAGTTCCTACGGGCTTTAGTTTTACTCTAACTAAAAAGCTTTAGTATAATCACCTAAAGTAGCCCACTAACTATCTACAATATATCAAGTTAAACAAACTTAATAATAAGAGAACTTACTTGGTTCGACGTCGGAGACCGGTGTGCCACATCACAAGAATTTCCAAAACATTTTGATCTAACCCAAAAATAGTTTTTTTAAAACCCAAGTAATAAGGCTTATTTCACAGCCCAAGCTTTGTAATGGGCTCTGATACCACTAAATGTAACACCCTAAACTCGGCCTAGAATTTTGGCCCGGATCCAACATGTCACATTAAAGTGTTTTTGTGAAAACCTTATTTTCATTGAAAAACCTTCTAAAGAAAAGTTAAGTAAAATCCAGTTTACTTTCAAAACGAGGAGTATCCAAAAAAAAAACCCATTTCCTTGTACTATGTAAAAAAAATTTCCTTTGACAGTGGAAGCTCGTTCTTAAAACACAATTATTTCCAAAAACTTGAAATATGCTTAAAGGAAATCAATCCAGGTTCCGTTTCAAAGTTATAATGCATAGTGGAAGTAATGGAATACTAACTTGAGGGAAAGCCTTTTTATAATCCGAAATAAAATAACTTAAAATAAATAACTCAAAATCTAGAATTAAGATATTAAGAAAAACATGTCCAATTGTCTTGCTAGTTGGCCACCTCTGAGTCCCTCCATCCGTCGAATCGCCTACTGAGGATAATCTGAGAAGAAAAATAAAAGAGGGAGTAAGTTTTCGAAAACTCAGTGTGTACGACCTTCGTCAAAAAAATAGCATACATATCATATTATTAACACAATATTATCATACATGCAATGCTGTGCAAACCCTCCCCAAATAATCCATCCGGTACACTTCGTCTCCTTCAAACCAACACTTTTGTGGGGATTTCTAAATCAACCCACCCATCCGATACACTTCAAGGGTAGCCCAGTTGCTGTACTACCTAACGGTGTAGCAAAGCTGCTTATCATATAATGGGCTTAAAAAGCCATCGGTGGATCCACGGTCGTCAAGGAACCATGCAATCATCATATACTTCCTCCGTTCCATAATTCCCAACCCATATGCAACCTAACAGAATATCATATGAATGCAGCAAATGTACATGTAACATCCATAAATCTTACATTCAACACATAGGGGCATTTTAGTCATTTTTGCCCTTAGGGGAATTTCGGTCATTTCTCCTTGTTACGGGTCTATTACTTACCTTGGCTCATTATCAAGTCCTCGTTGGCTAAAGTGAACAAATACTATGCACCAGGTAGGATTCTAGAGAAGAGGAGGTGAGTTATTAAGACCGCTTAAGTACCAAGCTCTCCCTAGATCCAATCCTAGACATGCATATACCCATTGTCACACCTTAACCTTATGACTTGTCCACGGTCACAATTAGTTAATTATTTAAGTTTTATGCCCGCTTAAGGAATTATTAGAAACTAGGCCTAAAAGTCCATTATAAAACCCTAGCAAGTCCACATGCTTTCATACATTCATATGACCTTTCAGGCCCAATCACATTTATACGGCCCATTAGGCCTTAATCACATTTAAGGGGCCCTTTAGGCCTAAAACTAACCCAATCCTTACAACCGACTTAATCAGCTCGTCGCTTATTACCAAACTACCAATCTTTACTATTTGAGCTCACGAGCCCGTGAGGCCCATTTGTCCCATTTGGCCCAGCTGGCCATAACATAACCCAAGTCCATGAGATCGCTCATGGGGTCTCTTTTATCGATTCCATTTCCCTCAAACGAGTGTTCGCACACTCGCAACACTACTGAAGCCAAACTTTCGGCTTTTCGTCATTTCGGCTTTTACTGATCTAATGTGTGTGTAGTGTATGTACACACCTGATAACAAAAGCGCTATGATCTCTTTAGCCACGATCCTAAAACACCAAGCCTTATAGCTTTTCCTTGATCACTAATCACGAGTACTTCCTAAATCTGCATCAATCTTAATTATTAAAAACTAAACCATAAGTGACTTATATCCATCTTAAGGACCAACCTTTAAAACCAAAACTGAAGAATACTTACCCAAATCCCAAAACACATAAAGAGTAATTTGGCAGAGATCTAAAGAACAGAGATTCGATATCAATCCCCTACCAAAATCAATTTAGAATGAGTGAGGGAGAGGAGAAGTCGGTTCTAGCCAAATCAATTGAAAGAGTAAAGTACTTATACTAGAATCATCTAGGTTGAAGAAATAGTGACGTCACAAAAAGAATTTCGGCAAAGGAAGGGTGGAATTATTCAGCTTTAGAGGGTTTGGAAAAGGTAACAAGAAGAAAAGAAAAAGATCAAATGTGCTTGTGTGAGGGTAACTACAGGATATTCGATAACGAAAGAAAGACTGACCTATTTGCAAAACTCTCCAAATGCCGAAAGCCACAATGAAAATTGGTAATACCCCCTAAAAGACCCAAAAATGGCACTTATCTACCCTCCTAAGCCAAATTTATACACTTTCCACTTCCCAAAACGGCACCAACTCTTCACACTTCTCAGCTCCTAACTTTTCTCCCTAATAACTCCTCAATCTTATCCTAAATTTTCTCCAAGATAAGCTCCTACAATCTCTCCATGACCATTTCAAACCTCTCATCCATCAGACTTTCACTGTAACACAAATTCTAGCCGTCCTGACAACAAAATAAATACCCTAATAAAATACCATGCCACTACTCGAACCTTGGACTCCCTTGCCTACTAATGACGCCACCTCTCTGCTCCCTAAGTGGCGCCACTTTGCCACTACACCAGAAGCTCGTTTGTGTCACTTTCCTTCTTCATTTTTTTAAAAGGCCTACTAACTGAAGTCACAGTTCCCTTGGGGTTAAAACCAAAATTTTTCTTATACCCTACTTAATCCTAGGACATCTCCAACATCCCTAGACACTCCAAATTTATTAACCCTCAAAGCCCACATGCTAGTTGTCATTTTCTCGCTCACTTAAAAATTTTCTGAGACCCAAAGCCTAATTCATCTAGGCCCAAAAAAATTTAGGGCGTTACAACAATAGTGCGAACACAGTGACAATGTTGCCTGTGCAATTTGCATGGCAACATGGAGCCACTGATGAATTAAGACTTATTATTTTAGGGAAAAATGAGGAGCCTAAAAATTATTTTTATACCTTTTGTAAATTAAAGCCTCATCGTGGTCCTCTAAACATGCGGGGGATCAAGAAAGTGGTGCGAACCCTCCTATGATAACTATTGGTGCTGATAATAGACTTGTTGGTGATGTAGGCATAGCTTACGTTGTTAAAGAGGGTTTAAGAGAATCAAGAAGTTTATTCAGGGAGATCGAGAAATACACTGACGTTCTATCTTTTATGCAAAATATGCGAGGAGGTCCCTCTGGTGCTTTTGCTGAGGAAGGAAGTGCAAGTAGTCAAAAGAAACAGAAGACTATTGCTGGTGTTGGATTGCCAATATGCCCCATGGCATAGTGGAAAAAAATTTTGGCGATCGTCAACCAAGGATCCATGTACGAGGAATGAATCAGGTTGAAATATGGTTGAAAATTTACCTTATTTACTAAAAATGTTGAAAGGATGCTGCTGATTCGATGTCTCTTCCAATCCACAACGAAAACATTCCGGCCTCTATGTAGTCCACCCCATCAAAAACAAATTGTCACTTTCTCTTGAACTTTTCAGAGGAAATTAAAAATGGTTGCTAGAGCTTTATTTTATTAAGTTGGTAACCTTAACACACTAAGGGATTATCTTCCTTTTAACCTCTTTAATATCACATATAAAAATGAAAACTAGGATTATTACCTTATTAATAGAGAATACAAATGAAAATTTAGAAAAGGGATTATATTCTTTCCAAAAGAATATAAGATTATTCACTTATTAATAGAGAAGTCAAATTGAAAGTTAGAAAAGAAATTATATTATTTCCAAAAGAATATTAATTTCTATGCCTTTTATATTTTGATCGAAATTAATTAATATAAGTGTTTATATTAATTAATTCGATAAAATATATACTATTAATATTTTGTATGAATCAAATTCATATTGTAACACCACTTACCCGTGTTTAGCGCCAAATAGGGTATGAGGCATTACCTAGCTCAAAACATATACTAACATGTATTTCCAAGTCATAAAAGTCCGTTCAAATTTAAAAATTTTCAAACTTCCTCTTAACATCCTTAATATGGGCCTCTGAGGCCTAAAACATACCTTAGAAATGGTTCGATACTAAACCAGGCACTTTAGAAAACTTCAGAAAATTTCACTAAAAATATGGGCACACGCCTGTGTGGCAAAGGGCACGCTCGTGTGGACAGACTGTATGGTCACACATGCCCATGTCCCTAACCGTATGGATTTATTTTTTAATTCGAACCTACAGGGGTTTTCACATAGCCTGTCACACGCCCGTGTCCATGGCCTGTGTCCCTCACACGGCCATGACATACCCGTGTCTCCGCCCATGTGTAAAAACCTTGACATCATGTTTCTGACTTCATCAACCCAACAAGGCACAAGCCCGCGTGCTTAGGCCGTGTGGCGAATTAAATTCCTAAAATCAAGTGCAGACTTCACACGACCTGGGCACATGCCCTTGTCCTATGGTCGTGTCTTCAACATGGATGAGACACACAGCCGTGCCTTAGCCCGTGTGGTTACTACTGGGCATTCTAATTAGCCAACTTAGGGTGTAGTGGGACACAAGACCAAACTACACGGCCATGGGGCAGACCGTGTGTCACACACGGCCTAGCCACACACCCATGTGTCTACCTGTGTGGAAAAAATCAAAGCTATTTAACAAAGCCCTTTCTGCCACCTTTACACTAACATAAACCACATCAAATAACCTACTCATTCATGCATTAATATACCAAATATTCAACCATGCAATTTGCACAATCATGAAAAACATCATCATTTTCATATATCAATAATAAGTAATAGCCATCATCCATAGCCTTATACAAAATGAATCAATCTTCAAGACAAGCCAACACCTTTGGCCAAAACAATATGACACTTGACAAAGACCAAGTCCCTATACATGCCATACTCAAAATGATAAATCTAACTATACCAAATGTTCAAATTGATAGTGTGATCGAGCCTCCAACTTCTGTTGATTCCCGAGATATCTTGGCAATACTATAAGAAAATGGAAAAGAAAGGGAGTAAGCATAAAGCTTAGTAAGTCGTATATAAATAATTAACAACAAATTACCATGCATTATCATACTCATAACATATTATAAACTTGCACATAATTCTCCAATGATTAAAGGCATAACTTACTCAATTTCACCCTTACTAATCATACAACATAATTCGAGCTCATTTCTCATGAATTTCACGTAGGTACCTATATCACTTACAATATAGTCATAATTTTTCTCACTTTTGACACAAGCTCTAAATTACCCGTTGAACGACAAGCCTCACACAAGAGAGTACGATGCCGATGCCATGTCCCAGACATGGTCTTACACTAGCTCACATATCGAGGCCGATGACATGTCCCAGACATGGTCTTACACTAGCTCTTGTCTCAATGCCGATGCCATGTCCCAGACATGGTCTTACATCGGCTCTCGTATTGTGGCTGATGCCATGTTCCAGACATGGTTTTACACTAGCACACAGATCAACACCGATGCCATGTCCCAGACATCGTCTTACACTTGCCCACATATCGCTCAAATGTCATGGCTTGGATACCCAATCTATTCCTAAAGTTCAACCGGGAGTATATCACATCAACTTTCTTCATGCATATTCATAGCAATAATCAAACATTTTATGCAATATCAATTTTTTAATGCATAAATACAAAAGTTGTTTACTTAACAACCAAGATTCATTTTCATCCATAAAATTTTAGCAAACAACATGAACACTCACATGGTAAAACCCTAGACTCTCAACCATTTTGCTAAATAGTCTCCTCATTAGTTAGATTAAGCTATAGGGGTTTCAAATGTACAAAAATTATCAAAAACAACCATCAAAATCACTTACTTGCAAGGGTTATAAGTTGCTGAAAATTTTAAAGCTTCCATGGATATTTTCTTTGGGGAAAAATTGGTGGAGAGAAGAAAGATGAAAGATTATATCTTTTCTTCTCTTTATTTTATTTTATTTCATCAATTAAGTCACCTAATTCCACCAACTTTAACCAATTTTCATTTTTTTTGTCCCCTATGGCCGATCATCCTTCTCATAAGGGCCTATTTGCACATTAAGGAACTCCAATTTAAGTTTATATGGCTATTTGACACCTTTAGCTTGTAGAACAAAACTTTCACACTTTATGTGATTTAGTCCTTTTTCAAAATTAAGCATGCAATCACTAAAATTAATTCACCAAAATTTTCATGAATTCATATAATCATGCTATAACACATAAACTAATATTAAAAATAATTTCTCCGGCCTCAGATTAGTGGTTCCAAAACCACTGTTCGACTAGCCCCAAAATCGGGCTGTTACACATATATTAATTATATTCGTTCCAAAAAAATATTAATTTCCATGTCTTTTATATTTTGACCAAAATAAATTAATATAAATATTTATATTAATAAATTATGTAAAATATATACAATTAATATTTTGTATAAATCAAATTCATATATTAATTATATTCTTTCAAAAAAATTAATTTCCACGTCTTTTATATTTTGGTCAAAATTAATTAATATAATTGTTTATATTAATAAATTTGGTAAAATATATATAAAATTAATATTTTGTATGAATCAAATTCATATATTAATTATATTCTTTCCAAAAGAATATTTAATTTCCATGTCTTTTATATTTTAACCAAAATTAATTAATTTAACTATTTATATTAATAAATTTGGTAAAATATATACAATTAATATTTTGTATGAATCAAATTCTTATATTAATTTTATCTATGTTCTCTGTTTGTGTACAACAAGTTTGTACATATAATGTGTTTAATATTTAACTATCAAAATAAATTAATTCAACAATTAATTTAATTCATGTGACAATTAAGTACAATACCAAATGTATTTGGATTCTGTTCGTTTCAACTATAGGATGTGACTATGTAGTCTCTTGTAACATTAGTAGTAATACTAGAATGTTTCTAACATTACAAGTAATGAGTGGCATCCAGCAATGCATCATTACCACCCAAGTTAGAAGAAGTCGTGATTCAACATAACCTTTTTGTGATAATTTTTTCATGTATTATATCCTTGTATCCTTAATATCTAGACTGGACACAAGTCATGAAATAGTCACACTTGTATAGTCCAATATCATATTTCTTAATTTTCTGATTAGACTACAATAAACAAATAAGTGTGATATCTCATATCAACTTATTCGAGCATGGCTATGCATTTCTAGTCTCACTCCATCAAGAGGCGTAAGATATTACTTCTATTATGTAGGAGGGATAAATATTATCTTGATCAACCATATCCCACTACATGGATTGTGGTATATCCAACATCAGTCTTTATAGTACAACCTGTTATGGTAGACGTTTTGACTGTAGCAACATATACGACTCACGATGTTATGATGGTCTGAAGTTTGAGAATCATATACAAAGTTATCACTATGAGTAATATTGTGACTATTACATAATAATCCAAGAAACATACTCATAGCGGGACAGTCAAATATCTTAACTTTGCTGTTTTGGCTGGTGGAAAATACCTCAACATAAAATTTTTAGTCATCTGAGCCCAAGTAGCGATGGAACACTGTGGAAGTGAATTCAACCATTGTTTTGCCTTATTCCTCAAAGAGAATGGGAACAACCATATGCTAATATCTCTTTCGAGGATAAGAGCAACTAACTCTAGGTTAATTAATTGAAATTTCTTTCTAATTAAAACCTCTATTATCACATTAATTCATGCTATGGATTCCCTTACTAGATTTGACTCTAATCCAATAGATTTATGTTATCCTATGTCTAGGATTACATGCAACTTCGCTCAATTATGCAATATCTACTCTTAAACATAGTTTATTCAACCACCAATTTAAGCACATCAAACATGGATTAATAATCTAGAAATACCAAACCGAAAATTAAGCACACATAATTAAGAACAAGAAACTAAGTATTTAGTGTGTAAAATAAAAATCAACCAATAGAATCTATCATAAGGTTCATCTCCCCTAGGTATTTAGAAAATTAATTCATGCTTGAAAATAAAAACATCCAAGAGACAATATAACTGCAACAAATAAAGAAACTCATGATAACTTCCTAAGAAATCAAATTGGAATCTTCAATCTTGACGGAAATATGCTTCAAAGTCGACTTTAATGATGCTTTTCGAGTTGTTTTCTTAAATATTCTCTGACATCTCAGTCCTATCTTCTTATTTTTGTCATATATACATCTTAAAATACTCGTAAAACCTAAAAATCATGATATTCTGCAATTCGGTGTGCAATTCCTTGAAATTGACACAGCTTACCACACACTAGTATGTGTCATATGACGATGTGGTCTGGTTGTGTGGAATGGTTCAACCCATGTGTGTAACACCCCTAACCCGTCTCTGTCGCTGGATTAGAGTTGTGAAGTATTATAGTACAAATTGAAACAATTGACATATTAAAGAAACAATTAATCAATTTGTAAAAATTCACATTCAATTTTAGTTTTATTCATAGTAAAATACATTTACAGGCCCTAGACCGAGTTTATGGGGTCTTATAAATAGTTTGGGAATAATCAAGAACTAATTTGAAACAAAAAAGAAAAATTTAGAAAAATTTAAAAATTTTGGAAATAGGGGTCACACACTCGTGAGACAAACCCCAGGTTGTGTGACATAGAAACATGGTCGTGTGGCCAACTATGTACAATTTGAAATATGGGACATAAGACTGTGTCTTAGCCCGTGTAACCGCCCGTGTGAGTATTCAAATTAACATCACACAGCCATGTCGTAGGCCATGTGCTAGATCGTATGTGTATTTGAAGTTAGGTCACACAGTTGTGTCGCTAGACTGCGTAACTCTGTAAATCCCAAAATTGGGCCTAGAAGAATTGGGCCCAATGGGCCTTGGGTGTAGGAGTGTTTAAAAATTTTCGAGAACAAGAGAATGACATTATTTCAAGTTGGACTTATTAGGAAGGTGATTTTGAAAATTTATGGGGCCCTAGGAAGCTTCGGGTTCAAGTTTGGCTATAGGAAAAATTTTGTGTTTAAGCCTATTAAGGAGAGAGAGCAAGTGACCTTAAAGCTTATGGAAATAATGAGTAAATGGTTAGCATAAGTGAGCTATTAGTAAAGAGGTTATGGCACCACATGTATTACCTTGAGGGAAGAGGTTCGAATCCCTTTGTGTGCATTGTGACTTTTATTTTTTTTCTTTTCTTCCTTAATGTGTCGGTCAAGGAGTATTTATGGAAAGGGTGCACTTCATTATTTTTGGTAAGGTGTCTAAAAGAATAAGGCAAGGTTGAGGTTAGGGAAAGGAATCAAAAGGAGGACAAGAGGCTTATTTCATGGGTAGTGCTTTGGAAAGTTTGGGTGGCCAAACTCTTATCCTAGGGGGGATGAATGTGGACGGCTTGGGGCTAGAATGATAGCCAATTTGGTGCTTGATGTTTTGGTAAAAACAAAAGTGTTAGTTTTGGGTCAAAATACCAATACCATCATTGTATTTTTCTCTCTCAAAACTCCCTCTCCTAGCTGAATATGGTCATTGGTAATTGGTAAGATTTTGGTTGTTTTGGCCAATTCTTTATTGACAATTTGGTATCATTTTTCTTTTCTCCCCAAACTCCTTTTCTTCTCCTTGCCGAATCTGCACAACTTGGAGAGTGCAAATTCTATTTCTTTCTTCTTGCCGATTGTACCCCAAACTTTAAGACCATTTTTTTTGTTCACTCATCCTTCTTGAAAACCGAAACACTTCAAACACCTTGATACATCTTCTCCTTTCTTTTAATCATTTCTACTCATTTGTATTGACACTCACTCTTTTGATCAATCGAGTTATAGTGGAAGGCCGAAACTTTGACTCATCGTAGCCATTGTACAATCGTTAGAAATCGGAACTAATATCATTAAGGTAAGGGATTCATCATGGTTCTTTTTGGATCTTTTCGTTGACCGATTATTTTGCTTAACGAGATAGTGGTTGTGACTAATCGATTATATTTTTAGGGACTAAATCGCTCGATCTATCCCTCGTAATAAGAGACTCGGATTGTTGGTAAGTGATATAGATTGTTAATAAATTGCAATACTTGGATGAAGTTGTAAATTGAGTTTGGACTAATTGTTGACCAATTGTACTTTTAAGTGCCGCGAAGAGTATCGTGTTACGGATCCCGTAATAAGGTGTGTAATCCCGTACCTTCCGTATACATATCTGAAATGGTGTGTAATCTCACACTTCTCTGAAAGTTTGTATGAAATATTCTGTGAATCGATCGAAATACCGAGGAAAACCAAAAATTGGCATCCGTAATCATTCGGGCGTGCGTATGATCGTAGTGATAATTATATTTTGTAATAAAACAGTTTTGGTTAGAAACAATGACGTGTTTTTGAAAAATCACGAAAAATATTAGAAAGTGAATTAGGAAGAGAATGAGATATCAAATAAAATCTTACTATGTCTATTTTGATAAGGAAGAAACGGAGAAGGAAAACGAATTTTATATTCTAAGATATGTTAATTTTAGTGAGACTAGTTCTGAATGATTTTGTGGTTCCCTGATCTGTCTTGGAAAAATTATATAAAATTGTACAAAGTGAATTATGGGATATAATTTATATATATAGATTCCTTAGTGAGCCTATTTTCAATAGAAACAAGTGGGAGCAGTATATGAAAACCGTATGGTGAGATATTTGAAATTAAGGAAGGAGAGGTCTGAATCTTTGGACAGTGAAACAAGGAAAACTTTAAGGAATAAACTGTACTAAATTGTTAAGCCAAAAATTCTGGAAAAATTGTAGTAAGAAGATATATGAGTTTAGTTTCAAGGAAAATTTATGGATTTAGCTTTCAAGTTTCCTAAGTCAAGTTATAGTCAATTTAGTCAGTACAACGCAGATGGACAGTTTAAATTTTTATGCCCAAATTAGTAGTTAAGTCTGGATGGTGAAATTACCAAATTACCCTTAGTAGGTAATATTACCAATTTACGAAAATGCCCCCATGGGCCGAATTACTGAAATATCCTTAGTGGGTAAGATTACGGATTATCGAAATGCCCCTAAAGGGCCGAAATACGATATTGCTTAATGCGCAGAATTGACATTTTGCCTTATGGGCCGATTGGACATATTGATTAATGGGCCAATATGATATTTTGCTATATGGGCCGATATGATATTATGCTATATGAGCCAATTTGATATGTGACTAAATGGGCCAATTTGATATGTGACTAAATGGGCCGAATTGATATGTTATTAAATGGGCTGAATGGATATGTGATAAAATGGGCCGATTTGATATATTGCTCTAAAAGGGCCGATTTTGCAAAGTGTTATTGGGCCAATTTGTTTGTCATAAATTTTTGAATTTTTAATTATTGTTATTATATTTTTAAATATCATGATTTGATATGTATGATGCATATACATGAATTGCATGGGATGGGATAATGATGAAGAGAAGTTTTGGTAGCTTTGCTACATAATTTTGGTGGCTCTACAACATATTTGGTGACTCTGTCACAATCTGTCTGGTGGCTATGCCACGTAAATTCTGTTAATCTGGTGGCTTGTCCACAAATAATCTGTTATAAATGGCTTAATGCCTACATTCGGTGTGTTGGCGGGGTGGGTGACTAAAGCTCCCCACAGGTGTGTTGGTTGATACGTGTGGTGTGTAGCGGATGGAAAACTAGGTTTGGTTTGGGAATTGCATTTCATATTCATGTTATATTCATTACATTATTATTATTGTATGTGGAATTAGGCCCAAATAATTGCTTAATAAGATTTTGGCCCAGTGAACAATGGTAAGGGGATTTCACACTGAGTTTTTGTAACTCACCCCCCTTCTTTCTTAACCCTATAGATAATGCTCCGTGAGGTGGACTTGGGCCATGTATGACTTGGTGGAGGCCATACTTCAGAAATGGTGTTATTAAATTTTAAATTTCTATTTCGTTTATTTTATTATTTTGCTATATTAGTTTAAGTTGTAATAAGGCCTCTGGAGTATTTTGTTATTTGCTTTATGGTTGATATACTTATTATTTTGCTTAATTTGTTTTAAACGAGAATTTTTCTAAAACTTAAATAAAGGTTTCCCAAAATCGATTAACGAATGAATTTTATAATAAACTTTATAAATATTTTTAACACGGAAGTTATTTTCTCGAACTATCAAACAATATTTTCAAAAGTCATGGTTTTAAAGTTGACTACCTTGATTGTTGACTCATCAATCAATCTCTCAAAAATACTTGTATTTTATCTATGTTTCATAACGATTTCAAAATACTTCTGCAACTCTCTTTCTAAACATCACTTATTTGAAAATCGTTTATTTCAAATACATTTTTGCCACCAAAAGGTTTTTCTTAAAAGATAATTACATTTTCAAGTAGTTAACATTTGCTTAAGTGTTTTGGGTTTTAACAAAGAGGCTGAAATTTTCAAATGAGTTTTTTTTTGTGACATGCCAGATTCGGGCCTAACTTTTAGTCGGGTTTGGGGTGTTACATTTTATTGTATCAGAGCCAGGTTTCAAAACTCGGCTGTGGTTTGGTTCAAAAACGTTTTGAAAGCTGTTTGAAATTTTAATTTATACATGTATGTTCTAAAGGAAGTATGGCACCACGGGTATCCGACACTAAGTCAAGTAAGTTTATGTTTTCATATTATGATTATTGTGGTATGATAGTAGAAATACTATAGAACTTTTAGCTTTAGAAGCTGAAACTATAGAGATTGAGACTATAGGATGTGTTTTGCAAAAACAACTTTGCTTCATACGTTTCATAAAACATTGTTTAATAAATATCGAAATAGCATAAAGGTGCATAAAACTCTTAATCAGATTATATCGACTTAGTAAACATGAGCGCTAGAAGACGTGGACGCGACAGACGTGGATGTGCTAGAGGCCGAGGTGCTAGGATTAGATCTTCAGCATCGGGGCGTGTTTCCGAAAGAGAGGTGTTGGCATCGCCAGTAGCTAAGACGGGGTCTCATGACCGAGTTGGGGTTGTCGAGCTAACTCAGTTAGTTAAGAAAGTATTGGAGGAGGTTAAAGGAATCGGTGAAGCACTTCGAGTTGGGTCTGTGGACTGTAAGAAGAAATTTGGCCGCAGTTCCTTTGGTTCGCAGTCTCGTTCCATAAAGCATGTTAAGGCATGTTCAAACTTTCCAGCTTGCGATTATTGCAGAAGGCGTCATCCGGGAGAATGCTGGAGGAGGTTAGGAGCATGCTTGAGATGCGGGTCTAAGGAGCATAAGGCTCGGGATTGTTTCATCACCATCAAGTCAGGTATGTTTTGGTTGTGTGAAAGAGGATTTAAGATTAAGTGAAAGGTACATTAGTGTTAATAAGATCAGAGTGCGCAGCGAAAGCATAGTGGTGTGATTTGAGCGGTATGTTTAGTAGTTGATTGGAAATTTTGAGGATGAAATTTCTTTAAGGAGGGTAGAATTGTAACGTCCCGAAATTGGGCCTAGAAGAATTGGGCCTAAGGGCCTTGGGTGTAGGAGTGTTTAAAAATTTTTGAGAACAAGAGAATGGCATTATTTCAAGTTGGACTTATTAGGAAGGTGATTTTGAAAATTTACGGGGTCCTAGGAAGCTTCGGGTTCAAGTTTGGCTATAGGAAAAATTTTGTGTTTAAGCCTATTAAGGAGAGAGAGTAAGTGACCTTAAAGCTTATGGAAATAAATAAGTAAATGGTTAGCATAAGTGAGCTATTAGTAAAGAGGTTATGATGCCACATGTATTACCTTGAGGGAAGAGGTTCGAATCCCTTTGTGTGCATTGTGACTTTTATTTTTTTTCTTTTCTTCCTTAATGTGTCGGTCAAAGAGTATTTATGGCAAGGGTGCACTTCATTATTTTTGTTAAGGTGGCTAAAAGAATAAGGCAAGGTTGAGGTTAGGGAAAGGAATCAAAAGGAATAGGTAAGTAAGGGGGACAAAAGGCTTATTTCGTGGGTGGTGTTTTGGAAAGTTTGGGTGGCCAAACTCTTATCCTAGTGGGGATGAATGTGGACGGCTTGGGGTTAGGATGATAGCCAATTTGGTGCTTGATGTTTTGGTAAAAATAAAAGTGTTAGTTTTGGGTCAAAATACCAATACCATCATTGTATTTTTTCTCTCAAAACTCCCTCCCTAGCCGAATATGGTCATTGGTAATTGGTAAAATTTTAGTTGTTTTGGCCAATTCTTTATTGACAATTTGGTATCATTTTTCTTTTCTCCCCAAACTCCTTTTCTTCTCCTTGCCGAATCTACACAACTTGGAGAGTGCAAATTCCATTTCTTTCTTCTTGCCGATTGTACCCCAAACTTTGAGACCATTTCTTTTGTTCACTCATCCTTCTTGAAAACCGAAACACTTCAAACACCTTGATACATCTTCTCCTTTCTTTTAATCATTTCTACTCATTTGTGTTGACACTCACTCTTTTGATCAATCGAGTTATAGTGGAAGGCCGAAACTTTGACTCATCCGTAGCCATTGTACAATCGTTAGAAATCGGAACTAATATCGTTAAGGTAAGGGATTCATCATGGTTCTTTTTGGATCTTTTCGTTGACCGGTTATTTTGCTTAACGAGATAGTGGTTGTGACTAATCGATTATATTTTTAGGGACTAAATCACTCGATCTATCCCTCGTAATAAGAGACTCGGATTGTTGGTAAGTGATATAGATTGTTAATCAATCGCAATACTTGGATGAAGTTGTAAATTGAGTTTGGACTAATTGTTGACCGATTGTACTTTTAGGTGTTGCAAAGAGTATCGTGTTACGGATCCCGTAATAAGGTGTGTAATCCCGTACCTTCCGTATACATATCTGAAATGGTGTGTAATCTCACACTTCTCTGAAAGTTTGTATGAAATATTCTATGAATTGGTCGAAATACCGAGGAAAACCAAAAATTGGCATCCGTAATCACTCGGGCGTGCGTATGATCGTAGTGATAATTATATTTTGTAATAAAACAGTTTTGGTTAGAAACAGTGACGTGTTTTTGAAAAATCACGAAAAATAGTAGAATAAGATATCAAATAAAATCTTACTGTATCTATTTTGATAAGGAAGAAATGGAGAAGGAAAAGAAATTTTATATTCTGAGATATGTTAATTTTAGTGAGACTGGTTCTGAATGATTTCGTGGTTCCCTGATCTGTCTTGGAAAAATCATATAAAATTGTACAAAGTGAATTATGGGATATAATTTATATTTATGGATTCCTTAGTGAGCCTATTATCAATAGAAACAAGTGGGAGCAGTAAATGAAAACCGTACAGTGGGATATTTGAAATTAAGGAAGGAGAGGTCTGAATCGTTGGACAGTGAAACAAGGAAAACTTTAATGAATAAACTGTACTAAATGGTTAAGCCAAAAATTCTGAAAAACTTCTAGTAAGAAGGTATATGAGTTTAGTTTCAAGGAAAATTTACGGATTTAGATTTCAAGTTTCCTAAGTCAAGTTATAGTCAATTTAGTCAGTACGACGCAGATGGACAGTTTAAATTTTTATGCCCAAATTAGTAGTTAAGTCTGGATGGCGAAATTACCAAATTACCCTTAGTGGGTAATATTACTAATTTACGAAAATGCCCCTATGGGCCGAATTACTGAAATAACCTTAGTGGGTAAGATTACTGAATTACCGAAATGCCCCTAAAGGGCCGAAATACGATATTGCTTAATGGACTGAATTGACATTTTGCCTTATGGGCCGATTGGACATATTGATTAATGGGTCAATATGATATTTTGCTATATGGGCCGATATGATATTTTTCTATATGAGCCAATTTGATATGTGACTAAATGGGCCAATTTGATATGTGACTAAATGGGCCGAATTGATATGTGATTAAATGGGCCGAATGGATATGTGATAAAATGGGCCGATTTGATATATTGCTCTAAAGGGGCTGATTTTGCAAAGTGTTATTGGGCCAATTTGTTTGTCATAAATTTCTGAATTTTTAATTATCGTTATTATATTTGTAAATATCATAATTTGATATGTATTATGCATATACATGAATTGCATAGGATGGGATAATGATGAAGAGAAGTTTTGGTAGCTTTGCTACATAATTTTGGTGGCTCTGCCACATATTTGGTGACTTTGTCATAGTCTGTCTGGTGGCTATGCCACGTAAATTCTGTTATTCTGGTGGCTTGTCCACAAATAATCTGTTATAAATGGCTTAATGCCTACATTTGGTGTGTTGGCGGGGTAGGTGACTAAAGCTCCCCACAGGTGTGTTGGTTGGTACGGGTGGTGTGTAGCGGATGGAAAACTAGGTTTGGTTTGGGAATTGCATTTCATATTCATGTTATATTCATTACATTATTATTATTGTATGTGGGCTTAGGCCCAAATAATTGCTTAATGAGATTTTGGCCCAGTGAACAATGGTAAGGGGATTTCACACTGAGTTCTTATAACTCACCCCCTTCTTTCTTAACCCTGTAGGTAATGCTCCGTGAGGTGGACTTGGGCCATGGATGACTCGGTGAAGGCCATACTTCAAAAATGGTGTTATTAAATTTTAAATTTCTATTTCCGTTTATTTTATTATTTTGCTATATTGGTTTAAGTTGTAATAAGGCCTCTGGAGTATTTTGTTATTTGCTTTATGGTTGATATACTTATTATTTTGTTTAATTTGTTTTAAATGAGAATTTTTCTAAAAACTTAAATAAAGGTTTTCCAAAATCGATTAACAAATGAATTTCATAATAAACTTTATAAATATTTTAACACGGAAGTTATTTTCTCGAACTATCAACCAATAGTTTCAAAAGTCATGGTTTTAAAATTCACTACCTTGATTGTTGACTCATCAATCAATCTCTCAAAAATACTTGTATTTTATCTACGTTTCCGCAACGATTTCAAAATACTTCTGCAACTCTCTTTCTAAACATCACTTATTTGAAAATCGTTTATTTCAAATACGTTTTTGCCACCAAAAAGGTTTTTCTTAAAAGATAATTACATTTTCAAGTAGTTAACATTTGCTTAAGTGTTTTGGGTTTTAACAAAGAGGCTAAAATTTTCAAACGAGTTTTTTTGTGACATGCCGGATTCGGGCCTAACTTCTAGGCCGGGTTTGGGGTGTTACAAACTCTCTGTGACTGTGTGGACCGTCCTACACTAAAATCAATAAGACACACGATTATTTGGGGTGACTGTGTGTGACACACGACTATGTGACAACCTATGTCCCAAGCCATGTGCTTCCAAAATAACCTCAAATGTAAGCCAATTCATCAACCCTTTCTTAAGCATCAAGACAAACCATTTCTAATTACTTTTATATGATTAAAACACATTGAAGGACACCAAAAACATGCCAAAATCTTTCAACCTATGTGTCTTACTAATATTACATCATTTGTTACCACAATTCATACACCAAATCAAATCCAAATTCAAAGCTACAAGTCTATATCATAATCATGTATCAAACATTACCAATTAATCAATTCATCCACAATCCTTTCCACCATTAATTATCTACTTTCATAAGGCATAAATAAGCAACCAACACATATATACTTAGACATTTACAAACCCAAAAGCGAGGTCATATATAAACAAGTAAGCTAGACATAAGTTCAAAAATCATACCATATTGACAAAATAGCACAAAGTGCCTATTACATGCCATTTATAACCATAAAAAATAACAAAACATCCACCAAAGTGATGATGAATAGTGTGATTATGCTCCAACTAGATTCCAACCGATCAAGCTTTTCGATGATCTACAAGAAAAGGAAAAACCAACATAAGCAACTAGTGCTTAGTAGGCTCATATAATCATAAATGTAAACTTACCTAATAGGCTCAATTTATATAAATTTGATGCATAATTTCATTATCATGATCATGAGTTTATTAAATCCTATACACATGAAAAGTTCCACAAGTTAGTAAGCTCAATAAAGAAACATATAATCTTATCATGTCATAAAACACATAATAGTAACATATCAAATAAACCTTTTATTCATCACATTACCAATTTGCATTACTCATCCAAATTAAAGCATTATGCCTAAATCTTCCATTTCATCTTTCATAATCAAAAAACATTTCATATAATTAAGCTCGCTTGTTTAAGTCTATATTACCCTTTGAACCAAATGAAACAACATCGGATACATGGGAACTATGCTCACACAAATCGTGCCAATATCAATAATAGTAACTGCACCTATAATGTTCACACGAGCTATGGTTAGGAGGTTAAGCTACATGATGCTGCTCACACAAGCTGTGGAGAATCCATAACAAATGCAAGACGTCAACCATTGGTAGGACATCCAAGACCATCACCCGAACTGTAACAGCCCGAATTAGGGGCTAGTTGGAACAGTGGTCTCAGGACCACTAATTCGAGGTTGAAGAAAAATATTTTGATATTATTTTATGTATTATAATATGTTTATAAAGAGGCATGAGAATTTTGGTGCTTTAGTTTTAGCGATTGAGGGCTTAATTGCGAAAAAGGACTAAATTGCATAAAGTGTGAAAGTTTTATTTTAATTGCTAGAGTTGCTAGTTAGCTAAGGAACATTAATTGGAGGTTTTAAAGTGCAAATAGGCCATTGGGGGAGTGATGGCCGGCCATAGGGGACAAGATGATTAAATTAGTTAATGTTTTGGTGTGTTAGGTGATGAATGAATAAAATAAGAGAAAAATAAAGAAAAGAAAAGTATCATCTTTTCTTCTCTTCATCACCACCAAAGATTTGCAGCAAAAAAGGGTTGGAGAGCTTGAAAATTTCAGCAAACATTTCTCCTCACAAGTAAGGATTTTGGTGACCTTTCTTGATAAAAATTGTACTTTTAGAATCCCCAAAGCTTAAGCTAGCTATGTAACACCCAAACCCGGTCAATACACCACGACCGAATCTGGTATGTTACAGGGAAAAAGGTATTTGAGAGATTTAGGTTTCCGTTTAAAAGTTTGATGAAAACTCTTTCGTATGTTTTGTTCTTGTAGAAAACTTGAGCATGATTGTTTAAAAAGCGATAGTGTATTTGAAAACCCGGAAATTTTGAAAACTTAATCAGATATGTAAGTAAAACAAGTTTATCTCATTTAGAAATTTAAGTAACCCTTGTTGTTGCTTAAACACATTTTTTTAAGTTAATAAGAAATCACATTCAAGTTTGGAAGACAATTGAGTTTCATTTATTTTGAATTACAGTGTGATACCCGATGGTAACGTTTAAAACATCTCGCTTTGCAGTTTGAAGAAAACTTTATCTTTCCAAGTTTTAGTAAATTTTAACCCAATTAGTTTGTTAAGGCATGTTTGAAAGTAAATTTAAGCATAAAGACATCCAAAGTAAAATTTTAAAAAGGCCGTTTACAAACCCAACAAATCCAAACGAAAATAAATAAAACAAAGTACCAAGTTTAAAATCAGTGCAAATCTGACTTTTATTTTTGGCATGGGCACCTCGAGTCCACCGGCTCGTGTCCATGATCTAAGTGTCACTGAAATGATAAGGGAGAAGGTGAGTCGCAAGACTCAGTGCATAAATCCCCCTCCCAGTATATGCAACATACTAACACACATCATAACAAAGCAATATAATTAATGCACCCGATCCTAACCATCCGTAACACCTTTTCTACCCCGTGTGGTACCAAACCACTGGTGGTGCCAAACCACTGGTGACCCAAAGTCACGATATCCATCAATGTGGTGCCAAACGACTGGTGACCCAAAGTCACGAATAATCAATCTGTGGGGCCAACCCACGTGTGATACCAAATCACTGGCGACAATCCCGTATCTCAACAGTGGGGCCAACCCACGGTGGTGTTAAACCACAGGGACGAGTCGCTATGAGGTGCCCAACCTCTGGTGTCCCAAAGACACAAGTGTGATACCAAATCACTGGTGACCGTAGTCACGAATCATATAATGGGGCCAACCCATCGTGTGATACCAAATCACTAGCGTCAATCCCGTAAAATCAACCGTGGGGCCAACCCACTGTGGTGCTAAGCCACTCGGACGAGACGCGGAGGTGCCAAACCTCTGGTGACCCAAAGTCACAAAGTACCATCTGTGGTACCAAACCACTGGAGGTGCCAAACCTCTGGTGTCCCAAAGACACGGATATCATATTCCCCATCCACTCATATCACCCAATAACATATCATACTAATACAAATCGTGCAAATCATGCAATCATGCTCACATGCTCAATATGGCATCTCATAATACATACACCATAAATCATGCTATCATATACCACTACAGATCTCATAATGAAACGGACTTACGAATCAGATCCATACCTCATTGGGTATTATATCACCAACCATCTTTGTTTCACTTTACACAATTAGGTTATTAACATATTACTCAGTAAAAAGGTGTGTTAGTTTACACACCTGCTAAAACGCACGCTTAATCCCAAAGAACCGATTTAAATCCCTCGATTATCTTGTTCCTAAAATCGACCAAACACGAGATTAGTCACTTATACCTTTCGGCCAAAACCATTAAACCAACGGGGTTAGCGTTTGCACCCTTACCTTACACTTGGTTTGGTTTCCTACCAAAACCCGAACCACACAATGATTCCTCTGACAATCGACCTTCCCCTAAAACACAAACCATTAGCCTCACAAGCCCTTTGGCATAACAAACTCTAAAAGAAAGACCATTAAAGTAACCTCTTACCACCACTTACCCAACGTTTAGCAGAGAAGGAAGACTCCTCTTGCTTGCTTCCAGAATCCAAAGGCCCTAACGAAATGATTAAACAAAAGTTAACTCCTTTCAACCAAAACCAACATCAGCCTTAACCAAACCAAAATCGACAAGCAAACAAGGGAGAAAAGAGATGGCCTTTAGGCCAAAACTCACCTTCTTCAAACGATTGAACCACCAAACGATATTATCACCACACTTAGATTCGGCCAAAGTGCAAAACTAGAAAGAAAAGGATTCGGCCAAGGTGTATAACACTCCTATGTTCGGCTTTGAGTGGGAAGAAAAGGGAGAGTAGAATGAGAAGAAATAGAAGTTGCAAAAATGGAGTTTGAGAGAAGAAAAAGGAGGTTTGAAGGGACAAGTTGAGGGGGTTTCAGCTTGAGAGAAATGGGAAGAACAAATGGTGACAATCGGCTAAATAGTTTTGGAAAAGAAAGAAAATAAAAGGTGAAGAGAGGGAAGGTGCTTTCGGTTTGAGTGAAAAAGAAATGGGGAAGGTATTTTGGAAAATGGGGTTTCGGCAAGAGGGTATTGAGAAAAGAAAAAGAGAATATGAGAGGAAGAGAGAAGCTAGTTTCGACTCAATAGAAATGGAGAAAGCAAATGGAGCATTCGGTTGGCAAACACAAAATGTAGAAAACAAAAGTGCAAAATTTGGCAAATAGAGTTGCTTGGGGTTTCGGTTTCAAGAAGCAAAATGGAAGAGTTTTTCGGCTTAGGCTATTGACAAAAAGAGAGAGCTTTGGCTTACAAAACTTTTGACCAAAAATGTACCAAAATGCAAAGTGCATTTCGGCACACTCCTACTACACCAAAATCGGCCACTCACCCCCCAAAGTCTCTCCAAAATCCGGCCATAACTCCCTCAAACACTCCAAGCCACCCATTCAAACTAGTTTGAACTAGTCTTCCTCCTAAATTCACTCTCCACCCACCATTTGAACATTTGACTTGGTCCATGGCAGAGTTTGAACTACCTACAACTTCTCCCCTCCATGCCGTCAAAATAGAAGCCAAAATAGGAGCACTCTGCAGCTTGAACCCAAGACCTCCTCCCTGCAAGTGGCGTCACACACACAAGCCTCAAGTGGCGCCTATCCTACCACTCCACCAGCTTCTTTCTTGTGCTAACATTTACCAAATAATATTTATTAACCCCAGTTTCTTCAGCTCCCCTCACCTAAGCCTAAAGACTGAAATTTTTCCTACCACTCTGGCTTACACCCAGCTTCCAACTAAGCCCCAAAAACATCAAAACAACAACATAATCAGACCAAACACATGCAAACCATGCCATAACAAAATAACCCCTAACCCGGGATATTACAGTTCTACCCCCTTAAAATAATTTCAACCTCGAAATTACCTGATCAGAAGAGTTGCCAGTATTCTTTGTCTCATCATATCCTCGGGTTCCCACGTAGCTTCTTCCACGCCATGATTCCGCCATAGTACCTTAACCAAAGGCACAGACTTTCTACGCAGAACCTTCACATCCCGATCTAGAATCTGCACAGGTTCTTCCTCCATGGTCAAATCTGGATTTACCTCGATCTCTTCCACTGCTACCACGTGCGATGGATCTGAACGATACCGCCTAAGCATCGAAACGTGGAATACGTCGTGAATTTGACTTAGCTCTGCTGGCAACTCAAGCTGATATGCTACGGGTCCCACTCGTCTCAGTACCTTATACGGCCCAATAAACCTCAAACTTAGCTTGCCTTTCCTTCTGAACCTTAACACTTTCTTCTATGGTGAGACCTTCAGAAAGACTTGATCCCCCACCGCAAATTCAATATCTCTCCACTTAAGATCGGCATAAGACTTCTGCTGGTCCGAAGCTTCTTTCAATCGAGCCTGTATCAACTTAACCTTGTCTTCGGTCTCAGCAACCAACTCTGGTCCCAACAACTGACGCTCACTTAACTCCATCCAACAAGTAGGTGAGCGACACTTCCTACCATACAACGCCTCATAAGGTGCCATCTTGATGCTTGCTTGGTAACTATTATTGTAGGTGAACTCAGCTACTGACCTAGGCGGCTTCCAATCTAAAACTGCCTCAATCTTTCGAGGATCCACTCTAATCCCCTCAGCCGACACTACATGACCCAAGAACGTCACCTCTCTAAGCCAGAACTCGTATTTACTAAACTTAGCGTAGAGCTATTTCTCCCGCAAAATCTGCAACACAATTCGCAAATGTGCATCATGCTCCTCCTCGGTCCTTGAATACACCAAGATGTCGTCAATAAAAACCACGATTTAACCGATCCAAATCTTTTGAAACACCCTATTCATCATATCCATGAATCTGCCGGGCGCGTTAGTCAACCCAAACGGCATTACTAAGAACTCATAGTGCCCATACCGAGTCTGAAACGCCGTCTTGCAGATATCTGCCTCCTTCACCTTTAACTGGTGGTACCCAAACCTTAAATCGATCTTCGAGAATACCGATGCACAGTCAAATTGATTAAACAAGTCATCTATCCGGCAATGGATACTTGTTTTGATCGTCAACTTATTTAATTGGCGGTAGTATATACACATCCGCATAGTACCGCTCTTTCTTCTTAGCAAAAGTCTGGCGCTCCCAAGGTGAAACACTTGGCCCGATAAAACCGGTCCAACAACTCCACGGATCTCGAGCCTTAAGCTCCACTAACTCCTTTGGCGCTATCCTATACGGAGCAATAGACCTTTGCGCGGTTACGGGTAACAAATCTATTAGAACTCTACCTCACGATCCGGTGCAAAACGAAAGCTCTCAGAAACACATCAAGAAATTCCCTAACTGTCCGAACCTTCTCTACAGCAGACTCTTTAGCCTCCAAGGCATACACATGAACCACATATGCTTCACAGCCCTTTCTGACCATCTTCTCAACTTTTAGAGCAGATACCACATTGGATAGGTAGTCCCTCCTAATACCTATCATAACCACCTCATCACCCTCCGACGTCTTTAGAACCATGCGCTTAGCCGCGCAATCCAACTTCGCCTGGTACTTAACCAACCAGTCCATCCCCAGAATTAGATCGAACTCTCCAAACGGCAGCTCCATTAGATCAGCCACAAATACTACCCCTTGGAGTTCTAGAGGTACATCTCTATACAGTTTATCTACAACTACAGAGTGGCCTAGAGGGCTTATTACGGTCATCTGCCTAGAAGATATCTCAGAGTCTAAATCCATGGTCTTCACTATGCTACTTGTAACATATGAATGCGTTGAACCCACATCAATCAAAGCAGTAAATGGAGAACCAAAGATTAAGAACGTACCGGTTATGACGTCCGGTGCGTCGCCCTCCTCTCGGTGCCTCTCTGCATACACTAGCCCAGGCTGTCTGGCCTCAGAACTACCTGCACCTCTGCTCGGTGCTCCACGGCCCCGACCAAAACCATTACCTCCTCGCCATTACCACGACCCTCTGCGGTGGTGGTCCATTATTCTGGCGAGTACGTACCGACTCTCGGATGAATCCTAGCCAACTTACGGACAGTCCCTCACACGGTGGTCCAAATGAGCCACACTCAAAACATCCTCTACCACCGGTCCAACATCCTCCCCAATGAGCTTTCCCACAATGGTTACATGCTGGCGGTCCACGACTAGCAACAACAAACCTACCAGATCGATTCGCCCACTCGGTCTAGCCCTTTCCGAGGATTACCAAGACCCGAAGACCCAAAATTCCTCTTATGTGGTTCCTATCCATGCCTTGCCTCACAGACTCCTTAATACCTCGGCTACCTTAGCCTTTTCAACCAGATGAAAGAATTCACGCTCCTGCTAGAGAGCAATCAAGAACCTTAATTCATCTCGCAGGCCATCCTCAAACGAACACACCTCTCGTGTTCGGTAGCCACCATACCCCTAGCATACCGACTCGGCTGAGGAACTCGCCTCATACTCGCTACGATTTACTCCCTAAACTAACCTCGAAATGCTTTCCGTTGCTCATTAATGTAGTTAGCTCCAACGTACTTTTTACGATAAGCGACCCTAAAATAGTCCCAAGTCGATCTTCCGCAAAGATCGTGTCCGAACCGTGAGCCACCTTGGTATGACTCATCTCAAAAAGTGATACTATCCCTTTAATTTCTCTTGATGATCAGATCCGGATCGTCCATGATCCGCTCTGTCGCTTCCAAACCAATATTCACCGTCTTTGGGAGCAACACCGAGACACCTCAAAAACTTCACCCGTTTGCTCGAAGTCGTTCAAGCACAGATTTTCTAGCTCCCGCACCTCCACCTACTCCAACTACCCTTTCCAGAACCCGCAGAGATCGCTTTGTGACGCTGCGTCGTCCCCAGTCTATTCCTGAAACTCACCACCTCCGGTGGTGGCGGTACCAATATCTCATTCTCGACCCGACCGGATCCTACGGGTTGTAAACTGTCATCCTACCTTGACCACGCCCACGACCACGTCCACCTCGTGTACTCATGACAAAAATCTTGTCTGATTTAAAGAATTTTATGCATCAGTAATTATTCCACTGTTTAAAAAGCAAAGTCTTATGAATATTAAAGAAGCTTTTGTTTTCGCAAGTTCACAGAGTCCTACCAGTTTCAGTTTCTAAAGTAATCCACTATTGCTAGTCATCCACTCACATCAACATCAAAATCACAAGCAATAGTAAGGGGTACTTACCTGGGCGGATTGGGGTCGGAGACTCGGTGCCATGCCCTTCAAACCATGCTTTTTTTTTAACAAAACACTTAAAACCAGTATTTAAAACATTTTGGGCCTCGGGCCCACACCCGAGCCTTTGAACTTGGCTCTGATACCACAATTGTAACACCCAAACCCGGTCAATACACCACGATCGAATCTGGTATGTTACAGGGAAAAAGGTATTTGAGAGATTTAGGTTTCCGTTTAAAAGTTTGATGAAAACTCTTTCGTATGTTTTGTTCTTGTAGAAAACTTGAGCATGATTGTTTAAAAAGCGATAGTGTATTTGAAAACCCGGAAATTTTGAAAACTTAATCAGATATGTAAGTAAAACAAGTTTATCTCATTTAGAAATTTAAGTAACCCTTGTTGTTGCTTAAACACATTTTTTTAAGTTAATAAGAAATCACATTCAAGTTTGGAAGATAATTGAGTTTCATTTATTTTGAATTACAGTGTGATACCCGATGGTAACGTTTAAAACACCTCACTTTGCAATTTGAAGAAAACTTTATCTTTCCAAGTTTTAGCAAATTTTAACCCAATTAGTTTGTTAAGGCATGTTTGAAAGTAAATTTAAGCATAAAGACATCCAAAGTAAAATTTTAAAAAGGCCGTTTACAAACCCAACAAATCCAAACGAAAATAAATAAAATAAAGTACCAAGTTTAAAATCAGTGCAAATTCGACTTTTATTTTTGGCATGGGCACCTCGAGTCCACCCCGGCTCCGTGTCCGCGATCTAAGTGTCACCTGAAATGATAAGGGAGAAGGTGAGTCGCAAGACTCAGTGCATAAATCCCCCTCCCGGTATATACAACATACTAACACACATCATAACAAAGCAATACAATTAATGCACCCGATCCTAACCATCCGTAACACCTTTTCTACCCGTGTGGTACCAAACCTTTGGTGGTGCCAAACCACTGGTGACCCAAAGTCACGATATCCATCAATGTGGTGCCAAACCTTTGGTGACCCAAAGTCACGAATAATCAATCTGGGGCCAACCCACGTGTGATACCAAATCATGGCGATAATCCCAGTATCTCAACAAGAAGGCCAACCCACGGTGGTGTTAAACCACGAGGACGAGTCGCTATGAGGTGCCCAACCTCGGTGTCCCAAAGACACAAGTGTGATACCAAATCTTTGGTGACCGTAGTCACGATTCTTATGATGGGGCCAACCCATCGTGTGATACCAAATCACTAGCGTCAATCCGTAAAATCAACCGTGGGGCCAACCCATCGTGGTGCTAAGCCCTTTGGGACGAGACGCGGAGTGGCCAAACCTCCGTGACCCAAAGTCACAAAGTATCATCGTGGTACCAAACCTTTGGAGGTGCCAAACCTCGGTGTCCCAAAGACACGGATATCATATTCCCCTCCACTCATATCACCCAATAACATATCATACTAATGTAAATCGTGCAAATCATGCAATCATGCTCACATGCTCAATATGGCATCTCATAATACATACACCATAAATCATGCTATCATATACCACTACAGATCTCATAATGAAACGGACTTACCCGAATCCGTATCCATACCTCATTGGGTATTATATCGATCAACCATCTTGTCTCACTTTACACAATCAAAGTTATTAACATATTACTCGGTAAAAAGGTGTGTTAGTTTACACACCTTTAAAACGCAACAATCCCAAAGAACGGGTTTAAATCCCTCGATTATCTTGTTCCTAAAATCGACCAAACACGAGATTAGTCACTTATACCTTTTGGCCAAAACCATTAAACCAACGGGGTTAGCGTTTGCACCCTTACCTTACACTTGGTTTGGTTTCCTACCAAAACCTGAACCACACAATGATTCCTCTGACAATCGGCCTTCCCCTAAAACACAAACCATTAGCCTCACAAGCCCTTTGGCATAACAAACTCTAAAAGAAAGACCATTAAAGTAACCTCTTACCACCACTTAGCCAACGTTTAGCAGAGAAGGAAGACTCCTCTTGCTTGCTTCCAGAATCCAAAGGCCCTAACGAAATGATTAAACAAAAGTTAACTCCTTTCAACCAAAACCAACATCAGCCTTAACCAAACCAAAATCGACAAGCAAACAAGGGAGAAAAGAGATGGCCTTTTACCAAAACTCACCTTCTTCAAACGATTGAACCACCAAGCGATATTATCACCACACTTAGATTCTACCAAAGTGCAAAACTAGAAAGAAAAGGATTCGCCAAGGTGTATAACACTCCTATGTTGGCTTTGAGTGGGAAGAAAAGGAGAGTAGAATGAAAAGAAATAGAAGTTGCGACAATGGGGTTTGAGAGAAGAAAAGGAGGTTTGAAGGGACAAGTTGAGAGGGTTTCAGCTTGAGAGAAATGGGAAGAACAAATGGTGACAATCGGCTAAAGAGTTTTGGAAAAGAAAGAAAATAAAAGGTGAAGAGAGGGAAGGTGCTTTCGGTTTGAGTGAAAAAGAAATGGGGAAGGTATTTTGGAAAATGGGGTTTCGACAAGAGGGTATTGAGAAATGAAAAAGAGAATATGAGAGGAAGAGCGAAGCTAGTTTCGGCTCAATAGAAATGGAGAAAGCAAATGGAGCATTCGGTTGGCAAACACAAAATGTAGAAAACAAAAGTGCAAAATTTGGCAAATAGAGTTGCTTGGGGTTTCGGTTTCAAGAAGCAAAATGGAAGAGTTTTTCACTTAGGCTATTGACAAAAAGAAAGCTTTGGCTTACAAAACTTTTGACGAAAATGTACCAAAATGCAAAGTGCATTTGGCACACTCCTACTACACTAAAACCGCCACTCACCCCCAAAGTCTCTCAAAATCCGGCCACAACTCCCTCAAACACTCCAAGCCACCCATTCAAACTAGTTTGAACTAGTCTCCCTCCTAAATTCACTCTCCACCCACCATTTGAACATTTGACTTGGTCCATGGCAGAGTTTGAACTGCCTACAACTTCTCCCCTCCATGCCGTCAAAATAAAAGCCAAAATAGGAGCACTCTGTAGCTTAAACACATGACCTCCTCCCTGCAAGTGGCGTCACACACACAAGCCTCAAGTGGAGCCTATCCTGCCACTCCACCAGCTTCTTTCTTGTACTAACGTTTACCAAATAATATTTATTAACCCCAATTTCTTCAGCTCCCCTCACCTAAGCCTAAAGACTGAAATTTTTCCTACCACTCTGGCTTACACCCAGCTTCCAACTAAGCCCCAAAAACATCAAAACAACAAAATAATCAGACCAAACACATGCAAACCATGCCATAACAAAATAACCCCTAACTCGGGATATTACAAGCTAATAAGGGGACTTATTTACAATATGGTTGAAAGTCTAGGGACTTCCCATGAGAGAGTTCAAGTTTTTTGCTAAATTTTTATGGAAGAAAATGAATGTTAGGAAGATGAGAAATAACTTTTGTGAAAGGTATTGTCATGAAAACACTTAAATGGGACTAAGTTGTAAATGTTGTAATTTGGTAATAAAGATACTAAGCACACAAACAATACTACCCGAGCTAACACAAGCTACCAACTGATACACAAATTTTAGGATGTTACAGGCCATATTCCTAACATGGTCTTACACGGAACCTTAATTATCATAGTATCATGATGTTTGCATTCCCTCTATCCTTAGATTCAATTGAAGACTTATAATTATTAACATCCCGTCAAACCGTATTTAATATTTTCACAGAGTCAATATACGATTCATACAACATCGAAATAATAAATATTTCACTTATAGTTGCATTATTAGCACACGAACTTACCTCGATGCAAAATGCACTAATTGGCGGTCTATTCCGTAACCTTGCCTTTTTCCTCGGTCAAGGTTATTTTCGCACTCTTCTTGATCTAAAATAGTGAAATTCACTCATTCAATCACTTTATAAATCATAATACTTCATAATCTATACTTAGGCAAAAATGACTATTTTGCCCTTACACTTTGGCAAAATTACAATTTTGCCCCTAGGCTCGTAAATCATTTTTTATCACATTTTCTTGTAAAACAAGCCTAGACAAACATTTAAACCTCTTACAAAATAATTCTTAGTATTTAAAATTTAATGAAGTGGACTAGGTGATCTTGACACTTAAAATGATATAAGTACTAAATTCTAGCACATGAGGAGTTAGTGGCAAGGTGGCTATGATGCATGAAGGGTTGCTTGAGGAAGAGGTTCAAGTATCATGGATTGTATTGAAGACTTTATTTTTATGCACCTTTGCATTAGGTGTCGCCAAGCTATTCTTATGGTAGGTTGGACTTTCAAAATTTTTGGTAAGTTGAATAATGGATTTGGAAAGCTTGTATTATGGGATAAGATTCTTAAGACTTATGGAAGGATGGGGGACAAAGGGCTTAGATGATGGAGAGTGTTTTGGAAACTATGCTAAGGCCATTAGTCCATGAATGTGGACGGCATGTGTGGCTAGGGGTGGCGAATGTTGATAGGAAGTTTGGGGGTTTAGTTTGGTCAATTCTTGCATTTTGTGCATCTTTTACATTTTTTCTCAAAAGTTTTCTTCCTTCCAAAATGTGCCTTGGCAATAAGGTAAATTTTGTTTTAGTTTTAGCATTTGTCTTCTTGTTTTGTGTCAAAGCCAAAAGACCATAGAGGTTTGCCAAATTTTTCTTAGGCATTTGGCGAATATTCAATAGAGCCTCTCACATATTTTTATTCTCTTTGAAGCCTAAAACCAACCTTCTTTCCTTCCATCTTTTTCTTCATCTTTAGTGGTTGGCCGAATCTTCCATCTCCCCATTTCATCTTTTTCTTTCTTCCACTTTTGCTCAAAACCGAAAACATCCCTCTTCCATTGTAATTTCTTTCTTTTCCTTCCTTTTTCTTTCTCTTTCTCCACTCTAGCCGAATCCTTTTTGTTGTTACAAATCAACCATAGCCGAAATTTCCTTCACCATTTAACCATATTGCCAAAACTTCCCATTCTCTTTTTAATTTGTCTTGGCCGAATATCAACAAGGGTAGGTCTTCACTTGGTTTTCTTCAAACGGTTTTAGAAGGGGGTAAGTATTCATGGCCGTATTTCCTTTGTTTCTTTTCTCTTTTCTATGTCGTTTTCCTTAAGGACAAAAGCCAAATTTTGGGCATTTGTTAGTAAGGTTTTAACCATAGGAACTTATTTCTTTTAGGTTTTTCGAGACATTGGAAGCAATCGATTTAACCCTATTTCTCTAGCAATCGAAGTGGTAAGTCAAGTGGTAAGGATTTTTGTTGGTTCATTAATCTTTAAGTGGATGTAAAGCCGAAGGCTTGTGAGATTAAGGTTTGTTGGTGTGGCCAAATGGTCTTGTTAATAATTTTGTGGTTTGGCCGAATGTAGGACAAGGAGATCTAGAGAGGTAGATCGGGGCTTCGAGATTTGGTGATTTCGCTAGTGTTAGGTGTGTACCTTGCACACTTTATAACTCGGTTTATATATATATATATATGTATATATATATTAATAAACTAATCATGTTACCAAAGTGGAAAACTATGAGATCTTGATATGATTCCTTGATGAGTATGAACAAGGACACGGGTAAGTCCGTTTCAATATGATGTTGATATATGTTGTTTAATATCATGATCTATGATATATTTGTTATATGCTCATATTAGAGAATGATGGCATGATTTGCATAATAATTGCATGGTTATGGGTGATATGAGAGGAGGGGGAAGATTTGATATCCGTGTCTTTGGGACACCGGAGGTTTGGCACCTCCAGTGGTTTGGTACCACGTTATTTTGTGTCTTTGGGACACACGAGGTTTGGAACCTCATAGCGACTCGTCCAGTGGCTTAGTACCACCGTGGGTTGGCCCCACTTTCGATATATTGGGATCGTTGCGGTGATTTGGTATCACATGTGGGTCGGCCCCACAACTTGATTATTTGTGACTTTGGGTCACCAGTGATTTGGTATCACATTATTGGATATAGTGACTTTGGGTCACGGTGGTTTGGCACCACCGGTGGTTTGGTACCACACGGGTAGAAAAGGAGTTATGGATGGCTAGGATGGGTGCATTATATATATATATATTGCTTGGTTATGAATTGTGTAAGAATATTGTATTAATCGGGGGAAGGATTTATGCACTGAGTCTTGGTGACTCACCTTCTCCTTTATCTTTTCAGGTGATTCTTGATCGCGGAGAAGGAGCCGGATGAACTCGAGGAGTCCATGAAATAAAATTTGGTTTTATAAGAACATCAGTTTGGGTACTATATTTTTTTTAATTTGGTTTATATTTTTATTTGGGTTTGTAATAAGGCCTTTTTAATTATGTTTTTGGATTATTTATATGTTTTGGACTTGTTTTAAATATGGTTTAAAATGTACATGGTTGATATATTAATTGGAGCACAAAGTTTTCAAAATTTCAAATGCAATGGTTTTCAAATTGTTTGATAATATTTTATAACTTAAGTGATTTTGATAACTCATACGTTTTTCCAAAACTTAAGTTTGCGAATTTCAATTAACAACGGTTTTCAACCATTCGCTTGAGTCTTTCATAAAAATTATAAAAGGTTTTCTAATCTATGGAGTGTGACTAAGTTTTAAAAATTTATTCACGGAATTTCAAAGTAAACTATCAGTTTTTAACTTATTATAACTTTTTTCTTCAAATATAGAATAACAAAGAGTTTTCACTAAAAAAATTTATCGTTATCTCGATTTTCTTCAAAATGTTTTCCTTCTGTGGCATGCCTGATTCTGTCTTGGCGTATTGATCGGGTTTGGGGTGTTACAAATTGGTATCAGAGCTAAGTTCAAAAGCTCGACTGTGGGCCCAAGGCCCAAAATGATTTAAAGTATGGTCTTAAAATGTTTTTGTTGAAAATTATATGATTTGAAAGGCATGGCACCGAGTCTCCGGCACCGATTCACCCGGGTAAGTACTTCAAACTGTTGATTTTGATGGTATGACTATATAGTAGTAGGAACTACTCTAGAGACTCAAAACTATAGGTTGCATGTACTCGCGAAACAACTTCTTATTAAAATTATTCATAAAACTGTGTTTAAAAGATAGTGGAATGATGTCTAAGCATAAAACTTTTAAATCAGATAAGTCAAGACTTTAGACATGAGCACTCGAGGTCAAGGTCGTAATACGCGTGGATGCGGTCGAGGTAGGATGGTTATGTCTGAGCTAGTGAGGTCTGGTCAAGGTTCAGAAAATGAGATACCAATACCTCCATCGACTATAGGTGGTGAGTTTCAGGATCAAACGGGGGACGACGCAGTGTCTCAAATAATGCTGCGAGTTCTTAAGAGAGTAGCTGGAATAGGTGGAGGCGCAGGAGCTTGAAAATCTGTACCTGAGTGACTTCGAGCCAATGGAGCTGAGGTATTTCGAGGTGTTTTGGTGTAGCTCCCAGTACGGTCGAATATTGGCTAGAGGCGACGGAGCGAATCATGGATGACTTGGACCTGAATGTTGAGGAAAAGCTGAAAGGGATAGTGTCACTTCTTCGGGATGAGTCATATCAGTGGTGGCTCAAGGTGAGGAACAAGTCAGCATGGAGGATCTTACCTGAGACTATTTTAAGGCAGCATATCAGAAGAAATATATTGGGTCTAGTTATGTTGATGCAGCAGTAAGGCATTTCGAGTTTAGTCCAAGGGAGTAAGTCCGATCGTAATATGAGGCGTAATTTTTAAGATTGAGTCGGTATCTTTGGAGGTATCGTGGTTTTGAACCGAACGATGTGTTTGGTTCGAAGATGGATTGAGAGACGAGCTGAGACTGCTGATTGCTCCACACCAGGAGCGAGAGTTTGCTGCGTTGGTTTAAAAGACTAATATAGCTAAAGGGATAAAGGAATCTGTAAGGCAGAATCACGACAGGAACAAATATAAGAGAAGTTTTGGATCATCCCGTCATGGTAATTCTCGGAAGAGGGTTAGCGAATGGGCGAATCAATTTGGGAGGCTCATATCGCTAATCGGGGACCAGACTGAAAGGTAATCGATGTGGGAAATATCATTGGGGTGAATGTTGGACCAGAGGGAAAGGATGTTTTGAGTGTGGCTCGCTGGATCATCGTGTGAGGGACTATCCACGTAAGCTAGCCAGGAATCAGTCTGAGGGTCAAGGTCATGCTCAGTTCAGAAAGGAGGGACATTCACCGCAGAGAGGTCGTGGTAATGGTAGAGGAAGTAATGGTTTTGGTCGAGGCCGCGGAGCATCGGACAGAGGTGCAAGTAACACTGAGGCAAGACAGCCTGGTTTGGTGTATACAGCGAGGCATCGAGAGGAGGGTGACGCACCGGACGTCATAACCGGTACGTTTTTAATCTTTGTTGTACCATATACTGCTTTGATAGATGTGGGTTCGACGCATTCGTATGTTGCCAGTAGCATAGTAGAGACCATGAACTTAGATTCAA
The DNA here is from genome assembly GCA_025506655.1 of Gossypium rotundifolium. Lineage (NCBI taxonomy): Eukaryota > Viridiplantae > Streptophyta > Magnoliopsida > Malvales > Malvaceae > Gossypium > Gossypium rotundifolium. Next base: position 134,665,271 of record CP106729.1, on the reverse strand, counting down.
AACTACTTAGGAGGATGACATGATTTAGCCCTCTAGGTCACTCAGAAGTAAATAAGTCAGTATAGGGATGTACCCCTAGAACTCCAAGGGGTAGTGTTTGTGGTGATCCGATGGAACTACCGCTTGGGGAGTTCGATCTGATTCTTGGGATGGACTGGTTGGTCAAGTACTAGGTGAGTTTGGATTGTGCTGCTAAGCACATGGTGTTGAAGACACGGTGAGTGAAGAGGTGGTTATGATATGTAATAGAAGAGATTATCTATCCAACGTGGTATCTGCGTTGAAAGCTGAGAAGATGGTCAGGAAGGGCTGTGAAGCATTTATGGTTCATGTGTGTGCATTGGAGGCTAAGGAGTCTACTGTAGGGAATGTCCGAATAAGTGAAGGAATATCTTGATGTATTCTCGGAAGAACTTTGGGATTGCATCCGGATCGTGAAGTTGAATTTGGAATAGATCATATCTTTAATCGCGCTAGTGTCTATCGCTCCGTATAGAATGGCACCAAAGGAATTAGTGGAATTGAAGGCTCGATTCGGAGTTGTTGGATCGAGGTTTTATTCGACCAAGTGTTTCACCTTGGGAGCGCTTGTACTTTTTTCAAAAAGAAGGATGGTACGATGCGGATGTGTATAGACTACCGCTTGATTGAATAAGTCGACGATCAAAAACAAGTATCCTTTACCGAGGATAGATGACTTGTTTGATCAGCTTAAAGGGGCAGCGGTTTTCTCCAAGATTGATTTAAGGTCTGGATATCATCAACTAAAGGTGAAAGAGGCTGATATCCATAAGACGGCATTTCGCACTCGGTATGGGCACTACGAGTTTCTGGTAATGCCTTTTGGATTAACTAACGTGCCAGCAGCATTCATGGACATGATGAATTGGGTATTTTAGCAGTTTTTGGATCAATTTATCATAGTATTTATAGACGATATTTTGGTATACTCCAAGTCAGAGGAGGAGCATGATGCGTATTTGCAAGTAGTGTTGCAGATTTTGAGGGAAAAGCAGCTATATGTCAAATTTAGTAAGTGATAGTTTTGGCTTAGGGAGGTGACTTTCTTGGGTCACGTAGTATCAGTTGAGGGGATTAGAATGGATCCTCGAAAGATCAAGCGATGTTGGATTGGAAGTCGCCTAAGTCGATGGGTGAGATTCGAGTTTTCTAGGTCGGCGGGTATTACCAAGATTTGTCGAGGATTTTCTTTGATCGCAGACCTATGACCAAGTTATTAAGGAAATGAGTTTCATTTGTGTGGACCGAGAAGCAACAAGAAAGTTTCGACAAGTTGAAGAAGATTCGATCAAGCTCGGTTTTGATTCAACTTTGAGGCGTGCAAGGAATTCACGGTGCCATCGTGATGCATCACATACTAGTTTGGGATGTGTGCTAATCGAGAGAAGGGAAGGTAGTGGCTTATGCATCTCGACAGTTGAGACCACATGAAGTTAATTATCCGACGCATGACTTAGAATTAGCTGCAGTGGTTTTTACTTTGAAGATTTGGAGACACTATTTGTACGGAGAGGAGTCGATAGTCTACACTAATCACAAGAGTCTAAAGTATCTTTTGACTCAGAAGGATTTAAACTTGAGGCAACGTAGATGGATTGAGTTGTTGAAGGACTACGACTGTTCGATTGAGTATCATCCGGGCAAGGCTAATGTAGTGGCAGACGTGTTGAGCCGTAAGGTTGTATCAGACCTAAGATCGATGTTTGCTCTTTTAGTTTATACGATGATGGGAGTCTTTTGGCAGAATTGCAAGTCAAGCCGACTTGGTTAGAGTAGATCAAGAAAAAACAGTTAGAAGATGATGGTTTGAATGATCGGAGGTTACAGGTTTAGAATGGAGGTTTAGAGGATTATAGTTTGTCCAGTGATGGAGTGTTGTGTTTCCAAAGGAGAGCTTGTATGCCAAAGGATGTTGAGTTGAGGCAAAGGATTCTTCGGGATGCACATAGCAGTCCATACGCTATGCATCCTGGAGGTAGCAAGATGTATCGGGATTTAAGAGAGCAATTTTGGTGGCCAGGTCTGAAGCGGGAGGTAATTGAGTTTGTGGGTAAATGTCTGACGTGTCAGTAGGTCAAAGCTGAGCATCAGTTACCATCTAAAGTACTTCAGCCGGTGAAGATTCCACAGTGGAAGTGGGAAAGGATCACTATGGACTTTGTTAGTGGATTACCTCTTACACCTAGTAAGAAGGATTCAGTTTGGGTGATTGTGGATCGTCTGACTAAGTCAGCTCATTTCATTCCAGTAAGGGTGGATTACTCGCTTCAGAAGTTAGCTAAGTTGTATGTGGCGGAGATAGTAAGGTTGCACGGTGTACCAGTGTCGATCATCTTAGACAGAGATCCTAGATTTACGTCGAGGTTTTGGAGAGCGTTACATCAAGCTTTGGGTACGCGGTTGGATTTCAGTACCACATTTCATCCACAGTCTGACGGGCAGTCGGAAAGAGTTATACAGATTTTAGAGGATATGCTAAGAGGTTATGTTTTGGACTTCAAAGGCAGCTGGGAAGAGTTTTTACCATTAGCTGAGTTCGTGTACAACAATAGTTATCAGGTAAGCATTAAGATGGCACCATATGAGGCGTTGTATGGTAGGAGATGTCGCACATCTACATGATGGACAGAGTTGGGTGAGCGTCAGATGATAGGCAGAAGTCTTATACTGATCTCAAGCGGAGGGATATAGAATTTGCCGTGGGTGACAAGGTCTTCTTAAAGGTCTCACGATGGAAGAAAGTTTAAGATTTGGAAGAAAAGGCAAGTTAAATCCAAGGTTTGTATAAAATGTTGTGACGAGTGGGACCAGTAGCATATCAGCTCGAGTTGCCAGCAGAGTTGAGTCAGATACACAATATGTTTATGTCTCCATGCTTAAACGCTATCGTTCTGATCCATCACATGTCGTGGCAGTGGAGGAAATAAAGGTGAGTCCAGATTTAACGATAGAAGAAGAACCAGTGCAGATTCTAGATCAAGACGTAAAAGTTTTGCGTAAGAAGTCAGTTCCTTTAGTGAAGGTCTTATGGCGGAACCATGGCATAGAAGAAGCTACGTGGGAACCGGAGGATGTTATGAGGCAGCAGTACCCTCAACACTTTTGATCAGGTAATTTCGAGGACGAAATTATTTTTAAGGAGGTAGAATTGTAACATTCTAAAATTTGTGTATCAGTTGGTAGCTAGTGTTAGCTCGAGTAGTATTGTTTGTGTGCTTAGTATAGCCTTGTGAAGGCTTGACTTTATTTATGAAGCTAGAATAATTCTTAGTATTTAAAATTTAATGAAGTGGACTAGGTGATCTTGACACTTAAGATGATATAAGTATTAAATTCTAGCACATGAGGAGTTAGTGGCAAGGTGGCTATGATGCATGAAAGGTTGCTTGAGGGAAGAGGTTCGAGTAGCATGGATTGCATAGGAAGACTTTATTTTTATGCACCTTTGCATTAAGTGTCGCCAAGCTATTCTTATGGTAGGTTGGACTTTCAAAATTTTGGTAAGTTGAATAATGGATTTGGAAAGCTTGTATTATGGGATAAGATTCTTAAGACTTATGGAAGGATGGGGGGACAAAGGGCTTAGATGATGGAGAGTGTTTTGGAAACTATGCTAAGGCCATTAGTCCATGAATGTGGACGGCATGTGTGGCTAGGGGGTGGCCGAATGTTGATAGGAAGTTTGGGGGGTTAGTTTGGTCAATTCTTGCATTTTGTGCATCTTTTACATTTTTCTTTTCCTCTCCAAAAGTTTTCTTCCTTAGCCGAATGTGCCTTGGCAATAAGGCAAATTTTGTTTTAGTTTTAGCATTTGTCTTCTTATTTTGTGTCAAAGCCAAAAGACCATAGAGGTTTGCCAAATTTTTCTTAGGCATTTGGCGAATATTCAATAGAGCCTCTCACATATTTTTATTCTCTTTGAAGCCTAAAACCAACCCTCTTCCTTCCATCTTTTCTTCATCTTTAGTGGTTGGCTGAATCTTCCATCTCCCCATTTCATCTTTTTCTTTCTTCCACTTTTGCTCAAAATCGAAAACATCCCTCTTCCATTGCAATTTCTTTCTTTTCCTTCCTTTTTCTTTCTCTTTCTCCACTCTAGCCGAATCCTTTTTGTTGTTACAAATCAACCATAGCCGAAATTTCCATCACCATTTAACCATATTGCTGAAACTTCCCATTCTCTTTTTGATTTGTCTTGGCCGAATATCAACAAGGGTACGTCTTCACTTGGTTTTCTTCAAACGATTTTAGAAGGGGGTAAGTATTCATGGCCGTATTTCCTTTGTTTCTTTTCTCTTTTCTATGTCGTTTTCCTTAAGGACAAAAGCCAAATTTTGGGCATTTGTTAGTAAGGTTTTAACCATAGGAACTTATTTCTTTTAGGTTCTTCGAGACGTTGGAAGCAATTGATTTAACCCTATTTCTCTAGCAATCGAAGTGGTAAGTCAAGTGGTAAGGATTTTTGTTGGTTCATTAATCTTTAAGTGGATGTAAAGCCAAAGGCTTGTGAGATTAAGGTTTGTTGGTGTGGCCGAATGGTCTTGTTAATGATTTTGTGGTTTGGCGAATGTAGTACAAGGAGATCTAGAGAGGTAGATCGGGGCTTCGAGATTTAGTGATTTTGTTAGTGCCAGGTGTGTACCTTGCACACTTTATAACTCGATTTATATATATATATATATATTAATAAACTAATCATGTTACCAAAGTGGAAAACTATGAGATCTTGATATGATTCCTTGATGAGTATGAACAAGGTCTCGGGTAAGTCCGTTTCAATATGATGTTGATATATGTTGTTTAATATCATGATCTATGATATATTTGTTATATGTTCATACTAGAGCATGATGGCATGATTTGCATAATAATTGCATGGTTATGGGTGATATGAGAGGAGGGGAAGATTTGATATCCGTGTTTTGGGACACGGAGGTTTGGCACAATTGGTTTGGTTATTTTATGTTTTTGGGACACCGGAGGTTTGGCACCTCTCAACTCATCCGGTGGCTTAGTACCATCGTGGGTTGGCCCCACTTTCGATATATTGGGATAGTCGCCAGTGATTTGGTATCACACGTGGGTCGGCCCCACAACTTGATTATTTGTGACTTTGGGTCACCAGTGATTTGGCATCACATTATTGGATATCGTGACTTTGGGTCACCAGTGGTTTGGCACCACCAGTGGTTTGGTACCACAGGGGTAGAAAAGGAGTTATGGATGGCTAGGATGGGTGCATTATATATATATATATATATTGCTTGGTTATGAATTGTGTAAGAATATTGTATTAATCGGGGGAAGGATTTATGCATTGAGTCTTGGTGACTCACCTTCTCCTTTATCTTTTCAGGTGATTCTTGATCGCGGAGGAGCCGGATGAACTCGAGGAGGCCATGAAATAAAATTCGGTTTTATAAGAACTTCAATTTGGGTACTATATTTTTTTAATTTGGTTTATATTTTTATTTGGGTTTGTAATAAGGCCTTTTTAATTATGTTTTTGGATTATTTATATGTTTTGGACTTGTTTTAAATATGGTTTAAAATGTACATGGTTGATATATTAATTTGAGCACAAAGTTTTCAAAATTACAAACGCAATGGTTTTCAAATTGTTTGATAATATTTTATAACTTAAGTGATTTTGATAACTCATACGTTTTTCCAAAACTTAAGTTTGCGAATTTCAATTAACAACGGTTTTCAACCATTCGCTTGAGTCTTTCATAAAAATTATAAAAGGTTTTCTAATCTATGGAGCTGTGACTAAGTTTTAAAAATTTATTCACGGAATTTCAAAGTAAACTATCAGTTTTTAACTTATTATAACTTGTTTTCTTCAAATATAGAATAACAAAGAGTTTTCACTAAAAAAAATTTATCGTTATCTCGATTTTCTTCAAAATGTTTTCCCTCTGTAGCATGCCAGATTCGGTCTTGGCATATTGATCGGGTTTGGGGTGTTACATGGCCTCGGTGTGAGATTTCGTATAAGACCATGTCAGGGACATGGCATCGATATGATTTTTTTTTGTAAGACCCTATCGGGGGTATGATGTTGATACGATATTATGTGTATGAGACTCAAGAGTGTTATTTAGCATTTTGAGTGATTCAACAGGTATGTTGAAAATGAGAAAGTATGTGGTTGTACCATGAGAGGACAGGTATGCGTCAGAACTCAATTGAGATGAGTTCGGTATATGATGAACCCATGGTAAGTTTATGTATAAACAATTCATTACGAGTATACATGTTGTTAATTAATGGTGCATTGTATGAATGAGATTATTCATGGCTGAGATGAATTGAATTCAATATATGTTGGATAATTCCAGTATGAATCTAATTATAGATAAATGGTGGGCTGTGTTCGATACCATCATTCATATTATCATTTGGTGGGCTATGTGCGTTACCACCTTATAAATTATTAAATGGTGGGCTATGTGCGTTAACACCTATAAATTATTAAATGGTGGGCTATGTGCGTTACCACCTTATAAATTATTAAATGGTGGGCTATGTGTGTTACCACTTTATACATTATTAAATGGTGGGCTGTGTACGGAACCACCAAGAGTTTGGTATTATTCTGAATAGAGCATTGGGAAATTGTTATATATATGCTTCATGATTGTTGTAATAAATAGAGGATTGCATGCTAATAAATAAGAGTACTATATTTGTCACATGGTTAGAATGTGGTAAGAGACAAAATGAGTAAGCTTTATGAGTGATTGAATGGGTAACCATGAGCTTAAGAGTAAACCTCATTATAACACCTATGTGGTTGAGTATAATCAATGAATGTCAATAGTTGATTATTATTTGCATATGATCAAACTATTTTCTGTATTCAAGGTAATTAATCACCTTCCTATTAGTTTTAAATGTTATTTAGTTCTTTAAATCAAATTATTAGCTTGTAAAACCCATGATTTAGGTAAAAGCCGAAATTATGGTCATTAATGGTGGATTTTGGATTTGTGGATAAAAACTTGATTTTAAAGTAATTTTCAACTTGTTTTAACATAATTAGAATCTTTCTAAAGATACTTTGATGTTTTGTTAAGAAATTCTTGAGTTTTAATGAATGCTCGTTCTAAAGGCTAAAACTTGTCAAAATATTTCGATACCTTAAAACGTGTGGTTTTGAGTAGTTTAAAGGCTGGGAATTAGTCGTAGATGAACATGTAGGTGAACGTAATTCATTTCATGTGAAAATATTAAGTGTAGGTTGAGATATTTGAATCTAAAGTTTCTATGTTAAAAGTTTTGGTTAAAAGCTAAGGTAGTTTAGGCTTGTGTTTGTGACTGTGTCAATTAGTTGATGGTTGTTTGGTTGATGGTGTATTTGTATGGTTTTCCTTGTTGAAGTGTCGAAGTCAGTAAGACTTTCAACGAGTAGAGATAAAGACAAGAAAAAGCTTACCTAAGCTTTCAGCTTTCGACAAAAGCGTGCAATTTGGTGAGTGTTTTGGAATAATCGCTCAGAAGCAAATCGCTATGCATTTGGGAATTTAGAAGTAGCCTAAACTCCTACTCTAAATTCTGAGTGTAAGTGTTCTCACATTTATGACAGAATGGGTTGTATGCATGTCGGAGAAATTGAGATTGTGGACTTATGAATATAAATGTAATGCTAGAATATATGCCATGAACATGAGATGACTGTTGTGTATGTGATTATGAGGGTATGTTAAACATGCCATGTGACAGAGATTATAAAGTGATACGAATGTGTATGTGCAATGAAAATGTTCAGAAAAATCAATATGTAATTATGTGTTTTTATTATAGATATTTTGGCCTTGTGATTTAATGAGACTATTGGATATAGTTGGCATGCCATAGGATTATGAGTACTCATTTACATGTGTTGTGATATTGGGGCACTGAGGCCTAGGGATAGAACTCAGAGAGATAAGGGAATGTGAGCCAAGCTCCATTCATCGATATATGTATGTGTGGTGTGTTGGAGAGTGTTAGCTATACGCTTCACTGATGAGATATGATCGACTCAATGAGTCTATGTGTGGTGTGGTGGAGATCCGTGTATCCGAAGTGTGGTAATACAGTCCACTTTATGCTTCATGCTCTCAAGAGGCAATCTATCATAATTTGTACTTGTAGGTGATTCCTATGATTAAATGCATGATTATGGGTGTATATATGAAATTTTATGCAAGTCGTATATGTTAAACAATATGCTATATGTTGCTTAATGTTGCTAGATGACTTATTTGCACAAGTTGTTACTCTAAGCATTCACTGAGCTTGTAAAACTCATCCACTCTATTTTTACCATTGTAGATACTTAGTGCTGGTGTGAGCATTGTGGCCATCGAGGGATTGATCCAAGCAATTTTTTTGTCGTTGTAGTAGGTGTTATTAATTATTCTTGAGTATATAAGTTAAGGCAATGAGATAGATGTTTATATTGGTTTTGTTCAGTATATTTTGGATTAATTGTTTGCATGTTTAATATGTTTAGAAGCATTTGGATTGGGACATCGTATTTTGGATTATTGTTTTAGCTGTTTTGATGATTATTTGATTAAATGAATGAAATATGATGATTAATAATTAAGTTTGAGTGATTTAAGTGCTCATATATGCTGAATTTTTGTAATTAGAAGCAAGGGTATCGATATATAGGTTAAAAAATGATACCTCGGTATTCAAAAAAGTGTAGGGGGTCAGAATAGGAAATTGGTATTGATACCATGGCCTGAGTATTGATACTGAAGGAGTAATTATCGATACACTGAGAGAGGTACTAATATTTTCCAATAAGTTTGGTTTCAGGTGGAAAAAAGTAAGCTATTTTGGTATCGATTTTCCCATGTGGTATCGGAACCACTAAGAAAAAAATATCGATACCTTAGATTTAGTATCGATACCTACATACCATTTTTGGGAAATTTTTCTATGAGGTCCCAATGTTTGATAAATGCTCAAATAAGTTTGAATGTTGCATGTTTGCTTGACTAAGTTTCAAATTGAGTCTGCATGAGTTGTAATTGGCTTCTAAGTACTATCTTTTAAAGCAACTAAGAATATGCATGTTCACTTAACAAAATGTAGTTGTAACACCCCTTACCCGTATTCCACTGGAACCGAGTACAAGGCATTATCGGACTTAACTTGCTTGCACATACAACTTTGGGCTTTAAAAATTCATCCCCAACTTAAAATTTCTCATTCATATGCATAACATCCTTATCTTGGGCCTATGAGGCCTTAAACATACATTCAAAAGGTCTCAGAATTAAACCAGAAACTTTTACGCACTTAGAAAAAATTTGCCTAAATAAAGGCCACACGCCCGTGTGAAATGGAACACGCCCGTATGGTCAGGCCGTGTCACACACGCCCATGTTCCTAGCCCGTGTGGTATTTATTTTCTAATTCGATCCTACAGGGGTTTTCACATGGCCGGACACACGCCCGTGCCCTTGGTACGTGTCCCTCACATGGCCTCCACACGCCTGTGTCTTAGCCCGTGTGCCAAAACCATGGCATTCTATTTTAACTTCATTATGGTCACACGGCCAAGGCACACGCCCATGTCCTTAGACCGTGTGTCGAATTAAATTCCAAATTTTAAGTGCAGAATTTGCACGGCCTGGGCACACGCCCATGTCCATGGCCGTGCCTCCCACACGGTTGAGACACACGGCCATGTCTCTACCCGTGTGTTTACTACTAAGCATACTGACTTGCAACCCTAGCATAAAAGAGGACACACAATCGATCAGCATGCCCATAAGGCTTACCGTGTGTCACACATGGCCTAGACACACGCCTGTGTGTCTACCCGTGTAGACATTAAAAAGGCTATAATCCAAGCCAAATGCCACCTTACATAGCAACCATACTTATACCAATTCATTTCAACATTACTCATGACCCTAAGGCACTTCCAAGAACTCAATTCAAAGCATCCACACAAGCATAAACTTCATAATTTCATCATCATTGAATATAAATAAACTTGTCATGTATTGGCCCAATTCCAATGACCATTTACAAAATGACTTTGATAACATAAATAGCCAACATTTTGGCTATCAATATGACATAACAAAATATCTAAGTCCTATACATGCCATACTCAAAATAAATCTAACTTTGTTATACCATAGAGATGTCGATAGTGTGATTTCTGAACTCCAATGTCCCACGATCCTCGAGTTATCTTGGCAATACTACAAGGAAAAGGGAAATGAGAGGGGTAAGCATAAAGCTTAGTAAGTTTGCATGAAGATAAATAGCAACAAAAAGCTCATGATGACATCAATCCATGGCATTAGATAACCACTCAAAATCTTAAGCACTTTGCCATAACTTACTCGTACTTGTTCTTATCTAGCACATACCATGCCACATATCGTAAACATTCCTTGAGAATTACTCACGGGTACCTGTGTTCATTCAATCACATGGCTTTAGTACTAATCTCATTTCTATTTCCAAGCTTATCTATTTATCCCTCTAAATCACTAGGGATACTCAAAGACGCATATTCATCGTCATTAACATAAACACGAAGCCAATGCCACATCCTAGATGTGGCCTTACATGGGGTCATCTCTGATTGCCGATGCCATATCCCGGATATGGTCTTATATGGAATCTCACATCAAGTATCGATGCCATATCCCGGATATGGTCTTATACGGAATCTCACATCAAGTATCGATGCCATATCCCGGATATGGTCTTATACTATTCTCATATTCAATACTGAAGCCATATCCCTGATATGGTATTATATGGGATCTCAGTTTGGTGTCGAGGCCATGTCCCCGAAATGGTTTTACACGGGACCTTATCCATCTCATGTCTCGATGATAGTATTCTCACATTCATTATAGTCCAATAGGTACTTCAACATCTCAACTTTTATTATCTTTCTCATTCAACACCAATACTCAATTTCATAGAATATCATGTATCATTATAATATCAAACATTCTTAAACATACTAGCATAAATGTTGAATTTATCACATACAAACTTACCTTGATTTCAAAATAAGCTAGATTGTCGATCTAGTCCGATACTTTGTTCTTTCCCCGGTCGAGGTTAATTCTTGGTTCTTCTTGATCTATAATAGCAAATTATCTCATTTAATAATCACATTAATAGTTGCATTTCAATAATCATGCTTTGGCAAAATTACTATTTTGCCCTTAGACTTTTACATAATGACCATTTTTACCCCTAGGCTCGGTAATCAATTCTAATCAAATTTCTACCTTTAACGAGCCTAGGTGAACATCTATTTCTCTTATGGAAACCATCAAAACTCATTATTTCACACATTTACATCACATTTTACAACCTTTACAAAAAGGTCCTTTTAGGTGTTTTCATGGTAACACCTTTCACAAAAGTTGTTCATCTAACAACTAAGACCCATTTTCTTCCATAAAAATGCAGCAAAAATACTTAAAAACTCTCATGCAAAACTCTAAACTCTTCACCATTTTACAAAATAGTCACCTCTTTAGAAAGCTTAAGCTTTAGGGGTTCCAAAAGTACAAATTTTATCAAGAAATGATCACTAGAACACTTACTTGTAAGGAGAAGAGTGTGTTGAAATTTTTGAGCTCTCAACCCCTTTTTTTGCTGCAAATTTTTGGTGGAAGGAAAGGAGAAGAAAGATGATATCTTTTCTTCTTTATTTTATTTTATTTCCTAGACAATTTATCACCTAATCCACCAACTTAACCAATTTTGACATATTTTTTCTCCTATGGCCGGTCAACCATCACTTAAGGGGGCTAATTGCCCTTTAAAGACCTCAAATTAATAGTCCATAGTTATTTGGCACCCTTTTGAAATTTTGAACTTTCGCACTTTATGCGATTTAGTCCTTTTTCGCGATTAAGCATGAAATCGCTAAAATTAAAGCACCAGAAATTTTCATGCACTTATATAATCATGCTCTAACTCATAAAAGAACATGAAAATAATTTTCTCTAACCTCGGATTAGTGGTTTCGAAACCACTATCCGACTAGCCCCTAAATCAGTTTGTTACAGTAGTCTTGATGAATAAGAAGTGAAATGGTGATGTAACATCCTAGTATTCAGGCTTGGCGATCGAGCCGAGTACAGGGTGTTACAACGGCAGTGTGGCAACTCGTGTCCTAGGCCATGTGCATCCAAAATGACCCCTAATGCAAGCCAATTCATTAAGAATTTCTTAGGCACTTAGCCAAACCATTTCCAATCAATTTCACATGTTTAAAATACATTCAAACATACTTAAAACATACGAAATTCATTCAACCTATGTGTTTAACCAATATACCCTCATTGGCACCACAATTCAAATACAATCTAAATTCACATTCAAAGATCATACCATATAAACATGTTAAACATCCAATTCATCCATTCCATTCACATTTAATGAACCAAACATCAAACCATTTTCATAAGGCATATAGCAAATGGTCAAAAACACTTATATAGGTATACCATTGCTATCACATACCACAATCAACCAAAATACTAATTGAGATTCACATCAATTAACACATCTCATACTTCAATTAACACAAAACATATTCATAATACTTATAACATATATATACCAAAACCCTATTTACATGCCACTTATAACTGGACCAAAGTGAACCATTAGTTATCGATTAAGTTGTCGGATAGTGTGATCTCCAAAAGCAATTCAATCGATAGCTCTTATCCGACGATCTACAAGAAGAACAAAAAACAAAACGAGGTAAGTTTGCATAAAGTTTAGTAAGTTCGTAATAAAATTAAACTTTAACTTATCGTAAAGGTTGTAACTTAATCATTTTGCAATTAAAATTCATAAGCAAGGTCATGAGTTCATTATTAGCCTATACATATCACAAGTCTCACAAGGTTAGTGAGCTCACATATACGAAACTTATAACTTTATCGTGTCATAAAACATATACAAGTAAACACATTTGATATACCATTCATTCAACATTTATTCATTTAACAATTCACATTTCCATTTCGAGTGTTCATTTCAAATGTCCATTTTTTACATATTTATCCATTAAAATTTCATAAATACTTCATATAATTATTTCCATATAACCGATTCATATAATTATTTCGTTTATCTATTTTTGTATAAATGATTTATATAATCATTTCATATATCTATTTCTATATAACCAATTCTTATAATATCATTTCACATAACCAATTCATATAACCATTTTGTATAGCCATTTCAAAGTGTTAACCTTAACACAACATGATTCAACAATTCCAAGTCAGTAAACAACAATATATGGATATCTAGAATTCATATTTTTATCCATTTAATGAAACAATTTAACACTACACAATCTTTGTTTTTCCTACGGAACTTTGTAAAATAATTCAATATACAAGTCCAAAAAGCAGATAAAACTCGTATGAGCTAATATAATACAGAGATATATGTGTCAGGTTACCCGTTTGAGCTAAACCAATGACAACACAGAAGAAATATAGCCTGGTCAGGGCTATGTAAACATGTAAGGTTACCAGTCTAGGCTAAACCTTTAAAACGATAACAGATTATCAATCCAGGCTAAATATGTGTCACATGTATATCCAATTCAGCAACAAATGTTGGAGCTTGGTCCAAAACGGGAATCATTTAGAAACCTTGTATATGGTACTTTTACTCATTCCATTGGAAATATTTCAGAAATCTAGTTTATTACTATAAAGTTCGATTTTCCATTTCAGCAATATATATAATTAACAACAATTAATAACAAATTTTAAACTTAGAAGGTAGTATGAACTTACTTACTAAAAACGGCTATGAACACGACATTGAAGTCTATTTTGCTAATTTTCTTTTGCCACAATTATTATCCAATTGATTTGTTTCTTGATATAGAACCAAAAATGATCATCGAAATTTCAAGCTCTCCATGGTGTTTTTGTTCCTCCATTTCGGTAGAAAATCTCAAGGAAGATGATGACCCCCTTTTTTTGATTTATGTTTTTAAGTTTTATTATTATTAATTAAACATAAATTTAACATATAATTATATACAAAAAAATTTAACACACCGTCCATCATCTTTTAAAAATGGTTATTTACCTTTTAAATCCTTAAACCATTATTAAATAAACACTTTGATTAATAAAATTTAATAGAGAATATTTTATGATTTTTACGATTTAGTCCTTTTTCTTTAATCAAATAATTAAACTTTAAAATTTTCAAACCTAATTTCAATACCTATATAATCGCTTTGTAAATATTAAAAAATATTTATAGGCTCGGTTTATTGAAATGAGGTCCCGATACCTCATTTTCCAAAACCACTTGACTCTAGGGACAATCACTTGTACTTAACTATCCATTCAAATTGCAAAAATTATTAAACCAAATTTCAATATAATATTATAATTGGCTCGTAAATATTAAATAATAATATTTGCGGACTCACTCATCGAATTTGTGGTCCCAAAACCACTGCTTCCACTACCACTGAAAAACGGGCTATTACAAATTACATAAATTTTAAAATAAAAATTAAATAAAAAATGATCAACTAAAATTGAATTAATAAATGCCAACAACCTCTTGGCGTAATGGTAGAATTATTATGTTGTACACATGTAAACTAGACTTCAATCCTAAGCAATCCCATTGTAACACTCTTTACCCGTATTCAATCTGGAACTAGATACGTGGCGTTACCGAACTTAACTTGCACTACATATAACATCGGGCTATAAAATTTCGTCCCAACTTAAAACTTTTTCCTTCATATTCATAACATCCATATTATGGGTCTATGAGACCCTAAACATACATTCGGAATGGTTCAGGACTAAACCGGAAACTTTTGCATACTTAAATTTTGTTTTTTTTACTCAAAACAGGGCCACACGCCTATGTGAAATGGAACATGCTCGTGCGGGCAGGCCGTGTGGTCACACACGCCCATGTTCCCAGTCCGTACGGAATATATTTTTCATTTCAAACCTATAGGGGTTTTCACATGGCCGGACACATGCCCGTGTCTATGGCTCGTGTCCTTCACACGGCCTAGACATGCCCGTGTCCTCACCCGTGTGTGAAAAACCTGGGTATTCTGTTTATGACATCAGCAAACTCTTAAGGGCACACGGCCTAGTCACATGCCAGTGTGACGAATTGCACAAATTTGATGTAGGGACACACGGCCTATTGACACACTCGTAGGGCTGGTCGTGTCATGCCCGTGTGTCTACCCGTATGGAAAATTATAAGGCTACTTACCAAGCCAATTGCCACGCTGGAAAGTAAACACATTCACACAACATCACATAGCATTCCCATATCATCATTGGTAATATTTAATCATCACATTTAGCCTATGGTAACCATACTAATTTCACATTCATAAGATGGCACTAACACATGCATGATTATAAAATCGACATAAGCCATTACTCATGGCTGTTTTCAAATTGAACCATAAACCAATTTAGGCCAATACATTTGGCTACATTTACAAGACTTAATTATTCAAAAGACAAAGTTCCTATACATGCCATATTTCAAGAAAGCTTGAATACTTATACCCAAAGTGTCAGCTTGATAGTGTGAAAACATCTCCGGCGATCTCCAACCCGAGCTAGCTAAATTAACCTATAAGAAATAGGAATGAGAGATAAGTAAGCAATAATGCTCAGTAAGTTCATATGCAAGTAATAAACAACTATTGACATTCTTTTATTTTTCTTAACCACAAGAGTATTATAATGTGGTTTGCATTTAAGCTCATAATTATCGCACAATCATTCATAATGCTTACTCTTACCAAATCACATATCACATTATATTTTGCATTCATTTCTCGTAAGTTACTCATAGGTACTTGTATCACCTCATCACATAACTTTAGCACTTTATTTCTCTTAAACATAGATTTAGCTCTTTGCCCCTTGAACTACTCGGAATACCGGAGGATACTCAATCTCATCATACATTTATCTCGATTCTAATGCCATATCCTAGATATGGTCTTACATGGGATCACCTTTTGATGCCGATGCCATATCCCAGATATGGTCTTACACTGGATCTCATCTCACGATGTCGATGCCATGTCCCAGACATGGTCTTATATGAGATCGTATATAGATGTCGATGCCATGTCCCAGACATGGTCTTACACAGGACCTTCCTTATTCGATGTCGATACCATGTCCCAAACATGGTCTTATACGGGATCTACATTCGGTGCGGATGCATGTCCCATACATGGTCTTATACAGAACCTACATTCGGTGCCGATGCCATGTCCCAGGCATGGTATTACACGGACCATCCTTATCTCATGCCATGACATTGGTATCTTCGTTATTCCAAAATTTCAACTGGGACTTTACTTAGCATATTCTCATTCATTTCTCATCAAGACATTATTCATAAATTTCATCGAAATGACATGTATTTCTCAAAATAATAAGTAATTTAAACACAATAATTCATGTAACCTTAAGTTCACACAAACTTACCATGGATTCGTCATATAACGAATTCACTTCATATGAGTTCTAGGTACATACCTGTACCACTCATGATTTAGTCACATACTTTCTTATTTTCGACATACCTGTTGAATCACTTAAAATGCTAAAAGATACTCATAAGTCTCATACATATGATATCGTATCAAAGCCATATCCCCGATATGGCCTTATAGAAAATATCATATCGATGCCATGTCCTTGACACGATCTTATATGAATTCTCCAACCGAGGCTATATCCCAGATATGGTCTTATTCGGAACCTTAACAACCTGGCAATTGTATTCTATTCACTCTTAAAATTAAAATTGAAGATTCTCATTCTTCGACATTTCGTTTAAATCGTAAATAATAAATTTCATAGAGACAAAATATTATTCATACAATATCAAAACGTCACATAGATCACATAAGATTGCATTTTTTACAAATGAACTTACCTCGATACCAAAAAGGTAGAAAGGAACCTAATCATCAATTTCTCTCATTTTTCCCGTTCTAGGTCCGGATCTCGTTTTCTTTGATCTATAACATCACATTTAGCTTATTAATTAGTCACATTATTCTTTGTGACTCAAAAATCATACTATGGAAAAATTATATTTTTGCCCCTAAACTTTTACATAATTACACTTTTGCCCCTAGGCTCATAAAATGATTTTTATTCAATTTCTTTGCATTATAATCCTAGCAGAATCATTTTCATAACTACAACAACCTCCAATTTCCACTAATTCACTCGTGTATGACCATTTTCATATCTTTTACAAATTAGTCCTTTTATGCATTATTCATGAAAATCACTTAGAAAAATATGTTTATCATACATCAAACTTTCATATTCTTCCATAAATCATCAAAATACATGCATGCCATACATGGGTAAATTTTTTGAACATAAACCCTAGCTCAAAATATAGCTAGAAATAGCTAAATCGAGCTACGAGGATATAAAAAATACGAAGAACATTAAAAACGGGGCTAGGAGGTACTTACTATGGAGCTTGGAAAGCTTGAACAAACCCTAGCCATGGCTTCCATGGTACATCCGGCCAAGGCATGAGAAAATGAGGAAGATGATCTCTTTTCTCATGTTATTTTGGCTTTATTTGCCAAATGACTAAAATACCCTTAATGAAAAACAATTTAAAACTTACCTTATCATGTCCATATTTTTCCACAACTTAACTAATGGTTCATTTAAGGACTTCTAATTTAAAACCTCATGACAATTGGACACTTCTAACATGTGAAACTCAACTTTTATACTATTTATAATTTAGTCCTTTTAACTAAATTGAGTGTCCGAACGTCAAAATTTTCGAACGAAATTTTCACGAAATCTTTTCGTGAAATCGTAGAACATAAAAATATAATAAATATAATATTTTTTGTCGAATTTGTGGCCCCAAAACTACTGTTCCGACTAGGCCCAAAATCGGGCTATTACACCCATACCCCACCCCCAATTATTAAAAAAATTAATACATACTACAATTAAAAATAATTTAGAAATACTATTATATTACATCATCGTGAATTAAAAACTAGGCATGATACCTTTAGAGCTAAATTTAAACTTTAATTGGTATATAACTTTAATATCAATTAAGTAATAATTAATACATAAAATCTTTTACTATATTTTAGGCTTAGAATTTTATTAAATTAAAAATAAATTGTCAATCTTTTTTAATTGAGCTACTATAATTTAAAAAAATAAAATTTTCATATATTTTTAATTAATAATAAATTAAATTATAACATTGTGTATTTTTGCTTAGAATTATATTCAAATTAAAACTCAATTAATAATAATTTTAATTTTTTGTAATTAATAATTTTAAATTAAACTACCTACAAAAATTATAAATTAAATTATAATTATTCTTATATGTCAATTTAGTAATATGATAAGAAAATAGAGTATTCTCAAATCGATTCAAAAGTTTCTCTAAACTTGTGCTTTTATATATAATAAACATAGATTAACTTCAATTAATCCTACTATTATTATATTAATAATAATTTTATTTTTAGTATTTAAAATATTGATATTAAATATTATAATTTTAATATTTTAAACATACATATGTATATTTGATAATAAAATAAATTGTCGATAGAGTCTTTAGCTCGATTGGCATCATCATTATTGCCAATGTAGGAGGACGTGGGTTCAAGTGTATTGAAGTACATTATCCTCTTATTTAAGGTTTGAGGAAGGACTATGGATAATTCTAGGTATTGTATCAAAAGAGCATATCGATAAGAATCTATAATGAGATTACTTTTAAAAATAATAAAATAAATTATGAATGTAATTAATATTATTTATTATTTTAATAAAAGTATTTAATTTTATAATTTTAATTTAATAATAAAATTTAACATTAATAATAATTTGAGATTTTAAATACTATTCTTAATATTTTATCAAAAACATTTACATTAATATTTTAATAATAAATATATTATAATCTATGAATATTTAATAATAAATATTTTAAAGTATAAAATATGAATATTTTAATAATATAAATATAAGTATTTGTTTAAATCAAGTTTAACTTCATTTATTCCTTCTTGCTCTAGTGTGCCACTATCCACTCTCATATATGCAATATATGTAACTTCAAGTTTTAATTACATATTATTTATTATTAAGTCTATATAATGTATTAATTATTATAGAAATTTATCTTATTATAAAATAAATACCAATGGTAAAAATAAATGCTTTTATAATATTTGTAACAAATATAATTTTTTTTTTTTTTTTTGTATTTGATTTCAACAACTTTCAAACAATGATTTCAATAAAATTTACCAAATAATGAAGAATAAATTTGGGTGAAATCATCGAAACACAAAAATATCAGAAATTATTTTTCAATATCTATTTTCAATGAAACCAATATATCAACCCAAATTATAAGCAAACTACTTGTAAAATTTGGTATTTAGCCAAATCTACACAAAAGTAGATCAACAAGGAAAGTTTCTTTATTTGTCAAGTGGAATAACAATAAGAATTCTTATAAAAAGTCTAACGCTTAAATTTAAAGTATTTTAGGCAATTGATGAATAATTTATTGAAAATAAAAACATGTAATAACCTAAACTTCAAAATATGTGAAGAAAAATATGGTGGTAACTTCTATCTTGATTAACAAACTTTCCTTCACAAATCCACTTGAGTAGGTTGAAAGAAGTTTTCATGAAATGTCGCACTACAGTTGATGCTTTCATCCTAATAAAGAGAAGCAAAAGAGAGCAAAAGTTTGGGTTCATGAGATTCCGGTTCATATTGGAAGCAAAAAAGGCAATATTCAGTCTTAATGTAACATGGCTTTTTGCCACTATATCAAAGTTAATATGGTGAGATTTGGTGGGAGAGCGTTATATTGGAGGAGAATTCCTAATAAATCGTTGTTGGATAATTCCAAGAAGATGGAAGTTTCAAGTGATGTAAAAGAGTTCAACCAATACGAAAAGTCAGCATCCGAATATCAAAAGATTGAGGGTAAATTGTGTTATGATGTTAATAGTAAGGAATTCTTTTCTTACTTCCGTATTGTATCGTGGAAAAGACAAAGGGATTCTACAAAGCATATTGGTTATAAGGAAATTTTGTCTAGTGAGGATATTAGGATGTGTGATAAAATTGGAAGGAGGCTTTTCTTAGTCGAACTTTTGGATTAAAAGAAATTCATTGAACTCAAAGAGTTCAACTCGAAAATTCAACTATGGTTAGAAGAGTTCAACTCGACATCCAAGCTAGCTTAGGTTTACTACTATAGCCTTCCATTGGATGCTTAGTGTTTAGAGTTATTCAATGACATTGCTTATATTTCGGGCTTTCTTGTTCAGTTTATTGGAAGAACTATTAGATGTTCAGATTTAAGCAAAGTTTGTATGCTTATTAGCAATAATCAGGTTGGAAAAAATCAAAAGTTTTGTCTTTTGTGCAAATAGCTTTTGTGTTAGAGTTGAGGAGGTTGACTCATTTCCAAATTATGGTTTAGGGTTTCATCATCACTTTTGTAACACCCCATGCCCTACCTGAACATCGAGTCCTGGATACGAGATGTCACATTCTTGATTATAATATGTTATTCAATCAAATTTAGGTTATATACGAGCTTACAAAAGCTCTTATGATCAACCGAGGTTAATTGACAACTAAAATGTAAAATTTCCAAAGTACCGAGGTGTCATCGCGACCATGGAACAGAGGATGTTGTACATACTGATAAACTCACGTCACGGCGTTGGGGAAACTATGGTCGTGACATTATTGTCAAGCTTATGTCACGATGATAGGTAAACTGTAGCCACGACATTACATATTGGTGAATTCATGTTGCAACAACGAAAGACTGTATTAGCGATGTCACTTGTTGGAATTACAGCATCTTTGAGCATTAACTTGAATTCCAACTAAATTTAACACCTATAATCAATCTAGCAAATAAATCAAATTCTTATTTGCATTCATTCAATATTAAACATCCCTTCATTAACATGGTAAACAAATAACATTTCAACTTCTAATTTTAAAACATATTTACCTCCAGTTCATGTTTAAGCTAACATTTTCTATTCAAGATACCAATATGACAACTCGTACAATAAAATCAACTCAACCTTACGTACATGCCATTTATTGAAAACAAAATAATAAAAAACTATACAAACATTGTTGAGTTGAGGGTTGTAGTTTGGATTTTGATTCACTCTATGAAACTTCGAGATCTACGAGTATTTGCACATAGAATAAATAAACCGTAAGCTGAGTAATAATGCTTAATGACACTTTCATGATTCAAATCAATAATACAAAAGCAATAACATGTTAATATTACAACAAAATCATGAACTAGTTCTCAATTCATATCTTATGTATAAAAAAATGCATACCTTATATCATTTGATAAACTCATGTTAGTATAGCATCCCAAGTTTTCTATCATTGAATCAAATACATTTGTATCCCATTTCTTATCACTAATTCATTTCATTTTCTTTTTTTTCCCCTCAAATTTATTGATTCATTTCATTTTTTTATCAGCCCTCATGGCTCATTTCAAACTGATTTGCATGATCTTTCACATGCTATCATTTGTTACATTTTATATATATAAATAGTATACAATTTTTTATTATCATTTCATACCAAATATCATTTAACAAGTTAATGTTTTAAAATCCCTATTGATGAGACACAGACTCAAGATGGATACATTGATCATCCAACCATCACACCAATCTGGCACCCAGTGCTTAATTAGAACGTTCAAATTATAAATTGCAGTTCTTGCCTAATCAGTATAACCAAAGTAAAATTTGTTCCGCACCTCATCAGACGTCTGAAGTATCATATGCACTCTGCGCCTCATCGGTATAAACTGAAGTTGTAACGGCTGTTTTTAGCGAAATAAAAAAAAGTGGTTTCGAGACCACAAATCCAAAGTCAAAAAATTTATTTTAATATTATTTTGAAGTCTAAAGCATGATAATATGATAGTATAAAAATTTTGTTAAGAAATTTTACCATTTGTATGCTTAATTTGTGAAAAATGACTAAATCGCATAAAGTGTGAAAGTTGTGTTCTATTAGCTAAAGGTGTTAAATAGCTATAGAATTTTAAAGTGAATGTCCTTATATGGTAATTAGACCATTAAAGGTGATATTGGATGTGCATGGCTTGAAAATTTTGTTATTTTTAAAGTTTGGTAAGGTTAAAATGATTAATAGTCAATTAATGAATAAATAAAATAAAACAAAATGCCATCATTTTTCTTTCTTCAACCTACCAAAATTTCCAAAAAATATTGAGGTTTTTGAAGCTTAAAATTCAGCCAAGAGAAGTCCTTGCATGTAAGTGAATTTGGTATTTTTTTTTATGTTTTTGGAATCGTTGTTGCTTAACCTAGCTAATTAGGGGATTAATTTGTAAAATGGTTGAAAGTCTAGGGTTTTTCCATGAGATTATTCTTGTTATTCTTGAATTTTAATGGAGGAAAATGAATTCTTGTTGTTAATTAAACAACTTTTGTTAAGTAAGTTTTTAATGAAATTGCCAATTAGGGGTTAAATTGTGAAATGTGAAAATTGTGTGGTAAATGTGTTAAATTATGAAATGTATGAGCTTATATGAACATATAGGATATTCGGCTAGGGTTGTGTAAGAACAAAATTGCATGAATTTCATTTTACGAGCCTAAGGACTAAATTTTAAAAAGGTTAAAAGTATAGGGGCAAAATAGTAATTTTGTCAAAACTTGAATTTTGGATTGAATTGAATAGAATAATGATTAAAGTAGTTAATTTGATTATGTAGATAAAGAAAAGCAAACGAACTAAATTAGATCGAGGAAAGGACAAAGTTATCGAATAAATGATCGTTTTTCGTCATACGAGTTTGAGGTAAGTTTGTAAAAATTAAATTGTGTATTTATATACATTAATTGAAAATATATGTATTGAATTGTGTAAGTGGATGTATAAATTATTGAATGCATAGTCGATGAAGTATGAAGAATACTGAGCCCTTTTTGAACATTAGGAATTCGTAGGATACAAATGACATGTCATTAGGGTTACCGTTTTGGTTGAGGTCTTGCATGTGTTGCAGAATCACCATAGCTCGTATGAGCTTACCGATTTGCAGCTCGTATGAGCTTACTGATTTGTAGCTCGGAGGAGCTTACCTTTTTCGCACGTATGAGCCTACATGTTCAAAAATTAATAGATTACAGTTCAGTACACCTCGTGTGTACTACTCGCGTATCTAATGAGATTCTAAGTGGTTCAACGAGCATAGTGTTATTATAAGATTATACAAGTTCGATATGGAAAATTACAAGTATTTACATGGAAATGATTGATATTTGATATATGTTTACATGGATTACATGTTACAAGTACATGGAATTAAATTAATTGATGAAGTCATATATGATTCTCGATTTTATGTGAATATATGGCTAACATGATTATGGATTGTATGATAGATTTTGGCCAAATTGAGTTGTGCCTTGCTTTGATGTTACTTAACTTATAGTCAAATGGTAAGTCTAATTTTGTATCACATGAACTTACTAAGCTTAATTGCTTACTCTGTTTATTTTTCTGTGTATTACAGTGTTTCGGAAGCTCACTCAAATTGGAAGTTGTCGAAGATCGCATCACACTATCAAACGTTATTTTTGTACTTATGACTTTATATTTTAGGTTAAATGGCATGTATAGGTCATTTTGGCTAATTTTAGCCTTTATGTTTTATTGTGTATTTAGTCATTTGATTTGGCTTGAATTTGATTTATTTTGTTATGTAAATAAGTAATTGGCCTTATTGTATATGATGTATGATTGTCATGTAATGCCTTGTTTGTGATTTAGTATTCAGTTACTAATTGGTTGAAGTTGAAATGTGGTATGCATGTTGATTTTAGGCACAATATCTCATAGGTGAGGTTAATCATTTAGGTATACTTTAGAAGTATATTTTGTAAGTTTTAAAGTGATCATTTAAATGTGTTTATGGATACCATGTTGTATGTATGGAAATATATGTCATAAATTTGATATTGGTTGGTTTTAAGGGTCTATTTCTGCCATGGTTATATGAAAATTGATGTGTATAGGTTGGTACCAATGTGGGTGAGGAATATGGCTTGAAAAATGGCCTATTTTTATCCACACGGGCAGAGAAAAGGGCGTGTGTCTCAGCCGTGTGTGACATACGGCCAGATGACACGGCCGTGTGTCCCCTAATACTTATATAGAATTCAAGTCAGTAGTTTCACACGGCCTAGCACACGGGCGTGTGGCTTGTCTGTGTGGCACAAGTCAGTATTCCCTCAAATTTTCACACGTCTTGGCACACGGGCATGTGGTCATTGTGGACCGAGGTCGATGAGTTTGTAGAACCAGCCGGGATGAGTTATTGCCCACAGGGTAGACACGTGCATTTGTCTTGGCCATGTGTCACTGGCCACATGGACGTGTACCTCATTTTTCGATTTCTTGAATACCAATTTACACCATTTTCAATGTCTATTTGGGGAGTTCGTAATGTGGACTGTATGAATGTATTTGAAAGGCATTTGTCTTGGCCATGTGTGAGACACATTTTGGGTCACTACTGTAACCTCATTTCGATTGCCACACGGGCATTTGTCTTGGCCATGTATACCGCCCATGGACGTGTATCCCCTGCATTTTGAAAATTTTCAATGTTTTTCTAAAAATTTCTTGAATACTCAATTTAGTCCCGCACCATTTTCAATGTCTATTTGGGGCCTTTTAGTTCGTAACAGGGACTGTATGAATGTATTTGAAAGGATTTTGATTTGAATTATAATTGATTATGAAATGTCTAATTGTTTAAGTCATAAGTTCGGTAATGCTCTGTAACCCTGTTTTGGCGTCAGATATGGGTTAGGGGTGTTACATTTATTGAATCAGAGCTATGATTTAGTCAATTCTCAGACTAACGTAGCGTATGTGAGCCTAGCTATACATGCCATTTATAACATGTGATAGTGTGATGACTTCTGACAGTTTAAAATCATGTTTTCATATAGAAATGGATTTCAATCAAGCAAATTTTGATGATATAAAAAGTAATGTGTCGATCGCAAAGTGACTTCTTCTAGATCGAGACCTATATTTGAGGGTCGTGGAGGAGAGGCTAAGGAAGCCTTTTTCCATATGATGAATGAATGGTTCACCGAGTTCATACGGATGAACTCGGCTGCTCAACAACCTCCACCCCTGCCTTTTCCCCAACCGGTCCCTGTAGCTCCTCAAGTTTTAGAACCCGTACACTTGAGCAAACCACCTATTGATAAAATTTGAAAATATAGGGCCGAAGATTTTAGAGCTACAGTTGATGACGACCGTGAGAGAGCCAAGTTTTGGCTTGAGAATATGATTCGGGTTTTCGATGATTGTCTTGTATGTCAACGAAATGTGTTAAATGTGCCGTGTCTCTTCTGGAATATGCTACATACCAGTGGTGGAGCACTTTAATTTCTGTAGTACCGATGGAATGGGTTACATGGGAGTTTTTTCAGATGGAACTTAGAAAGAAATATATAAGTCAACGGTTCCTGGATCAAAAGTGCAAAGAATTTTTAGAATTGAAACAGGGTCATATGACCATATCTGAATATGAAAGAGAGTTTGTAAGACTGAGTAAGTATGCCCATGAATGCATTCCAATAGAAGTAGTTATGTGTAAATGTTTTGAAGACATTTTGAATAAAGACATTAAGCTGGTAGTTGGAATACTTGAATTGAAAGAATTTGTTGTGTTAGTCGACAGAGCACACAAAGCCGAGGAGCTTAGCAAAGAAAAGTGAAAAGCTGAATTTGAAGCTAGAGATTCGAGGAAGAGATTTATGGGAAAGTCTCATCAATCTGTATTGAAGAAATATAAAGAACATCACTACTGTCCTACTGGTTTTGCGAGGCATCCTAGTCGAGATAGAGATGCGAGACACTCTAGTCCTAAACCCCAGAATACAGTTATAGCTAGTGAGGGTAGCATTAGGAATGCTAAACCTGAGTGTAAACACTACAACAGGCCATATTATAGCGAGTGTCGAGTTAACAGTGGAGCATATTTCAGGTGTAGTTCCTTCGACCACTACCTTAGAGATTGTCCTGAAAAGTCTAAGAAGGAAAAAGCTCAAACCGCGAGGCCAAGCAATACAACTGCTAGAGGGAGACCACTCTGAAATACTGGAAATATGAGTGGTAGCAGAGAAGTAACAAGAGATTCTGCAGTGAGATCCGAGGCACGGGCGCCAGCCAGAGCTTATGCCATTCGCGCTCAAAGATGCGTCGACACCAGATATTATCACTGGTACCTTTTCTCTCTATAACACTGATGTAACTGCTTTGATTGATCCTGGATCAACCCATTCTTATGTGTATACGAGTTTAGTGTCTAGTAAGAGTTTACCTATAGAGCCCACTAAATTCGTGGTTAAGGTATCGAACCCCTTAGGACAGTAGGTCCTAATTGATAAAGTTTGCAAGAATTGTCCTTTGGTGACTCGGGGTTATAGTTTTCCAGTAGATTTGATGCTTTTACCATTTGATGTGTAACACCCCTTACCCGTAATCCCCGCCGGAATCGAGCACGAGACATTATCAAACAATTTACCTGATCGCCACTTAGGCTCAACGTGACTACTCTTCTCGAATCGCTTCAACTACTTCACACTCAACCTATGAGATCTCAATCGTACCTACGAGAACTCTCGAGACCATATCAGAAATTTTACGATCCATAAAATTTCTTTTCATCTAATCAGGGAGTATACGCCTGTGCTAGATGACACACACACCCGTGTGTAGTCACACACGCCCATGTGCTCACACCGTGCCCCAAAAACCCCAACATTCTGTTAAAACTCACACGACTAGGGCACACCCATGTGAAATGGGGGCATGCCCGTGTACCCTAACAATATGCCCGTGTTTTTCGCCCGTAGGAAGTTACTAACTAATTTAGCACAGCCTGGACACACCCGTGTCTCCCAACCGTGGGGAGCTACTGACTTGATCCACACGGCCTGGGCACACGCCCATGTCCCTACTGTGTGTCTTACACGGTTCATGCACACGGCCGTGGGATTTGCCCGTGGCCTATTCTAATTAGTAATAATAAGGTACAGGGTTAGCACGGCCTAGACACACGCCCGTGTGTCTACCCATGTGGCACATGAAGGCTATTTGCCAAGATTCTAGCATCCCTATATCTTACTCTACATGGGTTTATTCAACAAACTAACAAACCTCTCTTAATCCACATGCACTCACATTGATAACATTGAAATTTCATAAATGATAAAATATGCCATCATTCTTGGCAATTTACAAAATTAATGTCTTAGCAAGAGTCAATACACCTTTGGTCAAAATAACAAAATAATCTAACTAGTCTAGTCCTAAACATGCCATATACAAAATCACTAATCTAATTATACCGAAGTAAGTAGATAGTGTGGGCGGTCTTCTAGTTATCGGCGTATCCCGGCTCAGCTCTTAAGCCCTATAAGACAAGGGAAAGAGAGAGGAGTAAGCTTAAAGCTTAGTAAGTTCACATGTAAACAATATAACACTCTAAGATGAATGAACATTTTTATAGCATTATTTGCTAAGCAAGAAATCAATCTACATTTAGTATTAGGCTTACTCATTTCCTCCATTCACATCTCCCAATCACATCACAAGCATGATGCATACATCCAATAACGGTTTCCCTGCACTAAGCATCACATGGTCACTTAATGTAACACATCACCAACTCAAAATACATTACCCGGTGGTTTCTCACTTAGCCCACCATCAGTCTTCATTAGGGTGGTATCGTACATAGCCCACCAAGAAGGTTAATTACGGTGGTATCGCACATAACCCACCAGAAAGGTTAACAGATGATGGTATCGCACACAGCCTATCAAAATTAAACAACAAGGTGGTATCGCACTTAGCCCACCATCAAAATTTTATATAACACACCTACCTATCTATTCCATCATTCATACAAGAATTATTCATTAACTACCACTTTCTATCTACTTGAATTATACATGTTCTCAATTATGCTATGCACTGATTAATGACAATAGTGTGCATGTAAAATGCATCGTTTACACGTAAACTTACCTCGATGCAAAACGTGTTAGCTAGCGATTTACTCAATCACCTTGCCTTTCCCACGGTCAAGGTTGATTCCGCGCTCTTCTTGATTTGGGTGAGGATAAGTTTCTGAAATCTCAAGGCTTTCAAAACTCTTCTTTTGAGTGTAAAAATCAGTGGAAGAGGAAGAGAAGAGAAAAAAGATGATGGCCTTCCCTTATTTTATCATATTTTAGTCAACTAGTCAACAACTATCACCAAATTTGACTAAAAATTAATGCTCTTGTCCCCCTAGCTTCCTATGGCCGGCCATCACTAGATGAATGGCCTAATTGCACTTTAAAATCCTCCAAATTTACATTTTATAGCTATTAGGTACCCCCACCTTATAAAATAGAACTTTTGCACTTTATGCGATTTAGTCCTTTTTCACAATTAAGTACTCTATTGCTAAAATTAAAGCACCAAAAATTTTGATATAGCCATATATTAATGCCATAACACATAAAATAATACTAAAATGATTTCCTCAACCTCAGATTAGTTGTCTCGAGGCCACTGTTCTGACTAGCCCCAAAATCGGGCTGTTACAACTCTCCCCCCTCTTTTTGGGATTTTCGCCCTCGAAAATCTTTCCAGTAAAGAGGTTTGGATATTGCTCTCTCATGGCTTCTTCCGGTTCCCACGTAGCTTCTTCTACACCGTGCTTTTGCCACAACACTTTTACTAAGGCTATATCCTTATTCCTCAACTTTTCACTTCTCGAGCCAAGATTTTAATCGGGTCTTCCGGTCGTAACTCAATTTTCGTGGGAAAACCACATGCAAGGGATCGAAACGATAACGCCTTAGCATTGATACATGGAACACATTGTGAATTTTCTCTAACTCTATCGGTAAAGCCAACCGATATGCCACTGGCCCAATCCTTTCGGTAATTTCGTACGGCCCTATGAATCTCGGACTCAATTTACCCTTTCGACCAAATATCAATATTTTCTTCCACGGCGACACTTTCAAAAATACTTTGTCACCCACTTGAAACTAAATTTCTTTTCTTTTCAAGTCTGCGTATGACTTTTGTCGGTCTGAAGTAGCTTTTAAACTATCCCGAATCACTTTCACTTTTTCCTCAGTTTCTTTAACTAAATCAATCCCATGGATTTGCTTCTCACCCAACTCGGTCCAATACAAAGGAATCCGACACTTACGACCATATAAGGCCTCATACGGTGCCATCCATATGCTCAAATGATAACTATTGTTGTAAGTAAATTTGACCAAAGGTAGGTATCTTTCCCAACTACCTTCGAATTCTAACACACAGCATCGGAGCATATCTTCAAGAACTTGGATTACTCTCTCAGACTGACCATCAGTTTGAGGATGAAAAGCAGTACTAAAATTCAACCTTGTACCTAAGGCCTCTTGTAACTTCTTCCAAAACTTCAAAGTAAATCTCGGGTTTCTATCTGAGATAATGGATATAGGCACTCCATGTAATCTTACTACCTCTGCAATATACAACTCTGCTAACTTATCTAGTGAATAATCAATACGTACCGGTATAAAGTGAGCCGACTTCGTTAACCTATCAACGTTAACCCATACAGCATCTTTCTTTTTCGGTGTCGAAGGCAACCCCGTCACGAAGTCCATGGTGATCCGATCCCACTTCCACTCGGGAACCATCACTGGTAGAAGTAATCCCGAAGGCACCTGATGCTCGACTTTCACTTGTTGACAAATCAGACATCTTGTTACATACTCCGAGATGTCTCTTTTCATTCCTGGCCACCAATAGAATTTCTTCAGATCATTGTACATTTTTGTAGTGCCTGGGTGTACTGACAAATGACTATTATGTGCTTCTTGTAAAATTTCTCGAATTAGCTCATCATCTTTAGGTACAAAAATTCTATCATGGAATATTAAACAACCATTTGAACTTACCCGAAATTCAGAATCAGCTCCTGATTCACACTTAGCTCTTTTAGCTAACATCTCACTATCATTCCTTTGAGCTTCACATATTTGTTGGACAAATAGTGGCCTAGCTCTCAACTCAGCCAGTATAGCACCATCATCGTACAATGACAAACTCGTGCTCATAGTTCTCAAAGCATACAAAGATTTTCTACTTAAAGCATCTACAACTATATTTGCTTTCCCTGGGTGGTAATCAATCACTAGCTCGTAGTCTTTCAATAATTCAAGACATCGTCGTTACCGTAAATTTAACTCCTTTTGATTCATCAAGTACCTCAATCTCTTATGATCCATAAAAATTTGACACTTCTCACCATATAAATAATGTCGACAAATCTTTAACGCAAAAACGATTGCGGCCAAATCTAAGTCATGAGTCGGATAATTCTTCTCATGTGGTTTTAGCTGTCTCGAGGCGTAAGCGACCACCTTACCCTCTTGTATCAACACACAACCGAGACCATTTAAGGACGCATCACTGTAGACCACAAACTCCTTTCCTGACTCAGGCTGTACCAAAATCGGTGCTTCTGTCACAATGTTTTCAATCTCTCAAAACTTTGTTGGCATTTTTTAGTCCATTCAAACTTAACATCCTTGTGCAATAATTTCGTCATCGGAGTAGCAATCATAGAAAATCCCTCCACGAACCGCCTATAGTACCCCGCCAAACCCAGAAAGCTTCTGACTTCCGACACATTCCTCAGCGGTTTCCACTCCACAATAGCTGAGATCTTTCCCGGATCAACTCTAATGTCAGAACACCACGAAAATGGGCCTATGCATTTCTTTTTATTATCTGAAATGGCATGTCTTATGTGTTATGAATGTATTATGAACATTTTTGGAAACTTGGAAATGTAAGAAATGATTTAGAAATGTTAAGTTTCAAAAAGAGGAAAGTGAACATTTTGGAAACTTGGAAATGTTAAGTTAAAAGAGGAAAGTGAACATTTTGGAAACTTAAGTTAAAAGAGGGAAAGTGAACATTTTGGAAACTTAAGTTAAAAGAGGAAAGTGAACATTTTGGAAACCTAGAAATGTATGGAAATGTTAAGTTTAAAAAGAGGAAACTAAGGCAAGGTGGGCTTAAAAAAATTAATAGGAGGAATTTGACACACAAACAGGCTTGGAAAAGTGGCCTGAAGATATCACTTGAGGCCCGGTGGGTGACGCCACATACAAGGGTATTGGGCCTAGGTTCGAGTCACTTGAGGAGCAAATAAAGGAGTTTTATTTTTGCTACAAAGAGCGAGGAAGTGGACGGCACTAAGGAACCCAAGGAAGAGTTTTATTCTCTTTAAATTTCGTCTAAATAGGAGATAAATAATAGATTTATTTATCATTATTTTAGGAGATAATTGTTGGATTAATTCTTTTAATAAAGTGATAATTCAAAGGATAAAGTTATCAAATTAGAAGAGTGGTGGCCAAGTAAGGGATTCTGAGTAGTAATTTCGGCAATAAGAGGAAAAAAAAGGCTACTCATCAATTTTTCTTCCTCCACTTCTCTCTGCAGAATTTCTTAGTGCTCTCCTCTCTTCTCTTCTCTTTCATTTGTTAAGCCGAATCTATAATCCACCATTGCCAAAATTCTCAAGTTTTCTTTTCTTTATTTTTGTGGAAACCGAATACCCCAAGAGAACCCCTAGCCGACTTCTCCATTAAATCCTAAAAGCCAAAACCTTATCATCTAGTCATCAAGGCCGATTCTTTAAGGGGCTTTTAACAAGGGTGCTGTCGATTTCTTAAAAGGGGTGTATTCAGGATTTAAGAATTGTCAACTACAAGAAGGTATCTTTCGGGATTTCAAGGATCTAAGGAATTTCGATAGCATTAAGGAAGCAAGGATCCAATTCGGGATTTAAGATTTGAAGGTAAGCACCTATGTATATTCGGCTAAAGCCTAGATTAGTATTTAGATCTGTTCTTTAAATATTCAAAATAGCCGAAACTAACAAGTTAATAAATCTAAGGATCAGTCGACTACAAGGAAGAAGAAATTCTTTTCCCAAAGGTACACCATAGGCTACATGTTCCCTAGTTATTCGGTGAGTTTCGAGATTTAAAATCCACAAGGTAAGTATCTATAGCATTCGGCCAAGGCACGTATTGATACTAAGATCTATTTCTTACATGTTAAAAAGTCAAACTAACCTATGTAGAGATTCGGTGTTTGGCGAAAACAAGGAGGAGTATAGCAAAGTTTTTGGATTTGAGTGATAAGCAAATCGGCATCAAGGTAAGTTTTAGTGTACAAATCCTACTAGGATTTGATTTTGTGTACGAATGGGTTTTCATTAAAACTTTAATATGGGCGAATGTAGGGAGTTAAAGATCTAAGGTAGTAGATAGGATTTTGGGATTTCAATTGAAATTGTTAAGTTTAATCGGTGTGTACCCTACACTAATTTTAATAAGATTCATGGCTATAATAAATATATGCATGTTTATAAGAATGTGAATATGGCTAAGGTACCATGTTATGGTACAAAGTACTGTGCACGTTCCCACTCCTACTAGGATTACGAAATATGTTATATTTTAACATGTGAAAAGTGACATGAATGTGAATTTAAGTATGATATGCATGATATGAATAATATGGGCATTCGGGTTATATGAGAAAGGGGAAGTGAATGTGGTGACTTCGGTCTCACTATCTGAATGTGGTGACTTCGGTCATATTATCTGAATGTGGTAACTTCTGTTACATTATCTGAATGTGGTGTCTCATGACACAACTATTTAATCTAGTGGCTATGCCATGAATTTTATATGGGTGATGAGCACGTCGACTGCAGCGGCTGCCTTCGATGGTGTGTAGCGGATGGAGGGTTGACTTAGTAGTCCCCACGGTGTGCAGGTTGGTACGGGGATGTGTAGCGGATGGCATCTAGGTTTTGGGTTCGGGATTGCATCATTATCTTGAATTATTATGTGAACATGATATGTATGGTATGCCTAAATCTATTAAATTTTAGTGTTGGTTACACATTGAGTCTGTTGACTCACCCCGTTGTGGGAACATGTTTCAGATGATGAACAGTGATGGACCGGGATGGCAGAACTTGTGGTGGCCATGCTCAGCTTAAAGTTTTATTTAATTTGGACATTTTATTTTATTTAAGTACTCTACAATTTTATTTTGGGTTTTGTTTTATGTAATAAGGCCATAGTGATGATTTTATTGTTGTTTTATTTACTATGTTACAAATTTATGTTATTTAAAGATTAAGTCAATTTAATTTAAAATAAACTTTAAATATTTTGTCACCTGAAATAAATGGGTTTTCAATATAAAAATAAACTTGTTTTCAACTCGAGCCCAACCCACAAACAAACTATCTTCAAAACACACAGTTTTCAAAGTGTTCAAAAGAATTTTGAACCGGTTTACATCGAGGAACATACCAGATCTGGTCCAGGCTCGTGGGATGGGTGTGGGGTGTTTCAAATGCCTTCCCATGACACAACATGTCCTAGGAATTTGACGTCTCGGAGCCAAAACTCGCTCTTGCTAAATTTAGCATATAATTGCTTGTCTCTTAAGGTCTACAAGACAATTCTCAAATGCTTTGCATGATCACACTCATCTCGGGAGTAAACCAATATGTCATCGATAAAAACAACTATGAACTTTTCCAAATACGGTCAAAAGATACGGTTCATTAAGTCCATAAAAATCACAGGAGCATTCGTTAAACCGAACGGCATGACCAGAAACTCATAATGGCCATACCTCATCCTAAATGTTGTTTTTGGCACATCTTGTTCCTTAATTCTCAATGATAATATCCGGATCTCAAATCAATCTTGGAGAACACATAGCTCCCTTTAGTTGATCAAATAGATCATCTATCATGGGTAAAGGATACCTATTTTTCACCGTCACCTTGTTGAGCTGCCTGTAGTCTATACATAATCTCATCGATCCATCTTTCTTTTTCACAAATAATACCGGAGCACCCCACGAGCGAAAAGCTTGGTCTTGCAAAACCTTTATCCATCAACTCTTGCAACTGGACCTTTAGTTCTTTTAACTCCAACGGCACCATCCTATATGGAGTGATGGAAATAGGTGCCGCTTCGGAACTAACTCAATTCCGAACTCAACCTCTCTGATTGGAGGTAGTCTAGGTAACTCTTCTGGGAATACATCCGGATACTCACATACAATTGGCACGATTTCAACCTTTGCCTCAGACTCTTGACTATTTAGTACAAATGTAAGATACGACTCACATCCTTTTCTCAAATATTTCTCAGCTACCATGGAAGAAATCATCACCGGTAGGTTATCTGACTCACCTGATTCAACCTGAATAACATCTCCATTTTCACACTTCAATTCAATAAATTTACTACCACAATTCACTAAAACGCTATGGGCAGTCAACTAGTCCATACCAAGAATCAAGTCAAACTCATCAAATGGCAGTAACATAAAGTTTGCCAAAAAATAATGACCCCTAACTGTCAAAGGACAGTTCCTACACACCTTATCAACTAACACCTGTTTTCTTAGGGGGTTTGGTTTAGTCCTTTTTCATAATTAAGTACTCTATTGCTAAAATTAAAGCACCAAAAATTTCCATATAGCCATATATTAATGCCATAACACATAAAATAATACTAAAATAATTTCCTCAACCTTGGATCAGTGGTCCCGAGACCACTATTCTGACTAGCCCCAAAATCGGGCTATTACATGATGAGTTTGATGTAATTTTGGGTATGGATTGGCTAACTTTGCATGATGCGGTTGTGAATTTTAGATGAAATATTATTATGTTAAAATGTCAGAACAGTGAGAATCTTTGTATTGAATCGATGGTTCAAATTGTTTGCCAATCATGATATTGACCATGCTAACGCAGAAATATGTGAGAAAAGGTTGCGGTGCTTACCTTGCGTATGTACTAGATACAAATATGTCTGAATTGAAGAGTGAATCAGTACCAATGGTTTGTGAATATCCAGATGTATTTCCAGAAGAGTTACCCGGTTGCCACCGATCAGAGAGGTTGAGTTTACTATTGAGTTAGTATCTGGAATATCGTTGATATCAATAATTCCATAAAGAATGGTTCCGATAGAGTTGGAAGGTTGCAAAAGATAATGAATAGAGGTTTTGTATGACCGAGTTTCTCACCCTGGGGTGCACTAGTTTTATTTGTGAAGAAGAAAGATGGATCAATGAGACTGTGTATCTATTATTGACAACTCAACAAGGTTACGATTAAAAATAAGTATCCTTTGCTGAGAATTGATGATTTATTTGATTACTTGAAAGGAGCAACAGTATTTTCAAAAATTGATTTGCAATCTGGTTATTATCAGTTGCAAGTTAAAGATTTGAATGTGTTGAAAACTACGTTCTGAACCAGCTACGAGTATTATGAATTTCTTGTTATGTCGTTTGGGTTAACTAACGCTCTTACAGTCTTTATGGATTTGATGAATAGAATTTTCAGACCGTATTTAGATAGATTCATTGTTGTATTCATTGATAATATTCTGATCTATTCCTGAGATGTGTATGAACATGCCGAGCATTTGAGGATTGTGTTACAAACGTTGAAAGATAAACAAATATTTTCTAAATTTAGCAAATGCAATTTTTGGCTCCTAGAAGTCAGTTTTATTGGACACATTGTATCGACGGACTGCATTCGAGTGAATCTGAGCAAGATTTCATCGTTATTGATTGGAAACCACCGAGAAACATATCCGAGATCAAAAGCTTTTTGGGTTTAGTGAGATATTATCAAAGATTTGTTAAAGGGTTCTCAATGATAGCTACACTAATGACTCAGTTATTACAGAAAGATGTGAAATTTGAATGGTCTGATAAATGACAAAAGAGTTTCAATCAGATGAAAGCACTATTAATCAAGCACTAGTTTTGGTTTAGCCTGAGTCGAGAAAAGAATTTTTTACTTTCAGTGATACGTCATTGAACGATTCAGGATGTGTTTTAATGCAAGAAGGCAAAGTGATAGCATACACTTCCAGGCAGTTAAAGCCGTATGAAAAGAATTATCCAACACACGATTTGGAATTGGCCACAATTGTGTTTGCATTAAAGATTTGGCGGAACCATTTGTTCGGTGAGAAGTGCCACATATTTACTGATCACAAGAGCTTGAAATATTTGATGTCACAAAAAGATTTGAATTTGAGACAACAAAGGTGGCTCGAACTGTTGAAAGATTATGAGTTAGTGGTTGATTTTCACTTGGGGAAAATGAATGTAGTTGAGGACGCATTGAGTGGAAAATCCTTGTTTGGCTTGAGAGCAATGAATACGCGATTGACCTTGTTTGATGATGGTTCGATCTTAGCTGAGTTAAAAGTTAAACCGATGTTTTTACAACAAATTTGGCAGGCTCAGAAATGTGATAATGAATTGCAAGCTAAAAGAGAGTACAGTGTGAGTTGACTACTAATTCAGAGTTTCAAATCAGATTCAATGATTGTTTGTTGTTCTGAAATAGAATTTGTGTACCGAGGAATCCGAACTTATACAAAAAATTTTGCACATAGTAGGAGCTTGTCTATTCATCCAGGGAGTACTAAGATGTACGGTGATTTGAGACAAATGTACTTGTGGTTGGGTATGAAATCTGACATTTCTAATTTTGTGTTGAGGTGCTTGATTTGTCAACAGGTTAAAGTCAAACATCAAGTGCCTTCAAGACTATTATAGCCAGTGATGATACCAGAGTGGAAGTGGATAGAGTTATGATGGATTTCGTATCGAGATTACCTCTGCCTCTAAAAAAGAAAGATGTTATCTGGGTTATTGTTGATCGGTTGACGAAGTTCGCCCATTTTATTCCGGTGTGTACGAACTTCTCTCTTGATAGACTAGCTGAGTTGTATAGTTTTTAGATTGTCAGATTGCACGGATTGCCAGTTTCCATTATTTGGATAGAGATCCGCGGTTTACATCCTGATTTTGGAAGAAATTGCAAAAAGCTTTGGGTACGCTATTGCATTTTAGCACCACATTTCATCCTCAAACCAATGGTCAGTCTGAGAGAGTGATTCAGATTATCGAAGACATGTTTCGTTGCTGTGTCTTAGAATTCGAAGGTAATTGGGAAAAATATTTACCGTTGGTTGAATTCGCGTATAATAATAGTTTTCAATCGAGCATTAAAATAGCACTATATGAAGCTTTATATGGTCGTAAATGTCGAACTTTATTATACTAGACTGAGCTTAGTGAGGAAAAGATACACGGGATTGATTTGATCTGTTAAACTAAAGAGAAGGTGAAAGTGATTCATGATAGTCTGAAAGTCGCTTCAGATAAATAGAAATCATACGCGGATTTGAAGCGTAAGTATATTAAATTCCAAATCAACGATAAAGTATTTCTGAAATTATCACCTTGGAAAAGAATTCTTCAATTTAGTCGCAAAGGAAAGTTAAGTCCACGATTTATCAGACCGTATGAGATTATCGAGAGAATTGGGCCAGTGGCTTATCGACTTGATTTACCGTCAGAGTTGGAAAAGATTCATAACGTGTTTCATGTATTTATTTTACGATGGTACCGATCAGACCCATCGCATATAATTTCTCCCACCGAAGTTGAGATTCAACCCGACAAGTCGTAGAACCAAAAATCGATCAGAATTTTAGCTCGAGAGATCAATGAGTTAAGAAAAAAAGAGTAGCTTTAGTAAAGGTTCTTTTGCATCGTCACGGTATTGTGGAGGCTACTTGGGAACCTGAGCTGTAACACCCCTCACCTATATTCAATGCCGAAATGGGGTTACGGAGCATTACCAGACTTATAACACATTTAAACATACTTTTCTCATACATTTAATCAATATAAACAATCATCATTAAATCTCAATCAATATGTCCCTTTTATGAGCCTAAGAGGCCCTAAACATGATTTAGAAGTGGTTAGGGACTAAACTGATAACTTAAGAAACTTTCACGAACTTATAAAAATTTTCTCAAAATAGGGGGACACATGCCCGTGTGGCCAGGCCGTGTGTCTCACATGGCCAAAAGACACGCCTGTGTCACAGGCCATGTGGACATTCGAAATGGGAGCACATGGCCGTGTCCCAGCCTATTTCTAACCCGTGTAACTCTCTGAATTGGGTCACATGGCCAACACACACGCTCGTGTGACTAGCCTGTGTGCCCTAAAAATGGCCATACATGCCCGTGTGCCAGGCCGTGTACTAGGTCGTGCCAAACCTGTAAGGTATACTGACTTATGCCACACAGCCAATTCACACGCCTGTGTGTGAGGCCGGTGGATTTCAATTTCAATACCAGGGGACACACGACCATGCAACATGACCATGTGTCACACATGGCTAAGACACACGCCCATGTCTCTGCCCATGTGGACAAAAATAGGCTATTTACCAATCCAATTTGCCACCCACAATATCATGCACCAAAACAACCCAAATGGCACCAATTCATAGCACAATTGAACATCTATTCTAGTCACATTCAAGACAATTTCATACCATTTCCAATACTAATAACCAACATGCTTATAACTTATTTTTTTCTCAATCAAAACATACCAAAACATATATACCAATCCACTAGTTAAACCTTTATCAAATATAAATCATTTTGTACGATTTCACAAGCATGATACCAATTCCACAAACTTTATAATATAGGTCATTCACATATCCATCCATGACCTCAAATATTAGCCATATATGCACATATAAGCATATAACCAAATCCACTAATTTAAGCCAAATCTCATGGCTATATTTACAAACCAAACCAAAACATATACATTTACAAGCCATTTCAAATGACCAAAATCATTACCAACCCATGATGAAAATGACTCAAAATACCTAAATATGTCACATACATTTACAAGCCATTTCAAATGACCAAAATCATTACCAACCCATGATGAAAATGACTCAAAATACCTATACATGCCACATACTTAAAATACCAAAGTTCAAAGGTAAGTGATAGGTGGTAGTGTGAAATGATCTCCGATGATCC
Source organism: Gossypium rotundifolium (assembly GCA_025506655.1). Taxonomy (NCBI): domain Eukaryota; kingdom Viridiplantae; phylum Streptophyta; class Magnoliopsida; order Malvales; family Malvaceae; genus Gossypium; species Gossypium rotundifolium. The sequence continues at coordinate 134,626,021 of CP106729.1, read as the reverse complement.
CCGAATCTGAGCTAGCTTTGAAATTTCTATAAAACATGGAAAAGCAACAAAGTAAGCTATATACCTTAGTAAGCTCGTATGTTAACAATGAGAAAATATCACTATTCATTAATCATTCAAATAATAGAAAGCAATATACAACAATTCTATTAAATCACAAAGCTATCAATGATCATTCACATAACTTACCAAGGAACTCATCAATTCTATAGTTTCAATACTTAATTCATTTTCATTTGTACCTGTACCATCTTGTACCAATCTCATACTCAACCACATCTTTCATTTACCCGTTGAACCATTTGGAATAGAAGTCGGATACTTAAAAGGCTCACACGATAAATACCTATACCATGGCCCATAGCCAAATTAAGGTAACTTATCCGAAATACTAATATCATGGCCTGAAGCCAAACCAATCGATATGCATGGCCCTAAGTCAAATTAGTTTATCTCACACACAAAGTGCTATATCATGGCTTGAAGCCAACTCATTGTATCTCCTAATGACATGTCACTAGTATCCTAAACTATTCCTAAGGTTCAAACGGGATTTTGAACTGTTGAATCATCGTCGAATCATTCCCAAACTTTTTCGTAGTCACATAATCATAATTTATGCTATATCAAAGCATATAGAATACATTTTAGATGATATTATAACATATGAACTTACCTCAAAGGTGAAAACGGTAAAATAGGTCGTTTAGTCAATAACTTTCGTTTCCCTCCGATTTAAATCTGAATTCTATTTTCTTGTTCTAAATATATTCAAAATTAACTTATTCAATCATCTATGTATTCAATTTAGTCCAAATCACACTTTAAAACATGTTTACACTTTTGCTACTAAACTTTCACATTTTTACAATTTAGTCCTTATTTCATAAAATAAAAAATTAATGAAATTCAAAATAAACCCATGCTAGTTGAATTACAATTATGCCCCTAACAGCCCATATTTTTCATTTATTTCACATTTTAACCATGAATTTTATAGTTTTCACAAATTAATCCCTAATTTGTATTTTTACTAAAAATCACTTAACAAAATAGGTAAAACTAATAACAAGATTTCATATTTCATCATCAACCATAAAAGAACACATATTTTCATCAATGGAAACTTTCAAAATCTTTAAAAATTTTGCAAAATAGTCCTTGGGTAGCTAATACTAGATGCAACGATCATAAAAATATAAAAATCATTAAAAATCGGGTCAAAAACACTCACCAATTTAAGCTTGAAGTTGTCGAACCCTAATGGCTTCCATAAACATTTTCTTCTCTCCATTTTTGATTGAAAGAACCATAAGAGATGATAACTTTTATTTTGGTTTTATTTATTTAATGTTTATTAACATATTTACCTAATTAACCTTAGTATAAAACCATTAAAATCACATAATGGTTGTCCATAATTGTCCGCTCATGCTATTAGTGGTATAATTACAACATAAAGCCTTCAAACATTTAATTTCATAGCTATTAAACCCTTTTAACTTATAGAACATCACTTTTGCACTTTACGCGATTTAGTCCTTTTTATCAAATTGACTAATCAAATAGTAAAATTTCTTAACGAAGCTTTCACACAATCATATATTCATGCTGTTGACCTTAAAATAATAATAAAATAAATATTTTGACCTCAAATTTGTGGTCCAAAAACCACTATTCTGATTTAACTAAAAACAAGCTGTTACATGTGGAAACCATGAGAAAACAATACCCAAACCTATTTTCTGGTAAGATTTTTAGTACGAAAAGTCCTAAGTGGAGGAGAGTTGTAACGACCATTTTTAGTGAAATCGGAGCAGTGTTTCAGAACCACAAATTCGAAGTCAAAAAATTTATTTTAATATTATTTTGAATTCTATAACATGATAATATGATAGTATATAAAATTTGTTATGAAATTTTACCGTTTGTATGCTCAATTTGTGAAAAAGGACTAAATCGCGTAAAGTGCAAAAGTTGTGTTCTATTACTAAAGTAGTTAAATAGGTATATAATTTTAAAGTGGAGGTCCTTATATGGTAATTAGACCATTAAAGGTGATAGTGGATGTGCATGGCTTGGCAATTTTGTTATTTTTAAAGTTTGGTAAGGTTAAAATGGTAAATAGACAATTAATGAATAAATTAAATCAAACAAAATGGCATCATCTTTCTTTCTTCAACCTACCAAAATTTTCAGTAAATATTGAGGGTTTTGAAGCTTAAAATTTAGCCAAGAGAAGTCCTTGAATGTAAGTGAATTTGGTGTTTGTTTTTATTGATTTTTATGTTTTTGGAATCATTGTTGCTTAACCTAGCTAATTAGGGGATCAATTTGCAAAATGGTTGAAAGTCTAGGCTTTTTCCAGGAGAGCATTCTTTTTATTCTTGAAGTTTAATGGAAGAAAATGAATTCTTGTTGTTAATTAAACAACTTTTGTTAAATGAGTTTTTAATGAAATTGCCAATTAGGGGTTAAATTGTGAAATGTGAAAAAATTATGGTAAATGTGTTAAATTATGAAATGTATGAGATTTTATGAACATATAGGATATTTGGATAGGCTTGTGTAAGAATAAAATTGCATGAATTTCATTTTACGAGCCTAAGGACTAATTTGTAAAAAGGTCAAAAGTATAGGGGCAAAATAGTAATTTTGCCAAACTTAAATTTTGGATTGAATTGAATAGAATAATGATTAAAGTAGTTAATTTCATTATATAGATCAAGAAAAGCAATGAATAGAATGAGATCGGGGAAAGGACAAAATTATCGAATAAACATTTATTTTCCGTCACACAAGTTTGAGGTAAGTTCGTAAAAATTAAATTGTGTATTTATATACATTAATTGAAAATATATGTATTGAATTGTGTAATTACAATTTATAAATTATCAAATGCATAACCGATGAAGTACAGAGAATACCGAGCCCCGTTTGAACCTTAGGAATTCGTAGGATACAAATGACATGTCATTAGGGTTACTGTTTTTGTTGAGGTCTAGCATGTGTTGCAAACTCACTATAGCTCGTATGAGCTTACCGATTTGTAGCTCGTATGAGCTTACCAATTTTTAGCTCAAAAGGGCTTACCGTTTATTGGTCGTATGAGCCTACATGTTTAGGAATTGATAGATTACAGTTCAGTACACCTCATGTGTACTACCCGCATCGAATGAGATTCTAAGTGGTTCAACAGGCATAGTGTTATTATGAGATTATACAAGTTTGATATGAAAAAGTACAGGTATTTACATGGAAATGGTTTATATTTGATATATCTTTACATAGATTAGGTGTTACAAGTACATGGAATTAAATTAATTGGTAAATTCATATATGATTCTCGGTTTTATGTGAATATATGACTAACATGATTATGGATTGTAAGATAGATTTTAGCCAAATTGAATTATGTCTTGCTTTGATGTTACTTAACTTATAGTCAAATGGTAAGTTTAATTTAGTATCATACGAACTTACTAAGCTTAATTGCTTATTCTGTTTATTTTTTCGTGTATTACAGTGTTTCAGAAGCTTGCTCGAATTGGAAGTTTTGAAGATCACATCACACTATCAAACGTTCTTTTGGTACTTATGACTTCATATTTTGGGTTAAATGGCATGTATAGGTCATTTTGGCTAATGGTAGCCTTTATGTTTTATTGTGTATTTAGTCATTTGATTTGGATTGAATTTGATATATTTTGTTATGTAAATATGTAATTGCCCTTATCGTATATGATGTATGATTGTCATGTAATGCCTTTTTTATGATTTAGTATTAAGTTACCAAATGGTTGAAGCAGAAATGTGTTATGCATGTTGATGGCTCAATATCTCATAGGAGAGGTTAACCATTTAGGTATACTTTAGAAGTATATTTAGTATGTTTTAAAGTGATCATTTAAATGTGTTTGTAAAACCCCAAACCCGGCCTAGACGTTATGACCGGATCTAGCATGTCACATAGAAGGGTTGTTTAAAACTGCGTGTTCGTTAAAAAGTTGTTTGTATTCTTTTTGAAACTTCGAGCTTTGTTGTTTGTGAAACTCAGATTTGTTTTCATGGTTTCCTTGTAAAAATTTTATTATTATTATTGTTGTTGTTGTTTCGAAAACTTTGTTTATAACAAAAATCAGGTTCGGTGAATTTTGGAAATGTGATATTTTGAAAATAGTTATTGTCGTTTTATGAAAACCCAGATTTTAATCGATTACAGTTTGAATATAACCAAAAAGAAAGCTTTAAAGAAAATTTAAAGTCCAATGGCCTTATTACAACATTAAACCCAAATTAAAAATAAATCTCAAAATAAAGCAAAATGGAAATTTACTAAAGTTTAGAAGTAGTACTCCAATGTATGGCCACCACAGAGTCCTCCGCATGACCCAAACCCACAATGTTGGGGATCACCTGCAAGGTTAAAGTAAAGGGGTGAGTTACGAGAACTCAGTGTGTAATCCTCCAATCAGTCACTAACTGGGCTTTGTCCCGTACAGAAGCAAACTGAGCCAAAGCCCATCTGAGCGGTGGGTGAAGCCCATCTGAGCAGATCGGGTCGAAGCCCACCAGATGTAGACTGGGCTAAAGCCTTATTCGATAACAATCTAGGCCTTAGCCCTATAAAGATGATCATGCAAACAAATATGCAGCCCAACCTAACAATTCATCCGCTACACACCCTCGTACTAGCCCAACACACCTGTGGGGACCAAGTCAACCCACCTTGCCAAAACACACAAATATTGCAGACAAGATGCTAATTACAGAATTTATGGCAAAGCCACCAGAATAATAGAATATACGTGGCATAGCCACCAGAAAGAATTGTGGCAGTGCCACCAGAATAACACTTCGTCCGATCATCAATATCCCAATCCCATGCAGAATGTCATGTATGCAAACACATATCAAAATGATGTATGAAATGAATTACCATAATAACCAGTTAAACAGAATACATACAATCATACTAATCAACCCTTAAGGGTATAACAGAAATTTTACCCTCTAGGGGTATTTCGGTAATTTACCCTCTAGGGGTATTTCGGTAATTTTGCATTTAACAGACTCTCCGAAGGCCTACTGTCGCCTCAAGCGACATAGGACCCTTTTTGGGTCTCTACGGAACTATTGGGCCTAAAACCCATTTCAGGCCCAAATGGGCCCACACGCTCGTGTGGTCCAAAACGCATGGTTCTGTTTTAGATTTGCAGATTTCGTAATCAAACCTATCGTTTGATAGTTTTCCAACAATTTTGCCCTAGACGGCCGAATAGCCCATTGGGCCTATTTGACCCATTTCGGCTCGATCAGGCCCATTACAGTCTCAGTTTTGCGAGAGTACTCGTGACACTCTCGATGACCTACCGTCAGTATTTGCATTTCGATTTACCACTACGAGTGTTCATACGCTCGAGTGGTCGCAGATGCCAATTTTTCGGCTTCTTGGCGTTCGGCCGAATCATAGAACATGGCAAGCATGCATTCGAAGGGGTGTGAGATTACACACCTGATTTGGAATACATAACATGATACTCTCCGAGGCACCTAAGGATATAATCGGTTAATAGTTAGTCTAAAACTATAACACCCTGGTTCTAGGGGTTATGCATTTAGTGCATAACTCAGGTGTTGGCATACTTTAGTGAGTGGTTGGGTGAGTTTTAGGGGTCTTGAGAACCCTAGAAGGTAGTGGAATGCCTTAGAAAATTTTTAGTTTTTAGTGCTAAATAGGGGGAGCTTGGCTATGGGGGTTTTGAAAGAAATATTTGGGGAGGTTTAGACACAAGAATTCCTTTGGAAGAGTGGCAAGGAGGCACCACATGAGGCATGGAGAAGTGACGCCTCAAGGGAGCTTTGAGGTCTTAGGTTCGAGCTGCAAGGGCAGCATTTTGGTTTGTTTTTGCGTCATGAGCAAGGGGGAAGAGTTGGTTTCAGTTTTGGCTCCTTAAAAGGGGGATTTTGACTTGTTCAAATCATTTTAAATGAGTGGCAAAGAGAAGGCTTGGGTTGGCTTTATTTTGAATTGTTTGAAGGGTTGGTGTAGAGTGAAACTAGGAGGTAATCAAGGGATTTGGGTGAGGAGTGAAGTGTGGGACGGCTAAAGGGGTTGGCATGTTGACTTTTTCAACCATGATGGTTAGGGGGGAGTGGCTGAATTCTATAAAAGGAGGGTGTACTCTTCCTTTGCCGAATTTTAGCTTTCATTCTAAGCCTTCACCCATTTTCTTCTCATACTCTAAAAACACCTTTCTCTTTCACTGGTGCACCTTAGCCGAAACTTCAAGTCACCTTTCCTTCCATTTTCCTTCTTCATCTACTTTGATTCAACCACCTTCAAAAGTCAGAGAGCTTTTCTCCTTTTAGGAAGTGATAGCCGAACCTCTTTAAGCCATCAACATTTCTTTACTTTCCTATTTTCACCAAAGCCGAAAGTTCACTTAGCCGAAACTTTGCTTTCCTCTTGTTATCTTGCTAAGCTGATTCTTTAGGCCGTCAAGTACTCTCTCTCTCAGTCTCTGTAAGCGTGGTAGTAAGTAAGCTCTCCCCTAGTAATCGATTTTGCTTCTTTCTCTTGTGGGGTGCCGAAACCAAAAGATGGTTTTAGTATTTTGGTGATGGCCGAATGTTATTATTAGGGCCTTGATATTGTTTCTTTCTTGTGTAGCCAAAGGAAGGGAGCACTAAGGATCTTTTAAGGTTCGATTCATCAAGGTAAGGAAGTGGTAGGTGTTCGGCCAAAGGCCACCTTTTTGATGTTTAAGAGGTGAGGCCGAATTAATGTGGTGTTGTTTTAGGATTTGGCGGTGTTGTAGAGCAATGGATTCAAGTTGGATTGGTAAGCAATGTTGGTAAGATTCAGTAAGATTAAATACTTGGATTTATGGCTTGGAAGATTAAATTTTCGATCTGATTAAGCATTTTGATGGAGGTGAACACCAGTCAAGGAGGGCAAGGAAAGCCTCACCCGAAGTTCAAGAAAAGGGTCGCTCTCGGCGGTTCGGGATTGGCCACGGGGTGTGGGGGCGTCGAGCAGCAGATTAGGCGATTGTCGTAGTCTCGCTTAGCGATAGTGTTGGGATCGAGTTTAGAACTTCAAGTGATTAGGTGCGTAATCATCGCACTATTTCTTTGCTTACTTGCTTGCTAACGTTTATACATATGTACGATGTGAGGTAGCCGATCATAATGGCTTAAGTGGTAAATACCCATGTTTTGGTAATCGGATATCAGGTGAGTAAGTTTGTGATGTTAAGTTATTATGATGTATATGATGTGGTAATGATATGAAATGTATACTTATTTTATATGATGATTTGACATGAGGCCCTTACATACATTCATGGGAGTTGGGTTTGATCGAGGAAGGAAGGGTGTACACATTGATGTACGTGGTCTAATGTCAGCCTCGGGCTACATTAGCGATTGATGAGTTGCTGTGTGCATCATCAAGGGAGATGTTGGCTAGGTGCCCATCTCGACAGTTGTTCGCTATGTGCATCACCGCAGACATGATTCTTGTCGGGATCACTTATGTGATCGGTGGCTCGCCACTGACCTTGTGCAACAGGTCCGCCGAGGTAAGAATTGTGGGATCACTTTCGGTTGTGATCGGTGGATTATACTACCTTGAGCAGGAGTCTGCTAAGGTTGGAGTAATGGACGGACCTAGGTTTGGGTGTGATGCATGATTACATGAATGGTTCGTGGATTGTATGGATATGGGCCAAGCCCATATGTGTGGAAATATGTGTTATGGTCATGCACTGAGTCTGTGGACTCACCCAATTATTTTCTTAACCATTTCAGGTGATGCGTAAAGTTGGACCGGATCGGAGAGGACACAAGGTGGCCCATGCGAAGAAGATGTTAAATTGTTTTAAGTGTTTTTTTATATTAAGTATCATGTTTAATTATGGGTTGTAATAAGGGCCTTATTATTACTATTTTGGTATTATTTTGATTGTGGGTCGATTAATTTGAACTACTATTTGAAAATGATTTTATTTTTAGCAATCTATTTATCCAATATATATAAGTTAATAAAATTTTAATTTGGACATCTTATAATGACAAGTTTTCTTATACTATTAAATAAACACTATTTTCAAAAGTTAGCAAATTTTTATGTTTAATGCTAAAGTCAAAAGATTTTCAACCGTCTTTCCGCAGTGACATAACCAGATCCGATCAGAGCTCGTGGGCCGGGTTTGGGGGTGTTACAAAAACCTTAATACAACTTCTTCTAAGTATTGAGATTGATTAAGAATATACATCACTTACCAAAATTTCGAGAATTTCACTGCAAGGGAAGTTGTATAAACGATTCCTTGGTTTAAGCTCGTCGAGTCCCTTGCAACGTTGAAATCGAGAAGAAGTGTTAGCCATTAAAACTCACATCTAACTTAAAATTATAGGGGCCTTTCGGCAAGAATAAGAACAACCCAATATTAAAACCCCAACACTTATATTCAGCCACAACCTTACTTACCAACCAACTCTCGAAAACCAACTGTTAGAAGAACGACGAGAGGGTATGCTAACCCTCTAATAGATTCGGCCTAGCCACAAAAGTCAAGAAGAGAGTTTAGGTTTTAGAAGAGAATAAGAAAGAAAAGAAAAGAAAGTAGAGAAAGAACAACCATTACCTTAGATTAGAGATAAGTCAAATGAGAAGAAAGATTCGGCACAAGCAGCAAACCCAAACGCATCAAAATTCAGCTATGGAGTATAAATCGAAATGAAAAACAATGAAAGAACACAGGCCAAAATATTGGTGTAAGAAGAATTCGGCTATTAGCAAGAGATAGAAGAAATAGTTTCAACTTGGAGAAGAGAGGGAAGATTCGGCTTATGGAGAAGAAAAGGTAGAAGACAGAAAATGAAAGGAAGATGGAAATAAATGGACGAAAAGAGAGAATATGAGAGTAGGAGAAGATTCAGCTATAGCACAAGGTATAAGCACAACCTCGAATTGGAAAAAAGATGAAAAGAAAGACTTCGTCTAGCAGGAAATTGCAATGAACCAAAATGACCCGAAATGCTTAAGGGGAAGTACACAAAAATGCAAGAAAAGCTAAGAAGAGCCTAGAGACATTCGACACTCTTTTCCTACTCAAGGGCGAATATGCACTCTTCCAAATGACCAAACTTGATCGAATCTCCCCCATCCACTTCCCCATAATCGGCCACTACCTCCTCTCTCCCCCAATCCCTTGATTCCCTCTATAATATTCTCCTTGCATTTCTCTCTTCCACCCATTCAAACGGATTGCTGAGTCACCAACCTCCAAGGTAGAGTTTTGACTGAACTCTACTTCTTCCATCCAGCTATCACAAAAATAGAAGCCTTGATTTTTTAATTGTGGTATTTGAACCTTCAACCTCCTTGCACTTCCCTTGACACCACACCACCTTGCCATATGCTCCACTGGAATCTTAAAACATGCGCAACTAAAGATAAGTCTATAGCCAAAGTCTAATTCTATTTAAAAAGGTAATTTAAAAGAAATGCAAGTGCCAAGACTTGAACCTTGGATCCCCTTATTTCCCTATGGCATCACCTCCTAGTCTCCCATGTGGCACCACTTGCCACTACACCACAACTCCTTTTGTGACATTTCTCTCCATATTTTATTCTTAAAGCCTACCTACTAACTCCTAGGGTTTTATTCACCTAAAACCAAAATTTTCCTAAAGCTCAAGTTTGATCCCGGACTTCATAGAAGCACCATAACCTTCCAAAATCACTCACCTAATAGGTCTAACTTGCATTAGTGCTGTTCTCTCGTTCTCAAAAATTTTAAACTCTCCCACGCCTAAGGTCCAATGGGCCCAATTCTACTAGGCCAAAATTTGGGGCGTTACAAATCTACCCCTTAAAGAAATTTCGTCCTCGAAATTTCTAGCTATCTAACAGTGATTTAGCACAGGCTACTCTACTGTGCTACCGCTGCGCACTCTCATTCCAATAACACTCATACAGTTCTAACCAAATCTAGAAACCCCTTCACACAACCAAATATCTAACCACAGAAGCAAACAGATATTTACATACATAAAATTTTCTACGTTCAAACACCACATCCAACAAAAACATAACCGACTCAATGGTGATGAAGCAATCCCGAGCCTTATACTCCTTAGACTCGCATCTCAAGCATGCTCCTGACCTTCTCCAACATTCCCCCAGATGACGCATTCTGCAATATTCGCACGCCGAAAAGTTTGGACGTGCCTTAACATGCTTCACGAAATGAGACTGTGACCCTCGAGAACCGCGATCTCTGTTATTCTTATAGTCCACGCACCCAACTCGAAGTGTTTCACCAATTTCTCTAACCTCCTCCAATACCTTCCTAACTAGCTGAGTCAGCACATCAACTCCAGCTCGGTCATGAGACCCCGTCTCAGTTATTAGTGATGCCAACGCCTCCCTTTTGGGTATATGCCCCGATGCTGAGGATCCATCCCTAGCACCTTGGCCTCTATCGCGGCCACGTGTACCTCGTCCACGTCCTATGGTACTCATATCGATGTCACGCGTTAATCTAATTAAGAGTGTTATGTATCAGCTTAGTGTTCAAGTAATTTTTAGCAGATGTTTTATGAAAGAACAGTAGTGTGGGTAGTTTTCACAGATCGAGTTTCCTACTGTTTCAATCTCTATAGTCTTAATTCCTATAGCTAACAGTTTCAATATACTACCACTAACTCTAGTAGTTTTCTTCCTACAATCATTTCATCACATAACCAGATAAGGTAAGGGAACTTATGGATTTGGTGCCGGAGACTCAGGGTGCCATGCTTCCAATAATGATATATATCATATTTCAAACAAATTTTGGAAACATTTTCAAACCTCCACACCAAGTTTTACAATCGGGCTCTGATACCATAAAATATAACACCTCAAACATGGCCTAGACATTATGACTGGATCTAGCATGTCACATAGAAGGGTTGTTTAAAACTACGTGTTCGTTAAAAAGTTGTTTGTATTCTTTTTGAAACTCTGAGCTTTGTTGTTTGTGAAACTCAGATTTATTTTCATGGTTTCCTTGTAAAAATGTTATTATTATTATTATTATTTTCAAAAACTTTGTTTATAACAGAAATCAGGTTCGGTGAATTTCAAAAATGTGATATTTTGAAAACAGTTATTGTCATTTTATGAAAACCAAGAGTTTAATCGATTATAGTTTGAATATAACCAAAAAGAAAGCTTTAAAGAAAATTTAAAGTCTAATGGCCTTATTACAACATTAATCCCAAATTAAAAATAAATCTCAAAATAAAGCAAAACAGAAATTTACTGAAGTTTGGAAGTAGTACTCCAATGTATGGCCACCACAGAGTCCTCCGCGGCTCCAAATCCACAATGTTGGGGATCACCTGCAAGGTTAAAGTGGAGGGGTGAGTTACGAGAACTCAGTGTGTAATCCCCCAATCGATCACTAACTGGGCCTGGGCCCGTACAGAAGCAAACTGAGCGAATCCCATACAGAAGCAGACTGAGTTGAAGCCTATTCGGTAACAATCTGGGCCTTAGCCCTATAAACATGATCATGAAAACAAATATGCAACCCAACCTAACAATCAATCTACTACACACCCCCGTACCAGCCCAACACATCTGTGGGGACCAAGTCAACCCACCCTGCCAAAACACACCAATATTGTAGACAAGCTGCTAATTACAGAATTTGTGGCAAAGCCACCAGAATAATAGAATATATATGGCATAGCCACCAGATAGAATCGTGGCAGAGCCACTAGAATAACACTTTCTCCGATCATCAATATCCTAATCCCATGCAGAATGTCATGTATGCAAACACATATCAAAATGATGTATGAAATGAATTACCATAATAACTAGTTAAACAGAATACATATAATCATACTAATCAACCCTTAAGGGTATAATAGAAATTTTACCCTCTAGGGGTATTTCGGTAATTTACCATCTAGGGGTATTTCAGTAATTTCACATTTAACGGACTCTCCGAAGGCTTACTGTCGCCTCGAGCGATGCAGGACCTTTTTTGGGTCTCTACAGAACTATTGGGCCTAAAACCCATTTCAGGCCCAAACGATCCCACACGCTCGTGTGGCCCGAAATGCATGGTTTCAGTTTCAGATTTATAGATTTTACAATCAAACCTATCGTGTGATAGTTTTCCAACAATTTTCCCCCAGTGTGTCCGATAGCCCATTGGGCCCATTTAGCCCATTTCGGCTCGATCAGGCCCGTTACAGGCTCGATTTCACGAGAGTGCTCGTGACACTCTCGATGACCTACCGTCAATACTCGTATTTTTATTTACCACTATGAGCGTTCGCACGCTCGAGTGGTCACAGATGCCAATTTTTCGGCTTCTCAACTTTCAGCCGAATCACAGAACGTGGCATGCATGCGTTCGGAGGGGTGTAAGATTACACACCTAATTTGGAATACGTAACACGATACTCTTCAAGGCACCTAAGGATACAATCAGTTAACAGTTAGTCTAAAACCTTAATACAACTTCTTCCAAGTATTGAGATTGATTAACAATCTACATCACTTACCAATAATCCGAGAATTTCACTGCAAGGCAAGATTGTATAAACGATTCCTTGGTTTAAGCCCGTCGAGCCCCTTGCAACGTTGAAACCGAGAAGAAGTGTTAGCCATTAAAACTCACATCCAACTTAAAATCATAGGAGCCTTTTGAAAAGAATAAGAAAAACCCAATATTAAAACCCCAACACCTATATTCGGCCACAACCTTACTTACCAACCAACTCTCGAAAACCAACTGTTAGAAGAACGATGAGATGGTATGCTAACCGTCCAGTAGACTTGGCCTAGCCACAAAAGTCAAGAAGAGAGTTTCGGTTTTAGAAGAGAACAAGAGAGAAAAGAAAAGAAAGTAGAAATAACAACCATTACCTTAGATTAGAGATAAGTCAAATGTGAAGAAAGATTCGGCACAAGTAGCAAACCCAAACGCATTAAAATTTTGCTATGGAGTATAGACCAAAATGAAAAACAATGAAAGAACATAGGCCGAAATATTGGTGTAAGAAGAATTCGGCTATTAGCAAGAGATAGAAGAAATAGTTTCAACTTGGAGAAGAGATGGAAGATTCGGCTTATGGAGAAGAAAAGGTAAAAGATAGAAAACGAAAGGAAGAGGGAAAGCAATGGACGAAAAGAGAGAATATGAGATGCTCAAGGCTGAATATGCACTCTTCCAAATGACCAAACTTGACTGAATCTCCCCCATCCACTTTCCCATAATCGGCCACTACCTCATCTCTCCCCCAATCCATTGATTCTCTCCATGATATTCTCCTTTCATTTCTCTCTTCCACCCATTCAAATGGTTTGACTGAGTCACCAACCTCCAAGGCAGAGTTCTAACTGAACTCTACTTCTTCCATCCAACTATCACAAAAATAGAAGCCTTTATTTGCCAACTGTGGGATTCGAACCTCCAACCTCCTTGCACTTTCATTGACGCCACACCACCTTGCCATATGCTCCACTGGAATCTTAAAACATGTGCAACTAAAGATAAGTCTATAGCCAAAGTGTAATTTTATTTAAAAAGGTAATCTAAAAGAAATGCAAGTGCCGAAACTTGAACCTTAGATCCCCTTGTTTCCTTGTGGCGTCACCTCCTTGTCTCCCATGTGGCGCCACTTGCCACTACACCAAAACTCCTTTTGTGACATTTCTCTCCATATTTTATTCGTAAAGTCTACCTACTAACTCCGAGGGTTTTGTTCACCTAAAACCAAAATTTTCCTAAAGCCCAAGTTTGATCCCGGGACTTCATAGAAGCCCCCTAACCTTCCAAAATCACTCACCTAATAGGTCCAACTTGCAATAGTTCCGTTCTCTCGTTCTAAAAAATTTTAAACGCTCCTACACCCAAGGCCCAATGGCCCAATTCTACTAGGCCCAAATTTGGGGCGTTACAGTGTTTATGGATTTCATGTTGTATGTATGGAAATACATGTTATAAACTTGATATTGTTTGGTTTTAAATGCCTATTTATGCCATGGTTTTATGCAAATTGATGTGTATAGGTTGGTACCAATGTGGGTGAGGAATATGGCTTGGAAAATGACCTATTTTTGTCCACACAGGCAGAGACACTGGTGTGGGTCTCAATCGTGTGTGACACACGACCAGATGACATAGCTGTTTGTCCCCTGATACTTATACAGAATTCAAGTTAGTAGCTTCACACGGCCTAGCACATGGGCATGTGGCTTTGTCGTGTGGCACAAGTCAGTATACCCTCTAATTTTCACACGGCCTAGCACTTGGCCTGGCACATGGGTGTATAAGGCCATCTCGAAGGGTACACAGCCTGGCACATGGGTGTCTGAGGCCATTTCAAAGGGTACACCGCCTAGCAAATGGGCGTGTGTCTTAACCGTGTGACCTAAGTCAGTGAGTTACACGGGGTAGGACACAGGCTGAGATACGACTGTGTGACCCCATTTTGATTTCCCACACACTAGAGACATGAGTGTGTCTCTTAGCCATGTGAGACACACAGTCTGGCCACACGGGCATGTATCCCTTGCACTTTGAAAACTTTCAATGTTTTTCTAAAAATTTCTTGAATACTCGGTTTAGTCTCGAACCATTTTCAATGTCTATTTAGGGCCTCGAGGGCTGGTAATAGGGACTGTATGAATGTATTTGAAAGGATTTTTATTTGAATGATAATTTATTAAGAAATTTTTGATTGTTTAAGTTATAAGTTTGATAATGCTCTGTAACCCTGTTCTAGCGTCGGATACGGGTTAGGGGTGTTACAGAAGTATATCCCGTACATTAATCCTCTGACATGCCAAATATACCTGTTGGATCTAGTGCCTTAAGTGTATAATTTTCATCAATTGACATTTGTAATTTTTTCGAACAAATTTGTTAATAAAACAAATTGATTGATTACATTAATATACTTTGTATAATTGTACTCATATAATTTTTGCATGCAAAGCAAAATGGAAGCAAATGTTGCTCACTAGTTGTCTAATGTTTAACTAATACTAATCGTTATTACGTGGTTGGATCGTAATATAGAAAGACAACTTATATTAGTAGTTGAACCTGAACATGTCCTTAGTCTAACAAAAAATGAGCAAACCAATTAAAAAACTGACTCCTAAAAGATAGAGACATAGATGTGACTGACTGGATTGATAGTACATCAGACTGGACCCAAGAAGAATAGATCCTGAATCCATTTATGGATTTATTCATGTGTTATGTTCATAGTGTGACACACCTAAATCCTAAGTAGATGACAAACTATGTATGTGTGACTCGTACACTTTAATGTAAGTAAAAGCCTGAGTTCGAATAGATAAGGAATTGAAAGCTGGTGCGTTGGGTGTACGACTTTTGCAATATGTAGCATCATTCACAATAGTGGAATTCATAGCTCGAGACATGTGTAAATGATATGCTCTCTTTAGCATTACATAGTTGATCAAAAGCAAAAATGACCACGAGTGGTTCGTCTTTGTTATGAATGACCTGATTATTATTTGATAGTAATTGACTTTTCATGAAGGAAGATGTAATAGTAACCATGAGATAAAGTAGGATCATATTGGGTGAATGGATATTATCCCAAAGAGATAAATGATATCCTATGAGGGTAGCACATGACAAGGTCATTGGACGAGCACTAATCGAGTTGCTTTCGTAATGGTATGTCGTTGGAGAGAGCCCAGTATTGATACTATAGTGAAATGACTTTCTGACTAAATGAGTTTATAATTAATAAATGAAAAGCTGGAACTTAAATATAAGTCATTTGAGTCTCAATAGCATATGTCCAATCGGTCCCTTTGCTAGCTCGTTGAAACCATAAATGAATTGCATGTTGAATCAAATGAATAGAAATGGTAGAAATGGAAAAATAGAAAATCAATTTGAAATGATTATGGTTTTCTCCAAAATGAAATTTACCTAAATGTTTTTCGAACTAAATGAAGATCAAAAGTGGAAAAAAATCATTTGGTCATAATGAACCATTGAATACAGAAAAATTAAATATATTTTCTTATAGATTCTTTTATGGTAAAGTCATCATGATTTTAACGGAATTAGAATTGGGTTTAGAAGATTATTTAATTGGAAATATATTGAGAAGTTTATTTTGGAAATAGAAAAACAAATATTCGATTGGATTGAATTATAAAGTGTTGGGTTAAAATCTCGTGAAGTACATGTAATTGGACCCGATATGGAAGAGGCCCAAAAGCCCCTTATGTAAAAAGGGGTGGATGACAAACCCTAGTAAAAATAGCTAGGGTTGTCACCACCTATACTTCTTGTTAGACAAAGAGTTCATTTTTCTAGTTGTAATAAACTTTTGCAATTCAACAAGGGATCTATCTTCTCTCCCTATAAATAGATTGCACTGGTAGGGCTATTTACACACAACTTTCAAATATCATTATTTTATCCAAAAATAGAAAGACTTTTATTCTCTAAAAATTAAATATGTTTCGAAAAATGATTCCGATTTCTTTTTAAGAAGAGAATTTTTGTTTTCACATTAAATAAAAGAAAACTATTTCTAGTTTTGTGTTTGATTTGATTTATTTGAGCCTACACTCCAAGCAGTTCGTGGTACTAGAATAGCAGAGAAGATCGTTTGGTTGAAAGTCAGGAATTACAAGAATCTGTCTATCTTAAAACATAGGTGCAAATTCGGTCTAGGGTTTATTGCTATAAAATCACAAATTGGATCGAAATTCTAGTTTTTATTTTCCGTTGTGCAAGAAAATTATTTTCGAACGGGATTTTTTCCAACAATACTCAACTCTTTCCTATACAGTTAATAGGGTAACCAATGAATCAATACATATATGTTCATGAATCAAATATCATAGTTTCATATCATGCTTGTTTATGCTATGCTCACCTCAGTTCAATTCTCGACATTCTATATATGTATATATGTATATTGAACTCAAATCATAAAAGTACGAACCGTATTTTCATCACTTGTCTATGACTCTCATCTTTGCTTACTCTTGAGACAACCCAACATCGTTTTTAGCTATTTTGATAATTTAATTATAAAAACAATATTAGTTCACATCCAAATCACATTAAAACACATAATCAACATATTTTTCATTTTACTCATTTTAGTCCTTCTAACTGAAATACTCATATTTTTTTATATTTAACATCGATCAAAATCTAATTACATATCCTTTCAATAAGGGCCCTATACTTTTTTTATCTATAGCATAATTTCATGACAGCTTTCAATTTATTCAATTTAGTCCCTAGTGTCACAAAATCTTCTAACGAGCTTAACTTAATTTCTAACTGTTGGAAAAATCTAGTTTTCAAATGGTTTGCTTGCATAGCAGAAAAATACAAATTTAAAAATCGAGTTGGTTTGTGATATTTCTAGCAATAAAATTTTCCCGAAATATACTCGTGCTTTGAGCAAGAAAGATCCTTATCGTTCCCGATTGTCAACCGAACAACCTTCTTCAGTTTTCTCATACCATGAACTACTATTGTCATTCTAATATTTTGTCTATGTATGAAACTTGTAATAATGCAATGACTTTGTTTTTTCGATCCTTTAGGATTCGAATATCTAGATCAAAATTAGCTTATTCCAAGTCCTTCATACTAAACTATTGAGTTAACCATAGTTTAATCGATGACAATGCCCCTACATCATTTCTAATGAGTAGAATGTCATTGACATATAGATCAATTAAGAAAGACCACTTTTCCATCCCAATACATTTATAAACATAAGGTTCATCTAAATTTTACAAATCCAAATGTTTTGATCGCTTAATCAAATCTTTGATTCCATGAGCAGGATGCTTGCTTAAGCCCATATATAGATCTAAGAAGTTTGCAAATGTTATGCTCATTTCTTTTAGCTATATATCCAACAGGTTAAATCATATAAATGCTCTCTTCAAGATAGTTGTTCAAGAACGCTATCTTAACATCAATTTGCTAGATCTTGTAATTGAGAGCCACTTGAATAGATAACAATATGCAGATTGACTTGAGTATGACAACAGAAGAGAAGGTTTCTTTATAATCGATACCTTCTTTCTAAGTATAACCTTTTGCTACAAGTCTGGCCTTGTAAGTTTCCAATTTTCCATATGTATTTCTTTTCTTATTATAGATCCACTTACACCCTATAGGTTTTATCCCTTCTGGTAAGTCTACAAGTTCCCACACTAATTTGAAAATCATAGAATCCATCTCAGCTTTCATAACTATTTCCCTAAGTTTGGAATTAGCACTCTACACCGCTTCATCATATATGAGTGGGTCATCGTCTTCTTGTTTAGTATACTCAATGTGTTAAACACTTTCGCTAGATTAGAAGAACTCAAGCTTGCAAGAAACCCTCCCATTACAATAAAGCACCCTTTACTGCTAATTGTTATCAGGTATACTATTAGGAGTTGGTTCTTAAATCGTTTTATAGAGCTTTGTGTATTTTTTAAAAGTGTCTTGATTACTTCTTTACTTATTGGTTTGAATTCATTCATGTAACTTTCCTCAAGGAAAGTAGATGTTTCCTTAGTTGGTACATCATTCAAAATATAACAAGTTGTTTGTAATGCATGTCCCCAAAAGAATATTGTCATTTTCAAATAACTTAACATCGAACGAACCATGTCTAACAAATTTCAATTTCTTCTATTTGCCACACCATTCTGTTGTAGAGTGCCTAGCACGGTTAATTGGGATACAAACCCATTCTCTATGAGATACCCTAAGAACTCATTTGAGAAATATTCCCACCTTAATTAGATTGAAGTGCCTTTATGGGTAAACCTAGTTGTTTCTCCACTTCCACACAAAACTCTTTGAATTTATCAAAGGTTTCACTTTTTCAGTGCATTAGGTGGTACACATATTCATGTGTGGAACAATCATCAATAAATGGTACATAATACTTGTAACCACCTCTTGCATTGACGTTCATGGGGCCACATAATTTAGTGTGCACAAGTTCTTAGGGTTTCATGGACTTATTCCTTTTGTATTAAAAGATTACTTAGTCATCTTACCTTTCAAGTAAGATTCACATTGTGGAAGATTAACTTCTTTAGGAGAACTTAAAGTTCCATCTTTCACAAGTTTAGTGATTCTTTCTTGGTTAATATGACTAAGTCTCTAATGCCAAAACTATGACTCGTTAGAGTGAGAAGTTTTAAGTCTTTTATTCAAAATTTTACTTTCAAGCAGTGTAAACATATTTGGTTTGATAAACTAGAGATTATTCTATATTCATCCATTACAAATAAGTTTACGATTTCTAAATATTGTAATAATATTATTAAAAGTCACAGCAAGTCGTCTTTAAATAAACATGAAACGAAAAAAATTAAATTTCTTTTGAAACTTGGTACATAGAAAATGTCTTTTAAAATAATCTTCCTAAAATGATTAAAAATAAAAATGTAAATCTCTCACTACTTCAGTTGCCACACTTGTCTCATTTTTAGTCCGCATTTATAGGCTTTTATCTCTAAGATCTTTCGTTTCCTCAAACCCTTGTAGAGAAACACACACATGATTAGTGGCTCTAAATTAATTACCTATCATAAAGAGTTTCATACCATTGCCTTTAGTGGCTAGGTAATCATTCCATTCTTTGTAATTTTTCTTGAAGTGCCCTTTCTTGTTGTAGAAGAAACATCTAGACTTGGATAGGTATTTAGGCTTCTTGGTTCTCTTCCTTTCCACTTTAGGTGTCCTAAAGAACTTAACATTGTTTCTTTTAATATGTTTTCCCTTCTCCTCAGAGGAAGAAGCAACAACTAAGTTTGATTCTGCTATTTGAATAGGTTGACTACCATTCGATATCAACTAATAGGATTGAAATTCCTTTATGAGTCGTGTAAGCATTAAATTCTTATTCCCAAGGTTATATACGGGTATAAACCTGCAAAATCCTTGGACAAAATTTTGAACACCATCTCTATTTTTGTGTTTTTGTCCATATTGGCCTCATTATCCGTAGCCTCTGCAAAGTATCCTATAAGATTAATCATGTTGTCTTTTTCTGGAGTGTTAGGCTTTTGTTGGGCATTCATCAAACTAGTTATAGTTGACTGTCAAGCCAAGGCACTAGAATCCCTTTGGCAATCCTAGAACTCTCCAAATACTTATAAAGGGTGATGGTCACGCTTGCCAGCATATAGCAATGAGCTAGCTCATCAGACTCCTCCCATCATTTTCTAGCCTCAGCTTGTGTGGTGGAGGGCATTTATTACCAAGGACTGATTTGAGTTTCTCACAACATAGCATAATCATATGGTTCCTTTTCCATTCATTATAGTCATTTACATTCAGTTTTTCTCAATGAATGTGTTTAATAATGGAGTAGGTGTCATTTTTTAATGGAAAATAAAATACTCATTTATTAATATCACTATATTAAGCAAAGAATTTGAAATTTTTTGCAACCTATGATATGCATTAAGATGATGCATGTGTCTTACATTAAACCTTGAAAATATTTGTAAGTCATTGTAATGATAATTACTACGCCCATTGAATTAAGTCACTATGGGGTAATCTTAATCAACTAGTAAAAACATGGATTTCCATCCTATTAGTACATAAACCTAATTCCTTAAGAATTCACACGTACTAATAATCTTTTAATGTTTTGCCATCATTCTAACTTAAGTAGAGCTTTGTGGAAAGTTACTTAACTAGAAGATCTTGGGTGTTTGTAACATCCTAAATTATTGGGCCTATGTGTTTGGTGTGGGGATATGTTTAATGTGTTAAATTAAGTGTTAGGGGTTCAAAGTGGGCTTAGGTTTGGGCCGAGGCTGTAGTTAAAATTCTTGTTTGAACACTTTAGTGGAAAGCTTGTTAAGTTAAGGCATAACAGATATTAGCTGTGTTTCTAAAACACAAATGGGCTTGTGGCTTAGTGGCAAATGGCGCCACAAGGAGGGAAGGGAGTTGGATCATTTAAAGGTCCAAGGTTCTAGTGGCCTAGTACCTTTTATTTTAATTATTTTCGGCATTTACAAGAGCAGTAGTGGAGTTCGGTAATGATGCTTAAATTTAGGAATTTTGTAATGTGATAATAAGGTAGATAATATGCTGATAAAGGAATGAAGAGGTTGTGTCATCCATGACACTTTAGATGAGTAGTTAGATGAGGATAAGGAGAAAATTCAAGGAGTTATCTATTGGGATAGGTGGTGGCTGAAATTTTGACTCTAAGAGGAGTAAGGGAATCGGTTTCTTTATAGCTTAGGGGTGTTGAATTCTCCCCTATTTCTTGTTTAATTTTTAGCTGTCAGGAAGGGCACTTTCGGGTTTTGATAAGTAGGTGCCGAAATTGCCTATAAATAGCGGTGGTAGCTCATCAATTCCGGCATTTGAACCCTACTCTTTTCTTATTTCCTTGTGCCGAAATTCTCAATCTTCCTCTCCAATTTCTTTTCTTTTGATTTCTTCAAAAGTCGAGATCTCTTAATCTTCTCAACATCTTTTCTTTTAAAAGCCGAAACCATGAACTCTCTAGCCGAATAATCCCTATTCTTTTTGTCGATTTCTTCAATTAAAAGTCGAAACTACTTAGAATATTTCTTATTATTCTCTCTTATTGATCTTCACAAAAGCTGAAATTCCTAGGGAGTAGCCGAATTTTCTCTAGTAAGGTAAGTATTGATTCTTGTTGTCCTTAAGGTCTCTCTTTCGATTTTTGGAAGTCAAATCTGAAAAGCTAATGGTTTAATGGTTTCATGTATTTTATGTGTTTGGCGACATTCGAGAAGTGAAGTAGATCAAGTAGATCTAAAAGCCAAAAATCTTTAGTCTCTGATTTCGGGATTTCAAGTAAGGATTTTGATTCTACTTAAGAGTTATCAATCGGTTTCTTTTTGTTATTCGTGCCCTTAACCAATCGTTTTGTTAAGCCATCGTTATAGTACCTTTTGACCAAGATCATTCATGGACTCGAATGTCAGCAAATCAAAGGAAGGGGTTGGATCTGTAGTCTCAACCCCAAAGCTCAAGAAACGCGCAGTGTCTGCTGTTCGTGATTGGCCACCGAGTTGTGGACCAGCTTCAGAACAGAATCTTAGGCTATTAGCAATGGTAGCTGTTTTCGATAGTGCCGACTTTGACAATATCATCTTGTCAGTAATCAGGTGTGTAGATCTTTATCACTTAAGTCTTCTGTATAATATCTATTATGGGTTGAAAAGTGGGAAAAGGCTATGTGACAGTCGAATAACCATAGGGGTTGGGCTAGGAATGCTAAGTACACAAACATAGTATTATTTCTATGTGTATCGATGTATGTGTTATCTTGTTATCCAGTAAATGGCCTAGTGCTTTTGATATGGCATGTGTGTATGCATGGGAAATGGGTTTGATTTGATGAAGGGGAAGAGCATGTATTTAGTCACAATAGTGATCAGTGGCTATGCCACGTTATCCTGATATACTGATTCCTAAATATTATGATCGACAGCATAACTATCAAATTGACGTGTAGGGGTTGGTGGGTCGATTATAGAAATCCTCAAGGTGTGATAGTTGGTAAAGGTCGGCATGTAGAGGATGGACTCTTAGGTTTTGGGAGGGGCCATATTGCATGAATTATTCTATTGCCTTTGTGTATGGGCCAAGGCCCATAATGTGTTTGTGGGCCCAAGGCTTTTATGTGATTTTAGGATTTGCACACTTAGTCTTTATGACTCACCCTTTTATTTTTCCCACTTTTTAGATGAACAGTAGTTCGTGGACATGGGAGCCGAGGCGGACTCGAGGGGCCATCAAGTCTTTTATCTTCCTGAACTATTTTCAGTTATCTTTTATGTTTTAAATTTTGGGACTTTTTTTTTTTGTAATAAGGCCTCCATCACTTAGGGTTTTATATTATTTCTTTTTGATAGGTTTTAATAAACTTATATTTTTTCAAAGCCTTAATTATAAAGCAAGATGACAAACGGGCTTTTCAAACTCAAAATTTCACACTTAATTGATTATTCGACTATAATAAAATAAGTTTCTCCAAAATCCTTTAGAGCTAAGTTTCCAAGATTCAACCCGTACCATACCAGATCCGGTCCTGACGAATAGGCCGGGTTTGGGGTGTTACATTTTTGGTATCAGAGCCCGATTCAAAACTCATCCTGTAAAATGGGTCCAGTAGTGATTTATAAAAAATAAGAGTTTGAGAAATGTTTGGTTGGGATATGGCCTTCGAGTCTACGGCACCCGATCCACCTAGGTAAGCACTTTAACTCTTGATGTGATATGCATGATGGGCTTGGTGGGCCTTCTAGACATAGACTAGTATGATAGGATTAATGGACTCTATGTTTAGTTAAACAACTCCTCAATTCCATAAGACTTAATTCTAATGAAACATGACCGTGAACAAGTCACAAGGTTAGGGTGTGGTAACAGGCATACGCATGTCTAAGATTGGATCTAGGGAGAGCTTGGTACTTAAGCGGCCCTAGTGGCCTCCTCTTTTCTGGAATCCTACCTGGTGCATAGTGACTGTTCACCTTAGCTACAAGGACTTGTTGACAGGCCAAAAATCTATAACTAAAACCCGAAAGGGACCAGCCACCCTATTTTTTGAAATTACTAAAATACCCTTGGTTTGGAAAATTACCGAATTACCCCTGATTTGTAAAATGACCAAAACATCATTGGATAGAAAAATGAGCAAAATACCCTTGGATAGAAAAATGATCGAAATACCCTTGGATTATAAAATTACCGAAATGCCCTCAAATTGTAAAATTACCAAAATATCCCTATTTTGTAAAATCGCCAATATACCCTATTTTGGAAAATTATGAAAATACCCTTGTAGGATAAAATTACAAAAATACCACTAGGTAGTGAAATGATGGAAATACCCTTATGTGATAAGTTCGTGGATGCTACTTGTATGTTGGTGCGTATGAATGTTGAATGTGCATGGCTGAAACCTGTAGATATAGTCGTGAATTCGAAAGAACTACTATTAAAACTACTTTTCATAAAACTATTCGTGATTAAACAGTGGAAGCAGTTAATAATTCATAAAATTTCTAATAAGATAAACGCCAATCGGAAGAATAAGTACAAGGGGTCACGGATGCCCACCGCGTGGTCGTGGTAGGGGTAGGATGACCATGTCGAACCCAATTGGTCCGCCACGGTCGAGAAATGAGATGCTGGATCTACCAACTGTGAAGGGAGAATTTCAAGACTAGATGGCCGGAGATGATGCGGTATCTCAGGCGATGTTAAGGGTGTTAGAAAGGTTTGCTGGGGTAGGCATGGGCCCAAGAGCTTGAAAATCTGTGTCGGAACGACTGAGAGCCAATGGGGCAGAGATGTTTAGAGGAATTTTTGGAATAGCCCCAATCTGTGAGTCTTGGTTAGAGGCGTGAAATGTATAATGGATGATAGGATCTCACGGTGAATAAAAAGTGAAAGGAGTCGTATCTCTCTTGCGGGACGAAGCATACCAGTGGTGGCTAACGGTTAAGGATGGTGTAGTGATTGACCATATCACCTGGTATTTCTTCAAAGCGGTGTTCCAAAGTAAGTACATCGGGACAAGTTATATGGATGCATAGCGTAGAGCATTTCTAAATTTGGTTCAGGGTAGGAGGTCGGTGGCTGCGTATGAGGCAAAATTCTTGCGCCTTAGCCGTTATGCACGAGGGATGGTGGCCACAGACCATGAACATTGTGTTCGGTTTGAAGATGGTCTGAGAGATGATTTACGTGTTTTGATAGCCCCACAGCGGGAAAGGGAGTTCGCTGTCCTGGTGGAAAAGGCTAAGATAGCTGAAGAGGTAAAGCGGACAGAGAAGCTAAACCGGGATAAAAATGGGAATAAGAGGAATTTCAGACCATCAGGGTCAGCTGGACGTACTCAGAAAAAGTCTAGGTCGGATGGACTGAGTTAGAGACCTGCTGCTAGCCAGACATAAAAGTGTGCTTGGTGCGGTAAACCCCATTGGGGTGAGTGTTGGTCGAGTAGCAGGAAGTGTTTAGGTGTGGATCTACGGACCATCAGATTAGAAACTATCTGCAGTAACGGGACAGTGAAAGGCCCGCAGGCCAGGGAAATGTTCAGTCGGGTAGAGGAGGTCAGCAGCCACAGAGAGGTTGTGGTTCGGCTAGAGGTGGCAATGGTCGAGGTCATGGAGCACCGGGGAGAGGTGCAGCGAACACTGAGGTGAGACAGCCAGGGTTAGTCTATACTGCTAGACATCGAGAGGAGGCTGATGCACCGGATGTTATAACCGGTATATTTTTAATTTTTGGCTTACCTTACACTGCCTTGATTGACATTGGGTCAACACATTCGTATGTAGCTAGTAGTGTATCTGGAACTTTAAGGTTAGAATCTGAGATTACCTCTAGGGCAATGACTGTAATTAGCCCGTTAGGACAATCTATAGTAATGGATAAACTCTATCGGGAGGTACCTTTAGAAGTTCAGGGAATAACCTTTCTAACGAATCTGATGGAATTACCGTTCGGGGAATTTGATTTAATTTTAGCCATGGATTGGCTGGTGAAGTATCAAGCAAACTTAGATTCTGCAATCAAGTGTATTGTGTTAAAAACCCCTGAGGGAGGAGAAGTGTTGGTGATAGGAAAAAGGGGGAACTTTTTGTCGAATGTGGTGACTGCCTAAGCGCAGAGAGGATGGTGAGAAAAGGATGTGAGGCGGTTTTAATGTTTGTTCGGGCTCTAGAAGCTAAGGACATAACTGTTGGGGACATGAGGACGGTGAAGGAATTTACTGATGTCTTCCCTAAAGAGCTTTCGGGATTACCTCCGGATCGTGAAGTAGAGTTTGGAATTGATCTTCTTTTGAGAATAACGCCGGTATCTATTGCTCCATACAGGATGGTGCCGAAGGAGTTGGTGGAATTGAAAGTGTAAATTCAGGAGTTATTGGATAGAGAGTTTATACGACCAAGTGTGTCACCGTGGGGAGCATCGGTGTTATTTGTTAAGAAGATGGATAGATTAATGCGTATGTGCATTGACTATCGTTAGCTGAACAAGTTGACGATTAAGAACAAGTACCCGTTGCCTAGGATATATGACTTGTTCGATCAGTTGAAGGGGGCTTCGATCTTTTCAAAGATAGATTTGAGGTCAGGATACCATCAGCATAAGGTCAAGGAAGCAGATATTAATAAGATGGCTTTTAGGACCCGCTATGGTCACTACGAATTCATGGTGATGCCATTTGGTTTGACCAACGCACCAGCAGCATCCATGGACATGATGAACCGGTGTTCCAACCTTATCTGGATTAGTGTGTCATGGTGTTTATCGATGATATCTTGGTCTACTCAAAGTCAGAGGAGGAGCATGATGGTCATCTGTGGATGGTTTTGGAGATTCTGAGGGAGAAGCAATTATATGCCAAATTCAGTAAGTGCGAATTTTGGCTAAAGGAAGTTACTTTTCTAGGCCATGTTGTGTCGGCAGAGGGGATTAGGGTTGACCTTCGAAAAATTAAAGCGGTGTTGGATTGGAAACCGCCTAAGTCGGTGGTGGAAATTCAGAGTTTTCTTGGCCTGGTCGAATATTATCGAAGGTTTGTTTAGGGATTTTCTTTGATTGCGGCACCATTGACTAAGTTGCTACGGAAAGGAGTTTCGTTTGTTTGGTTTGATAAGCAGCAAGAGAGTTTCAAGAAGTTAAAAAGGATTTTGACGGAGGCTCGATGTTGATTCAGCCGAAGGCTGGAAAGGAGCTCGTGATTTACTGTGACGCATCACACATGGGACTAGGATGAGTGTTGATGCAAGATGGAAAGGTTGTTGCATACACTTCTCGGCAGTTAAGAACACACGAATCAAATTATCCCACCCATGATTTAAAATTGGCGGCAGTGGTATTTGCTTTAAAGATATGGAGGCATTATCTGTATGGGGAGAAATCTGTCATTTATACCGATCATAAGAGCTTAAAGTATCTGTTAACACAGAAGGAGTTGAATCTAAGCCAAAGAAGGTAGATCGAGTTGTTAAAGGATTATGATTGCTCGATCGAGTACCACTCGGGGAAGGCTAACGTGGTGGCGGATGCTCTAAGTGGTAAGGTGATCGCTGGCTTGAGAGCAATGTTTGCTCACCTTAGTCTATATGAAGATGGGAGTTTATTAGCTGAACTCCAAGTAAAACCCTCTTGGGTTAAGTCAGGTAAAGGAAAAGCAACAGACCGATGAGTTGCTTAAGGAGAAGTGGCAGTTTATCTCAAATGATGGACCAGCAGAATTTCGTGTGAACGAGGAAGGACTGTTATGTTTTCGATGGAGGATTTGCATGCCGAAAGATCCAGAGTTGAGGCATAGGATTTTGCATGAAGCGCATGAAGGTACATACGCTATGCATCCTGGAGGGAGTAAGATGTATCGGGATTTGTGAAATCAGTTTTGGTGGCCAGGTTTGAAGCGAGATTTAACTGAATTGGTAAGTAAGTGTTTGACCTATTAGCAGGTAAAGGCAGAGCATCAGTTGCCATCAGGGTTATTACAGCCAGTGAAGATTCCACAATGGAAGTGGGAAAGGTTCACAATGGACTTTGTTAGTGGGCTACCCCTCACGCCTACTAAGAAAGACTCAGTTTGGGTAATTGTAGACCGCTTGACGAAGTCTACTCATTTCATACCCGTACATGTCGACTACTCTTTGCAGAAGTTAGCTAAGTTATATATAGCGGAGGTAGTAAGGTTATATGGAGTACCAGTATCGATCATCTCGGATAGGGACCCTAGGTTCACCTCACGATTTTGGAAGGCGTTGCATCAAGCGTTGGGGACGAAGTTGGATTTCAGTACAGCATTTCATCCTCAAACCGATGGATAGTCTGAGCGGGTGATTCAAATCTTGGAGGACATGTTGAGAGGATGTGTCATTGATTTTAGGGGTAGTTAGGAAAGGTTCTTACCATTAGCAGAGTTTGCTTACAACAATAGCTACCAGTCTAGTATTCAGATGGTGCCCTATGAAGCTTTGTACGGGCGAAAGTGTTGTACTCCTACCTGTTGGACGGAATTAAGGGAACATCAGATTTTGGGATTGGAGTTGGTGACAAGACAGAAGAGAAGGTTGAGTTAATTCAGGCTCGACTAAAAGAAGCATCGAACAGGCAGAAGTCCTATGCTGATTTAAAACGTATGGACATAGAATTTGCTGTGGGTGACAAGGTTTTCTTGAAGGTATCACCTTGGAAGAAAGTACTAAAGTTTGGACGGAAGGGTAAGTTAAGTCCCAGATTTATTGGACCATACTGAGTGTTAAAATGAGTAGGACCAGTAGCATATCAGCTGGAGTTACCTTCAGAGTTAAGTCAAATTCACGATGCATTCCACGTCTCTATGCTGAGACGATACCATTCGGATCCATCCCATGTGGTGTCAATAGAAGAAATCGAAGTAAGACATGATCTATCCTTCAAAGAGGAACCGGTGGAAATTTTGGATCGTGATGTCAAGGTGTTGCAAAGGAAAACGGTTCCGTTAGTGAAGGTGCTATGGCGAAACCATGGTTCTAAAGAGGCTACGTGGGAACCGGAGGAAGTGATGCGGCAGCAATACCCCCATCTTTTCTGACCACGTAATTTCGAGGATGAAATTTCTTTAAAGGGGTAAACTGTAACATCCTGAATTATTGGGCCTATGTGTTTGGTGTGAGGATATGTTTAATGTGTTAAATTAAGTGTTAGGGGTTCAAATTGGGCTTAGGTTTGGGCCGAGGCTGTAGTTAAAATTCTTGTTTGAACACTTTAGTGGAAAGCTTGTTAAGTTAAGGCATAACATATATTAGCTGTGTTTCTAGAACACAAATAGGCTTGTGGCCCAGTGGCAAATGGCGCCACAAGGAGGGAAGGGAGTTGGCGTCATTAGAAGGTCCAAGGTTCGAGTGGCCTGGTACCTTTTATTTTAATTATTTTCGACATTTACAAGAGCAGTAGTGGAGTTCGGCAATGATGCTTAAATTTAGGAATTTTGTAATGTGATAATAAGGTAGATAATGTGCTGATAAAGGAATGAAGAGGTTGTGTCATCCATGACACTGTAGATGAGTAGTCAGATAAGGATAAGGAGAAAATTCAAGGAGTTATCTATTGGGCTAGGTGGTGGCCGAAATTTTGACTCTAAGAGGAGTAAGGGAATTGGTTTCTTTATAGCTTAGGGGTGCCGAATTCTTCCCTATTCCTTGTTTAATTTTTAGCTGTCAGGAAGGGCACTTTCGGGTTTTGATAAGTAGGTGCCGAAATTGCCTATAAATAGGGGTGGTAACTCATCAATTTCGGTATTTGAACCCTACTCTTTTCTTATTTCCTTGTGCCAAAATTCTCAGTCTTCCTCTCCAATTTCTTTTCTTTTGATTTCTGCAAAAGCTAAGATCTCCCAATCTTCTCAACATCTTTTCTTTCAAAAGCCGAAACCTTAAACTCTCTAGCCGAATAATCCCTATTCTTTTTGTCGATTTCTTCAATTAAAAGCCGAAACTACTTAGAATACTTCTTATTATCCTCTCTTATTGATCTTCGCAAAAGCTGAAATTCCCAGGGAGTAGCCGAACTTTCTCTAGTAAGGTAAGTGTCGATTCTTGTTGTCCTTAAGGTCTCTCTTTCGATTTTTGGAAGAAAAAGCGGAAAAGCTAATGGTTTAATGGTTTCATGTATTTTATGTGTTTGGCGACATTTGAGAAGTGAAGTAGATCAAGTAGATCTAAAAACCAAAAATCGTTAGTCTCTGATTTCGGGATTTCAAGGTAAGGATTTTGATTCTCCTTAAGAGTTATCAATCGGTTTCTTTTTGTTATTCGTGCCCTTAACCAATCGTTTCGTTAAGCCATCGTTATAGTACCTTTTGACCAAGATCATTCATGGACTCGAATGTCAGCAAATCAAAGGAAGGGGTTGGATCTGTAGTCTCAGCCCCAAAGTTCAAGAAACAAGCAGTGTCTGCTGTTCATGATTGGCCACCGGGTTGTGGACCAGCTTCAGAACAGAATCTTAGGCTATTAGCAATGGTAGCTATTTTGATAAGTGCCCACTTTGACAATATCATCTTGTCAGTAATCAGGTGTGTAGATCTTTATCACTTAAGTCTTCTGTATAATATCTATTATGGGTTGAAAAGCGAAAAAGGCTGTGTGACAGTCGAATAACCCATAGGGGTTGGGCTAGGAATGTCAGGTATGCAAACATAGTATTATTTCTATATGTATCGATGTATGTGTTATCCTGTTATCCAGTAAATGGCCTAGTGCTTTTGATATGGCATGTGTGTATGCATGGGATATGGGTTTGATTTGATGAAGGGGAAGAGCATGTATTTAGGTTACAATAGTGATCGGTGGCTATGCCACGTCATTCGAATATCCTGATTCCTGAATATTATGATTAACAGCATAACTGTCAAATTGGCGTGTAGGGGTTGGTGGGTCAATTGTAGAAATCCCCAAGGTGTGATGGTTAGTAAGGGTCAGCGTGTAGAGGATGGACTCTTAGGTTTTGGGAGGGGCCATATTGCATGAATTATTTTGTTGCCTTTGTGTATGGGCCAAGGCCCATAATGTGTTTGTGGGCCCAAGGCTTTTATGTGATTTCGGGATTTGCACACTTAGTCTTTGTGACTCACCCTTTTGTTTTCCCACTTTTCTGATGAGCAGTAGTTCGTGGACATGGGAGTCGAGGCGGACTCGAGGGGCCATCAAATCTTTTATCTTCCTGAGCTACTTTCAGTTATCTTTTAAGTTTTAAATTTTGGGACATTTTTTTTGTAATAAGGCCTCCATCACTTAGGGTTTTATATTATTTCCTTTTGCTAGGTTTTAATAAACTTATGTTTTGTCAAAGCCTTAATTATAAAGCAAGATGACAAACGAGCTTTTCAAACACGGCCCACGCAAATGTTTAAAGTTATTTTCAAAATTTCACACTTAATTGATTATTCGGCTATAATAAACTAAGTTTCTCCAAAATTCTTCAGAGCTAAGTTTCCAAGATTCAACCCGTAGCATACCAGATCCGGTCCTGACGCATGGGCCGGGTTTGGGGTGTTACAATGTTTGTAAGTCGTTGTAATGATAATTACTACGCCCATTGAATTAAGTCACCGTGGGATAATCTTAATCAACTAGTAAAAACATGGATTTCCATCCTATTAGTACATGAACGTAATTCCTTAAGAATTCACACATACTAATAATCATTTAATGTTTTGCCATCATTCTAACTTAAGTAGAGCTTTGTGGGAAGTTACTGAACTAGAAGATCTTGAGTGCATAACCATCAACTCAACACCTGTCACATCGTGTACCACAAATTGGTCATCATGGAACAATCTCACCAAGTGACATGTTGTGTCTAGTCCTTTTTTGAAGAAAATTTCTTGTTATATCACATGATAATACCTACAATAAGGTTGGTCAACTATCATACGATACCAAGATAATTCTTCTTACTTTTAGGAAATTTCATTAGTGTGATCCACATGGAAATCCTACCGTTGGGTAGTTAAATTGTTATGCCATCACAAGAGACCATTGATGAAGGCAATAGGTCTTGTTTAGGAACCTTCTCTCACCCAATCTTTTAAAAACATATTAGGTTTTTAATGTCCGGTTTCAATCATGAATGATTAATAAATACATGACAAGCACATTTGACACTCTTTCTCTAAACTATATGACATATTTATCATACATATACATAAACAAACATTCTTAGTGAAATAAATATCATCATGTTTTCATAAATAAAATCATAAAATTTAAATGACCCCGATCATCCAAAGTTTCCATGATTTCATCCTAGAAAAATAATAAAATTAGAAAAGTCACCCCAAAGCATACTTTGGGTCTTCTATTTTGCCACTATGAACATTCGCAGTCCCATTAGTTCACATCATCATCATTGTCGTTTTTTCATCGTCGACCTACTGTTAGTCATTGCCAACGACCATTAGACCTTCACCGACCACCGCCGTCTGCCCCTGCCATCAATCACTGCCATTAATTTTTTTTCATTTTGGCTAGGTCGGGTATGCATTGTCTTGATCAGCTTTAATGCGTCTCGATTGTCTAGATTCTACCAAAAACATCTATTACATGAGTCTTATGCCCATTTTTGGCTCACATAAATTATTTTATAATAACATAAATAAATCTTGCGTAGAGATGATAGTCCCACGATCAAATTATATACCCAAAAATTAATAATAATTACATTCAAATTTTTAGGAATCTGTAACATCCTAAAATTTGAGTATCAGTTGGTTGCTTGTGTTAGCTCGGGTAGTATTGTTTGTGTGCTTAGCATAGCTTTGTGAAGGCTTGATTTTATTTATGAAGCTAGAATAATTCTTAGTATTTAAATTTAATGAAGTGGACTAGGTGATCTTGACACTTAAGATAATTTAAGTGTTAAAATCAAGCACATGAGGAGTTAGTGGCAAGGTGATTATGATGCATGAAGGGTTGCTTGAGGGAAGAGGTTCGAGTAGCATGGGTTACATTTGGAAAACTTTATTTTATGCACCTTTGCATCAAGTGTCGCCAAGCTATTCTTATGGTAGGTTGGACTTTCAAATTTTTTGGCAAGTTGAATATTAGAATAGGAAAGCTTGTATTTTGGGATAATAATCTTAAGACTTATGGAAGGATGGGGGGACAAAGGGCTTGGATGATGGAGAGTGTTTTGGAAACTATCCTAAGGCCATTAGTCCCTGAATGTGGACGACATGTGTGACTAGGGGGTGGCCGAATGTTGATAGGAAGTTGGGGGGTGTTTGGTTGGCCAATTTTAGCATTTTGTGCACCAATTGGCATTTCTTCTTTTCCTCTCCAAAAGTTTTCTTCCTTAGCCGAATGTGTCATGGCAATAAGGTGAATTTTGTTTTAGTTTTGTCATTGTTTTCTTGTTTTGTGTCAAAGCCGAAAAGACCATAGTGGTTTGCCAAATTTTCTCTTAGGCATTTGGCTGAATATACAATTGAATCTCTTACATATTTTATTCTCTTTGTAGCCTAAAACCAACCCTCTTCCCTTTCATCTTTTTCTTCATTATTAGTGGTTGGCCGAATCTTCCATCTCCCTATTTCATCTTTTTCTTTCTTCCACTTTTGCTCAAAACCAAAAATACCATCTCCTCCCTTGCAACTTTTTCTTTTTCTTCTCTCAAACTTTTGTGTCAAAATCCTCTCCACCTTCCTTTGCCGAAATCCCTCTCTTGCATTTCACTTTCTTTTTCTTTCTTTTTCCCCACTCTAACCGAATCTTCCTCCATCATCTAACACCAT
This sequence comes from Gossypium rotundifolium, assembly GCA_025506655.1. Classification (NCBI taxonomy): domain Eukaryota; kingdom Viridiplantae; phylum Streptophyta; class Magnoliopsida; order Malvales; family Malvaceae; genus Gossypium; species Gossypium rotundifolium. The sequence continues at coordinate 134,592,655 of CP106729.1, read as the reverse complement.
ATCCGAATCTTCTTTCTCTCTTTTGGTGTTATCTTGGCCGAATATCATCAAGGGTAGATTTTATAAGTGTTAATCTATAATCGATTTTGAAGGATAGGTAAGTGTTCATGGCCGATTTTCCTTATTTTTCTATTTTCTCTATTGATTTTCATGAGGATAAAAGCCAAATTTTGGGTATGTGATAGTAAGATTCTAACCATAGGAACTTATTTCTTTTAGGCTCTTCGGATCTTGGAAGCAATCAAAGTTGGTAAGTCAAGTGGTAAGGATTCATGTCAATTCATCATTTTTTTTAAGTGGTTGAAAAGCCAAAGGCTATTGGGATTTAAGGTGTGATGTTGGCCGAATGGTTTTGCTTATAGTTTTATGGTTTGGCCGAATGTAGGACAAGGTGATCTAGTGCGGTAGATCGGGTCTTTGGAAATTAGTATTTGCGTTAGTGACAGGTGTGTACCTTACACACTTTATAACTCGATTTATATATATATATATAATAAACTAATCATGTTACAAAAGTGGAAAACTATGAGATCTTGATATGATACCTTGATGGGTATGAACAAGGACTCGGGTAAGTCCGTTTCGATATGATGTTGTTATATGTTGATCTATATCATGATTTAAGATATATATGTTTGTTATATGATCATATCACAAATGAGCATAATGGCATGATTTACTATTGTAAGACATTGGTTTGGGTGATTTGAGGGAGGGGAAGGATTTGATATCCGTGTCTTTGGGACACCGAGGTTTGGCACCTCCAAGTGGTTTGGTACCACGCTTATTTCATGTCTTTGGGACACCAGAGGTTTGGCACCTCATAGTGACTCGTCCCAATGGCTTAGTACCACCGTGGGTTGGCCCCACTTTCGATATATTGGGATCGTCGCTAGTGATTTGGTATCACACGTGGGTTGGCCCCACAACTTGATTATTTGTGACTTTGGGTCACCAGTGATTTGGCATCACATTATTGGATATCGTGACTTTGGGTCACCAGTAGTTTGGCACCACCAGTGGTTTGGTACCACAAGGGGTAGAAAAGGAGTTATGGATGGCTAGGTTGGGTGCATTATATATATATTGCTTGGTTATGAATTGTGTAAGAATGTTGCATTAACCGGAGGAAGGATTTATGCACTGAGTCTTGGTGACTCACCTTCTCCTTTATCTTTTCAGGTGATTCTTGATCGCGGAGGAGGAGCCGGATGAACTCGAGGAGCCCATGTAAATAAAAATTTGGTTTTATAAGAACTTCGATTTGGGTACTATATTTTATCTTAATTTGGTTTATATTTTTAATTGGGTTTGTAATAAGGCCTTTTTAATTATGTTTTTGGATTATTTATATATTTTAGACTTGTTTTAAATATGGCTTAGAAATTACATGGTTGATATATTAATTTGAGCACAAAGTTTTGTAAACTATAAAAAAAAGGCAATAGTTTTCAAAATCTTACCATCGGGTAAACAAAATCATTTGATAGTAAAATTTCAACTTAAATGTTTTCGACAACTTAAATGATTTCCAAATTGAAGTTTCTACATTCAAATGCAAACGGTTTTCAAAGTAATAAATCGGGTTTTACTTAAAATGATATAAATGTTTTCTAACCTATGAATTGTCAATTAAGTTTTAAAAGATTTACTTACGGGATTTTAAAAAGTAAACTATCGATTTTTAACTAATCATGCACTTATTTTCTTTAATTAAATCGAAAACTAGATTTTTCTTCAAAACATTTTTCTCTGTGGCATGTCAGATACGGTCATGGCATGTTGATCGGGCTTGGGGTGTTACAAATTGGTATCAGAGCCAAGTTCAAAAGCTCGACTGTGGGCCCAAGGCCCAAAATGATTTAAAGTATGGTCTTAAAATGTTTTTGTTAAAAATTTATATGATTTGAAGGGCATGGCACCGAGTTTTCGGCACCGATCCGCCCGGGTAAGTACTTCAAACTGTTGATTTTGATGATATGATGATGATGGTATGACTGTATAGTAGTAGGAACTACTCTAGAGACTCAAAATTATAGGTTGGATGTACTCGTGAAACAACCTCTTATTAAAACTATTCATAAAACCGTGTTTTAAAAATAGTGGAATAATGACTAATGCATAAAATTTTTAAATCAGCTAAGTCAAGACTTTAGACATGAGCACTCGAGGTCAGGGTCGTGTTATGCATGGACGTGGTAGGGGTAGGATGGCCGTGTCTAAGCCAGTGAGGTCGGGTCAAGGATCCGAGAATGAGGTACCACCACCCCCACCACCAGCGGTTGGAGTTGAGTTTCAGGAGCAAACGGGGGATGACGCAGTGTCTCAAGCAATGCTGCGAGTTCTTGAGAGAGTAGCTGGAATAGGAGGAGGCGCGAGAGCTCAGAAATCTATACCTGAGCGACTCCAAGCCAATGGAGCTGAGGTATTTCGAGGTGTTTCGGGTGTAGCTCCCAATACGGCCGAATATTGGCTAGAGGCGACGGAGCGAATCATGGATGACTTGGATCTAAATGCTGAGGAAAAGCTAAAAGGGATAGTGTCGCTTCTTCGGGATGAGTCATAGCAGTGGTGACTCACGGTAAGGAATAGTGCTGCGGCGGAGGATCTCACTTGGGACTATTTCAAGGCAGCGTATCAGAAGAAATATATTGGGTCTAGTTACATTGATGTACAACGTAAGGCATTTCTGAGTTTGGTCCAGGGAGTAAGTCCGTGTCGAATATGAAGCGAAATTTTAAGATTGAGCCAGTATCTTTGGAGGTATCGTGGCTTCGGAGCACGAGCGATGTGTCCAGTTCGAGGATGGATTGAGGGACGAGCTGAGACTACTGATTGCTCCACATCAAGAGCGAGAGTTTGCTGCGCTAGTTGAAAAGACTAAGATAGCTGAAGGGATAAAAGAATCTGTAAGGCAGAATCACGACAAGAACAAACATAAGAGAAGTTTTGGATCATCGAAGTCGACCGGTAATTCTCGAAGAGGTTAGCGAATGGACCGAATCGATCTGGGAGGCTCATTATCGCTAATCGAGGACCAGCCGAGTGTAACCGATGTGGAAAATATCATTGGGGCGAATGTTGGATCGGAGGGAAAGGATGTTTTGAGTGTGGCTCACTGGATCATCGTGTGAGGGATTGTCCACGTAAGCTAGCCAGGAATCAGTCTGAGGGTCAAGGTCATGCTCAATTCAGAAAAGAGGGACCGTACCGCAGAGAGGTCGTGGTAATGGTAGAGGAAGTAATGGTTCTAGTCGAGGCCGCGGAGCATCGGGAAGAGGTGCAAGCAACACTGAGGCAAGACAGCCTGGGTTGGTGTATGCAGCGAGGCATCGAGAGGAGGGTGACGCACCAGACGTCATAACCGGTACGTTCTTAATTTTTGGTGTACCATATACTACTTTGATAGATGTGGGTTCGACGCATTCGTATGTTGCTAGTAGCATAGTAGAGACCATGAACCTAGACTCTGAGACTACTTCTAGGAGGATGACAGTACTTAGCCCTCTAGGTCACTCTGTAGAAGTAAATAAGCTGTATAGAGATGTACCCCTAGAACTCCAAGGGGTAATGTTTGTAGCTGATCTGATGGAACTGCCGTTTGGGGAGTTCGATCTGATTCTTGGGATGGACTGGTTGGTTAAGTACCAGGCAAGTTTGGATTGCGCTACTAAGCGCATGGTTTTGAAGACAGTTGAGGGTGAAGAGGTGGTTATGATAGGTAATAGAAGAGATTATCTATCCAACGTGGTATCAGCGTTGAAAGCTGAAAAGATGGTCAAGAAGGGCTGCGAGGCATTTATGGTTCATGTGTGTGCGTTGGAGGCTAAGGAGTCTGCTGCAGGAAATGTTCGAACAGTGAAGGAATATGCTGATGTATTTCCAGAAGAACTTTCGGGTTTACCTCCGGATCGTGAAGTTGAATTTGGTATAGATCTGTTACCAGGAACTGCGCCAGTGTCTATCGCTCCGTATAGGATGGCACCGAAGGAATTAGTGGAATTAAAGGCTCAGATTCAGGAGTTGTTGGATCGAGGTTTTATCCGACCAAGTGTTTCGCCTTGGGAGCGCCTTGGTACTTTTGTCAAGAATAAGGATGGTATGCGATGCGGATGTGTATAGACTACATCGCCAGTTGAATAAGTGACGATCAAAAACAAGTATCCTTTACCGAGGATAGATGACTTGTTTGATCGACTTAAAGGGCGTGGTTTTCTCAAGATTGATTTAAGGTGCGGATATCATCACTAAAGGTGAAAGAGGTGATATCCATAAGATGACATTTCGCTTTTCGGCATGGGCACTACAAGTTTCGGTAATGCCTTTTGGATTGACTAACGCCCGGTAGCTTTCATGGACATGATGAATCGAGTATTTCAATTGTTTTTGGATCAGTTTGTTGTAGTATTTATAGACGATATTTTGGTATACTCCAAGTGAGAGGAGGAGCATGATGCGCATTTGCGAGTAGTGTTGCAGATTTTGAGGGAAAAGCAGCTATATGCCAAATTTAGTAAGTGTGAATTCTGGCTTAGGGAGGTGACTTTCTTGGGTCACGTAGTATCAGCTGAGAGGATTAGAGTGGATCCTCGAAAGATCGAAGCAGTGTTGGATTGGAAGCCGCCTAAGTCAGTGGCTAAGATTCGGAGTTTTCTAGGTCTAGCGAGGTATTACCGAAGATTTGTGGAAGGATTTTCTTTGATAGCAGCACCTATGACCAAGTTATTGAGGAGAGGAGTTCTATTTGTGTGGACTGAGAAGCAACAAGAAAGTTTCGACAAGTTGAAGAAGATTCGATTGAAGCTCGATTTTGATTCAACTTTGAGGCGTGCAAGGAATTCACAGTTCTTGTGATGCATCACATCTTGGTTTGGGATGTGTCTTGATCTGAGAAGGGAAGGTAGTGGCTTATGCATCTCGGCAGATTGAGACCACATGAAGTTAATTATCCGACACATGACTTGGAATTAGCTGTAGTGGTTTTCGCCTTGACGATTTGGAGACACTATTTGTACAGAGAGAAGTTGATAGTCTACACGGATCACAAGAGTCTAAAGTATCTTTTGACTCAGAAGGATTTGTATTTGAGGCAGCGCAGATGGATTGAATCATTGAAGGACTACGACTGTTCGATTGAGTATCATCGAGCAAGGCTAATGTGGTGGTAGACACGTTGAGCCGTAAGGTTGTATCAGACTTAAGATCGATGTTTGCTCGTCTTAGTTTATACGACGATGGGAGTCTTTTGGCAGAATTGCAAGTCAAGCCGACTTGGTTAAAGCAGATCAAGAAGAAACAGTTAGAGGATGATGGTTTGAATGATCGGAGGTTGTAGGTTCAGAATGGTGGTTTAGAGGATTATAGCTTGTCCAGTGATAGAGTATTGTGTTTTTAAGGAGAGCTTGTATGCGAAAGATGTCGAGTTGAGGCAAAAAATTCTTGGGGACGACATAGCAGTCCATACACTATGCATCCCGGAGGTAGTAAGATGTATCGGGATTTAAGAGAGTAATTTTGGTGGCAGTGCGGAGGCGGGAAATGTCTAACGTGTTAGCGAGTTAAAGTCGAGCATCGATTACCATCTGGGTTACTTGATAGGTGAAGATTCCACGATGGAAGTGGGAAAGGATCACTATGGATTTTGTCAGTGGATTACCTCTTACACCTAGTAAGAAGGACTCAGTTTGGGTGATTGTGGATTGTTTGACTAAGTCAGCTCATTTCATTCTGGTAAGGGTGGATTACTCGCTTCATAAGTTAGCTAAGTTGTATGTGGCGGAGATAGTGAGGTTGCACGGTGTACCAGTGTCGATCATCTCAGACAGAGATCCTAGATTTATGTCGAGGTTTTGGGGAGTGTTACATCAGGCTTTGGGTACGCGGTTGGATTTGAGTACGGCATTTCATCCACAGTCTGACGGGAAGTCAGAAAGAGTTATATCTTAGAGGATATGTTGAGAGGATGTGTTTTGGACTTTAGAGGCAGCTGGGAAGAGTTTTTATCTTTAGCTGAGTTCGCATACAACAATAGTTATTAGACAAGCATTAAGATGGCACCATATGAGGCGTTGTATGGTAGGAAGTGTCGCACACCTACATACTGGACAGAGTTAGGTGAGCGTCAGATGTTAGGACCAGAGTTGGTTGTAGAGACTGAGGATAAAGTTAAGATGATTCAGGCTCGTTTAAAGGAAGCTTCGGACAGGCAGAAGTCTTATGCCAATCTCAAGTGAAGGGATATAGAGTTTGTCGTGGGTGACAAGGTTTTTCTGAAGGTCTCGCCATGGAAGAAGGTATTAAGATTTGGGAGAAAAGGCAAGTTAAGTCCAAGGTTCATTGGGCCGTATAAGGTGCTGAGATGAGTGGGACCAGTAGACTATCAGCTCGAATTGCCAGTAGAGCTGAGTCAGATTCACGATGTATTCCATGTCTCCATGCTTAGACGCTATCGTTCTAATCCATCGCATGTTGTGACAGTGGAGGAATTAGAGGTGAGTCTAGATTTGACAGTGGAAGAAGAACCAGTGCAGATTCTAGATTGAGACGTGAAATTTTTACGTAAGAAGTCAGTTCCTTTAGTGAAGGTCTTATGGCGGAACCATGGCATAGAAGAAGCTACGTGGGAACCGGAGGATGTTATGAGGCAGCAGTACCCTCAACTCTTTTGATCAGGTAATTTCGAGGATGAAATTATTTTAAGGGGGTAGAATTGTAACATCCTAAAATTTGAGTATCAGTTGGTTGCTTGTGTTAGCTCGAGTAGTATTGTTTGTGTGCTTAGCATAGCCTTGTGAAGGCTTGATTTTATTTATGAAGCTAGAATAATTCTTAGTATTTAAATTTAATGAAGTGGACTAGGTGATCTTGACACTTAAGATAATTTAAATGTTAAAATCAAGCACATGAGGAGTTAGTGGCAAGGTGATTATGATGCATGAAGGGTTGCTTGAGGGAAGAGGTTCGAGTAGCATGGGTTACATTTGGAAAACTTTATTTTTATGCACCTTTGCATCAAGTGTCGGCCAAGCTATTCTTATGGTAGGTTGGACTTTCAAATTTTTTTGGCAAGTTGAATATTAGAATAGGAAAGCTTGTATTTTGGGATAAGAATCTTAAGACTTATGGAAGGATGGGGGGACAAAGGGCTTGGATGATGGAGAGTGTTTTGGAAACTATCCTAAGGCCATTACTCCATGAATGTGGAGGCATGTGTGGCTAGGGGGTGGCCGAATATTGATAGGAAGTTGGGGGGTTTGGTTGGCCAATTTTAGCATTTTGTGCACCAATTGGCATTTCTTCTTTTCCTCTCCAAAAGTTTTCTTCCTTAGCCGAATGTGTCTTAGAAATAAGGTGAATTTTGTTTTAGTTTTGGCATTGTTTTCTTGTTTTGTGTAAAAGCCGAAAAGACCATAGTGGTTTGCCAAATTTTCTCTTAGGCATTTGGCCGAATATACAATTGAGTCTCTCACATATTTTATTCTCTTTGTAGCCTAAAACCAACCCTCTTCCCTTTCATCTTTTTCTTCATTATTAGTGGTTGGCCAAATCTTCCATCTCCTCATTTCATCTTTTTCTTTCTTCCACTTTTGCTCAAAACCGAAAATACCATCTCCTCTCTTGCATCTTTTTCTTTTTCTTCTCTCAAACTTTTGTGTCAAAATTCTCTCCACCTTCCTTTGCCGAAATCCCTCTCTTGCATTTCACTTTCTTTTTCTTTCTTTTTCCCCACTCTAACCGAATCTTCCTCCATCATCTAACATCATAGCCGAATCTTCTTTCTCTCTTTTGGTGTTATCTTGGCCGAATATCATCAAGGGTAGATTTTATAAGTGTTCATCTATAATCGGTTTTGGAGGATAGGTAAGTGTTCATGGCCGATTTTCCTTATTTTTCTATTTTCTCTATTGATTTTCATAAGGATAAAAGCCAAATTTTGGGTATGTGATAGTAAGATTCTAACCATAGGAACTTATTTCTTTTAGGCTCTTCGGATCTTGGAAGCAATCAAAGTTGGTAAGTCAATTGGTAAGGATTCATGTCGATTCATCATTTTTTTTTTAGTGGTTGAAAAGCCAAAGGCTATTGGGATTTAAGGTGTGATGTTGGCCGAATGGTTTTGCTTATAGTTTTATGGTTTGGCTGAATGTAGGACAAGGTGATCTAGTGCTGTAGATCGGGTCTTCGAAATTAGTATTTGCGTTAGTGATAGGTGTGTACCTTACACACTTTATAACTCGGTTTATATATATATTAATAAACTAATCATGTTACAAAAGTGGAAAACTATGAGATCTTGATATGATAACTTGATGGGTATGAACAAGGACTCGGGTAAGTCTGTTTCGATATGATGTTGTTATATGTTGATCTATATCATGATTTAAGATATATATGTTTGTTATATGATCATATCACAAATGAGCATGATGGCATGATTTACTATTGTAAGACATTGGTTTGGGTGATTTGAGAGGAGGGGGAAGGATTTGATATCCGTGTCTTTGGGACACCGGAGGTTTGGCACCTCGGAGGTTTGGCACCTCCGGTGGTTTGGTACCACGTTATTTCGTGTCTTTGGGACACGGAGGTTTGGCACCTCATAGCGACTCATCTCGGTGGCTTAGTACCACCGTGGGTTGGCCTCACTTTCGATATATTGGGATCGTCGCCAGTGATTTGGTATCACACATGGGTTGGCCCCACAACTTGATTATTTGTGACTTTGGGTCACCAGTGATTTGGCATCACATTATTGGATATCGTGACTTTGGGTCACCGGTGGTTTGGCACCAAGAAGTGGTTTGGTACCACACGGGTAGAAAAAGAGTTATGGATGGCTAGGTTGGGTGCATTATTATATATATTGCTTGGTTATGAATTGTGTAAGAATGTTGCATTAATCGGGAAGGATTTATGCATCGAGTCTTGGTGACTCACCTTTTCCTTTATCTTTTCAGTGATTCTTGATCGCGGAGGAGGAGCCGGATGAACTCGAGGAGGCCATGCAAATAAAATTTGGTTTTATAAGAACTTGATTTGGGTACTATATTTTATCTTAATTTGGTTTATATTTTAATTGGGTTTGTAATAAGGCCTTTTTAATTATGTTTTTGGATTATTTATATGTTTTGGACTTGTTTTAAATATGGCTTAGAAATTACATGGTTGATATATTAATTTGAGCACAAAGTTTTCTAAACTATAAAAAAACGCAATAGTTTTCAAAATCTTACCATCGGGTAAACAAAATCGTTTGATAGTAAAATTTCAACTTAAATGTTTTCGACAACTTAAATGATTTCCAAATTGAAGTTTCTACATTCAAATGCAAACGGTTTTCAAAGTAATAATTCGGGTTTTACTTAAAATGATATAAATGTTTTCTAACCTATGAATTGTCAATTAAGTTTTAAAAGATTTACTTACGGGATTTTAAAAAGTAAACTATCGATTTTTAACTAATCATGCACTTATTTTCTTTAATTAAATCGAAAACTAGATTTTTCTTCAAAACGTTTTTCTCTGTGGCATGTCAGATACGGTCATGGCGTGTTGACCGGGTTTGGGGTGTTACAGAATCACAACTTTTGCAAAATTATGTCATCATATAAATAATAAAATAATAACATACATTCATTAACAAACATATCCCTAAACATGTTGATAATTACAAAAATGTTACATCTTATCATAAATTAATCACATATGAAGAAGCAGTATAGGTTTATACTATAAACATAGCAAAACCTAGTTCTAATACCAATAGTTGGAAAAAATTTGGTTAACAAATGATTTTCTTGCATAGTGGAAAAATAAAATTTAAAAAATGGAGCCGATTTGTGATATTTATAGTAACAAACTTTTTCTGAAATATACTTGTGCTTTGAAAAGGACGGATCCTTGCCGTTCCTGACTTTTAACTAAACGACCTTCTCTACTATTCTCTACCACAAACTGCTTCAAGTGTGGGCTCGAACAATTCTGAATCAAACATAAAACAAAAAATAATTTTCTTACTTTCAGTAGGAAGGTAAATCTCTCTCTTATTAAAACTGGTAGAATTGTTATTGTAACACCCCTTACCCGTATTCGATGCCGAAACCGAGTACGAGGCATTACCAGGCTTAACTTTCTTACTCATGCAAAATCAGGCAATGAAATTTCTTTTCAACTTAAACTTTTTCATTTAAACTCTTAACTTCCTTATTATAGGCCTACGAGACCTAAAACATATACATAGGGTGACTCGGGACTGAACCGGAAACTTTCAAACACTTAGAAAATTTTACTCAAATAGGGCCACACGCCCATGTGGATATGGACACGCCCATGTGGGCAGGCCGTGTGGTCTCACACGCCCATGTCCCTTGTCCGTGTGGATTTTATTTTTCATTTCAAACCTACATGGGTTTTCACACGGCCTACACACGCCCGTGTCTGTGGTCTGTGTCCCTCATATGGCCATGACACGCCCGTGCCTTAGCCCGTGTGTGAAAACCTTAGTATTTATTTATGACATCAGAAAACATTTAGGGGCACACGGCCTATTCACATACCCGTTTGCTAGCTCGTGTGATGAACTAAATTTTTCACAATTTAGATGCAGGGGACCCACGGCCTACCAACACGCCCTCGGGGCTGACCGTATGTCACACACGGCCTAGACACACACCCGTGTGTCTACCCATATGGACAATTATAGGGCTATTTACCAAGCCATTTGCCACCCTGAAAAAAAATCACACTTATACCAATTTCAAGCAACATTTAGCATATCAATAATGCATCTTTAGCTATCACTAATTCATCATACATCTACATCACACACTATTCATTTGATTGCATCAACTTGCACTTCATGAATTTCATCATTGAATATATATAACTTAACTATTATCGGCCAATTCTAATGGCCATTTACAAAATGAATTTTGTAACATTAATAGCCAACACTTTGGCTAACCAATATGACATAAACAAAATGACCAAGTACCTATACATGCCATACTCAAAATAATCAAACTTTACTATACCAAAAGAATAGCTTGATAGTGTGAATCGAACTCCGACGTCCTTCGATCCCGAGCTAGCTTGGTGATACTACAAGGAAATGGGAATGAGAGGAGTAAGCATAAAGCTTAGTAAGTTTGCATGAAATAAATAACAACATAAAGGCTCATGATAACATAAAGGCTCAAGGACATCGACATAACTTACTCATGCTTACTCTTACCAAATCACATTTCACATTTTGTATTCATTTCTCGTAAGTTACTCATGGGTACCTGTATCACTTCATCACATAACTTTAGCACTTTTATTCTCTTGAACATAGACTTTTCTCTTGTCATCTTTGCATAAACTTAGCTCTTTACCCGTTGAACTACTTGGAATATCGAAGGATACTCGATCTCATCATACATGTAACACGATGCCAATGCCATATCCCAGATATGGTCTTACATGGGATCACATCTAGATGGCGATGCCATATCCCAGATATGGTCTTACACGGGATCTCATGTCTCGATGTCGAAACCATATCCCAGATATGGTCTTATACGAGATCGTATATCAATGTCGATGCCATGTCCCAGACATGGTCTTACACGAGATCTTTCTTCGGTGCCGAGGCCATGTCCCAGACATGGTCTTATACGGGACCTTCATTTGGTGCCGATGCCATGTCCCAGACATGGTCTTACACGGGACCCTCTTTGTCTCATGTTGTGACAATGGTATCCTTGCTATTCCTAATGTTCAACCGGGACTTCAACTTAACATAATTTTATTATACTCTCATCGAGGCATCATTAATCGATTTCATAGAAATAATATTCATTTCTCATAATATCAAGCAATTAGAAAAACATAATAACATTATGTAGCTTTAATTTCACACAAACTTACCTCGGAACCAAAATATATGTGGAATTGTTCAATTTAGTCCACCACCTTGTTCTTGCCTCGGTTTCGGTCTGGGCTTCGTGTTTCTTGATCTATAATAACAATTTCACTTGTTTAATAATCACATTGACTAAAATAACCTATGAATCATACTTTGGCAAGATTACAATTTTGCCCCTAAACTTTTACATATTTCCACTTTTGCCCCTATGCTCGTAAAATGATTTTTATCCAATTTCTTTACATTTCAAGCCTAGCCAAACCATTTTCATAACTACAACATTCAGCAATTTTCACTAATTCACACTTTTATGGCAACTTTCATAACTTTTACAATTAGGTCCTTTTACGAGTTTCTCATGAAAATCTCTTAGAAAAATATGTTTATCATACATCAAACTTTCATATACCTCCATAAATCATCAAAATACATGCATTTCATACATGGGTAAATTTTTGAACATGAACTCTAGCTCAAAATATAGCTAGAAATAGCTAAATCGAGATACGAGGATTTCAAAAATACAAAGAACATTAAAAGTGGGGCTAGGAGGTACTTACAATCAAGCTTGAAAGATGAAGAAACCCTAGCTATGGTGCCCTTGAAATTTTCGGCTAGCATGGAGAAGATGGACATGAATTTTGACTTCTTTTTCCCTTTTAATTCTTTTATTAACCAAATGACAAAAATACCCTTAAGGCCCCTTTCTTGAGATTTTTCCTTCCCATGTCTATTTTTGTCCATCTTGACATATAATGGTCTAATTCTAAATAAGGACCTCTAACAATTTTTCTAATGCTATTTCATATTTAAATCTTCTAGAATCTCATATTTTCTAATCTTTGCAATTTAGTCCTAATGGACAAATTGTTCACTAAATTATAAAATTTCTTCATGAAATTTTCACATAATCATGCAAGCATGCCATAGACCTCATAAAACCCATAAAACACATATTTCTACCTCAAATTTGTGGTCTCGCAACTACTATTCTGACTAGGCCCTAAATCGAGCTGTTACAGTTATTCTTAGAAAATAGAATTTATACTTAAAAATAAATTCTTACTATTTTCTGGCAGAATAACAATTCTCAAGAGTTTTGTCTAACATCTTATGTTTTTAATCCTACTATTTCCATCTATTTAAGGGAGAGGAAGTTAAACCCTAGTTGAATTAGTAAAATGCATTTAATGCCTATTTAATAGAAAAAACTAATCTCCTAATTGAACTAAGAGGGAGAGACGACTAATAGGGTGTGCCTCCCCTCAAATGTATTATGATTGGGATTCGTGCCTCTCCTATATTTGGTCTAATTATATGTGCTTATTTGACTTTTAACCCAATACTTTATAATTTAATCCAACCTAGTACATGTTTTTTATTTCTCGAAATAGACATTATTTATTAAATTAATTTTCCAATTAAATAATTTTCTCAACCCAAATCTAATTCCGTTAAAATCATGACAACTTTACCATAAAAGAATTTATGAGAAAATATATTTAATTTCTATATTCAATGGATTCACAATGACCAATTAATTTAATTCAATTTTTGAACTTCAATTATTTAATTAAATAACAAATCAAAAGTTTAAAGTAATTCTCGTGTCATCTCCAAACTTAGTGAAAAATCACATTCATTTTCGAATGTTACACATTTATCTAACTTTATCATTTCTATACATTTTTGATCATTTGATTCAACATACAATTCATTTCTGGTTTCAACGAGCTAGCAAATGGACCAATTGTGTAACACCCTTAACCCGTAACCGTCGCCGGAATAGGGTTAAGAGGTATTACCAAACATTCAAAACATTTACAATCATTTTAAAACACAAAGTTAATCATCGTCCATACATATCAAGTTATATGCAAATAGTCCCTAAATGAAGTCTACGAGACCTTAAACACGTGATAGAAATGGGTCGGGACTAAACTGAACACATACAAAATTTTCTAAAAATCAAACATTTTTCAAAGTTACAGAGGTCACACGCCCGTGTGGGTAGGCCTCAGACACGTCCATGTGTCCAAGTCGTGGCAAAACAGGGCATACATACTGACTTGCCCACACGGCCTAAGACACGCTCGTGTACCTCACCCGTGGTCGACACTGACTTGCTGTAACACCTCAAACCCGGCTTAGAAGTTAGGCCCGAATCTGGCGTGTCACATGGAAGTGTTTTTTTTTTTCAAAACCATCTTTGCAATTGTTAAAAACTTGTTTGAGAATTATAGCCTCTTTGTTAAAACCCAAAACACTTAAGCAATTGTTATCTACTTGAAAATGTAATTATCTTTAAAAACCTTTTTGGTTATGAAAACATATTTGAAATAACAATTTACGAAGATATGACTTTTGGAAATAGAGTTGCAGAAGCATTTTGAAAACATTGCGGAAGTGTAGATAAAATACAAGTATTTTTGAGAGGTTGGTTGATGAGTCGAAAATCGAAGTAGTGGACTTTAAAATCAGGACTTTTGAAAATGACGTTAGAATTTTGAAAGAGAATCCAAGTTAAATTATTTGTAAAAGTTTGCTATAAAATCCATTTATTAATCAATTTTGAAAACCATTATTTATATTTTTAGAAAATTCCTTTTTAAACAATTTAAGAAGAATAATAAAAACATCCCAAACATAAAGCAAAATAAAAATAGTCCAGAGGCCTTATTACAACTTTAAAACTAGAAACAATAAAAGTAATCAAATAAAACGGAAAGGTATTTTACTAATATTGAAAATGTTATTCAGAAGCATGGCCTCCACCGAGTCATCCATGGCTCCAAGTCCTCAAATCATGAGCATTACCTACAAGGGTTAAGAGAAGGGTGAGTTACAAGAACTCGATGTATAATCCACTTACCATTGTTCACTGGGCCAAAATCCCATTAAGCAATTAATTGGGCCAAAGTCTGCTTACAATAATATAAATGTATCATATATAATATGCATATGATATGCAATTCCCAAACCAAATCCTAGTTTTCCATCCGCTACACACCACCCGTACCAACAAACACACCTGTGGGTGATCTTTAGTCAACCCACCCTGCCAACACACCAAACATAGGCATTAAGCTATTTATATCAAATTTGTGGACAAGCCACCAGATTAATAGAATTTACATGGCATTGCCATTTTTCAGATTTGTGGCAGAGCCACCAGATTTATGTAGCATAGCTACCAAAACTTCTCTTCATCATTATCCCATCCCATGCAAATCATGTATATAATGCATAACAAATCACAATAATTTATTCGGATAATTATTACAAAAGTACGGCTCATTATAACAAATTATCAATTAGGACCATATAGCAAAATATCAGATTAGCCCATTTAGTAAAATATCAGATTGGCCCATTTATCAAAATATCAGATTGGCTCATTTATCAAAATATCAGATTGGCCCATTTATCAAAATAACAGATTGGCCCATTTATCAAAATAACAGATTGACCCATTTATCAAAATATCAGATTGGCCCATTTATCAAAATAATAGATTGGCCCATTAACACTTTTGCAAATCGGCCCATTAGGGGCATTTCCATATTTCATCCCTTTAGAGGCATTTTCGTAATTCGGCAATTTACCCACTAAGGGTAATTCGGTAATTTTGCAATCCAGACTTACCTACTAATTTGGGCATAACAATTTAAACTGTCCATCTACGTCGAACTAACTACATTGACTATAACATGGGTTAGGAATCTTGAAATCTAAATCCGTAAATTTTCCTTGAAACTAAACTCATATATCTTCTTACTAAAATTTTTCCAGAATTTTTGTCTTAACCATTTAATACATTTTATTCCTTAAAATTTCCCTTGTTTCACTATCCAACTATTCTAACCTCTCTTACCCAAAATTCAAATATCTTATTGTGCAGCTTTCATATGTTGTTCCCATTTATTTCTATTGAAAATAGACTCATTAAGGAATCTTTACATATAAAATATAACTCTTAATTCACTTTGTACAATTTTATACGATATTTCTAAGACAGATCAGGGAACCATGGAATCATTCAGAACTAGTCTCACTAAAATTAACATATCTCGAATATAAAATTCCTTTTCCTTCTCCATTTCTTCCTTATCAAAATAGCCACGATAGCTTTTATTCGATATCTCATTCACTTTCTAATTCCCTTTCTTCTATTTTTGTGATTTTCAAAACACATCATTGCTTCTAATCGAAACTATTTTATTACAAAATATGTTTACCACTACGATCATCACACGCTTTCGAAAGTGATCACGGATGCCGGTTTCCCATTTTCTTTGGTGTTTCGACCGATTCATAGAATATTTCATACAAAATTTTTGAGAAGAGTGAGATTACACACCATTTTAGATATGTATACGAAAGGTAAGGGATTACACACCTGATTTCGATTTCCTAACGAACCACTCGTTGTTGACCTAGAACAATACCAACCAAAAGTTAGCCTTGAATTTCCAAAAGATTTCGTATCACTTACACTTGAATCACTTACCACTATGTCTGAAGGTAGAATATATCGAGTGATTTGTCCCTAAAACATGTAGTTGATTATTTCACATTATTACTCCGTTAGCAACCAATCGAATATTAAATAATATCAATAATCCATAAGAACTCCTTACCTTATTAATATTGGATCCGATTTCCAGCGATTATACGATGACTTCGGAAAAATCCAAGTTTCGGCCTTCCACTATATCTCTATGAAGAAGAAAAATGATTTCGAATGAGGGAAAGTAAGGTGATGGTCTAGGTCAAAATGACCATTCAAAACCAAAGAAAATAAAATATTGAGAAGAATACTTACCAATTGATCAAGAAATGGATGTTAATATGGATGAGAAGAAGAAATAGAGAAAAGATGAAAGTTTGGTTATGGAGGAAATTGTATGTTGATATTCGGCTATCAAGGAAGATGGACAAAAGGTGAATATGAAACCAATCCAAAGAGAAGAAAAATGCACTATTGTGTTAGAAGATTTCGGCAAAGAGAATAGCAAATTGGGAGAAGATGACACTAAAGTTGCAAATGTGACTTTTGGCCAAAACAATACCAAGACCCTACCAAATGCCAAAGTAAAATTTCAGCTACCTATCTACCCCCAAAACCGTCCACATGTATAGCCATAAGGGTCAAAATTTTGTCAACCATACTTTCCATAGCATTCTTCATGAAATAAGCCACTTGTTCCCCTTACTTGCCTTTTCCTTTTGATTCCTTTCTCCAACCTCAACATTTCCTTAATTCTTTAGCCACCATACCAAAAATAAAGAAGTCAAACTTGCCATAAATACCTCTTGGCCGACACTTAAGGAAAGAGTGCAAAAATATTAGTCAAAAATTACACACAGAGGGATTTGAACCTCTTCCCTCAAGGTACTTCATATGATGCCATAATCTCTTTACCAATAGCTCATTTATGCAAGAACATTACTTATTTATTTCTATAAGCTTTGAAGCTACTTACCATCTCTCCTTAAAGTGCTAAAATACCCAATTTTTCCTAAGGCCCAATTAAACCCGAGACTTTATAGAAACCTTGTAACCTTCCAAATTCACTTAACTAATAAGTCTAATTTGCAATAATGCCATTCTCTTATTCTCAAAATTTTAAACATTCCTACGCCCAAGGCCCATTGGGCCCAATCCTACTAGACCCAATTTTGGGATGTTACAATTCTACCCTCCTTAAAGAAATTTCATCCTCGAAATTTCCAACCATCTACTAAACGCATCGCTCAAATCACACCACTAAGCTTTCGTTGCGCACTCTAATCTTAAAAAAACACAATGTACTTTTAACAAAATCTTGAATCCTCTTTCACACAACCAAACATCTAACCACAAAAGCAAACAGTTGTCTACCATTTATACTTAGAATTTTCTACATTCAATCATCGTCCAACCAAAACATACCTGACTTGATGGTGATGTAACAATCCTGAGCCTTATGCTCCTTAGACTCGCATCTCAAGCATGCTCCTCACCTCCTCCAGCATTCCCCCGGATGATGCCTTCTGCAATGATGGCAAGCCAGAAAGTTTGGACATGCCTTAACACGCTTTACGGAATGAGACTGCGATCCAAAAGAACCACGATCTCCTTTCTTCTTACAGTTCCACAGACCCAACTCGAAGTGCTTCACTGATTTCTTTAACCTCCTTCAATACCTTTTTAACTATCTGAGTTAGCTCATCAACCCCAACTCGATCATGAGATCCCGTCTCAGCCACTAATGATATCTGCGCCTCCCTTTGGGGCACATGCCTTGGTGTCGAAGATCTAGCCCTAGCACCTCGGCCTCTATCACGTCCACGTCTACCGCGTCCGCATCTTCTAGCGCTCATGTTCACTAAGTCGATATAATCTGATTAAGAGTTTTATGTATCATTATGCTATTCGATGTTTATTAAACGATGTTTTATGGAGTATGAGTAGAAAAGCTATTTTCGAGAGTTAAATCGCATCCTAGAGTCTTAGTCTATATAGTTTTAACTCCTAAAGCTAACAGTTCTAGAGTATTCTCCTTTGTAAAATTTCCGTAACAAAATAATCATAAAATGAAAACAAATACTTACTTGACTTGGTGCCGGATACTCGTGGTGCCATACTTCCTTTAGAACATATATTTATAAATCAAAATTCTAAACAGCTTTGGACAACGCTTTTGAACACAAACCACGGTCGAGTTTTGCAACTGGGCTCTGATACCATAAAATGTAACACCTCAAACCCAGCCTAGAAGTTAGGCCCGAATCTAGCGTGTCACATGGAATTGTTTTTTTTTTTCAAAACCATCTTTGCGATTGTTAAAAACTTGTTTGAGAATTACAGCCTTTTTGTTAAAACCCAAAACACTTAAGCAATTGTTATCTACTTGAAAACATAATTATCTTTAAAAATCTTTTTGGTTGCGAAAACATATTTGAAATAACAATTTACAAAGATATGACATTTGGAAATAGAGTTACAGAAGCATTTTGAAAATGTTGTGGAAACGTAGATAAAATACAAGTATTTTTGAGAGGTTGGTTGATGAGTCGAAAATCGAAGTAATGGACTTTAAAATCAGGACTTTTGAAAATGACGTTGAAATTTTGAAAGAGAATCCAGTTAAATTATTTGTAAAAGTTTGCTATAAAATCCATTTATTAATCAATTTTGAAAACCATTATTTATATTTTTAGAAAATTCATTTTTAAACAATTTAAGAAGAATAATAAAAACATCCCAAACATAAAGCAAAATAAAAATAGTCAAGAGGCCTTATTACAACTTTAAAACCAAACAATAAAAGCAATCAAATAAAAGCGGAAAGGTAGTTTACTAATATTCAAAATGTTATTTCCGAAGCATGGCCTCCACCAAGTCATCCATGGCTCCAAGTCCTCGTCACTGAGCATTACCTACAAGGGTTAAGAGAAGGGGGTGAGTTACAATAACTTAGTGTATAATCCACTTACCATTGTTCACTGGGCCAAAATCCCATTAAGCAATTAATTGGGCCAAAGCCCGCTTACAATAATATAAATGTATCATATATAATAGGCATATGATATGCAATTCCCAAACCAAATCCCAGTTTTCCACCGCTACACACCACCCGTACCAACCAACACACCTGTGGGTGATCTTTAGTCAACCCACCCCGCCAACACACCAAACATAGGCATTAAGCTATTTATATCAAATTTGTGGACAAGCCACCAAATTAACAGAATTTACATGGCATTGCCATTTTTTAGATTTGTGGCAGAGCCACTAGATTTATGTAGCATAGCTACCAGAACTTCTCTTCATCATTATTCCATCCCATGCAAATCATGTATATAATGCATAACAAATCACAATAATTTATTCGGATATTTATTACAAAAGTACGCCTCATTATAACAAATTATCAATTAGGCCCATATAGCAAAATATCAGATTAGCCCATTTAGCAAAATATCATATTGGCCCATTTAGCAAAATATCAGATTGGCCCATTTATCAAAATATCAGATTGGCCCATTTATCAAAATAACATATTGGCCCATTTATCAAAATAACAGATTGGCCCATTTATCAAAATATCAGATTAGCCCATTTATCAAAATATCAGATTGGTCCATTTATCAAAATAACAGATTGGCCCATTAACAATTTTGCAAATCGGCCCATTAGGGGCATTTCCATATTTTGGCCCTTTAGAGGAATTTTCGTGATTCGGAAATTTACCCACTAAGGGTAATTCAGTAATTTGCAATCTAGACTTAGCTACTAATTTGGGCATAACAATTTAAACTGTCCATCTGCGTCATACTAACTAAATTGACTATAACTTGGGTTGGGAATCTCGAAATCTAAATCCGTAAATTTTCCTTAAAACTAAACTCATATATCTTCTTATTAAAATTTTTCCAGAATTTTTGTCTTAACCATTAGTACAGTTTATTCCTTAAAGTTTCCCTTGTTTCACTATCCAATGATTCTAACCTCTCTTACCCAAAATTCAAATATCTCACTATACAGTTTTCATATATTGTTCCTACTTATTTATATTGAAAATAGACTCACTAAGGAATATTTACATGTAAACTATAACTCTTAATTCACTTTGTACAATTTTATACGATTTTTCCAAGACAGATCAGGGAACCACGAAATCATTCAGAACCAGTCTCACTAAAATTAACATATCTCAGAATATAAAATTCCTTTTCCTTCTCTGTTTCTTCCTTATCAAAATAGCCACAGTAAGCTTTTATTTGATATCTCATTCACTTTCTAATTTCCTTTCTTCTATTTTTCATGATTTTTCAAAACCACATCACTGCTTCTAATCGAAACTATTTTATTACAAAATACGTTTACCACTACGATCATATGCACACCCAAGTGATCACGGATGCCGGTTTCCCGTTTTCTTCAGTATTTCGACCGATTCACAGAATATTTCATACAAACTTTCCGAGAAGTGTGAGATTACACACCATTTCAGATATGTATACAAAAGGTAAGGGATTACACACCTGATTTCGATTTCCTAATGAACCACTCGTCGTTGACCTAGAACAATACCAACCAAAAGTTAGCCTCGAATTTCCAAAAGATTTCGTATCACTTACACTTGAATCACTTACCACTATGTCCGATGGTAGAATATATCGAGTGATTTGTCCCTAAAACATGTAGTTGATTATTTCACATTATTACTCCGTTAGCAACCAATCGAATATTGAATAATATCAATAATCCATAAGAACTCCTTACCTTATTAATATTGGATCCGATTTCCAGCGATTATACGATGATTTCAAAAAAATCCAAGTTTCACCTTCCACTATATCTCTACGAGGAAGAAAAATGATTTCAAATGAGGGAAAGTAAGGTGATGGTCTAGGTCAAAATGACCATTCAAAACCAAGGAAAATAAAATATTGAGAAGAATACTTACCGATTGATCAAGAAACGGATGTTAATATGGATGAGAAGAAGAAATAGAGAAAAGATGAAAGTTCGGTTATGGAGGAAATTGTATGTTGATATTCGGCTATCAAGTAAGATGGACAAAAGGTGAATATGAAACCAATCCAAAGAGAAGAAAAATGCACTATTGTGCTAGAAGATTTCGGCAAAGAGAATAGCAAATTGGGAGAAGATGACACTAAAGTTGCAAATGTGTTTTTTGCCAAAACAATACCAAGACCCTACCAAATGCCAAAGTAAAATTTCAGCTACCTATCTACCACCAAAACCGTCCACATGCATAGTCATAAGGGTCAAAATTTTGCCAACCATACTTTCCATAGCATTCTCCATGAAATAAGCCACTTGTTCCCCTTACTTGCCTTTTCCTTTTGATTTCTTTCCCCAACCTCAACCTTTCCTTAATTCTTTAGCCACCATACCAAAATAAAGAAGTCAAACTTGCCATAAATACCTCTTGGCCAACACTTAAGGAAAGAGTGCAAAAATATTAGTCAAAAATTACACACAAAGGGATTTGAACCTCTTCCCTCAAGGTACTTCATATGATGCCATAACCTCTTTACCAATAGCTCATTTATGCAAGCACATTACTTATTTATTTCTATAAGCTTTGAAGATACTTACCATCTCTCCTTAAAGTGCTAAAATACCCAATTTTTCCTAAGGCTCAATTAAACCCGAGACTTCATAGAAACCTTGTAACCTTCCAAATTCACTTAACTAATAAGTCCAATTTGCAATAATGTCATTCTCTTATTCTCAAAATTTTAAACATTCCTACGCCCGAGGCCCATTGGGCCAATCCTACTAGGCCCAATTTTGGGATGTTACACTTGCACCACATGGCCAATCCCGCGCCCGTGTGTCTAGCCTGTGCATGAGCCTGGCTTGATTCAATTTGCAAACTCAAATGACATGGTCGAGCCACACGCCAGTGTGCTCAACCGTGTGGGCAATTATAGGCCATTTCAAGGCCAAATTTTCCATCTCCACTTAGGATCACCTATAAGTATCAAACCAACACAATTTTTACCTCAAATGGAAACCAAAACATACCAATATATGCACTAATTAATCATCAACCAAACCATTTATTTCCATACTCAATTTCAACTCAAATAAGTCCATCTAAAATATCAATTTCTCATTCCAAATCATATAATCTACTCATCATTTAATCCAACCAAATCTATTATGAAACATACCATTTTCATTATGCTAATTTATACCATAATGACCACTCACATAGAACATATTCATACACATATAAGTCATTCTTTTTATATGATCAAAACATGTACCAACCATCAAACTACCAAGCCAACTCACATGGCTAAACTTATACACTTCAAAACATGCCATAATCACTAGCCTATGAAACACCCCAAACCCGGCCCACAAGGCCTGACCGAATCTGGCATGCTCTTTGAGTAAACCGTAGCTAAATCTCGTCAACTTGAAAATAATTTGGTGGGTTTGAACAAAATTAGTTTTTTGTGAATGATCAAGTTGAAAACCGTGTTATTATTGAAGCTAATATTAAAACGTTATCTTCATGTTTCAAAAATTTCAAGTTAAAAGAAATGTCAAGTTTTAGAGCTTACCATCAAGTTGAAATTCGTAGGTGTCAAAATGTTTGAAGTTGTTTTGCGAAAAATATTTATTCATTTGTTTGATGTTGATCGTATCAGAATAAAAATTTAAAACGTAAACTTAAAACAGTTAAATAGTAATGGCCTTATTACAACAAAACAAAACCCGAAATAAATCTTAAAGAAAACTTAATAAGAAAATGCGATAAATTTAATCATAAGAAACCAGAAAAAAAATGCTGAACTGAGCATGGCCACCACTAAGTCCCTGCCGACCCGGTCCATTTACTGAGTATCACCTGCAAAATGTTAGCCCACGAAGGGTGAGTCAACAGACTCAGTGTGTAACAACCAACACAGACTCCCAAATGATTAAGGCATATTAGATCATATATAGCAAATTTAGGCAATGATGCAACCCAAACCCACCTAGATGTCCAACCTCTACACACCACCCTTACCTGCCAATCACACCGTGGGGATTACTAAATCGACCCTCCATCCGCTACACACCATCGAAGGCGATCATTGCGATCAAGCGCACATCGCCCTTATAATGTGTCATAGCCACGAGATAATGTGATGAGTCACGGATTCATAATATGTGACATAAGTCACGGATAATATGGTAAAACCACCGAACACTTCCCTTTATCATTATCACCCATATGCCCATGCAACATAAAAAAACATAGAGATATCATGCAATATACCTTACCCCATGGCCATAATGAAATTTCACATATTCTCATATCAATGTTTATAAACATTATTAACAAGTATTAAGGGGTAACATACCTGAATACACTGCACTATTGAATGGTACCCTTAGCCTTATTCATTCATTGCCTTATTAACATATACATAACAATATTATTACTAATCGGGAATTTATTGTGGGTTACACACCTAGTTACTAACGTGATTATAGAATCCCAAAAATCCCGATCTAACGCACTAGATCCCCTTTCCTACATTTGGCCAACACTAAGATCATTAGCAAAAAGGCCATTCGGCTATACAAACAAATCCCTGAAGGTTAATGCACAACCATAATCCTTACCTTAATGCCTTCCGAATACTAGCCACAACCTGAGATATGTGAGACTGATCTCCCCCTACAATCGGCCAACATTAACACTTAATCTTAATAGCCTTCGGCTTTTCAAATAACTAAGAGACAAATTGAATCAGCATGAATCCTTACCACTAACTTACTGGAAATGATTAACAGGGAGAAGATGACTCCGATCTACTACTTTAAAATCCCAGAGATCCTAAAAGAAACCAATTGCATGGTTGATTAAAAGTCAAGACAAATGCCAAAATTTGGCTTTTATCCTACACATGTCGACAGAGAAAAGTAATGGAGAATAGAGGAGATTCGATCATGACGGACTTATCTATTCCAAACCGATTAGAGAAGAAATCAAGGGAGATCTCTACTTGGTTAATATTCGGCCAAAACTGAGAAGGGATGAGTTTGAGAGATTTCGGCAATGGCTTAAGAAAAAACACTTGAGATTCGACCAAAGTGAAATGGGAGAAAGATGAATGGTATTGACTTGGTTTCTGAAAAAGAGATTAAGGGAGTTTGACTTTTGATGATGTAAGAAATTATGAGAAGAAGAAGGAAAAGGATGATGGTGAGGCTCAAGTTATGATTCGGCTAAGGTGAGAAAGAGAAAGAAAAGAATGAGAGAAAAAAAACTAAAAGATGCCAAATGATTTTGGCACCCACTCTCCCTACATGACCGAAACTACCACCCCAAGACCCTCCATTCGCTAACTCTTCTTCCCTCATCCAAATCCCCCTTTTCACTCCTACTTCGTCGAATCTTTAAGCTGGGTCTCAATCTACACTTCATCCATTTAGAGTCCTTGTACCGTCCACCACTGCACCTCCTTGCCGAAAAATAAAAGCTCTAAAACACTTCCCTTGCTGCTCGAACCTAGGTCCCTTCACACTCCTTGTGGCGCCACTCCCCTATGCTTTAAGTGGTGCCTCCCTTGCCACTTTATCAAATGTGTTCTTGTGTCATAAGCCACACATTAAACTCCTTAAGGCCTAGCTCCTTTAGTTCCCTTTTTAGGCTTAAAAATCCAATAATTTTTTAAGGCTTCCACCTACATCCCAAGGTTCTCGAAGCCCCCAAAACACATTCAAATCACACACAAGCATGCTACCACATACATTTAAGTGAAAATGCATAACCCCTAAATCCCGGATATTATAGTTCTACCCCTTAAAATAATTTTGACCTCGAAATTACCTGGCTAAAATAAGTAGGGGTATTGCTGTCGCATTACTTCCTCCGGCTCTCACGAAGCTTCTTTCGATCCATGGTTACGCCATAACACTTTGACTAGAGGAACCGATTTCCTCCAAAGCACCTTCACATCCCGTTCCAGAATCTAAATCGGCTCTTCCTCATAGGACAAATCTAGTCTTAGCTCTACCTCCCCAACTGGTATTACATAAGATGGGTCTGACCGATAGCGACGTAGCATCGAAACATGAAACACATCGTGTATCTGCTCCAACTCCGAAGGCAATTCTAACTGATACGCTACTGGTCCAACCCGCTTCAAAACTCGATAAGGTCCTATAAACCTGGGACTCAACTTTCCCTTGCGACCCAATCTCATCACCTTCTTCCACGGTGAAACTTCTAGAAACACTTGATCTCCTTTTGCAAACTCTATCTCCTTCTGCTTAAGATCTGCATATGATTTCTGCCTGTCAGATACCTCCTTCAACTGTGCCCGAATTACCTTAACCTTTTCTTCCGCTTCTGCCACCATCTCTGGACCTAAAACATGACGTTCCCCCAATTCTGTCCAACACGCAGGAGTGCGACACCTTCTTCCATATAGGCTTCGTACGGTGCCATCCGAATACTTGCTTGATAGCTGTTATTGTACGCAAATTCTGCTAAAGGCAAGAACTTCTCCCAGCTCCCTCTAAAGTCTATCACGCAACCTCTCAACATATCCTCTAGCACTTGAATTACCCGCTCAGACTGGCCGTCCGTCTGCGGATGAAATGCCATACTGAAATCCAACTTGGTGCCCAATGCCTGATGTAGTGCTTTCCAAAATCGAGACGTAAACCTCAGATCCCTATCTGAGATAATCGACACCAGCAGCCCGTGCAGCCTCACAATTTTTGCCACATACAATTTTGCTAATCTCTGTAAAGAATAGTCAACCCGCACTGGTATGAAATGTGTAGACTTCATCAACCGATCTACTATCACCCATACCGAGTCCTTCTTAGTAGGCGTAAGAGGAAGCCCACTAACGAAGTCCATGGTAATTTTCTCCCACTTCCACCGCGAAATCTTTATCGACTGAAGCAATCCTGACGGTACTTGGTGTTCAGCTTTAACTTGCTGACACGTTAAGCATTTCCCTACAAATTCTGTAACTTTCCGCTTAAGACTAGGCCACCAAAACTGATCCCGTAAATCCCTATATAACTTACTTCCTCCAGGATGCATAGCATAATGGCTACTATGCGATTCCTGAAGAATTTTCTACCTTAACTCCTCATCCTTTGGCATATAGACCTTGCCCCGAAAACACAGCACTCCATCGCTATTTACACCATAGTCTTCCAACTCCCCATTCTGCACTTGCAGCAGCTTAGCACTTAGTTCCCCATCTACCAACTATTTTTCTCTCACCTAACTTAACCATGTCAGCTTCACTTGCAACTCTGCTAGCAAACTTCCATCATCATAAAGGCTAAGATGTGCAAACATCGCCTCGAGATCCGACACCACTTTTGACTTAGGGCATACGCCACCACATTTGCCTTGCGGGTGATACTCTATGGAGCAGATCGTAGTCTTTCAACAACTCCACCCACCTTCGCTGTCTCAAATTCAGCTCCTTCTGAGTCAACAAATATTTTAGACTCTTATGGTCCGTGTAGATCACTGACCTTTCTCCATACAAGTAGTGCCTCCACCCTTTCAGAGCGAATACTACCACCGCCAACTCTAGATCATGTGTCGGATAGTTAATCTCATGTGGCCTCAATTGTTGAGACACGTAAGCGACCACTTTTTCGTCTTGCATTAGAACACATCCCAATCTTATATGGGAAGCATCATAATACACCACAAAGTCTTTCCCTACTTCCAGCTGAATCAACATCGGAGCCTCTGTCAATATTTTCTTAAGCTTCTCAAAACTCTCCTGCTGCTTATCCGCCTATACAAAAGGTACCTCCTTTCTTAACAACTTCGTCAAAGGTGCTGCTATTGACGAGAACCCTTCAACAAATCTCCTGTAGTAGCCTGCTAACCCCAAGAAACTACGAACCTCTACCACAGACTTAGGTGGTTTCCAATCTAATACTGCCTCAATCTTCTGAGGATCCACCCTTATTCCTTCCACAGACACCACATGCCCTAAGAACGTAACTTCCTTTAGCAAAATTCGCACGAACTTGGTATATAGCTTCTTTTCCTTAACACTTACAACACCACCGGAGATGCTCATCATGTTCTTCCTCGGACTTGGAATACACTAGGACTATGGATCCATACTTCCTTTAGCAAAAAGCACTTGAACTTTATAGCTTCTTTTCCTTAACACTTACAACACCACCGGAGATGCTCATCATGTTCTTCCTTAGACTTGGAATACACTAGGATGTCGTCTATAAACACAACGACGAACCGATCCAGGTAGGGTTAGAAAACTCAGTTCATCATATCCATGAACGCAGCTGGGGCGTTTGTCAATCCGAATGGCATTACTAAGAACTCATAATGCCCATATCTTGTCCGGAAAGCTATCTTATGGATATCTACTTCCTTCACCCTAAGCTGATGATATCCCGACTGTAGATCTATCTTTGAAAATACCGCGACCCCCTTAAGCTGATCGAACAAGTCGTCTATCCTCGGTAATGGGTATTTGTTCTTGATGGTCAGCTTATTCAACTGCCAGTAATCTATGCACATACGCATAGTCCCGTCCTTCTTCTTCACGAATAGGACCGGTGCTCCCTATGGAGACACACTAGGTCGAATAAACCCACGATCAAGTAACTCTTGGATCTGGGCTTTAAGCTCTACTAACTCTTTTAGTGCCATTCGGTACGGAGTAATTGACACAGGAGCTATACCCGGCAGTAAATCAATTCTAAACTCCACCTCTCTGCAGTAACCCAGGCAGCTCCTTCGGAAAGACATCCACGAATTCCCTTACTGTTCTCACTCCACTAACTCCTTCTTTTGCATCCAAAGCACTCACGAAGGGCAAAAATGCCTTGCACCCTTTTCGAACCATCTTATCAGCCTTTAATGCGGAGACTACGTTAGCCAAATAATTTCTTCTTTCTCCCATTATAATTATCTCATCACCCTCCGGAGTCCTCAACTCCATTCGCTTAGCTGCGCAATCTAATTTAGCCCGATGTTCCACTAGCCAATCCATATCTAGAATGAGATCAAATTCCCCAAAAGGTAGTTCCATCAAGTCGGCAGGAAATACCACCCCCTGAATCTCTAGAGGCACACTCCGAAATATCCTATTCACCACTACCATTTGACCTAACGGGCTCACTACAGTCATCTCCCTAACAGACAGTTTAGATGCTACACCTAATGTTTCAACTACTCTACATGCAACATATGAGTGGGTCGAGCCAACATCAATTAAAGTAAAGTAAGGCTTGTCAGCTATAAGGAACGTACCTACTCTCCCCTACATGACCGAAACTACCACCCCAAGACCCCTCCATTCGGCCAACTCTTCTTCCCTCATCCAAATCCCCCTTTTCACTCCTACTCAGCCGAATCTTTAAGCTGTCAGACCCAATCTACACTTCATCCATTCAGAGTTCTTGTGTCGTCCACCACTACACCTCCTTACCAAAAATAAAAGCTCCAAAACGCTTCCCTTGCTGCTCGAACCTAGGTCGCTTCACACTCCCTGTGGTGTCACTCCCCTATGTTTTAAGTGGCGCCTCCCTTGCCACTTTATCAATTGACTTCTTGTGTCCTAAGCCACACATTAAACTCCTTAAGGCCTAGCTCCCTTAGTTCCCTTTTTAGGCTTAAAAATCCACCTACATCCCAAGGTTCCCGATGCCCCAAAACACATTCAAATCACACACAAGCATGCTACCACATACATTTAAGTGAAAATGCATAACCCCTAAATCACGGATATTACAGTATATACATGCCATATACCAAATATTTACAACTTCCAAAAGTACCAAAATAGATAGCTGATAGTGTGATTTAGTCGCTGATGATCCCTTAATCCGAGCTAGCTTTAAAGACACTGTAAAATAGAGAAACACTTCACAGAGTAAGCTTTTAAAGCTTAGTAAGTTCGTAATATAATACTTTTAACACAATGATTCAAAATCAATATACAAATTAATCCATCACATAGGTTATATTACAAGAATGCACAATCTCATCCTTAACCATATGCTTATACATCTATCCAATTATAACATCCCAAAGTTGGGCCTAGTAGGATTGGGCCCATTGGGCCTTAGGCATAGGAGCATTTAAATTTTTTTTGGAATAAGAGAACGACTCTATTGCAATTTGGATCTAGTAGGTGAGTGATTTTGGAAGGTTAGGGGGCTTCTATGAAGTCCCGGGTTCAAACTTTGGCTTTAGGGAAATTTTGGTTTTAGGTGAAAAAATACCTTAGGAGTTAGTAGTAGACTTTAAGAATAAAATGTGGGGAAAATGACACAAGAAGAGCTTGTGGTGTAATGGCAAAATGACACCACTTAGGGAGCAAGAGAGTGACGCCTCAAGGAAATAAGGGGTCCAGGGTCAAGTCTTGGCTCTTGCATTTTGGTTTTCTTTTTAAAGGGACTCTAGAATTTTTCCATAGGGTTATGTTTAGTTGCGCATGGTTTTAGACACAAGGAGATAGTTGGTAAAGTGGTTAGCGGCGTGGATTGTGCTACAAGGAGCCTGAGGTTTGAATCTTATGGAAAGCAGTGGAGTATTTATTTTATGGATTGGACGGGAAGAGTTTGAGTTGGATTTAAACTCTACTGACGGAGGGATCCCACATCGGGAAGATACAAAGAAGGAAGGTGAGAAGCTAGCTATATATAGAGCTGTCTAGGGGGAGAAGGGGCATACCTGGTTGGCGTTGGGCATAGGAGTGCTCGGAGCACGGTTTAGTAGCTTTAGATTCCTATCAGGTGTGTACCTCTCTCTACTCTAGCTATAGAGCGGCAAATGTCGAAATGTCGATCATACAACAATGGTAGCCATACGAGAGTGCAAGCGCACGTGTGGGGCTTCAACGCGATAGTTGAGGCCATCAGTAGTGTTCTTATGGGTGTGGGCTATTGGGCCACGATGGCCCGAAAGGGGCCAAGTGGGCCCAATGGGCATGGGGGCCCATATGAGTCAATTGTATGATTGAGTAGTAGATAGTGAACTAGACTATGTGAATCTCATATATGTGGCTAGGTTTGGGCTGAATGGGCCACACGAGTGTGTAAGCCCACTTGGGCCGAAAATGGGCCTTAGGCCCATTCGCATCATTATCTCTATTTAGAATACTTGAGTCGTTCGAGGCGACGTAGACCTTCTATTAGGTCGTTAATACCTTGGTTTGTAAAATTATCGAATTACCCCTGGTTTGCAAAATTACTGAATTACCCTTGGTTTGCAAAATTATCGAATTACCCCTGGTTTATAAAATTACTGAATTACCCCTGGTTTGTAAAATTATTGAATTAC
This sequence comes from Gossypium rotundifolium, assembly GCA_025506655.1. Lineage (NCBI taxonomy): Eukaryota > Viridiplantae > Streptophyta > Magnoliopsida > Malvales > Malvaceae > Gossypium > Gossypium rotundifolium. The sequence continues at coordinate 134,561,914 of CP106729.1, read as the reverse complement.
CCTTGGTTTGTAAAATTATCGAATTATCCCTGGTTTGCAAAATTATCGAATTACCCCTGGTTTGCAAAATTACCGAATTACCCCTGGTTTGCAAAATTATCGAATTACCCCTAGATTACAAAATTACGAAATACCCTTAGTGTGTAATTATCGCTTTACCCCTAAACAAAAAATGATCATTGTACCCTCATGGTAGTACTAATGTTGTTTGTGTTAATTGTATGATTGATTATGTTCGAGATTGGCCACCGGGTTGTGGGTGGCTTACGAGCAAAGTCATGAGCGGATAGCGATGAATTACGATTAGTGATAGTGTCGACATAGAGAGCGTGGTATTACGTGTTATCAGGTGTGTAACTCTTACACACTTTATATGTTAATTATATTATTATATGTGTATTGCCAAAAGTCGAAGTGATGGTATGGATCACTATGTTACCCTTGTGGGTAAAAGCGAGAACCTCAGGTAAGTTCTACTATGTGTTGTCATTAATGGATGCATGTATGAGTGGATTGATTATTGTTGTACATTGAAAGCATGATCATACCACATTGTAAAGCATGAACATGAAGTTGGGGTATGATGTGAAGAGGGAGGAAAGAGTTACTGTCACCAGTGGTTAGGTACCACAAGTGGGTTGGCCCCACATATTATTATTTTGTGACTAAGTCTTAGTGGTTTGGAACCACCAGTGGTTAGGTACCACATATATCTTATTTCTATGACTCGTCCCAGTGGTTTGGTACCACAGTGGGTTGGCCCCACGTACGGATATTAGGGATTGTCACCAGTGGTTAGGTACCACAAGTGGGTTGGCCCCACATATTATTATTTGTGACTTTTGTCACCAGTGGTTAGGAACCACCAGTGGTTAGGAACCCCCAGTGGTTAGGTACCACCAGTGGCTAGGTGCCACAAATGTTGGGTAGATACAGGAGATACGGTGGATGTGCATATTAGTTTGGCTGGGTTGCATGGCATAATTACGTAACATATGGTTTTGTGTGAGAGCTGAAAATCTTTTGGATGGGGATTTATACACTGAGTCTCGGTAACTCACCCCCTCCGTTAAATTTTGCAAGTAATCCTTAGACCGCGGACATGGAGCTGAGGTGGACTCAAGGTGGCCATGCGTAATATTTTAGACTTTATCTTAAATAGTTATTTTGGCATTACTCTACTTTTATTTGGATTTTGGTAATGTAATAAGGCCATTTAAATGTTAATTTGGGTTTATTTTTATTTTTATTAACTTTCTTTATTTTATTTTGGATTATTAAGGTATGCCTAATAAATTGTCGAAATGGATGATTTCCAAAACTTAAGAACTTTGAGACTTTACAATTGGCTAACTAAAATTTGGGTTTTAGTAGAGAAGTAACTAAATTTTCAAACTAAGACTCAAAATTGGTTTCAATTGAACACCCAATATAAATTCTGTTTCTATAAAATCAAAGATTTTACCCAACTCATGACGATAACTCAGTTTTCAAAATTTTTCTTTTCCTATGACATGCCAGATTCGGTCGTAGCATTTTGATCGGGTTTGGGGTGTTACACCAATTGCTCATAAATGATATCATCAACCACATAGGTTTTGTAGTGACCCGATAGTCGGGTAACCGAAAAATGTATTTTGGGTCTCCGTTTTCATAAAATTGAATCATAAATATTTATTAAAAATATTTACGAAGTTAGTTGTGTGTCTAATTAGGTTTTGATTAGGTGAATTTGGCTTAGTCAGAAGTAATTAGGAAAAAGGATTAGATTGAAATAAGTGTAAAAGTTTAATTATAGATTAAAGAACGTAAAAAGGACTAAATAGGCAAATATGCCATTATTATAAATTAAGGCGGTTTAACATTGAAAACTCTAAGATATTTTTAATTTAAAATATATATTATATTATATTTACTTAATTAATAAGTAAGTTATTATATTATTATTATTATTATTATTATTATTATTATTATTATTATTATTATTATTATATAAAGTAAAAGAAAGAATAGAAAGAAACAAAAACAGAATTGAGAACGAAAAAGAAGGAAAGAAAGGAGAAAGGAAAGAAAAAAGAAATTAGGGATTTTAAAGGTTCAAACTCAAATCGGTAAGTTAATTTAACTCATTTTCTTGTAATTTTTGAGTTTTTATGATCCTAGAACAAAATACTGCTTAGTATATGTTGAAATTTTGAAAGCTAGTTGATTTTTAGACATGGTTTATGTTGAATTAATTGATAAATTAGGGTTGAATTTATAGAATTTCAAGTTAGAATTGGATGAAGGATTAAATTGTAAAATAAGTTATAAGTTTAATACAATAAGGACTAAATTGTAAGAAATTCAAAATTAGGGTTTATTAGTGAAAATTTTAGAGTTAAGTTAAGTTATAAGTAAAATTTAAGTAAAAATAAGGTATAAATTGTGATAGAAATAGAAATAATTTTAGTAATGGGTTAAATTGAAATGTGAGCTAAGGTAAGAAATGATGAATTTATTATATCATACATGTCTATTTTTATTAAATAGTATAGGAAAGTCATTTGATTGTTGTTTTTTCTCTAACATATAAAATGTTATATGTTTTATATGAAATTGAAGAGAAAGAAAAGAAAAGAGAGGACCTAATTGAAGAAAAAGGAAAGAGAAGGCTAATGAGTAAAGGAAGAACTTACATCATCTCAACCTTTTGTTGAAGTACTACAAGATTTTTAAATTTTTATTTAAATGCTTATATTGTAGTATAGAATTACTTAGAAATAAAGATATAAAATATATATTTAAATTTGTAAATAATAATAGATTACGGAATTATGAAATTTGAAAAGAAAATTATAGATGGAGAATATAGAATGGTATATTGTTTGAACATTAAGTAATAATTTTGTGAAAAAGAATATATGTGAAAAATGCATGATATTTGTTAATTATGAAATGTGCACTAAATAGTAATGAGGGAGAAATGAGAAATCTTTTTTGAAATATACATGTAAAGTATTTAAATGTATGAAATTTAGTTTTAATGCCCAAGTAGATAGAATTTAGAACTACTAGGATATTAGTGGCATGCCATTAAGAAACTTTAGCGCGCTCTCTGATTATTATCACGTTAGTGCTCTCTAATTATTGGCACATTGGTGCTCTCCATTTAGCACATCTGTGCTCTCTGTATAGCACTTTAGTGCTCTCTGTTCACTAGTGCTCTCTAATAATGCACCTCTGTATTTGTTCTGTATATCTGGTGTGTTCTATAAAGCCTACTTTGGGCTAAGGATATGAGTTGTGAATAAAAGTAAATCATTGATGTGTTAAGGTAAGTTTTATAACTTACAAAAAGATAAGTTAAATTTTATTAAAGTAAGGCATAGTTGAAGAAACTTATATGTGAGTAAATATGTAATAATTGAAAAAGTTTAAAATATTTTGTTATGATTATTTACCTATTTATTTAGTGCTTATAAGCCTTCACCGGCTTAACGCGTTTATTTTAACGCATAGGTACAATTAGACTTGAAGAGATAGAGTCCGACTAGAAGATCTCTCATCTCATCACATCCTCAAGAGCTTTAAAAGTAGGTACTATATTTTGAATTAAAATGGCATGTACATATGCAGTTCAAATGTATTCCCATGTGATAGGTACTAAAGTGTAGACTCTTGAAATTCTATCTATTTGGAGTTACTTGAAGTATTTTGGTTTATATGAAATGAATTAGTAAAACAATAAGTATGTTTGCAAATATGGTTGGTAAGTTAAAATACTATATATAAATGTTTTAATTAAACAGTATCTAGCCATAACCATTTTGGCACCAAATGTAATAGTCTTATACTGGGTCTGCACGATTGGACCGAGTATAGGGGTGTTATATTTATTGGTATCAGAGCCTAGGTTTTTTGAATTATTGGGTTGAGAATGAGTCTATCTGTACATGCCATTTTATATATTGATGTGATGAGATGAGGTTTAGTTACTTAATTGTGTAATTTATAATTATTGTAGAAACTTGAAGATGTCAAATAAACCTAGTGAAAGTTAGAAATTGAAGTAGAGAGTAGGGTGCCAAACTTTGATAGGGAAATAGATCGAGATAGAGTCCAAGCCCGAAGTGAATCAGTAAACTTAGGGGATGATTTGGAGCCTAAATTGGAAGAAATAACTCAATCTAAAACTAAGCCGATACCACCTAGAGAAGAAATTTCAATTGCAGCCTTGTTACAGACAATGAATCAGTTACTGCAGCAAGTTGTAAGAACTAATAATACTCCATCTGTTCCACCACCATCTTCTCCTCCTACTGCTCCACTTCCACAACCATTTATAACCAGCCATCGATCTCCCTTGGAGAAAATAAGAAAATATGGAGCTGAAGAGTTTAAAGGAAAGAAAGATGATGACCCAGCTGAGGCTGAAGAATGGTTAGAGAACAATCAAAGAATATTTAAAGAATTGCATTGTACAGGGGATGAAAAGTTGAAATGTGCAGTATCTTTATTAAAGGGTGAGGCTTACCAATGGTGGACCACTGTCACATATATTCATCATGCAGAGAAAATTAATTGGAATTTCTTTTTGTCTGAATTTAGAAAGAAATATGTGAGTCAACTTTATCTGGAGAAGAATAAAAGAGAATTTTGGGATTTGAAGCAAAACAACATGTCTGTTGTTGAATATGAACGTGAATTTATCAGATTGAGTAAATATGCCAAGGAATTAATAGCAAATGAAGCAGATATGTGTAGGAGATTTGAGTGGGGATTGAATGAAGAAATTTATGTTCCTCTTATACCATTACATCTACAAGAATTTCCTATTTTGGTTGATAGAGCACAACGACTAGAAGAAGGGTTAGCTCGTTCGAAAGAGAAGAGTTTTGGGAAGAGACTAACAGCTAGTTCAGCACCACCACCATCTTTAAAAAGAGTGAGGGATTTTAGAGATTCTAAATACACTTCTTCTACTGTTGGGCAAAGATTCAGAATTCAGACAAGACAAACTCAGCAAGCGACCTACATGGGTAGTACTGAGGGTTCCAAAAGAAAACCAACACCGCCATCATGTGAGCATTGTGGAAGATATCATTGGGGAGAATGTCGACTGAATTCCCGAGCCTATTTTCGATGTGGATCAAAAGATCATTTAATCAGAGATTGTCCAAAAATGTCAGAAAGTGTTACAGAACAGTCTGTGAGAGGTAGCTCGGTTCCACAAAGAGGTAGACGACCTGGAATTTTTGGTTGCACTGGTAGTGGCACGAGATCAGTGAGAGAAACAATTGATAGATCTGAATCCCGAAGACCTCAGACTTATGCTATCAGAACATGAGAAGAGGGAGACGCTCTTGATGTGCTTACTGGTAAATTCTCTTTATTTGATTCTTCCGTAATTGCACTAATTGATCCTGGCTCTACGCATTCATACATATGCATTACATTAGTGAAAGAGAGGGAGTTACAGGTAGAACTTACAGAATACGAAGTAGTAGTTACTAAATCTTTCGGGCAAAGTGAGAAAGTTAATAAAGTGTGTAGAAGATGTCCCTTAAAATTCATGATTATGAGTTTCCAGCGGACCTTATGGCGCTTACGTTTCATGAGTTTGATGTGATATTGGGCATAGACTGGTTGTCAGAACACGAGGTTATGGTTGATTGTAGAAGAAAAATAATTTCCTTGAGAACTTCAGATGGGGATGAAGTGATTGTAATCGGTGAAAATATAGTGCATTAACGAATGTGGTGTCTACAATGAAGGCTTCTAAGATGATGAGAAATGGATATAGTACTTTTCTTGCTTACATTTTAGATACTCGTACAATGAATTCTGAGATTGAAAAGATACTAGTGGTTCGAGATTTTATCGATGTATTTCCAGAAGAATTACTGGGTTTGCCCTCAGAAAGAGAAGTATAGTTTGGGATTGAGTTAATTCCGGGCACTGCGTCGATATCTATAGCATCTTATCGGATGGCACCCACTGAGTTGAAAGAATTGAAAACGCAGCTACAAGAGTTATTAGACATGGGATTCGTACGTCCTAGTGTATCACCATGGGGAGCACCAGTATTGTTAGAGAAGAAGAAACATGGGTCTTTGAGGCTTTGTATAGATTACCGTCAATTGAATAAAGTGACTGTAAAGAACAAATATACGTTGCCCAGGATTGATGATTTGTTTGATGAGTTAAAAGGAGCCAATGTATTTTCTATGATTGATATCAAATCAGGGTATTATCAGTTACAGGTAAAGGAATTTGATGCATCGAAAATTGCCTTTAGGACTCGGTACGGTCATTATGAGTTCTTGGTTATGCCATTTGGATTGACTAATGCTCCAGCCACTTTCATGGATCTTATGAATAGAATTTTTAGCCTTATTTAGATCAGTTTGTGGTGGTATTTATAGATGACATTCTAGTGTATTCAAAAGGATAAGAAGAACATGATAGACATCTCCAGATTGTGCTACAAATTTTAAGAGAAAAACAATTGTATGCTAAATTGAGTAAGTGTGAATTTTGGTTAAAATAAGTCACTTTTCTGGGAAACATTGTATCAGTAGATGGTATTCGGGTAGATCCGAAGAAGGTAGAAGCTATACTTGAATGGAAACCACCAAAGAATGTGACAGAAGTAAAGAGTTTTCTCAGATTGGCTGGTTAATATAGAAGATTTGTTGAGGGATTCTCTATGATTGCATCACCCTTAACGAAATTGTTACAGAAAAATGTGAAATTTGAATGGACAGAAAGGTGTCAACAAAGTTTTGAAAAATTAAAAGCAGCATTAACAGAAGCTCCTGTGTTGAATCAATCAGAATCTGGTAAGGAGTACGTGATTTTCAGTGATGCTTCGTACAATGGTTTGGGTTGTGTGCTAATGCAAGGAGGAAAGGTAGTAGCATATGCTTCTAGGCAATTGAAGCCATACCAAAAGAACTACCCGTCGCATGATCTTGAATTGGCTGCAGTGGTGTTTGCATTAAAAATATGGAGACATTATTTGTACGAGGAAAAATGCTATATTTACACTAACCATAAGAGTTTGAAGTATTTGTTAACTCAGAAAGACTTGAACTTGAGGCAGAAAAGATGGGTTAAATTGCTAAAGGACTATGATTGTATCATTGATTATCACATGGAAAGGCGAATGTAGTAGCAGATGCTTTAAGTAGAAAATCTTTGGCAGCTTTGAAAATGATGAATGCACATTTAGAAATGAAACAAAATGGTGAGTTATTTGTTGAGTTAAAGGTGAAACCAACTTTGTTGCAGGAGGTGAAAGATGCTCAAAAAGAAGATGAAAAACTACAATTGATTAAAAAATAACTTGAAGAAAGGAAAAATAGTGAATTTAAGATTGATAGTGAGGGGAGCTTGAGATTTCATGGGCGGTTATGTGTACCAAATCAAGAAGTTTTGAGGCAAAATATTTTGAATGAAGCTCATCACAGTTCGTTTGGTTTACATCCGGGGAGTAGTAAGATGTATCACGATTTGAAACCATTTTACTGGTGGAAAAGGATGAAGAAAGACATAGTTGAATACGTTTCTAAATGTTTAACATGTCAACAAGTGAAGGTAGAGCATCAAGTTTCGTCGGGATTGCTACAATCAATAGCCATACCAGAGTGGAAGTGGGAAAGAATTACTATGGATTTTGTAACTGGATTACCACTCTCACCGAAGAAGAAGGATGCTATTTGGGTAATTGTAGATCGATTGACAAAGTCCACCCATTTTCTACCAGTACGAACTGATTTCTCTATGGAAAAGTATGCACAATTGTATACAGATGAAATAGTAAGGCTTCATGGAGTACCAGCAGCCATTATTTCTGTTCAAGATCCAAAATTTACATTGAAGTTTTAGGAGAAGTTGCATGAAGCTTTAGGTACGCGATTAAATTTCAGTACGACATATCACCCTCATACTGATGGACAATCAGAAGGGTAATTCAGACGCTAGAAGACATGTTGAGAAGTTGCATCATCGAATTTGAAAGCAACTGGGAAAATATCTACCATTGGTTGAATTTACCTATAAAAATAGTTATCAGTCTAGTATTCAAATGGCGTCGTATGAAGCATTGTATGGAAGAAAATGTAGAACTCCGGTGTGCTGGACAAAATTAGGTGAAAATAAATTAGTGGGTCCTGACTTGATTAAAGAAACAGAAGAGAAAGTGAAACTGATCAAGGACCATTTAAAAGCAGCCTCAGATAGACAGAAATCTTATGCTGATCATAAAAGGAAAGGTATTGAATATAATGTGGGTGAAAAAGTATTTTTGAAAGTGTAGCCATGGAAAAAAAATCTCCGATTTGGGAAGAAAGGCAAGCTGAGTCCAAGATTCATTGGGTCGTATGAGATCTTAGAACGGGTTGGTCCAGTTGCTTATCGGATAGCCCTACCACCAGAGTTGGATAGAATTCACAATGTTTTTCATGTATCAATGCTACGAAGATATCGATTTGACCCATCTCATGTGATTACTCCTGAAGTAATAGAAATCCAACCAGATTTAACTTATGAAGAGGAGCCAATTAAGATACTTGCTCGAGAAGTAAAAGAATTGAGAAACAAACGGGTTCCATTGGTAAAAGTCTTGTGGAGACATCATAATTCGGAAAAAGCAACATGGGAAAGAGAGGAAATGATGAGACATCAATATCTGTAGTTATTTACGTCAGGTAAATTTCGAGGACAAAATTTATTAAGTGGGGGAGAATTGTAGTGACCCAATAGTCGGGTAATTGAAAAATTATTTTCGGGTCTCCGTTTCATAAAATTGAATCGTAAATATTTACGAAGTTAGTTATGTGTCTAATTAGGTTTTGATTAGGTGAATTTGACTTAATTAGAAGTAATTAGGAAAAAGGATTAGATTGAAATAAGTGTAAAAGTTTAATTATAGATTAAAGAAGGTAAAAAAGACTAAATAGGCAAATATGCCATTATTATAAATTGAGGCGGTTTAACATTGAAAAATCTAAGATATTTTAATTTAAAATATATATTATATTATATTTACTTAATTAATAAGTAAGTTATTATATTATATTATTATAATATTATATTATATTATATTATATTATTATTATATAAAGTAAAAGAAAGAATAGAAAGAAAGCGAATGTAATTGAGAGCGAAAAGAAGGAAAGAAAAAAGAAAATTAGGGATTTTAAAGGTTCAAACTCAAATTGGTAAGTTAATTTAACTCATTTTCTTGTAATTTTTGAGTTTTTATGATCCTAGAACAAAATACTACTTAGTATATGTTGAAATTTTGAAAGTTAGTAGATTTTTGGACATGGTTTATGTTGAATTAATTGATGAATTAGGGTTGAATTTATAGAATTTCAAGTTAGAATTGAGTGAAGGATTAAATTGTAAAATAAGTTATAAGTTTCATACAATAAGGATTAAATTGTAAGAAATTTGAAATTAGGGTTTATTATTGAAAATTTTAGAGTTAAGTTATAAGTAAAATTTAAGTAAAATAAGGTATAGATTGTGATAGAAATAGAAATAATTTTAGTTATGGATTAAATTGAAATGTGAGCTAAGGTAAGAAATGATGAATTTATTATACCATACATGTTTATTTTTATTAAATAGTATAGGAAAGTCATTTGATTGTTTTTTTTTTCTCTAACATATAAAATATTATATGTTTTATATGAGATTGAAGAGAAAGAAAAGAAAGGAGAAGGCCTAATTGAAGAAAAAGGAAAAGAGAAGGCTAAGGAGTGAAGGAACTTTCATCATCTCAACCTTTTGTTGTAAGTACTACAAGATTTTTAAATTTTATTTAAATGCTTATATTGTAGTATAGAATTACTTAGAAATAAAGATATAAAATATATATTTAAATTTGCAAATAATAATAATAATAGATTATGGAATTATGAAATTTGTAAAGAAAATTATAGATGGAGAATATAAAATGGTATATTGTTTGAACATTAAGTAATAATGTTGTGAAAAAAGTATATATGTGAAAAAGGTGTGATATTTGTGAATTGTGAAATGTGCACTAAATTGTAATGAGGGAGAAATGAGAAATATTTTTTGAAATATACATGTAAAGTAATTAAATGTATGAAATTTAGTTTTAATGCCCAAGTAGATGGAATTTAGAACTACTAGGATATTAGTGGCATGCCATTAAGAAACTTTAGCGCGCTCTCTGATTATTAGCATGTTAGTGCTCTCCAATTATTAGCACATTGGTGCTCTCCGTTTAGCACATTTGTGCTCTCTGTATAACACTTTAGAGCTCTCTGTTCACTAGTGCATAATAATGCACCTCTTTATTTGATCCGTATATCCGGTGTGTTCTATAAAGTCTACTTTGGGCTAAGAATATGAGCTGTGAACAAAAGTGAATCATCGATGTGTTAAGGTAAGTTTTATAACTTACAAAAGACAAGTTAAATTTTATTAAAGTAAGGCATAGTTGAAGAAACTTATATGTGAGTAAATATGTAATAATTGAAAAAGTTTAAAATATTTTGTTATGATTATTTACCTATTTATTCTTGTAGTGCTTCCTAAGCCTTCACCGGCTTAACGCGTAGGTACAATTAGACTTGAAGAGATAGAGTCTGACTAGAAGATCTCTCATCTTATCACATCCTCAAGAGCTTCAAAAGTAGGTACTATATTTTGAATTAAAATGGCATGTACATATACAGTTCAAATTTGTTCCCATGTGATAGGTACTAAAGTGTAGACTCTTGAAATTCTATCTATTTGGAGTTACTTGAAGTATTTTGGTATATATGAAATGAATTAGTAAAACAATAAGTATGTTTGCAAATATGGTTGGTAAGTTAAAATACTATATATAAATGTTTTAATTAAACAGTATCTAGCCATAACTGTTTTGGCACCAAATGTAATAGTCTTATATCGGGTCTGCACGATTGGACCGAGTATAGGGGTGTTACAGGTTCAGAATATACCTTTGCCAACCCTTAGTTAACAATCATTCTTGCTACTCAATGCTCGATACCACATTTCGATCAATCTTCATTATTTGTTCGATTTATTCGCACACTTAGTGCCAAATTTATAGTCGAAGCTTAAATATCATCGCACACTTAGTGCCTTCACTTTAAATCGAATTAATCTCGGTATCGCACACACAATGCCAATCAATAAAGCCTAGGCTTCCATTACTTCGCACACACAGTGCTATTCACCTTTGTCCCGGTTCTAATTACACACACTTAGTGCCACGTTTCTCAATTCCACATATAGCATTTCTAATTCAATAATAACATATTCATTCATTTCCTAACACATAGATATAAATCTAACAATTCGTATTATACCCGAACTTACCTTGGATGTCGAATTAACAAACTAAGTCGATTAATCGAGCACTTTATCTTTGCCTCGATCTCGATCCAATTCTCTCTTTTCTGATCTATACATATTCAAATTTAGCTCATTCAACCACCAATTCATTCAATTTAGTCCAAACACACATATTTAGGGCATTTTACAAAATAGCCCTCACATTTCACATTTCGACACTTTAGTCCCTATTTCATAAAATCACAAAATACACATAATATAATTTCACACATACTTAGCCGAATTCTCCTCATGTTCATACAAGCCCACATATTTATTTATTTTACATTTTAGTCCTCCAATTTTTATTTTCACAATTTAGCCCAAATTACTCAATTTCACCAAAAAATCCAAATACAAACTATGTTAACCCAATATTAAGCTTTCATATTCCACCAACTAACAAACAAAGCTCACATATTCATCAATGGCATATCTCAAAATCATCATCAAATTCTAAAATTAAAGCATGGGCTAGCTAGAACACTAAGCAACGATCACAAAAATGTAAAAATCACTAAAAACCGAGCTCAAAACATACTTTGAATTAGAACAACAATGGCCAAATGTTCCAAAGCCCTAATTATTTCTTTTTTTCTTTCAATTTTTGGCTAAGAAAGATGAGTTAATGGCCATCTTTTTGTTTTATTTTAATTATATTAACATTTAAAATCAAATACCAATTTTACACTTTTTAATTTCACTTAAAGTCCACTAACCTTAACCCATTTTTATCCATCCATTCTTTTAATGGTCTATTATCAACATAAGGACTTCTTATTTAGATAACCATGCCAATTTGGCATTTTAACAATCAGCACACAACTTTTGCATTTTATGCGATTAAGTCTTTTTTGCAAATTAAGCACACAATCGATAAAATTTTCACACAGAATTTTCACACATGCTCAATCACATAATGTAAACACCAAAAATAATCTTAAAATATTTTTCCTATAACACCCTAAACCCAGCCTAAACGTTACGACCGGATCTGGTATGTCACAAGGAAATGTTGTTTGAAAGAACTTGGAATTTTAAGGAAACATCGTAATTTTGAAAGCTTTTCATTTCGTGTTTCTATCTTGGAAATAACATTCAGTTTAAGGGTTTCTTACCAACTTTATTTAAAGGAACTATTAGTCGAGAACGGTTTGGTGATACAAAAATCGAAAACTAGTGGTAATCCAAAACGTGTCATTTTGAAAATGGTGTTTGCGGTTTTAAGTAAATCTCCGAATTGAGTTGTTAATCAGCTTATTGTCCACTTGTTAATATTTTGGAAAATGTTTATTTATATTTTTAGAAAATCTTTATGTTTAACATTTCATAATTTAATAGTAACCGCATTAAATCAAAAACCCAAATTAAAGTTACGGAGGCCTTATTACATAAAAAAATCCCAAATTAAAAATAAGTTTAAAAAAAGAAGGAAACGAAATTTACGAAAGAAACATTGCATAGCCACCTCGAAGTCCACCTCGACTCCAAATCCGCAACTAGGAGTTACCTGAAAGAATAAGAAGAGGGGTGCAATCGAGCTTTAAGCCCATAGATGCATGTTGGGCCTTAGTCCTCATAATATTGCATATGAAAGATATGTATGCAATGCAACCCAACCCAACCTAGATTTTCCAACCTCTACGTCACCGAAATCATCCAAACGCCTGTGGCACCGAGCCACTGTGGCTCTAAACCACTGTGATACCAAATCACTGTGACAGAGTCGCGAAATATAATATGTGGGGCTAACCCACTATGGTACCAAACCACTGTGACAATCACTGATAAATATGTGTGGGGCCAACCCACTGTGGTACCAAACCATTGAGACATAGTCATTGAATAAAATATGTGGGGCCAACCCACTGAATCACACTTCCCCTTTCCATCATATCCCAAAACCCATGCAAACATATTATCAAGACATGATGAATGCAAACATACTTCCAATGTAAGCAGATAATCAAATTATACATATGTTTAGATTATGCTATTCATAAAACAAGGTCATACAGGTACTTACCTGGTATCTCCAACCTTACCCACAAGAGTATCTTGGCTGACTATACAGTCGATCGGCTTTCAGCCAACACAGTTATTAACACAAAATAATAAGAAAAGTGTGAGCATTACACACCTGATTACGCGAAGAACTAAACACTCTATATCGTCGACACACTCACTAGCATGAATAACAGTGATTTGCCTATCTCAAGCTGATGTCAGCTCTCTACCACAACCCGGTAGAAAATCCCAAACCGCCGACACAACACATCGTTTGAACTTAGGAGCAGAGACTACGAGTCCACTCCCGTCCTTAGTTTGACTAGCACTTGCATCCATGAGGAGACTTGATCAGAGGTCAGAGAGAAACGTTGATTGACTAATAAGGGAATTGGGTTAAGGTAGACTGCAACGAAAAGGAAATAATAGCGGAGAACCCGAAAAAAACTGACTCTTACCTTGGTAAATGATGAATCAGACAACAAGCGATTCGTCCTCGAATCGAGATGATGAATCATGAGAAGCAGAGGTTCAACCTAACAGTCAAAGGTTACCCATGAGTATTTTGACTTAAAAGAGAAAACTCATACAACTAATAGCACTTCTTACCCCCAGTTTCAGCAATAACAGGTTCTTGATCAGACGAGAATCGAACCCTTGCACCCTTCAGAGACAATAACCAACACCACACCAGGATGAGGTAGGAAGTGTTCGGCTTGTACTAACGCTTCCACAATTGAGTAAACAAAACAAATCCAATTCACTTGGAACCAAGGGAACTATTCGGTCTTAACAAGAGAAATAGAAGGATGACAATAAGGAGGCAGCAAAGTTTCGGTTATCACAAACAAGAAATAGAGGTGCGAAAGAGAAAATAAAAGAAATAGAAAGGGTGCAGAAGGTGGTTCGGTCACTAAAAGAAAAAAATAGAGGATATCAAAAGGTTGATTAGGTTGGGGTACAAGAAAAGAAAAACTAGAAGAGGTTTTGGTTAGAGGGAAAAAAGTAGAGGAGAAGAGATGAAGAAGAAGGTTTTGACTATAGAGTCTCAAGAGAAATAAAGTGGGAGGAGAGAAAGTAAAGGTGGACTTAGGTGACAATAGGAGTAGACGGTTGAAAATGGAAGGAAGGTAATATGAAAATTCGACAACTGCTCAAGAATACCAAAATGCATCACTTTGAAAGAAAAGCCAAAAGAGTCACTAAAAGCACTCACCAGCAAGTTTCGACACTCTCTCCCTACATACACTGACCGAATTACTAAAATGGAAAAGCCTAAGAACCAAAAAGAAATTCGGCACTCACCTGTCCCAGCTTAAACCGAACATGCTCACCCACACCTTCCCACAATCGGCCAAACTCCATCTCTCTCTCCACATCCCACGATTTCCTCCTCCATTCACTCTCCATCCACCAATTCAAATCAGTTGACCGATTCAAATTCCTTAAGCATTTCTCCTCCATCCATTTTGAACTTGTTGACTCATTCCACAAACACCATGTAGAGTCCCAGCCGAATGCCAACACTTTACCACCTTGAGCACAAAAATAAAGCTCTACATGTTGCGGATGAGACTCGAACTCCTTCCCCCCTCCTACTCCCTTATGACGCCACTCTTTGCTCTTAAGTGGTGTCACCTTGCCACCACACCACACTCCTTCTTGGGTCAACAAACACAAGTAAATATACTTAAAGCCTGCTTCTACTAGCTCTCCCTCCTAAAGTGCCCAAAAAGCAAAATTTTTCTAAAGCTCTGGCTCGATCCCGAGCCTCCCCAGGACCCTAAGCACACCAAAATAACATGCTAAACGAGCCAAACACATCGAATAGCATAAAATATAGAACCAAGATGTTACATTCTACCCCCTTAAAGAAATTTTGACCTCGAAATTTACTTGGTCAAAAGAGGTGAGGGTATTGATGTCGTATCACATCTTCTGGCTCCCACGTGACTTCTTCTGCACCGTGATTACGCCATAATACCTTGACTAGAGGAACTGAATTCCTTCTCAACACCTTGACATCTCGATCTAAGATCTGCACTGGTTCTTCTTCAAAAGACAAATCAGGTTTACTTTAATTTCCTCCACCGGCACTATGTGAATGGATCCGACCGATAACGCCTTAACATTGAAACATAGAGCACATCATGTATCTGACTCAACTCCGATGGTAACTCAAGTTGATAAGCCACTGGTCCCACACGTTTCAACACCCGATAAGGCCCGATGAATCTGGGGCACAACTTGCCTTTCTGTCCAAATCTCAAGACCTTTTTCCAAGGTGAAACTTTTAGGAATACCTGATCACCCACTAGAACTTTATTTCCTTACGCTTCAGATCTGCATATGATTTCTACCTGTCGAAAGCCTCCTTCAGTCGAGCTCAAATCAACTTAACCTTTTCCTCTATTTTGAAACCAATTTTGGACCCTACAACTGTCGCTCACCCAGCTCTGTCCAGCAAGTAGGAGTACGAAACTTATAACCATACAACGCTTCATAGGGTGCCATCTAAATACTAGATTGATAGCTATTGTTGTATACGAATTTTGCAATGGTAAGAAGTTCTCCCAACAACCCCTGAAGTCGATAACACAGCCTCTCAACATTTCTTCCAGGATCTGAATTACCCTATCTGACTAACAATCAGTCTGTGGATGAAACGCCGTGCTGAAATCCAGTCTTTTACCCAACACTTTGTGCAACTCCTTCCAGAATCGCGATGTAAACCTAGGGTCTCTATCTGATATAATAGACACTGGTACCCCATGTAACCTCACAATCTCTGCTACAAAAAGCTTGGCTAACTTCTGAAGTGAGTAATCAACACGAACCAGTATGAAATAAGCGGACTTCATCAATCGATTGAAAATTACCCACACTGAATCTTTTCTAGTAGGCGTAAGAGGTAACCCACTAACAAAATCCACCGTTATCCTTTTCCACTTCCAAAGTGGAATCTTCACTGGCTGCAGTAACCTTGAAGGTAACTGATGCTCTGCCTTCACTTGTTGACACGTCAAACACTTACTCACAAACTCGGTAACTTCTTGCTTTAGACCAGGCCACCAAAACTATTCACGCAAATCACGATACATCTTACTCCCACTGGGATGCATAGCGTATGGGCTACTATGCGCCTCCCGCAGAATCCTCTGTCTCAACTCAGAATCTTCTAACATACAAACCTTTCCACGAAAGCATAATACACCATCACTGTCCAGACCAAAATCCTTTGTCCCACGACCTTCCACTTGCTGAAGTCGAGATATTAACAATTCATCTGACAATTGTTTTTCCTTAACCTGACTTACCCATAAAGGCTTCACCTAAAGTTTGGCTAATAAACTCCCATCTTCATACAAACTGAGGTGAACAAACATTGCCCTCAAATCCGATATCATCTTACGGCTCAACGCATCCACCACTACATTAGCTTTACCCGGGTGATACTCAATTAAGTAGTCATAATCATTCAACAATTCAATCCACCTCCGCTGCCTTAAATTCAACTCCTTCTAAGTAAGGAGGTATTTCAGGCTCTTATGATCGGTGTAGATAATTGACTTTTCTCCATACAAGTAGTGTCTCCAAATCTTCAAGGCAAACACTACCGCAACTAACTCTAGATCATGAGTGGGATAATTCACTTCATGCGGTCTTAATTGTCGAGACACATACGCTACCACCTTCCCATCTTGCATCAACACACGTCCCAACCCTATGTGCGACGCATCACAATAGACGACAAACTCTTTTCCAGCCTTAGGCTAAATCAACACCGATGCCTCAGTCAAGATCTTCTTCAACTTTTCTAAGCTTTCCTGCTACTTATCAACCCAAACAAACGGTACTCCTTTCCGTAACAACTTGGCTAATGGTGCAGCAATCAATGAGAATCCCTCAACAAACCTTCTGTAATACCCAGCTAACCCAAGGAAACTTTGAATTTCAGCTACTGACCTCGATGGTTTCCAATCCAAAATAGCTTCAATCTTTCGGGGATCAACCCTAATCCCCTTGGTAGACACATCGTGCCCCAAGAAGGTAACTTCCTTCAACCAAAATTCACACTTGCTAAATTTGGTATGTAGTTACTTCTCTCTCAAAATCTGCAGAACTATCCGAAGATGTGAATCATGCTCCTCTTCTATCTTTGAATACACCAAGATATCGTCTATGAACACTACGACAAACCGATCCAGGTAGGGTTGGAATACATGATTCATCATATCCATAAACACGGCTGGTGCACTCGTCAACCCAAACGGCATCACTAAGAACTCGTAGTGACCATAACGAGTTCGAAAAGCAGTCTTATGAATATCCGCCTCCTTGACTTTAAGCTGATGATAACCTGACCTCAAGTCTATTTTTGAAAAGATCAAAGCGCCTCACAGTTGATCGAACAGGTCGTCAATTCTTGGCAACGGGTACTTATTCTTAATCATCAACTTGTTCAATTGCCTGTAGTCAATGCACATCCGCATCGACCCATCCTTTTTCTTAACAAATAACACCGGTGCTCCCCACGGAAACACACTTGGTCAGATAAAACCCTGGTCTAATAGTTCCTGAATCTGAGCTTTAAGTTCTACCAACTCCTTTGGCACCATCCTATATGGGGCAATGGACACCGGAGCTGTTCCCGAAAATAGATCAATGCCAAACTCCACTTTGCGATCTGGAGGTAACCTCGAAGCTCTTCCGAAAGACGTCCGAAAAATCCTTCATCGTTCTAGCATCTCTTATAGACAACTCTTTGGCCTCCAAAGCACTGATGAAGGCTAAGAATGCCTCACACCCTTTTCGCACTATCCTCTCAGCCTATAATGCAGACACCATATTGGACAGATAATTCCTTCTCTCCCCTATCACCAGTACCTCCTTATCCTCAAGAGTCTTCAAAATCATGTGCTTAGTAGCACAATCCAAGTTTGCTCGATATTTAACTAACCAGTCCATGCCTAATATCAAGTCAAACTCGCCAAACTCCAATTTCATCAAATCAGCCGGAAAATAACCCCTTGCACTTCTAAAGGTACACTGCTAAATAGTTTATTCACCACTACAGATTGTCCTAAAGGGCTAATCACTGTCATTTCTCTAGAAGCAATCTCAGATTCTATACTCAAAGTCTCAGACACAATACAAGCAACATATGAATGTGTAGACCCAATATCTATCAAGACTATAAAGGGCACACCAAAAATAAAAACGTACTGGTTATAACGTCCGGTGCATCACCGTCCTCTCGTCGCCTAGCTGCATAAACTAACCCAGGCTTTCTTGCATCTGTATTACCGGTACCCCCTCCCAGTGCTCACGACCTCGACCAAAACCATTTCCTCCTCTGGCCGGACCACGACTTTTCGGTGGCTGCTGACCACCTCTTTCGAACTGTGCATAACCACGACCTCTTGGTGGCATACATTTGGCTCTCTTGGGCGATCCCCTTATCGATGATCCATAGATCCACACCTGAAGCATCCTTTATTTCTTGTTCCATAATCCCCCGAATGAAAATTCCCACATTGAGCACACGGTTGAGACTCACCAACAGTATTAGGCATCCCAACTCATCTCAGCCCATCAAACCTAAGCATCTTTTGGAAACCGCCAGCAAATCCTAACGACCCAAAGTTCCTATTATTCTTACCCCTATCCTTGTCCCGATTCTGCCTCTCAGAATGCTTTACCTCTTCGGCTATCTTTGCCTTCTCCACCAGAGTGGCAAACTCTCTTTCTCGTTGCGGAACTATCAGTACTTGTAACTCATCCCTCAGGCCATCCTCAAACTAAACACAGTGCTCGTTATCAGTTGCGATAATACCCCGAGCATAGTGACTTAGACGTAGGAATTCCGTCTCATACTCAGCCACTGACTTATTCCCCTGGACCAAATTAGAAATGCCTTCCTCTGAGCGTCCACGTAACTCATTCCAACATACCTCCCTTGGAACGTTGTCTTAAAGAAATCCCAAGTAATATGGTCTTGATGTACCATCCTTTACCGTGAGCCACCACTGATATGCCTCATCTCGAAGGAGGACACTACTCCTTTCAACTTTTCTTCCATGGTACAGTTAAGATCATCCATGATTCATTCGACCGCTTCCAGCCAGTACTCAGCTACGTTAGGAGCCACACCAGAAATGCCCCTAAATATCTCAGCACCATTAGCTCAGAGTCGCTCAGAAACAGATTTTTGAGCTACTGATCCCGTGTTTTCTCCAACAACCCGCTCTAGAACACGCAGCATGGCCTGGGGCAAGCATCATCCCTTCCAGTTCGATCCTGAGATCCCGCTTCCACTACTAGTGATGCTGGCACTTCACCTTCCGGCCCATGTCCTGATTTCGAGGGTTCATCCTCAACACCCCAACCTCTACCACAGCCACACATACCACATCCACGTCCTCTAGCGCTCATAACTACTGAATCGACTTAATCTGATTAAAATTTTATAAGTTAGTATATCTTCCACTGTTTATTACTAGCTAGTCTTATGAAAATAGAATTAAAAGTAGTTTTTCGCAAAACATATTTCTAAAAGTCTCAATCTCTAAAGTTGAATGTCTTAAAACTATAAATCCCAACATAATATAATCTTTCCATAAGAAATCAAGCAATAATCAAAAAAATTACAGTGCGGATTGGTGCCGAAGACTCGGGTGTCATACTTCCAGAAAACATGTATTTTTCTAAACCATATTCAAACCTATTTTGAAAATATTTTTGAACCCATGCCACAGCCGAGTTTTGCAACCTAGGGTCTGATACCATAATCGTAACACCCAAAATTGGCCTAAACGTTACGACTGGATCTGGTATGTCACAAGGAAAAGTTATTTGAAAGAACTTGGAATTTTAAGGAAACATCGTAAGTTTGAAAGCTTTTCATTTCGTGTTTCTATCTTGGAAATAACATTCAGTTTAAGGGTTTCTTACCAACACTTATTTAAAGGAACTATTAGTCGAGAACGGTTTGGTGATACAAAAACTGAAAACTAGTGGTAATCCGAAACGTGTCATTTTGAAAATGGTGTTTGCGGTTTTAAGTAAATCTCCGAATTGAGTTGTTAATCAGCTTATTGTCCGCTTGTTAATATTTTGGAAAACGTTTATTTATATTTTTAGAAAAACTTTGTGTTTAGCATTTCATAATATAATAGTAACCACATTAAATCAAAAACCCAAATTAAAGTTACAGAGGCCTTATTACATAACAAAATCCCAAATTAAAAATAAGTTTAAAGAAAGAAGGAAACAAAATTTACGAAAGAAACATTACATGGCCACCTCAAAGTCCACCTCAGCTCCAAATCCACGACTAGGAGTTACTTGCAAGAATAAGCAGAGGGGTGAGTCACTAAGACTCAGTGTGTAATTCCCCTTATAAAGCAATCGAGCTTTAAGCCCACAGATGCATGTTGGGCCTTAGCCCTCATAATATTGCATATGAAAGATATGTATGCAATGCAACCTAGCCCAACCTAGTTTTTCCAACCTCTACGCCACCGGAATCATCCAAATGCTTGTGGCACCAATCCACTATGGTTCCAAACCATTGTGATACCAAATCACTGTGACAGAGTAACGAAATATAATATGTGTAACACCCCAAACCCGGCCCATGCGTTATGACCGGATCTGACATGTCACATGAGAAAAACATGTTAAATCCTTTTTATTCGGAATAAAAATGTATTATTAAATTATAATCAAGAAAACAAGTTTGATTTGAAATATTTGATAAAATACCACTAACCTCGAAAGTTGATTGATAAATCAAAAATTTGAACTAATGATCTTATAAAACCAATAACCTTTGAAAATATTATTGATAATTGAGAGAAAATTTTGAGTTAAAATATTTATATAAGTTTGTTATGAAATCCATTTGTTAGTCTATTTTAGAAAACCATTATTTTAGTTTTTAGAAAATTTCCCATTTAAAGCGATTTAAGAAAAATAATAAGTACGTCAAACATAAAGCAAAAGTAAAATATTCCAGAGGCCTTATTACAACATAAAAACCCAAAATAGTAAACTAAGCGGAAATAGAAATCTAAACTTCAATAAAAACCATTTCTGAAGTATGGCCTCCACCGAGTCATCCATAGCCCAAGTCCACATTACTGAGCATTACCTACAAGGATTAAGAAAGAAGGGGGAGTGAGTTACAAGAACTCAGTGTATAATCCCCTTACCTTTATCCACTGGGCCTAAACCCGTTTAACAACATCTTGGGCCTGAGCCCATATAGCATAATCTTGGGCCGAAACCCATTTACATAACAGAAAGTATATATATATGCAATGTATGCAACCCAACCCACCCTAGTAATCCATGTGCTACACACCACCGTCATAGTCCCATCACACCTGTGGGGATCAAGTCAACCCACCCCGCTAAACACAGCAATCTCAGGAATTTTGCCATTTATAACATATTTTGATTGTGGCAGTGCCACCAGAATCACTTCTCTTCAACATTTTCCCATCCCATGCAAAATTATGTAAATGCAACATACATAGTAAATCATGATATTTACAAATATAAACAACAATCATTAATTCAGAGATTCATTACAAAAATTCGGCCCATTATAACACTTTGCAAATTGGCCCATTAGGGCAATCTATCAAATCGGGCCATTAGGGGCATTTTATTAATTCATCCCATTAGGGGCATTTTCGTAATTCAACCCATAGGGGCATTTCGATAAATTTCACAACCCCGGACTTAACTACTAATTTGGGGCATAAAAATTGAAACTGTCCATCCGCGTCATATTGATTAAATTGACTATAACTCGAGTTAAGAAACTCAAAATTTAGATCCGTAAATTTTTCTTGAAACTAGACTCATATATCTTCTTACTACAATTTTTCCAGAATTTTTGGCTTAGCCGTTTAGTACATTTTATTCATTAATGTTTCCCCTGTTTCACTAACCAATGGTTCTAACCTCCCTTACCCTAAATTCAAATATCTCCTTGTACAGTTTCCATATGTTGCTCCCACTTGTTTCTATTGAAAATAGACTCACTAAGGAATCTATACATATAAACTATAATTCACTTTGTACAATTTTGAATCAGTTTTCCAAGAAAGAACAGGGAACCACGAAGTCATTCAGAACCAGTCTTACTAAAATTAAAATATCACAGAATATAAAATTCCTCTTCCTCCTCTGTTTCTTTCATATAAACCTATACACAATAAGATTTAATTCGATATCTTATTCACTCTCTAATTACCTTTCTCTTAATTTTCATGATTTTTCAAAATCACATCACTGCTGCTAACCAAAAACTATTTCATTGCAAAATACGGTTACCAATACGAACATACGCACGCCCGAGTGGTCACAGATGCTAGTTTCTAATTTTCTTCGATATTTCGACCGAATCACAGAACATTTCATGCAAACATTCAGAGAGGTGTGAGATTACACACCATTTCAAACATGTATTCAGAAGGGTACAGGATTACACACCTTATTCAGATTTCCTAAAGAACCACTCTTCGTTGCCCCCACAATCGTGATCCTTCCCTATAAGGTTCTAAAATCTAGCCTTGCACTTTGGCTATTGCAATGAGTTCCAATCAATGATTAAGTGATGTACCAAAGGGTTAGCCTTCATCCAATATTCGGCCCTTCCAAAAGAGCAAGAAATTGATATCATCACCACAAAATAGAATCACATGAGCAGCGCAAAACATCGAAATAAAGAGTAACATCTTACCACCAATATTCGGCCTAATCACCCACTTACCAATCAACTTTCGAAACCAAGGCTAAGAGAATGATAAGTAGCAGCAAAGGATGGCTTGATAGTTTCGGCAACCAAAGAAGAATGAACAATGATGGATTAAGGCTTACGGCACAACAAGGGAACAAGATGAACAATGACTAGAGTGTTTCGGCTATCCAAGGGAAAATGAACAAAAAGGATTGAACACAAACAGTTGGGAGTTTCGACAACAAGGACAAGGATTGGAAAAAGCATAAAAGTGTTAAAAGAAAACCAACCTCTCATGCAATATCTTGCAAAAATGCTATAGGAATTTCTATTCTCTCTCTTCTCCCTACCCAAAACCTTGTATCGTCTTTACCAAAAAGATGATTGTTGACCAAAACTCTTTTCAAAACATCTTCCACAAAATCAGCTAACATGTTCCCTCCCTTACCTTTTTCCTTCATTTATTTCCTTATTCTTCCCTTAATTCTCTCATTACTCTTCTCCCTTGTGTTCTTTCCTTCAATAAAAAGTCTTCATTACCATCTTAGATGCCATGACCAACACCTACCATCTTCCACAAGATGAGCATAAAAATTAAATCCCAAAAGTTGCAATAGGTCGAACCTATTCTGCCAATGACGCCACAACCACCACACCACACACTCCACTTGTGTCTCTTAAATACATACAATTTTACTTAAGTCCTACTATTAGTAGCCTTCTCCACTAATGTGCCCAAAAATAAAAATTCTTCCTATGACCTAACTTGATCCCGAGACTAACTAGAAACCCTGTAACTTTTCAAATCACCTTCTTAATAAGTTCAACTTGAAATAATGCCATTCTCTTGTTCTCCAAAATTTTAAATGCTTCCGTGCTCAAGGCCCAATGGGCCCAATCCTACTAGGCCCAATTTCGGGATGTTACAATTCTACCCCCTTAAAGAAATTTCGTCTTCGAAATTTCCAACCAACTACTAAATGCATCGCTCAAGTCACACCTCTATGCTTTCGCTGCACACTCTGATACTAAAACACTAATTCACTTTCTATCTTACTCTTGGAAACTCTTCACATCATCAAATATCTAACCCTCAGAAGCAAACAGGTATTTATAACTCATTCATAAAATTTTCTACATTCAACCAAAACATACCCGTCTTAATGGTGATGGAACAATCCCAATCCCTATGCTCTCTAGACGTGCATCTCAAACATGCTCCTGACCTCCTCCAGCACTCACCCGGATGACACCTTCCGCAATAATCGCAAGCTGAAAAACTTGGACGTGCCTTGACACGCTTCACAGAATGAGACTGCGACCCTAAAGAACCGCGATCTCCTTTCTTCTTACAGTCCACACACCAAACTCGAAGTGCCTCACCGATTCCTTTAACCTCCTCCAATACCTCCTTAACTCGTTGAGCCAGCACAACAGCCCCAGCTCCATCATGAGACCCCGTCTCAGCCACTAGCGATGCCAACGCCTCCCTTTTGGGCAAATGCCTCGATGCTAAAGATCCAGTCCTAGCACCTCGGCCTCTACCACAGCTACGTATACCTCGTCCTCATCCTCCAACGCTCATGTTTGCTAAGTCGATTTAATCTTATTACAAGTCTTATGAATCATTATACTATTCAATGTTTATTAAACAATGTTTTATGGAGTATAGGAAGTAAAGTTTGTTTTTGTAAAATATATCCTAAAGTTAGAAGTTCTAGAGTATCTCTACAGTCATACCACAATAATCATAAAATGAAAACATAAACTTACTTGACTTGGTGCCGGATACCCGTGGTGCCATACTTCCTTTAAAATATGCATTTATAAATTAAAATTCAACAGCTTTGGAAAAACGCTTTGGAACCCAAACCATAGCCGAGTTTTGCAACCGGGCTCTGATATCATAAAATGTAACACCCCAAACCCAGTCCATGCTTTATGATCGGATCTGACATGTCATATGAGAAAAACATGTTGAATCCTTTTTATTCGGAATAAAATATGTATCATTACATTATAATCAAGAAAATAAGTTTGATTTGAAATATTTGATAAAATACCACTAACCTCGAAAGTTGATTGATAAATTGAAAATTTAAATTAATGATCTTATAAAAACAATAACCTTTGAAAATATTGTTGATAATTTGAGAGAAAATTTACGAGTTAAAATATTTATATAAGTTTGTTATGAAATCCATTTGTTAGTCTATTTTAGAAAACCTTTATTTTATTTTTAGAAAATTTTCCATTTAAAGCGATTTAAGCAAAATAATAAGTACGTCAAACATAAAGCAAAAGTAAAATATTCTAGAGGCCTTATTACAACATAAAAACCCAAAATAGTAAAGTAAGCAGAAATAGAAATCTAAAGTTCAATAAAAACCATTTCCAAAGTATGGCCTCCACGAGTCATCCATAGCCCAAGTCCACATTACTGAGCATTACCTACAAGGATTAAGAAAGAAGGGGGATGAGTTACAAGAACTCAGTGTATAATCCCCTTACTGTTATCCACTAGGCCTGAACTCGTTTAGCAACATCTTGGGCCTGAGCCCATATAGCATAATCTTGGGCGAAACCCATTTACATAACAGAATGTATATATATGCAATGTATTATACCCAACCCATCCTAGTAATCCATCCGTTACACACCACCCATACCATCCCATCACACCTGTGGGGATCAAGTCAACCCACCCCGCCAAACACAGCAATCGTAGGCATTTTGCCATTTATAACATATTTTGATTGTGGCCAAGCTACCAAAATCATAGTGAATCATATTAACAAGCATTTTTGTGGCAGTGCCACTGGAATCACTTTCAACATTTTCTCATCCCATGCAAAATTATGTAAATACAACATACATAGTAAATCATGATATTTACAAATATAAACAACAATCATTAATTCAGAGATTCATTACAAAAATTTGGCCCATTATAACACTTTGCAAATCGGCTCATTAGTGCAATCTATCAAATCGGCCCATTAGGGGCATTTTTGTAATTCAGCCCATTAGGGGCATTTTCATAATTTGACCCATAGGGGCATTTCGGTAAATTTCACAACCCAAAGGTATTTCTGTAATTTTACCCATCGAGGGTATTTTCGTAATTTCACAACCCCAAACTTAACTACTAATTTGGGGCATAAAAATTGAAACTGTCTATCCGCATCATATTGACTAAATTGACTATAACTCGAGTTAGGAAACTCGAAATTTAGATACATAAATTTTCCTTGAAACTAGACTCATATATCTTCTTACAAAAATTTTTCTAGAATTTTTGCTTATCCGTTTATTATAGTTTATTCATTAAAGTTTCCCCTGTTTCACTAACCAACGGTTTTGACCTCTCTTACCCTAAATTCAAATATCTCCTCGTACAGTTTCCATATGTTGCTCCCACTTGTTTCTATTAAAAATATACTCACTAAGGAATCTATAAATATAAACTATAACTCATAATTCACTTTGTACAATTTTGAATTATTTTTCCAAGACAGAACAAGGAACCCCGAAGTCATTCAGGACTAGTCTTACTACAATTAAAATATCACAGAATATAAAATTCATCTTCCTCCTCTGTTTCTTTCATATAAAACTAGACACGTAAGCTTTAATTCGATATCTATTCACTCTCTAATTCCCTTTCTCCTACTTTTCGTGATTTTTCAAAATCACATCACTGCTGTTAACCAAAAACTATTTCATTGCAAAATACAATTACCACTACGAATATACGCACGCCCGAGTGGTCACAGATACCGATTTCAGATTTTCTTCAGTATTTCGACCGAACCACAGAACATTTCATGCAAACATTCAGAGAGATGTGAGATTACGCACCATTTCAAACATGTATTTGGAAGGGTACTTGATTACACACCTTATTCAGATTTCCTAAAGAACCACTCTTCATTGCCCCCACAATCGTGATCCTTCCCTACAAGGTTCTAAAATCCAGCCTTGCACTTTGGCTATTGCAACAAGTTACAATCAATGATTAAGTGATGTACCAAAGGGTTAGCCTTCATCCAATATTTGGCCCTTCAACAAGAGCAAAAAATTGATATCATCACCACAAAATAGAATCATATGAGCGGCGCAAAACATCGAAATAAAGAGTAACATCTTACCACCAATATTCGGCCTAATCACCTACTTACCAATCAACTTCCGAAACCAAGGCTAAGAAAATGATAAGTAGTAGCAAAGGATGGCTTAATAGTTTCGGCAACAAAGAAGAATGAACAATGATGGATTAAGGCTTACGACACAACAAGGGAACAAGATGAACAATGACTAAAGTGTTTCGGCTATCCAAGGGAAAATGAACAAAAGGATTGAACACAAAGAGTTGGGTGTTTCAGCAATAAGGAGAAGGATTGGAAAAAGCATAAAAGTGTTAAAAGAAAACCAACCTCTCATGCACTATCTTGCAAAAATGCTATAGGAATTTTGGCTCTCTCTCTTCTCCCTACCCAAAACCTTGTATCATCCTTACCAAAAAGATGATTGTTGACCAAAACTCTTTCCAAAACATCTTCCACAAAATCAGCCAACATGTTCCCCCTTACCTTTTTCCTTCATTTATTTCCTTATTCTTCCCTTAATTCTCTCCTTACTCTTCTCCTTTGTGTTCTTTCCTCCAATAAAAAGTCTCCCTTACCATCTTAGATTCCATGACCAACACCTACCATCTTCCACAAGATGAGCATAAAAATTAAATCTCAAAAGTTGCAATAGGTCGAATTCGAACCTCCTCCCTCCTATTCTGGCAATGACGCCACAACCACCACACCACACACTCCACTTGTGTCTCTTAAATACATACAATTTTACTTAAGTCCTACTATCAGTAGCCTTCTCCACTAATGTGCCCAAAAATAAAAATTCTTCCTATGGCCTAACTTGATCCCGAGATTAACTAGAAACCCCGTAACTTTCCAAATCACCTTCCTAATAAGTTCAACTTGAAATAATGCCATTCTCTTGTTCTCCAAAAATTTTAACAGCTTCCGATCTCAAGGCCCAATAGGCCTAATCCTACTAGGCCTAATTTCGGATGTTACAATATGTGGAGCCTACCCACTGTGGTACCAAACCACTGTGACAATCACTGATAAATGTATATGTGGTGCCAAACCACTGAGACATAGTCACTGAATAAAATATGTGGGGCCAACCCACTGTGGTACCAAACCACTATGACAGTCACTGAATCACACTTCCCCTTTCCATCATATCCCAAAGCCCATGCAAACATATTATCAAGACGTGATGAATGCAAATATACTTCCAATGTAAGTATATAATCAAATTATACATATGTTTAGATTATGCTATTCGTAAAACTAGGTCATACAGGTACTTACCTGGTATCTCCAACCTTACCCACAAAAGTATCTTGACTGACTATACAGTCGATCCGGCTTTCAGCCAACACAGTTATTAACAAAAAATAATAAGAAAAGTGTGAGCATTACACACCTGATTACGCGAAAAACTAAACACTCTATATCATCGACACTCTCACTAGCAGGAATAATAGCGATTCACCTATCCTAAGCCGATGTCGACTCTCTACCACAACCCAGCAAAAAATCCCGAAATGTCGACATACAGCACGTCTTTTGAACTTAGGAGCAGAGACTACGAGTCCACTCCCCTCCTTAGTTTGACTAGTACTTGCATCCATGAGGAGACTTGATCAAAGGTCAGAGAGAAACGTTGATTGACTAATAAGGGAATTGGGTTAAGGCAGATTGCAACAAAAAGGAAATAATAGCAGAGAACTCGAAAAGAAAGGACTCTTACCTTGGTAAATGATGAACCACACAACAACTGATTCGTCCTCAAATCAGAGATGAGTCGCGAGAGAAGCAGAGGTTGACCTAACAGTCAAAGGTTACCCCTAAGTATTTCGACTTAAAAGAGAAAAATCATACAACGAATAGCACTACTTACCCCTAGTTTCAACAATAATAGGTTCTTGATCAGACGAGAATCGAACCCTTGTGCCCTCTAGAGACGATAACCAACACCATATCAGGACGAGTTAGGAAGTGTTCGGCTTGTACTAACGCTTCCACAATTGAGTAAACAAAACAAATCCAATTCACTTGGAACCAAGAGAACTATTCGGTCTTAACAAGAGAAATAGAAGGATGACAATGAGGAGGTAGCAAAGTTTCGGTTATGAGAAACAAGAAATAGAGGTGCGAATGAGAAAATAAATGAAATGGAAGGGGTGCAGAAGGTGGTTCGGTCACTAAAAGAAAGAAATAGATGATATCAAAAGGTTGATTAGGTTCGGCTATAAGAAAAGAAAGACTAGAAGAGGTTTCAGTTAGAGGGAAAAGAAGTAGAGGAGAAAAGATAAAGAAGAGGGTTTCGGCTATATAGAGTCTCAAGAGAAAAACAGAAAATGAGAGGAGAGAAAGTAGAGGTGGACTTAGGTGACAATAAGAGTAGACGGTTGAAAAGGGAAGGAAAATAATATGAAAATTGGCAACTGCTCAAGAATACCAAAGTGTATCACTTTGAAAGAAAAGCCAAAAGAGTCACTAAAAGCACTCACCAGCAAGTTTCGACACTCTCTCCCTACATACATTGATCGAATTACTAAAATGGAAAAGCCTAAGAACCAAAAAAAATTTGGCACTCACCTGTCCCAGCTTAAATCGAACATGCTCACCCACACCATCCCACAATCGGCCAAACTCTAGCTCTCTGTCCACATCCCACGATTTTCTCCTCTATTCACTCTCCATCCACCAATTCAAATCAGTTGATCGATTCAAATTCCTTAAGCATCTCTCCTCCATCCTTTTTGAACTTGTTGACTCATTCTACAACCACCATGTAGAGTCCCAGCCGAATGCCAACACTTCACCACCTTGAGCACAAAAATAAAGCTCTACATGCTGCGGATGAGACCCGAACTCCTTCCCCCCTCCTACTCCCTTGTGACGCCACTCCCTTGCTCCTTAAGTGGCGTCACCTGCCACCACACCACATCCTTCTTGTGTCAACAAACACAAGTAAATATACTTAAAGCCTGCTTCTACTAGCTCTTCCCACTAAAGTGCCCAAAAAGAAAAATTTTTCTAAAGCTCTAGCTCGACCTTGAGCCTCCCTAGGACCCCTCAAGCACACCAAAATAACTTGCTAAATGAGCCAAACACATTGAATAGCATAAAATGTAGAACCCCTAATACCAGGATGTTATATTTCTAACCTTAGATTTTTGGTCTCGAAACCACTATTCCAACTAGGGTCTAAACCGGGCTATTACAAATTGGACATATGTGATTAGGACTCAAATGATTTATAATTAAGTTCTAGCTTTTCGCCTATTAATTATAAAATTTTTTGGTCATTAAGTCATTCTACTATAGTATCGTGACTGAGCTCTCCCTAATAAGATACCATTATAGAAGCTACTCGATCAGTGCTCGTCCAATAACCTTGTCATACGTGTGTTACTCTTATAGGATATCCTTAATCTCTTTGGGATAAATTCGTTCTCCCAGTATGATCCTTTTTTTTCTCATGGTAACCATTACATCTTTCTTCATGAAAAATCAATTACTATCAAATAGTGATTAAGTCATTCATCACAAAGACAAATAACCAGTGACCACATTTACTTTTCATATATCATGTAATGGAAATGAGAGGATTTCATTTACCCATGTCTTGGGCTATGAATTCCACTATTTTGAATGATGTTATATACTACAGAATTTGTATACCCAACGATCCAACTTTTGGTTCCTTATCTATTTAAACTCAAGCTTTTACTTACATCAAAGTATATGAGTCAAGCATACATAGTCCATCATCCACTCAATATTAAGGCATACCATATAATGAACATGTAACATCCTAGAATAAGGGGTTCTGCATTTTGCTCTATTTCTTGTGTTTGGCTCATTAAGCATGTTATTTTGGTATGTTTGGGGGTCTGGGAGGTTAGGGGTCAAACCGAGCCTTGGTAAAATTTTACTTTTTGGGCACTTTAGGGGGGAGAACTGGTTGAAGCAGGCCTTAAGAATATTTTCTTGTGTTTGTTGACACAAGATGGAGTGTGGTAAAGTGGCAGGTAATGCCACTTAAGGAGAAAGGGAGTGGCATCACAAGGGGAGCAGAAGGGGTGGAGTTCGAATCCCATAAGCCTCATTATGAAGCTTTATTATTATGAAGCTTTATTTTTTACTCCAAGATGGAGGGAAGATGGATTCAGCAGGGACTCTTCAAGAGTGATGGTTGAATGGGTCAATGCATTCAAATGGGTGTTGGAGAGTGAAATAAGGAGCAAATCAAGGGATTTGGTGTTGGTAGAGGTGGTGGCCGAAAGTTAGAAGTGTGTGGGGGGAGGTGAATTTGGTCAAGAGAAGTAAAAGAGAGAGGGTCTTTTTTGAGCATTTTCGGCTTTTGCTAGTAGGAGGGTGTGTCATTTTCTTCTAGGTTAGCTAGTGTGCATTTTCGCACTCAGCATTTTGGGGAAGAATCTTCTTTTTTTTTCTTTATCGAAACCTTTTGTGGTTACTCTATTTGTTCTCTTCATTTCTCTCTTGAGCATTCAAGCCAAAGCCCTTCCTGGTTTTGAAGTATTCCTTCTATTCATCTCATTCACCCATCTCTTCTCAAAGCCAAAACTTCCTACTTCTTCTACTACTCCTTTTTCTTCTTTCTCTAACCGAAACTTCTCCTACTGTTTCTCTTCTTTTGCCGAAATCCCCTTCTAGTTCATCTTCTATCTTCATTTCTTTTTCATTTTTATTCCTACAGACTGAACCTCAGTTGCTCGTTCCCTTTTTGTTTTATTTCTTCTTGTTCTAAGGAGTGAGCCAAAACCTTCTGGACATTGACTGCTTGTGTCGAATCTCCTAGGACTTCATTTGGTTTCACTCTGTCTAAGGTAAAGAACTTTTTGTTCCCTTCATCTCATTACTTCTCCTAAGGAAGTCGGCCACTAATTCTTTTATCATAAATCAATTTTGGGGTTCTCTTCTATAGTAAATTATTTCATCTTTGTAACTCGTTTCTCTCATCTTTCATTGCTAGTAGTGAATATCAGGAAGCAAGGTGCTAGGAATCGTTGGCCGCAGGAAGTCTCTTCAATCGGGTTTTGATTGTTAAGGTAAGGGGAGACTATTTCGTCCATTTCTTTTCTTTCCTCTCAGTTTTATGTAGCCATAGTCGAATGGCTATTTTCTTGGGTTTAGATTTCGGCTGACCCCCTTTTCCTTTTCTTATTCTCTCGTTTGGAACGTTTACTCTGGGAAACCCCAGAAGCCGAACACTAGTAGTCTAAAGCCTGAAGGTCTAGTGATTGTCGAACCTTACCATTCCATTCGGGTTCTTGAGGTAAGGAGATTTTCTTGATTTTGGGTTATCTATTTCCCTTTTCCCTTTCGTTGCCTTAACCAAATTTCTTTGTTAGACAACCAAACGTTTTCTCTAAGTACTGATCAAGACTCTTATCATGGATATGAGTGCTAGCCAATCAAAGAGGGTGCATCTAAAGAGCCTGAAGGGAGCGGACCTGTGGTCTCTGCTCCTAAGTTTAAAAGATATGCTGTGTCGATGGTTTGAGACTTTTGCCAGGCTATGGTAGGGAGCCGACATTTGCTTGGGATAGACAAATAGCAATTGTTTCTCCTAGTGAGAGCGTTGACAATCTAGAGAGTCTAGTCTTACGCGTAATCAGGTGTGTAATGCTCACACTTTCTCTTTATTGCTTTGTATAAATAATTGTGATGGCTGAAAGCCAAAATAACTGTGCAATCGGTTAAGATACCATTGTGGGTAAGGTTGAGGACACCAGGTCAGTACTGTTGTAATTACTTTGCATATAATATGATTATGTATGACATGATTAACTGTTGTACATGGATAATATGTTTGCATCGGGTTTTGGGATGTGAACGAAAGGGGAAGTGCGATTTTGTGACTCTGTCACAAGTGGTCTAGGACCACAGTGGTTTGGAACCACGGTGGCTTGATGCCATGTATACTTACATGTATCAATGACTTATCTCAGTGGTCTGGGACCACAGTGGGTTGACCCACATATACTTATCAGAGATCGTCACAGTGGTCTGAGACCATAGTGGGTTGGCCCCACGCTTATATATTCTGTAATCTGGGACCACAGTGGCAAATGCCACGGGTGTTTGGCCGATTCAAGTGACCTAGAGGATGGAAAACTAGGTTGGGTTGGGCTACATTGCACACATGTTTAATATGCTATATTATGTAGGTTAAGGCCCAACGGGCATTTGTGGGCTTAAGGCCCATATTGCGTTATAAGGGGAATTACACAATTAGTCTCGGTGACTCACCCATCTGCTTAATTTTACAGGTAATCCCTAGATTGCGAATTTGGAGCTGAGGCGGACTTTGAGGTGGCCATGCACTATTTTTCTCGTAAACTTTCGTTCTTATTTAAACTTACTTTTTAATTTTGGGATTTTGTTATGTAATAAGGCCGCTATAACTTTAATTTGGGTTTTGATTTAATGCTGATATTATATATTTTATAAACTGTCAAATATGGGGTTTTTCTAAAGTTAAAAACATAAATAAATAGTTTTCAAAGTGTCAACAAAAGATGGATTGCGAATAACTAATTAATTCAGGGATTTTATTAAAACCGCAAAATTACTTTCAACTATCATGCTTATGAAATTCCTCAAATTTAGTTTTCGAAAAAATAAATTTTTACGGTTTTTAGTTCCATCTAATATGGATTTAGTAAGAAACTCTTGAACAAAATTTTAAATTATTTCCAAAATGGAAACACTATTTAGAAAGTTGGACCAAATTACGATGTTTAGTTAAAATTTTCAAAATTTTTGTTCTTGTAATATACCAGACTTGGTCGTAATATATTGACCGAATTTGGGGTGCTACAATTATGGTATCAGAGCCTAGGTTGCAAAACTCGGCTGTAGGTTTAGGGTTTAAAATGTTTTCAAAAGTTGGTTTAGAAAAATGGTTTAGAAAAAAATACATATTTTCTAAAAGTATGGCACCTGAGTCTCCGTCACCAATTCGCACTGTAAGTTTTCTGATTATTGGTTGATTCTCATGAACTATTGTGATAAATAGTTTTAAGAAATACAACTTTAAAAACTGAGATCTTTAGAAATATTTCTTGCGGAAAACTACTTCTAATACTATTTACATAAGACTGTCCGATAATAAATAGTGGAAGAAATGCTAACTCATAAAATTTTAATCAGATTAAGTTGAATTCATAATCATGAGTGCTAGAGGACATGGCCATGGTATGTGTAGCCGCGGTAGAGGCCGAGGTGTAGAGCTAAACCCTTGAAATTAGGGCATAGGCCGGAAGGTGAAGTGCCAGCATCACCAGTAGCGAAAGTGGGATTTCAGGTCCAAGCTGGTGGACACGATGCTGTGTCTAAAGCTAGGTTACATGTTTTAGAGCGGGTTGCTAGAGCAAGCACGGGATCAGTGGCTCAAAAAATCTGTTTCTGAGTGACTCCGAGCTAATGAGGCTGAGATGTTTAGGGGTATTTTTGGTGTGACTCCTAACATAGCTGAGTACTGGCTGGAAGTGATGGAACGAATCATGGACGATCTTGATTGTACCACAGAAGAGAAGCTGAAAGGAGTAGTGTCTCTTCTTCAAGATGAGGCATGCCAATGGTGGCTCATGGTAAGGGATGGTATAGCAGCTGACCGCATTACTTGAGACTTCTTTAAGGCCGCGTTCCAGGGCAAGCACATTGAGGCGAGCTATGTGGACACTTAGAGGAAGGCATTTCTAAACTTGGTCTAGGGGAGTAGGTCGGTGGCTGAATATGAGGCAGAATTCCTGCGTTTAAGTCGTTATGCCCAGGGTATCGTTACAACAGATCATGAGTGTTGTGTCCGATTGAGGATAGTCTGAGGGACAAGTTGTGAGTACTGATAGCTCCGCTGCGAGAAAGAGAATTTGTTGTTCTGGTTGAGAAGGCTAAGATAGCCAAAGAGTTGAAGCAGTCTGAGAGGTTGAATCAGGACAGGGACAGGGGTAGGAATAAAAGGAATTTAGGGTCGTCAGAATCCGCTAGGGGTTTCAAAAGAGGCCTAGTTTTGATGGGCCGAGTCGAGTGGCAAAACCGGTTGCTATTGGTCGGTCTCAACAGTGTGCTAGATGTGGAAATTTTCATTCGGGGAAGTGTTGGGCCAGAAACAAAGGATGCTTCAGGTGCGGGTCTGTAGATCATCTGATCAGGGACCGTCTATAGGAGCCGAGTAGGGCACGGCCAGTTGGTCAGGGTTATGCACAGTCTAAAAGAGGTGGGCAGCAACCACCGAGAGGTCGTGGTCTAGCCAGAGGAGGAAATGGCTTTGGTCGAGGCGTGGAGCACCGAGCAGAGGTGCTGGGAATATAGATGCAAGATAGCCTGGGTTGGTTTATGCAGCTAGACGTCGAGAGGATGGCAATGCAGACGTCATAACTGGTACATTCTTTATTTTTGGTTTGCCCTTTACAGCACTGATAGATATTAGGTCTACATATTCGTATGTTGCTAGTACTATGTCTGGAACTTTGAACATAGGATCTGAGGTTGTTTCTAGAGAGATGACTGTGATTATCCCTTTAGGACAATCTATAGTAGTAAACAGACTCTTTAGGAGTGTGCTTTTAGAAGTTTAAGGAGTAGTCTTCCGGTGACTTGATGGAATTACCGTTCGGTGAGTTCGATTTGATCCTAGGCATGGCTGGTTAGCTAAGTATCGAGCAAACTTGGATTATGCTGCTAAGTGCATGTTACTTAGGACTCTTGAAGATAAAGAGGTGTTGGTGTTAGGAGAGAGAAAGAATTACCTGTCCAATGTGGTGTCTTCTCTAAAGGCCGAAAGGATGGTGAGAAAAGGGTGTGAGGCTTTCTTAACTTTCGTTAGTGCTTTGGAAGCCAAAGAGTTGTCTGTAAGAGATGTTAGAATGGTGAAAGAGTTCTCAGATGTTTTTCCAGAAGAGCTTCCAAGGTTACCTCCGGATCGCGAAGTAGAGTTTGGTATTGATCTTCTTTCGGGAACAGCTCGGTGTCCATTTCCCATATAGAATAAAGTCGAAGGAGCTGGTGAAACTTAAAGCTCAAACTCAGGAGTTGTTGTTAGACCGTGGTTTTATCTAACCAAGTGTGTCACCATGAGGAGCGCCGGTGTTATTTGACAAGAAAAAGGATAGGTCGATGTGGATGTGCATTGACTACATGTAGTTGAACAAGCAGAAGATTAAGAACAAGTACTCGTTGCCGAAGATTGATAATCTGTTAGATTAGTTGTGAGGCGCTTCGGTCTTCTCAAAATAGACTTGAAGTTAGGTTATCATCAGCTCAAGGTCAAGGAGGTGGATATTTATAAGACTGCTTTTCGAACCCGTTAGGGTCACTACGAATTTTTAGTGATGTTGTTTGGATTGACGAATGCACTAGCTACATTTATGGATATGATGAACCGGGTATTCCAACCCTATTTGGATCGATTTGTCGTAGTGTTCATAGATGATATCTTGGTATATTCAAGGACGAAAGAGGAGCATGATTTGCATCTTCGGATTGTTATGCAGATCTTGAGAGAAAAGCAACTGTATGCCAAATTCAGCAAGTGTGAATTTTGGTTGAGGGACGTTACTTTTCTAGGGCATGTTATGTCTGCCGAGGGGATTAGGGTTGATCCTTGTAAGTTTGAAACTGTTTTGGATTGGAAACTACCAAAGTTAGTAGTAAAGATTCGAAATTTCCTTGGGTTAGCTAGGTACTATAGAAGGTTCGTTGAGGGATTCTCATTAATCGCTGCACCGTTAACCAAATTGCTACGGAAAGGGTACCATTTTTCTGGTCAGATAAGCAACAGGAAAGCTTTGAGAAGTTGAAGAGGATTTTGACTGAGGCACCAGTGTTGATTCAGCTTGAGGCTGGAAAAAAGTTTGTCGTTTATTGTGATGCGTCACACACGGGGTTAGAATGTGTGCTGATGCAAGAGGGGAAAGTGGTAGCATATGCATCTCGGCAACTGAGACCGCATGCTATCCCACTCATGATCTAGAGTTAGCTGCGGTAGTGTTCGCTCTAAAGATTTGAAGACACTACTTGTATGGAGAGAAGTCGATTGTCTACACCGATCATAAGAGCCTGAAATATCTCCTTACCCAAAAGGAGTTGAATTTAAGGCAGCGGAGGTGGATTGAATTGTTGAAAGATTATGATTGCTCAATTGAATATCACCCAGGTAAAGCTAACGTAGTGGCGGATGTGTTGAGCCGTAAAGTGATATCTGATTTGAGGGCAATGTTATCTCATATCAGTTTGTATGATGATGGAAGCTTGTTAGCTGAACTTCAAGTGAAGCCTTCATGGGTAAGTCAGATTAAAGAGAAGCAGTTGTCAGATGAATCATTAAGTTCTCGATTTCAGCAAGTGAAAGGTGGTGAGATGGAAGATTTTAGTTTGAACAGTGATGGGGTGTTATACTTTCGGGGAAAGGTTTGTATATCGAGAGATTCCAAGTTGAGGTAGAGAATTCTACAGGAAGCGCACATTAGTCCATACGCAATGCATCATGGTGGGAGTAAAATGTATCGAGATTTGTGTGAGCAATTTTGGTGGCCAAGTCTAAAGCAAGAAGTTACCAAGTTTGTGAGTAAGTTCTTGATGTGTCAGCAGGTGAAGGCGGAACATCAGTTGCCTTTGGGGTTACTACAGCCAGTAAAGATTCCACTTTAGAAGTGGGAGAGGATAACGATGGACTTTGTTAGTGGGCTACCTCTTACGCCTACTAGTAAAGATTCGGTGTGGGTGGTTATCGACCGGTTGACGAAGTCCGCTCACTTTATACCTATTCGTGTCGACTACTCGTTGTAGAAGTTAGCTAAGCTGTACATAGCAGAGATTGTCAGGTTACATGGGGTACCAATGTCGATCATATCAGACAGAGACCCTATGTTTACGTCACGATTTTGGAAGGCATTACATCAAGCGTTGGGTACAAGATTAATTTCAGCATGGCGTTTCATCCACAGACTGATGGTCAATCAGAGAGGGTAATCCAGATCTTAGAAGACATGCTAAGGGGCTGTGTGATTGACTTTAGGGGTAGTTGGGAGGACTTTCTACCTTTGGCAGAGTTTGCATACAACAATAGCTATCAATCCAGCATTAAGATGGCACCCTACGAAGCGTTGTATGGTTGTAAGTGTCGTACTCCTACCTGCTGGATAGAGTTGGGTGAGCGATAGTTGTTGGGTCTAGAATTAGTTTCAGAAACAAAAGAAAAGGTTAAGTTGATTCGGGCTCGATTGAAGGAAGGCAGAAATCGTATGTAGATCTGAAGCGTAAGGAAATAGAGTTCTCAGTGGGGGATCAGGTTTTTTTTGAAAGTTTCACCTTGGAAGAAAGTCCTAAGATTTGGATGGAAAGGCAAGTTGAGCCCCAGATTCATCAGGCCTTATCAAGTCTTGAAACGTGTGGGGCCGGTAGCTTATCAGCTGGAGTTACCTCTAAAATTGAGGCAGATACATGATGTATTCCATGTCTTGATGTTAAGTCGCTATCATTCAGATCCATCTCACATAGTGCCGGTAGAAGAAATTAAACTAAGACCTGATTTATCTTTCGAAGAAGAACCAATTCAGATATTAGATCGAGATGTTAAAGTATTGAGAAGGAAGACAGTTCCGTTGGTTAAAGTTTTGTAGCGGAATCACCATTTACAGGAAGCCACGTGGGAGCCAGAGGATGTGATGCGACAACAATATCCTCACCTCTTTTGATTAGGTAAATTTGAGGCCAAAATTTCTTTAAGGGGGTAGAACTATAACATCCTAGAATTAGGGGTTCTATATTTTAAACTATTTCTTGTGTTTGGCTCGTTAAGCATGTTATTTTGGTATGTTTGGGGTCTTGGGAGGCTAAGGGTCAAACCAGAGTCTTGGTAAAATTTTGCTTTTTGGGCACTTTAGGGGGGAGAGCTGGTTAAAGCAGGCCTTAAGAATATTTTCTTGTGTTTGTTGACACAAGATGGAGTGTGGTAAAGTGGCAAGTGATGCCACTTAAGGAGCAAGGGAATGGCATCACAAGGGGAGCAGAAGGGGAGGAGTTCGAATCCCATAAGCCTCATTATGAAGCTTTATTTGTGGCGCCAAGATGGGGGGAAGATGGATTCGACAGGGACTCTTCAAGGGTGATGGTTGAATAGGTCAATGCATTCAAATGGGTGTTGGAGAGTAAAACAAGGAGCAAATCAAGGGATTTGGTGTTGGTAGATGTGTTGGCCAAAAGTTTGAAGTATGTGGGGGGAGGTGAATTCGGTCAAGAGAAGTAAAAGAGAGAAGGTCTTTTTTAAGCATTTTCGGCTTTTGCTAGTAGGAGGGTGTGCCGTTTTCTTCAGGTTAGCTAGTGTGTATTTTCAGACTCAGCAATTTGGGAAGACTCTTCATTTCGTTTTTTTACCGAAACCTTTTGTGGTTACTCTGTTTGTTCTCTTCATTTCTCTCTTGGGCATTCAACCCGAAGCCATTCTTGGTTCTGAAGTATTCCTTCTATTCATCTTATTCATCCTTCTTTTCTCAAAGTTGAAACTTCCTACTTCTTCTACTACTCCTTTTTCTTCTTTCTCTAACCGAAACCTCTCCTAACCTTTTCTTTTCTTTAGCCGAAATCCCCTTATAGCTCATCTTTTATCTTCTTTGCTTTTTGATTTTTGTTCCCACAGACCGAACCTCAGTTGCTCATTCCCTTTTTGTTTCATTTCTTCTTGTTTTAGGGAGTGAACCAAAACCTTCTTGACATTGACTACTTGTGCCGAATCTCCTAGGACTTCATTTGGTTTCACTCTGTCTAAGGTAAAGAACTTTTCATTTCTTCATCTCGTTACTTCTCCTAAGGATGCCAGCCACTAATTCTTTTATCATAAATTAATTTTGGGGTTCT
Organism: Gossypium rotundifolium; assembly: GCA_025506655.1. Classification (NCBI taxonomy): domain Eukaryota; kingdom Viridiplantae; phylum Streptophyta; class Magnoliopsida; order Malvales; family Malvaceae; genus Gossypium; species Gossypium rotundifolium. The sequence goes on along the minus strand of CP106729.1, from coordinate 134,521,813 downwards.
CTTCCATAGTGGATTATTTCATCTTTGTAACCTGTTTCTCTCATCTTTCATTGCTAGTAGCCGAATATCAAGAAGCAAGGTACTAAGAATCTTTAGCCGTAGGAAGTCTCTTCAATCGGGTTCTGTTGGTTAAGGTAAGGGGGACTCTTTCGTCCCTTTCTTTTATTTTCTCTCGATTTTTTGTGGCCATAGCCGAATGGCTATTTGTCTTGGTGTTTAGATTTCGACTGACCCTCTTTTCCTTTTCTTCTTCTCTTGTTTGGAACGTTTACTCGAGAAACCCCAAAAGCCAAACAGTGGTAGTCCAAAGCTTGAAGGTCTAGTGATTGCTGAACCTTACCATTCCATTCGAGTTCTTGATGTAAGGAGATTCTCTTGATTTCGGGTTGTCTATTTCCCTTTTCCCTTTCGTTGCCTTAACCAAATTTCTTTGTTAGACAACCAAATGTTTTCTCTAAATACTGATCAATACTCTTATCATGGATATGAGTGCTAGCCGATCCAAGAAAGGTACATCTAAGGAGCCTAAGGGGAGCGGACCCGTGGTCTCTGCTCCTAAGTTTAAAAGACGTACTGTGTCAGCGGTTTGAGACTTTTCGCCAGGCTGTGGTAGGGAGCCGACATCTGTCTAATATAGACAAATAGCGGTTGTTTCTCCTAGTGAGAGCGTCAACAATCTAGAGAGTCTAGTCTTACGCGTAATCAGGTGTGTAATGCTCACACTTTCTCTTTATTGTTTTGTGTAAATAAGCGTGATGGTGAAAGGCAAACGCTTGTAATCAATCGGTCGAGATACCCTTGTGGGTAAGGTTGAGGACACCAGGTAAGTACCATTGTAATTGCTTTGCATATAATATGATTATGTATGACATGATTAACTATTGTACATGGATAATATGTTTGCATCGGGTTTTGGGATGTGAACGAAAGGGGAAATGCGATTTTGTGACTCTGTCACAAGTAGTCTGGGACCACAGTGGTTTGGAACCACGGTGGCTTGATGCCATGTATACTTACATGTATCAGTGACTTATCTCAGTGGTTTGGGACCACAGTGGGTTGGCCCCAAGTTTATATATTCTTTGACTCTGTTACAAGTGGTCTGGGACCACAGTGGCATAATGCCGCGGGTGTTTGGCTGATTCAGGTGACCTAGAGGATGGAAAACTAGGTTGGGTTGGGTTGCACTGCACACATGTTTAATATGTTATATTATGTAGGTTAAGGCCCAACGGGCATCTGTGGGCTTAAGGCCCATTGCATTATAAGGGGAATTACACACTGAGTCTCGATGACTCACCCTTCTACTTAACTTTGCAGGTAATCCCTAGATCACGGATTTGGAGCCGATGCGGACTTTGAGGTGGCCATACACTATTTTCTCGTAAACTTTCGCTCTTATTTAAACTTACTTTTTTAATTTTGGGATTTTGTTATGTAATAAGGTCGCTATAACTTTAAGTTGGGTTTTGATTTAATGTTGATATTATATATTTTATAAACTGTCAAATATGGGGTTTTTCTAAAGTTAAAAACATAAACAAATAGTTTTCAAAGTGTTAACAAAAGATGGCTTGTGAATAACTAATTAATTCGGAGATTTTATTAAAACCGCAAAATTGCTTTCAATATCATGCTTATGAAATTCCTCAAATTCGATTTTCGAAAAATAAATTTTTACGGTTTTTAGTTCCATCTGATATGGATTTAGTAAGAAACTCTTGAACGAAATTTTAAATTATTTCCAAGATGGAAACACTATTTAGAAAGTTGGACCAAATTACGATGTTTAGTTAAAATTTTCAAAATTTCCTTTCCTGTAATATACCAGACTTGGTTGTAATGTATTGACCGGGTTTGGGGTGTTACAGAACGTCACAAGTGAATAAATCCATAAACAGATTCAGGATCTATGTCTCTATCTTCTTATAGTCATCTGTTTCAGTGCCTAAGATAAATCATCTCTCCAATCTGACTTGATAGACGACATATTAGTCTTTCAATCTATTTTTCATTTTCGATTAGATTAAGGACATGTTTTGGTTCTTCTACTAATATAAGTTCTTTCCATATTAAGATCTAACCATGTAATACCTCTTAGTATTAGTTAAACATTAGGCAACCAGTGAGCTAATATTTGCTTCTATTTTTCTTTACATGCAAAAATCACATAAGGACAATATACAAAGGGTATTAATATAATTCATGAATAGTTTTATTAACCAATCTATTCAAAATTATTACAAGAGTACAAATAAATATACTACACTTAGGGCACCAAGTCCAACAGTAATTTCATCCTTAGAATTATCTAAGTTTACTATCTAACTATCTCTTCAATTTCAAGCCTAATTTCATCAATTATGCTTTAACGGAAACTTGTTAAACACTAAACAATTGAAGAAATTAACATATGAACTTGCTAGATCAAGCTCCAATAATTCAAATTCCATAAAAATTTTAAAGATCTAACTTAATTACCTAAGTGAATTGGTGGCCGTATGTAACTAAGAAAACTTGAATTTCTTTTCCTTCTTATGGCTATGGACAATTTTAGAAGAAAGATAGTAAGTGTTTTGTCTCATTCCTCCACCCCTCTAGTTTATATACGATGATTAATTAGTTAATTAGCTTAATTAACTTTAAGTTTTAACCTTTAAAGCATGCTTAACTATTTATTTCATCTTTCTTAATCAAACTAAGTGGATGTACATAAAAAATCCACTAACTCATTTCACATTAATGGTTTAATAACCATTTAGGCCCTTTGTTTAATTGCCAATTAGATCCTTAAGCATTTTTTAAAGTAAAATTCAATAGTGATTAGACTTTTCAATTTTAGTTCTTAAGCTTTAATTAATGATTTTCTCTGTTAAATTACTTAACTAATCTTTAATATATTTTCATATTAACTCTATAAATCTACATATTTTATCTTAACGAATTTAGTTTAAAAATAAAATTTTAAAACCGTATTTTTCGACACCGACAAAAATTAAATTGTTACAACTTTGATTGCAACTCGAGTTTTACCAAGGACAACAACCACCATTTCATTCAGTGTGACAATGAATTGGTTGTTGAAATTAGGAAAGCTGCTGAAGAGTCACTAGCCATTGGTGTTGTATTGATTCCTCTTAGATCCTTGTGTGGGGCCTCGGGTGAAAAAATAGTGAAAACAAAAGTGGCCTTCTTAAAAGAGATCAGAATCTTGAAAGTATAAATGTTATTAGTACTGTGACGACAAATGGTGATTCCATGTGATGGTTGGGCTTCCATTATCATAGAATTAATCTTCAATATTCCTAGACCAACTAATAAGGATTTATGTGAGTTGATAGTTGTGGAACCTATTTCGTTGCCTTGGACTATTTAATTTGGAGCCTTAAGGGACTTGGTAACACGAGGATTTGTCACTTGCATAATATTAGGGGTGAGCGTTCGATCGAATCGAATAAAAAAAATTTCGAGTTAATTGAGTTGACGAATCTTATTTTATCATCTTAACTCGACTTAAAATTTTCTCAAATCGAGTCGAGAGAGATGAAATTCGAATAAAATCGAATTGAATATATATGTTTGAGTTAAATTAAAAAATTAATTTTGGATCTTTGTATCCACTGCCACCCACAGTAACTAAATTTGTTATTAACTTTCATCCCTCAAAATTTATTTATTAATCTTTTATATATTGATTAACCGTTGCTTACTTAGTTGTTTCAATCATCTTATGATTCTTATCACCATATATTTTGAGATTAAAAGTATATTACATATAGAAAAATATGATTTTTAATAAAAGTTATTTTAAAAATAAAATGTGAAATTAATACTAATAGAAAATTTTAATACGGATATTTTATGGCATCATCAATAATTCATTTTTAACAAAAATTGATAAATATTTAGTATGATTAAAAACTCAATAATATAAATAGTACAAAATATAAATTTTAATTCAATAATATAAATAATAGACATAAATTTGAAAAAAAAATTTGGGGAAAAGCAAAAGAAATTTTTTTTGGGAGTTTGGAGGAAGTAAGGGATAAGTAAAAGAAAAAAAGTTTTGGGGATAAGTAAAAAAAAGCTAGAGGGATTGAGAGGGGATTGAGGGGGGTTAGAGGGAAGGAAAATAAAATGGTTTGGTATTTAGTTTATTCAAATTTAAAAATTTAACTCGATTTGAACTTAAAATTTAAAAAGAAAATTAGAATTAATTTGATTAACTTGATTAATTTAATTTGAATAATTTGATTTTTTTAAATTTTTGAATCTAATTAAATTTTGCTCACCCTTATATATCACTTAACATTTATTTTATTATTTGGTGCATCTTTTTACTTTGGTTTTTCTTTGATTAAATTGACACTTAAATTGTTTTTGAAAGGACTTTTTTTTCAATAATTTAAGAGGCTTATTCTATAGCGAATTTATTCTCCACAATTTTAAATTTAAAGTAACGGCTACAAGCATACTTTTGGATCTAACTTATTCAGCTTCATATATTTTTGTTGAAGAATAAGTTTGATTATAACAATCATACAAATTATCAAAAAGATAATTGATTAAATATTTTTTGTAGCGGTCATAATTCTTCTACCATCTCTTCAGGGTCTTTTCATGTTCCTTTTTGTCAATCATAAATTTAGTGTTTTTTTTTTTTTTTTTGAACTTCTTTTCACCAAAATGTATAGTAGAAAGGGTAATCATTGGCTTAGGTAGTTTTAGGTAAGCTTTCAACAACATTGTTTAAAAGTAAATTTGTCTCAAATTATTGGAGAATATTATATAATAATTTTTTTAAATAAGAGTATAGAATCAATTTGTCGTTACATATTATCACAACTTTAATAGTTAAAATAGGGTGGCGAAGAATGAGGCACAAACTAAACCACCCTCTTGAGATGATATATGCCCTCTTAATAATCATAACTTGTGTAAAGAAGTTTTATTGAATATTAAGATAAAATAAACTAAGTCACACATTCTATATTTTGCTAACCTGCACAAATTAAAAAGGTAAAAACTCTACCAAAATTATATTTTTTTCACCTAAATAATTATAACTCTTGAAAAACTTAAAGAAAATCATTTAAAGATAAAAAAAAAACAATTAAGAAAAATATATTGCATTATTATTTTTTTTTTTTGAGTAATTCCGGTTGACTTTATTATTAAATGAAAACAAAACAATAAGATGGGTTGCTAGAAGCGGACCCAATGCTGGTAAAAAATAAAACAAAGGTCCAATGATTATGGCCCAAAACAAAGTAAAAAGAATTGTCCAGAAAAATAAAGAAAATGTAAAAACGTCCTTTCAATTTCAAATCCAACCGGTGTAAATTAGCTGGCCTCCACTAATCTTCTAACTTTCCAATTTCCCATACCAGCCAATTAATTTGATAGCATTCCCAAGGGGATTTTGAAATCTACTATCCCTTACTCACCACGCCTCTGCGATCTTCCTTCAGTCCGAATTTCGTTGCCCATTTTCCTCTCTTCGACATTGGTGACTCGAGAAGGTTTCTTCTTCCAGGTAAATTTCCTCTCTTTTTCTTAATGATTCTGTTGCTACATCGTGGGTTGCTCCATTGTTCTGTCTTTTGACGAATCGAAAATGGCTTTCCTAAAAAATCCGTCTATGCTGCTGTATATCTCTGATAATCGCTCCCAAGACTAACTTATCTCTGCCTGTTGAGTTGCATTTCTTGATAACCGTTTTAGAGTCTCCTATGATAGAGATATATTGAAACCCCAGATTAATCCCTAACTTTATTGCTTGTAGACCCACATAAGCTTCCGCCATGAACGATGACGCTATTGCGGAGTGGATGACCGATTTCAAAGCAAGCTACTCATCCATTTTGCCCTTCACCACTAAACATGAGGCTAATATTGCATTTTTGCTATCGTATGTTGCATCAAAGAAAATGGTTGCTTCTGTTGCTCTCGTATTTTGTCTTTGTAGTATATTATCAACATAGGTATGCTTTCCCTCATTTGATCTATCAATCTCTCCGATGTAACTTCGAACTTTCTTTGACGACTCCCTCCGTGTGATTGTTTTCCTTTCATGTACAAATTTATTCCTGGAGTTCCATGCAAACCATATAGCACAGCAGAACAGATGACATTGCTCACTGTTTCCTTTGTCAAAAACAGGTAAGCTAGTTCCACATATCTAAAATGGTTGAGTTGATGATCCATGAAAGATTAAGATTCTGCCACATTTCTGTTGTTGTAGGGCATTGTCTGAAGACGTGATTTCCATCCTCTTCTGCGCTTCTACACCGAGGACAAGAGCTATCGAGAACCACCTTGCGCGATCTCAAATTTTTAAAGTTTGGAATAAAATTCCAGGATATACGCCAGATAGTAATTAGGATTTTTGATGGAAGTTGTAAATTCCAAAGTTTTCTATAGAATTTTTTTCCTTCGGTCTATAATAATAAATCATTAGGATTCAAAGTAGCCTCCTGTAATAGTTTGTAGGCGCTTCTTACTGTAAACTCGCTAGAATGTTCTCCTCGCTAAACCTGGAAGTCTTCGTGTTCATTCTCCGCCAAAGGAATTTGTAGAATCTTCTGAGCAGATTGTTTTGGAAATGTATTCTCAATTAACTCTTTTTTCCACCTACGTGTTGATGTTTCAATTAAATCTGCTACTGATTCGATTTCTGGATTTTCGGTGTTGTTGTTGCTTCGGTTAATGGAAACGCCTTTGATCCAACAGTCATTTCAAACAGAAATTCGGTCACCTTTACCAACTCGCCAACATAGCCCATCTCACAATAGCCCTTTTGCGGCCCATACGCTCCTTCAGGTAAGAGAAGGTAAATTATCCAACTGTGCATGGATGATATCTGAATTAGGAAAGTATTTTGCTTTTAAAACCTACGCTAATAATGAATCGGTTTAATTAATAACTCGCCAGCCTTGTTTGGCTAACAAAGCAATATTAAATTGGTCAAAACTACGAAAGCCCATTCCCCCTTGTTCCTTTGAAGTGCAAAGTCATTCCATGTACACCAATGAATGCCCCTTTAACCATGGCCTTTCTGCCACCAAAATTTCGCAATAATATTTTTAAGATCGAAACATAGCGATTTAGGAAATAGAAAACATATATATTGCATTATTTATAGTGTTGAATTAATGAAATAAAACATTTAATGAAATAATCGAAAGCAATTAATTTGATTAATTTTAGTTTCACTTAATTCAAAACAATAAATAGTAAGATAAATTATTCAAGTATTAATGTGTTTTTAACACGGCGGAACTTAATCAATACTTCTATAATTAGTATATATGATTATATAAATACGGCATTTTGTTCATTTATGGTCAGGAGAGTTCCAACTCCTTGCGGAAATAAAATGTGAAGTCGTCATTGTCAATATTTTTGCATTGGATTTTGTCTGCATTTTAGACTTGACCTCCTTTTTTCCCTCTTAGCTAACAAATTGTGGTTCCACCAAATCTTAGACACATTTATCATTAGAGGATTGGTTAGAATGAGTAAAATTCGATTTGATTCAATTCAAAAAATTAAAAAAATTTGAATTAATCAATTTGAGTTATTCAAATTATTCAAATAAACTCGAATAAGTAATTCTAGTTGAATTGAGTTAAATTTTAAAATTAGAATAATTCAAATAATTCAATTAACAGATTGGTGTAAATATTCTTTTGATCTATGTTAAGTTTGAAAATAAACAAATTGATCTCTCAATAAAATTTAAAAAATTCAAAATAATTTTCATAAATTCAAAACAATTTTAAAATTCAAAATATTTATAAAAATTTCAAAAATCATATTTTTTAAAAATAAAAAATCTAAAAATTTGAAAGAAAGTTAAAAATTAAAAATTTCTAGAATAAATAATTTTGGGGACCTAAGTAAGTTAATTAATGATTCAAGTTTATTTTGTATTATTATTTTGCTTTGAAAAAGTTTTCAAATATATATGGTTTCAAATTTATGTACTCTAACGTGCAATTAGTTATACTGTAACTAGATTTTAATTTGACATGTTTAATATTTTTAATTTAACTCGAACAATTTCATTTAATTCGACTCGACTCGAATTTCATTTCACTCGACTCAATTTGAAAAAAATTCCAAACCAAATTAGGATGATAAAATATGACTCGTCAGCTCGATTAACTCGAAATTTTTCATTCGATTCGATCGAACATTCACCCTTAACTCTTATATAGAATATGACCCAAGAAATTTTGTCCATGGTACTGGTCTCTTTTATTTTGTTTATTTTTTTCCTATGATTTCATTTTTCTTTTTTAGAACTCAATCAACTTTAGAGTTGTCATTTTAAAAAAAAAAATAAGTGTACCATTTTTAGGCAAGTTTTTTTTTTTTTTTCTTTTTATATTCTACACGTATGTTTTATGTTGGAAGTTTTTTAAACTATTCTTTAGAGTTTGTCAAAGTTATTTTAGCTAGTTTGAATTAGTCTTGGTTGTTAGCAAAATAAGTGCTTAGTGAGTTGAAATTTTGTTAAATATGTTACTTGTATGGCTTTATAAAAGCCTATTTTATTCTTCAATAAGATGGACTCCAAAATTGTTTTGCGTTGTTCTCTGTAGTATTTCTTAACATCTAACATTTTTTGTATTAGAGCCACCACTGGGCTTGTAGAGACTAGAGAGAGAAGCAGCAGTATTCAAGTGAGCAGATAATAAGAGAATGAATGACGAAAAGACTCTAACAAAGATCCCTCACTTCGACGGTCACTACGACCATTGGAGTGAATTGATGGAGAACCTGCTTAGAGCAAAGGGTCTATGGAGTTGGTGGAAAATGGCTTTGAAAGGCTGGTAGACAGGACGATATTGATAGAGGTGCAGTACGCATTGCTCGATGATGCCAAAACCAATTATTATCAGGTGAAACATTATCTTTTTCAGGCACTTGATCGTACCATCTTCGAACAAATCTTGGATCATAGTACAGCCAAGAGTGTTTGGGATCCGATCAAACGAAAATTTAGGAGAAATGACAAGGTAAAGAAATCTCTTCTTAGTTCACTAAGAAGGGAATTCCAGGTTCTATCAATGAGGAAAGATGAAACCATCACTGAGTATTTTGCAAGAGTGATGATTGTTTCTAACAAGATGCAGAGTAATGGAGAAGATATGTCTAATTCAAAGATTGTTGAGAAAATTCTACGAACATTAACAGAGAAGTTCACATATGTTGTGGTGTCCATCGAAGAATCAAAGAATACTGATAACATGTCCATTGATGAATTACAGAGTTCATTGGTGGTACATGAACAAAAGTTTCGGAGGGTATGTAGTGACGATGAGGATCAAGCTCTGAAGGTAGATTCAAGTTCTGGAACAATGGGTAAAGGAAGATCATCCAGAGGCAGAGGACGAGGACAAGGAAGAACAACCTTCAACAAGGCAACTGTTGAATGTTATAAATGTCACAATTTAGGACATTTTCAGTATGAATGTCCTAGTGGAATGAAGAAGTAAATTATGCAGAGGTAAAAGAGGAAGATGAAGATGAGTTGTTGCTAATGGCATATGAGGAGCTCCATGAAGACAAAAAAAGTGATGTGTGGTTTTTAGATTTTGGATGCTCAAACCATATGTGTGCGAATCAGGGTATGTTTGCAAGCTTGGATACAACTTTCTCCCATGTTGTCAAGCTAGGAAACAATACAGAAATGAAGGTGATTGCAAAGGGAGTTGTGAAGCTGGTTTTGAAAGGCATTAGTTGTGTTATTGGTAATGTGTATTACGCACCGGAACTTAAAAACAATATTTTGAGCGTGGGTCAGTTGCAAGAAAAGGGATTAGAAGTGTTGTTTAAAGGTGGTGTGTGTAGCATGTACCATCCACAAAAGGGAAAAATGAAAGAATCCATCATGGCTCCAAACATGATGTTTAAGTTGATCATTGATTCACCCGTCAAAGTAAAAGAAGAAAAGTGTTTGCATATCAATACCACAGATCTGTCCAAGCTCTGATATCATCGTTATGGTCACCTTAGCAACAAAGGTCTGCATACATTACAAAATAAAGAAATGGTGGTTGGTTTGCTGCTAATTGTAGATACAAATGTCATTTGTGATGCATGTATGAAAGGCAAGAAACACCAGATTCCCATTCCCAAGAGGAGCCACTAGAGAGCAACAGAGAGATTACAACTAGTTCATGCAGATCTCTGTAGCCTAATTACACCTGCCTATAGTAGTCACAAAAGGTACTTATTGTGTTTCATTGATAATTTTTCTCGAAAGATATGGATTTATTTTCTTTTGGAGAAGTCAAAAACCTTTTGTCACTTTAAACGTTTCAAGACTCTTGTAGAAACAAAGATTGGAATGCCTATTAAGTGCTTGAGAACAGGTAGTGGAGGGGAGTTCAATTCTGCAGAATTCAATGATTTTTATAAGCAACAAGGTGTGAAGAGACAACTGACAACAGCCTACACTCCACAACAAAATTGAGTGGTCGAGTGCAAGAATCGCACAGTGATGAATTTGGTGAAGGCCATGCTATCAAAGAAGAAAGTGTTGGTATCAATCTCCGGTGAAAAAAATCTTGAGCACACAAACAAAACTCGAACAGAAACAGAAGAAATAGGACAAGGCTCCAATGCGTGTATCAAGCTACTATATTAAAGTTATATTTGTCCCCACCTATCTTTGGTGTGCAAATGAGTTCTAAGCAAATTAACCTCGAGGATACAATGAAGCCAATGACTATTTGTGTTTTGCACCGACAAGAATAATCCACTACGCACTGAGCAATGTATAATAAGAAACTCAATTTCTACAAATAATTTATGCAGTAATATTTTATAGAATTATCTAATAATATTAAAAAATGAAGGAAAGAAAGAAAGAATATTAGAATTTGTAGGTGTATTTTCCAAATGAAATTTCATTCCTATTTATAGGAATTTTCATGTCTCTTCATAGAAACATCTTTCAATAAGTGTCTTTACGAATAATAATGTCTTTAAATTAAACACATAATTATTCATTTAATATTATAACTATTTAAATAATATTATTTAAATAGTTATACATGACCGAAACAATGTATAATAAGAAACTCAATTTCTACAAAGGATTTCTACAGAATACTTTATAGAATAATCTAATAATGTTAGAAAATGAAGAAAGGAAATAAAGAATATTATAATTTGTTGGTGTATTTTCCAAATGAAATCCCACTCTTATTTATAGGAATTTTCATGTCTCTTCATAGATGCATCTTTCAATAGGTGTCTTTCTAAATAATAATGTATTTAAAATAAACACATAATTATTCATTTAATATTATAACTATTTAAACAATATTATTTAAATAGTTATAATTTTTTCATAAAATTAAATAATATAGCTTTTGATTAATTACACCCATTCATTTATAGTTATTAGAACACTATAAATATTTGAAAATGTTCCAACAATCTCCCCATTTTCAAAATATTTAGATTTTGATATTCTTGGAAATCAATTTGCATAAATGAAAGTTTCTTATGATTAAACCTTCACTTAGTGAAAACATGTTAAAGTTAATCAAAATTGCATGGTAGACTAAGCTTTGAACCAACTATTCCATTTGATTAACCGAATACATCTCACACAATGATTTCAACATCGGTCAATGCATAGTATCTAGGACACTGTTATGGCCATGTGTCTGTGTCCTCTTTTCATGAGTGCTGTCAGAGCCAAGCCCTTGAGCTCCAAGAAGCGACCACACTTCCACTCACATAGGTAGATCTCATCAAGAGTGTTCTTGTAATTATAACACTCTAACATATTTATGTTATGGGTCCATTAAAGTACATTACTCATCATTCCCTTATCATTACGGGTACCTAGCACTTTAATCTTAAGATGACTTTATTTATAGTGCTAATAGGCACATACTAATGATGTACTTTGTCTCATTGAACTCAAGATTTGACATTATACCAAGCGTTGAGTCGAGTTTCCATCATGGGTGACTCTAATTAATGGGCTTGAGTCTCATCCCTTTTGAGGTCCTTTTCTGCATCTCTAGCAAGACTTTTTGTCAAATGATCCGCAAAATTTTCACTTGACCTCACATAATTAATAGTGATCTTCCATCAGAGATTAATTGTTGGACATAACTATGTCTTAATCCAATGTGTCTAGACTTTCCATTATATACTTGGTTATATACCTTTGCTACAGTAGCCTTACTATCACAACAAATAGAAATAGGTGAAATTGTCTTAGGCCATAAAGGTACATCATAAAGCAAATTTCTTAACCATTCTACTTCTTTAGATGTAGCGACTAATGATATAAATTCTACTGCCATGGTGGAATCAGTAATACATGTTTGTTTCTTGGAACCCCAAGAAATGACTCCTCCACCAAGAATGAAGATCCATCCACTAGTAGATGCATGATCTTCCAAACTTGTAATCCAACTAGCATCCGAATACCCTTCTAAAACTAGAGGATATCCATTATAACACAATCTATAGTTAATAGTTTTCTTTAAGTACCTAAATACTCTATTCAAAGTTTGCCAATACAAACTACTTGGATTACTTGTGTACCTACTCAATTTCCCAACAGCATATGCAATACCTGGTCTTGTACAAGTAATTATGTACATAATACAACCAATTAGACTTGCATATTTCAATTGATCAATTTTCCTACCAGTATTAAATACTAATTTTATTTGAGGATCCATGGGTGTAGGTGCTGGTTTACGGTTGAAAAGATCAAACTTTTTAAGCACTTTTTCAATGTAATGTGATTGTGATAAAGCTATAGTGCTTTCATCTCGGGTTATTTTAATATCAAGAATAACATCTACTACACACGTATCCTTCATAGCAAAATTGTTTGACAATAATTTCTTTATGTTTTCTATTTGTTCCAAATTTGTGCCAAAAATGAGCATGTCATCTATATATAAGAAAATTATTATACCTTTTCCATTTTCAAATTTGCTATATATGCACTTATCAGATTCATTTATTTTATAGCCATTAGCTAAAACAACCTTGTCAAACTTTTGGTGCCACTGTTTTGGTGCTTGTTTAAGTCTATATAAAGATTTAACAAGCTTACATACCTTATGCTCTTGTCTTGGAACAACAAATCCTTCCAGTTGTTCCATGTATACTTCCTCTTCCAATTCTCAAATTAAAAATGCAGTTTTAACATCCATTTGGTGAACAACCAAATTGTATATAGAGGTAAGTGATATTAAGAGACTAATTGTAGCAATTCTTGCTACTGGAGCATAGGTATCAAAGTAATCAATACCTTATTTTTGTGTAAAACCCTTGGCTACCAACCTTGCTTTAAATTTATCAATGGTTCCATCGACCTTCATTTTCTTTTTGAAGATCCATTTACAACCTATTGGTTTGGAACCAGTGGAAGATCAACTAAGATCCAAATTTGATTTCCCATTATTGAATCCATCTCATCATTTATTGCTTCTTTCCAAAAAGTAGAGTCTTATGATTTCATTGTCTCTTCAAATGTAATAGAACCAGATTTCGTATTATAACAATAAGGTATCTTATTGCATATACTTTCACCCTTTCCTTCTACAAGTAACATAATAAAATCTGGTCCAAAATCTTTAACCTTTTTAATCATCTTACTTCTTCTTAATTCTTGACAAGATTCATCATTATTATCAACTTGTTCCAATGGAATCTCATTCTCATTTGAAGAATGAATCAATTGTTGTGGCTGTAATTGTCTTAATATAGAATTAAATCTATTTTCATCAAAAATAACATCTTTTGATTCAATAACAGTATTAATTAAAATTGAATCATTTGGTTCAATTATCATGAACCTATATGTATTGCTATTATGTGCATATCCTATAAATATGCATTCAATTCCTCTTTCACCTAACTTTTTACATTTAGGGGTTGGAACTTTGATAATAGCTTTACAACCCCAAACTTTCAAAAAATTAAGGTGTGGTTTCCTTTTCTTCCATTGTTTATAGGGGTTTATTTTAGCTTCCTTATTAGGAACTCTATTCAATATATGACAAGCTGTTAAAATAGCTTATCCTCAAAAACCTTGTCCAAGACTTGAATATGATAACATTGAATTTACCATTGCAATCAAGACTCTATTTTTCCTTTTAGCTACACCATTTTGTTGTGCTGTGTAAGGGGCTAAAACTTGATGAACAATTTCAGTGGATTCAAAATAACTTGGATTATAGTATTCTCCACCTCTATCCGATCTTAAGCACTTGATAAATGATTCACACTGGTTCAACTTCAGATTTATAAATTTTAAATTTATCAAGCGCTTCATCTTTTGAATGCAATAATTATACATAACAATATCTAGAACAGCCATCAATAAAAGCAACAAAATATTTCTTTCCACCTAATGTAGGAGTATTATGCATGTCACATAAATCACTATATATCAAATCAAGCAACTTTGTTTTCCTTTTAACCTTAGGGAAAGGGTTTCTTGTAATTTTAGTCAACATACATGTATTGTATTTTTCAATATTATTATTAAAAACAGGAATTAAATCTAACTTATACATGTCACTCAATTTTCTATAATTCAAATGACCTAATCTATAATGCCATAAACAAAAAGATTCAACCATATAAGTAGAAATAGTATTATTATTCTTATTAATAATATTGAGTTTGAACATACTCTCATACATATACCCTTTCCCTACAAAAATTCCTCCCTTAGACAAAATAAACTTATCTACCTCAAAAACAAGTTTGAAACCAAACTTATTCAACAGACTTCCAAACACTAAATTCTTCCTAACTTCTGGCACATAATATACATCATTTAAGGTTAAAACATTTCCAGAAGTGAATTGTAGTTCAACAAATCCTTTGCCTTTGATTGCTGCGGTGGAAGAATTTCCCATGTACAAGACATTATCATTTTCACATTATGTGAACTTTGGGAACATACTTTTGTCTTTGCACACATGTTTGGTTGCTCCGGTACCAATCCACCATGTATTATCATCTTATGCCATATCATTGCAACGAACTTTTGTTATTATCAGCCTGAGAAGATGATTTTTTCTTTAAAAATAGACATTCATTCTTGAAATGTCTCGGCTTACCACAATGATAGCATGAGCCCTTTTGTTTCTTTTTGAACTTAGGTGCTTTATCAGTCTATTTAAACTTTCTCTTGAATGGTTTACTAGTATGTACTTCTTCCGTAACATGCACTTTGGCATTTTTAAAATTTAGGTTCTGATCTTGCTTTCGATATTCTTCTTCAATACGAAGATGATTTGCCAAAGCCTCAAGAGATATTTTCTCTTTCTTATATTTTAGACTTCTATTAAAGTCTTTCCAAGATGGAGGAAGTTTGTCTATTATTGAGGATACAACAATCATTTCATCCATTTTCATATCATATTGCTTGAATTGATTCAGCATCTTTTCAATATCATAGAATTGTTCCATAACAGAACGACCATCAACCATTTGATAATTATTGAAACGAATGACAAGAAATTTCTTACTTGTAACATCTTCGGTCATGTATCTTATCTCCAATTTGTCCCATAATTATTTAACGGTGACATCGTTTTGGTAGGTGTTGAAAAAACCATCAGATAAACCATTCAATATGTGGCACATGCACATGTAATCAGCATTGTCCCATTTTTGTCTTTCTCGAGTTGCAGCAACAGATTCATTTTCATTCTCTTTAGGTCTTGAAGTATCCAAAACATAAGCAATCTTCAAAGTTGATAATAAGAAGTGCATCTTTTTCTGCCATCATCGAAAATTGTCACCATCAAACCGATCAAGTTTGACAAAGTTGCAAGCCAACTCCCTTAGTGTTCCACTTTCATGTGTTGTGGTAGCCATCATGAAATATAACCTTAAAATTGTTAGTACAAGTCTCCGGTGAGGAAAATCTCGAACACACGAATGTAACTCGGATAGAAAAAGAAGAAATAGGACAAGGCTCTAATGCGTGTATCAAGCCACTATCTTTAAGGTTATATTCGCCCCCACCTATCTTCAGTGTGCAAATGAGTTCCAAGCAAATTAACCTCAAGGATACAATGAAGCCAATGACTATTTGCGTTTTGCACTGACAAGAATAGTCTACTACACACTGAGCAATGTATAACAAGAAACTCAATTTTTACAAAGGATTTATGCAGTAATACTTTCTAGAATAATCTAATAATATTAGAAAATAAAGGAAGGAAAGAAAAATATTAGAATTTGTTGGTGTATTTTCCAAATGAAATCACATTCCTATTTATAGGAATTTTTATGTCTCTTCATAGAGACATCTTTCAATATGTGTCTTTCGAATAATAATGTCTTTAAAATAAACACATAATTATTCATTTAATATTATAACTACTTAAATAATATTATTTAAATAGCTATAATTATTTTTTAAAAAAATTAAATAATATAACTTTTGATTAATTACACCCATTTATTTATAGTTATTGGAACACTATAAATATTTGAAAATGTTCCAATAGAAAATACCTAAAATTTATTGGGCAGAAGCTGCTAGGTGGGCGGTTCATGTCTTAAATCGATCACTTACTTTAGCTGTGAAGGATGTGACCCAAAAGAAGCATGGAGTGGAAAAAAAAAAACCTTT
This sequence comes from Gossypium rotundifolium, assembly GCA_025506655.1. NCBI lineage: Eukaryota > Viridiplantae > Streptophyta > Magnoliopsida > Malvales > Malvaceae > Gossypium > Gossypium rotundifolium. The sequence goes on along the minus strand of CP106729.1, from coordinate 134,505,156 downwards.
ATTGGAGCATTTTCGAGTGTTTGGTTGTGTGGGACATGTCCAAATACTAGATGCTAAGAGAACAAAACTTGAAGATAAAAGTGTGAATTGTGTACTACTCGTGGTCAGTGATGAATCTAAAGGGTACATAATGTATGATCCAGTTGCAAAGAAAATTATTGTGAGCCGTGATGTAGTTTTTTATAAAAGTGTGAATAGTGTACTACTCCAAATAGCATGGAATAGATTATACAAAAGTATATGCACCTATGGCTAGGATGGATACAGTGAGAATGATCATTACTTTTGCTACACAAAGAGGGTGGAAAATATACCAATTAGATGTCAAATCTACATTCTTGCATGGGGAATTGTTGAGCATTGGCCTGCAATGCAACAAGTTACTAGTAGTAGCTCAGCTTGCAAGTCAGCATCGAGACTGAACCAGAAGCAGCCTAATGATTTTGTTTCATTTTGTTCTTTTGTAACTTGATCAAGTTAGCTTCTAACTTGATCAAGTTAGCTTGTAACTTGATATCAAAAGTTAGTAAATTTAGATTCGAATTTGATGGATGTAATAGCTGACATTATCAACTTTGCTTTTGTGTATTTCATAAGTTAGTATTTAGTAAACTTAGTGGGAGTAGTTAAGTCATTACGTAGTTCTCAACTTTTCTTTGTAACTCATGTATATATTCAATATTCAATGAAATGGTATGTGAACATATACAATTTTTAGCCAATTGTTTTCAGCTCAAGTTTTCCTTGCTAAGTTTCTAGTTTTCTTTCTCTCTTTTTTTTGTTTTTCATTCGATAACATGCAAAACTTCATGCAAAGTGTTTGCTAAGTTGCTGTAATGTTCCAACAATTGGTAATCAGAGCCTGCCATCTTTGAGAACCTCTGTTGTTTGTGTTTTTTTGTGGAAACAAAGCTTGAGAAGGAAGAAACTTTTTAGTTGGTCTGTTTGTTTTTTGTTACTGAAATATGAGCTTTAAACCACCACCTCCCTTGTGTTTGCTGGAGAGAACTACCACATTTGGGTAGTTAAGATGAAAAATTATCTCTAAGCACATGAATTGTGGAGTGTAATTGAAAATGATGCTGAACCACCTCCATTGAGAGCCAATCCAACTATTGCTTAGAAGGCAGCATAGTGAGGAAAGAGCCAAGATGCACAAAGCCATGGCCTACTGCAGAATAGAGTGTCTGATGTAATCTTCACTCGCATGATGGCCTGTGACTCACCTAAACAAGCATGGGAAAGGCTGAAGGAGGAGGCCATGGGATCAAATAAGACAAGGCAGCAACAAGTGATCAACCATAGAAGAGAATTTGAAAATTTGAAAATGAAAGAGTTAGAGACTATCAAACAGTACTCTAATAGGATAATGGCTATTGTTAACAACATTAGGCACTTTGGAGAAGGCTTCAATGAGAGCAGGGTTGTTGAGAAGGTTATCACCACTCTCCCTGAGAGGTTTGAGTCTTATTGGAGGACTCAAGGGATCTCACTACCATTTCTTTGTCTGAGTTGGTAAACTCTCTTTTGCACTTGAGCAGAGAAGGGCCAATAGGCAGGAAGAGCATTCTGAGGGAGCTTTACAAGCAAAACCCAAAGAAGGCTCGAGCTCAAGTTAGAAAGCAAAGAAGACTTGGTCTATAGAAAAGAGAAATCAAGAAGAGATGTAGGGAGAAGGAGGTTTCCACCATGCATACACTGCAAGAAGACCAATCATTTGGAGAAGTACTACTAGAACAGGCCAGATATTCAGTACAAAAGTTGTAAACAGTATGGTCATCATGAGAAGGTGTACAGGAACAAGGATAAGGCACAAGCTCAACAGCAAATACAAACTAAGGCTGCTGAGGACCTTTAAGCTCAAGAGGAGCATGTCTTTACTGCCTCATGCTTTGCAACCACAAGCAAAGTCAAATACAATTGGCTTGTGGATAGTGGATGTTCACATTATATGGTAGCTGATGGAAGCTTGTTTGAGAATCTTGATAGAAGCTTTACCTCAAAAGTTAGGATAGGCAATGGAAACCTGATTGAAGCCAAAGGCATAGGTGATGTTGTGATAAACACTGGTTCAGGTAATAAAGTTATCTCGAGATGTGCTGTATGTGCCTGATATAGATCAGAACTTACTTAGTGTTGGTTAGTTGGTTGAAAAAGGCTATTCACTAGTTTTCAAGAATGATTCTTATGTTATTGAAGACTTTCATGGCCAGGAAATGGTCTCAGTACCTATGACAGCCAAATGCTTTATGCTTGAAGTAAGTTAGCTTAAGAAGAAGACTTATATAGGCCTAGCTGACAATGCTGGTCTATAGCATAGAAGACTAGGCCAGGTCACTCGATTTGTTGCACAAGCTAAATTTGGGTGATGACATGACCAAGGTTGAGGCAAGAGACACGGTTTGTAAAGTATGCCAGCTTGGTAAGTAGTCTATATTGCCTTTTCCAGTCAACAAGGCATGGATGGCTCGAGAAAGGCTTGAATTGGTGCATTCTGATGTTTATGAACCAATGAAGACCCCTTCACTGAATGGCGTAAGTACTTTGTGCTATTTATAGATGATCTGACCAGATTTTGTTGGGTTTACTTCATGAAACAAAAATCTAAAGTGTTTGAAGCTTTTGGTAAATTAAAAGCTTTAGTTGAAAATCAAACAAGCTGCAAGATTAAGGCTTTGAGGATAGATAATGGCACTGAATATTTGTCTGAAAGATTTTAGAAGTTGTGTGAGCAAGCTGAGATCCATCATCAGTTAACCACAATGTATACTCCTCAACAAAATGGTGTATGTGAGAGGAGGAACAGGACAGTGATGGACATGGATAGGTGTTTGCTATTTCAAAGTAAACTTCCAAGCACATTTTGGGCTGAGGGTGTCAATACCTCAGTATATCTACTCAATAAACTGCCAACACATACTATGAAGGACAAGATTCCTTTTGAAGAATGGCATGGACTCAAGCCATCTGTTTCTCATTTGAAAGTGTTTGGTTGTGTGTGTTATGTGCTTGTACCTGTAGAAAGAAGAACTAAGCTTGAGAAAAGGTCAGTTCCAGGCATATCTATTGGCTACAGTAGCACCAAGAAGGGCTACAGGGTATATGATCCCTCAACCAAGAAGATTTTGGTGAGTAGGGATGTCAAATTTGATGAAGAAAAGTTTTGGAGCTTGGATGGTTCAGATACAAGTCAGTTTGAAAAAGACCAAATTGACAGTGGCTTGGAATCAACAGAAAATGAGCTCAGCAATGCAAATGTGGATGATCCTCCTGTGAGAGGGACCAAATCCATTGCTGACATCTATCAAAGATGTAATGTAGATATAGTTGAGCCTTTGAGCTTTGAAGAGGCTGTGAGAAACAAGCACTGGAAGAAGGCCATGGAAGCTAAGATTGACATGATCCACAAAAATAACACTTGGGATCTTGTAGGTGACCTGATTAAAAGAAAATCATAGGTATCAAGTGGGTTTTTAGAGCCAAATTCAATGCTGATGGCTCATTGAACAAACACAAAGCAAGGCTTGTGGTGAAAGGATATAGCCAATAGCATGGCATTGATTTTTTGGAGACATTTGCTCCAATGGCAAGGCTAGACACCATCAAGTTTCTGTTTGCCTTGGCTGCACAGAAGCAATGGAGAATTATCAACTTGATGTTAAGTCAGCCTTCTTGAATGGTTTTCTTAAAGAAGAAATATATATCGAGCAGCTAGATGGTTTCAAAATCCAAGGAGAAGAGGAAAAAGTCTATAAGCTGAAGAAAGCTCTTTATGGCCTGAAACAGGCACCTCGAGCTTGGTATGAAATAGTTGATGCGCCGGTACTGGATTCAAAGGATTAATGCACCGGTCATGGCAACACAACAACATTCTTTTGGAAACAAAAAAAAAAAAGAATTTCTTCGAGGGAGAAATGAGAGATATTTTCTTCCACCACCGAGAATTATTTGACTCTTACATTTCAAACAATTTACATGATACATCAGGCCGCTCTTTTATAGGTATAGAATTTAATGATTCTTAAGATAATTTGTTGTGGTCATTTGAGTTGTTAATTTGTTAATAGTAATAAAGAGAATGTGCATTTGATTCCATCTCTCAATCGACGGACGATTTTTAAATGTTTTGGACCGGTGAGCGCTATGGACTAACTTCCTTACAGGCGGAGTTAGCAAAGGTACAGACAGTCCAATCTAGCTAGTGAGTAGAAATGCTAATCACAAAAATAGCTCGTCAGTTAAGCTCTTCAGTAATGTCCCTCTCATCTGTGCTTGCCGCCTTTTCACCACGGTTGGTTGACTCCGACTTTCCAGTCTTCTCTTTCCTGTCAAGGCTTGGATTTGAGAAAAGCCTGAGTGAGCCAACACTCTATGTAAAGAAGTCCAAAGATGAAACCTTGCTGATTATTTCAATCTATATGGATGATTTGTTGGTGACTGGAAGCAAGGGTAATTTGATCCAAGAATTCAAAGCACAAATGCAAGAAATGTTTGACATGACTGACTTGGGAATCATGGCATACTTCCTTGGTATGGAAGTGAACCAGTCTGAACAGGGCATTTTTATCAGTCAGCATGCCTTTGCTTTGAAAATTCTCAATAAATTTTGTATGGCAAATTGCAAATCAGTGAGCACACCATTGGCTTAAGGGGAGAAGCTGGCAAGTTTTGGAAATCAAAAAGGGTTGATGAAAAGGAGTGCAGAAGCTTAGTTGGTTGCTTGCTTTACTTAACACAACCAGACCTGACCTCATGCATGCTGTTAGTCTATTGTCAAGGTTCATGCATTATTGTAATACAACTCATTTCAAGGAAGCTAAGAGGATACTCAGGTATGTTAAAGGAACTTTAAAGTTTGGGGTCATGTTCAAGAAAAGAAGTGAGCTTAAGCTGGTTGGATACTCAGACAGTGACTAGGCTGGATATATTGATGACATGAAGAGCACCCCTGGCTACTTCTTCATCCTTGGCTCAGGAGTTTTCAGCTGGAGTTCTAAGAAGCAGTCAACAGCTGAAGCTAAATATATAGCAGCTGCAGCAACAGTCAATCAAGCCATTTGGCTTAGAAAATTGCTATGTGATCTAAATGAAGAACAACTTGAACCTACTGAGATCAAGGTTGACAACCAATCAGCCGTGGAATTAGCCAAGAATCCAGTTTTTCATGGCAAGACCAAACATTTTAAGATAAAGTTTCATTTTGTTCGAGAGGCTGAGCAGTCCAAAGAAGTTAGTCTTGTTCATTGCAGCTCACAAGATCAATTGGCTGATATTTTGACAAAGCATCTTGGTACAACAAGGTTCGAGGTCTTGAGGAGTTCAATTTGTGTTTGTTGCATACAGTCCAAGGAGGAGTGTTGAGCATTGTCCTGCAATGCAACAAGTGACCAGCAGCAGCTCAGCTTGCAAGTCAGCATCGAGACTAAACGAGAAGTAGCCTAGTGATTTTGCTTCATTTTGTTCTTTTGTAACTTGATCAAATTAGCTTGTAACTTGATATCAAAAGTTAGTAAATTTAGATTTGAATTTGATGGATGTAATAGCTGACATTATCAACTTTGCTTTTGTGTATTTCATAAGTTAGTATTTGGTAAACTTAGTGGGAGTAGTTAAGTCATTAGGTAATTCTCAAATTTTCTTTGTAACTCATGTATATATTCAATATTCAATGAAATGGTATGTGAACATATACAATTTTTAGCCAATTGTTTCAGCTCAAGTTTTCTTTGCTAAGTTTCTGGTTTTCTTTCTCTCTTATTTTGTTTTTCATTCGATAACATGCAAAACTTCATGCAAAGTGTTTGCTAAGTTGCTGTAATGTTCCAACAGGAATTGAAGGAAAATGTGTTCGTGAAGCAACAAAAAGGATATGAAAAGAAAGGGAGTGAACATATGGTCTATAAATTACAGAAGGCTCTTTACGGAGTAAAACAAGCACTGAGAGCTTGGTTTAGTCGAATTGAGTCCTATTTCATCAAGGAAGGATTCAAAAGGAGTCCTAATGAGCACACACTTTTCCTTACAAGAAAATGAGGTAAAATTCTAATTGCAAGTATTTATGTAAATGATCTGCTGCTCACTAGTGATGATGAGGTGATGTTGTATGAGTTCAAAAATTCTATGAAAAAGCAGTTTGACACGACAAATTTCGGAAAGATGAGATTCATTCTTGGAATTGAGGTGTTGCAAAGGATAATGATGTTTTTATATGCCAAAGAAAATATGCAACTGAAGTTTTAAGTCGTTTTAGCATGGAAGAAAGCAATTATGTTCGTAATCCAATTGGTCCTGGCCAAAAGATTGATGCGGATAAAGAAGGAATCAAAGTAGATGCAACACAGTTCAAGCAAATGATGAGAAGCTTGATGTACCTTACAGCTACTCGACCCGATCTTATGTTTATTGTGAGTCTTATTAGTCGTTTTATGGCGAATCCTACACAACTACACTTTGCAACAGCAAAAAGAGTTTTGAGGTACTTAAAAGGAACTACGGATTATAGTGTATTTTACAAGAAAGGAGGAGCAAGTGAAATGGTGGCTTATACAGATGGTGATTACGCTGAAGACAAGGAGGATAGCAAAAGCACTTCAGGTTATGTATTCATGATGTGTGGGGGAGCAGTAGCCTGGTCATCAAGAAAGCAACCCATAATCACTTTATCAACCACTGAGGCTAAATTTGTAGCAGCAGCTGCGTATGCTTGCCAAGCTATTTGGATGAGAAGAATTTTAAAAGAAATTGGTCATGTGCAGACTGATTATACTACATTAATGTGTGATAATACTTCAACTATAAAACTGTCAAAGAATCCAGTTTTACATGGTCGTTCCAAGATATACGAGTAAGGTTTCATTTTCTCAGAGATCTTCCTAACGATGGTGTTGTTGAGTTAGTTTTCTGTAGGACTCAAGACCAACTTGCAAATTTAATGACTAAGCCCATCAAGTTAGATGCTTTTGAGAAGTTTCGTGAGAAACTGGGTATTTGTTCTGCTGCAGTTTTGAACTAATTTGCTTAGGCAATAAGTTCAAGGGAGGGATTGTTGGAAGTTTTTGAACTATTCTTTAAAGTTTGTTAGAGTTATTTTAGATAGTTTGAATTAGTCTTGGTTGTTAGCAGAATAAGTGCTTAGTGAGCTGAAATTTTGTTAAATTTGTTACTTGTATGGCTTTATAAAAGCCTATTTTATTCTTCCATAAGATGACTCCAAAATTGTTTTGTGTTATTCTCCGCAGCATTTCTTAACATCTAACATGTTACATTTAAGGTTGTTTGGGATTTATTGCTATATTTTCTAACAATGTTATCTTCAATATTTGAATGTACATCCCCTTTTAAATTATAATATATTTTTCCCATTATATCCAATAATACCATCTTCAATATTGAAACTATTTTTGGGCACTTTAATTATGCATGACCTCTTTCTTCTTTTAACTTTAGATTATTTCGAGAGCTCAATTTATTATATCATATTTTGCTTTGAAAATTTACACCTAATTATTAACTTTGTATTTAGGATACAATCAAAGTCGGCCCATAATTTTATTTTAAAAAATTCAATCAAATTTAATCAAATAAAACTGAATGAAGAGAAGATAAAGTTAAATAAGTTATCCAAATTAAAATAATTATGGGGTAACATGACTCTAAAATAGTGTCAATTTTTTTTTATTTTGGTCACTCTATATTTTTTTTGTCAATTTGGTTACTCCAATTAAGATAATTGTTCGAATTAGTCGTTGCCATTAAAAATTCTAGTAATCAATTCACTAATGGATTACTAACATGGCGATTTTTTGATTTTTGACTAAACTTAGAGACCTCTCTGTAATTAGTCCAAAATATTTTTTTTTGTTATTTGCAACATAAAACTAAAATTTGTAAGTATTCTTTTTTTCCTTATTTTTTTTGTTTGTTTCTCGAGAAAAGTAACAGAGAAAAATGAGAATAATTTTGACTCTTTTAAAACAATCCAACCTCACTTATGGACAATAGCTAGTAAACAAGGTTGTTACTACTCTTAGTATTACAAACGCAGGAAACAAAAATTAAATTACTAAAACTTCAACTTTTTCTTTAATTAATATTTTAACAATAAAAGGAAGAAAAAATCCCTCGATTTATCTTCAACTTTGTCAATTTTTTTTAATTTTCAAATTATAAAAAAGTTGAGAATATGGTTGGAGATCATATACGAAATTATCATTTATCAATTGTTACGCACTTATTCAATGACAGCAACGACATTTTCAATGTTAAAACCTCTAATATTAATGCTATTTTCTCCATTGCCAATCAGAATTTTTTTTTTGACAATTTCATTTTTTAAAAATTATAATAAAATTGTTGATTTTAGTGCAACTTGTTGCTAAGATGAATTTGATTGTGTAAATATTATTGGATTGTTAATGCTTGCTTGATTTCCTGAAAAACTTAATTCGTAATAGAAACTTGATTACTAATAGCTAAGAAGAACCCCATCTAAACAATAAGTTAGAACCAAGATGAGACTGGGATTGGGTTGTTTTAAAAGAGTCAAAATTATAATCATTTTCCTCAGTTACTTTTTTTAGAAAACAAACCAGAAAAAAGAAAACTTACAAACTTTAATCTTACTTCACAAATAAACCAAACAAATATTTTGGATTAATTATAATTAAAAACCCTAACTTTAGTGTTAAAAAAGTTCAAATCAGTAATCCATTGGTGAATTAACGGAATTTTTAACGGTAATGACTAATTTGAATAATTATCTTAATTAAAATAACTAAATTAATAAAAAAACTAAAATAACCAAAATAGAAACAAACTGATCCACGCTATAATTTATCTTAAATTATATTGAGGAATGATAAAAAAATTCTTATGCCCATGTAATAATGACAAAAATCAATAACATAAGACAAATAAAAATATTAAAGAAAAGGTTAAAACCACAAAATCTATAATACACTCAAAAGCTTCAAAAACAAACTGGTAAACAAGTGATCCCAAAAGGAAAGAGATAAAGTTGGAAAATTCACTTCTATGCTGGCTACACATACAGAAAGCAATAATGCCTAAATGATTCATCAACTTCAAAACCAGTATCTATGAGTTCTCTAGTCATTATATAAAAACTCAATAAATAATTCAAATTGTACCAATGTTGAATTTTCTAGTACAATTCACACATAATAAAACGTATAAATAGTAGTTTAATTATATTGATATTTTAGTGGTAAATAATTCTATTTTATGCATTTAAATTATATTATTAATGATAATGTCACATGATCATATATATAAAAAATTCAAAATAACCGAACAATAAAAATCAATCTTACCATCCAAACATCATATATTTCGAAAAACATTTTCTTGAAAAGAAAATTATGTGAAGCATTTCATGAAATAAATGTAATACAAACGATGTAGTCAGGACCTCTTACGTCATATTTCTTATCTTCACTATTCTTTTATTACATTTTATCTGTCTTTATCTTTTATCAATTTCATTCATGATATGTAATCCAAATATTAAAATCAACAGGATAAATAAGAAAACTGTAGAAAATTCAATAAAGTTTAAATAAATTCTTTTAAGATGAAAACAAAGATCAATTAAACCAATATAATTACCCCATCAAATATATCCAAACTTGGGTAATAAATTCAAGTCCAAGTTCAAAATCTCGAATCCTCCTAATGCTTTCATAGTATGCATACCAAGCAAAAAGATAATTGCAATAGCTCGAAACATATTTATATATATATAAATAGCCAATCATGTATCTACACCTGGTCAAACTACAAGTTGAGAGTATCTTAAGATTCAAAGCTGTTGACTTATTAAGGTCGCATCAGATCTCATTTTGCAGTAGGATGCAACAGTTCAAATTCTAATAGTCACTCAAATATAGCAGAAAAAATATGTATTGTCTTCCAACTCTTATCACATCAGCAATCAAACAGGGAAATGACAACAAACTTATTTCATTACCTGATGAACGGTTATGGATAGCAAGATTTTGGATTCTAAACACTTACAAAAAAAACAAGAATAACAGCCATTTCATTGAACAGTTACTCAGATCCCTCACTTCTGCAGGCCAAATTCAGTCCCTGCAACAATGAAACATTATATTAATTCTGTTGTTGCAAGTTCTTCAAGTTAACACAAAAGGGAAATTTTACTCCTTGTACCATTAAGAAGTCATATTGACATGTATGGAGATTGGTTTGAATCATTGTGATCACAAATACACAATTCAGTAATCATACCACATAAAATTAATGGAGACTGAACTGACCATTTGACATATTCAGAAAAGACAGAAAGGAGTTCCAACTGTGTATTATCGACGATTCCAAGGGGCACAATGAATAAGAGTGTGGTCTATTTGCCACATTACTTGCGCAACTTAATTTCTTTTGCACCGAAGGTATCTACTTATCTTTCAAAGCATATCTTTAAGGATATATTTAAAGAAATATTTAAATGAAACCGGAATGATATATAGAACATAACCAGATATTTCTCCTAAAAGAAACAGTCTTTATATAATAAACCACCGAGGATGTCAGCGCTAATCATCAAGCTTCTATCAACTAGGAAGAGAACACAGGCATCAAGTAACAGCAGATAAACTGAATTTGAAAATGTCAAAAGGAGACCAAGGAGACAGTACATTCAGCAACATAAAAGAAAGTTGTTTTATGAATTGACTTGTTCCATAAAAAATGGCTTTCAAATTTGAAAAAAGAAACTTATTTTCCGGAGGAGGAGGAGAAGAGAAAAGCAGAGGAGAGTGTTTTAGAGAAGAAAATAAGAGAACGAGAGAGAGAATACTTTTTTCATTTCATTTCTCATACCATAAGATAGTGCATCTACAATTATATAATAAACTTTGGACTACTAATTACCAAACTACCACTAAAGTCAACTACCTATTTTGACCCGTAACAATACCCCACTCTTCAAAACATCCTTTTCCTCAAGGATGACATTCTAGCATGGTAGAAACATCGTAGTGGAAACCTTTTGCTTCAAAGAAAGCTGTTTTAGAGTAGGTAAACGAGACTTTGTTGTATGGGCATAGAAGAATGCATCAAGCTCTTGACTTTGTTGGTTCCAAGGAGCCTTCCAAGTAGTTATCTCAATTACAATACAACTTGCACTCCATGTATCAACAAGAGAATTATGCCCCAGCTTCAAGGCATTACTTTCAGCATAAGCCACTAAGACAATTCCGATATCTTTAATTTTGTAGAAATACTGAAGTGGAAGACAAGGTGGCTTCTCATAGGACATCTTATGCTCGTGGTAGTGGTTCGTCCGGCTTTGAAAATACCATTTTTAAAACTCCTAGTGATGGCTCTAATACCAATTGATACAGACCGTTAGAGAGCCACACCCCAAAAACTATTGAGATTGGAGAGCCTAGGTCCATAGAAACCCCACTAGGAAATGCCATAATCTTGTGGGATCCAAGTCCCACACCTTGCAATTGAACAATCCACTACACTCTACAGTCCCAGCATCCACACTAGTTGGCTTTGAGCTAGCTTAATCGCCCCAGGCGCACATTGCAATAATATCACTGCCCACACCACATGATTGCAGCTGGGAGACATAATGATTAGCTCGGATACCAACAATGCAAGCCTAAAACTTACAATGAAGAATTACACAAGAAAGAGAAGGGAGGAAGGAGAAAAGAAAAGAGAAGGGAGAGTGTTTTAGGGAAGAAAATAAGATTACGTGAGAAAGAATACTTTCTTCATTTCATTTCTCATACCATAAGATAGTGCATCTACAATTAGATAACAAACTTTGGAGTACTAATTACCAAACTGCCACTTGCCACTAAGGTCAACTACCTATTTTGACCCATAACAACACTTTTTGTTGTTTGTTTAGATGATCTTGAAACTAATTTCTGGAAGATGGGTTGGCATTCAGGTGCCTTATGGATGGCATTTGAATGCTCTTGCTGAATAAAATGGCAGTAGCATCTTGCTTCTGAAATAGAATGCCCAACTTGATGCTCAACTTCTAAATATGGTCACTAATGTGAACTTTTTGATACTTACCCAAGGACAAATGATTATTTGCATGGCAGCCTATTTTTCCATGTTTGTAATTTTTATCTGTAAAGGTCTTGGTGCATATGCTGGTGAAATTTCAGATAAGCTTCCGCAGTTTCCTAAGGCTAAACAGATGTTCTTGAGGACTTGTTCTTTGTTAAAAAAAAACTAAAATTAAGTAATCATGATAGGAGATTTTTGGTGAAAGGGCTGGGTAAACTAGTTAGAATAAAGCACTTGGATAGTTGAAGAAGTGCTCAAGAGAGATTATCCAGAAATTTATGAAGTGGTGAAACTTTTCTTATCAGGGTCGAGCTATGTTAACTAGACTTGCGACACAGGTACGAATCCAAGTGGCGAACATGGTAATTCTTGAAATTTCGAACACGGAGACACCGTCCGAATTTTAGACACAGATACTTGGACGCTTAACAAAAGTTGGACACGGTAATAGGACACATCTAACATTTAAAAAATATAATTTAATAACATTTAAATTTAAACATTTTAATATGATCAAAGTTTGAAATACCAAAACCCAAAAGATTTAACGTACCATAATAACATAACACATTCGGTAAAAGTAAAAAAACATAATAAACTAAAATTTGAAGCTAATAAAAATATGTAAGTCTTCAAAATTATTCAACTCGCTTGCCACAGTCATTGTCATTTCTTTCTTCCCCTACTAAGTTGAAAGCTACAATTTCTATTTTAGGATCATTCAATGAAAGATCTACAACTTCGAGCAAATTCTCTTCATATTATCTCCACCTATTAATTTAAGTAAAAATAGTTTAATAATTTGCTTAAATATAATTAATTATAAAAATGATCTGAATACTTATATCCCAAAATGAAGTTGGACCTATTTTGTACTAACAGAAAACGAAGATTTGAATGTACAAAAACCAAATCTTCAAGGGTAGATGATAACAATTTGTTCCTCTTGACCTTTTGTATCAAGTACTCCAATTTCTTTCACAATAAGAAAAAAATGCAGGTTGAGAAAGAAGCCTAAAAGCAAGGCCTTGAAGCAAGGGTGTGGTTGCACCGTAGTTAGCCCACCAAGACAAAAGGTCTCCATACCCTCTTGTTGGAATGACATGAGGTTAACTGAAGTAACCCAACCCACAAGAAAGGACACCATTTTCAGAGCACACCTTTCGAATATCATCTTCATCGGTGAAGAACTCTCAAAAACATTTATCTCTAAGCAATGTGACTTCTTCGTCTTCATTTGGAGCTTTTCTTGGAAAGCCACTACTTCCAACCTTGAAGCCATTTTGTTGTATAATTTTAGGAACTAGCGAGTGAGTCATGTAGTGAATAGGTGGTTTACTTCTAATAACCTCTTCTCAAGAAATTTTTGGATTGCATCAAAAAATTTTGAATGCCCAATTATCAAGTCTTGGTCCTCACGGTAAAAAAATATTTCCTTAATTTTTTCTATCTTTGAGTCCCACTTGTCATAGATTAGATGCAATATATCTCTATCTTTATCAGCTTCCCTCAAAAATTCAATCATAGGCTATGTGAACTTTAACAGAAAATCAATTTTGTCCCACCATGTTTCACTAAGTAATAAATCTCTAATCTTCATTGCATTCAGTTCAACAGGGCTTTTTCCATTAACCTTAAACCCTTTCCAATCTAGGTCCATCATCGTTTTTTCCAAAGCTTCTTTCACTTTCATCAAATACTCAACCACGATAATGTTAGAAGCAAACCTAGTCTCGACGACCTTCAATAATTTCCCATTTGAATATCTATTGAAAATAGATGGTGACAAGTTATGATTTAGGATAAAGCAGTTCACTTTATGCACCTCATCCACCAAATCTTTCACCCATTTACATTCCAAATAATGAGATGATTTATCAAAAGGCTCACAAATAGCTTTTAATGCCATGTTCAAGCAATGAACAACACGAGCCCAAAAAATGAGAAAACTTTGATTCAATCAACGCACCTGCACTTTGAAATTGGATGCATTATCTGATAAGAGTTGCACGATATTTTCTACTCTGATTTTTTCGATGCCCTCAATGAACAAGCTTGCTATATATTCAGCATCTTTAGTTTTGTCACTTGAATCAACAACCATGCTAAACATTGAACCAGTCAAAGAAGCTGCCATTATGTTAATTAGAGGCCTTTGTTGAAGATCAGACCACCCATCTAAACATATAGAAGTTCCCCTCTTTCTCCATGTGTCTCGTCTAAGTAAAAGAAGCCTATCAACATGTGTCCTTTCTTGAGTTAATAATGTCATCTGAAGTCGATCAAATGTAGGAGGTACATAATCGGCTAAATTTGTAGTTGCTAACTTTAGAACCCAACTTCAAAGCCAAGGATTTCTTACGAAATTAAAAGGTATGGCACTGGTGTAAAATGCTCGGGCACACTCCTTATCTACTCTATCTTTGTCTATTGCGCTGAAAGACAACTCCAAAGCTCCTTTTTTTAGGCTGAACTAGATCAGACCCTGGGGAAGTGACATCTAATCTGTTTTCTGTTTTGATTGTATAGCCATGTTTGCTTTCTTCCGGTCGACAGCTTCATGTTCTCTTCTATGCTCTTGAAGTATTTCATCAGTAACAAATTTACACTATTCAATGCCTTGATTAGCAATCTTCAATAAGTGAGTTTTCACTTTTGTGTATGATCCTGTTCTCACAGCACCGCAATACTGGCAACAAAACTTTTTATTACCACCAAATTTGGCTTCTTCTATCAACTCCACGTGCTTCCACAGCGGTGTTAGTTCGTTGGTTGCTAACATCTTTATATTTTTTTTATCAATGATTTCACTTGGTTTTTTTTTTTCTATGTTATGAATCATAAGGTAAAAAGACAAATTCATAATAAATTTGAGAAAAATAATACAATCATATTCACTTCAATGAATTTGGAAAGTTTATATTGTAAATTTTATTACTCTCTAATTTTATGCAAAGTATATTAATATTTTAAATTCTTTTTTTTTTACAACAAGTATCTACTTTATGGCTGATTTATGTGAATATGCTGAAAAAAAAGTAATTGAAAAACCACGCTGATTTTTTAAAAATTTACCAATTTATGCTTTTTTTGGAGAGAGAAAGAAAAATACATCCTACAAGGTGTGTTTTCACTAATGTGTTAGTGAAAATGTGCTCTGCAAGATGCATTTTCACTTTGGCAAAAATTGTTTTTTTCCTTTTTTTTTTTTTTTCTTGCGGTTGGAAATTAAAAGTTTGTATATTTATTTTTGTCCATGTTTTAGATAGACATGGTTATAGTTTTAAAGAATGTTTGAATTTATGGTGGTGTCATGGAGCTGGGTGACTTACAAATTTCATCTGTCATATGAGTATGGAACCATCACCCGGGAAGCCGGATCGCGTAGCAACTCAAGGTCCCTATTGATGGTAATTATACGATTTGGGGTTGAAGTGTAACTAAGGCTTGAAATTTACAAATGTTAAACTGTTAAGGGATGGAACATAAATGGGGTTGTAGTTGACAGTGGTTATGTGGGCATGACAATTGAGTTTTTTTTAATCAAAAGTAGATACTTTATAAAACTCAAAAACACAAATATGAGAAAGAAAAACACACTGACGTTTCAGTACAATCAAGTAATGCGTCTTATCCACCACCACCGAAGGCGGTGACCCCAATATTATAACTTGTGACAGCATTCGAGTGTAACAAGTTAACCTAGCAGGACCACCGCCTACGATGGAGATGGACAACGCATAACTTAATTATACTGGAAGACCCCTTCCGTTTTCCTTCCTCACACCAATGTTTGAGTTTTATGAAACATGTTCTTCTAATTAGAAGACTCGTTGTCATACCTACCTTACCACCGTCAAATACATCTATAACATATAAAAAAACGAATAACTTGATTTACAATGGTGCTATGGAGCTGGGTGACCTACTAGCCGTTGGAAAAGTTATCGTTGGAATAGTACCATTGAAAGGAAAGCGCATCCTATAAGACGCGCTTTCACTAATGTGGCAATGAAAACATATCCTATAGGACACGCTTTTGTTCTCTCCTGAAAACACGTCCTATGTGGCATGTTTTCCTTTCTCTCTCAAAAAAACAAGTAGATCGATAAATTTTAAGAAATTCATACTAGTTTTTAAAATAATTTTTTTTTCAGCATATTTATATAAATTAACCTCAAATTTATATTAATATTTTATAACCTAATATGTAATAACCAGTTTACAATAATATTTAAAAAATTTTAAGGCTTCACCTTTACATTATTTTGGCCTATTAATAACTTTTGGCCCAACCAACATAAAATAAAAAATAAAAAAAAGCCTTGTCAAGAAAAACCCTCTTTTTCCTTGTTACTGTTGAGTGTTGGCCATCGTTAGGCTTTCTCCCCTATCAATTTTTTTTCTTTTCCTCTACCAACACCTACCTGATCAAAACGTGCCGACGATCATCTCTGACGCTGCCGTGTATCCTCCTCTTTTTGTTTCCTTTTCCTCCTAGTTTTTCTTCCCAGTTTGCCTGCTACCATGTCCGTCGAGTTTCATCCGATCTGATTTCGTATTCGATGTTAGAATCCATTTCAAATCGTGTCGACATTGGTATAACACCCCCAACTATTGAGTCTGGGTAACGGAGGGGTTGAGTCTTCCAAGCCGGGAAGAATGGTGCAAGAGTACTAAAATTAAAACTATATTGTTTTCTTGATGATCCTAAAATTATAGTCTTCCAAGATTATGAAAACTTACTTTCTATTTTCTTGATAATCTTTAAAATAATTTCTAGAAAATGGGTTGGCATTCAAATGCCTTATGGATGGAATTTGAATGCCCTTGCTGAAATAGAATGGAAATCACATCTCACTTCTAGACGATGTCTTATGCTTTTCAAAAGCATTGACAATTTCCAAAGATGGTCATTTTTTATTTACTCGAAATTCATTTTTTCGACCCTTCCTCAAAAGAAACACCAAAAAGTGCATAAATTATCTTATGAAAACTATTTTCCGCAAAACAAACTTGTCCTAAGAGCAAAGTTATGCAAAGTTTAGGCACATATACAAACAAATTATGAACACAAAAATATGGTGTTTCAATGCACCCACCTAGATATTTTGTGTGCTATTCTAAGTCTCTAATTATGTGATCCATATAAAAGACCATGCATGCACCAAGTATCAAATTACATTCTCAATTGCTGTAGTTCAAATTATCCAAACTACTCCATTACATGAATTACATCCTCTAAAGTCTGTCCATGAAGACAAGATAACTCTCAAATTTATGAATCTCTTTGCCATCAATTTGCACTCTGCATTTCCGTTCTCAAAGCTTATAGCAACCAATGTCCTAGTAATCAAATTCAATCCTCATTGACAAAAAACCACACTGAACAGTATAGCAGCTTGAACTTTCTTGAAAATGATTCCCGAATAATTTTCTCAAACCTGCTAGATGTATTTACTGCACCTAGTGCACACATCATGTATATTGAAGCCATTCCAATTGCATGCACAGTTATCACACCCATGTGATGTTCGCCCAAAGATTACATTAAACATTTGGAGCTCACTAACCTTGAAAAGTAATAAGAAGAGACTTCAGGTTTCTGACTTATGAGCTTATTTGGTTCAATGGCCTAATACTTAATAATGCATCAGTCCTACTACCAGATGATAAAAGATTCTTACAGTTTGCACCTAACTGATTACATAAGCTCATTGCAGGAGTCCTTAAACCCCCAGTCCCACCAAAAGCAAAATGAATTACTAAATAAAACTAAGATATCATGTTTAAGTGAATGAACATCTCTGTAGTTGTAGTAGCCTCACACTGAATAGCCCATTAATAGTCAATATTACAAGAGTCTCAATAAGCCAGTTTGCAGTTCTCTTTTTCTCAAAGTAGATCCAAATTCAGAACACAGTCATCGCTCACAAAGATGATTAAGAAACAAGAAAACATCTAAATTTGGCTATTTCCTAAGGGCATTTGCCACCACATAAATCATTCCTTTTCCCACCTATTTCTGCCTTAGAATGCATATGATTGTCGCACGATTCAGCTAAATAGTTTTAGGCTTTTTCTTTACACAAATCCCATAATTCAGCCAAACAGTTCCACAAACAACAATATAGCAAGAAATAATTTGATCAAGACAATGGTAAAAAGAAGGTTCAATAGATAATATAAAGAATGAATTAGGGCCTCAGATTACCTTCCTTAGCTGAATGCAGCCACTCATTCTGACTCAACCTCCTCAACCTTCGGACCTATATCCGAAATCATTAAACAAAATGATTAATACAGTTCAGACATTCCCTCCCCAAAGAACAATGTTGACTCATTCCAAAACAAATAAAATAATGGTTTAACATTCAATCGTTTCGTTACTTTTACCCCTAGCGTTGCATTTCACTTCCTCAAAAGTTGTTAAAAATAAAAGGAAGTAGTAAACCAAAAAAAAAAAAAATCAATTGAAAACGAGCTAAATAGGCGAGAATTATTCATCTTTTTCTTTTTTTAAATTTATTCAGGAAGTAAAAGAGCAAGTAATAAAATTAACAATCAATCGAGCTTAAATAAAATAAAGAAAATAAAAGTAGCATATATTTAAAATAAAAAAGATTAGGACCGTGGAGGGACGGGTGGCGGCCATCCTTGCCCCAACCAATGCCGCGGGTGGCGTCAAGGTACTGGCGAACGAGGTGGCGGCACTTCTGGAGATGGTTGACTCCTTCGATGCTGTAACACCACCTGACTTTGTCTCGTAGGATCTTCGCCTTCTCTATGTCGATCCATTTCTCTCGAACTATATGCTCCCTCATTTCCAGCATGGCAACTGGGTCTTTGTAGGGATTGGCCGGGTCGAAGTCATCTGGCCCTGTTTCTTCGAACTCTGGCACTCCCTTCTTTCTCCCAATCTCTCTCTATGCTCTTGCTTTGCGCTGTGCTTCCTCCAGATTTGCGGGGGATTTTAAGTTTCGTATTTGGGGTTTGGTATTTTCTTGTTGGGCTTAAACATAATTATATTTTGTGGACTTGTTTTGTTTTATTTATTGTTGGGCTTAAACATGATAAGTTCTTCCACCCAACTCTTCACTGTTCAGAAGTTTTCTAACTTTCATAGTTTATAAGGTGGCTGAGTGAAAATATTTTATATTATTTATAAAAATATTTCAATAAAAATTATTGGTAAAATGATAATAAATTTTATATAAATTTATTGATTTTTATTCGATTCTCAAATAATATGTTTTAATTATTTTATTTAAAATTATAAAGAAGTGTAAAAAGATAAAATTATTCTTATAATAATATTAATTACCCTTTAAAATAAAGGTATTTTAATAATCTTGCCATTAAGTTAATTTCAAGTTGGATTTGTAGCACCAACTCAGTTAATCATTTTATATATAATATAGATATATATAATCAAAATAATTTTTTTTTAATTTGAGAGTAAAGAAATAATAGTACTATATATATCTATATATATATATATATATATATATATATAAAGCAACATATTGAAATAATTAAGCTAAATTTTAGTTCTAAATTGATTCTTCTCATATCACCATTAGGTTGACTTTAATAATGATGTGAGTCTCATCTTTTGTATTTAAGTTTTGTTTAAAATTAAATTTGTTAAAATAATATGATTAAAATTTTAATATTAAATGTCATAAACAATAAAAATTAATATATAATAATTTGTTGATTGAGTTTTAAATCAAATAGCATATAAGTTAATTTTTAATATATTATATATAAATTTAATTCTAAATTAGTTTTAAATTTTATTGTTTTTAATTTACATAAGTAATATACTAAAATACTAGTGTGCATTCTCATGGGATGCAGAGGTAAGTTGTAGTCGATATTAAAGTAGTGATGGTATACTATATTTAAGTTAGTTTAGCGAATAAAAGTTTAGTTTTTATAATATTGAAAAGTATACCGCATGATGAAGTTTATTTTAAATAGAACAATAACATCTTATTAAGAGTAGGAGAGGGTGAATGACTCACCCTTATATTTCTAATAGGGTTGTTGCCCCCTTCATGTTATATGAGGGGTTTTGGGTCTCTCTCACATTAGATCCAATTACGAGTACTTCTTGAGCCGTTTTGACCCAGTACTCTGTAATGTGATCCAACTCGATTTAGTTATTATATTTCATAAAATAAACTTTAATATTTACATATTAAATAATTTTCACATCCCAATTTTACTCTAATAAAATTTTGACAATTTTATTGTAACGCCCCGAATTTTGGGCCTAGAAGTATTGGGCCTTATGTAAGGATCAGTAAGGAGGCTGCACATAAATATTTAGTTGTGCAAGAAAATGACACAATTAAATGTTTGCTTTAGTGGTTAAGGGTCTTGAGAAGTGTAGGAGAAGTCCTAGGTTCAAACTTGGCCTTTAGCAAAAATTTTAGTTTTTCCTTTAAGTAAACCTTGGTGTTGGTTGGAAGGCCTTATAATTATTAGGAGTATGCATGTGGTCTGAGTTTCAAGTCAAGGCATGTGCAGAATTTTTTGTTGTTCCTTGAATAAACTTGGATATTGGCGTGAAGGCTTTATAAAATATTGAGGAAAAGTTAAAACATAAAGAGCCTATTGGCTTTATGGTAAGCGGCGTGATAAAGCTTCAAAGGGGGATGGTTTTGAGTCACGCCTAGAACGAAGAAATATTTATTTTGCTAACATGGGACGACCAGTGTTGGAAGTAGATTCGAACTCTGTTGAGTGAAAGTTTGAATTGGTTTTAGAGTTGTTATGGAGGATATCAAGGAGGGACAAGGGGAGGGATTTGTGGAGATTTTCAAGGAATTTGAATGTAAGGGGAGTTGTGGCTGAATGGGACTCTGAGGTTTAGTGGAATTCGGCTAAGGGGAAAAGAGGGAGCATCTTCGGCATGAGGCATTTCCTTGTGGGGTTTTGTAAGTGTTGATAAAAGAGCTGCCAAATTCCTTTGCTAGCGGTTTAGGTTTTGCACTTTTTGACATTTCGGGTTCTTTCTAGTCTTCATTGTGCTACAAAACTAATCATTCGTGTCATTCCTTCTCTGCATCTTTGTTGTTCTTTTCCTCTCCTCTTGGCTGAACCTAACATCTACTTTCCCTTACCCCTTTTCTTTTGCAATCGGATTCTTTCATAGCCTAGCCGAACCTTCCTTTTCTCTTCTTTTAACTTCTATTCATCTTCTATTCTAGGCTGGCCGAATATCACTGTTAATAATCCTTCTTGTGTTGATCTACTGCAAAGGTTCTGACTATCGGGTCATCCTCAAGGAATGGTAGAGTGTGAACGGTTTGGAGGACTCACACTTTCGTCCTAAACATGCAAATAAGGAAACCTTCAAGGGCATGTGATCGATTCTGAACAACGATCGTAGAGGGGCTAAGATCACCCTCATTCAAACAAGGTCATTCAAACAAGGTTGGGTGTTTGTAGAGTGTAGAGCAACATCGTAATCAGGTAATCCTCAGTGTTAGACGGTTCGGAGCTGCGAGGGACTCGGAGAGGGCCACACAACTGCACATGTTTTATTATCTTTTGCTTATTTACTTAAGCACTTTGATTTTGATTCAAGTTGTAATAAGGCCTCTATAATTTCTGGATTTTAAATTTGAGATTTTATTGATGGTGATTTATATCTGCTAGAAGTAGAACACGGTTTTCCAAAACAATTACTATTTTCAAATGCTACGTTTCCGCAACTCAATTTTTAAATATCACATTTTCGTAAATCATTTGTTTAAATTAAGCTTCCGAAACAAATAAGGTTTTAAAGGTAATAATGTTTTAAAAGGAATAACTCTTTAATAAACCACGATTGAAAATAAACAAACGCATAAACGAGGTTTTGTACAAGTTTTTAATGGCAATAAGTTTTAAATTTCAAGAAGGGTTTTTATTGAAAACATGGTTTTCAAAAAATACTTCAATGTGACACGCCAGATTCGGCCATAACATCTAAGCCATGTTTGGGGTGTTACATTTACCCTCAGTAAAATTTCAAGAAATTTTTTCAAAATGTCACAACTTAACATGTTCATTATGTCCGAATGGTTTATTTTCATTTTTAGGCTTCAAAATAGTCCAAAAACATAAACTCATTCTTCTATTTTTTAAGTCATCCTATATAGGATTGCAAATTTCTATTTTTAATTTCCACTTCCATTTTTGGAAACCTACATTCATTTCCAAATGATTCTATTTCTCCATTTTGGAGAAAACTATAATCATTCCTAAATGTTTCTCATTTCTCCTTTTCTACTCATTCCGTTCATTTTTATTCGAACATACAATTCATTTTGGTTTCAACGAGCTAGCGGAGGGATCAATTGGACATATGAAGTTGAGGTTCAAATGATTTATAAATAGGTCTTGACTTTTCGCCTATTAATTATCAACTCATTTAGTCACGAAGTCATTCCATTATAGTATTGTTACTAAGGTCTCCCCAACGACATACCATTATGATAACAACTACTTAGTGCTTGTCCAATGACCTTGTCATTAGTGTGTTACCCTCATAAGATATCCTTGATCTCTTTGGGATAATATCCGTTCTCCCAATATTATCCTTTTTTAGCCCATGGTAACTATTACGTCTTCCTTCATGAAAAGTCAATCACTATCAATTAGTGATCAGGTCATCCATCACAAAGACGGATCACTCATGGCCATGTTTACTTTTCACCAACCATGTAATGCCAATGAGAGGATATCATTTAACCATGTTTTGGGCTATGAATTCCACTATTGTGAATGGCACTACATACTACAGAAGTCGTACACCCAATGCACCAGTTTTGGGTTCCTTATCTATTTGAATTCAGGCTTTTACTTACAAAAAGTGTATGAGTCACCTATACATAGGCCACCATCTACTCAGGATTTAGGTATGGCACACTATGAACTCAAATGAATAAATCCATAAGCGGATTCAGGATCTATTCTGCTTGGGTCTTATCGATGTACTGTCAATCCAATAAATCATATCTATGTCTTCATCTTCTAGAAGTCATTTGCTCGATGCCCAAGACAAAGTATCTCCCCATTTGGGCTTGATAGAAAACAATTAGCCTTTCAATCGGTTTGCTCATTTTCGATTAGACTAAGGACATGTTTAGGTTCGTCTACTAATACTAGTTGTCTTTTTGTATTACAATTCAACCACATAATATCGCTAAGTATTAGTTAAACATTAGACAACCAATGAGCAACATTTGCTTCCATTCTACTTTTTGTGCAAAAACCATTTGAGGGCAGTAATACAAAGTATATTAATCGTAATCAATGAATTTGTTCTGTTAAGTAATCTAATCTAAAAATTACAAGTGTATATTGATGAAAATACTACAATTAGGGCACTTGATCCAATAGGACCAACTCTATGGACCTCGAAAAATTTGACATATAACTAAAGTATAGCATTTCCACCTGAGCAATGTGAATCCAACACTACCTTGATCTTTAACTTGCCTTTCACGTTAAAGAGCTCAAACTTCAAAGGGTCTAGTAAGGCCAAATATCTACATTTCAAGCTCGAAATTCTTCTCTGGCTTAAACCCCCATTTTTCTCCTAATTATTGTTCGTAGCTCATAAATTTAATGCTACAATTGAAAGCCAAGTCCGTTGATTGGGCTCCTACAAATACGACTCCGACGTCCGTATTGCAAATTCGATCGTTGTAATAAATTATAGATTTGACTTGTCGACTCATCTCCTCCCCTACGATAATCAGGTTCTCAATTTAAAATGAAATGAATATTTAGAACAAAATAATCTTTAAATGGTTATTTAAAGAAATAGGAGACGAAACTCAAAATGCAACTCTTCAACAAACATAATTTGTTGGTGTTTGAGTATTGAATACATTGGTGAAAATGTTGGGTAGTGTAATAGGAAAAAAATGGACAGAGGGAGGGATATGTTAAAAATGTGTCGTCTGAGACGTGTTTTCATCGAATAATAATGTATGCTCGAGGCATGTTTGAAAACTTACCCAAGATTCTCGGGCACAGGGTATCTTCATAGGTTTTGGACAAATTGAGAAGAGAAAGTGTGCCGAGATGACTTGTCAGGGAAAGTGCACCCAGCTAGACATGTTTTATGATATTTCTAAAGAATATTCATCCAGTTGGGTGTGCTTTCCCGACATGTCAGTAAAGAACGTGCCCAGCTTGGTGCGCTTTCTCTCCTCCATTTGTCCAAAGCCTGCAAAATTGTCCTACTCCTGGGAATCTCGGGTAAGTTTTTAAGCATGCCTCAAGTATACTGATTTATCATAATTTGATAGCCAAATTAGGCTCTCCAATACACTTGAGGATCTTATTCGTGAGTAATTTAAGTATTTTTATATTTTTTATCAATTTTAGTTTCAAGTGTTAATAAAAATTTTTATTTTGTTTTGCACTTTTTTGAAACCCAAATTGGCCAAACGGTGCCATGGAAAACCTAAAATTGTGATTGAGTGTTATAGGGAGTCGATGTTGGCTTGAACATGAAGAAAATATCACCTAGAAGGTGGGTATCGTGATGTCGAAGCATGAAAGTCGTAATACCCCTAACAGTGTTAAAATGAGGAAAATCGAGGCCATATACATTGGTTTCGCGATATCAAGACCCCCAAAAACCCCCAATTTCAAGACTGTTGTGGGATCGTGATACCCAAGCCTAGGTATCGTGATACCACTACATGACATGTGAAAAACTATAAGGGCAATTTTATATCTAACAAGCTTAAGTCTATTTTTTCATTTAAGGGCATAATGGTCAATGTTAGGTTAAATGCTTGTGGGCTACAAATACAACTTTATAAGCCTTTGATTTTAGTTTTTGTGGTTGAAAAACTATCCTTTGGTTTCCTTTTCCTTTTCTTTTTTTTTTCTTTTTTAAATTAGATTTTCTTTTTTCTTTTTAGAGTAGATATTCTTTTTGTTGTTTTATTTCTTTCTTCTTGTTGAATACTATGTAAAAGGGAGAGGATCAAACTCTTGGGCTTCATCGAATTCTAGTAAATTGAATGAACATTTTCTTAAAAATTTCACCTTTATTTTATACCTCTCATGTGTTTGATAAAATGCTTGTTTGGAATTTAAGCTTGACTATGTGCTAAATTTGTTGATGGTTGGTTGATCAGTTATTTGCTAGTTTAAGTTTAAGTTTATGTTTAATTAATTGATTGTTCGATTATTTCAAAATGCTTAATACTCTATAATTGATGCCTCTAATGGAAAATCTAGATAAATGAAACTAAGGGGAGAGTTTATCCTTAGATAGTTTGATATAATTGTGTCGAATAGTGAGACCGAGAGGAGAACCTAGGTGGCATCTTTTAGTTTAGGATGAGACCGAGAGAAGATTCCTAGCTAAAAGTGACATTCATTATAATCGGTATAGATTTATTAACTTAGTTTGTGATTAATGAATCAATCGACCATCATTTTATCATTTACATTTTCTAAAACAACAAGGAAGAAAATTAAATTAGTTAGTTTAATTGATAGTTTAATTTTAGTCTATAAACAATTCATATTTGAACGTTCACTAATAATTTTATTCACACTATGAACCCCTCGCCTAGGACAAAAACATAGCCCGATGTCGATTTCCTCGAATCTCAACATGTTTGGAAGTCTAAATCAATATAGCCGATAGGAGTAAGATCTCTTCCAGAATACACAAGCTTAAAGTCCCTAGTTCTCCATAAATACTTGAGTATATGATTAACTACTTGCTAGAGTCTTGGATCGGAATTCGCTTGATATCGACTCACCAAACCTACTATGAAATAGATATCTAGATACGCACATAACATGGCATACATGAGATTTCCTACAATAGAAGCATAAAGAATCTTTTTAATGTTTTCTCTTTCTTCTACTGTCTTAGGATAGTCCTTCAAAGAAAGATGAAATCCCGATATAGAAGGATGAGCTCCCTTCTTTGAATTGGTCATTGCATAAAATTCTAACATCTTGTGTATGTATGATGCTTGTGATAATGCTATCAGTTTGTTCTTTAGATCCTTTAGGATTCGAATACTGTAACAGCCTGATTTAGACTCTAGTCGAAATAGTGGTTTTGGGACCACAAATCTGAGTTAAAAAATATTTTAATATTATTTTCCGTATTTATAGCATGTGGATTTATATGTTTGAAAGTTTCGTATGAAAATTTTATTGTTTGTGTGCTGATTGGTGAAAAATGACTTAATCGCAGAAAATGCAAAAGTAGCCTACTAATTTGTTATTTGTTGAATTGACATGGCTTATTAATGTGAAGTCCTTATGTTGTGAATTGACCATGGATAGTGGGAATTGACATGAATAGTCATCCATTATGTGTTTTTAAGTGTTATTAAATAAAGGCATTTTGGTAATTAGCTAAATAAGTTATAAATTAATAAAACCAGAGTTAAAAATTATGTCATCATCTCTAAATTACAACTGAAAATTAGCAAAAGAAATAGGTTTTTGAGCTCTCATGCATTCGACAATTACAAGCTTGATTAAGGTATAATTTTAGCTCGATTTTTGATAATTTCTATGTTTTATGATCGTTGCTTTGAATACTAACTAACCCGTACTTTAATTTTTTGAAATTGATGATGATTTTGAGTTATGCCATTGTTTATTTTGTGAGATTTTTTATGTTAGTTGATGAAAAATGAAAGATATGTGTTGGGTTAACATGTTTTGTATTTGGATTTTTATGAATTTGAGTATTATGGGCTAAATTGTGAAAATGAGAAATTGAAGGACTAAAATGTGAAATAAATGAAATATATGGGCTTAAATGAACTCCATGAAAATTTGGCTAAGCATAAAAATGTTAAATTATGTGTATTTTGTGATTTTAAGAAATGAGAACTAAAGTGTTAAAATGTGAAAATTTGAGGGCTAATTTGTAAAATACCCTAAATATGTGTAAATGGATTGAATTGAATGATTTGGTGAATAAAATAGTTAAATTTGAATGTGTATAGATCAAGAACCAAAGAAAACAGAATTAGATCGGGGGAAATCGAAAGTGGTTGAGTAGTCGTTTCCATCCATTCGTATCTATATGAGGTAAGTCGATATACAAATAAATGTGTTTGATTTGAATTATTATTGCTTATATGTGAATGAATTGCGATATATGGCTATTTGAGCTGAATATGTGAAATCCGAGAAAGTTCCGATAATGTGACGACGTCCAAAAGTCCCGTACAAACCTTAGGAAATAGTTAGGATACGTATGTCATGACATAGGATTCCGATATGAGTTATCGTGTAAGACCACGTCTGGGATGTTGGCATTGACTTGTGATTTACGTGTAAGACCATGTCTGGGACATCAACATCATATTTGATTTTGTGTAAGACCCTGTATGGGACAGTGGCATCGATATTGATTACATGTAAGACCACGTCTGGGACGTCAGCATTGTATGAGCTTTCCAAGCTATCCGAGTATCCTATTTGATTCCGAACGATTCGACGGGCATTTCGAGAAATGAATGAGTATACAAATGTGCATCCGAATTCCGGTACGTATGTATGTATATGAAATTTGGCAATGAAAGGTATGTATGTATATGATCATTTGATATGTGAGCTACATTACATGATATGTGATTATGATCAAGTAAACATGATCAATTGAGATATAAGAGAAATATGATTTGTGATTGTGTTATGCCATGAACCATATGTATGAAATGGTTTATAATTGTTCTATGTGATAAGTTTATTTGTATATGGCTTACTAAGCTTTTGAAAGCTTACTTTGTGTGTGTTTGCATTGTTTTATAGATTATCGAAGCTACTGAGAGCTCTAGGATCATCGAGGATCATCACCACACTATCGAACTATATTTTGGTACCTTTTGAAAATGTATATATTGAAGTATGGCATGTATAGGCTAGAGAAATTTGATTATCTTCTGAAATGTGTAAATATAGCCATGTGATATGGCTTGATAATGAATGTGATTATGGAGTGAATTTAGTGCATGCTATGTGATGCATAATTTGGTATGTTTTTGGCTGCCTTTGGGACATGAATTGATGCTTGTTTAATGCTTGTAGGTATGAACCAATTTTGGGTGGCAAATTGGCCTTGCAAATGGCCTATAATTTCCCACATGGGCATGTGTCTCGATCGTGTCCTTCAATGTCCTTTTCGAAGCAAGTCAGACTTGCACATAGGCCAGACACATGGGCATGTGATAGGCCATGTGATTCAAGTCAGTGTTGCACACGGGCCAGACACACAGGCGTCTAACAGGCCGTGTGACCCAAGTCAGTGTTGCACACGGGGTAAGACATGGTCTAAGGCATGGCCGTGTGAGGCACATGGCCTAACCACACAGGAGTGTGCCCTGTTTTGAAAGAAAATTTTTCTAAGTTTTGCAAAGTTTTCGTATGAGATTGGTTTAGTCCTGAACCTTATCTAAAGCATGCTTAAGGTCTCGTAGACCTTCTAAAGGGACCATATGAGTATGAATTATTATGAAATGATGTTGTATGATTGATGTTGTGAAATGAGCGTAAAATGTTCTGATATGTCTGGTAATGCCTCTTAACCCAAGTCCGGTGACGGATACGGGTTAGGGGTGTTACAAATACCTAGAACAAAGTTAGCTTTTCCCAAGTCCTTTATGTTAAACTATTGATTTAATCATAGTTTAACCGATGATAATGTCCCTATATCGCTTCTAATGAGTAGGATGTCATCAACATATAGAATGAGAAAGATCACCTTTCCAATCTCAACATGTTTATAAACACAGGATCATCTACGTTTTGCTCAAATCCAAAATTTTGATCATTTGATCAAACTTTTGATTCAATGAGCTGATGCGTCATTGAGAGCACCAAAAATATCTTATCCCTATAAAATACTGAAAAGAATAGCATAAGGGAAGTAGGGTCAAATCCTCAGAGACCAGATTTGCACAAGCTCATGTTCCTTGAAATCCCGGACAGAATCATACCCAAGAAAACCTGTGTATCAGGAAAAAAAAAAAAAATAGAATTTAAAGTTTGATTGAATTGAAATTACGAAAACTAAGATTAAAATTGTAATGAAAGACACAGTTGAGTAAGAGAGAGTTTTTTATGGAGAAATTCTAGCCTCCAATCGTCTCGATCCTCCTTGGGTTCTATCATCGAATTTAGATGATCCTTCTTGAATAAAATAAGCCAGTTATAGTGGAAGAGGATGCCTACAACCACCAACTCCACTTAGATTTTAAACTTACGATTTAGAGGAACTTGACTCTAGCTAGCCGTCACTTTTGTGGGGCCGTCTTACACTATATCAACACTTTTCAATGGCGAATGCCACGCCATTTTGTCTCTTGGGCTCGACAACCACTGACGCAGTAGGCTAACAAACTGACTGTGTAACCTTCCCAAAACATATAAAACGACCGCCTTTGCACAAGATGGAAAGATCACTTTTGAAGGGATATGGATGGAAGCGTCAGTCTCGTAGTGCGGAGAAGCAATGAATACTCGTTGAGAAGGCTAAGCATGGAATCTAAGCCTCATGAACCCTTTTTTGGGGATTTCGACAACCTTTGGCTAGATAAATTTAGTGGCTCATGCTTTTTGGGGAAAAAGAAATAAATGTAAGTGTAACAGCCCGATTTTGGGGCTAGTCAGAATAGTGGTTTCGAAACCACTAATTCAAAACCAGAGAAATTATTTTTAATATTATTATATGTGTTATATCATGATTATATGAGTGCATGAAAATTTTGGTGCATTAATTTTGGTGATTGCATGCTTAATTGCGAAAAAGGACTAAATCGTCTAAGGTGAAAAAGTTTTATTTTACAAGCTAGAGGTGTCTAATAACTATAGAATATTAAATTGGAGGTCCTTAATGTGCAATTAGGCCATTGGGAAGTGATGGCCGGCCATAGGGACAAGAAAATCAAATTGGTCAATGGTTAGGTGAGTTTTGGTGACTTAATTGAATAAAATAAGATAAAATAAAATAAAGAAGCTATCATCTTTTCCTATTTTCATTTCTTCTTCCACTGAAAATTCTAGCAAGAATAGGGTTTTTTAAGCTCAAATTTTCAGCCAAGCTATCCTCTTGCAAGTAAGTGATTACGATGGTTATTTTTGATGATTTTTGTGTTTTTAGAACCCCTAAAGCTTAAGCTAGTGAAAGAGGGGCTATTTTACAAAATGGTTGAAAGTTTAGAGATTTTCCATGAGAGTGCTTATGTTGTTTTCTTAGTTTTTAAGGAAGAAAATGAATTATGGTTGTTAAATAATTAACTTTTGTGAAAGGTTGTAAAGGACCTTTTTGTAAAGGTTGTAAATTGAGTAGTAGGTGCATGAAATGATTGGTATTGTGAGTTTTTATAAGAATAATAAATGTTCATCTAGGCTTGTTAAATGAGGAAATTTGATGAAAAACGGTTTACGAGCCTAGGGGCAAAATCGTAATTTTGCCAAAGTATAAGGGCAAAACGGTAATTTTTGCCAAAGTAGAAATTTTGAAGTGTCTTGATTTATGTAGTGATTAAATGAGTAAAATTTATTATTATAGATTAAGAATAACGTGGAATCGACCTTGATCGGAGAAAAGGCAAGGTTACGGACTAAATTGCAAACTAACATATTTTGTATCAAGGTAAGTTTATGTGTAAACGGTACATCCTTATTACGTATGTTTTTATTTATTAATGCATTATGTGGATGTAAATGCTTATTAGTGAGAATTATTA
Organism: Gossypium rotundifolium; assembly: GCA_025506655.1. NCBI lineage: Eukaryota > Viridiplantae > Streptophyta > Magnoliopsida > Malvales > Malvaceae > Gossypium > Gossypium rotundifolium. Next base: position 134,474,323 of record CP106729.1, on the reverse strand, counting down.
AAAATGGGAGAAAATGAGAAAATTCTCGGATGAACCTTCGGGATAGGAATATGGGTACGGATAAATATCCGTAAGTATGTAATTATTGTTGTTAGTGGGCTGTGTGTGATACCACCTTGTTATTTATTAGCGATGGGCTGTGTGTGATACCAACTTGTAAATTATTAAATAGTGGGCTGTGTACGAAACCACCAAGTATCTAATAATATTTCGAAGTGTTCATCGAGAAACTTGTCTAAGTGAAATTACATGTGGCTTTGTGGTGATAAGTGCAGGGTATAAGTGCAAGTAAATATGAGCTGTAATAGCCTGATTTAGGGGCTATTCAGAATAGTGATCTCGAGATCACTAATTCAGGGTCATAGAAATTTTATTTTAATGTTATTTTATGAATTAGAGCATGATAATATAAATGAATGAAAATTTTGGGGCTTTAATTTTAGCGATTTCAAGCTTAATCGCGAAAAAGGACTAAATCGCATAAAGTGTGAAAGTTCTATTTTATAAGCTAAAGGTGCCTAATAGCCATAGAATATTAATTTAGGGTCTTTAAAGTGCAATTAGACCCCTAAGAATAGAGTGGCCGGATATAAGAGACAAAAATTGACAAAATTGGTCAAAGTTGGTAAAAGTTGGTGACTAAATTGACTTGGATTAATAAAATAAAGAAAGAAAAGATATCATCTCTTCTTCTTTTCTTCACCACCGAAAATTAGCAGCAAAGAGGGGTTTGAAAACTCAAAAATTTTAGCAAGCTTTCTTCCTAACAAGTAAGTGATTTTAATGGTTTTTCTTAAAGATAGTTATACTTTTAGAACCCTTAGAGCTTAAGCTTTCTAATGAGGGGACTATCTTGCAATATGGTGAAAATATTAGAGTTTTTCCATGAGAGCTTTCAATTTTATTTGCTGCATTTTTATGGAAGAAAATGAGTCTTAGTTGTTAGATGAACAACTTTTATGAAAGGTGTTGCCATAAAAACACTTAAATGAACCTTTTTGTAAAGGTTGTAAAATTGGTAGTAAAATGTGTGAAATGTTCGGTTTTGATAATAGCCATAAGAGAAATAAATGTTCACCTAGGCTCATTAAAGGTAGAAATTTGATTAGAATTGATTTTTGGGCCTAGGGGTGAAATGGTCATTTTGCCAAAGTGTAAGGGCAAAATAGTAATTTTGCCAAAGCATGATTATTAAAATGCTTTTATTAATGTGATGATTGAAACAAGCTAATTTGCTATTATAGAGCAAGAAGAACAAATAATCAACTTTGAATTGGGCAAGAATAAAGTCTCGGACTAGATTGAAGATCTAGCTCATTTTGAAATCGATGTAAGTTTATATGTGATAAATTCAACATTTATGCTAGCATGTTTGAGAATGTTTGATGTTATATTGATACATGATGCTTTATGAAATTAAGTATTTGGTATTGAATGAGAAAGTTGAGATGGATAAGGTCCCGTGTAAGACCATGTCGGGGATATCGCCTCGGCACTGAATTGAGATCTCGTATAAGACCATATCTGGGATATGACATCGATATTGATGTGAGGTATTGTATAAGACCATAACCGAGATATGGCATCGATATTAACGTGAGGTTCTGTATAAGACCATATCTGGGATATGGCATCGATATTCAGAGATGATCAATGTAAGACCACATCCGGGATATGGCATTGGCTTTGTGTTTATTCTAATGATAATGAATATGCATCTATGAGTATCCTTAGTGATTTATTGGGATAAATAAATTTGCTTGGAAATAGAAATGAGAATTGTATTAAAGTCATGTGAATGAGTGAATACAAGTACCCGTGAGAAAATTCACGAGGAATGTTTACGATATGTGGCATGGTATGTTCTAGATAAGAACAAGTATGAGTAAGTATGGAAAAGTGCTTATGACTTTGTATGGTTATCTAATGCTATGGATTGATGTCATTATGAGCTTATTGTTGCTATTTATTTTCATGCAAACTTACTAAGCTTTGTGCTTACCCCTCTCATTTCCCTTTTCCTTGTAGTATTGCCAAGATAATTCAGGGATTGTGGGATGCAGGAGTTCAAAAATCACACTATCAACATCACTTTGGTATAACAATTTAGACTTATTTTGAGTATGGCATGTATAGGACTTAATATTTTGTTAGGTCATAATTGTTAGCCAAAGTGTTGGTTATGTATGTTATCAAAGTCATTTTGTAAATGGTCATCGAAAATGGGCCATTACTTGTTAAGTTTATATATATTCAATGATAATGAAATTATGAAGTTTATGCTTGCGTGAATGCTTTGAATTGAGTTCTTGGATGTGCCTTTGGGTCATGAATGATGTTTATATGAGTTGGAGTTAGTATGTCTACTATGCAGGGTGGCATTTTGCTTGGAATATAGCCTTTTTATGTTCACACGGGGAGACACACGGGCGTGTGTCTAGGCCATGTGGGACACATGGTCAGCCCCATGGGCATGTCGATCGACCATGCGTCCCCTGCATGCTAGGTTTACAAAGTCAGGATACTCAGTAGTAAATACACGGGCAGAGACACGACTGTGTGTCTCAACTATGTGGGAGGCACGGCCTTGGACATGGGCGTGTGCCTAGGTCGTGTGAAGTCTGCACTTTAAAAGTGGAATTTAATTCGACACACAGTCTGAGGACACGGGCGTGTGCCTTGGCCGTGTGACTCTAGTGAGGTGATGACATCATAAACAAAATGCCAAGGTTTTGGCACACGGGCTAAGACACGAGCATGTCGAGGCCGTGTGAGGGACACAGACATGTGTTTGGCTGTATGAAATAAGTCAGTGTCGACCACGGGTGAAAAACACGGGCATGTCTCAAGGGCACACGGGCGTGTGGCCCCTGTTTAGGCAAAATTTTCTAAGCGCGTAAAAGTTTCTGATTAATTCCCAAAACTTTTGGAAGCATGTTTAAGGCCTTGTAGGCCTAAGATGAGTATGTTTTGGGTTTGTATGGAAAGTTTTTAGACGAAACAAAATTTTATAGCCCGGAACGTCATGTTTAAGCAAGTTGAGTCAGGTAATGCCTCGTATCCAGTTCTGGCTTTGAACACGGGTAAGGGGCGTTATATTTAGTGGTATCGAGCTATGATTTAGTCGATTAGGACTAGCGTAGTGTAAGCATGGGTCTAGCTATACATGCCATACGTAAGAGAACTTGTCTAATGATAGTGTGACAGCTCCTAACGTTTTAAATTGTGTTTTTATATATAGTCATGGATCCCAATCAGACTACAATGATGATGATGCGAGTAATGTCGGCTCCCGTGTAAGGGACCGTACTAGTAGAAAGTAGACCCGAGACCTTGGGTCAAGGAGAAGAGGCCCGAGAAGCCTTTCTCCATATGATGAGCAACTACACTGAGTACGTTCAAGCAAATCCTAATGCTCAACCCCTTTCACCCCTACTTATTCCTAAACCCGCTCCGGTAGCTCCTGTGAGAAGAGAAAGGCCTCCAGTCGATAAGATCTGAAAATAAGGAGCTGAGGAATTCTGGGCCGTAAGGACGATGACCTAGAAAGAGCAAAATTCTGGCTCGAGAATACCATCAGGGTATTCGATGAATTGTCAAGTATGCCTGAGGAGTGCGTAAAGTGTGCAATATCTCTCTTGAGATATTCAGCTTATCAGTGGTGTAATACCCTTGTTTCAGTGGTACCAAGGGAGAGAGTTAGCTGGGAATTATTCCAAGAGGAATTTCAGAAGAAGTATATCAGCCAGAGATTCATCGACCATAAGAGGAAAGAGTTTTTGGAACTAAAGCAAGGCCGAATGATGGTGATCGATTATGAACGATAGTTCGTAAGGCTTAGCAAGTATGCCTGGGAGTGCGTGTCTACCAAGGCTATCATGTGCAAGAGATTCAAGGACAGGCTAAATAAGGATATCCGTTTATACATTGGAGTTCTCGAATTAAAAGAATTTTTAGTGTTGGTAGATAGAGCCTGTAAGGTTGAAGAGTTGGCTAAGGAGAAAAGAAGAGCTAAGATTGAGTCTCGTGACTCGAAGAAAATATGGCTAAATAAGTCACCTAATCTTCATCTAAGAAATCGAGGGATTTTACTACTCGACCAGCTACTTCGGTCGAGTTTTCAAACTAAAGTAAGGGCAAATAGTTTTGGGGTCTAAGGCGCTAGACCACATCAGTTGCTAGTGTGGGCAACGTTCAACTGAGTAGACCGGAATGCTCGTAGTGTGGCAGGCATCATTCTGGTGCATGCCGAGTAAATGAGAAGGCTTGTTTCAAATGTGAGTCTTTAGACCATTTTATCAGAGATTACCCCGAAGTGGGCGAGAAAGAGAAGCCTTAGAATGCAAAACCAGGAAGCGCCGCTAGAGGAAGACCGCAGAGAAACCCGAGAAATGAAATGAGTAACAAGAATCCATCTAGAGAGCAGACTGCAAGAGTCGAGGGTAGAGCACCGGCCAGAACATATGCCATTCGTGCTCATGAAGAGGCATCTTCCCCTGACATAATCACGGGTACATTTTCTCTTTATGATACTCGTGCTATAGCTTTAATTGATCCGGGACCTAACCACTCTTATATTTGCATAAAATTAGTCTTTAGCATGACCATGCCTATAGAGTCTACTGAATTTGTAATAAGAGTGTCTAATCCCCTAGGCAAGTTTGTGTTGGTTGATAGAGTATGCAAAGGTTGCCTTTTGACAATTAGGAGTCATTGATTTCTGATTGATCTTATGTTATTACTGTTTGATGAGTTTGATGTCATCCTTGGGATGGATGAGTTAGTTACTCATGATGTAATCATGAATTATGGAAAGAAGTTTATTGAGTTGAAATGTGAAAATAGGGATTTTATTCATGTTGAATCAGACGTGCAAGATAAATCACCAGTAGTGGTGTCATCCTTGTTGACTTAGAAGTATTTAATAAAGGGGTACGAAGCTTACCTTGCCTTTGTGATAACTACTAAAGAGACTGAGCTGAAAATTGAGTCGGTACCCATAGTATGCGAGTATTGCTCCATATAGAATGCCCCAACCAAGTTAAAAGAGTTGAAAGCATAGTTGTAAGAACTAACAGATAAAGGTTTCACAAGACCGAGTTTTTCTCCGTGGGGTGCTTCAGATTTATTCATGAAGAAGAAATATGGTTCTATGAGATTATACATAGATTATCGGCAACTTAACAAGGTAACTATGAAGAACAAGTACCCGTTGCTGAGAATCGATGATTTATTTGATCAATTGAAGGGAGCCATAGTATTTTCCAAGATAGATTTGAGGTCTGAGTACTATCAGTTTAGAGTCAAGGACTCGGACGTACTGAAAACTGCATTTAAGACTAGGTATGGCCACTATGAATTTTTGGTCATACTTTTTGGTCTAACGAATGCCCCTGCCGTTTTCATGGACCTGATGAATCGCACTTTTTGGCCATACTTGGATAAATTTGTCGTGGTTTTCATCGATGATATATTGATCTACTCTCGGGTCGAGAATGAGCATGCCGAGCATTTGAGAACGGTTTTGCAAATTTTGAGAGATAAAAACAATTGTATACCAAGTTTAGTAAAAGTGAATTTTGGCTGAAAGAAATTGGATTTTTAGGGCACATTATCTCGGGGGATGGAATTAGAGTCGACTTGAGTAAGATTTCAGCAATTGTGGATTGGAAACTGTTGAGGAGTGTAGCTGAAGGAAGGAGTTTTCTAGGCCTAGCCGGCTATTATAGGCGTTTTGTCAAGGGTTTTCCATGATAGCTACCCCGATGATGAGATTACTACAAAAATATGTGAAGTTTGAATGGACAGAGAAGTGTCAACAGAGTTTTGAGAAACTAAAGGCGTTGTTGACTGAGGCTCTTGTTTTGGTACAACCTGAATCGGAAAGAGAATTTGTGGTTTAAAGTGATGCATCCCTGAATGGGTTGGGTTGTGTACTTATGTAAGAGGGCAAGGTGATAGCATATGCTTCTAGACAGCTAAAGTCGTCAGGAAAAGAATTACCTGACCCATGACTTAGAGTTGGCTGCCATTGTGTTTGCATTAAAGATTTGGAGACACTATTTATATGGTGAGAGGTGTCGGATTTTTACCAACCATAAAAGCCTAAAATATTTAATGACTCAAAAAAAATTAAATTTTAGGCAACGAAGGTGGTTGGAGTTGATGAAGGATTATGATTTAGTGATTGACTACCATCCGGGAAAGACGAACATAGTCACCGATGCTTTGAGCAGAAAATCATTGTTTGCACTGAGAGCAATGAATACTCGGATGGCTTTGTTAGATGATGGTTTTATTCTAGCCGAGGGCTAGATCATTGTTTCTCCAAGAGGTTTGTGAAGCTTAGAAAGGTGATAGCGATTTACAAGCTAAAAGAGTTCTATGTGGTCAAATATTGAGTTAGACTTTCGGATAAGTCTCGATGGATGTTTGATGTTCCAAGGTAGGGTCTGTGTACCCAGAAATGAAAAGCTTATTCAGAAGATTTTGCATGAAGCACATAGTGGATGTTTAACTATGCACTCTGGTAGCACAAAGATGTACAATGACTTGAGGAAGTGGTATTGGTGGCCTAGTATGAAGAAAGACGTTTCCGAGTTTGTGTCGAGATGCCTAATTTTTCAACAAGTGAAGGCTGAACACCAAGTACCTTTGGGTCTACTTCAGCCCATTATGGTTCCTGAGTGGAAGTGAGACCGTATTACCATGGACTTCGTGATGGGTTTACCATTGACACCAAAAAAGAAAGATGCGGTATGGGTCGTGGTTGATAGACTCACGAAGTTACTGAGTTTAGACCTTATGAAGTTACCAAGAGGATAGGACCGGTAGCTTATCGTTTGGCCTTTCCACCTGAGCTAGTAAAGATTCATGATGTTTTCCACATATCACGTATCCAATATCCCAACCTTTTCACCGGTAAGATTTTGGGGACGAAAATCCTTAAGGGGGGAGGATTGTAACAGCCTGATTTAGGGGCTAGTCAGAACAGTGATCTCAGGATCACTAATTCGGGGTCAGAGAAAATTTAGTTTAATGTTATTTTATGAATTAGAGTATGAATATATATGTAACACCCTAAACCCGGCCTAAGAGTCTAGACCGAATTTAGAATGCTACATTGATCACCGAAGCGATTGTAGGAAAAATTTAACAAAAACCAATCGTTCAAAATTCCATTTCTAAAACTAATTATCTCAAAATAAACCAAAATGTTTATCTGTTTAAAAATACCGTTCGCAACTGTAAACCAATCATAATGTACGAACAAGGTTTAAACCGTATTGGCACTATAGTGTTATAAATTTTTACAGTTCAAAACCAAATGTCAAAAACCAGAAAACACAAACTGCTCAATTGTTGTTCAAGTAACTGTCTGAGACCTCTGCGTACTGAGTCCAGCATCCAGAATCCAGAATTGTACCTGAAAAGAGCAAACAGAAGAGGGGGTGAGCTACATGAGCTCAATGTGAGATCAAACCAGCTAAACTACAGAAGTAGAAACAAAAAACTAGAAGCAATTCAGAACTAGAACATATTTACAAACAGAGGACAAGTAAGCGAATTCACCTCAAACCAAACATACACCATATGTAACTCTACAGTCATATGGCCTAATCAGACACATTAGTAGAAATTCTCAATAGTTAAAACTTAGGCCTAAGCCCTTTCTAGAATCAGAATCGGTTTGGCCTTAGCCCATCACATAAGGTTCTCTTAGGCACGAGTGCCTTTCGATCGAACAATACAATCAGATATTTTAGTCAATCAAACATCCAAATATTTTAGTCCGTACCACCAACACACCATGTGGGGATAAAATCAACCCACCCATCCCTACACTCTAAGTAGGACCTCGAAAAGCCCATCTAACCTTATACTCCCTATGATGTCATCCGGGTTTCCCAAAAACGATGATCATCAGCATTGTCCTCGACCCTCAGGGAATTGGGGCCGCCCTCGACCCTCTAAGAATTGGGCTTTCAGAATGTAGATAACTGCCAAATCATAAATTACATAGCAAAGCTAGCGTATAAGTTACAGATGTGCGATGAAGCGCCAGATCAAATATTAGTGCGTGCTAACGTACATCTTGATCTGATGCAATGCGGGTGGTGCGTGGCGTAGCTAAACCGGTAATCCGCTATACCGTTATAATGTCATCTCGAGTTGCTAAACAGCGATAATCATGATATCGAATGCGTAAATCTCCTTCTCTTCAACATCCCACCCAAAATAGGCAAAATGAATGCGCCAGATCAAATATTAGTGCGTAAGCGTAGCTAACGTACATCGATGGCATTTAATTTGATCTGATCCAATGCGGTAATATGCTATCTGGATGAATTACGTGTGAAGGTGAGACTCTAATTCGCTTGATGGCGAAGAAGATGACCGAGGGCGAAGTTCCCAAATCCACAAACCACGATCCTTTTAGAACAACATTTTTCTTCACTTTTAACATCTAAACACTCCAAAGCGATGGGGTTAGAAGAAGAAAAGCCAAGTGATTTGAGAGAGAATAAAACCAAGAAACGTCCAAAAAGAAAAAAAAAGAAAAAATAAAAATAATAAATAAAACCCAACATATATTCAACACATAATTTAATAATTATAACTAATATCATATAATACCATAAATAAACATTTGTAATTAATACTAAAACAAAACAAAATAAAAGACACTCCACAATTGCGCATCCAGCTACTCGAACCTAGAACCTCAAGGTATGCTAACACTCACACCACCACTAGACCAGCAGGCCCATTCTTGTCACTAAATTGCAAAACTAAACTTACGTGTGCAACCTCCTCACTGTCCTACACTAATACCCAGAACTTCTAGGCCCAAAATTCGGGGTGTTACAATTCACCCCTCCTTAAAGAAATTTTGTCCCCGAAATTTCCAACTATCAGAAAAGTCATAGAACCAAACTACACCACTACACTTCCGCTGCACATTCTAATTCCAAAATTCACCTCTTAGACACATCCAGGACACATAACTACTGAAGCATATGCATAATTGTCTACATACAATTTCAATGCTCAAATAATCACATCCATACATGCTTAACCATACCTGGTTCAAAAGCACCAAGGACAATCTCGAACCCGATGCTAATTAGATCCACATCTAAGACATGCTCCTGACTTCCTCCGACATTCACCTGGATGACACCTTTTACAATGCTCGTAAGTAAAAAAGTTCAGAGCGTTTTAACTCGATTCACAGAATGAGTCTCCTACTTCAGATGACTGTGACCATTCTTTTTCCCACAGTCCACACACTTAGCCTAGAGCGTTTCACTAATCTCCCTTATCCTAGCTCCAAACTCTTCCTCTACCACCTCCCTCACTACACGCGTCATTGCCTCAGTACCAACCTCTGGGTTATCGCTACCCAGGGCTGGCGAACTCACATTGGCTACTGGTTCCTGAATAGTTTAACACCCCAGAAGAGTAGACGACTCAGCACAATCCTGCTTACCCTCAAATTCCATGTGTGTCGTATGGCTAACTCTGAAAATATACATTTTCAGAACACACACAAAATAAATACAAAAATCTAAATGTTCAACTATCACAATTTAGAATTCCTACCTGGACCAGCATCGAAGTCTCAGATAGGTCTTTTCCGTAAATCACTTTAAAAAATTCAAACCATTTCAATTTCCTATGGTACAGCTTTTCAATCATTTTTCAAAATCATTTATTTACGCACACGTCCACATAGAAATCACAGGCTGAGTTTTTATAAACTTGGCTTGATACCACTAAATGTAACACCCTAAACCCGACCTAGAAGTCTAGACCGAATTTAGAATGCTACATTGATCATCGAAGTGATTGGAGAAAAATTTTAACAAAAACCAGTCTTCGAATTCCATTTCTAAAACTAATTATCTCAAAATAAACCAAAACGTTTATCTATTTAAAAATACCGTTCGTAACTGTAAACCAATCATAATGTACGAAAAAGGTTTAAATTGTACTGGCACTATAGTATTATAAATTTTTACACTTCAAAACTAAATGTTAAAAACCAGAAAACACAAACTGCTCAATTGTTGTTCAAGTAACTATCTGAGACCTCCGCGTACTGAGTCTAACATCCAGAATCCAAAACTGTACCTGAAAAGGGAAATAGAAGAGGGGGTGAGCTACATGAGCTTAGTGTGAGATCAAACCAGCTAAACTACAAAAGCAAAAATAGAGAACTAGAAGCAATTCAGAACTAGAACATATTTACAGATAGATGACAGGTAAGTGAATTCACCTCAAACCAAACGTACACCATATGTAACTCTACAGTCATATGGCCTAACTGGACATTGTAATAGAAATTCTCAGTAGTTAAACCTAGGCCTAAGCCCTTTCCAGAATCAGAATCGGTTTCGCCTTAGCCCATCACATAAGGTTCTCCTAGGCACAAGTGCCTTTCGATCGAACAATACAATTAGATATTTTAGTCAATCAAACATCCAAATAATTCAGTCAAACATCCATTCAAATTCAATCACCGTATGACATTCAGTCATAGTGTCAATCAGATGTATATGAGTACAAATAAGTTATAAAACAACCCACCCATCCCTACACTCCAAATAGGACCTTAAAAAGCCCATCCAACCTTATACTCCCTATAATGTCATCCCGGGTTTCTCGACAATGATGATCATTAGCATTGTCCTCGACCATCAGGGAATTGGGACTTCCCTCGACCCTCTAGGAATAAGGCTATCAGAATGCAAATAACTACCAAATCGTAAATTATGCGACAAAGCTAGCGTATAAGCTGTATTGTGTAATATGGTAGCCCGTGGTACAAATGACTAGTAGGAATTGCCAGATCAGATATTGGTACATAGCATAGCTAACGTACATGTGGTACACTGCAATGCGGTAATCTGCTATACCGATGAATTGCAGTGAGACTGTCAGATCAGATAGTGGTACGTAGCATAGCTAACGTACGTGCAGTACAGTGCAATGCAATATTCCGTTATACCGTTATGATGTCATCTCGGGTTGCCTAAAAATGATAATCATCCGTGTTGTCCACGACCCTCAATGTATTGGGACTATCAGAATACAGATAAACTGCCAAATTGTAAATCTCCCTTCTCTTCAACGTCCCACCCAAAATGGTTTTATGCAAATATATGAATGCATATATATGTATGTAGTCAGATGAACACAATCAAAACAACAATTACAGATAGTTAATTCCTCCAATTAGTCAGTTACAGAATTAGATATGTGCACATTCACCACTCAAGTTCAGTATTGGGCTTATCACACAACCAACCAAAATTTGCACACATAAGTCGAAGTCAGAATAGAATCATAACTACCTTTGCTAAAGCTTAGCCAAGGGTTGAAACACACAGAGTCACGATGGCATTCGATTTGCCCAAAAATCAGCATCTGGCGAGTTAGGGCCACTCGCCCGTGTGCTCCAGTCGTGTGGAGTAGTCCAGGCCATGTGAGGATCCAAACGCCCGTGTGAGGGGTGGCACATGCTCGTGTGGTGCAAGGGCACAACCATGTAAATAGGGCATGTAACTCACTGTCCAATTTTGATAAAATCATGTAGAGGGCAGACACGGCCATGTGAAGGTGTCACACACTCGTGTGGCCATAAGACACGGTTGTGTGTCCTATAACACATGCCTGTGTGAAATCCCTAAATTCTCAAATCAGTCATACGGCCATGTGGCCAGGCCATGTGACCCCAAAAGCCTATTACTCTAATTCCCAATCTCACACGCCCGTGTGCCCGAGGGACACGGCTGTGTGAAAGTCGATAAAAATCCCCAAATCAACCACACGGTCGTGTGGCACCCAATAGGGCCCGAAAACCCTAATTCCTAAATCCACATGGCCGTGTGCCTCAGCACACACCCGTGTGGCCATCAAGGAGGTGACGAAACCTCTCCAAAATAACCTCGAAAACCCCGTTTAAGCTACAGTAACAGTCCCTAACCCTTGCCCTATCAACATATGTCAGAGAACAATGTTTTTCCTTCACTTTTAACATCTAAAAACTCCAAAACGACATGGTTATTGTATAGTTATGAAAAGTCGAAGGGAAGGGATTCGCAACACAAGATAGCAAGCGATTTAAGAATGGAAGTAGTAACTAGATTAGAATCCCACTCCTGTTTTGACGGCGAAGAAGATGATTGAGGAGCGAAGTTCTAGAATCCACAAACCGCGATCGTTTTAAGAAGAAGAGAAAAGCACATAGAGAATAAAACCAAGAAACGTCCAAAAAGAAAAGAAAAGAAAAAATAAAAAATAAATAAAACCCAACATATATTCAACACATAATTTAATAATTATAACTAATATCATATAATGCCATAAATAGACATTTATAATTAATACGAAAATAGAACAAAATAAAAGACTCTCCACCATTGTGCAGCCAGCTACTCAAACCCAGAACCTCAAGGTATGCTAACACTTACACCACCACTAGACCAGCATGCCCATTCTTGTCACTAAATTGCACAACTAAACTTATGTGTGCAACCTCCTCGCTATCGCTACACTAAAACCCAGAACTTCTAGGCCCAAAATTCGGGGCATTACAATATAAGTGCATGAAAATTTTGGTGCTTTAATTTTAGCGATTTCAAGCTTAATCGCGAAAAAGGACTAAATCGCATAAAGTGCAAAAGTTCTATTTTATAAGCTAAAGGTACCTAATAGCCATAGAATATTAATTTAGGGTCTTTAAAGTGCAATTAAACCCCTAAGAATAGAGTGGCCAGCCATAGGAGACAAAAATTGACAAAATTGGTCAAAGTTGGTAAAAGTTGGTGACTAAATTGACTTGTATTAATAAAATAAAGAAAGAAAAGATATCATCTTTTCTTCTTTCCATCACCACTGAATATTAGCAGCAAAGAGCGGTTTGAAAACTAAAAATTTTTAGCAAGCTTTCTTCCTAACAAGTAAGTGATTTTAATGGTTTTTCTTGAAAATGGTTATACTTTTAGAATCCCCAGAGCTTACGCTTTCTAATAAGGGGACTATCTTGCAATATGGTGAAAATATTAGAGTTTTTCCATGAGAGATTTCAATGTTATTTTCTGCATTTTTATGGAAGAAAATGAGTCTTAGTTGTTAGATGAACAACTTTTGTGAAAGTTGTTGCCATAAAAACACCTAAATGAACCTTTTTGTAAAGGTTGTAAAATTGGTAGTAAAATGTGTTAAATATTGGGTTTTGATGATAGCCATAAGAGAAATAAATATTTACCTAGGCTCATTAAAGGTAGAAATTTGATTAGAATTGATTTTCGGGCTTAGGGGTGACATGGTCATTTTGTCAAAGTGTAAGGGTAAAATAGTAATTTTGCCAAAGCACGATTATTAAAATGCTTTTATTAATGTGATGATTGACACAAGATAATTTTCTATTATGGTGCAAGAAGAACCAAGAATCAACCTTGATCGGGGCAAGAATAAAGTCTTGGACTAGATTGAAGATCTAGCTCATTTTGAAATTGAGGTAAGTTTATATGTGATAAATTCAACATTTATGCTAGCATGTTTGAGAATGTTTGATGTTATAATGATACATGATGATCTATGAAATTAAGTATTTGGTATTGAATGAGAAAGTTGAGATGGATAAGGTCCTATGTAAGACCATACCGGGGACATGGCCTCGGCACCGAATTGAGATCCCGTATAAGACCATATTTGGGTTATGGCTTCGGCATTGAATATGAAAAAGCAAATAAGACCATATCTAGGATATGGCATCGATATTGATGTGAGGTATCATATAAGACCATATTCGGGATATGACATCGATATTGACGTGAGGTTCGTATAAGACCATATCCTGGATATGGCATCGATGTTCAGAGATGATCCATGTAAGACCACATCCGGGATGTTGTAACATCCCAAAAATTAGAGGTTTGTCATATTTGTTGCATGTTATGCTAGCTCTGCTGGTTAATTGAAGGTGTTTAGGGGCTCTAGGAAGGCCTGGGGTCAAGGCCAAACCTTGGGAAAATTTTGGTTTTTGGGCACTTTAAGGGAGAGGACTGTTGGAATCAAGGCTTAAAGGATATTGTTGGTGTTGTGCTAACACAAGAGAGCCTACGGTGGAGTGGAGGTGGCGTCAACAGGGAAGCAAGGGAAGTGGGGTTCGAATCCTACAAGCAGCATATGGGGAATTTTATTTTTGTGCTCAGGAAAGGAGGAAGTTGAGTGGAGACCAAACTCTACAAGGTTGGTTGGAGACTTGGTCAAGTATTTCAAATGAGTGAAGGGGAGTAAGTGTAGGAGAGAATCATGGAGTGAATCTTGGGATATGGAGAGTGGACGTGTTTGGCTGAAAATGGGGAAGTGCTTAGGGAGCATATTCGGTCATGTGTGTGTAGGGTGCCGTTTTGCTCAATTCACTTTTGGAAAGTAGTGTTGCATTTCTGACCTTATCATTTCGGGTCTTTTCTACTCATTTGTGCTATTACCGAATTCCTCAGTTCTTTTTTCTCATACATTTGGTTTTCACACTTTGTTTGCTTTTTGTTTGTTAGCTAATCACCTTGGCCGAAACTCACCCTCCATCTCCTTCCATTTGCGTTTTCTTCTACACCAAAGTTAAAACCCCTACTCCTTTGTCTTCTCTAGTCTCTTCCTCGTTAGCCGAATCTACTTTGTTATTCGACTCTTTTGTGATCAACGTAATGCTTCTTTCCCTTTGGTTCTTTTCCCTTCTTTTCTGTTTCTTATTTATTTTCTCTCTGGTACAGTCGAATCTCTCACTCTACCTCTTTTTCTCTAAGGCCGAATCTAAATACTCCTCTCTATCTCAGATCTTGTTTGTTCCTTTGTGAAGCCGAGACTCTTGTTGAGCAATTGTCGAATCTGTAGCACTTTGGTAAGTTTATCCATGGTCAAATAAGGGAAAGGATGGTTGTTTCTTTCTCTACCTTCTTTTTCTTATTTTGTTTTCTCTCTTGTTCTCTCCTAAAAGCCGAAACTCTCTTTTGGACTTTTGTAGCTAGGCCGAATCTATTGAAGGGTTAGTATACCCTCTCGTCCTTCTTCTAATCTTTGGTTTTTAAAGTTGGTTGGTAAGTAGGGTAATGGCCGAATGTGGGTAAGGGGTTTTTTATTATTCAGTTGGTTCTTACTCAAGCCGAATGGCTATTTGTGTTCTTTTGTGGTCATGATTAAGGGAGTTGCTAACATCTGTTTTTGGTGCCAAACACTACTGGGGTCTCGAAGTGCTTAAGTCGAGGGCCAACTGAGCACCTATCCCTTGCAGTGGAATTCTTGGAATGTTGGTAAGTGATGTAGATTATTAATCAATCTCAATATTTAGAAGAAGTTGCATTAAGAATTTAGACTAACTATTAGTCAATATGGATCTCAGGTATTCTAGAAATAGTGCCGAGTATCACAAATTGTAACCAGGTGTGTAATCTCACACCCTTCTGAATGATTGCACATGGTGTTATGCGGATCGGCCAAAAGCCAAAAAGCCAAAAATTGGCATCCGTGACCCCTCGAGCGTGCGAACGCTTGTAGTGGTAAATCAAGATATGAATCATGACGTTAAGCTATTCAGAGTGTCACGAACACTCTCGTGATACTGAGGCTGTAACGGGCCTAACTGGGCCGAAACGAGCCAAATGGGCCCAATGGGCTATCCGGCTCACTTGGGCAAAACTATTGGCAAACTAGCAAATGATAGGCCCAAATGTGAAATCTAAAAATTTGAAATCGAAACCATGCGTTTCAGGCTACACAAGCGTGTGGGCCCGTTTGGGCCTAAAATAAATTTTGGGCCAATAGTTCCGTAGAGACCCAAAAGGGTTCCATGTCGCTCGAGGCAACAGTAGGCCTTTGGAAGGGCCGTTAAATACAAAATTACCAAAATACCCTTGAGGGTAAAATTACCAAAATACCCCTGGAGGGTAAATTACTAAAATACCCCTAGAGGGTAAATTACTGAAATACCCATAGAGGGTAAATTGTTGAAATACCCTTGGAAGGGTAAATTACCGAAATACCCCTGGAGGGTAAATGATCGTTATACCCCTAGTGGTAGTTTAAGTGATATATGTGTGACATTTATATGATTGATTATGATTGTGACATACTGCATACATGAATATTTATGTCACGACATTATGCATTGGGTTGGGTTTGATGGTCGGAGGAAGTATATTCTAGTGGCTCTGCCACATATTTTGGTGGCTCTGCCACAATCTGTATAGTGGCTATGCCACGTATATTCTGTTATACTAGTGGCTTCGCCACAAATTCTATGATTAGTAGCTTGTCTGCCTTATTGGTGTGTAGTGAATGGGTGGGTCGATTTAGAAATCCCCACAAGTGTGTTGGGATGGTACGGGTGGTGTGTAACGGATGGATTATTAGGTTGGGCTATATACTCTGGTTGCATTATCATGTTTATAGGGCTAAGGCCCAGATTATTACCGAATAGGTCTTCGACCCCATCTACTTTTGCATGGGTTTAGGCCTAGTTTGCTTCCGTTGGGCTTCGGCCCAGTCTATTTTTGTATTGGCTCGGGCCCAGTTAATGACCGACTATGGGATTACACATTGAGTTCTCATAACTCACCCCTCTACTTTAACCTTGCAAGTGATCCCCAGCATTAGAGGATTTGGAGTGGCGGAGGACTCTGTGGTGGCCATGCATCGGGAATATTTCTCGTGAACTTAGTAAATTCAATTTTACCTTATTTCAAGTTTATTTATTTTGGGTTAATAGTTTGTAATAAGGCCATTGGTTTATTTTCTTTTAAGTTTTCATTAATAACTATTAAACTTATAAATACGTGGTTTTCATGAAACGACAATAACTGTTTTCAAAATATCACATCTTCGTAATTCATTGAATCTGATTTCTGTTACAAACAAGTTTTCAGAAATAATAACAATAACGTTTTTACAAGAAAACAATAAAGACAAATCAAATTTTCACAAATAACAAAGCTCGAAGTTTCAAGGAGAATACGAACTTTTAAACGAACGCGCAAGTTTTTAAAACAACCCTTCTATGTGACATGCTAGATCCGATCATAACGTCTAGGCTGGGTTTGGGGTGTTACAGATGTGGCATTGGCTTTGTGTTTATTTTAATGATAATGAATATGCATCTATAAGTATCCTTAGTTATTTATTGGGATAAATAGATTTGCTTGGAAATAGAAATGAGAATTATATTAAAGTTATATGAATGAGTGAATACAGGTACCCGTGAGAAAATTCACGAGGAATGTTTACGATATGTGTCACGGTATGTTCTAGATAAGAACAAGTACGAGTAAGTATGGCAAAGTGCTTATGACTTTGTATGGTTATCTAATGCTATGGATTGATGTCATTATGAGCTTATTGTTGCTATTTATTTTCATGCAAACTTACTAAGCTTTGTGCTTACCCCTCTCATTTCCCTTTTCCTTGTAGTATTGCCAAAATAATTCAGGGATCATGGGAAGTAGGAGTTCAGAAATCACACTATCAACATCACTTTGGTATAACAATTTAGACTTATTTTGAGTATGGCATATATAGGACTTGGTATTTTGTTAGGTCGTAATTTTTAACCAAAGTGTTGGCTATGTATGTTATCAAAGTCATTTTGTAAATGGTCATCGGAAATGGGCCATCACTTGTTAAGTATATATATATTCAATGATAATGAAATTATGAAGTTTATACTTGTGTGAATGGTTTGAATTGAGTTCTTGGATGTGCCTTTGGGTCATGAATGATGTTTATATGAGTTGGAGTTAGTATGTCTACTATGCAGGGTGGAATTTGGCTTGGAATATAGCCTTTTTATGTCCACAAGGGTAGACACATGGGCATGTGTCTAGGTCGTGTGGGACACACGGTCAGCCCCATGGGTGTGTCGATCGACCGTGCATCCCTTACATGCTAGGTTTACTAAGTCAAGATGCTCAATAGTAAACACGGGAGAGACAAGGCCGTGTGTCTCAGTCGTGTGGGAGGCACGACCTTGGACATAGGTGTGTGCCCAGGTCGTGTGAAGTCTGCACTTTAAATGTGGAATTTAATTCAGCACACGTTCTTAGGACACGGGCCTGTGCCTTGGCCATGTGACCTTAGTGAGGTGATGACGTCATAAATAGAATGCTAAGGTTTTGGCACACGGGCTAAGACACGGGCGTGTCAAGGCCGTGTGAGGGACACGGGTTAAGGGCACAAGCGTTTTTCTGGCCGTGTGAAATAAGTCAGTGTCGACCACGACTAAAAAACACGGGCATGTTTCAAGGGTACATGGGCGTGTCCCTTAAGCAACACGGGCGTGTGGCCCCTGTTTAGGCAAAATTTTTCTAAGTGCGTAAAAGTTTTTGATTAATTCTCAAAACTTTCCGGAAGCATGTTTAAGGCCTCGTAGGCCTAGGATGAGTATGTTTTGGGTTTTTATGGAAAGTTTTTAAGACGAAACAAAATTTTATAGCCCAAAATGCCATGTTTAAGCAAGTTGAGTTAGGGAATGCCTCGTATCCGGTTCTGGCTTTGAACACGGGTAAGGGGAATTACATGTGCAATGTTATATGATATATGTATGGGATATGGTGAGGTTTGAAATGAGTAAGTATGTTTATGAGGACTTGGATTGTTTTTATTAAGTAAGTAATGTTCTTGATTGATAAAGATGTGTTATGATGTATATTGTTTTCATATAGACTTACTAAGCTTAAAGCTTACTTCCTTCTCTTTTACCTTATTTTATAGTGTGAAGAGCCAGCTCGGGATATGGAGATAATCAGAAGATCATCCATACTACCAGCACATCTTGGTATAGTTAGATTTAGCATTTTGAATATGTCTTGTATAGGGACTAGACTTAGTTGAATGTCATATTGTTTTGGCCAAATGTGTTGGCTCATTCAAGGATGAATTCTTTTGTATAAGGCCATAGTTGATGGCTCTTTCTTATTAATCTATGAAATGATGAGGTTATTCATGAATGTGAAAGTTGCATGGTTGATTTACTTGGTTTAATTATGCATGAATGAGTTGATGGTTTGGTGTGATTTATGTTTTTAGGGTGGTAGAAAGAGCTTGGCAAATAGCTTTGTTCTTGTCACACGGGTAGACACACGGGCGTGTGTCTATACCGTGTGTGACACACGGTTAGCCTCATGGGCGTGTGGTTAGGCTGTGTGTCTCCTTGCATGCTAGGTTGGCAAGTCAGTATGCTCAGTACTAACCACACGGGCAGAGACACGACCGTGCATCTCAACCATGTGGAAGACACGGCCATGGTACATGGGCAAGTGCCCAGGCCGTGTGAAGCCTTCACCTGAATTAGGAATTTAATTCGCCACATGGTCGAAGGACACGGCGTGTGCCTTGGTCGTGTGACATTTATGGGGTGATGACGTCAAAAACAGAATGTCAAGGTTTTTGCACACGGGCTAAGGCACGGGCTTGTTGTGGCCGTGTGAGGGACAGGTCTAGGGACACGGGTGTGTGTCCGGCCGTGTGAAAACCCTTGTGGGTTCGACATGAGAAATAAATCAACACGGGTGTGGAAAACGAGCATGTGAAGTTCCACACAGCGTGTCCTTTCCTCCACACGGGTTTGTGGACTGTTTGATGAAAATTTTCTAAGTCCTTCTAGAGATCTTTAAAAGAGTTAGATTTGATCCCCGAACCATTCCTAATGTGTGATTTAGGCCTCGTAGGCTTGTTTAAGAGGTGTTATGAAAAGTTTTAATTTTGAGTGGAAAGTCATGTCTCAGTTTTACATAATTGCTTGTGTATAAGTCTAGTAATGCCTTGTCCCCTGTTTCGGCGTAGAATACGGGTAATGGGTGTTACAGTAAGGAAAATAGAATTTTTATTGAATAATATGAAAGGAATAAAGGCTAAGCTTTTTGGGAGAGGGAGTGTTTACAAAAAAGATGTGTCAAATTTGTGTCACTCCATCCCCTATTTATAGTACTAGGAAACCTAATGTAACAGCCCGATTTTAGCTAAATCAAAATAGTGGTTTCGAAACTAAAAATTTGATGTTAGAAAATTATTTTAATATTATTTTTGGTGTTTACAGCATGATAGCATGTATGTGTTAAAATTTCGTGAGCTAATTTTATCGTTTAATTGCTCAATTTGAGAAAAAAGTACTAAATCGTGTAAAGCGTAAAATTTGAGTTCTAATAGTTAAAAGTATTAAATAGCTATGAAATTAAATTGTGGGAGTCCTTATGTTGAAATTGAACCATTTTTAAGGTTAGTGGACATTTATGTCCATGGTTTATGTGTTATATATTAATGTTTTATTAAGGTTAATATGGTAATTCATAAATAAAGGTTAATAAAACAAAAACAAAATGAATATTTGTCCATCTTTCTTCCAAATAGCCGAATATTGAAGAGAGAAGAAGCCATTGTTAGGTTTCATTCGGCTATTGCTTTCCTAGTTGATTAAGGTATGTTTTGAGCTCGATTTTTGATGATTTTTACGTTTTTTGAGATCTTTGCTTCGTGTTCTAGCTAGCTCGTACCTTTAATTTTGGAACTATTCTCGTACCTTTAATTTTGGAACTGTTAAAGATTTTAAGAGTTTCCATTGATGAGCTTATGTGTTCTTTGGTGTTTAAAGATGAAATATGAATTTTTGATGATAGATTTTCATGTTTTGTAAAGTGATTTTTGATGAAATTGCATAATAAGGATTAAATTGTGAAATATACAAGTTGAGTGGTTGAAATGTGAAATAAATGAAAGTTTTGGGCTGCTAGGAACCTATGTGTAATTTGGCCAAGCTTGGCTTTAATGAAATTATGTGAATTTTATGTATTTGTGAAATAAGGACTAAATTGATTAAATATGAAAATTTAGGGGCTAATATGTAAAAAGGAAAAATATGTGTTTTGGACTAAATTGAAAGAATATAAGATTGAATAAGTTAATTTTGATCATATTTTGATCAAGGAAAGAGGAATCCAAAATTAGATCGGGGGAAAAATAAGGCTATCGAGTAGTTGATCCGATCCGTCAAATCCGAATACGAGTTAAGTTTGTATGTGAAAATTTCATTATAAATATACGTTAAATGCTTTGATATTGAATAAATTGTGCTTATGAGATACTGATAATGTTTGAATTGTGAATACAACTCTACGGATATGTTCGACGATGAAATCGACAAGTGTAAATTCCCGGTTGAACCTTAGGAATAGGTTAGGATGCTAGTGACATGTCATTAGGTTATTGTGTTGGCTTTGGCCACGAGATCGACACTATGGGTGCGAATGATACCTTGATTTGGCTACGGGCCATGGTATAGGTATTTTTGAGAGGAGTTACCTTGATTTGGCTACGGGCCATGGTATAGGTACTCTGGGATAAGTTACCTTAATTTGGCTTTAGGCCATGGTATAGGTACTTATCGATTGAGATCTTTGAGTATTTGACTTCTATTCCCAATGATTCAACGGGTAAATGAATGATGTGGTTGAGAAAGAGGTTAGTACGAGACGATATAGGTATGTATAGAACCTATTCGAGTATTAAATAGAGAAAGTTCAATGAGCTTATATTTGAGACATGAGAAAGGTTTGTAGTTATTGTGTTTATGATTTTGTCATATGTAATTGGTTGAATTACATTTATTAAATGAATTGAGTTATTCACTTGTAAACTTACTAAGCTATGAAGCTTACTTTGTGTTATTTTTTCTATGTTTTATAGTGAATCAAGGTTAGCTCGAATCTAGGAGTCGTCAGGAACATCATTGCACTATCGGACATCTATTTGGTACTTTTGAGTTATGTAAATATGATATATGGCATGTATGGGCCAGATGTGGTATTTTGTTTGTAATTATAGCCATGAGTTTTAGCTTGTAAATTGTATATGTTTTAGTTTGTATATATAGCCATGAGTGATAGGTTATTTTGGTATGTTTTGCATGAATATGCTTATGGTTTTAGAGTTGCTCAACTAGTTACATTTTGAGTTGGGTAATTGATCTATAAGGTGTGATTGGAGTTGATAATTTGAGTAGTTATGTGCTTGTGAAATTGTGCTTGATGATATAAGTATGGAATGGTTATTTTATTGAATTGTATATGTGAATTTAGGTATGAAATTAGATGGCAAATTATAGCATATTTGAGATTGGTATTGATGGTAATTGGATTCATATTAATGTCTTAAAATGGTACCAATTTGGTTGTTTAGGTGAGCATGAGTAAGGGTGACAAATTGGCCTTGCAAATGGCCAATTTTTGTCTACACGGGCAGAGACACAAGCGTGTGTCTTAGTCGTATGTGACACACGGTCATGATACACGGCCATGTGTCCCCTGGTGTTGAAATTGAATTTAATTCAATCTACTCCACACGGCCTCACACACGGGCATGTGATTGGCCATGTGGCACAAGTCAATATACCCCTTACATGGCACACGGCCTAGCACATGGGCGTGTGACTTGGCCGTGTTGCATAAGTTAGTACACCCTATAGTTTTGGTACGGCCTAGCACACCGGCGTGTGTGGCAATTTCTAAGGGCACACAGGTTAGACACAGACGGGCGTATGGTTGGCCGTGTGACCCAAGTCAATATGTATGCCTTGTTTTCACATGACCTGAGACATGGGCGTGTCTGGAGCCGTGTGAGGCACACGGCCTATTCACATGGGCGTGTGACCTCTGTATGGATGAAAATTTTCTAAGTTTTCCAAAAATTTTGTATGTTATCAGTTTAGTCCCGAACCACTTCTAGAGCATGTTTAAGGCCTCGTAGGCTCTTCTAAGGGACAATGTGATTTCGTTGAATGGTCTTTGAGTATGAATGCACAAATGTATGAGTATTGTATGTTAAATGATGTGTATTGATGGGTAATACCTCGTAACCCTATAATGGGTTAGGGGTGTTACACCTAGTCTATTCCTAATTAAATTCTAAAAGATAAATATAAATAAATAAAGATAATTAAAGATAAATAAAGATAAAAGCTAAAATTAAATCTAAATAATAATCTTTAACAATTATCCTAATATAATTAAAAATTAAATAGAGTCTTGTGTTTATAAAATCTCTTCTTTGCACTTTTTCCCTTAAGTTTCCCATACTTTGCATTTTCGGCACCACTTCTTTCCTACTTCGCATGCTGGCCCATTTTATCTTTACATTCACGATTTTTGCCCCCAAATGTCCTTTTTCCTTTAATTTAGTCCCTACAAGATAAAAAACCATAAACAGCTCAAATTAGTAGGATCATACTCAAAATAAATATGTAATTAATACATAAAAATATGTCATTCTAGAGTATTATCATGAGCGAAATGCTGGCTTAAGTCCATATATAGATCTATGTAATTTGCAAAATTTTATGGTCATTTCCTTTAGCTATATATTTGGT
Organism: Gossypium rotundifolium; assembly: GCA_025506655.1. Lineage (NCBI taxonomy): Eukaryota > Viridiplantae > Streptophyta > Magnoliopsida > Malvales > Malvaceae > Gossypium > Gossypium rotundifolium. The sequence goes on along the minus strand of CP106729.1, from coordinate 134,450,904 downwards.
GGGTTGCATCATGTAGATTCTCTCTTCAAGATAGTCGTTCAAGAACACTATTTTGACATCCATTTTCCAGATTTTGTAATCAAGAGTCAGCTGTAATGGATAGCAATATGCCGATTGACTTGAGCATGGCAACCGAAGAGAAGGTTTATTCGTAATTGGTACCTTCTTTCTGAGTATAACATTTTGCTACAAGTCTGTCCTTGTAAGTTTCCACTTTTCCATTTGTATTTCTTTTTTTTCTTATAGATCCACTTACACCCTATGGGTTTTATCCCTTTCAATAAGTTTACAAGTTTATATATTAAGTTGGGTTGCATAAAATCCATTTAAGATTTCATAGCTATTTCCTAGAGCTTGGAATTAGCACTCTGCATGGCACATCAAATAAGTGGGTCATCATCTTCCTATTCAGTGACCTGCCATGATTTATCATGTTATTTATTATCCCCTTTTACATAATTATAGCATGTTTAATAATAAAATCAATTCAATTTAGTAATAATTTATGTTTTTAGAGTCTAAGTAGTACAAGTATGATTTTTAGTAGTTATTAGGTTATGTTACAACTGATAAACTTTATGTGATTATGTAAGATAGATCAAGAGCTGAAAATGCAATTTTGGGGTCAAAACTGCTACCAATGTCGTGACAACAAATCATGGAAGTCGTGACATAGAAGACAGATGCTAGGAAGAGACAAAATAAAGTTCACATTGTGATGAAGAAGTACTCGACGTAAGGAGTTTTCGAAGTATTTCAGCGCTACTATATACGCCAAAAGACATGGTAAAAGAGTTCACCAGTGTGTTTGGCGAACTTGCAACTTGTTTGATGAACTAGTGTCCACTAGTTGAGTTGCGAACTTGGGGTTTGCTAGTGAAATATTGAGTCAGACTCGAATTAAGAAATAAAGATTTGGTATATCTAAGGATACTTTATGTAATAACCCGTTTTTCAATGGTGTCAAAAGTCAAATGTGATTTTAAAAGGTTTTGTGGTTTTAAGTGGCTACTAAATCGACGAGTAAGTTCGTAAATATTATTATTTAATATTTCTAGAGTCAAATGTGATTTTAAAATAGTTTTTGATTTGATAATTTATGTTATATAAGTGATTTATTAAGTTCAAGTGGTTTTAAAAAATAAGTTATCGAGACCTTATTTTTATAAATTGAAAACCTATTAAGCATATCGAAATGAGTGGGATATAGATGGAGCCTTAAATATTTTTATAAATATTTACAAATGAAATGCATGAATTATGTGTTCATGAAATGGTGTCATTAAGGTGGTATTAAAGTTTCGTTAAGAAATTTTAACATACTTTTTCGACATGGGCAAGTGTTTTCAAGTAAGTTCTCTATGCAAGCTCTCTATGATAAGTCTCTGTGTGTGCTCCTTTGTAAGCCCATATTTGGATATATTGGTATACAAAAGGACTAGATATTGGCCATTTTAAGGTGTTATAAGGAGATTCACATATCCAACAAGACTAAGATAACTATTAAGTGTGGGTGAGAAAATGTTTAATGTTCTATGCCATTTTGATAAGACAAGTGTGAGGGAACATAGGCGATGGGGTTCATTTTATGAGGGCTTTAGACTTATTATAATTTGATTCTATTAGGTCGTGGATAGCAGAGGCAAGGTAGATGACTTGGCGAGGCTCATTCTGGACTAGATATTGGCCAACCTGGGAACATAGGCGATGGGGTTCATTTTATGAGGGCTTTAGACTTATTATAATTTGATTCTATTACCCGAATAGTTCTTTTGAAGTTTTAGCTATTTTGTTATGTGAACTATGACCTAAAATACTTTATTGTCTTTTATTATTAATAAAGTTGATGTTTCTTTATGCATATTTATTACGTTGTGTTTTGCCTTAATATGTAGGTCAGATTTACTTTGAAGTACTGTTCATGGCGACCACAAAAAATTACATGCGTACCCCTGACCTAGCGAGCCCATATTGTTATGCAAACCCTATTGAAGTATGGAAACCATGCATGCGTGATTCTTTTTTACATGCGAAGTTTGCTAAATTATGAACCTTGTTAAGTTGCAAACTCATGCTTTACGTGTTTTTATGTGAACTTAGAAAAGTATGTGAACTGCGATTATTCTGTGAAGTTGTGTTTTATGTTATACCGTGAACTCATATGTTATTTTGTTGAGTAAATTTTACTGCTATGTAATGACTTAGCATTTTACATGCTATAATTAAGTGGTGTGTTAGAAGTTAGTTTGGGAGTTAATGGAAAGTTAATTCGGTGGCTAATGTGGCACACCAAATGCGGGTTGAACCTACTCGACTGGGTTTGGGGTGTTTTATTGGTTGGTATCAGAGCTATGTTCGCTGGACTAACCATCTGACCGATAAGCTCGCCAATGTGATGAGGTGTGTTCTTCAGAATTGGCAAAGCGAGTCCACCAGAATTGATAAGGTAAGTTTGCTAAAATTTTGAAGTGTTATGTATGTGAAATTACTTGTTTGGGGTAAGGCTGGGAACAACATCACCTTTGGTTCAACCATATCTTTTGCAGGGTTACACCTCAGATCATCTCTCTTCTACTCTTCAATTAAGTAAGTAAGTTGTGTGAACTGTGTTCACGTGTAAGTTGTGTTTGGCAAATTGTGTTTGCAAGTCTGTATGTTAAATTGTGGATGCCCAGTTACGTGTGTTTGAAGTTTTACCTAAGTTAGTATCTCGTGTACATTTAGAGTGAGTAAGAATGCCTCATCGTAAAGTGAATGCGAACCGTGTGAATGAAGCTGCTAACCCCTCATAAGGTAACCGGGCTTCAGCTATGCACAAGCGACCCCACAAGGTGAACATCTTGGAAGAGTTCAGGCAATAATTGGAGCTTGTCAATGAGTTACTAGTTCCAATCCTACACCTGCAAGCCGTGGTTTGCCACTGGACCATCTATGAGCTTTCGGTGGTAGGGAATTTAATGGTGTTCAAGGAGCCGACTACACTAATGCTGAATATTGGCTTGAGGGTGTTAAGAAAATCCTTGAGCAGATGGCATGTACTGGTCAAGGGAAGTTAGGGTGCACTATGTCCCTACTCACCGATGAAGCTCATCCTTGGTGGAATACCATGAAGCAAGGAACTACTGGGGATGGAGAACGTGGGAGTTCTTCTTATGGACTTTCAAAAAAAAGTTTATGGGTAAGAAATATATGGAGGCTCGCAAGCGTGAGTTCATCAACCTTGTGCAAGGCGAGCTGTTAATGACTGAGTATGAGGTAGAATTTGTGTGACTGAGCCAATATGCATCAAAGAAGGTTTCGCAGGAGAAAGATTATTGTCAACGGTTGCATTTCGGACTACATTATGATATTCAACTTTACTTGGTGACTCATGATATTGCGAACTTCGACGAGCTTGTAGACAAAGCCAAAGCCATTGAAGATATTAAGGCTCCACGAATTAAAGTTGGAACTAGAAAGTAAATGTCTGGGCGAGTGTCTAAAAGGGACTGTGACTCGTGAAACTCTGGTAGAAACATTAAACGAAGCTTCAGGTCATACCATTTGCATCAGAAGAACAACACCCAGGATGAAAAGGAGGGTTCACACATGTTTGCGAGCTGGCCTTATTGTGAGCATTGTGAGAGAAGACATCCTGGTGAGTGTCGAAAGATGACTGGAGGTTGTTTCAAGTGTGGTTCTAAGGATCACTTGATAAAAGACTATCCAGAACGTCGAGAGGGTTCATAAGTTTAGACTGCGAACCCCACTCAAGTGCGAGCTGGTATTCGAAGAGGCAGAGGTGACAAAACAAGGCCAATTGGGCAACATACTTTAGTTGTGACCTAAGAGGAAGAGTCAGAAGGCCTCGCATGAGTTTATTCTATGAGGGAACCCTATAAGCAAGGTGCCATTGATGTTATTACAAATACCTTCACTCTTTGAACTATTCTATTAGTTTCTCTGATTGACTTTGGTTCCACATATTCCTATGTTCTAAGCGAACTTATTAGTGAACTAGGAATTTTAGTGGAAACCATAAATCAGAGAGCAACTATCACTAGTTCATTTGGGGATAGTGTGTTAGTCAATAGAGTGTACCATAGATTCCCTCTGACGGTTAAAGGTCAAGTTTTCTATACAAACTTGATGGAGTTTCCATTCTCTAGGTTTGATGTGATTTTGGGAATGGACTGGCTGATTGAAGACAAAGTTAAGATCGACTTTGGGCTAAAAAAGTTACCTTGTGAAATAGTGAGGGTCAGGAAGTTGTGTGGTTGGTGAGTGAGATTAATTTATGTCTAATGTAGACTTAGCAATGAAGGTAGAAAAGATGTTGGGTAAAAGATGTGAAGCCTATCTCGCTTTTGTGATGGGTTCATAGGATTTGACGAAAGGTGTTCGCGAGATGCGAACTATGTAAGACTTTCCTGATGTGATTTCTGATGAGTTACCTATGTTAACTCTAGACCGCGGAGTGGAGTTAGCCATAGAGTTATACCCTAGTATTACGTCAAATTTTACTGTGCCATACTGCATGACACCTAAGGGGCTTAAGGAGCTAAAGATACAACTTCAGGAGCTACTTGATAAAGGTTTCATTTGACCAAGCATATCACCTTGAGGTTCGCTAGTGTTTTTTGTGAAGAAAAAAGATGATAGTATGAGAGATAGTTTTCTAAATTTATATCAAAACAATTTTCAATTTTTCCAAATCAAAAAATGGTGTTCAATGATTTTTATTATCATGGCTAACTAAACCTAATTGCTTTATATAAACCCAGGTTAAATTCAAACGATTTCTCATTACTTTTTCTTGGTTTATTAACAAAGTTTGTGGTTGTTCTTCTTAACAATCTCATTTCTAAAGTTAGAATTTCAATTCTTTCTAAAACTGTAATTTTACTTGCTATTGCACCTAAAATGTAACACCCCAAACCCGACCTAGGCGTTAAGTCCAGATTTGACATGTCACATGAGAAAAATACATTTAAGTCCTTTTCATTCGTACGTAAAAAGAGGTATTGCTTTGTTAAAATCAAGAAAATAAGTTTGATTTAAAATATTTGATAAAATACTACTGATCTCGAAGATTGGTTGATAAATCGATAAATTTGAACTAATGCTCTTATATAACCGTGACTTTTGAAAACGAAATTTGAAAATTTGAAAGACAATTTCCGTGTTAAAAATATTTGTAAAAGTTTATTTTGAAATCCATTTGTTAATCGATTTTGGAAAACCTTTATTTAATTTTTTAGAAAATTCCCTTTTAAAACAATTTAAGCAAAATAATAAGTATATCAAACATAAAGAAAATAATAAAATACTACAGAGGCCTTATTACAACATAAAACCCAAAATAGTAAAGTGAACGAAAATAGAAATTTAAAGTTCAATATGAACCATTTCTAAAGTATGGCCTCCATCGAGACATCCATGGCCCAAGTCCACGTCACTGAGCATTACCTACAAGGGTTAAGAGAAAAGGGGGGTGAGTTACAAGAACTCAGTGCATAATCCCCTTACCATCATCCACTGGGTCGGAGTCCATTAGCAAAAACTTGGGCCTGAGCCCATAAAGCATAATCTTGGGCTTGAGCCCATTTAGTAATACTTTGGGCCTAAGCCCCTTTACAAAATAATGTATCAGTTATATCATGAGAATGTAATGCAATTCCCAAACCAATCCTAATAATCCATCTGCTACACACCACCCGTACCAACCACCACACCTGTGGGGATCAAGTCAACCCACCCCGCCAACACACCAATCGCAGGCATTAAGCCGTTTATAACAAATTACTTGTGGACAAGCCACCAGAATAACAGAATTTACGTGGCATTGCCACTATACAGATTTGTGGCAGAGCCACCAGAACTTCTCTTCAATATTATCCCATCCCATGCAAAATCATGTATATGATGCATAACAAATCATGATTTTTACAATATAACAATAATAATTTATTTGGATATTTATTACAAAACTATAGCCCATTATAACAATTTATCAAATAGACCCATTTAGCAAAATATCAGATCGGCCCATTTAGCAAAATATCAGATCGGCCCATTTAGAAAAATATCAGATTGGCCCACTATTCAATATGTCCATTTTGCCCATTAAGGCAATCTATCAAATCGGTCCATTAAGGAAAATTATCAAATCGGCCCATTAGGGGCATTTTCGTAATTTGGTAATTTTCGCAATCCAGGCTTAACTACTAATTTGAGCATAAAAATTTTAACTGTCCAACTGCGTCATACTAACTAAATTGACTATAACTTGAGCTAGAAATCTTGAAATCTAAATCCGTAAATTTTCATTGAAACTAGACTCATATATCTTCTTACTACAATTTTTTCAAAATTTTCGGCTTAACCATTTAGTACAGTTTATTCCTTAAAATTTCCCTTGCTTCACTGTCCAATGATTCTGACCTCTCTTACCTTAATTTCAAATATCTCACTGTACGGTTTTCATATATTGCTCTCACTTATTTCTAATGAAAATAGGCTCACTAAGGAATCTATACATATAAATTATAACCCATAATTCACTTTTTACAATTTTATATGATTTTTCCAAATCAGATCAGAGAACCACGAAGTTAAACAGAACCAGTCTCACTAAAATTAAGATTTCTCAGAATATAAAATTCCTTTTCCTTCTCCATTTCTTCCATATCAAAATAGACACAGTAAGTTTTAATTCAATATCTTATTAACTTTATAATTCCTTTTCTCCTATTTTTCATGATTTTTCAAAACACGTCACTGTTTCTAACTGGAACTGTTTTATTACAAAATATGGTTACTACTACGAATATACGCACTCCCGAGTGATCACGGATGCCGGTTTCCGGTTTTCTTTGGTATTTCGACCGACTCACAAAACATATCATACAAACTTTCAACGAGATGTGAGATTATACACCATTTCAAACATGTTTTCGGAAGGTACGGGATTACACACCTTATTTGGAATCCAGTAACACAATATTCTCCGCGGCACCTAAAGATACAATCGGTCAACAATTAGTCCAAAACCCAATTTAAAACTTCATCCAAGTATTGCGATTGATTAACAATCTATATCACTTACCAACAATCCGAGTCTCTTATTACGAGAGATAGGTGTTCGACTTTACCACTATTTTCGAAAAATCCACAAGTAGAGAGTATGTAGTGATTTCGTGCCTAACAACATAATCGATTAGCCAAACTTTCAATCCGATTAACACCATAACCGAATAGCGATATCAAATGGACTATGAAAAGGCTCCTTACCTTAATCAATGATAATCTCGATTCCCACCAATTGGCTTATGGCTACGAATGAATCGACAAGGATTTGGTATTAGGCCATCCATTAGAACTCCGATTCAACCAAGGAGAGATGTCCAACACACAAAAATCGGGAAGATAAAAGATGATAGAAATTCGGCTATTGAAGAGAAAATAATAAAAAGATTTGATCATATGGTAATGTCGATTTAGGAAAATGGAAGAAAGGTTGAAGGAATGATAAAAAGAAGAGAAGAGATATGAGAAGAAATGTTAGGTAATTCGGTTAACACAAAGGAAAAAGGTTGGAAAAGAGTACCAAAAATGTTCAAAAGAAAAAATAGGCTTTTCAAGCACAAACTTGCAAATAGGGTAGGATAATTTAGCTCCTCCTTTTTCCCCATCAAAACCGTCCACATTCATGCCCCTAATAGTAAAAAATTTGCCAACCAACCTTTCCATAACATTTCCCTTGAAAAAGGCCACTTGTTCCCCTTACTTTCCCCTTTCTCTTGATTTCTTTCCTCACCTTCATTCTTTCCTATTCTCCTTAGCCATCTTGCCAAAATAAAAAGGTCCACCTTACCTTATTTACATGCTTGGCCGACACTTAAGGAAAGGGTGCAAAAATAATAGTCAAATTTGCACACAATGGGATTTGAACCTCTTCCCTCAAGGTACTTCATATGGCACCATAACCTCTTTACTAATTGCTCACTTATGCTAGCAATTTACTCATTTATTTCCATAAGCTTTGAGGTCACTTACTATCTCTCCTTAATAGGCTTAAACACAAAATTTTACTAAGGCCCAACTTGAACCCGGAACTTCATAGAAACCTCGTAGCTTTCCAAAATTACTTTCTTAATAAGTCCAACTTGAATTAATGCCATTCTCTTGTTCTCAAAATTTTAAACACTCCTACGCTCAAGGCCCAATGGGCCCAATCCTACTAGGCCCAATTTCGGGATATTACATAAAACTTATTGGTAATACTAAATATAACCTTATATAATCTATAACTAGGTTTTTTTTAAAAAAAAAACTATTTTGTTATCTTAGTTCATGGTTGGATGACACTTAACATCATGGTTGGATGACACCACTAAATTGAATTCTAATTGTCTAAATATTAATGTGAAATTCAGCAATCAACAAATAAATTATTAATCAACAAATACATTACTAAACAAGAACTCAATTATTTATCATTAAATCATGTCTAATCGGACATATTAAAATTTAAAATTCTACAATGACCTAGTTGTGAAATTCAGCATATAGTAAGATTGAATTGTAAAATTTTAAAGTTTAATTGTCAATTTTGAAAATCCACAGCTGATATCGATACCAAATTGTTACTAAAACTCAATTCTGTTTTCTTTGCAAAGCAAAGGTATTGATAATTATTTTATGGTATCGATATTTTATGAGAAAGTATCGATACTTAAATAAAAATCGATACCATTTTGGCATTCTATTTATTTTAATATTGTACATAATAACAAGTATTGTTACCAATGCCAAAAATATCAATACCTGGGTCAGGAATGGTAAAAAAAAAAAAACCATATTCAAAAAGTTCATTTCATGACCAAAAATTCTCATAAACTCAATTTATTTATAGATACATAACTCAATTCAAAAACACAAGTGTTCATATCAAACACATCATTAAATCAACCAACCTAGATCCCCTAAACAATATACCTCCATTTCAAACTAACTAAATACATATTTATATATATACAATTAAACTATTAAATCATTGATACATCTCAACCATTTCCATTATACCAAACAAAACTAGTTGAGGAAACAAATGCCAATTCACTTCTCCCTAATTAATATATTCACCTTCAACTACTCAAGCATCAAATGTCCATACCATGGTATTAACTCATCTATTTAGACATTTGACAAGGAAATCATTCAACCAAACATATCATCATCAACAAAGATACTAACAATACTTTCACATTCACATATATAGACACAATTTACATAAATTACCAACCAAAACACAAACTACATATTAAATTACAAATGAGCTTTAACTCAAAAGACTTTCTAGGTACATGCCAAACCAAAATTAGAGCATCACTAACGCTTGATTTTGGGATTGTTGTTGGATGCTGAGTTGACGAGTTAACCGTAAAGTACCTAACATGTGCACGAAAAACAAAACCGTATCGCTGAGTATAATTCAGTGGTATGTCTATAATCGAGCGATAATATATATTATAAAGGTTATAATGTATTTTAACATGTCAATATACAAGTCCTATTACATCACCTATTATTCAATCTAATTACATATCTTAAACCGAGCTTATAAACTAATATCCATTATCTACCATTGTTTCAAATTCATTATACTCAATTTCATAGTTCTACAATATAATTTCATCAACCAATCATTAATTCACATATGTTCCAACACAACTCATCACAAATTGAATTCAATTGTACGATATTATCGACATATCCTATTTTCGTATCTATTCAAATTAGTCCTTATCACGAAAACTAATTCAAATTGATTCAATTCAGCTCGTTCTATCATTTTCTTCTTACCTTTATGTTATAACCATGTAGCACAGTTCATAAATGAAGCAATTAAAAAGGTTCAGGTTATAGAAATACAAACTATAAACTCCGATCTATTTGTTTACAACTTTGTCTTTTCCTTTTCGTCTTGGGTTATTCAAGTCAACGTTAGCTACGAAATAAAATAAGCATACCAAATCATCAATATAAAAACAAATTCACATACAATTGCTAATTTAAGCAAAATTTGATTTTATTCAATTTAGTCCCTAAAATCGAGACTAACATAACTTTTAAATTTAACCCCCAAATTTTATGTCGAATTCACTAAAGTCCCTAAAGGACATCCTATTTTTCATTTTAACCCCTAATTTTGAAATTTATACAAATTAATCCCTATTGCACAAAATCATCAATTGACTTTAGAATTTAGTCTTTTATCAATACTAAACTTAAAATCTACCAAATTGGTCTCTAAAACTTCAACTATTCAACGATGGTAACATTCTAAATCTTTAACAGTAGCAAAAATTATAACATGGGTCAGCTAGCTCTAGGTATTGGGATTTCGAAAACATATAAATTACAAGAAAAATGACTACATTACACTAACCAATTTTGGTTTTGAAACTTTCGAACTAAAGGGTAGAATGCTTTTCTTCTCTTCTTCACTTTTTGGTTTGCATGAGAAAAAAAATAAAAGAAATGGTTTTTGGTTCTTTAATTTCTACTTTCTATATTTTATTACTAATATTTTATTAGTTAACATTATTTTATTATAACTTTTTATAACATTCATCAATTAGAATTACACACTACCATCCATTATTAAACTATTGGTTTAATTACCTCTTTAGTCCCTTGATTAAATTCTAATTAAAATTCTTAATGAATCACTTTTACTAGTTATGTGATTTAGTCCTTATACTTAAATTAAGCACTAATTCAACAAAATTACCTAACCAAAATCTAAAATATTTACGGGTCTAATTTACTGAAATGAGGTCCCGATACCTCAATTTTAAAACCACTGACTTTAGAATTGTTACACTTGTACCTTGTCTAACTTTCCAAACAACCAAAATTATTAGACCAAGCTTCAATATAATATTTTAATACTCTCGTAAAGATTAATAAATAATATTTACAGACTCTATCATCGAAACAAAATAGTGTTGCTCGTCGTGACATCGCGTGCTGTTTGGACAAAATAAGAGACATTCTCCAACAAATCTCCACTTTATCATGTATTTGTTGGGGATTAACCCGCATAAACAACAAGATAGTAAAAGTGGAGTAGAAGAAACAAAAATATTTGACGTGAAAAACCCTTAAAGAGGGAAAAACCACGAGCAGAGGAGGCTTTGACTTTTCACTAACTAAGTGAACAAACGATAGTACAATATGGAGAAAATAAACCTAAAAGTGCTAAACATGCATTATCCAAAACCCTGAATACAAAGCTCAAAATTCCATAGAGTAGACCGGTAAATAAAACCCTAAATCTCATAGGGCACTCACAAGAGGGGTATAAAATATTCTCCATAATTTCCATGAAAACTCTTATCAAAACTCATCTGCGACTACATCTTGTCGCCCCCAAAAGAAATGCCCTATAGTTTATTGGGGTGTCTAAACAGGGATACAATGGCCCCATTAAGTAGGCTTAGATTAAAATTCTAATCATATTAAAATATCCCTGAATAATTAGAGTCCAATTGGGAGAAGAAGTCCTGCTTGAAGTTTAAAATGTGGCTGCCAAATAGGAGAACATGTCATGATGTCATAACGTCTTATTCGCCTCATCATGACATCATCCATCATGTCATCTCGATGAGCTGACACTTCTCATCTCGACGTCGAGCCTGTTTTTTTCCTTCTTTAGTTGTATGTTGATTCTCATATAAGGTGCAACATGTCCTGTAACAGCCTAGTTTAAACCCTAGTCGGAACAGTGGTTTTGAGACCATAAATTTGAGGTCAAAAAAATATTTTAATATTATTTTGGTGTTTATAATATGTATTGAGTATGTGTGAAAGTTCCGTATGGAAATTTTATCGAATGTGTGCTGAATTAGCAAAAAGAACTAAATCGCATGACATGTAAAAGTTATGTGCTGATTGTTAAAGTGTCTATTTGTCATGGCTTTATAAAGGTGAAAGCTTTATGAAGTAATTAAACCATTAACAAGGTTAATGGACATTTATAACCAACCATTATAAGCTTTAATGTTTAATTCATTAAGGGCAAAATGGTAAATGATGAATTAAGTTATAATTTAATTAAAACAAACAATTAGATAGCCATTTCATATCATATTTCCACCGAAAATTGAAAGAAAGAAAATGGTTTTAAGCTTTGTGAAATTCGGCTATCAAGTTCTTTGAATCAAGGTATGTTTTGAGCTTGGTTTTTGATAATTTCTACATTTTTGTAATCGTTGCTTCATGCTCTACAATACCCATGCTTAAATTTTGTGAATTGATGATGAATTTGAAATGTGCCATGGATGAATTCATGAGCTTTGTGAAGTTTGATGATGAATTATGGAAGTTATGTGATAGATTAACATAGTTTGTCTTTGGATTTTTGGTGATTTTGAGTTAATTGGACTAAATTGTGAAAATAAGAAATTGGAGGACTAAAATGTGAAATAAATGAAATGTGTGGACTTTTATGGTCATAGGGATAATTCGGCTAGGCATGGGTGAAGTGAGATTTTATGTATTTTATGATTTTGTGAATTAAGGACTAAAGTGTCAAAATGTGAAAATACGAGGGCTATTTTGTAAAATGCCCTAAATATATGTGTTTGGACTAAATTGAATGAATTGGTGATTGAATAAGTTAAATTTGAATGTGTTTAGACCAAGAAAGGAGAGATTCAGATCGAGATCGAGGCAAAGATAAATTATTCGATTGATCGGCTAATTTCGGTATTTCAACATCCGATGTAAGATCAGATATAATACAGGTTGTTGAGTTTATATCTATGTGATGAGTAGTGAATGACTGCATAGTTATTGAAATTGCAATGTTATACATGATATTGAGAATGAGGCACTAAGTGTGCGTGATTAAAATTGAGACAGAGATAAATAGCACTATGTGTGCGAAGTTATGGGAGCTTCGGCTTCATTGTTTGACACTTGTACGATACTGAGATAAGTTCGGTTTAAAATATAGGAACTAAGTGTGCAATGAAAATCAAGCTTTGGCTACAAATTTGGCACTAAGTGTACGATTAAACCTAATGAATAACGAAGGTTGATCAAAATGCGATACCGAGCATAAATTAGCATGGATGGTGAGTAACTATGTGTTGGCTAGGGTATGTATTGAACCTTTGTGGTTGATGAGATTGTATACGAATTTATGAATGGTTGAGTTGAGATTACTAGCTATGGATGATACGGTGTGAACATTTGAGAGTTGATCTATGTCATGGATCCATTTTGCGTATTGTATTTGAGATAATAAATTGAATGTATTATGTTACGAACTTACTAAGCTCTTAAGCTTACTATGTGATATGTTTCTCTATTTTACAGTGTCAATAAAGCTAGCTCAGATTTGAGGATCGTCAATGGCTCTATCACACTATCAGCTATCTATTTCGGTACTTTTGAAAGATGTACATATTTGGTATATGGCATGTATAGGCTAGAAGTCATGGTATGTTTTGTAATGTTGGATCTTGCCATGTAATGTGTCTAGAAAGTTGAATGTTGATGGTTCATATGAGAGGCAATGAAAATGATGAAAGTGGTATGAAGTAGTGAGGTTGGAAATGGTATTTTTCATGCTTGAATTAGTTAAAGGAAATGGTATTTTATGTGTGAATTTGTGGCTTAATTAAATGATTTTTTGCTAACATCATTTAGGATGTAAAATTTGTATTTTAGTTGGACTTAATTGAGATGAGTTTGAGCATGGCTATAGATGGTATGGTTAATGATGGATTGTTGCATGTATTGGCATGTTTGGTTGCATTTTGAGACATGAATTGGTATTGATTTGAGCTTGTAGGTGATTCAAGGTGTGGGAGGCAAGTTTGGCATTGAAAATGGCCTATAATTGCCCACACGGTTGAGCACATGGGCGTGTGGCTCAACCGTGTTGTTTAAGTTTTCCAAGTGAAACAAGTCAGACTCGACCACGGGCTGGACACACGGGCATGTGACTGGTCGTGTGGTGCAAGTTAGTGTCAACCACGGGTGAGGCACACGGGCGTGTCCGAGGCCGTGTGAGGCATATGGCCTACCCACACGGGCGTGTAACCTCTGCAGCTTTGAAAATGTTTGAATTTCAAAAGTTTTGTATGTGTTCAGTTTAGTCTCGACCTCTTTCTAACATGTATTTATGGTCTCGTAGACCTTATTAAGGGACTATATGATTATATTTGAATATGATTGAATGATAATTGAAATTGTGTTGTGATATGGATATGAAATGTTCTGATTGTTCGGTAATGCCTTTTAACCATACTCCGGTGACAGTTACGGGTTAGGGTGTTACATGTTCGATAAATGTGAGGCACACCTGATAAATCTCCACCTTGGCTTGTGTTTATCACGCCTCCTTTTCCATGCCCCGTCACGGGTCAAACTCAAATTTTACAGAATGTTAACCAAGTCTAAACTGTGCTCGAACTTGGAAACAGAAAGTCTCTTTGACTCTTAGTCTTCAAATCAAAGTTGTATAATGCAACAAAGGGCAGTAATACCTGAACATGAGAGACTCTCTCCACCTGGTTGTAACCCTCTCAGACCAACCTTGCCTCAAACACTCTACGAAGCACTTGAATCTTAAAGACAAAAAAAAAAGGATTAGTTTCTTCTCTAAATCATGCACATGCTTGAAATCTAACACGACTCACCTTCAAATAGATTATGTGGAGAGCATTAAATCATCACCCTTGTCCTGGGCCACATCAGCTACCTCTTTAATCATCTGAAACTACCAAAACTGAAATTTTAATGATCTGTCGAACTTCTAGATATCCAAAATCATTGTTGTGTCACTAAACGAGTCAATCTGCAGAAGCTAAACTATAACTCTGATACCAGTTTGTTGGGGATCGATGTAACAGACCAAATTTGACCCAAATCGGAACGGTGGTTTCGGGACCACGAATCTGAGCCCGAGAAATGTTCTAATAATTTATTTCATGTCTATTATATGTGAATGAAAATGTGTGAAAGTTTCGTAGAAAAATTTTATTGTTTAAGTGCTTAATTTGATAAAAAGGATTTAATCGAGAAAAGCGTAAAAGTTGTATGCTAGAGAGTAAGGTACTAATTTGATTGTGGCTTTTTAAGTGGGTGTACTAAAAGGGCAATTAGCCCATGTACAACTAGGGAAACGAAATGGGCCTTTCTAATTTCAAATTATATGTTATTTTAGCCTATTATATGTTATGTTAATATATTAGTAAATAAGGTAAATTATATGTGTTAATATAACATTAAATAATGAAAATAAGTGGGAAGAAAGAGAACATACCTTGTTCTTCTTCCTTGGCTGAATGTAGGAGCTAGAAACTCCATGGTTGAAGCTTGATTTTCGCTAGATAAGAAGCTTGATTAAGGTATGGTCGGTTTTCGATTTTGATAATTTTACGTTTTGAGATCGTTGCTTCGTGTATTACCCGACCCATGTCTAAATTTTTGAAAATACTATGTATATAGAATTCGGCCATTAACATGCTTGAATAGTTTTGATGATTTATGGTCTTAGATTAAATGTATGTTAGAGATTTACAAGTTTTGTATTGGAGTTTTGGTGATTTTAGTATATAGGCTAAATTGAAAAGAATAAAATTGTGAAGGATTAAAATGTCAAATAGATGAAATGCATGGACACCCATGGCTATGGGGAAGGTTCGGCCTAACTATAGTGTTAGGAAATTTTGCATGTTTTGAGTTTTGTGTAAATTGGACCAAATTGTAAAAATGGAAAACATTAGAGGCAAAATTGTAAATTGCCCATTTGTGTGTTTTGGGACTAAATTGAGATGAAATGCAATTAAATGAGCTAAATTTTAATGTGTTTTAGATCAAGAGCAAAGAAAAAAGTAATTAGACAGGGAAAGACGAAGGTTCTCGAATAGCGGATTCGCACGGACTATCGACAACCGAGGTAAGTCCTAAGTTAATACATGTCAAGGGACTAATTTGAATCTATTAAAAGTTGAAATTTTACATTTTAGGATAGAAATGTGGAAATTGCGAATGTGAATTATGGTAGTGAATTTGAAATTGTTTTGTTATATGTGAAGTGATCAAGTATGTTTGATTAGATATTCGAAAGGAATATGAAATAAAATTGATAAATTTTAGTATCCCTTTTACCTTATGACCGAATGTATATTGACATATTTGGTTGATGAATTATGTTGAGTAAGTAATTGGAATTGTTGAGAATGTTTAACTATATTGGCACGACTCGGGCTTTTACGCCTAGTGTGCCTTGTGCGGTGTTACTAATCGGGCTTTACGCCTAGCCTCACCTTTGTGCTTGTTACTTATCGTGCTTTTAAGCCTAGCGGTGCCTTGTGCGGTGTTACTAATCGGGCTTTTACGCCTAGCGACCTTGTGCCGGTGTTACTTATCGGGCTTTTACGCCAGCGTGCCTTGTGTCGGTGTTACTTATCGGGCTTTTACGCCTAGCGTGCCTTGTCTGCTTGTTACTAATCGGCTCTTACGCCTAGCGTGCCTTGTGCCAGTGTTACTTATCGGGCTTTTACGCCTAGCGTGCTTGATGCTTGATGTATTTTACAAAATAGAAACCAAATTTATGTTCAAGGTGAATTAAAGCAAACTTATCGAGTTAACGGCTCGGTGAGTATGTGAAGTAGGAATGAATTTCTTACTTATATAAGACAAGGAAAATTAGTAATTTATTACAAATGGCATGTGTTACTTAGTGTGGAATATATACATATATATATATATATGGTTATAATATGTGTTCTCGGCTTTACTAATGAATGATATGATTGTTGTATCTTGGTCTTCTAATATGAGGATACATGACTAGGCATATTCGCCACATGAGTGGTTGTGTAATTGATGCCATGTTATAGTAATTGACATTTAAGTATATAAATGCATGTACCTATGATTATACGATGACATTTTGGGTTTCAAAGGTTGGTTTATAAACAAGTATTTTGATCATAAGCATGTGGGTAGAGAGATATCGTTTCTCTTAATTCATACTTGTTATATGGGTATGAAAATTAAAGTTTGAAAATAAGTATGAGCACAAGTCCACAAGTTGAATTATAGTAATTTAATTGTTAAAATTCAAATGTTATTTTTATGAACTTAGGACTTACTAAGCTAGCAAGCTTATCATGTGAAATGTTTCTCTGCTTTATAGTTTAGGTGCAAGCTACAAGCTCTTCGGGATTGTTCGGAAAGTCACTCACACTATCAATCTACATTTTGGGTACTCTTTCATTTTGATTTTAAACGAAGGCATGTATAGGAAAGACTTGGTCTTTGTTTGATGAAATCTTAAGGTTCATGTATATAATAGCCATGCGAATATGGCTAAATTTTTAGTTATATCTGTTGTTGTGTCTTGATATGTATGTTGGTTTACGATGGCAATGTTTATGCATTCTTAATCAAATTTTAATCGCTTTTGTTAAGGAAATGTTTGTATACTAAATGAATCCTTGAATTAGGGATGTAGGTAGGTTCGGTTAGAAGCTAGTCTTTCATAAAATGCAATAAAACAGCTTGTAGTAGCAGCAGTGATGTGAGTTAGAAAATCACAAAAATAGGGTATATTGAATTAGAAGGTGAATGAGATATTAAATTAAACCTTATTGTGTCTATTTTTACATAAAAGAAACAGAGTAGGCACAAGATTTATATATTATGAGATAATTAAGTTTTAGTGAGACCTGCTCTGAATGAATTCATGAGTCACTGTTCTGTTTTGGAAAATTTTCAAAAATTGTAAAAAATCATTAAGAAGCATGGTTTATATGTGTAGAACCCTTAATGAGTCTTTTTTTCATTGGTATAAACAAGAACATTATAGGAAATTTGTGCAATGAGATAAATGTATTTTGTAGAGACAGGTCAGAATTGTCAAGCAGTGTAATAAGGGTAACTTTGATGAATAAAATGTACTAATTTGCCACATGAAAAATACTGGAAAAATTATGGTGAAAATTTATATGAGTCTAGTTTCAAGGAAAATTTACGTATCTAAATTTCGAGTTTTGTAACTCGAGTTATGGTCGATTTAGTCAGCATGATGCAGTTGGACAGCTTTAAAATCTTACACCCCGAGTTAATAGTCAAGTCTAGTAATGCCATGTACTCGATTCCGGCAAGGGTTTCGGGTATGGGGTGTTACATTTGATTGGTATCAGAGCTTACGGTTTAGTCGATTCTAGGACTACCGTAGCGCGTGTGAGTCTAGCTATACATGCCTTTATTATATGTTGATAGTGTGGTGACTTCTGACAGCCTGAACTTTGTTTTATATAGTAAATGGACACTGATCCTGAAAGAGCCGTAGCTGATGATGGGGAGAGCGTGGCGCTGATCGCGCCCACGGATCGCCGATAGACTCTCGACTGTTTGGGTAGCCACGAAGGAGAGACTAAACAAGCCTTTTATCGATGATGAATGAGTGGTTTGCCCAATTTATTCAAAATAACCCTACTGCACTCCCAACCTCCACCTCGAATAATCCAACTCCGATCCCTTCAGCTCCCGATGATAGATCGATGAGATCTAGTAGGCCCCAATTGATAAAATCTAAAATTTGGGGTCAAGAATTTAAAGCTAATGACGATGATGACGAGAGAGCCGAAATGTGGCTTGATAACACTATTCGGTACTTGATGAGTCAGTCTTGACTCAATGAATGCTTGAAGTGTGCTATATCTTCATCTTGCGGGACACTGCATATCATTGGTGGAATACACTAGTATCGATGGTTCCGAAAGAAAAGTGACATGGGATTTCTTCCAAATCAAGTATATTAGCCAAAGATTCATTGATCAAAACGAAAGGAGTTCCTTGAGTCAAACAGGCGAATGACCGTAATTAATATGAAAGAAAATTTGTCGCTCACCGATATGCTAGAGAGTGTGTTTCACCAAGCTATTATGTGTAAAAGATTTGAAGACGGCCTAAATGAAGATATAAAGATGTTTGTTGGCATTCTTGAAATTCAAGAGTTTGTAACTTTAGTTGAGAGAGCTTGCAAAGTCAAGAGCTCGGAAAGAGAAAAGAAAGGTCGTGATGAAGCTAGAGACATCCAAAAAGGTCTTGGTAAAGTCTTTCATTCCACGCACCAAGAAGCCCGAGATGACTATAGCCGATGTAAAGCTAATACAGATCCACCTAGACGGGATCGACCTCCTATGAGCTCCCGAGCTACCTCGATAGCTTGATGTTGGTAACGCTCCACAAAATAGAGTTGAATGCAAGCACATGGGAAATGGCACTCGTGGAGTTGTAGATTTCATGATCGGTCTTGCTATAAATGTGGATCGTCGATCATTTTATTAGAGAGTGTCCGGGTTAATGAAAGGTATACGATTCGTAACACTAAGCCGAGCAACGTGTCAATGCGAGGTAGACCACCCGCATTCGTGCAATGTAGGTGGTAGTCGAAAAAGGAACGAAGAACACTACTGGATCGATTCGAGGCTAGAGCTCTGCTAGAGCATATGCCGACGAGCTAGAGAGGATGCTTCCTCCCGACGCCATTACCGTATTTTCACTCTTTATGATACTACCGTAATTGCACTAATCGATCCCGGTTCGACTCATTCTTATATGTGTGAAACTTTAAAATTTGGCAAGACTCGCTAGTTGAGTCTACCGAGTTTGTGATTCGTGTGTCTAACCCTTTGGGTAGATGTGTGCTTGTTAATAAAGTGTGTAGAGGTTGCCCGTTGATGATTCGAGATTGTTGCTTCCCGGTGATTTAATGTTGTTGCCCTTTGACGAATTTGATATAATCTTAGGTATGGATTGGTTAACCGCGCGAGGCAAGAGTGGATTGTAAAATAAAGCTTATCGATTTGAAATGTCGAAACGGTGAGACCATCGTAATTAAATCTCGTGACATAAATGGGTTGCCTTCAAAGAATATCTTCAATGTTAGCCCAAAAGTATGTGAGAAAAGGGTGTGAAGCTTATTTGGCCTATGTAATCGGATAATAAAATGTCCGAGAAACAAATTGAATCAGACGCTTGTATGTGAATACCGATGTGTTTCAAGAACTACCGGTTTACCCTCAAAGACGAGAGATTGAGTTCGACATTGAGTTAGTAACGGTGCGACTCGATTTCGATAGCTCCGTACCGAATGGCACCTATTGAATTAAAAGAATTGAAAGCGCAGTTGCAAGAGTTGACAGATAAGGGCTTCGCGCGACCGAGTTTCTCTCCGTGGGGTGCACCGGTTTTATTTGTGAAAAAGAAAGATGGAACTATGCGAATGTGTATCGACTACAGACAACTAAATAAGGTAACCATAAAGAATAAGTACCCGTTACCTCGGATTGATGATTTATTTGATCAATTGAAGGGGGCTTCAGTGTTTTCGAAAATAGATTTGAGATCGGGCTATTATCAGTTGCGAGTCAGAGATTCAGATGTGCCAAAGACTGCATTCCGAATGAGGTACGGACACTATGAGTTTTTGGTTATGCCTTTTGGACTCACTAATGCACCTACTGTTTTTATGGATCTAATGAACCGGGTCTTCCGACAGTTTTTGGATCGGTTTGTAGTAGTGTTTATTGATGATATATCGATCTACTCCAAAATGAAACGAACACGCCGAGCATTTGAAATTAGTACTACAAACTTTGAGGATCAACGATTGTATGCAAAGTTTAGTAAGTGCAGTTCGATGAATGAAGTTAATTTCTTGGGTCATGTTGTTTTGTGTCGTATTCGGTGGATCCAAACAAAATAGCACCATACTCGATTGGAAACCACCAAAGAATGTTTCGAGATCCAAGCTTCCTAGGCTCAAGGGGTATTACAGACGGTTTGTAAAAGGATTTTCTATTATAGCTACACCGCTAATCTAGACTACTACGTAAAGATGTCAAATTTGAGTGGTCGGAAAGGTGTCGAAAAGTTTCGAGCAGCTTGAAAGCCTTTTGACCGAAGCCCCAGTGTTAACTCAACTGAATCGGGTAAATAATTTACTATTTTTAGTGATGCTTCCTTGAATGGGTTGGGTTGTGTTTTAATGCAAGAAGGCAAGGTGATAGCCTACGCTTTGAGACAACTGAAGCCGCATGAGAAAAATTATCCAACTCACGATCTGGAGTTAGCAGCCATTTTGTTCGCATTAAAAATTTGGTGTCACTACTTATTTGGCGAAAAATGTCATATTTATTCAGATCACAAACTTTGAAGTATTTGATGACTCAGAAAGACTTAAACTTGAGGCAACGCAGATGGTTAGAATTGCTGAAAGACTATGAATTAGTGATTGACTACCATCCGGGGAAAGCTAATGTTGTTGCGGATGCGTTAAGTCAAAAATCATTATTTACTCTTTGTGCATTGAACGCACGGGTGACTATGTCTGATGATGGTTCGATCTTAGCCGAGTTACAAGCAAGACCGATGGTCATTCAGCAAATTTGTGATGTACAGAAAGTTGACAAAAAGTTGATTGCTATTCGGAGTCAGTGTGGAAGTGGTACAGAATCAGATTTTCAGATTGATGCAAATGATTGTTTGAATTATAAAGGCCGATTGTGTGTTCCAAAGAACTCAGATTTGATACAGATGATCATGTGTGAGGCCCATAGTGGTCGACTATCAATACACTCGGGTAGCACTAAAATGTATAACGATTTGAAGCAATTCTATTGGTGGCCTGGCATGAAACGGGATATATCCGAGTTTGTTTCTAAGTGCTTAATCTATCAACAAGTAAAAGCTGAGCATCAGGTACCGTCCGGACTACTTCAACTAATCATGATACCCGAATGGAAATGGAATAGAATTACAATAGATTTTGTATCTGGTCTTCCTATGACACCGAGTAAGAAGGATGCAGTATGGGTTATCGTTGATAGACTGACTAAATCACTCATTTTATCCAGACGCATCGACTATTCACTAGATAAACTTGCCGAACTGTATGTGTCACAGATTGTAAGGTTGCACGGTGTACCAAGTTCCATTGTTTGAGATAGAGACCGAGATTCACATTACGGTTTTGGAAGAGATTGCAAGATGCTCTAGGTACTAAACTCCATTTTAGTACAGCTTTCCATCCGCAATCAGACGGTCAGTCTGAGCGGACTATTTTGATACTTGAGGACATGCTGAGGTGTTGCGTTCTCGAGTTTGAAGGTGCGATGGGAATGATACCTACCTTTGGTTGAATTTGCTTATAATAATAGTTTCCAATCTAGCATAAAATGGCGCCTTACGAAGCCTTATATGGGCAAAATGTCGCACACCGTTGTAATCGGATCGAGCTCGGTGAAAACAAGATACATGGGGTTGATTGGATTAAAGAAAGTAATGTAAGGTGGTACTTATCGTAAATAATTTGAAAGTCGCTTGGATCGTCAAGTCTTATGCTCGATTTGAAGCGTAAGGATATTGAATTTCGGTCGGAGATCGGTGTTCTTAAAAGTTTCTCCGTGGAAGAAAATACTCGATTTGGTAGGAAGGCAAGTTGAGTCCGAGATTTATCGGATCGTATGAAATCATCGGCGCGATAGGGCTCGCTGCTTATCGATTGAAACTGCCCCTTGACTTAGAAAAGATACACAATGTATTTCACGTTTCGATGCTTCGCAGATACAGATCGGATCCGTCCCATGTGATCACCCCGTCAGAGATTGAAATTCGATCTGATTTGACCTATGATGAGGAACCGATCCGTATCTTAGCTCGGGAAACCAAAGAGTTAAGAAATAAAAGAGTTCCATTAGCAAAGATTCTATGGAATCGTCACGGAGTTGAAGAGGCTACGTGGGAGCCTGAAGAGTCAATGAGGCAACAATATCCGAACTTATTTAACGGTAAAATTTTCGAGGACGAAAATTCTTAAGGGGGAGAGTTGTAACAGACCAAATTTGACCCAAATCGGAATGGTGGTTTCGGGACCACGAATCCGAGCCCGAGAAATGTTCTAATAATTTATTTCATGTCTATTATATGTGAATGAAAATGTGTGAAAGTTTCAGAAAAAATTTTATCGCTTAAGTGCTTAATTTGATAAAAAGGATTTAATCGAGAAAAGCGTAAAAGTTGTATGCTAGAGAGTAAGGTACTAATTTGATTGTGGCTTTTTAAGTGGGTGTACTAAAAGGGCAATTAGCCCATGTACAACTAGGGAAACGAATGGGCCTTTCTAATTTCAAATTATATGTTATTTTAGCCTATTATATGTTATGTTAATATATTAGTAAATAAGGTAAATTATATGTGTTAATATAACATTAAATAATGAAAATAAGTGGGAAGAAAGAGAACATACCTTGTTCTTCTTCCTTGGCGAATGTAGGAGCTAGAAACTCCATGGTTGAAGCTTGATTTTCGCTAGATAAGAAGCTTGATTAAGGTATGGTCGGCTTTCGGTTTTTGATAATTTTTACGTTTTGAGATCGTTGTTCGTGTATTACCCACCCATGTCTAAATTTTTGAAAATACTATGTATATAGAATTGACCATTAACATGCTTGAATAGTTTTGATGATTTATGGTCTTAGATTAAATGTATGTTAGAGATTTACAAGTTTTGTATTGGAGTTTTGGTGATTTAGAGTATATAGGGCTAAATTGAAAAGAATAAAATTGTGAAGGATTAAAATGTCAAATAGATGAAATGCATGGACACCCATGGCTATGGGGAAGGTTGACCTAACTATAGTGTTAGGAAATTTTGCATATTTTGAGTTTTGTGTAAATTGGACCAAATTGTAAAATGGAAAACATTAGAGGCAAAATTGTAAGTTGCCCATTTGTGTGTTTTGGGACTAAATTGAGATGAAATGCAATTAAATGAGCTAAATTTTAATGTGTTTTAGATCAAGAGCAAAGAAAACGGAATTAGACAGGGAAAGACGAAGGTTCTCGAATAGCCGATTCAGACGGACTATCGACAACCAAGGTAAGTCCTTAAGTTAATACATGTCAAGGGACTAATTTGAATCTATTAAAAGTTGAAATTTTACATTTTAGGATAGAAATGTGGAAATAGCGAATGTGAATTATGGTAGTGAATTTGAAATTGTTTTGTTATATGTGAAGTGATCAAGTATGTTTGATTAGATATTCGAAAGGAATATGAAATAAAATTGATAAATTTTAGTATCCCTTTACCTTATGGCCGAATGTATATTGACATATTTGGTTGATGAATTATGTTGAGTAAGTAATTGGAATTGTTGAGAATGTTTAACTATATTGGCACGACTCGGGCTTTTACGCCAGCGTGCCTTGTGCTTAAGTGTTACTAATCGGGCTTTTACGCCTAGCGTGCCTTGTGCTTGTTACTTATCGGGCTTTACGCCCAGCGTGCCTTGTGCAGTGTTACTAATCGGGCTTTTACGCCTAGCAAGCCTTGTGCTTGTGTTACTTATCGGGCTTTTACGCCTCAGCGAGCCTTGTGCAGTGTTACTTATCGGGCTTTTACGCCTAGCGTGCCTTGTGCCAGTGTTACTAATCGGGCTTTACGCCCAGCGTGCCTTGTGCCAGTGTTACTTATCGGGCTTTTACGCCTAGCAGCCTTGTCTTGTGGGTGTTACTTATCGGGCTTTTACGCCTAGCGTGCTTGATGTCGATGATGTATTTTACAAAATAGAAACCAAATTTATGTTCAAGGCTAATTAAAGCAAACTTATCGAGTTAACGGCTCGGTGAGTATGTGAAGTAGGAATGAATTTCTTACTTATATAAGACAAGGAAAATCAGTAATTTATTACAAATGGCATGTGTTACGAGTGTGGAATATATACATATATATATATATGGTTATAATATGTGTTCTCGGCTTTACTAATGAATGATATGATTGTTGTATCTTGGTCTTCTAATATGAGGATACATGACTAGGCATATTCGCCACATGAGTGGTTGTGTAATTGATGCCATGTTATAGTAATTGACATTTAAGTATATAAATGCATGTACCTATGATTATATGATGACATTTTGGGTTTCAAAGGTTGGTTTATAAACAAGTATTTTGATCATAAGCATGTGGGTAGAGAGATATCGTTTCTACTAATTCATACTTGTTATATGGGTATGAAAATTAAAGTTTGAAAATAAGTATGAGCACAAGTCCACAAGTTGAATTATAGTAATTTAATTGTTAAAATTCAAATGTTATTTTTATGAACTTAGGACTTACTAAGCTAGCAAGCTTATCATGTGAAATGTTTCTCCTGTTTTATAGTTTAGGTGCAAGCTACAAGCTCTTGGGATCGCTCGAAAAGTCACTCACACTATCAATCTACATTTTGGGTACTCTTTCATTTTGATTTTAAACTAAGGCATGTATAGGAAAGACTTGGTCTTTGTTTGATGAAATTTTAAGGTTCATGTATATAATAGCCATGCGAATATGGCTAAATTTTTTAGTTAAGTCTGTGATTGTGTCTTGATATGTATGTTGGTTTATGATGGCAATGTTTATGCATTCTTAATCAAAGTTTAATCGTTTTGTTAAGGAAATGTTTGTATACTGAAATGAATCCTTGAATTAGGGATGTAGGTAGGTTCGGTTAGAAGCTAGTCTTTCATAAAATGCAATAAAATAGCTTGTAGTAGCAGCAGTGATGTGAGTTATAAAATCACTAAAAATAGGGTATATTGAATTAGAAGGTGAATGAGATATGAAATTAAACCTTATTGTGTCTATTTTTACATAAAAGAAACAGAGTAGGCAAAAGATTTATATATTATGAGATAATTAAGTTTTAGTGAGACCTGCTCTGAATGAATTCATGAGTCACTGTTCTGTTTATAAACAACGAGATAGTAAAAGTGGAGCGGAAGAAACAAAAATATTTGACGTGAAAACCCTTAAAGAGGGAAAGACCACAGGCAGAGGAGGCTTTGACTTTTCACTAACTAAGTGAACAAACGATAGTACAATATGGAGAAAATAAACCTAAAAGTGCTAAACATGCATTATCCAAAACCACGAATACAAAGCTCAAAATTCCAAAGAGTAGACCCCAGAATAAAACCCTAAATCTCATAGGGCACTCACAAGAGGGTATAAAATATTCTCCATAATTTCCATGAAAACTCTTATCAAAACTCATCTCGACTACATCTTGTCGCCCCAAAAGAAATGCCCTATAGTTTATTGGGGTGTCTAAACAGGGATACAATGACCCCATTAAGTCGGCTTAGATTAAAATTCTAATCATACTAAAATATCCCTGAATAATTAGAGTCCAATTGGGAGAAGAAGTCCTGCTTGAAGTTTAAAATGTGGCTGCCAAATAGGAGAACATGTCATGATGTCATAACTTCTTATTCGCCTCATCACGACATCATCCATCATGTCATCTCGATGAGCTGACACTTCTCATCTCGACGTCGAGCCTATTTTTTTCCTTTTTCAGTTGTATGTTGATTCTCATATAAGGTGCAACATGTCCCGTAATGTTCTTGGTTTAGACCCTAGTCGAAATAAGTGGTTTTGAGACCACAAATCGAGGTCAAAAATATTTTAATATTATTTTGGTGTTTATAATATGTATTGAGTATGTGTGAAAACGTGTGGAAATTTTATCGAATGTGTAATTAGCAAAAGGACTAAATCGCATGACATGTAAAAGTTATGTGCTGATTGTTAAAGTGTCTATTTGTCATGGCTTTATAAAGGTGAAAGCTTTATGAAGTAATTAAACCATTAGCAAGGTTAAAGGACATTTATAACCAACCATTATAAGCTTTAATGTTTAATTCATTAAGGGCAAAATGGTAAATGATGAATTAAGTTATAATTTAATTAAAACAAACAATTAGATAGCCATTTCATATCATATTTCCACGAAAATTGAAAGAAAGAAAATGGTTTTAAGCTTTGTGAAATTCGGCTATTAAGTTCTTTGAATCAAGGTATGTTTTGAGCTTGGTTTTTGATAATTTCTACGTTTTTGTAATCGTTGCTTCATGCTCTACAAAACCCATGCTTAAATTTTGTGAATTGATGATGAATTTGAAATGTGCCATGGATGAATTCATGAGCTTTGTGAAGTTTGGTGATGAATTATGAAAGTTATGTGATAGATTAACATAGTTTGTCTTTGGATTTTTGGTGATTTTGAGTTAATTGAAATAAATTATGAAAATAAGAAATTAGAGGACTAAAATGTGAAATAAATGAAATGTGTGGACTTTTATGGTCATTGGGATAATTCGGCTAGGCATGGGTGAAGTGAGATTTTATGTATTTTGTGATTTTGTGAATTAAGGACTAAAGTGTCAAAATGTGAAAATATGAGGGCTATTTTGTAAAATGCCCTAAATATATGTGTTTGGACTAAATTGAATGAATTGGTGATTGAATAAGTTAAATTTGAATGTGTCTAGACCAAGAAAGGAGAGATTCAGATCGAGATCGAGGCAAATATAAATTATTCGATTGATCGGCTAATTCCGGTATTTCAACATCTGATGTAAGTTCAGATATAATACAAGTTGTTGAGTTTATATCTATGTGATGAGTAGTGAATGACTGCATAGTTATTGAAATAGTAATGTTATACATGATATTGAGAATGAGGCACTAAGTGTGCGTGATTAAAATTGAGACAGAGATAAATAGCACTATGTGTGCGAAGTTATGGGAGCTTCAGCTTCATTGTTTGACACTTGTGCGATACCGAGATAAGTTTGGTTTAAAATATAGGAACTAAGTGTGCGATGAAAATCAAGCTTTGGCTACAAATTTGGCACTAAGTGTGCGATTAAACCTAATGAATAACGAAGGTTGATCAAAATGCGATACCAAGCATGAATTAGCATGGATGGTGAGTAACTATGTGTTGGCTAGGGTATGTATTGAACCTTTGTGGTTGATGAGATTGTATACGAATTTATGAATGGTTGAGTTGAGATTACTAGCTATGGATGATATGGTGTGAACATTTGCGAGTTGATCTATGTCATGGATCCATTTTGCGTATTGTATTTGAGATAATAAATTGAATGTAATATGTTACGAACTTACTAAGCTCCTAAGCTTACTATGTGATATGTTTCTCTATTTTACAGTGTCAGTAAAGCTAGCTCAGATTCAAGGATCGTCAATGGCTCTATCACACTATCGGCTATCTATTTTGGTACTTTTGAAAGATGTACATATTTGGTATATGGCATGTATAGGCTAGAAGTCATGGTATGTTTTGTAATGTTGGATCTTGCCATGTAATGTGTCTAGAAAGTTGAATGTTGATGGTTCATATGAGAGGCAATGAAAATGATGAAAGTGGTATGAAGTAGTGAGGTTGGAAATGGTATTTTTCATGCTTGAATTAGTTGAAGGAAATGGTATTTTATGTGTGAATTTGTGGCTTAATTAAATGATGTTTTGCTAACATGATTTAGGATGTAAAATTTGTATTTTAGTTGGACTTAATTGAGATGAGTTTGAGCATGGCTATAGATGGTATGGTTAATGATGGATTGTTGCATGTATTGGCATGTTTGGTTGCATTTTGAGACATGAATTGGTATTGATTTGAGCCTTGTAGGTGATTCAAGGTGTGGGAGGCAAGTTTGGCATTGAAAATGGCATATAATTGCCCACACGGTTGAGCACATGGGCGTGTGGCTCAACCGTGTTGTTTAAGTTTTCCAAGTGAAACAAGTCAGACTCGACCACGGGCTGGACACACGGGCATGTGACTGGTCGTGTGGTGCAAGTTAGTGTCAACCACGGGTGAGGCACACGGGCGTGTCCGAGGCCGTGTGAGGCACATGGCCTACCCACACGGGCTTGTAACCTCTGCAGTTTTGAAAAATGTTTGAATTTCAAAAAGTTTTGTATGTGTTCAGTTTAGTCTCGACCTCTTTCTAACATGTATTTATGGTCTCGTAGACCTTATTAAGGGAGTATATGATTATATTTGAATATGATTGAATGATAATTGAAATTGTGTTGTGATATGGATATGAAATGTTTTGATTGTTCGGTAATGCCTTTTAACCATACTCCAAGTGATGGGTTTTGGGTTAGGGTGTTACATGTTCGATAAATGTGAGGCACACCTGATAAATCTCCACCTTGGCTTGTATTTATCACGCCTCCTTTTCCATGCCCCGTCACGGGTCAAACTCAAATTTTACAGAATGTTAACCAAGTCTAAACTGTGCTCGAACTTGGAAACAGAAAGTCTCTTTAACTCTTAGTCTTCAAATCAAAGTTGTATAATGCAACAAAGGGCAGTAATACCTGAACATGAGAGACTCTCTCCACCTGGCTGTAACCCTCTCAGACCAACCTTGCCTCAAACACTCTACGAAGCACTTGAATCTTAAAGACAAAAAAAAAAAGATGAGTTTCTTCTCTAAATCATGCACATGCTTGAAATCTAACACGACTCACCTTCAAATATATTATGTGGAGAGCATTAAATCATCACCCTTGTCATGGGCCACATCAGCTACCTCTTTAATCATCTAAAACTACCAAAATTGAATTTTTAGTGATCTGTCGAACTTTTAGATATCCAAAATCATTGTTGTGTCACTAAACGAGTCAATCTGTAGAAGCTAAGCTATAACTCTGATACCAGTTTGTTGGGGATCAACCCGTATAAATAATGAGATAGTAAAAGTCGAGAAGAATGGGCATAAATATTTTACGTGAAAAACCATCAAATAGGGAAAAACCATGGGAAAAGGAGGCTTCAACTTTTTACTCACTAAGTAAACAAATAAGAGTACAAATGGGGAACATAAACCTAAAAGTACTAAACATACATTATCCAAAACCTCGAATATAAAGCTCAAAATTTCAAAGAGCAAACCGATAAACAAAACTCTAAATCTCATTGGGCACTCACAAAATGGGTATAAAATATTCTCTATAATTATCACGAAAACTCCTACCAAAATTGTAACAACCCGATTTTGGGGATAGTCGGAACAGTGGTTTCGAGACCACTAACCTGAGGTTGAAGAAAAATATTTTAATATTATTTTATGTGTTATAGCATGATTATAAGGATGCATGGAAATTTTGGTGCTTTAATTTTAGAAATTGTATGCTTAATTGTGAAAAAGGACTAAATCACATAAAGTGCTAAAGTTTTATTTTACAAGCTAGATGTGTCTAATAGTTATGAAATATAAAATTAGAGGTCCTTAAAGAGCAATTAGACCCTTAGAGAATGGGTGGCTGGCCATAGGGGACAAAATGAGGTCAAAATTGGTCAAGTAGATGGGTTAGGTGGATTAAAATGAAGGAAATAAATAAAATAAAGAAAAAGGCTATCATCTTTTTATTTATCTTCTTCTTCCACCAAATTTTCACACTCTAAAGGGCTTTGGGAGCTTGAAATTTTAGCAACCTATTTTCCTTGCTAGTAAGTGATTTTAATGGCTTTTCTTGATAATTTTTGTACTTCTAGAACCCCTAAAGCTTAAGCTAGCTAATGAGGGGACTATTTTGCAAAATGGTTGAAAGTTTAGGGACTTTCCATGAGAGTGTTTATGTTGGTTGTTGAGTTTTTATGGAAGAAAATGAATGTTAGTGGGGTAAGGAATAACTTTTGTGAAAGGTGTTACCATGAAAACACCTAAATGGGACTTATTTGTGAAGGTTGTAATTGAGTAATAAATGCATGAAATGATGGGTTTTATAAATTGTTATAAGATAAATAAATGTTGAACTAGGTTTGTTTAATGAGAAAATTGGATGAAAAACGATTTACGAGCCTAGGGGCAAAATCGTAATTTTACTAAAGTATAAGGGCAAAATGGTCATTTTTGCCTTAGTAGAAATTTTAATTTATCATGAGTTATATAGTGATTGAATAAGTAAATTTTATTATTATAGATCAAGAAGAGCGCCGAAACAACCTTGACCGAGGAAAAGGTAAGGTTGCGGACTAGACCGACAATTAATACATTTTGCACCGAGGTAAGTGTATGTGTAAACGATACATCTTTAGTACATATATTGTTATCTATTGATGCATTGTATAGACAACATTAACTTTTTGTGAGATTGATTGAAAATGATAGATAATAAGTAACTCTCGTATGAACCTCGGAGTAGAAATGTAAGTATGGATAAATATCTGTAACACCCCAAACCCGGCCTAAAAGTTAGGCCCGAATTCGAAATGTCACATTAAAGGCACAATTCAAAACGGTTTTGCTAATTAAGAAATTAAGGCCCAAAAGCCCAAAATCTAATAGACTTACTAATTAAAGATAAAAAACCCATTTTATTATTTTAAGTATTTCGGAAACCAAGTTTGAACATAAGAGCTTACTTAGACTTAATAATTAAATAAACAATTGATCTCAAAACCCAAAATAAATCTGAAGTCAAAACGGAGTACAAGGCCTTATTACATCCAATCAAAATTAAGTAAATAAAAACATGTACTTTGAAACAAATAAATGATAATTCAAGCCTCTTATAGTGTGGCCATCTCCGAGTCCTCTCCCACGTCGAGTCGTCTATTCGGGATTACCTGAAACATTAAATTAAAGGGGTGTAAGTTTCGAAACTCAGTGTGCACAACCCTTGGCAATCAAATCACTTACAAATATCCACATTGGGCCTAAGCCCTATCAAAATCGGTGGTCTTGGGCCTTATCCCACAATGACCTCATATCATATCATATCGTATCATTCATAAACAAATAATGCAAAACCACCCCAAAAATCCATCCACTACACACCATTTCCCTTCCAACCTTATGACTCCTGTGGGGAATTCTAGCTCGACCCACCCCTCCACTACACACCAAGGGTAGCCCGATGGCGGTACTACTGAACGTTGTAGCAAAGCTACTAATCATATATATTGGGCTTAAAGCCTCCTTTGGATCCATACCATACGACCATATGATCCTGGATCCATACCATACGGCCATGCGATCCTCAAATATTGACACAGAGTCATCAATATATATGTTAGGCACATAGCCACGGTAAATATGATTGGCACAAAGCCTTCGGTATTGGCACAAAGCCAATAATTACTACACAAAGCCCATATTAATGGCACACAACCCTCGGTAACATAATTGGTGCAACATGGCTACTCGGGGGCTAAAGGCTACGGTGGATCCATACCATACGGCCATGTGATCTTGGATCCATACCATACGCCATGTGATCCTCAAATATTCCTCCGTACCATAATTTCCACCCATATGCATCCTAAGCAGAATACCATATGAATGCATCAAACACAAAAGTAACATCCACAAACTCATATTCGTCACATAGGGGTATTTTCGTCATTTCACTACCAGGGGTATTTTTGTAATTCTACCCTATAGGGGTATTTTGGTAATTTCACAAATCAGGGGTATTTCAGTAATTTCACAAATCGGGGGTATTTTGGTAATTTCATAAATTGAGGGTATTTTGATAATTTTGCAAATCGGGGGTACTTTGGTAATTTCACAAATTAGGGGTATTTTAGTAATTTCGTAAATCGAGGGTATTTTGGTAATTTTACAAGTCGAGGTATTTTGGTAATTTTACAAACCAAGGGTATTTTGGTAATTTCACAAATTGGGGATATTTTGGTAATTTTGTAAAATAGGGGTATTTTGGTACTTTACCAATATAAGGGTATTTTAGTAATTTAACAAATATAAGGGTATTTGGTCCCTCTCGGATTTTAGTTATGAACTTTGGCCCATCAACAAGTCCTCGCGGCTAAAGTGAATAGACACTACGCACCAGGTAGGATTCTAGAAAAGAGGAGGTGGACCACTAGGGCTACTTAAATACCAAGCTCTCCCTAGGTCCAATCCTAGACATGCGTATGCCCGTTGCCACACCCTAACCCAGCGACTTGTTCACAGACATGTTTAATTAGAAAAATTAAGTCTTATGGAATTTAAGAGTTGTTTAAACTAGACCTAAGGTCCATAAACCCTAACATACATGTCTACGTCCCCATAAGCCCAAATCACTCCCTCACGACCCATTAAGCCCAAACCTCATCATATGGCCTATTAGGCCCAAAACAAATCCAATTCATGTATCATGCATGACTAATTCAATTTGTATAACTAACCAAACCATTTCATCAAACTTAGCCTTAGGGCCCATCGGGCCCATTTAGCCACTTTCGGCTTTGCCAATTTCGTGTGTGTAGTGTTGTACACACCTGGTAACCACTCGTGTTGCAAACCCCTTAGTCACGAACCTACAATCGACATCACCTAATGATTAATCATAACTTAATATACACTTATCGAAAACTAAAACCTCATCGTAACCTTACCGTGCACCTCACGTTATAGTAGCCCTTCCTTCGCTACTATTGGCGATTATCCTCTAGGTCTGCACCCAAACGCCCACCAAGGTATATTAACTCTCCTCATAGAATTCTCTATATATAGCTAGCTTCTCACCTTCCTTCTTTGTATCTTTCTGATGTGGGATCCCTCCGTCAGCAGAGTTTAAATCCAACTCAAACTCTTCCTATCCAATCCGCAAAATAAATACTCCCTTGCTTGTCATGAGATTCAAACCTAGGCTCCTTTGCACCCTTAATGACGCATTGCCACTAGACAACTCACTTTCTTGTGCTTAAAATCATGCGCAACTAAATATAACCCTATGGTAAAATTCTAGAGTCCATTTAAAAAGAAATCCAAAATGCAAGAGCCAAGACTTGAACCTTGGACCTCCTTCCTTCCTTGTGGCATCACCTCCTTGCCTCTTATGTGGCATCACTTTGCCACTACACCACACACTCCACTTATGTCATTTTTCTCCACATTTTATTCTTAAAGCCTACTACTAACTCTCAGGGTTTTATTCACCTAAAACCAAAATTTTCCTAAAGCCAAAGTTTGACCCCGGGACTTCATAGAAACCCTCTAACCTTCCAAAATCACTCACCTAATAGGTCCAACTAGCACTAAAGCCATTCTCTTATTCTTAAAAATTTTTAAATGCACCTACGCCTAAGGCCCATTGGGTCCAATTCTTCTAGGCCCAATTTTGGGATGTTACAATATCAGTAATTATCATTATGGTGGGCTGTGTGCGATACCACCTTTTTATTTATTCACGATGGGCTGTGTGTGATACCATCATTTAAATTATTATTTATTGGGCTATGTATGAAACCAACGTAATTATTCTTATTGGTGGGCTATGTGTGATACCACCCTATTATTGATTAATGGTGGGCTGTGTGTGAAACTATCGGGTATATAGTACTATTCCAAAGGGTTCATCGAGAAACTTGTTAAGTAAATATTTCGTGTGGTTTCTGGTGATGAGTGCAGGGTATATGTGTAAATAAATGTGAGCAATATATATGTCATATGGTTGGAATATGGTAAGAGATAAGATGAGTAAGTATGATTATGAAAATGTGAACTGTTGTTATATAATATGTAATGTCTATGATTGCTTAACATATGGTATGGTGCTTATTATTTACATGTTGACTTACTAAGCTTAAAGCTTACTCCCTTTCTTTTCCCTTATTTTATAGTGTCAAAGAGCCAGCTCGAGGTACTAAGATAATCGGAAGATCACCCATACTATCAGCACATCTTAGTATATTTAGATTTAGCATTTTGAGTATGGCATGTATTGGGGCTAGACTTAGTGAAATGTCATGTTATTTTGGCCAAGTGTGTTGGCTCTTCTAAAGATGAACTCTTTTGTAAATGGCCATAGTTGATGGCTCATTATTATTAATATATGAAAAGATGAGATTATTCATGAATATGCATGATGCATGATTGGGTTGCTTGGTTAATGGTTGAATGTGATTTATGCTGTATGAGTTAGGGTGATAAGAGAGCTTGACAAACAACCTTGTTCTTGTCACACGGGTAGGCACACGGGTGTGTGTCTAGGCTGTGTGTGACACACGGTCAGCCTCATAGGTGTGTGATTAGGCCGTGTGTCCCCTGCATGTTAGTTTTACAAGTCAGTATGCTCAGTAGTAAACACACACGTAGAGACACGGCCATGGACATGGGCGTGTGCCCAGGTCGTGCGAAGTCTACACCTAAATTTGGAGTTTAATTTGCCACACGGTTGAAGGACACGGGCGTGTGACTGGCCGTGTGATGGAAGTCAGTTTCGATCACGCGTATGTCTGGCCGTGTGATGCAAGTCAGTGTCGACCACGGGCCAGACACACGGGCGTGTGACAGGCTATGCGATGCAAGTCAATGTCAACCACGGGCATGTGATATGTCACACGGGCGTGTCCCTTCTTCCACACGGATGTGTGGCCCTGTTTTAATTAGAAATTTTCTAAGTGTGTGAAATTTTTGGTTTAGTCCCGAACCATTTCGTATGTAGGTTTTGGGTCTTGTAGGCCTATAATAGGGACATTATGAGTATGAATGAAAAGTATCAAGTTGAAACGAATTTTTTTGGTCCGATGTGGTATGTTTAAACAAGTTAAGTCTGGTAATGCCTCGTATTCGATTTTGACTTTGAACAGGGGTAAAGGGTGTTATATTTAGTGGTAGCAAATGCTATGGTTTATTTGGTTCTCAGACTACCATAGCGTATGTAAGAGTCTAGCGATACATGCCATAAACATATATTGATAGTGTAGTGACTTCTGAAAATTCTAAATTTGTTTTCATATAGTAAATGGATCCCGACCGAGCTTCACTGATGACGCTGCTAGTAATGTGCCGACTCGTGCAAGGGACCGTGCCTATAAAGAGTAGACCCGAGACTATGGGTTAAGGAGAAGAGGCTTGGGAAGCCTTTCTCCACACGATGAGTAATTGGTACACTTAGTTTGTACGAGCAAACCCGAATGCTCAACCTCCTCCATCCCCTCTATACCTCATCCAGTTCCCGTGGCTCCTCAAGGTATAGACTTGGTAAGAGTGATTAAACCTCTGATCGATAAGATTCAAAAACAAGGGCAGAGGAATTTAGAGCCAATATAGATGATGACCCCGAGAGTGCGGAGTTTGGCTTGAGAACTTAATGTGGGTATTCGATGAACTCTCTTACACACCTGAGGAGAACTTGAAATATACTGTGTCATTTCTAAAGGACTCGGATATCTGTGGTGGAAAACACTAATATCCGTAGTGCCGTAGGAGAGGGTGACATGGGACTTCTTCTTGGAAGAGTTTCAAAAGAAGTACATAAGTCAAAGATTTGTAGATCAGAAACGGGAGGAGTTCCTTGAATTGAAACAAGGAAAAATGATTGTGGCAGAGTATGAGCTCCAGTTTGTTAGGCTCAGCAAGTATGCGCAAGAGTGTGTGTCTACAGAAGCTATCTTGTGCAAGAGGTTTTAAGATGGATTGAATGAAGATATCAGATTGCTAGTTGGGATTTTGGAATTGAAGGAATTTGTAATTTTGGTCGATAGAGCTTGCAAGGCTGAAGAGTTGAATAAGGAAAAGAGAAAAGCCATGATTGAGGCACGAGATGCAAAGAAGAGACCAATGAGTAAATCATTCCAAACTCAATCAAAGAGATCCAAGAAATGAACCCTCGGACGACTGCTTCAATTGGGTATTCACACCAAGACCGAGGTAATACATATTTGGGCTTGAGAGTTCAAGCCACTTCCATGGCAAGCATGGGCAATCCAAAGTCAAATAAATCGGAGTGTCCAAATTGTGGTAGGAAGCATATTGGAGAGTGTTGGGGAAACAACTGTAATTGCTACAAGTGTGGTTCACCAGACCATTTTATTCGAAACTGTCCAGAGAGGGATGAGAAGGATAGAAAACAAGAAGTAAAATCAAGTAATGTATCATCAAGGGGTAGACCACAAAAGAACCCGGGAGGTGGGACTAGTAGTAGAGGTGCGCCTAGAGACTCTGTTGTGAGATCGAAGGGTAAGCACCTATAAGGACTTATGCCATTCGCGCTCGCGAAGAGGCATCATCTCCAAATGTGATAACGAGTACTTTTTCTTTTCATGATATCTCTGTTGTTGCTTTGATTGATCCGGGGTCTACCCATTCTTATATTTGCATGAAAATGGCACTAGTATGAGTATGATTGTTGAGTTTATGAAATTTGTAGTAAAAGTGTCAAACCCGTTAGGCAAACATGTGCTAGTTGACAAGGTGTGTAGGAATTGTCCTTTGACAATTAGAGGTCATTATTTTCCAGCAAATGTCATGCTGTTGTCGTTTGATGAATTTGATTTGATTCTTGGTATGGATTGGTTGACTCCACATAATGTTTTAGTAAACGATGGTAGGAAGTTTATTGAATTGAGATGTGTAAATGAAGATGTCATTCGTGTTGAATCAGGTAATTCAGAAAATATGTTTGTAGTGATTTTGTCTATAGTAGCTGAGAAATACTTGAGAAAAGGTGTGAGTTCTATCTTGCCTTTGTGCTAAATACTTAAGAGTCGAGGTAAAGATTGAATCAGTTCCTGTAGTGTACGAGTAACCGGATGTGTTTCCGGAAGAGTTACCCAAATTGCCTCCAGACAGAGAGGTTGAGTTTGGTATAGAGTTAGTTTCGAGTACAGTACCTATTTCGGTTGCCCCATATAGGATGGAACCGTTAGAGTTGAAAGAGTTAAAAGTTCAGTTGCAAGAGTTAACGGACAAGGGTTTTGCAAGACCGAGCTATTCACCGTGGGTGCTCGAGTACTTTTTGTGAAGAAGAAAGACGAATTGATGAGATTGTGTATAGACTACAGACAACTCAACAAGGTAACATGAAGAATAAGTATCCTTTGCCAAGGATAGATGAGTTGTTCGACCAATTAAAAGGAGCTACGTTGTTTTCTAAGATAGACCTGAGATCTGGTTATTATCAGTTGAGGGTTAAGGAGCAAGATGTACCAAAAACTGCATTTTGGACGAGGTATGGCCATTATGAGCTCCTCGTCATGCCATTTGGCTTAACAAATGCTCCTGCAATTTTATAGATCTTATGAATCGTATCTTCTGATCGTATTTGGATAAGTTTGTAGTTGTCTTTATCGATGACATACTGATTTATTCTCAGGATGAGAGTGATCATGCAGAACACCTAAGAATTGTGTTGCAAACTTTAAGAGACAAGCAGTTGTATGCTAAATTTAGCAAGAGTGAGTTTTGGCTCCGAGAAGTCAGATTTTTAGGACATATTGTGTTAGGTGATGGCATTAGAGTTGATCCAAGTAATATCTCAGCTATTGTGGAGTGGAAACCGCCAAGGAATATGTTAGAGATTAGAAGCTTTTTGGGTTTAGTGGGTACAGACGATTCGTTAAAGGGTTTTCCATGATTGCTACACCGATGACGAGACTGTTGCATAAAGATGTTAAGTTTGAATGGACCGAGAAACTCCAACAGAGCTTTGAGAAACTAAAAGCTTTATTGACTGAAGCGCCGATTTTAGTACAACCTGAGTCGGGGAAGGAGTTTGTGATCTATAGTGATGCGTCATTAAATGGTCTTGGCCGTGTGTTGATGTAGGAGGGTAAAGTAGTAGCTTATGCCTCGAGACAACTAAAACGATTGTATTCGCATTGAAGATTTGGCGTCATTACTTGTATGGTGAAAAGTGTCGAATCTTCACCGATCACAAGAGCTTGAAGTACCTGATGAATCAAAAAGATTTGATTTTGCGACAACGACGATGACTCGAATTACTGAAGGATTATGAGTTAGTAATCGATTACCATCCGGGGAAAGTGAATATGGTAGCAGATGCCTTAAGCAGAAAATCGTGTATGCTTTGAGAGCTATGAGTACGAGCTTAGCATTGTCTAATGATGGTGCTATATTAGCCAAGTTGAGGGCTAGACCATTATTTATTCAGCAGATATTTGAAGCTCAAAAGAATGATAGTGAGATGCAAGTCAAGAGAACTCAGTGCGAATCGGGGAATAACTCTAATTTTTGGTTAGTTCAGAGGATTGCTTGATGTTTCATGATAGAGTTTGTGTACCAAAGGATGATTAATTAATCTAAAAAATTTTACATGAAGCACACAGTGGCTGCTTGTCAGTACATCTGGGCAGCACAAAAATGTACAATGATTTGAAGAAGTTGTATTGGTGGTCGGGTATGAAAAGAGACATCTCCAAGTTTGTTACAAAGTGTTTGATCTGTCAAGTGAAAGCCAAGCATCAAGTGCCTTCGGGATAACTTCAGCCATTGATGGTTTCTAAGTGGAAGTGGGATCGAATCACAATGGATTTCGTAACGGGGTTACCTATGACTCCGAAAAAAAAGATGTTGTGTGGGTTATTGTTGATAAATTAATGAAATCGGCTCACTTTATACCGGTGCGTGTTGATTATTCACTTGACAAGTTGGCTGAGCTATATTGCTGAGGTGGTGATTACATGGGGTGCCTATATCCATTATCCCGAATAGAGATCCAAGATTCACTTCGAGGTTTTGGAAGAAGTTGCAGGAAGCTTTGGGTACAAGATTGAATTTTAGTACCACGTTCCATCCGCAAACAAATGGCCAATCCGAAAGAGTGATACAAGTTCTCAAAGATATGCTCCGATGTTGTGTTTTAGAGTTCAAAGGTAGTTGGGAAAAATATCTACCTTTGGTTGAGTTTGCCTACAACAATAGT
This sequence comes from Gossypium rotundifolium, assembly GCA_025506655.1. Classification (NCBI taxonomy): domain Eukaryota; kingdom Viridiplantae; phylum Streptophyta; class Magnoliopsida; order Malvales; family Malvaceae; genus Gossypium; species Gossypium rotundifolium. The sequence goes on along the minus strand of CP106729.1, from coordinate 134,411,336 downwards.
TATCAGTCGAGTATACGGATGGCACCGTACGAAGCTTTATATGGTCGCAAGTGTCAGACTCCCTTGTATTGGACAAAGCTCAGTGAGAAGCAAATTCATGGGGTTGATCTAGTTAAGGAAATTGAGGAGAAAGTGAAAGTGATCCGTGATAGTCTGAAAGCTGCTTCGGATCGACAAAATCATACGTGGATTTAAAAGGAAAGAAATTGAGTTTCAAGTGGGCGATAAAGTATTCCTGAAAGTATCCCCGTGGAAGAAAATATTGAGATTTGGTCGAAAGGGCAAATTGAGTCCACGATTCATAGGGCCATATGAGGTTATTGAAAGGATTGGACCAATAGCTTACCGGTTGGCTTTGTCGGCAGAGTTAGAGAGAATACACAACATGTTTCATGTGTCGATGTTGCGGGGATATCGTTCTGATCCTTCGCATGTGATCTCTCCAATCGAAATTGAGATACGACCGGACATGACCTATAAAGAGGAACCAATTAAGATTTTGGCTCGAGAGGTTAAATAGTTGAGGGATAAGAGCATAGCTTTAGTGAAGGTGTTATGGAAAAAAACACGATGTAGAAGAGGCTATGTGGGAACCGGAAGAAGCCATGAGGGAACAGTACCCAAACCTTTTTACCGGTACGATTTTGAGGACGAAAATATCTAAAGGGGGAGAGTTGTAACAGCCCGATTTTGGGGCAAGTCAAAACAGTGGTTTCGAGACCACTAACCCGAGGTTGAAAAAAATATTTTAATATTATTTTATGTGTTATAACATGATTATAAAGATGCATGGAAATTTTGGTGCTTTAACTTTAGCAATTGTATGCTTCATTATGAAAAAGGACTAAATCGCATAAAGTGCAAAAGTTCTATTTTACAAGCTAGATGTGTGTAATAGCTATGGAATATAAAATTGGAGGTCCTTAAAGAGCAATTAGACCCTTAGAGAATGGGTGGCCGACCATAGGTCAAGTAGGTGGGTTAAATGGATTAAATTGAAAGAAATAAATAAAATCAAGAAAAAGGCTATCATCTTTTTATTTCTCTTCTTCTTCCACCGAGTTTTCACACTCAAGAAGGGCTTTGGGAGCTTGAAATTTCAGCAACCTATTTTCCTTGCTAGTAAGTGATTTTAATGGCTTTTCTTGATAATTTTTGTACTTCTAGAACCCCTAAAGCTTAAGCTAGCTAATAAGGGGACTATTTTGCAAAATGGTTAAAATTTTAGGGACTTGCCATGATAGTGTTTATGTTGGTTGCTAAGTTTTTATGGAAGAAAATGAATGTTAGTGGGGTAAGGAATAAATTTTGTGAAAGGTGTTACCATGAACACACCTAAATGGGACTTATTTGTGAAAGTTGTAATTGAGTAATAAATGCATGAAATGATGGGTTTTATCAATTGTTATAAGAATGTTCAGCTAGGTTTGTTTAATGAGAAAATATGATGAAAAACGATTTACGAGCCTAGGGGCAAAATCGTAATTTTGCCAATGTATAAGGACAAAATGGTCATTTTTGCCTAAGTAGAAAATTTGATGTATCATGAGTTATATAGTGATTAAATGAGTAAATTTTATTATTATAGATTAAAAAGAGCGCGGAAATAACCTTGACCGAGGAAAAGGCAAGGTTATAGACTAAACCGTTGATTAATACATTTTGCACCAAGGTAAGTTTATGAGTAAATGATACATCTTTAGTACATATATTGTTATCTATTGATGCATTGTATAAACAAAATTACTTGTTGGTGAGATTGATTGAAAATGATAGATAATGAGTAACTCTTGTATGAACCTAGGAGTAGAAATGTAAGTACGGATAAATATCCGTAATTATCATTGTGGTGGGCTGTGTTCGATACCACCTTTTTATTTATTCACAATGGGTTGTGTGCAATACCATCATTTAAATTATTATTTGGTGGGCTATGTGCGGAACCACCGTAATTATTCTTGTTGGTGGGCTATGTGAGATACCACCCTATTATTGATTAATGGCGGGCTGTGTGCGAAACCACCGGGTATATAGTACTATTCCGAAGGGTTCATCAAGAAACTTGTTAATTAAATATTTCTTGTGGTTTGTGGTGATGAGTGCAAGGTATATGTGCAAATAAATGTGAGCAATATTCCGAAGGGTTCATATGGTTAGAATGTGGTAAAAGATGAGATGAGTAAGCATGATTATGAAAATGTGAATTGTTGTTATCTAATATGTAATGTTTGTAATTGCTCAGCATATGGTATGATGCTTATTGTTTACATGTTGACTTACTAAGCTTAAAGCTTACTCCCTTTCTTTTCCCTTGTTTTATAGTGTCAAAGAGCCAGCTCGGGGTACGAAGATAACGGAAGATCACCCACACTATCAGCACATCTTGGTATATTTAGATTTAGCATTTTGAGTATGGCATGTATAGGGGCTAGACTTAGTGAAATGTCATGTTATTTTGGCCAAGTGTGTTGGCTCTTCTAAAGATGAACTCTTTTGTAAATGACCATTGTTGATGGCTCATTATTATTAATATATGAAAAGATGAGGTTATTCATGAATATGCATGATGCATGATTGGGCTGCTTGGTTAATGGTTGAATGTGATTTATGTTGTATTAGTTAGGGTGATAAAAGAGCTTGGCAAACAGCCTTGTTCTTGTCCACACGGGTAGGCACACTTGCGTGTGTCTAGGCCGTATGTGACAACGGCTAGCCTCATGGGTGTGTGGTTAGGCCGTGTGTCCTCTGCATGTTAGTTTTACAAGTTAGTATGCTCAATAGTAAACACACGGGTAGAGACACGGCCGTGTGGATGGCACGGCCATGGACATGGGCGTGTGGCCAGGTCGTGCGAAGTTTACACCTGAATTTGGAATTTCATTCACTACACGATCGAAGGACACGGGCGTGTGACTGGCTGTGTGATGCAAGTCAGCGTCGACCATGGGCTAGACACACGGGCATGTGACAGGCCGTGTGATGCAAGTCAGTGTCGACCACGGGCCAGACACACGGGCGTGTGACAGGCCGTGCGATGCAAGTTAGTGTCGACCACGGGTGTGGAACACGGGCGTGTCCTTTCTTCCACACGGGCGTGTGGCCCTATTTTAAGTAGAAATTTTCTAAATGTACGAAATTTTTCGGTTTAGTCCCGAACCATTTCGTATATAAGTTTTGGGTCTAGTAGACCCATAATAGGGACATTATGAGTATGAATGAAAAGTTTCAAGTGGAAACGAATTTTTTTGGTCTGATGTGGTATGTTTAAGCAAGTTAAGTCTAGTAATGCCACGTATCCGGTTCTGGCTTTGAACATGGGTAAGGGGTGTTACAAAAACTCATTTGTGACTACATCTTGTCACTCCCAAAAGAAAATCCCTGTAGTTGATTGGCGTGTCTAAACAATGATACATTGGCCCCTTTAAATAGGCTTAGATTCGAGTTCTAATCATACTAAAATATCCTTGAATAATCAGAGTCCAAATGGGAGAAAAAGTCCTGCTTGAAGTCTAAAAGCGACTGCCAAATAGGAGAACATGTCGTGACGTCCCAACGTCTCATTTGCCTCATCAAGACATCATCCATCGCGTCGTCCCGACGAGCCGAAGCTCCTCGTCCCAATGTTAGGCCTATTTTGGCTCTTCTTCGATTGCTCGTTGATTCTCATCTAAGGTGCCTGCAACATGTCCAATAAATGCAAGCCACATTTTCTTGTGGTTTAATGGCCTATGTCTACTTTCTAATTCAATTTAGTCCAAATTTTGTCAATATTTATTCCAAATACATTTATATATGTTATTTTAAAAGAAATAATATAAATTCTTCTCTTAAAATCTCTAACATAAAATATACTTAATTTATTATTTATAATATTTGATATTTACAATTCATTAACTCATCCTAATTATATTTCCAAATTAAACTTGTATTTATACCATTAATTTCAAAATGAATATGGGCATGCTTTCAAAGTTTGAATATGGCGGTAAAATTTAAGGTATAATTTAATTTTAAATTAAGTTATAATCCTATTTTTAATATATTTAAAAGAAAAAAATTTCAAAAACATTTTTATTTTAACTTTTTAAAATGTTCGGTTGACAGGCATTTTAAAATTAAATTAAAATTAGTACATACAAATCGAAAGTATGGGTAAGATATGGCATATTGCTCTCCCACTGATAGAATAAAGATTCAAATATTAAATATAACATTATTAGAAAGGATATTCATAAGTTCGAACATAGATTGTAAAATAAATACGTAAGATAAAAAAATTTAATTATAATACAAATTACCAAGATTCGAAAGAATAAAATTTATATTATATTATTTATAAGTTCTAAGTCAATATTTTTAAATTTTAATAGATTTTGTAATAAATTTTAATAAATGAATAAAATCTATTTTAATTAATACATAAACTAAAAAATTAGTATATATATTACAAAATAAAGTATACTTGCATTTTATGAAAATTTTAATTCGAAATGATTTGTGATGTTAGATAAGTGGCTTTGTATTTGTATAACACCGAATTAAATTATGTTAACGAACGTAACTGAATCATACTTAGGCAAGTTGTTCAGTCAAATATATAATCTATATTAATATAGATAGGATGGATTACGTATAGTAATTAGAGAGTGCATGCAAGTGTCAAACAGAATTAACCGCATTAAAAATTCCATTGCATATGTTAGACGTTTGACCCTAAATTCAAATTTCAGAGTTACATACGCCTTAATCAACTCGTGTATGGTATGAGTAAAAAACAACATAAATTTTATAATAATAAAAAAACATGAAAATATTTCCAAGTATAGTTTCAGACATGGATCAAGTACATGGTGGGATGATGTGGCAAAGTCAGGTGAGATTCGAAGGGGACTGTCTTTATTTGGTAAAAAAGGAGTTCGAGGCAAATGATAGGGAACCCAAAATGAAAAAGATACTTATCTTCCCAAGGATAGTGCTCCAACTATAACTTTTATGTTCAAACCTGTCAAAGATTCTTCTAATTCAGCCTTTTGGTATTGCTTCTATGGCATGCTTATGATTGAGATGGATCTAAAACTTCACTAATATATATATATATATATATATATATATATATATATATATAGAAAAGAATAAACGCAACATAGTTCACGCTTTATGCTTGTAGTCTTCCAAATCCCATACAAGAAGGTATAGGAACTAGCTTGGTGCTTTCTTCGACTAACATATCTCTTTGTGTTTCGTCTCTCTTGTTTTTTCTTGTTTGAGCTAAAAGCATGGTTTTTGCAGTCCATAGAGGGTTCATTGCCCTGGTTTGTATTGGTCTTTTAGTATTTCAGACACAGACTCTTGCTAGTTTGTGTTATGAGTATTCCAACGATTACTATTACTGTTACAATTAGTTAAAGAAGTTAGCTAGCTGTTAAGTAAAGTAGTTAGCTGTTAGGTGAAGTAGTTACTTCTAGTATGAGTACGTGACTGTATTAAATACCCATAAAACTGTGTTCAATATATCTTCTCTGAGATAACAAAGAACTCTTCTTTTCTTCCTTCTTTGTCAACTCTAACATGGTATCAAGAGCTAGTGTTTTCTTGGTATAACATGTGTATTTTTTTTTCTTTTGTGGTTTAATGGCTATAGAGGACATTCCAGTTGTTGATACTCCTAGACATTCCTCTAACACTGGGGAGGCAGTTCATTCTCAAGATAATGGTGGTATGGCTTTGTAGATGGTTCACTATTTCTCAAAACATGACACGATCAAACTTGATGAAAATAATTTTCTTTTATGGAAGCATCAAATTCTATTGATTCTTGAAGGATACGATCTTGAGGGGTATGTGTTAGGCACGGTTGTTCTTCCTTCTCAATTTGTAACTGGGAACGAGGGTCAGTTGATTGAAAATCCAACCTTTCTTGTTCATAAGAAACAGGACAAGTTTCTAGCTTTTTGGTTGTTGTCTAAAGTCACAGATGATGTATTGGTGTATCTCACAAAGGCCAAAACTAGCTTTGAAGTCTGGACAACATTGAAAGAAGGTTTGGTGCAAGTCCAATGTCAAAATCTTGAGTATGCATCATACTTTATACTCTTTAAAGAAAGCAAATCTTACTATCAAAGAGTATTTGGTCAAAGTAAAGAGTATGAGTGATAGTCTGATTATAGTTGGTAGTATAGTGACTGACCAAGAACAAGTGAGCATCATTCTGGTAGGTCTCTCAATGGAATATGAATCTATTCATGTGATAGCTTCAGCAACTCCTATGTCCCTTGACTTGCTGACTGAGATGCTTCTTGATTGTGAAGCAAGATAGTTGGCTTTACTAACAGAAGTCTCTTTATAAGCTAATTTAGCATCTCACCAGAAACAAGATGGAGTGACTAGATCAAAACATACTGAGGACTCCAAAAGCTATCCTCAAGAGTTCAAGCATGGACACAGAGGGCAAGGAAGAGGTTGGTCTCGGCAGAACTCATAGTAATTATCGTGGTTGGTCCCGTTCTCGGCCACAGTGCCAATTATATGGCAAAATTGGTCATGTGGTTCAAAATTGTTATTACAGGTTTGATGAAAATTTCTCTGGTATTGATCAAGGTTATTCGATGACAGTCAATTATCATCACCTTAATAGGAAAGGCTATCCAACTTAAGCACCTCACTGCTCTACTATGTCTCATTGTTGTGGCTCGAATCTTTCATCTTCACAAACTCCATCCCTATCCACTTAGAGCACTCCCCGAGATCCTTCTTCTATCACTAGTGATCAAACCTGGTCCTGACTCAGGAGCAACTAATCACATTACTATTGAAATGGCTAGCTTACCAATGCATTGCCCTATATAGGTACAACTAAGGTGTTTATGGGAAATGGTGATTCTGTTTATAGCTAACATAGGGTCTTCTGCTCTACTGGCTGGTCCTAGGATTTTACAACTCAAGAATGTGCTTCATGTTTCTACTATTTGTAAGAACTTGCTATCAGTGGGTCAGTTTACAAAAGAGAATGGAGTTTATTTTGAATTTCATCCATTTCTTTATTTTGTGAAGGAAATTCAAATAGGGAAAACTCTACTAGCGGGCCACATGCATAATGGACTCTACAGGTTTGATGTTTCTCGTGTAGATTCTAGCTCAACTGCTGATGTCCGAGGGTTAGGACCGAAGCTTGTGTGTAATACTCAGCTTATATCTTCTGTTGAGCTATGGCATAAAAGCCTTGGCCATCCTTAGAATAGCACTCTTATTCTTATTTTGTGTGATTCTAATATTCCTTTCAGAAACAACGACTTACCTCATGTATGTTCAACTGTCAATTAGGCAAAGCTTACAAGTTACCTTTTGGTTCTTCAAAAATATTGTATTATTTACCTTCTGAATTAGTTGTGTCTGATGTTTGGGTACCAGCACACATGCGATCAAATGATTTCCTCTATTATGTTTCTTTTGTTGACATGCATAACAGATATACCTGGTTGTACTTTTTCAAAAATAAATCTGAGGTTTTCAGCTGCTTTCTTCATTTCTAGAAGCTTGTTTAGGTTCAATTTGGTTGTTCTATCAAAATGCTTCAAAGTGACTGAGGGGAGAGTATCGATCCCTCTTGAAAGAGCTCTCTTAGCTCGACATTCAACACAGGGTCACGTGTCCTCATACATCTGAACAGAATAGAGTTACTGAAAGGAAGCATAGACAGATTGTTGACATAGGACTCACTCTCTTGGCTCAAACATCTATTCTTTTGGAATTTTGGTAACACACCTTTTCTCATATAGTTCATCTGAACAATAGGTTACCTACCACTGTTTTACAAGGAAGTAACCCTTATAAGAATCTTTACAAAGCTAAATCTATTTATTCCCAACTAAAAGTGTTTGGGTGTGCTTGTTTCCTTTATCTGAAGCCTTTCAATCAACACAAACTTCAATTTCAATCCAAGCAGTGTGTTTTTCTTGGATTTGGTGCCAATAAAAAAAGGCTATAAGTGCCTTGATGAAGAAGGTCGAGTTTTTGTTTTTCGGCATGTTATGTTTGATGAATTTAAGTTTCCTTTTCAGTGTGTCTTCTCTTCACGTTATAAATTGGGCTCCATAATGCATTTACATCAATACTTTTATGTCCTTATGGTTGTAGCTATTGGTCCTCAGCTTTGTGCTCATGACTCCAATACCTCATTAGGATCAACCAGGGACTTTCTTGTGGCAAGTTCACCTCGAGTTTCTTCTATAGCGAGCTCTTCTTCAAGTATAACTGATGTAGCTAGATCTTCTCCCGAGGGTCAACTTGTAGAAACATTTGTAATAGCTTGTGTTAATATTCCTTCTCCATGTGACCAACTTGGCAATCTTGACAGGTCTGTCACATCGTTATGTATTTTTTGAATTCACATCCCATACAAACTCGATCGAAGATGGAATCTTCAAACTTAAAGTGTTCTTGTCAGTTCTGACTGAGAATGAGCCAGTGTCTATTGAAGAAACATTCAAAAGTACTGCTTGGAAGGTAGCTGCACAAACTAAATATGATGCCTTGCTCGCCAATCACACTTAGGATCTAATGCCATTGCCTGAAGGCCGTAAGGCAGTAGGTTCTAAGTGGATTTTTAAAGTAAAGAGAAATGTTGATAGCTCGGTAGCTAGATACAAAGGCAGGCTGGTGGTTAAAGGATACCTCCAAGAGGCAGGCATTGATTTCCAAGAGACATTTAGCCCTGTGGTCAAACCAACAATAATTAGGGTGATTCTTGCACTTGTTGTTTCGATGGCATGGTCTCTAAGGCATCAATAATTCATTTTTGAATGGTGATCTACATGAAGAAATTCACATGGTGCAACTACCGGGTTTTGAGCAACAAGGGAGTAATGGAAAGCAATTGGTAAGTAGGTTAAGAAAGACTTTGTATGGACTTAAGCAAGCACCTCAAGCTTGGTTTCACAAGCTAAAGGAGTTTCTTGTAGCTACTAAATTTGAAGTGTCAAAAGCTGATAATTCTCTTTTTATTCATCGTGAGGGGTCCCAGTTGCTTTATGTTCTAGTATATGTGGATAACATTATTGTCATTGAGAATGACTCTCATGCAATCGATCAATTTGTTAAGGAGCTCGATGTTTAGTTTTCCTTGAAGGACTTAGGAAAGCTGAGTTAATTCTTGAGAATTGAAGTTAATTACATTCAAGATGGTCTTTTCTTCAATCGAAATAAATACATTCTTGATCTACTTCAAAGGGTCTCCATGGACAGATCGAAAGGCTCTCCTACACCAATGATAACTATCTGCCATTTGTCAGCTCACGTAGGAAGTCCTATTAAAGATGAACATCTTTACAAAAGCATAATAGGTGCTCTACAATATGTTGTGATCACCAGACTAGACATTGCCTTCTCTATGAATATAGTATGTCAGTTTATGCACAATTCGTTGGATCTCCACTTTAAAGCTGTCAAAAGAATCTTGCGTTATTTGTAGGATACCTTGGATCAAGAGTTAAGGTTCACTCAAACTTTGAAACTTTTACTTGAAGGATATTCAAATGCGAGTTGGGGATCAGATGTTGATGATCGACGGTCAACTTCAGGATATTGTGTGTTTCTTAGAGGGAATCCAATTTCCTAAAGTTTAAGAAAACAGCAAGTGGTCTCAAGGTCCAGAGCTGAGGCTGAGTACAAAATTCTTGCTCATGTCACTACAAAAAGGATCTGGATTCAGTCATTGTTGTTTGAATTATTTGTTCTAGTTAAGAGTAAGGCATTGGTATGGTGCGATAATTCAGCTGTTGTTGCAGTAGCAGGGAATCTTGTTTTGCATTCTAAATTCAAGCATGTTGAGCTGGACTTTTTCTTTGTTAGGGAGAAATTTGGAAGTGGATCACTTCAAGTTGGACATGTTCCTAGTCAAGATCAGATTGCAGACATCTTTACTAAACTATTATCTATAGGATTATTCACCAAGTTTAGAGGTCAGCTTAAAGTTCTTACCAACAGTCATGAGGTTATAAGAAGGAAAGAAAGTCACCAAGCACGAGGCAAGTTATGGGTATTCCAACAATTGCTATTATTGTTACAGTTAGTTAAAGAAGTTATCTAGTTATTAAGTAAAGTAGTTAGCTATTAGGTGAAGTAGTTACTTCTAGTATGAGTACGTGATTGTATTAAATATCCATAAAACTACATTCAATACATCTTCTCAGAGGTAACAAAGAACTATTCTTTTCTTCCTTCTTTGTCAACTCTAACAGTCTGACAGGCATATACCTTGCTCTCACACTATTTGTTAAGCATTCCAGGATTCTCAAGGTGGTTGTTGTGGATTCTTTGTGAACTAGACAAAGCTTGGCGCTTGCACCTTCAATGGTGTTTGATCCAAATTAGTCGAACAAAAGAAGAGTTAAAAAAGGATCGGATCCCATTCATAATAGATGTTGAAAACATCTGAAACTGTTTTGTTTTCTTAAATTTCAGACAAATAATGAGGCAGTGGCAGATTGTCAGCAAAGGATGTTTGTTGAAGGTATAACTAATGCAAAGGGAAAAAAACAAATGGATTTTCTAGTTTCCCAGATGTTTCCTCCAATTTGGTTTGTGGAATTTTCTTACATTTTTCAAAGTTTTCTACCATGATTTTTCTGTTTATACATCGTATAAATCTAGGTCCTAAGTAGAGCAATACACAAATGTAGTCCTAGTGTTTTTTATTTCTACGAATTTACTCAACTCAATTTTATTTGTTTTTTAATTTGGCAATAAAATATTCTATCTCTTCAATTTTTTTTGTTTTCTTATTTTATTTTACCAAAGTCATAAAGCTCTTATTTCGTTTGATTTACCAGTTTTTCGATTTATATCGAACATGATTATAGAGATAAAAGTTAATTGCACTCAACGTAATGAATATTTTAAATTTTTCACTAAACCTTCTTTTAAATACATTATCAAACTATTTATGTTATATTAATAGGTCTATTCGTTATTAAAATTGTTAATTTAACCATTAAATTAGACATAAAATCTTATGTGACATAATTTAAAATGAAAATGTTAAAAAATGTTGTTTGCATAACTTTTAAAAATAAAGTAAAGTAAAAAAAAAAGTAATTGTAAATACTTTAGAAACCTCAAAACCAATATTTTTATAATATTCATTTTTTAGTTTTCATTTTAAATTATGTTGCATAAGATCTAACGTCTCATTTAACGATTAAATTAATTATCTTAAAGGATTTTATTGATATAACATCAATAATTTTAAAATGTAATTAAAATATGTTAGTGTTTGAGGACCAATTTAAAATGAGTGTCATAGTTTGAAGATGTCTGAGGCAATTAACTCTAGAAAAAATTAGTTTTCAAAGATTTTCTATAGACATGAAAAACTTAAAAAAAAAAATTTAAATATAATATTTGTTACCACACCCACACCCAAGTTACATACTTGTGTTACGAGGTTAGAGTTTTCCTCTCGCAAACCACTTGGCCTTAAGCGATTTCTTCGCTTCAAATGCTCATCAGTTAGCCTAACTCTCGAAAATTGAGAATTCTCGTAGAAATTCTCTAAGGCACCCAACGTATAGCAAAAGCAAACTCTGAAAAGGAAAAAGCAACGAAAAAAGAATGCCACAAAAAGAGAATGCACAACAACAGTTTGAGTAAATGCTCTCAATATATTAACTCAAAAAGAATAAAATGATTACAAATGAAGGGGAGACCTCTATTTATAGTTGAGCTCTCCCAAACTCAATAGTACAAATCGATTTACATCAACGACTAAGATTGGTTCCCATCTACAATTAATAATTCTAAAGGATTTAAACTCTATACAATCTTATCCCTTTAGGATTTACATTATTTACTCTTGTAACTCTAGTTTTACTGGAGTGTTTCACTTGGCCACCAGGACTTCAAATAGATGAGCTTCTCCACAGGTTCCACGAATTGGGCCAGTTCATGTGGATCAAATGAGCACATTTAATCAGTTGACCTCTATAGGGCATTCTATGCGCAATGGTCACAGACTTTGACAAGCAGCCCGTGACATTCTCCCTCACCCATTCTCGTGACACCCTTGGCTCATCCTCCAAATGTTGACTTACTCGCTTCAGAACTCTGAAAGGGTCCCTGTGTCTTTGCCAAGTCAACGGTAAGTCAAAATGTAAAACACTACCAAAGTGTTTTAAATGTACCTCGTTCGTTGCATTTACTCGCCTCGTTTGTCTAGTTTGCATCATTACTTTATCCCCAAAGTTTGTTGCACAACCCACCTCTGTTTTAGGTGGTAGCCCTCTAATGACTTAATAGGTTTCATATCAGTTTTCTGCCCCTCTAGCATTTCCAAGGGGTTCGCATAACACTCACGTCTATCAAGTCAATATTCCTTCCATAAAGAATATCCTTAGCTAGTTGGATTGTCGACAATACCTTCGTCCCGCACTTCATGTCTTGACTCACAAGCACAACACATTGTGGTTGTTGAGTATCCAAGATGCATATACAGTTGGAAAAAGGAACCAAAAGAGCATTAATCCAATCAAAGAAATTCAAGCCTAGAACAAAATCATAATCATCCAAGTGGATTACCTCAAAGTCTTCCTTCTCTTTCCATTGACCGATCTGTAGCTCAACTCCTTGTGCTACTCCCATAGTCGGGACCTCTTTGGAATTCATAGTCTTGATCTTCTTAGTTTACTCACTCACTGAGAGACCAAGTTTACCCACGACTTTCTCCAATATGAACAAGTCTGATGCCCCCGTATCAATAAGAGCACTTTCTTCTGGCCTGCAATGTTGATGTCTACACATATCAACCCTTTTTACTTGCGATCCCTCTTCGCTTTGAATGTGCTAAGAGCCTTATAAGCTGACATGTGGCTTCCAATTAATCAAATTTCAACTTTTGCCCTTAGACTATGTTGAAACTTGAGATTTAATCTATATACTTTAGTTTTTTTTCATTACATAAATTGGTCCTTCTACTTTTATAATGTCATTAGTAAGTGTAAATAGTTAATATCGCTAATTTCAATCAAAATGTTGGCGTTGATTTTCCTTGAGAACACTATTTTAATAGAAAAATATTTTATCAAGATAAGTTCGTTTAAGTGCTTTTAAGAAAAATTCTAATAAATATTTTCAATGTTATTTTATTATTACATTATTACCAAGTGATTTTTTTAAAAAAAATTCAAAATCACACAAAAGATTAATAGAAAAGTTTTGATGGCGGTAACAATTGAACTTGAATTTTAAATTGAAAAGAAAAGAAACTAAATTCTTTTAAAAAAAAAAAGGGACTAAATTTAAAATGTACAAAATATATAGGAACTTGGAGCATATTTTAATTTTCAAATTATTAATTTATAATTTTAGACAAACAAATAATCATTTTATATAAAAGGAATGTCCAAAAGACCTCCCTTTATCAACACCCGAATGCATTGTGCTACTTTTTTTTTTTTTTTACATTATAGAAAAATAATTAAATTTCAATTTTAATTTTTCTATTGTGCTTAAATTTGATGTCTCAACATTATTTTTATTGTTATATAATTATAAGGTAAATATTTCTTTTTAGTTTTAAAATATCACATTAAATATTTTAATAAAAATTTTAAAGATGTAATTAGACCTAATTTTTATATCCATGTTCGTGAAGGATTAAATTAAATTCAAACGTATAGAAACATAAAATATATTTTAATCTTTAAATTTTTACTCTATAATTTAACACAAACAAATAGACATACCCCATTTTTAGCATAGATCAGAGACCATCAAAACCATGGTTTTTTTTCTTTTCATTTTAATGTTTAAAATAAAATGTACAAGCAGCTGTAAATCTGTTGATCTCCATAGAATGCAAGGTTACATCATCTCAACCTTTCTAGTCGGTGCTTATTTTATCCGCTCCGATCTGCGATATCTATTCTCCCTATGAGTTTTTAATTGTACCATAGGGACCTTACGTGCAACCGCCTCCCAAATCATATCCACCGCATCGCAAGGCTGGGACGGGTACTGATATTGAAAGTGCCGGACGGTTTCCTTCAATTTTTCCCACATCTTGGTCCACTGGTCTCTCGATATTCCTCTGAGAAGGTTCAGTAGATATCCCTTCTTCACAGCATCTGATGCACGAACGAAAATGCAAATTTCCGAGTAGTCGATGACATCTTCAAATGGTAGCTCAATGTCATCACTTACAATCACAGGAACACAATGGCTGACAATAGCATCAAAGAGACGGTTCGAAGAAGGTGTATCACCGGCAATGTTGAGGCAGAATTTGGATGACGCCATCCCATGCCCAGCCTGGTTGACTCCATTCCCTTGAATTGTGCCAAATGCAAAGCGTACATCTTTCTCGTCTTTGAGAAGGTAATAAAGTTCTTGCCGAATAGCACCTCCCTGAATAGAAATTTCAAGCCAGAAATTATACATGTAGAAGGAGATATAACATGGCACATTTATATATGAAGTTCAGACTCGAATTCATTAAACTACAATTGTTACTCCCAGTTTAACATCACAGAACAGGAAAATTGTTATGGCATCAGAGTACATATTGAAAAGAACCATGGGTGTTATTCCCTCTTCTCTAATCTGCACTTGAAATAAGATATATATGCATATACAGACACAAGCACATACACATCTACATCTACATATGTACACATACCACAGTCTTGCTCCATATCACTTTCCTTTGTGCCACATCATGAATGGAACTTTTTCCTTAAATTACCATGAAGAAAGAAATTACAATTTCATCTAAGAGTGCTTAAGTGACGATATTTAAATATTTTCCAAGACACTTGTTAAACCTATGAATATGGCACTTATATTAAACTTATGCACATAAAAGTTTTCGGGGAACAACTAAACTTGGAACCTTCTTTCAGAGAAAAGAACTGCGTACTAATTAATATATTACTTCTCCTGAAACTGAAATGAAAAGCAGTGTTGTCAAGATGCGTGCTTAGGCGTGCCTGCGCCTTCGCACTAGACAACAAAGCGCCTCATACCCTTTCAGACAAGACCCATTTGATCAAGTGCATGCCTTATTTACCCAGGCATGCTTTTTTGTGAGGCAATAGGCATAAAAAAAAATAAATAAATAAAAAAAAAAAAAAAAGCTACCTGAT
Source organism: Gossypium rotundifolium (assembly GCA_025506655.1). Classification (NCBI taxonomy): domain Eukaryota; kingdom Viridiplantae; phylum Streptophyta; class Magnoliopsida; order Malvales; family Malvaceae; genus Gossypium; species Gossypium rotundifolium. Next base: position 134,396,202 of record CP106729.1, on the reverse strand, counting down.
TGAAGTTCTTTTTAGTTTCTTTTATTTTTCACCCCTTTTTTTTTTTTTTTCATTAGATATACTTTTATTAGTAAGAAAGGCATAGCAAGGAAATCCAATTCTGAATATTTGTGTATTCAACTATAGACATGGACCATAAGGAACTCACACATATTGACTAATAACAATATATATAGCACAAGACAAGGGTTCTTTTTATGCTTTGTGACTGAGACAAAACAAGGGTTCTAGCGCCTAGAGTGAGCGATGCACCCTTGACAATATTGATAAAATACTGGCAGTAACTGCAGTCATGGAGCATCCTGTCTGAAACTAACGTAATTGAAGGCACAAAGGAAGATCATTTAAGTTAGAAGATAATGCTGCTCTATCTGGTTTAGGATACCCTACCTACAATAACCTAATCTTCCAAGAATCACGATCCTAGTAATTGATCCAACTGACTGCACTTCCTTCCACAAAACCCAATCACTCCTCTCTGCCCTTTTCCTAATTTATTTTCCTTTGTGTCACCAGCACAGGGTGCTTGAAAACCAAAGAAAATCTCTACACCTAGTACCTTCATTTAGTCATCTAAGCCTACATGTATAGTCACCTTAAAAATGGGCTATGGCTACAATACAAGATGGTTTTGAAGGTTACTGAGAAAAAAAAAAAAAAAGAAAAATAATCATCTATCTCCGAACAAGTCATAGAACCTAGAAGAAAATTAGCATACTGAGAACTTTAAGTTACTTTAAAGTGATAAAAGCATAATACACGTACCAAAATTAACCTATTGGCCTTTGAAGTTTACATTGCTCAACAATCACTTAAGAAGTTAAATGTGCCTCAAGACTACTTTCATGTGTCCATGTACATAGTAGCAGTTTCCATCATAAGTCAACACGACAAAAAGCAACAAACATGTAGATAATTCAATTCATAAAGGGAAGGAAACTTACATCTTTCCTGTATATAGCTCCTTGGAAAAAGACTAATATTGGGCGTTTGTCAAATGGAGCTGAATCAGCACTCGGAATCGTCCTCACGACATGCCTATAAGGAGCAATTATATCCTTCTCTATGTTTGCTATTTCAGAAGGGTATCTCCCGAAATCCGCAAGCACAAACATTGCAGAGCCAAGTTTCCTTCTTGCATCCAACATGCTATTTGGATGGTGAGCCACAATTACATGGTCCTTCCCCCCAAATCGCTTCCATTCATTCTGCGCAGTCAGGAACTTAACTAATTTATTCTGCAACATTTTATTAACACTAACTTTCTCCTTTCCTCGAAGCTTGGAATGCCGATTGTAACTAAGAGATGCAAAGAATGGCACAAAAATTATGTCTGCTTGGCTCGAGTTTCTGACTCTGATTGCAGCGCAAGGTCTGACCACATTCGGTGTGTTCGAAGATAGAAGATCTAGGGTAAGCCAGTACTCGATGCTATGTTGCAGATTCAACCCTCCAGGGTATGACGGAATTCTACTCGGGTCGTTTACCTCAGGCCACACTTGATTCAATTTTCCTTTCCAACCCAGTAACCCAAAGTGAAATTCAGAAGGCAAGTCATACATATATACCCTTAAAAGAGCCTGATTGGTGTTACAGGACTCAATAGTTGGGTGCCGGTAAGCGCACATTTTCTTCCTGAAACCGGACTTATGACAACTAGAATCCCCACTTCTTACCAGTGTTTGAGCATCAACTTTTGAAGACTCAGATGAGAAGAAGGGTAACTTTAGCTCATTTTTAACATTTGATTTCAAGTAAACCGTGCCATTGACAAGAATTAATTTGAAAACAGAGTGAGGTATAAGAGATGAATTGCCAAATTGCAGAAGGAACACAGAAGAAAGGATCAAAAGAAGCATGGAAATGGTTATTATACAGAAAAGAAACCTTGAGGGAAAGATGCCTTTTTCAGACATTGATAACATCTAGAAGAACCAAGCTATCTAATAAATTAAAAAAAAAAAACCCAAAACGGCAACCAATAATACACTTATTGCTCTTGGTCAGCACAAAATTGGGGGCTAAGCCCGAAACCCGATTTCTTTGTTTAAAACCCTAAAGGGTGAGTTGATGGAAGCTTTTTTTTTCATGAAAATTTCAAGTACCAAAAAGATCAGCTTTCTTGACACATCCTAAGCCGCCAATCCGGAGGAAAAATATTCCTTTCCCCTAAAGTTTTTTACAAATTATGTTCTTTATGTACTTATTAAATGCACAAAATCTCGTAACTTTCAGATTTCAGAAAAGAAAAGAAAAAAAGAAAGGAAAAACCCATAAGCTTCTTCACTCTTTGGATTCCTCCTCAATGAAAAATACCATTAATCTGCAACACGCCAATAAGGGAAGAAAAAAATTATCAAATATGAGCAGCTAAAACTTCAAAAGAAGATCCCAGAAAACAAAAATACTAAAAACTATTTAAAAGAAACCAAAAAAAAAAAAAGAGTAAACTTGCATGAAGAAAATCAGAAGTTTATCATCGGGGCATGGAAGTTAGATAATTTGCAGAAATGGGTAGCCGGCAAATTGCAAGAAAAATGAAAAAAAAAAAAAAAAAAAGGGTACCTTAGATGAATGAATGGTTCTTTTGGGAAACTGCGTAAAGAAACCGAGTGTAAGGGTAAGGCAATGGTGTTTAACTAAAACAGTTAATTTACTACCTTTTACTCAGCAGATTTTAAGATTTGCTGCTGAAGTTAACTGCCATAATTATACATAGTTAAGAAAATAGTGTCGTATGGTAAATACATTTGTAGCTGTCAACGACTTTAGATGGAAACAGAGAAGAAATAGAAGAGGAATCACAACACTTTCTTTGTCTGTGTTTGTCCTTTTTATTTCTTCTATTATCATTTACGATAAAGGGTAAATTTGTTACCATTTTTAGGTCAATCTTTGTTATTAGTCCAACACTATACATAAGTTTTAGATTTAGTATTAATTATCTGTTTTTTTAAATTCTAATAATAACAATTAAATTTATTAGGTTAAAATTTACTATTAGTTGTATATTATATGTATGTTATGGACTTAATCTTTATTATTTAATTTGATAATTTGAAGTAGAGTTGAAAAAAAATCAACAAATAAAAAATGAACCAAAACTAAAATATTTGGAAGATTTATAAAATACCAGTTTAAAAATTATGATTACCTAAATGATTTTTTTATTTGCATTACATCAAAATAATTTTTCATGACGTATTAAAATGACACAAAAGATCACATAAAATCAAATTTTAAATTTTCGTACAATATAAAAAAACAGTACTTTTTTCTGTGCAATTTTAAATATCACAAAAGTATTATATTTCCTTACTCTTATAAGCGTAACGTTGACTAATCAAAATGTCACAAAATGTTTATTTATTTTGTGATATTTAAAAGTTGCGAAAAATTGAACTAAAACATCACCAATTATATATTTATAGTTATTTTTTTGATCGAAAGTAACAATATAGTTTAAAAGCGTTACGAAGTGAGTATTTTTAGTTACTTTTATTCGTTGGATTTAAAGTAGGGATATAATTACAATAAAAGTGACGAAGTGGGGTATTTTTAGTTACATTTATTTTTTATTTAAATATTTCGAACGTTCTGAACTCTTTTAAATTTAAAATTTAATTTTATTTTTAAATTTAAAACATTGAATCTCTATATTTTTTATTTAAAATTTTAGTTTCTTCATCTAATTTTTTTATTGAAGTTAATGATGTCAAAGGAAAAATAACCTTTTAGTCTTCAATATTTACAGTTTTTTGTCAATTTGGTCCTTATATTTAAAAGTACATAAATTTTTTATATTTTAAATAAAAATTTATAATTTTAAAAATAAAAATTATGAAAAATAAAAAACTCTTTAAAATTCAAAAAATAAAATAAAAATAATTTTAGAAATATAAAAATCCAAAATTCAATATTATCTAAATTGAACTTGTAGCACCTTGAAAATTTTCTCATATTCCATATGAGACAGTTTAGATAAATTTAACCATAGACAAGGGTGAAGCCAAAATATTTTTTTAGGAGGCGAAATTAAATTATATATTTTTACAATAGTAAAATACAATTTCACCATTTTAATATCTACATCTTTATAAATTTTAAAGGATTAAATCAATTTTTTTATCATTTTTAGGGGGCAAAGTGCAATATTACCTTTACTAATTTAATTTTTTTATAAATTTTAAAGGGGCCTAAATAAAAAAGTTTCCATTTAGGGAAATTTGGATCCTGCCCATTTCTTAGCTACTGCTTTATTGACCCAATGAGAAAATTTTATTTTTTTAATGGATCTAATTATTTTTGGGTTATTAGAAAGTCGTTAGAAATCATGTAGGCTATTCTTAGAGTTTCAAGCCTAATCAAGTAAAAATACGAGTTAAGGAGTAAAATGATAATTTTGTCCTTATGAGTATTTTAGCCGTTGGGGGGCACAATTGTGATTAAATATTAGTTTTTAAAGGTATGAGTGGTAATGAGATGATTTTTATGGTATTAAAAATCATATTTTAGCTTGAAACTAATTCTAGCCTCATGTTATTGATATTTTGACCTTTGGCCAATATTTATATTTTAAAATTGGTAAAAAAAAAATCATCTTCTACCAATCGGCCAATTTAAGAGATAAAAGAAAACTCTCATTGTAACATCCCAAAAATGGGGTTACCTGGAATTTAATTATTTTTCCTATGTATGAATGGTTGAGGCATTATTTATGGAATAATCATGATCAATTTAAGGCTTTGTGTTGGCTCAATTTGGTAGGAAATTTTAGTTTTTAACTCTTAAAGGTAGGGAGCCTTAGCAAGAGGGTGTTATAAGAATAAATAGGGATAATTTGGACATAAAATAAGCCTAGATTAAGTGGCAAAGCAAGCCCACTTAAGAGCTACATGTGACGCCACCAAGGAGCAAGGGAGAGCTTGTGTTCGAGTCACGGAAATCCCTCTTTTTGCATTTTATTTGGACGGCATAGGGAGGAGAATTTCTCTTCTCCTTAAATTCTTTAATCATTAATGGATAATATAAGCATTTTATTTTAAGGATAATTGAGTAGATTATGAAGATTTAAAAAAATTATTATTGGATTATTATTATGGTTTTAATTTAAGTGGTCTAGAGTGAATTAAGGAAGTAAGAGTAATCTTGGACTCCTTGTTGAGGAGGAGTGGACGGCATGGACTCATGGAAGGGGGGGAGTTGCCGAATGCTTATAAATAGCATCAGCTTAGCATTTGTTTTGCTCTTTTCTCCATCTTTGCAAACTGCCGAAACTCTCAACCCTCCCATCTTTTATTCTTTCTCTTTGAAGACTAAAAGCCATCAATTTCTTTGTTCAATCTTTGGCCGAATCCTCCACATCTCCATAGCCCATCTATTTCTTTTCTTCATAGATCAAAACCCCTATTGTCCTACCTCCAAATAGCCGAATCTAACTTCTATCAAAGTGCCGAAATCCCTTCTTTAAACTCTACTTGGCCGAATTGTGTGCATAAGAAGTAGGCATCTTTTTGTTGACGATCTCAGAAGGTAAGGATCTTAGGCCGAATGCCTATATTATTGGTATCTCATTATGTCGACTTTGGTAAAGATAGGTATGGTTTCGGCAACTATTGATTAAGAATACTAATCACATTAAACTAATCCCTTGTAGGATCTTGGGATTTGGAGATAAGCAAGTAAGTGCGCCAACATTAGTCAATCAATCTTGATGAGGAGTTACATATAGATTGGTGTTCATTTAAAAGGGTTATGATTATTTATATTGACCGATTGTAGTTTGTGAATCATTAAGTGATTTGGGCACCGAGGCTAGTATTCAAAGAGACTAGGTAAGGATTCGGGTACAAAATATGACCCCTTTAAATAGTTTGGTTTGGCCGAATGGCCATATTACTAACCTTTATAGTTGGCCGATATAGGGGCAAGGACTTAGAGTGTGGCCGATTGATTATCTTCGGGATTTAAGACTATCGTGGTAACAGGTGTGTACATACACACTATATAATATATTAACTATGCTTAATTTTGTGAATGCTCATTTTTATTAATGTAGCATTGGAATTAATACCAAATCGGTATAAGTGGTGATTCAGGTAAGTACCCGTTAATGTGATTTATTATTATTAATGCTTTTGGTAAGCATGATGTATTGACACATGAAATTTAAGAATGTGATGGCATGAAACTTATGTATGTTTACCTGTTGTGGGATTGATGAGTGGAGGGGGCAGTGATATTGTGCCGACGGGCACCAGTGTTTTGGTAACACACCGTGACTATATGTCACGGAGGTTTGGTACCTCCGGAGGTTTGGTACCTCAATAGCGACTTGTCCCCGTGGTTAACACCACCGTGGGTTGGCCCCACTTGAGATATGGGATCGTCCGCCGGTGATTTGGTATCACACGATGGGTTGGCCCCATCACCCGATTTGTGTCTACGGACACCGGTGTTTTGGTAACACATTGTGACTATATGTCACCGGTGGTTTGGCACCACCAATGGTTTGGTACCACAGCAGGTAGAGCGATGGCGTATGGTTGGCTAGGTTGGGTACACATTATTTTGCATATTAAATGTTATATGTTGTGTATGAAAAATATTTTAAAACGGGGAAGGGTTACATCTTGAGTCTTGGTGACTCACCTTCTCCATTATTTTTCAGTGATGCTTAGATCATGGATATGGAGCCGGAGGGACTTGAGGAGGCCATGCGGTGGACCTAGAATTTAATGGACTTAAATTTTTGTTATTTTAAATTTGGTTATTGGGTTGTTTTATTTTGGATGTAATAAGGCCTCATTAAACTTTACTTTAGTTATTTTCTTATATGTGGGATATTTTTTTTATTTTCACTATAAATCTGAATCACGGGTTTTTTTTTAAATCAACACAAAAAATGTTTTATCGTGCCATCGGGCACATCTGAAGTTTGTATAATAAATTGACCTAATTAAATTTTCGAATTTAGCCCAAGAAGGTTTCCAACAAGATAACCAAAACGAGTTGTTTTCAACAAAACTTAAATTGGATTTTCAAATGGGTTTCAAAAAGTTTTCCCGTAACGACTCATATTCGGTCCTAACATTTGGGCCGGGTTTGGGCTGTTACAAATTGGTATCAGAGCCCAGTTCAAAACTCGGCTGTGGGGGCCCAAGGCCCAAAAATGTTTTAGTAGGCCTTATTAATTGTTTTTGGATTTTAAAGCAGCATGGCCCGAGTCTCCGGCACCGATCCGCCCAGGTAAGTACCTCTAAACTTCTTTGTGAATTATATTCTGTAGAAGGGTAGGAAGCATGGAACGTAGATAGACTTATAGGAATTTGAACCCTAGGATTAGATTACTCAAACACACAAGCTAAACATAAGATTTAAAGAACTAAACCAATCTATGACTTAGTCACTGAGCTAGGGTGTGGTAACCCCTGTACGCATGTCTAGGATTGGAACCGGAAGAGCCTGGTATTTAAGCAGTCCGAGTGACTCACCACCTCTTCGCAGTATCCCACAGTGCGTAGCTCGGGTTCACCTTAACTCGGAGGGCTCGGTGGTGTGGTAACCCCATGCATGTCTAGAAAGGTTCGGTGGGAGCTTGGTATTTAAGCGGTCAGTGTGACTCACCTCTCTCCACACGAAACTCCGCACAGTGCGTAGCTTGGGTTCACCACGACCGGAAGGGCTCGGTCATAGGCTAAACATAACAACTAAAACCCGAAAGGAATTAGCCTTGATTTTTGAAAAAAAAAAAAAGAGAAATGATGAAACAACAAAATTTGGTTTTAAAACTTTTCAAATCACTCCTTCAGAAAGAAGAACAACTCTTTTTACAATGTTTTACCCCGAAAAGTTCAATTTGTGGAAAATTACGAAAATGCCCTTAGGGGAAAAAATTACTAAAATACCCTTGACTCATAAAATATCAAATCAATGATTTTGTCCAAAAATTTTAACTATTCTATAAATATTCAACACCTTAGCCTTGAAAATCATCAGCAAAATATTTGGTTTTGGAAAAATTACGAAAACGCCCTCAACTCATAAAATTACCAAAATGCCCCTGAGTACAAAATTTTTGCAACACCACCGTGTTAAGAAAGGAAAATTCTCAAAAGGGACCCTCAGAGTTTTATAATGGTTAAAACACCCTTGTTTTACAAAAAATTACCAAATTACCCCTGATGGACAAAAATTACCAAAATACCCCTGGTTTCGAAGTGATGACGTATCTTTAAAATTTTACAACTTTTTCAGAAAAACCCTCCAGTGTTGGGAATTTCAAAAACAATCTACTCTACTAAAGTTTTAAAATCTCTTTTATTACGAAAATACCACGTAGGAAATGACGAAAATACCCCAGGTTAGAAATGGCGTAAATGTCCAGAGAGCGAATAGGTATGGAAAGTATTAGGGAATGGATGCAAGGACTTCTTTGTGTGAACTAGGATAGAAAGCTGAAACCTTGTTTGCACGAAAGAATCTCTAATTAAAATTTCTTCATAAAATTTCTTGTGAATAATGAAGTGGAACAAACGCTAATACATAAAATTTCTCTTAATCAGTTAAAAGCGCAGAGATAGAATGAGTTCTAGAGGACGTGGACGCCGTGGACGCCGGTAGGGGTAGGATGATGTGTCTCGAACCCGTCGGACGGGGCAAGGTTCAAAACGATGTACCATGCCACCACCACCTCCAACTTTTGGAGCAGAGGAGCAGGATCGGAGGGGAGAGGCGATGCTCAAGCGGTATTGCGAGTCCTCGAATTGGTGGTGAGGCTAGTGGAAATTTAGGAGCTCAAAATCTGTTCCCGCGAATTCGGTCCAATGAGTGAGGTGTTCCGGTGTGTCGTGAGTGGCACCAGTGTAGCAGTATTGGTGGAATCTGAAAGGATAATGGATGATCTTGACCGACCGAGGAGGAAAAGTCGGGGATTAAATCAATTTTTTATCATTTTTAGGGGCAAAGTGCAATATTACCTTTACTAATTTAATTTTTTATAAATTTTAAAGGGCCTAAATAAAAAGTTTCCATTTGAAATTTGGATCCCTGCCACCCCTTAGCTACGCCTGCATTTATTGACCCAATGAGAAAATTTTATTTTTTAATGGATCTAATTATTTTTGGGTTATTAGAAAGTCGTTAGAAATCATGTAGGCTATTCTTAGAGTTTCAAGCCTAATCAAGTAAAAATCTGAGTTAAGGAGTAAAATGATAATTTTAGTAGTTAGGGGCACAATTGTGATTAAATATTAGTTTTAAAGGCATGAGTGGTAATGAGATGATTTTATGGTATTAAAATCATATTTTAGCTTGAAACTAATTCTAGCCTCATGTTATTGATATTTTGACCTTTGGCCAATATTTATATTTTAAAATTGGTAAAAAATCATCTTCTACCAATGGGCAAATATCCCAAAATACCAAAAAACTAAAATTAGGAAATGACGGGTTTCAAAAATATTATTAGGAAAGGGCAATTTCCCAAAAATCTCGTCGCGTCGGTAGCGTTTTTTGGGGAAGCGACCTAAAGCGCGTCCATGGGGGCGCTTTAGGCATTTTTGGGAATCTTTCCGTCCACTTGCAATGTGAAAAATGAAATAATTTTTTAGGCGATAGTCTCCGAAAATAATTTTGAGAGGCGTTTGAGAACAAAGCGTGGTAAGCGCTCTCACATGGACGCGCTTTGCTATAGTGGCCTCCGGCAAAATTATTTTGAGGAGACGTTTCGAACAAGCAAGTAAAAACGCTTCAAAGAGGTGCATTATTACCCGAACCTTGAAAAGCGCCCGCGTGGGCGCACTTTTGCTACTGGTCTTTGTCCAAAAATTAGGCTATCATCAACCAAATTGCATTCTCATTGGCGAAAGCATTCAAGCAAAAAAAAAAAAAATTGAAAATGAGTGAGCGATTAATGATGTTATTTACTACGATGGTGAAGTGCGTGACACGAAAATGGTGTTGTTTTCTTATCGAGAACACTGCGGATTGAGTTTTAATCGAAGCGTCGATTTGGTAGAACCGCAAAAGAATTAGGCGTAAAATATTGAACAACGCCAATGAAAGTTCGATCTATTAAGTATAGATTTTGCGCCGGTTGATCCGAGTGAGATATGGCGCATTCGACATCAAAGGTCCTCGGAGCCTTGAGGCAATGGTGGAGACTCATTTTGCGGTGGATCGCCTATCTCGAGTTATATGTAGAATTTTCATCTCCAAGTGATCATTGCGACCTCAACATCTAGTATCGTTCGAGGGAATACACGACCCAGTGTCGACACTACGTAAGTGGGAGGCAAAACACGAAGTGCCCATGTGCGGTGGTAGTATGGAAAACATAACCCCGCACGACACTTTCGGTTAGTGGATGGGACATGCATATTCGTCAATCGGCGTCGGATGGAAATACGTATTGGGGGCGTCATCAACTTCTAGTGGATGGCAATCCACATCGATTTGAATCTTACGAAAGATGTTTAAGGAGGATGATGTATTCTCGGCGGCATCCACCGGTGAGGGCCCTCGTTTGTTGCGAGTTATGGAGGATCGGACGATGAATCCGATGTGGATCCACCTCGGGGCGCGGGCACTGACGGTGTAGAAGTTGGACTATTTTACGAGCGGAGCCAATTCCAATTGTACACGAAGATGTTGAGGCGGTTGACGAAGAAGAAGAAGATCCGCTATTCGGGGTATACTCGCCTCGGTAGCACATGCATAATGTCGATCTATCTCAAGATGATGCATTAGAGTTTCTGAACTACCACCGGACGCGTGACCATACAAATTCTTCGTTGGATTCGGACCAATTAGAAGTTGGTAACGGTTTTCCAACAAGAACACTTTTCTTGGTGCATTGAAACAATACAACGATCGAGGCAGGGTTAACTACACTATGGTTAAATCAAAGCTCGATAGGTACGAGGCGAAGTGTCTTTGTGCAAGGCGGCACATGTGCATGAAAAATCATGGCGTCGTTGAGAAAAAGGACGGGGATGTGGGAGGTGAAGAAGTGCAAAGGTCGCATACATGTCTTACCGATGACAGTACCACTATGTGTTCAATGATTTGAATAACACTAATATTATGTAATGTTGCATTATTTAACGTGCTTCGTTGTGGTGTAACACAAGATCATCCGAGGATAGATTCGGACATGTTGGTTGATTTAATAATCCCGATGGTGAAGGCCGATCCCAAAACTACGGTCTTAGGCCTTAATTGGCAATATTCGTAACCAAATGGGGTACCGCCTCTTCTGAAAGGCTTGGATAGCCAGCGAAGCGTTGGAAAAGTTACACGATCGGTGGGGCGCTTCATATAATGAAGTGTGGCGGTGGTGTAAGTCTTTGGAGAGATATGTCCGAGCGACAATGAGACATTAAAGCGGGCGGCGTACTACAGCGATAAATGCGCTTTCCGTGGATGCGCGATGTTCAGCGCTGTTACGGACATTTAAGCAATCTTGAGAGATGCTTTTACATCGCAAGCCATTGGTACAAATTGACGGTACCTTCATGTATGGTAGATATACGCATCGGCTATTGCTAGGCTGTGGCACAAGAAGGCTGTGGGAGAATCCTTCCGATTGCGTTCGCAATAACACTAGGGGTGTCAGCTGATGACTGGGACTTCTTCCTATCTAGGTTAAGGAGGCATGTCCGCCTCAACCGACATATCGTTATATCGGATCGGGGCCTGGAATACTTGCGGCAATAGAACGACGGGGAAGCATGTGGCATCGCACACACCATCGATATTGCACGAGGCATGTGGCATCCAACTACTATGGGCAACACCGATCTAAAAGAGCGAAAGCGGCAAGTGGCCAGATATGGGTATGAAATTTCTATTAATATAATTTCTTTTGAAATTTTCAATTTATTCGCAATTGAAAAGTGGTATGTAATATTCGATAACAACATATATTGGCGGTGCGAGATCAATAAAGACCGTTTTCACGAGATGTTGGCGGTTTTGCGAAGATAACGCCTAGAAAGCGCAGAGTACTATGCAATATTCCTTTTGAGCAGTGGACACAAGCATATAATGACCTACGATATGGTCATATGACCACAAACTGGCCGAATGCATAAATTACGTGCTAAAGGAACCCGTCATCCATCGATTCTGCCGGTTTTTGGGAGACATATTTTCGTTTAAGCGGCACTATTTTCGAAGAAGCGGCGAGTTATCGAGGCGATGCAAGGAGGCCATGTATGGAGCGAAGGTCTTGCAAGAAATTAATCGTGGGAAGGCAGGCGAACACTATGCACACAGTTTGTCACGACCGCATGACGACCTATGGTTTCGTATCACGGAGTTTGTGAGACCGAACCAAGGTATTGTTGGCGGGCATTATCATGTACACTTGACAAATAGGACATGCGACGTGGGATATTTGATGCGCCGTTACCCATGTGCTCATTTACTTGCGGCTTGTCATAATCTTCGTCTTGACCCCATGAGCTATGTCGATGAAGTCTACAAATTAGAAAACATGTACAACGTGTGGAGACCGTATTCCCACCGATCCCGAGATGAGCGTAAGTGGCCATCGGTATCGCTTGCTGTAATAGTATAAGTCATTGCTTGGGATAGAGAATTGAGGCATAAACCAAAAGGTCGACCTTCCTCGACTAGAATACGCAACAATATGGATATCCGAGAACCGACCAACCAAAGTCGGCGGTGCGGGTGGTGTAGGAACCGGGCCATACATCTCTTCGTGTCCAAATCGGACTAGTTGACCGTGTTCTTAGCTTGTTTGTCTCTTCTTGGCTATGTAATTTACATTTTTTGGAGGAAAACGAAATTAAATCATTTCTATCTTATCAAAGATATTAAAATTAAAATAAAAAATTAAAATACAAAACAAATAAAAGTAAACTCAATTTTTATTATATAAAAATTTAAATTTAAAAAATTAAATAAATTAAAAAATTAAATTACAAAAAAAAACTCAAATTGTATTAAATATATTACAACAATTACAAAAAAAAAATCAAACCTATTTTGTCAAAGTTATTAAAATTAAATAAATTAAAAAATTAAATTACAAAAAAAACTCAAATTGTATTAAATATATTACAACTTAATTACAAAAAAAACAAACTCAAATTGTATTAAATATATTACAACTTAATTACAAAAAAAAACCAAACCTATTTTGTCAAAGTTATTAAAATTAAATAATTTAAAAATTAAATTTAAAAATTAAATAAATTAAAAAATTAAATTACAAAAAAAACAAACTCAAATTGTATTAAATATATTACAACTTACAAACAAAAAAACCAAACCTATTTTGTCAAAGCTATTAAAATTAAATAATTTAAAAAATTAAATTACAAAAAAACAAACTCAAATTGTATTAAATATATTACAACTTAATTACAAAAAAAAAATAAACCAAACCTATTTTGTCAAAGTTATTAAAATTAAATAAATTAAAAAATTATATTACCAAAAAAAAACAAACTCAAATTTTATTAAATATATTACAACAATTACAAAAATTAAACCTTAATTACAAAAAAATTAAACTCAAATTATATATTAATTTACAATTACTCAAATTAGGGTTTAGGGTTTAGTGCGGATGTCGGTGGGAACCCGGTGCCACAGAGGCGATTAAACGATTCTGCTAGATTCCTCCTTCTTCTAGCTTCAGTGAGGTCGTGGAACCTCAGTGGGAATCCGGTCCCTCCGGCGGTGGAGTGCAGTTACAGGTGTTGCGATGATGACCCACCTTGATAAAATAATGACCGGAGGTGTTTGCATAAACCACGGTGGGGGTGACGCATCCGTCGGTGAAGGAGCTGGTAGAAAGAAGCGCTCTCCCACGGCACCTCCTCTAATCCCACACCCGATGTCGACCTCACGATCGGTGGCTAAAAGGAGTTGTCGGAGCGGACTCGAACCCGACCATGCATTCCAACCTAGGGGGACTAGAAAAGGAAACATATATGGGTTAGGAGGATACATGTAAGGGGTGGTGCACTTTGGCATAAGCTGTGAATGCCTGTGTTGTCGGTGTTGTCGGTGAATCGATGGGCCGATGATTGTATGAAGCCTTGTTGATGGGCCGGTATTGTGTAAGGTATTTGTTCTTTGGGCCGTCTCATCACCCTTCTCCTTGAATGTAAAGGGCCCGGCGTTCCTTGCTCATGAATTCTCGTCGCCTCTCTTGATGACTCTGATATGGCTTGCCATGGATTCTAAACCATGACATGTACTCAAGCCTGACGCTAACTCGGGAACTACGATCGGTTCTCGGTTAGGTAAAAAGTCATCCGGTTCTCCCGTCTCGATATGTTCGACCAAAATATTGGCCAATCCGTGTCTGCCATAGTAAGTCCACATTGTGCTCATCATCGAGCACCTCAGAACCCGAGGAATCGGTTCTTTGAAATTCAAATTGCCAGCGTAACTTCGATCGATTGGTGCATCTCCACGATCGCGTAGGTGATTAGCGGGACCTTAAAGTGCCAACTGTTTGGATTTTGGAGGAACTCCTCCGGAATTACTGCCCGAATTTCGGGATCCTCGTACGGTGTCCATTGAAACTATATTAACATTACCAAAATATTAGTTATATACATAAATACTAAATTATAATAACGAAATTAGACACTTACTTGTGATTAGACCGTTGTTCCAATAGGGCCGTATATCCTCAAGCGAGTCGGTATTCCAACATGACTTGTCGGATGGTTCCACCTAATTAAATAAACTTTTAGCATGCAATTATACTATAAATCTACGACATAATTGTAAAATATAATATTAAATTTACCTCGTTATCAATGGGAATGAATATGGCTGGTCGAGTCGAGGGCGTAAAAATGGAAATCGAAACCATGCCCATAGCTGCGATAGTGATAGGCAACCTCCGATTTTTGCTTTATCCGGTATCGTCGCCCGCACATCTCCGGTACAACCTCGATAGCACGGTAGACCCCAACTCAATTCACGGTTGCTCTGAAATCAACAAGTTTGAGAGCCATCTCGGTGGACGAGGTTTCTAGAGAGGTCCGGCATCGAGATAGCCTCAATTATCGAAGTATGTATGCCGTGCATACCGTATTCTTTCATCTTGATCGAATCTTCATTCGGCTGCGGGAATGTCGTAACCAAACCATATCGATCCGACCTCCTTGCAATTTATCCGGAATGGCACCGGAGCTCGTAGCATCTGACCATCCAATCGAGAGATGTTCTGAGACCCGGTAACTTCTGGGCCGTCCACCGGTAATCCCAAGCTGTATGCGCACATCTTCTAAGGTGATGGTACACTCTCGCATGGCGAGATGGAAAGTGTCGTCTCGGTCTCCACCTCTCTATCAACGCTACTGATCAAAGCGGGTCCAACTTGAACCCCGACCTATCGTGTACGTGCAAAAACCCGCTTCCCGAGTAATTCTCGATCAATGGCGATGGGGACCGGGCATGTTGCGAATATAACATTGCAACACCGATCTACTGATTTGTTTAAAAATAATAAAATTCAAAATTAATTAAAATTGCATAATTAAAAAAATTTAATAATATTGAAAATTAAAATTCAAACTTACCATTTTCAATTCTTTGGGCGTAATGTGATTCTTTGTCTAAGCGATTTAAATCCACAGCCATTGTACTCAGATAAAGAATTTTAAATTTTCCAAAAAATAAATATATTAAAAAATTATAAAGGGCTTTTTCGTAAATGGTAGAAGACTATTTTGAAATTTAAGCGTAAATTTCAAGGGCTTTGAGAGAAACTTGAGAGAAAATTGAGAGCAAATTGAGAGAAAATTGAGAGAAAAATGAGAAAGGATTGAAGTGTGAAAAAAATGAAGGGTTGGGGGGTATTTATAGTTTTTTTTTACCGTTGCTTTTTTGACCGTTGGGGTCCAACGGTCAAATTTTTTTTGACCGTTGCGGCCTAAAGCGCGTCCATGGGGGAGCGCTTTAGGCCACCTCAGCAAAAGCGCGCCCTCGTGGGAGCGTTTTTGCTGAGGTGGCCTAAAGCGCTCCCCCATGGACGCTGCTTTCTTCTCCCTAAGCAGCGCTGGCGTGGGCGCGATTTTTGGGAAATTGCCTTAGGTCAATATTTTGAAACTGTCCTTTCCGGTAATTTTTGATTTTTTTGGTATTTTGGGATATTTGCCCTCTACCAATCGGCCAATTTAAGAGATAAAAGAAAACTCTCATTTTTCTTCTATCTCATTTCCATCACTTCTACTCACTTTCTCTTCAAACCGACCAATTTTCTTTCATTTTCTTACAACATTTCTCCATAAAAACTATATGTGAATCTCATTTCATTTAATCATTTCCACCATCTTCACCTAGGGTTTATGAGAAAAGAGGAAAAAATTATATTAGTGTGGGAAGTTGAGATTTTGCTAAGGGTTCTTCCTATTTTTGCATTTTAGCATCTTATTTCATATTTATATACCATGAATAAGTTGTTAAGCCATTTAATGGCTATTAAATGTGAAGGTTATGATTTTAATTATGAGAATTTGTGATGTTTTTATAATTATTAAAGATAAAGAAGTTGTTAAAGAGGGCTCTAATAAAGGGAGAGAGAAAAAAGCTACTAGAAGTGTCACTCCCTTATTTTATTGACTATGAAAGTAGGTTAACAGGAACTTAATACATTTACTTTCTTATGTATGTATTAATTTGTATTTTGTTATTATTTAATATATATGTGGGTGTTAAACATACTCAACATCATGTAAGCTATGTGATATGTCAAGTAAGCTATGTGATATGTTATGGTTGTTGTGATATACATGACATGGGTAATGAATGTTTATTATGTTATATCTAATAAACATAATTATATTAAGTAATGTAAAAAGATATGAGTTATGAACATGTGTTGATATGGATAATGTATTGGAAAAAACGAGATTTAGCTAGAAATGAATGAAATACACATTGAAAATGAGATATTTATGTGTGTGATCTGTTATAATTTGATACGTCAAATTAGGCTCTCTAGGACATTTAATGAGTTTCTTCAAGTAATTTATGAGTCTTTTCTATACTTTTTGTTGGCTTTTAGGTTTAGTATTAATAATCATTTTAATTTGGTTTTACTCCTTAGAAACACAAATTGGCAAAATGGTGTCATTGAGAATCTAATGGTGCGTTTGAGTTGGTGTAAGGAGACGTTGACAACTAAACCTTGAGGAGAACTACATTTGATGTGGGTGTCATGACACTAATGCTAAGGTATCTTGACATTGAGCCTCCACTACCTTGAAGGTGCAAAACTTCATCAATAAAGCAACCTGGAGCAGACGATCGAGAGTGTTGCGACACTTAAAGTGTTGTATTATTGAAGTGAAGAAGTCATGGCCATCGTCAAGGATGTCATGACATTAGCCAATCAATGTGTGACATTGAGAACCCCTAGAGCCAAGAGTGTGCTACTGTCAAGGGTGTCGCGACACTAAAGCTTGAATGTCATGACACTACTGCCTGACATGGTGAAAAATACTACAGGGTAGTCATTTGACCAACACCAACCTAAGTAAACCTATATATTTTAAGGGAAATTTGGTCAATATTAGGGTTGAAATTTTATCTGTATTAAAGATGTTTTGGCTATCAACTTAAGAGGGCCACCTTTTCTATCATCTTTTTTAGCTTAGTAGTTAGCTTCTACTCCATTTTTTAGGTTTTAGTTCTTTACTTTTCTAAGCTTAGTGGTTGTAGCAGTAGCTTTATCAATTTTTACTATATCTTTCTTCTCTTTGCAGTTAGATACTCAACTTTACTTTATATTTTGATTCATCTTCAAGTCCTTTAATATATTTCAACTTTGTTCACCTTTAAAAGTGTAAAAATCCTAACTTTAGCTATGTTTTTTTTCTCCATTGTTGTTGTTATCATCTTCTCTAAAGAACCTATCAAAAGCCCCTAAGATTTCTTCAGCCTTGTTTTTATATTTTATTTAATGAATCATTTGAGCATGTTTTTGGTTGATGTTGTTGTGTAGGTGATGAATAGTGACTAAATTTTATGGTGGTTGGTTGATGGATATGTTGCATATTTAGTTTTTGGGTCAAAGACTAAATCAAATAAACTTCAAAAATTAGAATTGATGCCTCTAGGTGGATATTTAGATAGGTGAGACCGAGAGGAGAGATAAACCAGACTATTAAGAATCTATTGAAAATTGACTTGATTGTCCCGATTTAGATTGGTGAGATTGAGAGATAAATCAAACTAAATCATCTAATTTGGTAAAATGGTGATCGAAGGTAAAATTGAACCAATTAGGAGTTTGAACCTTTTAGATCCCTAATCCAAGAATTAATTAGCAACATGGAAGTCAATTGACCACTTTAGCTCTTTGGATTAACTTTCGTATACTTTTGATTGTTTTGAAATTTAGTCTTTATGTGTGTTCGATAACATAATTAACCATTGATAATGATTTTTAGTAATATGATACTTAGTGAGTAGCTAGCTAGACTTCTTGTTTACATGCATATTTATTGTTGATCACTTTTTTACCTAAACTCTCTTAGGTTCGATCCTTGGAATACTTGAAGTGTTCCATTATAACATTTATAAACTCTCTTGATTCGATCCTTGGAATACTTGAAGTGTTCCATTATAACATTTATAAATATTACAACTAACTTTTCACACTTAAAAATAACCACTATATTTCGATGTATTTGTATTGATTCCATAGCCTTGGCGTACGCACGCTAGGGCACAGTCAAGTCGGCATCGTTTCTAGGGAATTTGTATGTGATTGAGTTGATTTGTGTGATTATTGCATGTTATTCTAAGAAGATAATTGGCTAGATCTAGATGTATGGATGTGATGCTTTTTTTACTTGTGTTTGTTTGTTTGGTTGATTGGTTGAGTATTCTTTTATTTATTCATGTTTCTCATGGTTGTAGCTTCTATGTATAACTTGAAACAACAATGAGTTAGTCCCATTTAAACCCGAACAAGAAAGGTTAATAGCAAACATTCGAAGACCTTTGAGGGGGACCACCCCCAATAGAACTGCCTTAGGCCTTCCAAACGTCAAAAGGAGTGTACATCTTTTCCGATCGAGGCAAATGGAAAATCAAACACTGCAGGATTATGCCATGCTGAACTTGGAGGCAGTGCAAGGAAGTATCAACCTCCTAACCATTTATGCTAACAACTTTGAGATCAAGTTGGCAATGATTCAAATGATCCAAAGAAACTTGCAATTTAGGGCTCTATAAATGATGATCCTAATCAACACCTTAAATGCTTTCTCACTCTTTGTGATACTTTTAAATATAGTGGAGAATCTGATGACTTTATACTTCTTCAATTGTTTCTATTTTCTTTATGTGATGATGTGTTTATGTGGTTGGATCCGCAACCGATGGACTTTATCAATACTTAGGACGATCTCGCCAATCGCTTCCTCGCCAAGTACTTCCCTCTGAGCAAGACAATGAAGTTATGGATGGACATTACCAATTTTCAGCAACTAGAACGAGTGTCATTGTTTGAAGCACGGGAGCACTTCAAGTTAATGTTTCGTAAGTGCCCTTATCATGGCTTACAAGATTGACTTCAATTGCAAACATTCTATAATGGGATGGATGGAATTTTACAGTTGAGTCTAGACGAAATGTCCACAGGGGCGTTCATGTTTAAAATTTATGTTGAGGGTTGCCAACTCATTGAACATTTGTATATGTGGTTGACTGAGCGGTTCACATAGAGTAGCAAACCACCAATTATGAATGCAGTCAGTGGCGATTATAAGTTTCAACAAGTCTTCGAGAGGCTTAATAACATCAAACTTAGCTCCAATCGACCACATATTCACACCAACCTCATCTCATAGGAGCTAATATAGGTAATGAGAATGAAGGTGCTAGTTGGGACAACCACTAGGAAAGTAGCTATGTCGAGGATAACTACATGGGAAATAGGGGAGGTGTTGGGAAATGTGCCCATATTGTAGTAAACATGTAATTGTTTACTATGTGTTTGAACGATGAATAAATAAATTTTACATTTCACTATTATGTCTTTTGTGTTTTTTCTTTCATGCATAGCGAAATTGTGAGAAGCAAATATTAGCTCATTGATTGTCTAAATTCAAACTGATGATAAATGGCTTAGTAAGAATGTTTACATTGCGAGAAAGACAACTTACTTCAATAGATAATCTAAACGATTTCGTAATCCCATAAAAGAATCAAAGTGAGCATTTGATTCAAATACTTAGAAAGATTATTATGTCATCTACAATTCCAATTGAGGAGATGACTAGTCTTGGCTATCGGAGCAGTTGACTCCATAGGTAGAGGCATAGATGTATTTATTGGCAGAATGATACATTGGACTGGACCTAAGATGAATTAATTCTAAATCCGTTTTTGAATTAATTCACTTGTGACATTCACAGTATGATTTACCTAAATCCTGAGTTAGTCATTGACCATGCGTATGTAACTCATGTGTTTTGATATAAGTGGAGGCTTATGCTCTAAAGATGATCGAGCCAATAGCCAGTATGTTGGGTACATGACTTGTGTATAGCATGACTTTACTAGTAACAATGGGATTCATAGCTCAATTAAAGAGTTAACGATATCCTCTCATTGATATTGTGTGGATTGATAAATATGGAATGTGGCCACTAGTTGATTTTTCTCGAATGAGCAATTTATCACAATCATTTGTTGACAGTAATCATATTAATCATTAAAAAGACACAATGGTGAAAATGAAATAAAATAGGATTGTATTGAGTTTACAGATTTAACTCAAAGGAATCAAGAATATAATATGAGGGTAACACACACATGACGAGGTCATTAGACAAAGCAGTTGGATGAATTACTTTCATAAAGAGTATACAATAAAGAGTTTTCAATTATGGTATTTCTTGTGGACTGATAACCTGATTAAATAATTGCGAATTATCGAACGATGTTTCTGGACATAATTACAATTACTAGAGCCTAATTGTATATGTCCAATTGGTCCCTTTGCTAGCTCAACAAAAGCTCGATCGAACTGCATTTGAATCAGAAGTAAATTGGGCTGTTGTAAGAATTGTTCAACTAGAGAATTTGATTAAATAATTTTCTTGAAAAATTAATTTAGAAAATTTAAGTGATTTTTGGGAAAATTAATTTTAATCAAGTAAAATTAAATCAATCAAATTAATTAAAATTAATATGATATTTTTAGAAATTAATTTTCAAGTCAGACTATTGGCCCAATAGGTAATTGAACTTGAAAATTGGATCTGAGATTGTAAATTGAGCTTGGGAGCCCAAAACTAAGACCAAGACCCAAAAACTTGTCGAATCGGCCTGGTATGTGAAATCGGGCCAATGGTCCAACCGGTGGTTGAACAAAATCGGTCGGCCCGTCATTGGCCTAGAGCGAACCAATAGAAACTGAACCAGCTCGGGTTGTCGGCGACTGCGATGGTGACATTCCAGTGGCTGACAAATGGTCGGCGGCGGCGGCGGTTCTTCGATGGTTAAGCAGTAGAAGGATTACATTCCTACTAGGGCTCTACCAGAGAATTTGATTTTAGATTAACTATTCCAAAAATAATACTATTTTAATAAATTTAATATTTTAATTTAATGTTTATCTTGTAGATAAATATTCTATTAATTAAATAATATTTAATATTAAATTTAATCTAATGTTTATCTTGAGAAATATTATATTTTTTAATATTAAAGTGATTAAGTTTAATCATAGTTGAACTCTCTAAACTCTTCCTATATAAAGAGAGCCTTGGGCCATTATTTATATACACTCGAATTCAAGAGAAAGTTGTAGAGAGAAAATTCTCTGAAGAAATTATTACAAAAATTCTATAGATATTTTTCTTATTTACAACTTGGCCCAAAAATTTTAAAAAATTACGAAATTACCCTACTGGTAATTTTTGTGAATTTTTTTTGATTCGAAACGAGCCCACACTCGACAAACGTGAGCTTGAGGATAATGAAAAAGACTACTCAATCGAAGCGTTCATCCTAGAAGAATCGAAAAGGTACAATTTTGATTAAGTGTTTATTACTTTAGATATCACAACCAAGTTCTTGTTTTGAATTTTTTTTAAAACTCTTATTTTTCTATAAATTTATTTTCCCTGCATTTTCCAAACACAATTTTCCAACAGGAGGCAACCCATATTTCAGAAGATCCTTGTATGGGTTGCTCAATTTCGCCACTATTCATTCTTACAAGGGACTTCCATCAACACCTTGCGACCAGAAAAGACTTTTCATAAGATCATATGAGATCCCTATAGTGGATTTCAACATGGAGTGGTGCAAAAATGACATCATGCTTACTGAGTATGAACTTGTTGCATGTAACATCCCAAATTAAGGCCTAGTGGGAATAGTGGTTTCGGGACCAGAAATTCGACGTAATAAAATTTATTTTTATCATATTTTTATGGTCTAAGATTTCATGGAAAGATTTCGTGAAAATTTCGTTCAAAAATTTCAACGTTTGGGCACTCAATTTAGTCAAAAGGACTAAATTGTAAAAAGTGCAAAAGTTGAGTTCTACATGTTAGAGGTGTCCAATTGTTATGAAATTTTAAATTGGAGGTCCATAAATCATAATTAGACCATTGGTTAAGTTGATGGACAAAAATGGATATGGACGGGTATGTTTCAAAAGATTTTTTAAGGGGCATTTTGGTAATTTAGTGAATTAAATGAATTAAAAACAAAATTTAAATACCAAAAATGTCCATCTTCTTCATTAGGACGAAATTACAAGGTTTCTCCATAGCTAGGGTTTGTTTCAAGCTTCCAAGCTCTATAGTAAGTGATTCCAAGCCCCGTTTTTAATGTTCTTTACATTTTTGGAATCCCGGTAACTTGGTTTAACTTATTCTAGCAATAATTTAACCTAGGGTTCATATTTGGAAAAATACCCATAGGTGAAATGTGTTTATTTTGATATTTTATGATAGAATATGAAGTCTGAAATTATGTTAAACAACTTTTGCTAAGCGATTTTACGTGAAAACGAGTAAAACGACATAATCAGTTAAAATACCTAATGTTCATAAGTACATGTTAGAGTGAGAATTTGATGTTCCTATAGAATGGAAAAATGTTTAGCATATTATAAAACATAAGAATAAGGGATGAAGTTTAATTTTCGAGCCTAGGGGAAAAATGGTAATTATGCAAAAGTTTAGAGGCAAAATTGTAATTTTGCCAAAGTTTGAGTTAGGAACTGTTTTGAGTAGTACATTAATTAAATAAGTGAAATGTGATGTTTTAGGCCCTGAAAAACGAGATTTGGACCTAGAATTAGAGGAAAATCAAAAAATCGGAAAGTTGGTAAAATGACTATTTCGGAATTCGAGGTAAGTTCGTGTGTTAATAATAATGCAATACCATGCTTGAATTGTAATTTTCTATTGATATAGCATAAATTGTATGATTTAATATGCTTAGGAGAAGTTGATGGATGGTATGTATGGTATGGAAAATGTGATGTTCATTATGTCATGTGAAATTGAATGAAAAATTAATGTTACAGGAATTGAATGTTAAATTATATTACATGGGTTGTATGAGTTGCTACACGGTTGTACCTGACGAGATTTCAACAAGAAAGTTTATATGTAAATAATGCATTTATTTTACTTGTACAATAATTATTTTGCTAGATATTGTGGAAATCATTAGGTGATAACTAAAATATGAAAATGAATGGAATGGGAAATTCTCGATTGAACATTCAGAAAACCGAGAGATACGAACAATATGTAGCTAGGTCACACGAGTGATAAGAGACCTTCACCGTGTGCACAAGAAAGCTAATAGATGGAAAAATTTGATATGTAGCTAGGCCACATGGATGATAAGGGACTTTCACCATGTGTGCAGGAAAGCTACGGGATAATAATTTCATATGTAACTAGGTCACATGTGTAATACTGTGTGTATACCATGTGTATAAGAAAGTTACAGGTGTCACATGAGTGGTTCCTAGTGTTGGACACCATGTAGACAAGAAAGCTATGAGATGGAATGGCTAGGTCACATGGGTGATAAGGGACCTTCACCATGTGTACAAGAAAGCCAATTATGTGTAGGTGGAGCTATGTCTTTGAGACCAACGAGTATCGGGCATTTTCGAAGGGGTTCAACGAGATAATTTACTAATGATGATTGGTGCGATCATGTTATGAATAAGTGTAAGTGTGAATGTGACCAATTGAGAAATGTGGAAAATGTACGTATGAACAATATGTTCGATATGTAATCGGAAATTGGAAAGGTTGGTATAAGCAAGTGATGAACACAACTAAAGTGAAAGAGAGAGCAAAAATTTACAATAAAACTGTTTGGACAGCCGTAGTGACATGAGTTTGAAAAATCACTAAAAATAGTAGAGATTCAATTATAAGTTTTATGAGATATTTATTTAAAGCTTATTGAGTATATTTTCATATAAAAGAAATATAGAAAACAAATGATGCGTATATTTTGAGATATTTGAATTTTCTGTGAGACTAGTTCAGAATGGTTACATAATCCCCTGTTCTGCCTTGTAAAAATCATTAAAAATTGTACAAGAATAATTGTGGGATATAAATTATATTCCTGAAATCCTGAATGAGTCTACTTTCAAATAAACTAAATAATAAGGTCATATGAACTTTTTACGAGGAGAAAATTGATTCATAGTGAAGAGAGGTCAAAATAGTCAAACAGTAAAATAAGGGAATATTTATGAATAAACTATATTGATTGGCTAAAACAAAAATTCTGGAAATTTTATGGTAAGAAGATATGTGAGTCTAGTTTCACGAAAAATTAACGGATCTTAATTTGGAGTTCCGTAGCTCCAGATATAAATAATTTAGTGACTGTGACCCGAGTAGACAGCTTGAGATGAACATGAATAAAAAGTGGAATTATGTTCAATTATGATTGTATTATCTTGAGAACATATTGTGAAGATTTATAAAAGCCTGTTAATAAATCACTTATTATTTACATACTTACTTACTAAGTTTTTAGCTTACTTCCCTTCATTTCCCATATCTTATAGGGTTGTATGTTAACTCGAGTTAGAGATCGTAGGAGATGTAATCACACTATCAAGCTATCATCGTGGGGTAAAAGTGAATACAAACCTCTTAAGTTTATGGCATGTATAGGAGACTTAGTCATTTGTATATGTCATAATTGGCTTGGCCTAAAATGTTGGCCTTTAATATTTAGCAGTTCATTTTGTATAATTTGGATGAAATTTTATGACTCAGTTTAATACGTTTTCAAGTGTATGTGTTTTGGTAATGCTTCGTACCCTATTCTGGCGTTGAATATGGGTAAGGGGTGTTACATTGCCAGCCCATGAAGGCAACCTCCACCAGGACCCCCTTTTAGCATTTTCTTCAACTTTTTGGGGTCTCTGGTTGTCATTGGACTTGAAAGGTCACTCTTTTTCAATACGCTCACCATGTTGTTCAGTGACCTCTCATCCCAAGGACCTTACTAGTCGTTTCAATGCATTTTCACCAGCTCTAAATAGAAGTAGAGTTGGCAACACATACTTGAGATACTAAGCCAAGCGTGACATGCTATGAATACAAGGTCCTTTTATCTTTACTCTTGGTCCAAGAATCGACTAAACCATGCTCTGATATTAAACCTTGTAACACCCTCCATCCGACCCAATTTACCGGATCCGAATGTAACACCCCTAACCCATATCCATCGCTGAAACAAGGTTACAGAGCATTACCAGGGTTTACAATTCAAATGGACAGAAATTTCAAACATTTCATATAATAGCAATAAACATATTAAAACCAAGTCAAAACATACATATTGTCCCTCATACGAGCCCTCGATGCCCTAAATATGCTTTTAGAAACAAGTTGGGACTAAATTGAAAACTCAGAGAATTTTCCAAAAAATATTGAAAATTTTCAACACTGCAAGGATCACACGGCCGTGTGACCAGGTAGTGTGACTCACATAGCCAAGAGACACACCGTGTCTCAGGCCGTGTGGGCATTCGAAATAGGGACACATGGCCGTGTCCCAGCCCGTGTCCGTGCCTGAGTAACTCACAGACTTGGGTCACATGGTCAAGCCATATGCCCGTGTGCCAGGCCGTGTACGCTTTGAAATAACCTCACATGCCCGTATGCCAGGCCGTGTACTAGGTTGTGTAACAACTTGACTTGCAACCCTGTAACACCCCTTACCTGTATTCAACGTCAAAACAGGGTACAAGGCGTTACCAGACTTATATGCAAGCAAACATACAAAACTGAGACATGACTTTTCGCTCAAATTTAAAACTTTTCATAAACCTACATATCACCCTTAATCAAGCCTACATGGCCCAAAACACACTTTAGGAACAGTTCGGGATCAAATCAAATTCTTTAAAAGATCTCTGGAAAAACATAGAAAAATTCTCATCAAACAGTCCACACACGCGTGTGGAAGAAGGGTCACACCCTTGTGGCATATCACATGCCCGTGTTTTACACCCGTGTAGATTTATTTCTCAATTCGAACCTACAAGGGTTTTCACACAGTCTGACACACGCCCGTGTCTATGGCCTGTGTCTTTTACACGGCCATGACACGCCCGTGTCTTAGCCCGTGTACAAAAACCTTAACATTTTGTTTCTGACGTCATCACCCCAATAATGTCACACGGCCAAGGCACACGCCCGTGTCTTTAGACCGTGTGGTGAATTAAATTCCTAAATTCAGGTGCAGACTTCACACGGCCAGGGCACATAGCCAGGGCACATGGTTGAGACATACGGGCCGTGTCTCAGCCCGTGTAGTTACTACTGAGCATTCTATTTTGCCAACTTATAATACAGGGGGACACACAGCCATACCACATACCCATGGGGCAGACCGTGTGTCACACATGGCCTATGTAACACCCTTTACCCATATTCAACGCGGAATAGGGTACGAGGCATTACTAGGCATATACGCAAACAATCATACCACATCGAGACCTGACTTTCCATTCCAAATTAAAACTTTTGGTAACACCTCTTAAACATGCTTACGAGGCCTAATTCAAGGTTTAGGAATGGTTCGGAATCAAATCGAGCTCTTTTGAAGCTCTCAAAAAGACCTTAGAAAATTTTCTCTAAACAATCCACACACCCGTGTGGAGGAAAGGACACGCCCGTGTGACATATCACATGCCTGTGTTCTATACCCGTGTGGAATTATTTCTCAATTCGAACCTACAGGGGTTTTCACACAGGGAGCGACATGCCCGTGTCCTTCACACGACCTTGACACGCCCATGTCTTAGCTTGTGTGCCAAAACCTTGGCATTTTGTTTCTGACGTCATCAACCCAAAAATGTCACACGGCCTAGGCACACGCCGTGTCCTTCGACCATGTGGCAAATTAAATTCCAACTTTCAGGTGTAGACTACACATGGATTGGGCACACGCCCATGTCCATGGCCGTGCCATCTACATGGTTGAGACACACAGTCGTGTCTTTGCCCATGTGTTTACTACTAAGCATACTGACTTGTAAAACTAACATGCATGTAACACCCTATACCGAGTCTAGGGCTGGGACTAGATACGAGATATTACTATACTTGAACTTTCTTAAACATATATTTATGGGCTATAAAATTTTGTTCCAAAATAAAAACTTCTCTTTCATAGTCAAACATACATTTCATAGGCCCACGAGGCTTTAAACTTGCATCTAGAGTCTTTCGGAACTCAACAGGAAACTTTTCCTCGCAACAGGGGTCACACGCCCGTATGACTTGGGACACGCCCGTGTACCCCTAAGACATACCCGTGTCCTTCACCTGTGGTCGACACTGACTAATTACACACGACCTTGACACGCCCGTAGCCCTAGACCGTGTGCCATACCTTGACATACTGACTTATTCACACGGCTTGGAGCACACGCCCATGTGCTAACCGTGTGTCACACACGGCCTATACAAACGACTGTGGGGTTAGCCCGTGGTCTATTCTGACTTAAGACACTAACATGCAGGGAACACACAGCCTAGACACACGCTCGTGTGTCTATCGTGTGGGCACTTAGAGGCTATTTACCAAGCCAATTACCACCCTGAAATCAAGATCAATCTCAAGCCAAATTCAACAATTCAAATACTTCGTCTAACATTAACAAAGATGCATACTTCATTGATATAAATATACATACATACTTAATCAAACTTGACCAATCTCTTTAGCCATATACAAAAGAATAATAAACTTGATAGCCCACACTTTGGCCCTTCTTAAGACATATTTCAAATGAAATGCTTCCTATACATGCCATACTTAATATAAACAACATGGCTATACCAAAATAGTGATTGATAGTGTGCTTCGAGCTCTGACTTCAATGATCTACAAGTTAGCTTGGTGGGACTACATAGAAAAAAAAATTAAAAATGTAAGCATTTAGCTTAGTAAGGTTGTATGTAATGCACATAGCAATATAATTGCTTAATCAAAACTCATTCATCATAAACAAAGGCATTGCTTAACTCATGTGTTTGAGCTTAGTTACTCTTGAAGATTCTTACATAACTCATGATACTTACTAGTCTCATGCTTGTGAGGTAAACAAGGTACCTGTATCACTTGATCACATAGATCAGCATACTTTACTATGATAAGCATAATCTTAACTTTATCATTCACCACATGTATAATACTCTTAGTTAACTTTAACTAACATGACTTGATGATAGCTTTACTTACTTAACTTCTTGCTTTCTCATTCAATCTTTACTCTTATGCCCAATGAATTACTATGAATAACCAAGGATACTAAATCTCATCCTACATGTATCTGGATGCCAATGCTATATCCTCGATATAGTCTTACAATAGGATATCTTACTTGATATCGACGCCATGTCTTGACATGGACTTATACGAGGTCTTCCTTGTGGGTTCCCTTGGGAACTTACCATTGCTATGTCTTGACATAGTCTTACTTGGTATCTTTACTTTGTCAATGCCGAGCCTTGGCTTGGACTTACATAAAATCTTCCTTGATACTCACCAATGCTGAGCCTTGGTTTATACTTACATGGAATCTTTATCTCATGATAACTTTACAATGCCAAGACTTGTCTTAGCCTTACATGACATCTTTGCTTGGAGACTCACCAATGCCATGCCTTGGCTTGGGCTTACATGGGTCTTCATCTCATAATAACTCTTCAATGCCAAGGCTTGTCTTGGACTTACATGATAACTTGCTTGATTGCCGATGCCATGCCTTGGCTTGGTCTTATACGGGCTTTCTCATCTCATGTGGTAGATCGAGTATACTAAGTAATTCAACTTCAATCGGGACTTTCTCATGCTTAATCTCATTAATTTCTTTGTTTAACATACCATTAAACATTCTCATGAAAGTAATGTATATTTTACAACATAACAAGCAATATAATGGAAATATTCATGAAGCTTGGAAACCATACAAACTTACCTCAATGTACAAAATGTATGTAGATATTGCAATTTAGTCATCGACTTTGTTCTTGCCTCGGTTTTGGTTCGGGCTTCGTTTCTCTTGATCTATAATAATAATTTAGCTCATTTAATACTCATATTGACTAAATTGACTCATAACTCATACTTTGGCAAAATTTCCATTTTGCCCCTAAACTTTCTCATAATTACACTTTTGCCCCTAGGCTCGTAAAGTGATTTTCATTCAACTTTCTTAAACTTCATGCTTATCTGATTCATTTTCTCTACTATATCAATCATCAATTCTCACTATTTCTATTATGTATGACCAATTTCATAACTATTACAAATTAGTCCATACTAACATTTTTCATGAAATTCACTTAGGAAAAGATGTTTATCTAACATCAAACTCTCATAATATTCCATAAAACATCATTTTACAAGCATGTCATACATGGGTATTTTTATGGACATGAATTCTAGCTCAACTTATAGTTATAAATAGCTAATTCATAATACGAGGACTCAAAAATACGAAAAATATTAAAAACGGAGTTAGTATACACTTACTTGCAAGCTTTAAAAAATTGAAGAAACCTAGCTATGGAGTATCTTTAATTTTTGGCACTTGGGGAAGAAGATGAATAATATTTTTACCATCTTTTTCCTTTTTTAATCATTTAATTAGTAAATGACCAAAATGCCCTTCCCACTAATTCTTCATAAAATTCTAACTCATGTCCAATTTTGTCCAAAAATTATAATTTGGGCAAATTGCTATTTAAGGACTTCTAATTAATAATCCAAAGCTATTACATACAAAAAGCTTCTAGAATCTCATATTTTGTAACTTTTGCAATTTAGTCCTAATGGACCCCTTTAATGCCAATTTCATAAAATCTCTACATAAAACTTTCATAATATTATGCAAACATCTCAAATACCTTAAAAACTCATTTTACTAACTCGAATTTGTGATCTCGCACCACTATTCCCACTAGGCCCTAAATCGGGCTGTTACAATGTAGGGGACACACGGCCTATCCACACACCCATGAGGTCGATCAGTGTGTCACACACCTCTACACACCTTTGTATGTCTACAGTGTGGACAAGAACAAGGCTATTTGCCAAGCTCTTTTTATCACCCTAACTCATTCAAACATAAATCATATTCAACCAACAATCCATTCATGCATATTTTAACCAAGCAACTCAATCATGCATCATACACAGTCATGAATAACCTCATCTTTTCATAGATTAATAAAAACAAGCCATCAACTATGGCCTTATACAAAAGAGTTCATCCTTGAATGAGACAATACACTTGGCCAAAACAACATGACATTTCACTAAGTCTAGCCCCTATACATGCCATATCAGAATGCTAAGTCTAAATAAACCAAGATGTGCTGACAGTGTAGATGATCTTCTGATTATATTCATATCCCGAGCTGGCTCTTTGACACTATAAAACAAGCGAAAAGAAAGGGAGTAAGCTTTATGGTTAGTAAGTCTACATGTAAACAATAAACATCATACCATATACTAATCAATCAATAACATTATATATTATGTAAGAACAATTCACATTTCCATAATCATGCTTACTCATCTCTACTCTTACCACATCCCAACCATATATCAAATACACTGCTCACATTTATTTGTACTCTGCATTTACAACACAAAGCCACATGAAATATTTATTTAAACAAGTTTCTCGATGAACCCCTCAGAATGATACAAGTACCCGGTGGTTTCACACACAACCCACCATTAATCAATAATAGGGTGGTATCGCACACAGCCCATCAACAATGATAATTACGGGGGTTTCGCACATAGCCCACCAAATGATAATATAAACGATGGTATCACACACAACTTATCGTGAATAAATAATAAGGTGGTATCGCACACAGCCCACCAACAATGATAATTACAGTGGTATCGCACACAGCCCACTAAATGATAATTACGGATATTTGTCCGTCCTTACATTTCTATTTCGAGGTTCATACGAGAATTACTCATTATCTATCATTTTCAATCAATCTCACAAATAAGTATTTACATCCATATAATGCATCAATAGGTAACATCATAAGTATTAAGGATGTATCGTTTACACGTAAACTTACCTCGGTGCGAAATGTGTTAATTGGCGGTTTAGTCTGTAACCTTGCATTTTCCTCGGTCAAGGTTGTTTCCACGCTGTTCTTGATCTATAAGAATAAAATTTACTCATTCAATCACTACATAACTCATGATAGATCAAAATTTCTACTTAGGCAAAAATAACCATTTTGCCCTTATATTTGACAAAATTACGATTTTGCCCCTAGGCTCGTAAATCGTTTTTATCACATTTTCTCATTAAACAAGCCTAGCTGAACATTTATTTCTTTCATAACAATTCACAAAACCAATCATTTCATGCATTTATTACTCAATTACAACCTTTACAAATAAGTCCTATTTAGGTGTTTTCATGGAAAAACCTTTCACAAGAGTTATTCCTTACCCCACTAACATTCATTTTCTTCCATAAAAACTCAGCAAAAACATAAACACTCTCATGGCAAGTCTTTAAACTTTCAACCATTTTGCAAAATAGTCCCATCATTAGCTAGCTTAAGCTTTGGGGGTTCCAAAAGTACAAAAATTATTAAGAAAAACCTCTAAAGTCACTTACTTCCAAGGGAATAGCTTGGCTGAAAGTTTAAGCTCCAAAAAACCTCTATTTTCTCTTCAAATTTCGGTGGAAGAAGAAATGGGAATAGTAAAAGATGATATCTTCTTTCTTTATCTTATTTTATTCATTTTTAGTCACCTAATATCACCAAATTTTTGACCAACTTAATGCCCTTGGCTCCCTTATCCCTATGGCCGGCCAACACCCTCTAATTGGCCTAATTGCACATTAAGGACCTTCAATTTAATTTTCCATATCTATTAGACACCTCTAGCTTGTAAAATGAAACTTTTGCACTTTGTGCGATTTAGTCCTTTTTCGCAATTAAGCATACAATTGCTAAAATTAAAGCACCAAAATTTTCATGAATCCTTATAATCATGCTATAACATATAAAATAATATTAAAATAATTTTCTTCAACCTCAGATTAGTGGTCCCGAAACCACTGTTCTGACTAGCCCCAAAATCAGGCTGTTACAACTCTCCCCCTTTAGAGATTTTCGTCCTCGAAAATCTTACCGATAAAAAGGTTTGGGTACTGTTCCCTCATGGCTTCTTCCGGTTCCCACGTAGCCTCTTCTACACCGTGTTTTTTCCATAACACTTTCACAAAGGCTATACTTTTATTTCTCAACTGTTTAACCTCTCATGTAACACCCCTAACCCGTAATCGTCGCCGGATTAGGGTTAAGAGGCATTACTAATAATTTCCAAACATTTCATATCAATTTTCAACACAAAGTCAATCATCATTGAAACATTTCAAAATATAAACATAAAGTCCCTTAATAAGGTCTATGAGATGTAAAACATGTGTTAGAAAGAGGTTGGGATTAAACTGAACACTTACAAAAATTTCCAAAATTTAAACATTTTTCTAAATTATAGAGGTCAGACGCCCGTATGGGTAGGTCGTGTGTCTCACACGGCCTCGAACACGCCCATTTGTCCAAGCCATGGCAAAATAGGGCATACCTACTGACTTGTCCACACGGCCTGAGACACGCCTGTGTGCCTCACCCGTGGTTGACACTGACTTGCACCACACGGCCAATCACACGCCCATGTGTCCAACCCGTGGTCGAGCCTATTTTGCACCAAATTACAAACCTGCTTAACACGGTCAAGCCACACGCCCGTGTGCTCCACCATGTGGGCAATTATAGGCCATTTTCAAGGTCAAATTTCTATCCACACTTTGGAATTACCTATAAGCATTAAACCAATATCAATTCATGCCTCAATTGCAACCAAAACATACCATTTTAGCACCAAATAATCAACAACAATACCATCTATTCTTATACTAAATTCCTACTCAAATAAATCCATTCAAAGCACCATTTTCACAAATCAAATCATGTAAGCTAAACATCATTTAATCAAGCCAAAAATTCATATTCAAAACAACATTTCTAACCTCATTATTTCATACCACAATCGTCATTTGTACAACTTCAAATATGAACCATCAACATTCATCTTCCAAGCCATATCACATGGCAAGGTCGAAACATTATAAAACATACCATAACCACTAGCCTATACATGCCATATACCAACTATATACATCTTTCAAAAGTATCGAAATAGTAGCCGATAGAGTGATTGAGTTGTTGACAATCCTCGAATCCGAGCTAGCTTTACTGACACTATAAAACATAGAAACAATTCACACAGTAAGCTTAAAAGCTTAGTAAGTTCGTAATATAATACATACTACTCAATAATGCAACATCGATACTTAATTAAATCATCACATAGATAGATGCACAATTAGGTACATTATCATCCTCAACCATATGCTCAAATATCCATTCATTCAACCATTAAAACTATCATCAACCACATAGGTTCAAACATACCTTTGCCAACACTTAGTTAATAAACGTTCTTACTATTCGATGCTTGATACCATATATCATTCACTGCTCGATATCTTTTCCACTCAATCACACACTTAGTGCCCAAATCATAGTCAAAGCTTAATTAACATCGCGCACTTAGTGCCTAGATACAAAACCGAACTTAATTCGGCATCACACACACAGTGCCAATCAGTAAAGCCGAAGATTTCATTACTTCGCACACACAGTGCTATTCATCTCTATCTCGATTTCAATTACACACACTTAGTGCCACATTTCTCAATCTCATATTTAACATTTCTAATTCAATAATTATACATTTATTCAATTCACATCACATAGATATAAATTAACAACTAGTATTATATCCAAACTTACCTCGGACGTAGAAATACCGAAACTAGCCGATCAATCGAGTACTTTGTCTTTTCCTCGTTCTCGATCCGAATCTCTCCTTTCTTGGTCTATACATATTCAAATTTAACTCATTTAATCACCAATTCATTCAATTTAGTCCAAACACAGATATTTAAGGCATTTTACAAAATAGCCCTCATATTTTCACATTTCGACACTTTAGTCCTTATTTCACAAAATCACAAAATACACAAAATTTCACTATACTATGCTTAGGCTGAATTCTCCTTAGTCTCATACAAGCCCATATATTTCATTTATTTCACACTTTAGTCCTTCAAAATATTATTTTCACAATTTAGTCCAAATTACTCAATCTCACCAAAAACTCAAAGACAAAACATGTTAATCTTTCACATATCTTTCATATTTCATCATCAATTCTCACAAAGCTCAAACATTCATCAATGGCATATCTCAAAATCACCATCAATTTCTAAAATTAAAGCATGGGCTTGATAATACACTAAGCAACGATCACAAAAACGTAGAAATTATCAAAAATTGAACTCAAAACATACCTTGATTAAGCCAAAGTCCTAGCCAAAACCTAACAAGTTTATTTCCTTTCTTTTTCTTTCAATTTCGGTGGAAGAAAGATGAATATGGCTTTCTTTTTCTTATTTGTTTCATTAATATTAACATAATAATTCAATTACCAATTTAACCTTATTTTAAACATTATATAATCAACCATTTAATGACCTTTTATGTCCATCTCTACTATCCATGGCCCAATTACATAATAAGGACCTTTAATTTAAAAAGCCATGCCAAATAGACACTTTAGAAATAAGCACACAACTTTTTCATTTTATGCGATTAAGTCTTTTTTCTTAATTCAACACACAAACGATAAAATTTTCACACCAAATTTTCACACATGCTCACTCACATATTATAAACATCAAAAATAGTATTAAAATATTTTTTCGACCTTGAATTTATGGTCCCGAAACCACTGTTCTAACTAGAGTCTAAACCAGGTTGTTACAACTCTCCCCCCTTAGGGATTTTCATTCCTGAAAATTTTACCAGTGAATAGGTTTGGATATTGCTCTCTCATAATATCTTCAGGCTCCCACGTATCCTCTTCAACTCCGTGTTTGTGCCAAAACACTTTCACTAAAGAAATCTTCTTACTTTTCAACTCTTTGATTTCACGTGCCAAAATTTGAATCGGTTCTTCACTATACTACAAATCTGACTAAATCTCTACCTCAGCAGGAGCAATCACATGCGATGGATCAGATCTGTATCGTCGAAACATTGATACGTGAAATACATTATGAATCTTTTCTAACTCAGGTGGCAACAACAATCTATAAGTAACTGGCCCAATCCATTCAATAATCTCATACGGCTCGATGAACCTCAGACTCAATTTGCCTTTTCGGCCAAATCAAAGTATTTTTTTCCATGGAGACACTTTTAAAAACACTTTATCACCGACCTCAAATTCGATATCTTTTCATTTTAGATCTGCATAGGACTTTGACGATCTGACGCTGCTTTCAAACTATCATGAATCACTTTCACTTTCTGCTCAGTCTCTTTTATTAAATTAACCCGTGAATCTTATTCTCACTCAACTCAGTCCAATACAATGGAGTTCGACATTTTCAACCGTAAAAAGCCTCATATGGTGCCATTTTAATACTTGATTGAAAACTATTATTGTATGCAAATTCAATCAATGACAAATGTTTTTCCCACGTACTTTCAAATTCAAGAATACAACATCTCAACATATCTTCGAGAACTTGAATGATCCTCTCAGGTTGTCCATCCGTTTGCAGATGAAATGCTGTGCTGAAATGCAACTTTGTGCCTAAAGCCTCTTGCAATTTCTTCCAAAAACACGAGGTAAATCTCAAATCTCTGTCAGATTCAATAGATAGTGGCACCCGTGCAATCTCACAATCTCAGAAATATACAATTCAGCTAACTTATCAAGTGAATAATCTGTTCTCACCGAAACAAAATGAGTTGATTTCGTCAATCTGTCAACTATCACCTAGATTGCATCTTTCTTTCCTAGAGATAAAGGTAATCTCGACACAAAGTCCATCGTAATTCTCTTCCATTTCCACTTAGGAATCATAATCAGTTGTAATAAACCGGATGGAACTTGATGTTCAGCTTTGACTTGCTGGCATATTAAACATTTCGACACAAAGTCAGAGATGTCCCGTTTCATACCATGCCACCAATAAAACTGTTTCATGTCATTATACATTTTCGTACTCCCCGGATGAACAACCAAACGACTACTGTGAGCTTTGTTCAAAATCAACTGAATCAACTCTGAATTCTTTGGAACACAAATCCGATCTCTAAATCTCAAACAATCATCACTATCAACTCGAAATTTTGAATCGAAATTTAAACCACATTGAGCTTGTTTTGTCATCATCTCATCATCACTTTTTTGAACATCACAAATCTGACGTACGAACATTGGCCTCACTTTCAACTCAGCCAAAACTGAACCATCACCATATAGATCTATCTGAGTACTCATAGTTCGCAAAGCACATAAAGACTTCTGACTCAAAGCATCGGCAACAACATTAGCTTTGCCCAGATGATAATCAATCATAAGTTTGTAATCTTTCAACAATTCTAACCATCTTCTCTATCGCAAATTTAATTTTTTCAATAATTCTTGCTATTCGATGCTTGATGCCATATCTCATTCACTTCTCGATATCTTTTCAACTCAATCACACACTTAGTGCCCAAATCATAGCTAAAGCTTAATTAACATCGCACACTTAGTGCCTAGATACAAAACTGAACTTAATTCGACATCGCACACACTGTGCCAATCAGTAAAGCCTAAGCTTCCATTACTTCGCACACACAGTGCTATTCATCTCTGTCTCGATTTCAATTACACACACTTTGTGCCACATTTCTCAATCTTATATTTAACATTTCTAATTCAATAATTATACATTTATTCAATTCACATCACATAGATATAATTTAATAACTAGTATTATATCCGAACTTACCTCGAATGTAGAAATACCGAAACTAGCCGATCAATCGAGTACTTTGTCTTTTCCTCGTTCTCAATCCAAATCTCTCCTTTCTTGGTCTATACATATTCAAATTTAACTCATTCAATCACCAATTCGTTCAATGTAGTCCAAACACACATATTTAGGGCATTTTACAAAATAGCCCTCACATTTTCACATTTCGACACTTTAGTCCCTATTTCACAAAATCACAAAATACACAAAATTTCACTATACTATGCTTAGGCCAAATTCTCCTTAGCCTCATACAAGCCCATATATTTCATTTATTTCACACTTTAATCCTTCAAAATATTATTTTCACAATTTAGTCCAAATTAGTCAATCTCACCAAAAACTCAAAGACAAAACATGTTAATCTTTCACATATCTTTCATATTTCATCATCAATTCTCACAAAGCTCAAACATTCATCAATGGCATATCTCAAAATCACCATCAATTTCTAATATTAAAGCATGGGCTTGATAATACACTAAGCAACGATCACAAAAACGTAGAAATTATCAAAAACCGAACTCAAAACATACCTTGATTAAGCTAAAGTCCTAGCCGAAACCTAACAAGTTTATTTCCTTTCTTTTTCTTTCAATTTCGGTGGAAGAAAGATGAATATGGCTTTCTTTTTCTTATTTGTTTCATTAATATTAACATAATAATTTAATTACCAATTTAACCTTATTTTAAACATTATATAATCAACCATTTAATGACCTTTTATGTCCATCTCTATTATCCATGGCCCAATTACATAATAAGGACCTTTAATTTAAAAAGCCATGCCAAATAGACACTTTAGAAATAAGCACACAGCTTTTGCATTTTATGCGATTAAGTCCTTTTTCTTAATTCGACACACAAGCGATAAAATTTTCACACCAAATTTTCACACATGCTCAATCACATATTATAAACATCAAAAATAGTATTAAAATATTTTTTCAACCTCGAATTTGTGGTCTCGAAACCACTGTTCCGACTAGGGTCTAAACTAGATTGTTACAACTCTCCCCCCTTAGGGATTTTTGTTCCCGAAAATTTTACCAGTGAATAGGTTTGGATATTGCTCTCTCATAATATCTTCAGGCTCCCACGTATCCTTTGAACTCCGTGTTTGTGCCAAAACACTTTCACTAAAGAAATCTTCTTACATTTCAACTCTTTGATTTCACGTGCCAAAATTTGAATCGAATCTTCACTATACGACAAATCTGACTAAATCTCTACCTCAGTAGGAGCAATCACATGCGATGGATCAGATCTGTATCGTCGAAGCATTGATACGTGAAATACATTATGAATCTTTTCTAACTCAGGTGGCAACAACAATCTATAAGCAATTGGCCCAATTCATTCAATGATCTCATACGGCTCGATGAACCTCGGACTCAATTTGCCTTTTCGGCCAAATCAAAGTATTTTTTTTCATGGAGACACTTTTAAAAACACTTTATCACCGACCTCAAATTCAATATCTTTTTGTTTTAGATCTGCATAGGACTTAGATGATCTGACGCTGCTTTCAAATTATCATGAATCACTTTCACTTTTTGCTCAGTCTCTTTTATTAAATTAACCCCGTGAATCTTATTCTCACTCAGCTCAGTCCAATACAATGGAGTTAGACATTTTCAACCGTAAAAGCCTCATATGGTGCCATTTTAATACTTGATTGAAAACTATTATTGTATGCAAATTCAATCAATGACAAATGTTTTTCCCACGTACTTTCAAACTCAAGAATACAACATCTCAACATATCTTCGAGAACTTGAATGATCTGCTCAGGTTGTCCATCCGTTTGCAGATGAAATGTTGTGCTGAAATGCAACTTTGTGCCTAAAGCCTCTTGCAATTTCTTCCAAAACCGTGAGGTAAATCTTGGATCTCTGTCAGATTCAATAGATAGTGGCACCCCGTGCAATCTCACAATCTCAGAAATATATAATTCAGCTAACTTATCAAGTGAATAATCTGTTCTCACCGGAACAAAATGAGTTGATTTCGTCAATTTGTCAACTATCACCCAGATTGCATCTTTCTTTCCTAGAGATAAAGGTAATCTCGACACAAAGTGCATCGTAATTCTCTTCCATTTCCACTTAAGAATCGTAATCAGTTGTAATAAACCGGATGGAACTTGATGTTTAGCTTTGACTTGCTGGCATATTAAACATTTTGACACAAAGTCAGAGATGTCCCGTTTCATACCATGCCACCAATAAAACTATTTCATGTCATTATACATTTTCGTACTCTCCGGATGAACAACCAAACGACTACTGTGAGCTTCGTTCAAAATCAACTGAATCAACTCTGAATTCTTTGGAACACAAATTTGATCTCTAAATCTCAAACAATCATCACTATCAACTCGAAATTCTGAGTCGAAATTTAAACCACATTGAGCTTGTTTTGTCATCATCTCATCATCACTTTTTTGAACATCACAAATCTAACGTACGAACATCGGCCTCACTTTCAACTCAGCCAAAACTGAACCATCATCATATAGATCTATCTGAGTACTCATAGCTCGCAAAGCACATAAAGACTTTTGAATCAAAGCATCGGCAACAACATTAGCTTTGCCCGGATGATAATCAATCACAAGTTTGTAATCTTTCAACAATTCTAACCATCTTCTCTGTCACAAATTTAGTTCTTTCAACAATTCTTGCTATTCGATGCTTGATGCTATATCTCATTCACTTCTCGATATCTTTTCAACTCAATCGCACACTTAGTGCCCAAATCATAGCAAAGCTTAATTAACATCGCACACTT
Source organism: Gossypium rotundifolium (assembly GCA_025506655.1). NCBI lineage: Eukaryota > Viridiplantae > Streptophyta > Magnoliopsida > Malvales > Malvaceae > Gossypium > Gossypium rotundifolium. The sequence goes on along the minus strand of CP106729.1, from coordinate 134,355,878 downwards.
AGTGCCTAGATACAAAATCGAACTTAATTCGGCATCGCACACACAATGCCAATCAGTAAAGCCGAAGCATCCATTACTTCGCACACACAATGTTATTCATCTTTATCTCGATTTCAATTACACACACTTAGTGCCACATTTCTCAATCTCATATTTAAAATTTCTAATTCAATAATTATACATTTATTCAATTCACATCACATAGATATAATTTAACAACTAGTATTATATTCGAACTTACCCCGGAGTAGAAATACTGAAACTAGCCAATCAATCGAGTACTTTGTCTTTGCTTTGATGTCGATCCGAATCTCTCCTTTCTTGGTCTATACATATTCAAATTTAACTCATTTAATCACCAATTCATTCAATTTAGTCCAAACACACATATTTAAGGCATTTTACAAAATAGCCTTCACATTTTCACACTTCGACACTTTAGTCCCTATTTCACAAAATCACAAAATACACAAAATTTCACTATACTATGCTTAGGCCTAATTCTCCTTAGTCTCATACAAGCTCATATATTTCATTTATTTCACACTTTAGTCCTTCAAAATATTATTTTCACAATTTAGTCCAAATTACTCAATCTCACCAAAAACTCAAAGACAAAACATGTTAATCTTTCACATATCTTTCATATTTCATCATCAATTCTTACAAAGCTCAAACATTCATCAATGGCATATCTCAAAATCACCATCAATTTCTAAAATTAAAGCATGGGCTTGATAATACACTAAGCAACGATCACAAAAAACGTAGAAATTATCAAAAACTGAACTCAAAACATACCTTGATTAAGCCAAAGTCCTAGCCGAAACATAACAAGTTTATTTCCTTTATTTTTCTTTCAATTTCCAAGTTTATTTCCTTTATTTTTCTTTCAATTTCGGTGGAAGAAAGATGAATATGGCTTTCTTTTTCTTATTTGTTTCATTAATATTAACATAATTATTCAATTACCAATTTAACCTTATTTTAAACATTATATAATCAACCATTTAATGACCTTTTATGTCCTTCTTTACTACCCATGGTCTAATTACATAATAAGGACCTTTAATTTAAAAAGCCATGCCAAATAGACACTTTAGAAATCAGCACACAGCTTTTTCATTTTATGCAATTAAGTGCTTTTTCTTAATTCGACACAAAAATGATAAAATTTTTGGTGCATTGGAAGAAAGGCCTATTTGGTGGTGAAATGGGTAAAGGGCTTTGGCAAAAGATCAAACGCAAGGTGAGCTTCCAATCTCATACATTACCTTTATGGGATCTTGAATTTTCCTTTTCTTGGCCTACTTGAAATTAAGGGTATAATCGAGTTGAGCTCTAGCTTGAGCTTGACTCGAATTCGATGCTTGAAGCTTGGCTTGGGCTTGAGCTTGATTGAGTTCCACCTTTAAAGCTTGAGCTTGTGCTTGAACCTTCTGCAGATGATCTATTTAAAATCCTTGCATGTACGGACAATGTTAGATTCTTTCCTTCGTTTGCATGCTTAAAGCTTAAAGCTTAAGCATGCTTAAGCTTGATTCACTTCTTCTTGATGTCTTTGAAGCTGTTTGTGTTTATAAACACAGGAAAAAATGTATTTGGATTAAGTACTTGGTTCTTAGCTTTGGCTTTTTACGTGCTTTTTAATAGAGTTCTTACATAATTGATCTTTAATATTGTCTTGCCTTTTAGGTCCTAGCTGATTTGCAATAGCGGTGTGTTCTTTAAGGTCTTTAAGCTTTGATGATTACTTTGTTAGCATTGAGGATTGAGGTTTTTATTATCTTTGTTGATTCTTGCTTTGTATATTGAGGTCTAATCGACAATTTTGAATGAGTTTGTTCTCGTGTTTTGCTAACAGTGTAGATATAAACAATCTTTAAACATATTGGATTTTGCTCAAAGAGTATTGATTCTCGAAGAATTGAAGAGAAAGAATGGTGGCGATGAAATTGGAATTAACCAAAGATTAGTAAGTAGAGCTCAAGATCCATGGCTTACGCTCTCCGAGATTGGAGGGAAGTTCTTTTCCATGTATGAAGATTTTATAAAATGCATAGTTTAAAATAGGAATATTGGTTGAAAGCAAATGTACAAGAAGCTTTAACTTTGCAATTTGTTATATTGCAACTTATATAAGCAACAAAAAGTGGTTTTTTCTTGCTATAAAATGGTTGAACTAACCAAATATTGTTTTTGTTTATAATTATTCAATATCGTTTTTGTTTTTAACACATTTACAAAATTTGACTTGGTTGTTTTCATTTTATGACGATTAGTAATTTAGCTTAATAATTAGTATTATTATACATTTAATTTGATTTATTTATTTATAAATAAATCATTGCAATATATGTAAAAATAATTTAAAATATAAAATTTATTAATATGTATATAAAATTTATTAATATATGTAAAAATAGCTTTTAGGAAAATATTTTGAAATCGCCAAACAATGAAAATATTTTACAGATTCATCCAAACACGGAAAATATTTTACGGTAAATCATTTTCGAGAAAAGTAAATCATTTCCGAAATCATTTTAGGAAAATATTTTCTCGCCAAACAAGCACACTAAAGTTTTCACACATGCTTAATCACATATTATAAGCATAAAAAATAATATTAAAAATATTTTTTTGACCTCAAATTTGTGGTCCCGAAATCCACTGCTCCGACTAGGGTCTAAATTGGGCTATTACATCTTGAACCAAAATCTTACTTGGTTCCTTTTCATAAGTCATGTCCGATCGTATCTCAACTATTGTCGGAGGGATCATATGCGAAGGATCGGAACGATATCGCCACAGCATCGACACATGAAACACGTTGTGTATTCTCTCTAACTCTACCGTCAAAGCCAACCGATAAGCTACTGGCCCAATCCTTTCAATAACCTCATACGACCCTATGAACCGTGGACTCAATTTGCCCTTTTGACCAAATCTCAATATTTTCTTCCACGGGGATACTTTCAGGAATGCTTTATCGCCTACCTGAAACTCGATTTCTTTCCTTTTCAAATCTGCACATGACTTTTGTCGATCTGAAGTAGCTTTCAGACTATCACGAATCACTTTCACTTTCTCCTCTATTTCTCTAACTAGATCAACCCCGTGAATTTTCCTCTCCTAAGCTCGGTCCAATACAAGGGAGTCCAACACTTGCGACCATATAAAGCTTCGTACAGTGCCATTCGTCTACTCAACTGATAACTGTTGTTGTAGGCAAACTCAACCAAAGGTAGATATTTTTCCTAACTACCTTCGAACTCTAAAACACAGCATCGGAGCATATCTTCAAGAACTTGAAACACTCTTTCGGATTGGCCATCGGTTTGAGGATCGAATGCGGTACTAAAATTCAATCTTGTACCTAAGGCTTCCTGAAACTTATTCCAAAACCTCGAAGTAAATCTTGGATCTCTATCCGAGATAATGGATATAGGTACCCCATGTAATCTTACAACCTCAACAATATATAGCTCGACCAACTTATCAAGTGAGTAATCTACATGCACCTGTATAAAGTGAGCCAATTTTGTTAATCTATCCTCAACAACCCACACAACATCTTTCTTTTTCGGAGTCATGGGTAACCCCATTATGATATATATTGTGATTTAGTCCCACTTGCACTCGGGAACCATCACTGGCTGAAGTAGTTCCGAAGGTACTTGATGCTCGACTTTCACTTGTGGATAGATTAAACACTTTGTAACAAACTCAGATATGTCTTTTTTAATACCCGACCACCAATATAATTTCTTCAAATCATTGTACATTTTTGTGCTGCCTGGATGTACTGACAAGCAACCATTATGTGCTTCATGTAAATCACACGGCCTTAGACATGCTCGTGTGTCTAAGCTGTGCAAAACACGACATACATTCTGACTTGTGTACATGGCCTGAGACACACCCATGTGCCTCACCCGTGATCGACACTAACTTGCACCACATGGCCAGTCACACGCCCATGTGTCTAGCTCGTGGTTGAAACTGACTTGTTTCACATGGCTAGTCACACGCCGTGTGTCTAGCCCATGTGCGAGCCTGACTTGTGCCAACTTACAAATTCAAGGGACACGATCGAGCCACACGCCCATGTGCTCAACCATGTGGGCAAATATAGGTCATTTGTAAGGCGAATTTGCTCCCATTTAGGGTCAAACCTACAAACACAAATAAACACATTTCACGCCCTCAAAATGGAACCCAATCATACCAAAATATTCATCTATTCTAACCATTCAAAAGCATAACAACTTATGTACCAATCATCTCAATCCAATCATAAGCATTATTATGTACATTCCATTCAAAAACTTACCATAAATTTGACCATTTCATTAACCCAACTATTAGCCATCAAACCACACCAAATTATGCAACATATAGCATGAACTACTTATTCACATTATTTATTATCTAGCCATATCACATGGCTAATATATACAACTCAAAACATCATCTAATTCAACCAGACTATACATGCTATACTTAGCCATAAACACATTCAAAAGGTACCCAAATAGAGTTTGATAGTGTGGCGATGATCCTCGACAATCCTCGAGCCTTCCGTAGCTTTAACAATCTATAAAACAATGCAAACACACACAAGTAAGCCATATACAAATAAACTTAACATAATAACATTCATAATCATATCAAATACAAGATCATTAATATCTCAATTGCAATTTCATAATTCTTCTTTAGCTCATTTGTTTAGCCATTAATTACCAACAAATTCATATCTCTAAGTAACTCATTTGATCATAGTTTATTCATACCTATATCACATTTAGTCTCAACAAGACTATGCACATATCTCACCTTTGCAAATTTGCATATACTTACCTCTCATGCTTAAATAAAGTATACACTTCATACATACCTAAAATAGTTACACATTTCACATAATCTTTCATTTGTTGGAATTGCCCGTTGAACCATTCGGAATCAAATAGGATACTCAGATAACTTAGAATACTCGTACAATGCCAACGTCCCAGACATGGTCTTACATGTAATCAAATATCGATGCCACTGTCCCAGACAGGGTTTTACACGAATCAAATACGATGCCAATGTCCCAGTCATGGTCTTACACGTAAATCTCAAATCAATATCGACGTCCCAGATGTGGTCTTACATGATCACATATCGGAATCCATATGTCATGACATATGAATCCTATCTATTCCAAAGGTTCGTACGAGACTTTTCGGACTTTGACACATTGTCAATACTTTCTCGGATTTCACACGTATATCATTCAAAGCCATTCATCACAATTCAATATCAAATGAACATGAATAATTCAACTTAATTACATTTATTTGTATATAGACTTACCTCGTATTCGGGTTAAACGGACAGATTCGACTACTCGATCACTTTTGACTTTCTCGGTCTAAATCTATTTTCTTCGGTTATTGATATATACATATTCAAATTTAACTCATTTATTCACCAATTAATTCAATTCAATCCAAAAACACACATTTAGGGAAATTTACAAATTAGCCCTCATATTTTCATATTTTGACATTTAAGTCATTTATTTCACAAAATCACAAAATACACAAAATTTCACTAATCCCATGCTTGGCCGAATATTCACATGCTTCATATAAGCCCATATATTTCATTTATTTCACATTTTAGTCCCTCAAAATATTATTTTCACATTTTAGTCTAAATTACTCAAATTCACCAAAAATCCAATGACAAAACATGTTTATCTAACACATATATTCCATATTTCATCATCAACTATCACAAAGCTCAAGCATTCATCAATAGCACATTTCAAAATCATTATCAAATTCCAAAATTAAATCATGGGCTTGATTGTACTCGAAGCAACAATTACAAAAATGTAAAAATTATCAAAAACCGAACAAAACTCATACCTTAATTTTGCATGAACATAGCCAAACCCTTAGTGCTATTCTTCTTTCTTTTTTTCTTTGATATTTTCGGCAAACAAGATGATAAAATGGCTTATTTTAAGCATTTGTTTTATTTAACTTAATTAACTAATTTACATATTTAACCTTTAATAAAAACAAATAATAATACATAATGGATGGTCATTAATGTCCATTAACCATGAAATTTGTCCATTTACAACATAAGGACCTCACATTTAGAAAGACACATCAATTAGGCACTTAATCAAATAGAAAGCTACTTTTACATTTTATACGATTTAGTCATTTTCTCAAATTAAGCACACAAACAACAAAATTAATTCATAAAACTTTCACACATGCTCAATCATATACTGTAGGCTCATGAAATAATATTAAAATATTTTTTTGACTCGGATCTGTGGTTTCGAAACCACTATTCTGACTAGGGTCTAAACCAGACTGTTACAATTCTCCCCCTTAGGGATTTTCGTCCCTGAAAATCTTACCGTTAAACAGATTCGGATATTTTTATCTCATAGTATCTTCGGGCTCCCACCTAGCCTCTTCCACTCTATGTCAATGCCATAAGACTTTCACTAATGAGATTTTCTTATTTCTCAATTCTTTCACCGCATGATCTAAAATCCAGATTGGTTTTTCTCGTAAGTCATATCGGATCGGATCTCAATCTCAGATGAAAAAATCACATGTGATGGTTTAGATCTGTATCGACGAAGAATTGATATGTGAAATACGTTATGAATCTTTTCTAGTTTTGGTGGCAACAACAATCTGTATGCAATAGGTCCAATATGCTCAATAATTTCATACTGCCCGATGAACCTCGGACTCAATTTGCCTTTCTTGCCAAAACAAAGTATTTTCTTCCACAAAGACACTTTCAAGAACACTTTATCACCGACCTCAAACTCGATATCTTTTCTTTTCAAATCTGCGTAAGATTTTGATGATCAGACATGGCTTTCAGACTATCACGAATCACTTTCACTTTTGTTTAGTTTCTTTGATTAAATCGACCCCATGTTTCTTATTTTCATTGAGCTCAGCCCAATACAAAGGTGTTCTACATTTGAATCCGTACAAATCCTCATAAGGTGCCATTTTGATGCTTGATTGAAAACTATTATTATATGCAAACTCAATCAATGGGAAATCTTGTTCCCACGTACCATTAAACTCAAGAATGCAACATCTCAACATATCCTCGAGTATCTTAATGATTCTCTCGGATTGACCATCCGTCTGTGGGTGAAAAGTTGTACTGAAATGCAATTTAGTAGGAATAATTAATCCCATTTCTGACAGTACTTGGGTAGGTCCTGTGCAGGTAGTTCTAAAGAAAGGAGGTATAACTGTGGTGCCCAATGAAAAAAATGAGTTAATCCCTACAAGAACAGTTACAGGTTGGAGATTCTGTATAAACTATAGAAAACTGAACGATGCCACCAGAAAAGATCACTTCCCTCTACCCTTCATAGATCAAATGTTAGAAAGATTATCCGGGCATATGTACTACTATTCTTAGACAGACTCTTCGACTACTTCCAAATCTCAATAGCTCCTGAAGATCAAGAGAAGACAACATTTACATGCCCATACAGTACGTTTGCTTATCATAGAATGCCTTTTGGATTATGTAACGCTCCTGCTACTTTTCAGCGTTGCATGTTGGCAATCTTTGACGAACTTGTGGAAGACATTATGGAGGTATTTATGGATGATTTCTCGGTATTCGATAATTCTTTTCATATTTGCCTTAAAAATTTAAAACGAGTTCTAATGAGATGTGAGGAAACAAACCTTATTTTGAATTGGAAAAATGTCACTTTATGGTTGGAGAAGAGATTTTATTAGGACATAAGATTTCTAATAAAGGGATTGAGGTAGATAAAGCAAAAGTTGAAACCATAGAAAAATTACCTCCCCCTAGTTTAGTTAAGGCTATTAAAAGTTTTTTAGGACATGCAAGATTCTATAGAAGATTCATTAAATATTTTTTCTAAAATAGCTAAGCCTTTAACAAAATTATTAGAAAAAGATGTTCCTTTCAATTTCAATCAGGAATGTCTAGATGCACTCAATGTCCTTAAGGATAAATTAATAAATGCTCCAATTATAATTTCACCTGATTGGAATTTACCCTTTAAACTAATGTGTGATGCAAGTGATTTTGTAGTAGGTGCAGTTTTGGAACAACGAAGAGACAAGCATTTTCAACCAATCTACTACGCTAGCAGAACATTAACACCGCACAAGAAAATTACACCACCACAGAGAAAGAATTGCTAGCTATAGTTTTTGCTTTTGACAAATTGAGGCAGTATCTAATATTATCTAAAGTTGTCGTTTACACTGACCATTCAGCTCTTCTTTACCTTTTAACTAAATCTGATGCAAAACCTCGACTCATACGATGGATTTTACTTTTACAGGAGTTTGATTTGGAAATACAAGATAAGAAAGGAGCTGAGAATCTTGCGGCAGATCCCCTCTCCATACTTGAGAATCCACATATCGAAGAGCTCGATAAAAATGAGATAAATGATTCATTTCTCGAAGAACAACTCTTTTCTATAACACATTCTGAGGTACCGTGGTTTTCAAATATCGCAAATTATTTAGCTACTATCATCTTGCCAAAAAGACTAACACATCACCAAAAGAAGCGATTCTTTGCTGATGCAAAAAATTATTTTTGGGAAGATCCCTTTCTTTTCTGCATATGTGCAGATCAGGTGATTCGAAGATTCGTTTCAAGGGCAGAAGCAAGCAAAATCTTGGAACATTGCCATTCAGGACCCTTAGGAGGACACTACAATGGCATTAAGACAACACACAAAATATTTGAATCAGGTTTTTATTGGCCCACTATATTTAAAGATGCCAACAGGTATGTTACCTCCTGTGATAAATGCCAAAGAATAGGTAATATTTCTAAACATGATGGAATGCCTCAAACATATATGTTATCATGTAAAATATTTGATGTATAGGGTATTGATTTTATGGGACCATTCCCTAGTTCATTTGGAAATAAATACATTCTAGTTGGTAGTTGATTACATGTCAAAATGGGTGGAAGCCGAAGCTTTACCTACCAATGATGCTAGGGTAGTAGTTAAGATTCTCAAGAAACTATTCTCTCGTTTTAGAACATCTAGAGCTATCATTAGTGATAGTGGCACTCATTTCTGTAATACTCAATTTGACAAAGTCTTAAAAAAATGTGGAGTACACTACAAGATAGCCACGCCATATCACCCTCAAACCAGTGGGCAAGCTAAAGTAGTAAACCGAGAACTTAAATGCATTCTAGAAAAAATGGTTGAATCAAACAGAAAGATTGGGCATTAAAAGTAGATGATGGCTTATGGGCCTAGAAAACAACATTTAAAACCCCTCTGGGAACATCCCCATACAAACTTGTATACGATAAAAGTTGTCATCTATCATTCAAGTTAGAACACAAGGCTTTTTGGGCCACAAAATTTTTAAAATTTGATCTTAAAGCAGCAGGAAAGAAAAGAATAATGCAGATGAATGAGCTAGACGAATGGAGAGCTGAAGCCTATAAGAACTCAAAATTATACAAGAAAGCAACAAAACGACGCCATGATGCTCGTCTCAAGAAATCAAAACAATTTGAAGTAGGGGACTTAGTCCTACTATACAACTCAATGCTTAAACTATTCCCTGGAAAGTTGAAATCAAGATGGTCAGGCCCATTCATGATCTAAACAATTTTCCCATATGGCACAATCAAGGTAACTCACCCCACTAAGGGCACATTCAAGGTAAATGGTCACCGACTCAAAATTTATAATGGTGCAAATTTTAGGGATATGAGAGAAGAGCTTAAACTCGTGAACCTTCTTTTAGAAATGAAAATAGGGTAAGTCTAGCTTAAGACTTTAAACGATCACTTCTCGAGAGGCAACCCGAGCACTAACTTTCACTAACATTATACTTTTGATTTTGAACATCTAACATCGTACTAATCAGTCCGATTAAGCACAGGTTTCTTAGACCACACGGTTTTATAAATTGGTGTGCCAATAGCCGTGTGGAACCTACGAGACAAAAAATGGGCATTCTTGTGGATGTACATGAAAAAGGTAAAATTTTTATCGACACGGGTAGGACACAGCCGTGCCTTACGACCGTGCTAATATACTGACTTCCTAAACACGGGCAGGACACGGCCGTGCTTCACAATCGTAGGGACATACTAGCTTATTGGACATGGGCTAGGCACGCCCGTTCTAAATGACTATGTAAAAAAGAACACGGGTGTGTCCACCTAACCATGGCCGTGCCCAAATACCTGGACGCGCTAAAAATTCAAAATCACGAAAAACATGGGCGCATAAAAATCTAGCACGGGCGTGGTACTTGACCATGCTCTCACCCCTATTTAAGCAACTTAAACTATCACCTCCCCCAAAACCAACCCTAAACAATTTCTCAGCCCCTTTCTCCCATTTTCGACCACATCCACATCCTCAACCTCCCTTTTTCTCCAAAAACCTTACAAAATTGCACCCTACGCTCACGCCACAGCCGTGCTGCAACAATCCATGCCCACGCCACAGCCGAGCACTTGCAAAAAATGTCACAGCACCACCATGCTCCGCCTGCGTGCGACCGATTTACACCATCCTGTAACACCCCAAACCCAGCCTAGAAGTTAGACCCCAATCTGGCGTGTCACATGGAAGTTTTTTTTTTCTTTTCAAAACCATCTTTGCGATTGTTAAAAACTTGTTTGAGAATTATAGCCTTTTGTTAAAACCCAAAACACTTAAGCAATTGTTATCTACTTGAAAACGTAATTATCTTTAAAAACCTTTTTGGTTGCGAAAACATATTTGAAATAACATTTTACGAAAATATGACGTTTGGAAATAGAGTTGCAGAAGCATTTTGAAAACATTGTAGAAACGTAGATAAAATACAAGTATTTTTGAGAGGTTGGTTGATGAGTCAAAAATCAAAGTAGTGGACTTCAAAATCAGGACTTTTGAAAATGACGTTGAAATTTTGAAAGAGAATCCGAGTTAAATTATTTGTAAAAGTTTGCTATAAAATCCATTTATTGATCAATTTTGAAAACCATTATTTATATTTTTAGAAAATTCCTTTTAAACAATTTAAGAAGAATAATAAAAACATCCCAAACATAAAGCAAAATAAAAATAGTCCAGAGGCCTTATTACAACTTTAAAACCCGAAATAATAAAAGTAATCAAATAAAATGGAAAGGTAGTTTACTAATATTCGAAAATATTATTTCCGAAGCATGGCCTCCACCGAGTCATCCATGGCTCCAAGTCCTCGTCACTAAGCATTACCTATAAGGGTTAAGAGAAGGGGGTGAGTTACAAGAACTCAGTGTATAATCCACTTACCATTGTTTACTGGGCCAAAATCCCATTAAGCAATTAATTGGGCCAAAGCCCGCTTACAACAATATAAATGTATCATATATAATATGAATATGATATGCAATTCCCAAACCAAATCCTAGCTTTCCATCCGCTACACACCACCCGTACCAACCAACACACCTGTGGGTGATCATTAGTAAACCCACCCCGCCAACACACCAAACGTAGGCATTAAGCCATTTATATCAAATTTGTGGACAAGCCACCAGATTAACAGAATTTACATGGCATTGCCATTTTTCAGATTTGTGATAGAGCCACCAGATTTATGTAGCATAGCTACCAGAACTTCTCTTCATCATTATCCCATCCTATGCAAATCATGTATATAATGCATAACAAATCACAATAATTTATTCGGATATTTATTACAAAAGTACGGCTCATTATAACAAATTATCAATTAGGCCCATATAGCAAAATATCAAATTAGCCCATTTAGCAAAATATCAGATTGGCCTATTTAGCAAAATATCAGATTGGCCCATTTATTAAAATAATAGATTGGCCCATTTATCAAAATAACAGATTGGCCCATTTATCAAAATATCATATTGGCCCATTTATCAAATCAGATTGGCCCATTTATCAAAATATCATATTGGCCCATTTATCAAAATAATAGATTGGCCCATTAACACTTATGCAAATTGGCCCATTAGGGCATTTCCATATTTCGGCCCTTTAGAGGCATTTTCGTAATTGACAATTTACCCATTAAGGGTAATTCGGTAATTTCGCAATCCAGACTTAACTACTAATTTGGGCATAACAATTTAAACTGTCCATTTGCATCGTACTAACTAAATTGACTATAACTTGATTTAGGAAATGCGAAATCTAAATCCTTAAATTTTCCTTGAAACTAGACTCATATATCTTCTTACTACAATTTTTCCAGAATTTTTGGCTTAACCATTTAGTATAGTTTATTCCTTAAATTTTCACTTGTTTCACTGTCCAATGATTCAGACCTCTCCTTCCTTAATTTCAAATATCTCACTGCACGATTTTCATATACTTCTCCCACTTGTTTCATTGAAAATAGGCTCAATAAGGAATCCATACATATAAATTATATCCCATAATTCACTTTGTACAATTTTATATGATTTTTCCAAGACAGATTAGGGAACCACAAAATCATTCAGAACCAGTCTCACTAAAATTAACATATCTCAGAATATAAAATTCCTTTTCCTTCTTCGTTTCTTCTTTATCAAAATAGACACAGTAATATTTAATTTGATATCTCATTCACTTTATAATTACCTTTATCCTATTTTTCATGATTTTTCAAAAATACATCACTATTTCTAACCGAAATTGTTTTATTACAAAATATAATTACCACTACAATCATACGCACGCCCGAGTGATTACGAATGCTGATTTTTGGTTTTGTTCGGTATTTCAACCGATTCACAGAATATTTCATACAAACTTTCAGAGAAGTGTGAGATTACACACCATTTCAGATATGTATATGGAAGGTACGGGATTACACACTTTATTACGGGATCCGTAACACGATACTCTTTGCGGCACCTAAAAGTACAATTGGTCAACAATTAGTCCATACTTAATTTACAACTTCATCCAAGTAATGCGATTGATTAATAATCTATATCACTTACCAACAATCCGAGTCTCTTATTACGAGGGATAGATCGAGCGAATGTTCCCTTTAGATATTCACGAAACATGGCTGTTGGTGTGCACGAAGCAACAACCTTGAATGAATGTGCATGTTCTTCAACATATTAAATTCGGCCATTGAGCTTGGTGCATTCACGCATGGGGGCAAGTCTTTAATGCTGCCAATGCATGCTCCAAAAAGGCATTAAATTCGGCAGACAAAGCTTTATGTGTCTTTTTCTATTCACGAAAAGGTGCTAAACCCCTCCTTTAATTCAGCCAAGCATGCTGATCATTTTAATGCCGTCCTTGCCTTGTGTGTACTCGGTGTCTTTAATGCATTATTTATTTGCTGAAGTAAATTCGACTGGACAAAGGAGTTAAGACACCCAACACTTCATTAATTGATGTTCCAACATGCTGCTTATTAAATATTCGTCCCATGTATGGAGACAACCCATGTATTGGCATTTATTCCTTCAATGCTTTGTATTTAAGGTGCCGCCCAATCCATTGAAACCTACAGCCAATTTAAACCAACTCATTAGCTCATTATATCAACATTTAAAAGGGAGCAACTAGACGCCAAAAAAAAAATTTGGCACAATAATAGTCATATAAACATCTTAAATTCGGCACACTAAAGGACTTATTAAATACATGCTTCAACTAGGACATTTTAATCATATGAAATAAATCTAACATATTTAATATGATACTAATTATTTGGACATATTAATTTGCTGTAAGAAAAATTGATAAATAAAAGTTTTAATTTATTTAAAGTATTAAAATTAAAGTATCAGCTCAATGAGTTGGATCGAGCTCGAATGAGCTCAAATTGAACTTAGACGGACTAATCTGGCTCAAGTTGAAAAAGCAACAAAGGGCATATCAACTTCACGATATTTAAACTATGCGACCCGAGCTCCTTTAATTTGAAATCGTCGGTGCCCCGGGTGTGCTCGTATCAGTTTGCATGCCAAAGGATGTGAAATTGAGGCAGATGATTCTTCAGGAAGCACATAGTAGCCCTTATGCTATGCATCCTAGAGGAAGTAAGATGTATTGGGATTTGTGTGAACAGTTTTGGTGGCCTGGATTAAAGCGGGAAGTTACGAAATTTGTGGGAAAGTGTTTAACATGTCAACAGGTCAAAGCTGAACACCAATTGCCTTCAGGGTTGTTGCAACCGGTGAAGATTCTACAGTGGAAATAGGAGAGGATCACTATGGACTTTGTTAGTGGGCTACCTCTTACGCCAACTAAGATAGATTCGGTATAGGTGATTGTGGATCGGTTGACTAGTCCGCTCATTTCATACATGTTCGTGTCAATTATTCTCTACAAAGATTGGCTAAGCTGTATGTGGCAGAAATTGTGAGGTTGCACGGGGTACCAGTATCGATTATATCAGATAGAGACCTTAGGTTTACGTCGTGATTCTGGAAATCATTGCATCGGGCTTTGGGCACAAGACTTGACTTCAGCACAGCATTTCATCCACAAACAGATGGACAGTCTGAGAGAGTAATTTAGATCTTGGATGATATTTTGAGAGGGTGTGTCATCGATTTCAGGGGTAGTTGGAAAGAGTTCTTACCGTTGGCAGATTTTGCTTACAACAACATCTACCAATCTAGTATTCAGATGGCGCCCTATGAAGCGCTATATAGGCGGAGGTGTCGCACTCCCACCTGTGGGACAGAATTAGGTGAACGCCAAATTTTAGGTCCAGAAATGGTTGCAGAAACAGATGAGAAGGTTAAGTTAATTAGGGCTCAATTGAAAGAAGCATCCGATAGGCAGAAATCATATACAGATCTGAAGAGAAAGGAGATAGAGTTTGCAGTAGGTGATCGGGTTTTCTTGAAAGTTTCACCGTGGAAGAAGGTGATGAGATTTGGACGGAAGAGTAAGCTAAGTGACGGAAGGGTAAGCTAAGTCCCAGGTTTATCGGGCCTTATCGAGTTTTGAAGCGTGTGGGACCAGTGGCGTATCAATTGGACTTACCTTCAGAATTGAAATAGATGCATGATGTGTTCCATGTTTCGATGTTAATACGTTACCATTCAAATCCATCTCATGTCATGCCAGTTGAGGAAGTTGAAGTAAGGCCAGACTTGTCTTATGAGGAGGAACCGATCCAGATCTCGGATCGAGACGTCAAGGTGCTAAGGAGAAAATCAGTTCCTTTAGTCAAAGTTTTGTGGTGGAACCATGGTTCAGAAGAGGCGACGTGGGAGCCAAAGGATGCAATGCGACAGTAATACCCCCATCTCTTTTGATCAGGTAATTTCGAGGCTGAAATTTCTTTAAGGGGGTAGAACTGTAACATCCGAGATTTAGAGGCTTTGCATCTTTTATGTTTTTCTGCGTTTGTTGAGTTATGCATGTTGTTTGGATGTGTTTGGGGGCTTCGAGGTTAAGCAGAAGCCTTGGTATAATTTTAGTTTTGGGCATTTTAGGAGGGAAGCTAATTGGGAGCAGGACTTAATGGTTATTATTTGCGTTTGGTGACACAAGAGGTGCAGTGGAAGAGTGGCAAGGAGACGCCACCTAACATACAGGGAGATGGCGTCACAAGGAGAAGTTGAGAGGGAGAGGGTTCGAAACTCTCAAGCAACACAAGGGAGTATTATTTTTGGTTCAAACAAGGGAGGTAGCTGGATGGTAATCAAACCCTGGAGGAGAGAGACAAGACTTGGTCAAATATTTCAATGGATGGTGGAGAGTGATTAAGGGAGTTTGAATTATTCAAACTAGTTTGAATAAGTGGAGGAGAGGGAATTAAGGAGTGTTTCAAGGGACGACATGGGGATTGGGGTGAGAAGGGGTTATAAGCCAAAATTTTGAATAGTGTAGGGTGGGTGAGGCTTTCGGTTTTGGTAAGGGGAGTTGGTGCCAAAATTTTTATAGGTTTTATTAGCTTTTGTTTGTTAAGTGTTTCTTTTTTTGGTATTTTGGGTGTTGCTCTTCTTTTAGTTCTTTTCTTGCTCTCTTTTGCAGAAAAGTGCCTAGTTAATTCCCATTATTTTCTTTTACAATGACTTATAGCTGAAACTAGGGAGACCATTTTGTGCATACTTCTTCTCATCTTCTTTTCTCTACTCATTTTCAAAACTCTACTACCGAAAGTAACACACTTGTCCCTTGCAATCTTTCATTTTCTTCTTCTTTTTCTCTACCTACTCTTTTAAACCGAAACCTTTGTTCTTCTTTCCCTATTTTTCCCCTTATCATTCTTTTCTCCCAACCTTTCTTCTATTTTTGGTTTCTCTGGTGTTGACAAAACTCTTAAGCCTTCATTGAAGTTTTATTGTTTTCATTTTTGGTTCTTTCATCTTATTCTCTTCCACTCTTGTTCATTGCCAAATCTTCTCTGCTATTGTGGGTGTGCCCAATTCTCTTGGGTGTTGTTCGAATCCTCTGTGTTAAGGTAAGATCATTCCCTTTTGTTTTCTCCTTGATTAAACCCGTATTCCTTCTTTTCTTGGTAAGGCCAAACCTATCTTGATCAATACTTAAACCTACTTCTTTCTCTCTGTGTTATGGCAAATAGGGGGTACAAAGTGTTAGGCAGCTACTTCGGATCATTCTTCAGCTTGGTTGTGAAGGGTGTTTCATCCGGGAAATATCGTTAGCCTAACCATTAAGGTTCTAAGTCTGTGGAGCGACTAATCTCTGAACCCTGTCTCTCTTTTCGGGATTATAAGGTAAGGGATTTCTCTATAGTATTCTGTTAGTCTATTTATCCATTGTCCATCACCTTAACCCAGTTGAGTGGTTATACCATCATCTCTTTCGTAGCGATTTATTGACCAAGACTTTTAATGGATACAAGAAATGTTCAAGTTGGGGAAAGGAGCAAACCTTTGGTTTTGACTCTAAATTTTAAAAAGCGAGCAATATCGGCAGTTCGAGATTGGCCACTGGGGTGTGGGCCGACTTCTAAAAGGGATAAGCAGATTGCTGTGATCCCTACGAGTGAGGACGTTAGTGAGATCGATAGTTTAGTTCTTCAGGTTTATAGGTGTGTAATTATCACACTATTTCCTAAATTTCATAAATGAGTATGTGTTATGTTTGAAAGCCGAAAATAGCGGCAATGGTGATTGAGTTACCCAAGTTGGGTAAACTGGAACCCTAGGTCTGTATATTGTATTTTAAGCCTTTTTAAGGTTTGTAGATAATATGATTGTGGGTGTATGCTAAGTATTACATGTATCACATTATATAACCTATCTTTTATACTATGTTGCATGTGCATGGGATATTGGGAGGATAATGATATAAAGGGGAAGTGTATATTGGTTACT
This sequence comes from Gossypium rotundifolium, assembly GCA_025506655.1. Classification (NCBI taxonomy): domain Eukaryota; kingdom Viridiplantae; phylum Streptophyta; class Magnoliopsida; order Malvales; family Malvaceae; genus Gossypium; species Gossypium rotundifolium. The sequence goes on along the minus strand of CP106729.1, from coordinate 134,338,526 downwards.
TTGTCACGATTAATGATGGCGTGGTGCCTCATTGTGGAATTGGTGATTTAATCATGTGTTGATCAGTGGCTAGACCACTATATGTGGACTTTGAGTAGTGTGTCTATCAGCATGACTACCAAAGAGGTGTGTAGTGGATGGAGGGTTGATTGTGGAAATCCCCACAGGTGTGTTGAGGATGGACATGTGGAGCGGTGTGTAGAGGATGGAATACTAGGTTGGGTTGGGCTATCATTTTTATTACTTGTGCATGATGTGATAATTCGATGATGGTTTGCGGCTCAGGCCTACTTGTGGAATTTTGTGGACTATTTGCACACTGAGTCTGGTGACTCACTCTATTTTCTTAACAAATTGCAGGTAGCTCATGATTCTTTGGACTGGGTTGGAATGGACTCGAGGTGGCCATGCAAGGGTTATTTTATTAAACTTTATTTTAAATTATTAATTGCTATTTTCTTTTGGGATATTTTTAATATGTAATAAGGCCACTTTAAATTTGGTAAATTTTGGATTTAAAGTTTGTGTTGTTACACATTAATTACTAACTATTCGATGGAACGTTTCTATCAAGATAAACAAAATTTTCTTCCCAACCTGTTTAACACACATTTCCTATGAAACTAAAAATTTTTATTGACATTCCACAAACCGAAAAAAGAAAAAAATTGCTTAGTTTTTCAAACATCGCCTAAACGCTAGGCTTATCTAATTAACTTTAAAAACTTGAATAATGAGTTTCAATTGAGCCATGAAACTTGGTTTTATTAAAGCAATTCTCCAAAACTTATAAAACTTTTCAAAACCGTTTTCCCTAGTGACATGCCAGATCCGGCCATGGTGTTTGGGCTGGGTTTGGGGCGTTATAGTTCTCCCCAGTTGTGAAGCATAGTTTGGTTCGAGCATTGCTTGGTATTGTGGCTATGCATGATTTGGAGCTTGAACAATTAGATGTTAAAAACTGTATTTTTGCATGGAGAATTGGAAACATAAAAATATACACACTTTTTCATGCCCTTTTAAACTCAAATTCATGCAGTTTTGGCAAAATTATTATCGAAAAATAATTAATTTTTATAAAATAATTAAATTGCACTTAAATTATGAACATGTTGAATTTTAATTAATTTTATAATTAATTTTGATTAATTTTGATCATTTTTCGACAGATTTGCACAAAGGGAAAATAACGACTCGGTAGACACTATTAGAAGTTCAAAACCGAGAAGCAATTTGAAGTATCAAGGTGAATTAATTTTAAGCCTAAGTCGGTCCAATTATGTGTACTAATTCATGATATAATTAATTTTAATTTATATCCAATTTAATTTGGATTAAATAAATTATTACTAATTAATTATGAAAAAGTGGTCCAATTGAGCCGAACCGAGTGAACCAAATCGACCAAGAAGTGGACAGCCCAAAACCGTCCATATGCTGACCCAAACCTGCTTATTGGCTGATTATTTAGCTTGCAAAGAGGCCCTTGAAGACTTGTTCAAGTTGCAAACAAACCCCTCCACAATTGGTGGCTTTATAGATTTGCCCCAAGCCTAGATTAGCAAAGTTGAAACTATCAACCTTGCCACATGTGTGGCCGGCCAAGGGAGGGCTCTTTGGCTGATAATTTTAGCTATTTTTAGCAGCCCTCTTCAGCTATAAAAACCCCCTTAGGCTGGTCATTTGAAACACGTATCAAGAATTCACATCTTTTCTCTCTTCTCCCCACTTTCTCTCGTCTTTTCCATTCAAATTCCCTTGCTCTCTTGCCAATTTCTCTTCTTGGAAAAGGGGCATTCATCAGCCATTTGGAGTAGCAATTTAGTGTTCATAGCAGCCTTGGTTGACGAGGAGCAAATTAGTCAAGCCACAAAAAAACACCGAATTTGATTCTTGTTCCCAATCTCTTTAATTTTTGTTGTTGTTATGATGAACATATCTATGAATATTTATGTTCTTAGAATTGTTAATTTAATCAATTTATCTTGAATTTAATTTGTGTTAGGTTGATTGCATTTCATTTGTTAAAATTATTAAAATTGTGTTTATGTTGTTATAAGCCTCGGTAAGATGCTTGATTAAGTAAAATCATGACTAAGTTATTCTTGCATTGCAATTGTGGGGTAGTTAATGAATTAATTATTTAAACGGATTGAAATTCTAATTAATGGACACAGTACTTAATCAGTGCATGTTTAATCATCTAAGGTAGCTGAGGGTTAAATTAGCAACAGTATCTGATGATACAATTGCCTTGCATAACTTGCAAAGAGTATTGTCATTAAATTATTTCAAGGTAGGGATACTTAGTTACCTCACGTAGTCTTTTATGTGCTTATTAGATTTAATTAATCATTTGAATTGACATAGAGATATGTACAAGAGATTATTTCAATTTAATAAGTATGTATGTGCAATAACATATTTGCCTACTAAGATTTGTTTAATCGGTTGAATTGACATAGGGATATAGTCAAGAGATGAATGGATTTTGGTAGGTGAGTATGTTCATAAGTTAGCAAATTACCGAGTTGCCGTGAATTTATTTGTAACAATATAAACATGAGTTTAATAATTCTAAGTTAAAAAATGTAATTAAGCTAACACAATTATGTCATCTTGATTAAAATCATATTTTGAAATCGTGCATTTGAGATTTATTTATTTAGTTTACTTAGCTTAAAATCTTAGCTTTTAATCACCCTCTTCAAACAAAATATTTTTCTTCACCAAAGTGTTTTAAATAGCATTCATAAATAATTCTTTTCACAGTCCCTGTGGGTACGATAACTTGACATTTACTTGTTACTTTATTAATTGTTGCAATTGTGTACACTTGCATAGTTCCGTCGTTCCAAGTTTTTGGCACCATTGCCGGGGACTGTTTTAAAAAGTCATTATTTGTGAATTTGTTAGTTTTGCATTTTGGTTTATTTTTTGTTCAATTTCAACATAATTAATTTTTCTATGATTATTTTAGGTGTTTATGAGTATTGACCGAATTATTGATTTACTCCCTGTAGACCCTGAGATTGAACGAACTTTTCAACAGTGAAGAAGACAAGCAAGTCAGAGAAGGATCGAAGAGATGAACTTCAAAAATTTGAATCAAGGAAATGGAGCAAAACCCTGCTCAAAATCCTATCCTTATTGCTGATGATAGGGATAAAGCTTTAAGACAGTATGTCATGCCAGTGTTTAATAATCTTAATCTGGGTATTAGGAGACCCGAAATCAAGGTACAACAATTCGAGCTTAAGCCAGTTATGTTCCAAATGCTTCAGACTGTTGGCCAATTCAGTGGAATGCCTACCGAGGATCCCCATCTTGACTTAAGACTGTTTATGGAAGTGAGTGACTCTTTCAAGTTAGCTGGAGTACTCAAAGACGCATTACAATTGAAGTTGTTCTCGTATTCACTAAGGGACAGAGCTCGAGCTCGGTTGAACTCATTGCCACCAAATTCAATTTCCACACGGCAAGAGTTAGCAGAAAGATTTCTCATGAAGTAATTCATGCCTAGAAAGAATGCTAAGTTGAGGAATGAGATCACTACCTTACAACAAATGGATGATGAGTCCTTGTATAAGGCATGGGAAAGGTACAAAGAATTATTATGGAAGTGCCCTCATCATAGAATCCCATATTGCATCCAACTTGAGACGTTTTATAATGATCTCAATGCTCACACGAGGATGGTAGTGGACGCTTCTACTAACGGTGTTCTCCTGTCTAAGTCTTATAATAAGGCTTATTAAATCATTGAGAGGATTGCCAGCAACATTTATCAATGGCCAACCAATTGAACAATGCCAGGAAGACGAGTTGCTGGAATACATGAAGCAGACGCTCTTACTTCACTCATATTTCAAGTATCATCAATATCCTCAATGTTAAAAAATCTTACTACAAATAGGTCTAATAGTTTTGCAGCACAGCCACCAAATCAATTTGAAAATATAGCCTATGTCTATTGTGGGGAAGGGCAGTTGTTTGAAGAATGTCCATTGAAACCAGAATCCGTATATTACATGGGTAACCATAACCAAAATTGAGGAAGGCAAGGATTGCAATTCAATTTCTATAACCCTTCATGGCGAAACCACTCGGATTTTTCCTGGAGTAACCAAGGGGCTAGAACTAGTAAAACTTACGTCCAACCTAAATCGACCCTGTAACACCCCCAACCCGAAACTATCACCGGAATAGGGTTAAGGGGTATTACCGATCAATCAGAACATTTAACCTCTAAATGTCGACACAAAGTCAAACATCATCAAACACATTCATATACAATCATAGTGTCTCTTAAACGAGTCATCAAGACCCTAAGCATGCTTATAACCCGAGTTAGGACTAAACCAAAACACATATAAAATTTCATGAAAAATTGAAACTTTTCTAGAATACAGGGGAGACACACCAATGAGGGTAGTTCGTGCCTCTCCCACGGCTGCATACTGCCAAAATCAACACAGCTAACAAGCACTCCGTGTGCTAAGGCCGTGTCCTATAAGGCTATATACTACCATTTCTCGTACGACCTGTAGGCACGCCCGTGCCATGGCCGTGTGCAGTTTAAGCCACATTCTGCCAATTTATCCACTGTCCGAGACACGCTCGTGTGCCCCAACCGTGTGACATTATAGGCCATTTTTGCAAGGCCAACATGCCACCCACTTAGGGTCAAACGTACAAGCCAATCAACCAAACATCTCATGCACATATTGCCATCTAAAAGCATACCAATTTAGCAATTTAAAACATGCAATCAATACCAACTCTAATCATACCCAATACAATACCAATACTTATTCTATCACAAGCTTAATTCATTCCCAAATCTCACTACCCCTACTAGCATTTATCAACACAAAGTTACCACTCAATAGCACATTTATCAATATACAAATCATGCCAAAAGATGCATCATATATATACCACATTCATTCATGCCAAACCTATCACATATCTAGCCACATCTCATGGCTACTTACAAATCTCAAACTTGATTCAATTAACTAGCCTATACATGCCATATTCCATCTATATACATCTTTTCAAAAGTACCAAAATAGAATGCCGATAGTGTGATTGAGAAGCTGACAATCCCAGATCCGAGCTAGCTTTACTGACACTGCAAGGCAGAGAAACAAATCACACAATAAGCTTTCCAAAGCTTAGAAAGTTCGTAATATAATACATATTACTCAATACAACAACATCGATATGTATATATATGTACCATCACATAGATAAGGGCACAACTAGGCACATTATCAATCTCAACCACATACTCAATTATCTATTCAATCAACTTTTAAATCTATCATCAACCACATAGGTTCATATGTACCTTGATCAACACATAGTTACTTACCATTTATGCTACTCATTTGTTCAATTTTTACCTCTCGTTCAACCTTTGCTATTCCATTGGTTTATTCGCACACTTAGTGCCAATTTCATAACTGAAACATAATCATCACCGCACACTTAGTGCCAATACATTAAACCGAACTTATATCAGTATCGCACACACAGTGCCAAATCGATAAGTCGAAGCTTCTATCTTTTCACACACACAGTGCCAAATCATCTTTTTCTCGTTTCAAATTTCACACACTTAGTGCCCCTTTATCTCAATTCAGCACATAGCATTTCAAATCTCATACATACATATACATCCATTCAATTTATATCACATAGATAAAGTTTACAACTAGTATTATATCCGAACATACCTCGGATGTCAAAATACCGAAATGGTCGATTAATCGAGCATTTTATCTTTGCCTCGATCTCGATCCGAACCTCTCCGTTCTTGGTTTATACACATTTAAATTCAATCCATTCAATCATCAATTCATTCATTTTAATCCAAACACACATATTTAGGGCATTTTACAAAATAGCCCTCACATTTTCACATTTCGACACTTTAGTCCCTATCTCACAAAATCATCAAATACTCAAAATTTCATTACACTATGCTTAGGTCGAATTCTCCTTAGTCTCATTGGAGTCCACACATTTCATTTATTTCACATTTTAGTCCCTCAATTTACACTTTTCACAATTTTGCCCAAAATACTCAATTTCATCAAAAATCCAAAGACAAAACATGTTAATCCAACACCAAGTATTCATATATCACCATCATATAGCACATAGCTCACACATTCATCAATGGCTCATCACAAAAACATCATCAATTCACAAAATTACAACATGGGCTTGATAGTAGAAGAAGCAACGATTACAAAAACGTAGAAATTATCAAAAATCGAGCTCAAACATACCTTGAATTAAGCCAAATTCTAGCCAAAAATTACAAAACTTCAAACCCTTATTCTTCCTCCAACTTTTGAAAATAAGAAAGATGATACATTCATCTTTTTCTTTCATTTACTTAGTAATATTTAACATTTTACCTATTTGCCCTTTTTATTAAACATATAAAAAAAGTGCAATAAGGTTATTAAGTCATTTAAACATCCACTATCATAAAAATGGATCAATAACAACATAAGGCCTCCACCTTAAAAAGCCAACCACATTTAAGTACTCATAAATTAGCACACAGCATTTTATTCTCTATGCAATTAAGTCCTTACTCTAAATTCGACACTAAAACGATCAAATCATCACACAGAATTTTCACATAGGCTATGTCACATATCATTCACACAGAAAATATCATTAAAATATTTTTACAACCCGGATTGGTGGTCTCGAACCACTATTCTAACTAGGGTCTAACCCAGGCTATTACAGACCCAGCCACCTAGTTTTTCCCAACAAGTTCAAAATCCTACCCAATCTGAACCATCCAATGGCTTAGAAAATTTGTTAAAAGCATACATAGCGAAGAATGATGCCTTAATTCAAAGCCAAGTAGCTACATTAAAAAATATGGAAAACCAAATAGGCTAGCTTGCTACTAAACTCAAGAACCGACGACAAGGTGCTTTACCTAGTGATACAGAGAATCTGAGGAATCTAGGGAAGGAGCATTGTAAAGCGTTGACATTGAGGAGCGAAAAGACTTTAGAGCCCAATTCTTTCAAAGTTGAGAAGGAGCCAGCTGACACTTAAGACTCAGAGGAAGTTCAACCGAGTGTTGAAATTCCAGTTTCACAAGAATTAGAATCTGCAAAATCTGACAAGGTAACTTCAAAACCAGCTAATTTTGATCAACTAACAACTCCATTAGATGCAGAATTACCACAGAAGATGAATCAACTAGTTCTAGTAAAGAAACCTCCACCACCCTACCCTCAAAGGCTTCAGAAGTAAAAGTAGGAAATTCAATTCAAGAAGTTCCTAGATGTACTCAAGCAACTTCATATCAACATCCTGTTGGTTGAAGCACTTGAAAAAATGTCGAACTATATCAAATTCATGAAGGATATCCTATCTAAAAAACAAAGACTTGGAGAATTTGAGACAGTAGCCCTAACAAAGGAATGCAATGCTATCTTCAAAACAAACTACCTCCAAAGTTGAAGGATCCTGGATGTTTTACCATACTTTGCAACATTGGAGCAACATATTGTGGTAAGGCATTATGTGACTTGGATGTGAGTATCAACTTGATGCCTATGTTAATATTTAGGAAGTTAGGGATAGGTGAAGTTAGACCGACTACAATTACACTTCAATTAGCAAATCGATCCTTAGCACATCTAGAAGGAAAAATCGAGGACGTATCGGCACGTGTAGACAAATTTATCTTTCCTGTTGACTTTGTGATTCTAGACTTTGAAGCGGATAGAGAGGTGCCAATCATCCAAGAAAGACCATTCTTAGTAACCGAAGAACCCTTATTGATGTTCAGAAAGGTAAGCTTACTATGCATGTTCAGGATGATTAGATAACATTTAACTTTTTTAAGTTTATGCAATTTTCTGACACAATTGATGATTATTCTACAATGTCCGATTTAGAGGATTTAATCATGGAGAAGGAACTCAACTATGTTGAGGATCCATTAGAACAAATTTTGACATCAGGCCCTAAAAACGATGAAGAGGAGGATGAATAAAGGAGATTTAATCCGCAATCCCATTTTGAATCTTTGGAGTTAGAGAATAGGGATTATGCCCAACCAAAAGCGTCAATCTAGGAGCCACCTAAATTAGAACTCAAGGTACTTCCTTCATATTTAAAATATGTTTATTTAGGTAATGCTTCTACTTTGCCTATGATTGTTTCAACAGATTAACCAAAGAGCAAGAAGAGAAACTCATCCTTGTATTGAAACAATTCAATAAGGCTATCAAATGGACCATAGTTGATATTCGCTGTATTAGTCCATTTGTATGCATTCACAAAATCATACTAGAAGATGGCGAGAAAGGGACGATTGATGGACAATGAAGACTAAATCCCATGATGAAGGACGTAGTCAAGAAATAAATCATCAAGTGGTTAGATGCGGTTATAATTTACCCCATCTCAGACAATTCGTGGGTAAGTCCGGTCTAGTGCGTGCCAAAGAAAGGAGGTATTAAAGTTATTGAAAACAAGAATAATGAGTTGATACCAACTAGAATGATTACGGGATGGTGAATTTGCATCGATTACCAGAAGTTGAACAAGGCAATTGGAAAGATCACTTTCCTTTGCCATTCTTGGACCAGATACTGGATAGACTCATGGGGTGAGACTATTACTGTTTTCTTGATGGATACTCGGGGTATAATCAAATTAAAGTAGCACCAGAAGATCAACACAAGACAAAATTCACCTACTCGTATGGTACATTTGCATTTAGGTGCATGCCATTTGGTTTATGTAATGCACCTGCTACATTTCAAAGATGTATGATGTCTATTTTTACTGACATGGTTGAGAAATATTTGGAAGTTTTTATGGATGATTTTTCAGTATTCGGGGATACATATGATGATTGCCTAGCCAATCTAGCCAAGGTACTAAGGCGATGCGAAGAAACAAGCCTTATACTTAATTGGCAAAAGTACCATTTCATGGTACGAGAAGGTATTGTTCTAGGGCATCGGATAACAAAACATGGAATCGAATTAGATAAAGCAAAGGTAGATGTTATTGAAAAACTCCCACCTCCAACATCTGTAAAGGGTGTTAGGAGCTTTTTGGGCCACGTCGATTTCTATCAAAGATTTATCAAAGACTTCTCCAAAATTTCTAAACCCTTATTCAAATTATTAGAGAAGGACACGACGCTTAAATTTGATGAGGAGTGCTTAAGAGCTTTCAACGATTTGAAGAGTCGGTTAGTCTCGGCACCCATAATAGTCACACCAGACTGGGATTTTCCATTTGAATTGATGTGTGATGCAAGTGACTTCGCGATCGGAGCTGTCATGGGTCAGCGATGGAACAAAGTTTTTCATCCCATGTACTATGCGAGTCAGACTCGATAGGAGCTTAACTGAATTACATGGTAATAGAAAAAGAGTTACTTGCTATTGTGTTTGCTTTTGACAAGTTTCAATCTTATCTTTAGGTACCAAAGTGACTGTCTATACGGACCACTCGGTAGTTAAGTATTTACTTTCCAAGAAAGACACTAAGCCGAGACTGATCCGGTGGGTACTTCTACTTCAAGAGTTCGATCTAGAAATTCAAGATCGAAGGGGTAGAAAATCAAGTAGTAGATCACTTGTCTAGATTGAAGCCGCAAGAAGGGAATTCTCCACTTATACCAATTCAGGAGACATTTCCAAATGAACACATACTGAAGGTAAATCATGTCCATAATACCCCTTGGTTTGTTAATATTGCTAACTATTTAACTTGTGGTTTGATGTCGATTGATAAGACATATCATTAAAAGAAAAAGCTTCTTCATGATGTGAAATACTATTTCTGGGAAGAACCATATTTTTTAAAAAAGTGTGCAATCAAATGATCAGGAGATGCGTGGCGGAAGATTAAGTACATAAGATTTTATACCACTGTCACTCAACTCCGAGTGGGGGACACTTTGAGGAACACGTGCTGCAAAAGTATTGCAAGTTGGATTCTTGTAGCCAACACTATTTAAAGATGCATATGCTTACATAAAGAGTTGTGATCGATGTCAAAGGGTTAGAAATTTCACCAACATAAACTAGATGCCTCGAACAAACATCATTGAGGTATAATTGTTTGATGTTTGGGGTATTGACTTTCTCGATCCTTTCCCTCCGTCAATTTGTCACAAGTACATCTTGGTACCTGTAGACTACGTATCTAAGTGGATTGAGGCTGAAGTGTATCCAACAAACGATGCTAAGGTTGTGATGAAGTTTTTGCAGAAGCATGTGTTCACAAGGTTTGGAACCCCATGAGCCATCATTAATGATGAAGGTCCCATTTTTGAACAAGTGGTTGAAAGGGTTACTTGACAAACATGGTGTAACATCCCAAATTTGGGCCTAGTAGATTTGGGCCTATTGGGTTATAATGCCCCAAAAATCCTGAAACTTTTAATTTTTGTGCATGGGAGTTAATATGTATGTGTAGCACTTAGAATAATAATATTAAGGTATTATCGGGATTATTTGAAGCCTTAGAGTTAGGGGAGACCATAGGAAAATTTTATTTTTCTTACTTAGTGGACCATAGTCTCAGGCATGAGGCCTCATAAGTAGATTAAAAGAAGAGAGGACACAAATGGGCTTGTAGTCCAGTGGAAAGTGGCATCATATAGGGGCTATGAGGTGGCGTGTTAAGCAGTTAAGGAGGTCCAAGGTTCGAGGCCTAGGAAGGGAAAATTAAGGAGTTTTAATTTTGTGTCTGGACAGAAGGAGTTGGCATTGGAGGGGACTTTGAAAGGGAATGTTCAGGAGAGAAATTTAAGGTGTAGATAAGGGAGAAAAGATAGGGATTGGGAGGTGGATATAGTGGTGCCGAATTGGACTCTGAGGGAAGGGAAGTTCGGCTAGGGGCTATATATATTAGTGCCGAATTAAGTTCCTATGTTAATGATGAATTTTTGCTTCCCTGCTAGCCAAATTTCATCACTTGTGAGAGGCAAACGTTTTTCTAAGTGTGTCAAAGTCCAATCCTTCATATCCTCCCTTTTCAAATTCCCTTTTTGGTTTAGCACTCGGTTCTAGCAAAATTATTTTATTTCTTTTCCCCCTAGTGTTGCTGAATTGCCTCTGTCAATTTGCTAGTCTCAAAAGCCGGACTTAAGTCGTAGAATCAAAGGAAGATTTTGGTAAGAACTTAGTTGAATTTTTAATGTGTTTTATTAAAAGCCGAAGGACTATCTAACCCCTCTTTGCCGTTACCATGTACTAACAAGGGTGAGGCTCAGCGATCGCAAGCGTGGTAGGAAAGGATTATGATAAGGCAGTAAGTATTCTCGATTCAGTTAGAGTTTTAATAATTGACCGAATCTATTGTGGCTCATAGGGGTGACTTATGATCAAAATGGGTCACTTGGTTTTGATGATATAGGTGTTTGGGTGCAGATCTAAAGGATAATCGCCAATAGTAGCAAAGGAAGGGCTACTAGAATGTAAGGCACACAGTAAAGAGTGCGGTGAGGTTTCAATTTTGATAAGTATGTGTTAAAGCTTTGGTTAATCACTAGTAATGTCGATTGTTGGTTCATGATTAAGGGGTTTGCAGCAGCGTGGTTACTAGGTGTGTACAAACACTACACACATGATATTGGCAATGCCGAAAAGCCGAAAGTGGCTAAATGGGCCCGATGGGCCCTGAGGCTAAGTTTGATGAAATGGTTTGGTTAGTTATACGAATTGAATTAGACATGCATGATACATGATCTGGATTTTTTCTGGGCTTATTTGGCAATATGATGAGACTTGGGCACGATGGTAGTAATGATGTAATTTGGGTTTGATGAGCTTTATGGGGACGTAGACAAGTATGCTAGGGTTTATGGACCTTAGGCCTAGTTTGAACAACTCTTAAATTCCATAAGCCTTTCTAATAATTAAACATTTCCGTAAACAAGTCCGCTGGGTTGGAGTATGGCAACGGGCATACGCATGTCTAGGATTGGATCTAGGGAGAGCTTGGTACTTAAGCGCCCTAGTGGCCCACCTCCTCTTTTCTAGAATCCTACCTGGTGCACAGTGTCCGCTTCACTATAGCCACGAGGACTTGTTGATGGGCCAAAGTTCATAGCTAAAGCCCGAAAGGAACTGAAATACCCCTGAATTGTAAAATTACCGAAATACTCTACTTTGCAAAATTATCGAAATACCCTTGGTTTGTAAAATTACCGAAATACCCCTGATTTGTGAAATCACCAAAATACCCTGCTTTATGAAAATACCAAAATACCCCTATTTTGCAAAATTACCAAGATACCCCTATTTTGGAAAATTACAAAAATACCCCTGTAGGGTGAATTATGAAAATACCCCTAGGTAGTGAAATGACGAAAATACCCCTATTTGACGAATATAAGTTTATGGATGTTACTTGTGTGTTTGATGCATTCATATGATACTCTGCTTAGGATGCATATGGGTGGGAATTATGGTACGGAGGAAGATTTGAGGATCGTATGGCCGTATGGTATGGATCTAAAGGAGGCTTTAAGCCCAATATTTGATTAGCGGCTTTGTTGAAATGTTTGGTAGTACCGCAACCAGGCTACCCTTGGTGTGTAGCGGAGGGGTGGGTCGAGCTAGAATTCCCCACATGAGTCATAAGGTTGGAAGGGAAATGGTGTTTGTAGCGGATGGATTTTTGGGGTGGGTTTTGTATTATTTGTTTATGAATGATATGATATGATATGATATGATATGATATGATATGATATGATATGAAGTCATTGTGGGATAAGGCCCAAGACCACCGATTTTGATAGGGCTTAGGCCCAATGTGGATATTTGTAAGTGATTTGTTTTCTAAGGGTTGTGCACACTGAGTTTCAAAACTCACACCCCTTTAATTTAATGTTTTAGGTAATCCCGAATAGATGACTCGACCTGGGAGAGGACTCAGAGATGGCCACACTACAAGAGGCTTGAATTTCCATTTATTTGTTTCAAAATACATGTTTTATTTACTAAATTTTTAGTGGACGTAATAAGACCTTGTACTCCGTTTTGACTTCAGATTTAATTTGGGTTTTAGATTAAATGTTTATTTAATTATTAAACCTAAGTAAGCTCTTATGTTCAAACTTGGTTTGCCAAATGCTTAAAATAATAAAATGGGTTTTTTTTATCTTTAATTAATAAGTCTATTAGATTTTGGGCATTTGGGCCTTAATCAGCAAAATCGTTTTGAATTGTGCCTTTAATGTGACATTCCAGATTCAAGCCTAACTTCTAGGCCGAGTTTGGGGTGTTACACATGGAGTGAAGCACAAGGTTGCTACAGCTTACCATCCGCAAATGAATGGTCAAGCTAAACTGGCAAACAAAAAGATCAACGGCTTACTTGAGAAGGTAGTTTGCCCGAACCGACGAGATTGGTCAAAAAGACTGGATGATGCTTTATGGGCCTACAAGACAGCATACAAGACACCTTTAGGGATGTCACCCTATAGGTTGGTTTTTGGAAAAGCTTGACATCTGCCTTTGGAGTTAGATCACAAAGCTTACTAGGCTCTCCAACGACTCAACTTGGATCTTAAAATTGCTAAAGAGAAACGGATGCTTCAACTTAACAAGTTAGAAGAATTCCGAATGTCTTCATACGAGAATGCCAAATTACTTAAGGAGAGACTCAAGAAATGGCATGACAAGCACATTCAAGTTAAAGAATTTAAAGTAGGTCAACAAGTCTTGTTATTCAATTCAAGATTAAGGGTCTTTCCAGGTCAGTTAAAATCATGTTGGTCCGATCCATTTATAATTCATCGAGTCTATCCATACGAAGTTGTAAACATTATTGGGGAGATAAAATTGAACGGGATCAAATCTCGTTCATTTTATCAAATGATTAAATTTTCTTGTTTTCTTTTTAAATAAATGATTTAGGATGTATTTTTGGGATTAGTATGTTTAAATAAATTCTGTCTAGGATATTGGAATCTAAGCGGGACCGCTTGTGACCCCTCCAATCTTTCCTGGGAATTGATTTTGACATAATTTTTCGAGAAATTATTCCCTAAATGGAAAAATAAATTTTTAAATTTTCAAATAAAAGGGTCAATTTTGATCCAAGTTTAAAAACTGCAACTCAATTTCAAATTTTCATTAAGTCTAGGGACTTAATTGAACTATTTTTAAAATTCGGTTGCTCTTTTTATAAATATTAGAAATTACATGCCTCTTTTGTAAATATTTTCAAAAGGCTTCTAGAATAAATATTTTTAATTTAATAAAAAGATGATAATTATTAATATATAATTATATCTATTATAATATAAATGAATTATTATCAACTTTACATAGAGTTAGGATTAGTTTTAATTTAATCATATTTTATTTTAATCAATTTTTATCCTTAATAAATTAATAGCAAATAATAATTTACTATGCCTTATATTAATTATTAAATGTTGTTAACTTTGTATAGGATTAGAACTTAGAATAATTTAATTATTAAATTGCTCTAAGAATTCTACTTTAATTCCTACTTCTCTCATTATAAATACCACCAACTGTCTCCATCATTCATCACACAAAATCCATTCCCACCAAATACCGAATCATCTAGTGATGCAAGCTTCCAACACTGCCTAGCTACACGGCACCCTCACCCAATCGGCCAGCAGCCCCATGCCCACCGTGCGCACCCAGCAGCTGCTCATTGGCGCCACACCTGTGCACGTCCAACTCCAGCACTCGTCAGGCCTGCTCGACATGCCAACAAGGATCCGCGTGCCTAGTGTTGCTTGCTCCCACGCTGCTGCCTCCTCCCACGCACATCCGTGCTGCACACCAACCCCGCACCAACATCCTTAGCCGACAACCCTCCAACCTACCCTAAATCGACCTCTTTTGTTTTCTAATTGTTTTTTAAGAGTTCTTAATTTTTATAAAAAGGTGGTAAGACAAATTTTTATCTTAAATTTTAAATTTTATTTAATCATTTAATTTTTCAATTATTGAATTATTAATATTTTATATTAATTAAATTTTTGAGAAATTGTTTTCCATCTTATGTTCAGGTTAATCATGCCTTGCAAAAGAACTCGTGCCTCTGCCCAAATTGACGAATCACAAAGCAAATTCCACTATGAAGAAGCCAAAGCGAGATACTGTAACACCCTAAACTCGGCCTAAACACTACGACCGGATCTGGTATGCTACTAGGAAGAAGTTTAGGAATTTGACTGGTTCCGAAAAAATTCTAAGTCCTTTTAAAATCTTGAATTTTGGATTTCAGTTGAAAACCCTTTGTTTAGTTAACTTTGAAAGTTAACTAGTCGAGCTTTTTGATTAGGTGACATTTGGAGTCACTTACCAATTGTCTAATAATCAAGTTTTTAATAAAAATGCCTTTTATCATAAGAAGCATTGTTTGTCAAGTTATAAGAAAACTTTAGTTTGTAATCTAATTTTTAAAACATCCCATTAAGCAGTTTGAAATTAATATGTCCAAGCTTATAAACCCGAAAGTAAATTTCAAATTTTGTAGTGGCCTTATTACAAACCAAAGAAAAAATCCTAAAAAGTTATAACGATATAAGATAAAATTTAATCATGAAATCCATGCGTGGCCACCTCGAGCTCCTTCAACCCAGTCCATAAAGCTAAGAGTCACCTGCAATTGTTTAAACAAAAGTGTGAGCCATATGACTCAGTGTGCAATTATTCCAACTACTCCATAAGTGGGCCTTAGCCCCAGAGCACCATTGGCCGAAGCCCAATTAACAGAGCATAACCAAATGATTCATATGAAACCCAACCCAACCTAGTTTTCCATCCTCTACACTCCACTTCGTACATCCAACCTCAACACACCTGGGAATTTCTACAATCAACCCTCCATCCTCTACACTCAACTTTGGCAGTCATGCTGACAGACACACTTCTCAAAGATAATATAACGTGGCCTAGCCACCATCACCATGTGACCAAATATAACGTGGCCTAGCCACCGATCACTAATTAACCAAATCATCGATACAATAATGTGGCATCATGCCATCATTTGGTGTGACATTGTCACCCATAAGCACTTCCCCTTTCATATCATAATATCCCAATATCCCATGCATATGCAAAATAGTGTAATGAATAGATTATATATGATGTCACACACACAATCATGCTATCAAAATTGTAAGGTTTAACTAAGATACACTAACCTGATGTTTCGGTTTTACCCAACAGGGGTAACTCAATCACCATTGTCGGGATTTTCGGCTTTCATAACACATACACAAATATTACAACAGAAAGAAGTAGTGTGATAATTACACACCTATGAACATGCAAGACTACACTATCGATCTCGCTAACATCCTCACTTGTAGGGATCACAGCGATCTGGTTATCCTTTTAGAAGCCGATCCACAACCCGGTGGCCAATCTCGAATGGTAGACACCGCACGCCTTTTAAACTTAGGGGCTGGGTTTATGGGTCCAACCCTTTCTTTGCCTTACTGGTACTTGATTCCATAAAAACGATCTTGATCAGAAGACTGAGTTAAACCGTTGAATAAAATAATAATGAAATTGATTGCTTTGAATGAAGAAGTCCTTATCGAAATTGGCAGAACCCGGAGGTTTCTACACTTGAATTAATAGATCACCTAATGTCCCTACATAACCCCATGTTAGATTCAGCCTTCCAAGATATGGGTTAAAGAAAGTAACCTTCGGCCAAACGAATGGTACGAACTACTTACCCTGACTGATCGAATCTGATTGATCCTTCAAACGCTGGCCAAAAGCAGGAGAAAAGCCCTTCCTATATTCGGTCAGAACCCAAGGAACAGGATTAATGCCTTTGATTCGGCAACTAAAAGAGAAGAGAGAATTGAAAGAAAAGAAGAGAACACTTACACCCCTAAGAAGAATCCGATTAAAGAGATAGAGAGAAGAAGTGACGGTAGCCTTCAGAGAAAGAAAGGAAAATGGATTTTGGCTTCTAAGTGGTCAAGAGACAATAGAAATCGACCAAAAAAGAATAAAGAGAAGAAGAAAGGGAGGGTTAAGGTTCGGCTGAGAGGTTGTCAAAAGAGAACACTTTTCAACCAAAGAAATGTGTGAGGCTTGTTTCAGCTTTGATGGTGAGGGAAAGAACTTAAGTTGCAAATAAGAGAAAAGAGGGGAAGAGAATTGGTTCCAATTTAGGCTAAAGAAGAATGAATAAGGCTCTTAGACTACACAAAAAAGAGAACCAAAATTGCCCAAAGTGCAACACACTTAAATGCCGAAAAAGAGAGCTCTCTACCCAAGCTAACCCTTTTAAACATTTTTGGCACCAACACCCCCTAAAATCGAATGCCTATCCCACCTAGCACCCCATTCAAAATTTGGCTAGTATCCTACACAACCTCAATGCCCAAGCTTTCTCCTTGAAACACTCTTGAACACTCATTTGAAAAGGTTTGAATCATTCAAAATAATTTGAAAGTTTCCAAATCCCTTTTTACTCTTGTCCAACTATTCAAAAAGTTTAACCAAGTCACCTTCACCCTTCAAGGCTCCCAACCGATTCCATCATCTAGCCCTTCGACGCATGAGCAAAAATAAAAGCCACATTGCTGGCAACGTAAATTGAACCTACTCCCCTCTGATCCCCCTGAGGCGTCACTTACCTGCTCCTTAAGTGGTGCCTCCTTGCCACCTTACCAACTTAGTTCTTGTGTCACAAGCACAAACAATAAACCTTAAGTCCCCCTCCAACCAGCTTCCCTCCTAAAGTGCCCAAAATAAGAATTTTGGCCAAGGTTCGACTTAACCCCGAGCCTTCCCAGAGACCCCTAAACACACTCAAACAACACACAAGGTATACCAAAGACACAGAAACAAGATAAATGCAGAGCCCCTAAATCCCGGATGTTACAGTTCTACCCCCTTAATGAAAATTTTGGCCTCGAAATTACCTGGTCAAAAGAGATGGTACTGTTGATGCATCGGGTCCTCTAGCTCCCATGTCGCCTCTTCCATTCCATGATTTCACCATAAAAATTTAACCAACGGAGCTGATTTCCTTCTTAGCACCTTGACGTCTCTTTCTAAGATCTGGATCGATTCCTCCTCATAGGACAAGTCTAGCTTACCCCAATTTCCTCCATCGGCACGACGTGAGATGGATCCAAACGATAGCATCTTAACATTGAAACATGGAACACATCATGCATCTGTTTCAATTCTGAAGGTAACCCCAGTTGATATGCCACTGATCCCACATGTTTCAAAACCAGAAAAGGCCCGATGAACCTAGGACTTAGCTTGCCCTTCCGACCAAACCTCATCACCTTCTTCCAAGGTAAAACTTTCAAGAAAACCTAATCACCCACCGCAAACTCTATTTCCTTTTGCTTCAGATCTGTATAAAATTTTTGCCTATCAGATTCTTCTTTCAACCGAGCCCTAATTAGCTTAACTTTCTCTTCAATCTCTGTAACTAATTTAGGACCCAAAATCTGACGTTCACCCAGTTCTGTCCAACATGTAGGACTACGACACCTCCGCCCATATAACGCTTCATAGGGCACCATCTGAATACTAGATTGGTAGCTATTGTTGTATGCAAATTCTGCCAATGGCAGAAACTCCTCCCAACTACCCCTAAAGTTGATGACACAACCTCTCAACATATCTTCCAAGATCTGAATTACTCTTTCAGACTGACCATTAGTCTGTGGATGAAAAGCTATGCTAAAGTCCAGTCTTGTACCAAATGCTTGATGTAATGCTCTCCAAAATCGCGACGTAAACCTAGGATCTCTATCTGATATGATTGATATTGGTACCCCATTCAATCTTACAATTTCTGCCAATACAGCTTAGCCAACCTCTGAAGAGAATAGTCGACACGAATAGGAATGAAATGGGCAGACTTCGTCAACCGATCCACAATTACCCATATCGTTTTTCTTAGTAGGCGTAAGGGGTAGCCCACTAACAAAGTCCATAGTGATCCTCTCCCATTTCCACTGTGGAATCTTCATCGGCTACAACAACCCCGAAGGTAACTGATGTTCGGCTTTAACCTGCTGACAAGTCAAGCATTTACCCACAAACTCAGTAACTTCCCACTTCAATCTAGGCTACCAAAACTGTTCATGCAGATCCGGATACATCTTACTCCCTCCAAGATGCATAGCGTAAGGGCTACCATGCGCCTCTGAAGAATCATCTGCCTTAACTCCACATCCTTTAGCATGCAAACCTTCTCCCAGAAACACAAAACCCCATCATCATTCAAACTGTAACCTTCTATTCCACCATTTCATACTTGTAGAAGTCGAGCACTCAGGTCACCATCCGATAATTGTTTCTCTTTAATCTGATCTACCACGTCGGCTTCACCTAAAGTTCAGCTAATAGACTTCCATTATCATACAAACTAAGATGGGCGAACATCGCTCTTAAGTCTAATATTACCTTCCGACTTAATGCATCTGCCACCACGTTAGCCTTACCCGGATGATATTTGATCGAGCAGTCATAATCTTTCAACAGCTCAACCCACCTTCACTGCCTTAAATTTAACTATTTCTGAGTTAAGAGATACTTCAAACTCTTATGGTCGGTGTAGATAACAGACTTTTGCCCATACAAATAATGTCTCCAGATCTTTAAAGCAAAAACCACCGCAGCCAACTCCAGATCATGCATGGGATAATTACTTTCATGTGGTCTCAACTACCGAGATGCATACTCAACAACCTTCCCATCCTGCATTAACACACATCCTAAACTCATGTGTGAAGTATCACAATAAACCACGAACTCCTTATCGGCCTCAGGCTGAATCAATACTAGAGCCTCTGTCAAAATCCTCTTCAGCTTCTCAAAACTTTCATGTTGCTTCTCAGCCCAAACAAAAGGTACCCCTTTCCTCAACAGCTTGGTTAAAGGTGCCGCAATTAGTGAGAACCCCTCAACGAACCTTCGGTAGTACCGAGCCAGACCGAGGAAACTCTGAATCTCAGCCATCGACTTAGGCGATTTCTAATCTAACACCACTTCAATCTTCCGGGGATCGACCCTAATCCCTTCTACAGATACCACATTACCTAGAAAAGTAACTTCTTTCAATCAAAACTCACATTTACAAAACTTGGCGTACAACTGCTTCTCCCTTAAGATTTGTAAAACCACACGAAGGTGTGAATCGTGCTCCTCTTCCGTCTTGGAATATACCAAAATATTGTCTATGAATACCACGAAGAACCGATCAAGATAGGGTTGAAAAACCCAATTCATCATATCCATGAACGCAGCTGGTGCATCTGTCAACCCAAACGGCATCACTAGGAACCCGTAGTGACCATAGCGAGTCCGAAAAGTCGTCTTGCAAATATTCGCTTCCTTGACTTTAAGCTGATGATATCCCGACCTCAAATCTATCTTTGAAAACACTGATGCCCCTTTGAGCTGATCAAACATGTCATCTATCCTCGACAGTGGGTACTTGTTCTTGATGGTCAACTTGTTCAGCTAGCGATAGTCAATGCACATTCGCATGGACCCGTCTTTTTTCTTCACAAACAATACCGGCGCTCACTACGGAGATACACTGGGTCAGATAAAACCACAATCTAATAACTCTTGGATCTGAGCTTTAAGTTCAACCAGCTCTTTCGGCGCCATCCTGTAAGGGGTGATGGACACCGGAATCGTACCTGGAAGTAACTCAATTCCAAACTCCACCTTTCGATCCGGAGGCAAACCCGGAAGCTCTTCAAGAAAGACATCCACAAATTCCTTTACTATTCTAACCTCAACCATGATCACTTCCTTTGCATCCAAGGCACTGACATAGGTTAAGAAAGCCATGCACCCCTCGACATTTGTTGTCCACTCCTACCTGGCTACACATACCCCTGACCTACCATCCGAGCCCTGGTCCTTTCTAACAGACAATCCTTGATCAAATGATCCTTTGACCCACACCTGAAACATACCCTATCTCTTCCCCAGCACTCTCCAGTATGAGACCTCCCACACTGAGCACACTGCCGAAAAATAATAGCTGGCTTGCAATGCGACTTGGCCCATCAACCCTAGGCCTCTTCTGGAAACCCCCAGATGACCCTGACGGTCCATAACTCCTCTTATTTCTACCTCTATCATTGTCCTTATTTTGCTTCTCAGTCTGTTTTACCTCTTCGACTATTTTAGTCTTTTCCACCAGAACAGTAAAATCTCTCTCCTGCTGAAGAGCTATTAACACTTGTAGCTCATCACGCAACCCATCTTCGAATCGCACTTAATGCTCATAGTCAGTCACAACTATCCCTTGGGCGTCATGGCTCAACCACGAAATTCTACCTCATACTCAGGTACCGACTTACCCTCTTGAACCAGATTTAGAAATGATTTCCTTTGAGCATCCACATAACCGGCCCCAACATACTTTACTTGGAACATCATCTTAAAGAAGTTCCAATCAACTCGATCTGCTGGAGTACCCTCTTTCACGGTGAGCTACCACTGATAGGCCTCATCCCGAAGTAATGATACCACGCCCTTCAGCTTTTCCTCTGCTATGCAGTCCAAGTCATCCATAATTCTCTCGACTGCTTCTAGCCAATATTCAGCCATGTTTAGAGTTACTCCAGAGATGCCTCTAAACATTTCGGCTCCATTCACTCGAAGTCTTTTAGGAATGGACTTTCGAGTTGCTGTTCCAGTGCTTGCCCCTACCACTCGCTCCAACACACGCAGCATTGCTTGAGATAGGGCATCATCTCCACTAGTTCTATCTTGCGATCCCGACTCTGCCACAGGTGATACTAGCGCTTCAACTTCAGACTCATTTTTTGCTTTGAAAATTCAACCTCGGCACCCCAGCCTCTACCACGGCCACGCGTAATACATCCACGCCCTCCAGCACTCATGTCTAACATTTTGTCTTGATCTATTTTACAAATTCTTATGCATCAATATTTCTTTCCACTATTTATTAATCGAGTAGTTTTATGAAGATAGAGTTATAACTAGTTTTTTTCGCAAGCATGTGTATACGTAGAGGTTTTCATCTCTACAGATAAGTTTCTTAATTCCATCATCCGTAACAACATATTCACATAATAAATTAACTTTATGCAAATCACTTAGCCATCAGAAAACTTACCTGGCATACTTGGGCCGGAGACTCGAGTGCCACACTTCAAAAATAGATCCATATATATATTTTTCTTAAAAGTGAAATCTGGAAAACATTTTGAACCCAAAACCCAAGGCCGAGCCTTTTAACCAGGCTCTGATACCAAAATTGTAACACCCCAAACCCGACCCAAAACTATGACCGAACCTGGCATGCTACTAGGAAGAAGTTTAGGAAGTTTGACTGGTTCCGAAAAAATTATAAGTCCTTTTAAAATCTCAAATTTCGTATTTCAGTTGAAAACCCTTTGTTTAGTCAACTTTGAAATTTAACTAGTCGAGCTTTTTGATTAGGTGACATTTGGAGTCACTTACCGATTGTCTGATAATCAGGTTTTTAATAAAAATGCCTTTTATCATAAGAAGCGTTGTTTGTCAAGTTATAAGAAAACTTTAGTTTGTAATCTAATTTTTAATACATCCCATTAAGCAGTCCAAAATTAATATGTCCAAGCTTATAAACCCGAAAGTAAATTCCAAATTTTGTAATGGCCTTATTACAAACCAAAGAAAAAATCCCAAAAAGTTATAACGATAAATAAGATAAAATTTACTCATGAAATCCATACGTGGCCACCTCGAGCTCCCTCCAACCCAGTCCATAAAGTTAAGAGTCACTTGTAATTGCTTAAACAAAAGTGTGAGCCATAAGACTCAGTGTGCAATTATTCCACGTACTCTATAAGTGGGCCTTAGCCACAGAGCACCATTGGCCGAAGCCCAATTAACACAGCATAACCAAATGATTCATATGAAACCCAACCCAACCTAGTTTTCCATCCTCTACACTCCACTTCGTACGTCCAACCTCAACACACCTGGGGATTTCTACAATCAACCCTCCATCCTCTACACTCTACTTTGGCAGTCATACTGACAGACACACTGCTCAAGATAATATAACCTGGCCTACCCACCGATCACCATATGACCAAATATAACGTGGCCTAGCCACCGATCACTATGTGACCAAATTATCGATACAATAATATGGCATCACGCCATCATTTGGTGTGACATTGTCACCCATAAGCACTTCCCCTTTCATATCATAATATCCCAATGTCCCATGCATATGCAAAATAGTGTAATGAACAAATTATATATGATGTCACACACACAATCATGCTATCAAAATTGTAAGGTTTAACCAAGATACACTAACCTGATGTTTTAGTTTTACCCAACAGGGGAAACTCAATCACCATTGTCGGGATTTTTGGCTTTTATAACACATACACGAATATTACAACAAAAGAAGTAGTGTAATAATTACACACCTGTGAACACGCAAGACTAAACTATCGATCTCGCTAACGTCCTCACTTGTAGGGATCACAGTGATCTGTTTATCCCTTTTAGAAGTTGGCCCACAACCTAGTGGCCAATCTCGAACGGCAGACACCGCATGCCTTTTAAACTTAGGGTCTATTTATGGGTCCAACCCCTTTCTTTGCCTGACTGGTACTTGATTCCATAAAAATTATCTTGATCAGAAGACCGAGTTAAACCATTGAATAAGATAATAACACTAATTACTTTGAACAAAGAAGTCCTTACTGAAATTAACAAAACCTGGAGGTTTCTACACTTGAATTAATAGATCACCTGATGTCTCTACATAAGCCCATGTTAGATTCGGCCTTCCAAGATATGGGTTAAAGAAAGCGACCTTCGGCCAAATGAATGGTACGAACTACTTACCCTGACTGATCGAATTCGATTGATCCTTCAAACTCTGGCCAAAAGTAGGAGAAGAACAAAACCAAGCCCTTTCTATATTCGACCAGAACCCAAGGAATAAGATTAATGCCTTTGATTCGGCAACTAAAATAGAAGAGAGAATTGAAAGAAAAGAAGAGAACACTTACACTCTTAAGAAGAATCCAATTAAAGAGATAAAGAGAAGAAGTTACGGCAGCCTTCAGAGAAAAAAAAGAAAATGGATTTTGGCTTCTAGGTGGTCAAGAGACAACAGAAAATATGACCAAAGAGGAATAAAGAGAAGAAGAAAGGGAGGGTTAAGGTTCGGATAAGAGGTTGTCAAAATAGAACACTTTTCAACCAAAGGAATGTGAGAGGCTTGTTTCGGCTTTGATGGTGAGGGAAAGAACTTAAGTTGCAAATAAGAGAAAATGGGGGAAGAGAATTGTTTTCAGTTTAGGCTAAAGAAGAATGAATAAGGCTCTTAGAGGCTTTCGACTACACAAAGAAGAGAACCAAAATTGCCCAAAGTGCAACACACTCAAATGCCGAAAAAAAGAGCTCTCTACCCAAGCTAACCCTTTTAAAAATTTTCAGCACCAACACCCTCTAAAACTGAATGCCTATCCTACCTAGCGCCCCCTTCAAAATTCGGCTAGTATCCTACACAACCTCAATCCCCAAGCTTTCTCCTTGAAACACTCTTGAACACTCATTTGAAAAGATTTGAATCATTCAAAATAATTTGAAAGTTTCCAAATCCCCCTTTTTACTCTTGTCCAACTATTCAAAAAGTTTGACCAAGTCACCTCCACCCTTCAAGGCTCCCAACTGATTCCATCATCTAGCCCTTCGACGCATGAGCAAAAATAAAAGCCACATTGCTAGCAACGTGAATCGAACCTGCTCCCCTCTACTCCCATTGAGGCGTCACTTACTTGCTCCTTAAGTGGTGCCTCCTTGCCATCTTACCAACTTAGTTCTTATGTCACAAGCACAAACAATAAACCTTAAGTCCTGCCCCCAACCAGCTTCCCTCCTAAAGTGCCCAAAATAAGAATTTTGGCCAAGGTTCCGGCTTAACCCCAGGCCTTCCCAGAGACCCCAAACACACTCAAACAACACACAGAGTATACCAAACACACAGAAACAAGATAAATGCAAAGCCCCTAAATCCCGGATGTTACAGATTGAAAGTGTTTTCAAGAATCAACAGATGCATCTAGAGAAAGGCTTCACATTGAAAGAAAGCAACTACATTGATTTTATGGCGCATATTCGTCAGGTTGCTAAAACTCTCAATTGGGAGTTGTTTTGTGAGAAGAGATCTAGTGTGGATGAAGAGTTAGTGCGTGGATTCTATGTGAATTTAACCTCAAGTGAGTTGACAGAAGTTCCAGTTCATGGAATCAAGGTACAAATAACTTCAAATGCTATTAATGAGTTCTTTGAATTTCCTGATTTTGAAAATGATGAATATTCTTCCTTAATGAGCAATATCGAGCCTGAAAATTTGTAAGAAATACTTGAGGAAGTTACAATTCCAGGTTCTAAGTGGACTATGTCAAAGCAAGGAATCCACACTTGCAGAAGAGAATATTTGACACCACTCGCAAAGGTATGGTTCTATTTTATCCATTTCAGCCTTATGCCTAGTTCGCATGGGACTACAATCTTATTGGAGCAAATGGTCTTATTATACTCGATTTTAACTGGAAAGACCATTGATATGGGAAAAATCATTTTGAGAGTAATGTGGAATTGTACCGTTAGATGTTCTGGCCCAGCTTACTTTCCTTTTACAATAATAATTTTGTGCTTGAAAGCTAAAATTCTTGCAAATGTAAAGAAGATAAGATATAGCCAAGGCACAATCACAGATTGGGACCTCTATCGAATAGCTAGAGACTCTGTTCTACAGCAACGAGTTGAAGAAAGTGAGGATCCCGAAGAAGAAGAAGAAGAAGAAGAAGAAGATCCCACAGAGATTGAGCCAGTGCAATCAGCTGAAGTCCTTGATAAGGTAGAACCAATGGAACTAGGAGTTGAACCTAATGTCGAGACTTCAATGTTTAGAGCTCAACCGCCTCACCTAGATCTTCGAGATGAGCTGTCAAAGTTGATGGACATAATGCAACATATGCAGTGGCAGCAACAAGCTTACTGGAGATACTCAAAAATAAGGGATGACTCGATGAGAAGTGCTTTTACGAAAATTTACAATGACCCATTTATTTTTGTGCCTAAGTTTCCAGATTACATATTTGAACCATGGAGCCCATTATCGAAGAAGGAGCAAAGTGATTCATGCAAAGACAATAATGATGGAGCAAAAGATGAGTCGAATTCGAAAGGATCTGCAAATAAATAAAGGGGGGATCTCGACTTTATTTTATTTATGTTCTTAGGTTATTTTAGGATTAAGTTAATTGGGAATTTTTATTCTCGCATAATAAAACAAGTGATGGAAATCATTAATAAAATCGAACAAGTCACGAAGTATAAAGTGTGGCAATAGATTTATACATGTCTAGGATTGGATTTAGAAAGAGCTTGGTACTTAAGTAGTCAAATTGACTCACCTCCTCTTTTCTAGAAACCTACCTGGTGTATAGCATCTATTCACTTTAAACAATAAGGACATTGTTCATTTTAAGTAGGGGGATCGAAAAATTGAAATTATTTTCACTCAGAATAAATAGTTCTTTTAATTATGATTAGGATATATTTTGTTCAATAATTTGAAATTTTGTTAAGTAT
Organism: Gossypium rotundifolium; assembly: GCA_025506655.1. NCBI lineage: Eukaryota > Viridiplantae > Streptophyta > Magnoliopsida > Malvales > Malvaceae > Gossypium > Gossypium rotundifolium. Next base: position 134,311,857 of record CP106729.1, on the reverse strand, counting down.
GCTAAACTTTAGTATAAATAAAGTTCTATTATTTTAATAAATTGTTATGTTAGCTTAATAATGATATAAATGTATTTTTAATAAAGCATGCAAATCATACCATAAAATTTTTAGTTCCTTAAGAAAGTTAGGCATCCATGAAAGTTTAACTCTCTAGAATTGACTTAGTAATTTCTTGAGGCAAAATCCTAGGAAGCATGGAATGTTGAAAATGATTTAGGCAACTTTTGTTTGGACCGTTTGAGCCTTTCAAGCCAACCTTTGATGAAATTTATCCTTTGAAACCCAACTTTGAGACTATATGGCCTAATTTTATTTGAACCCTTGCAATATTTAGCCATCACTTCTCTCTTAATTATCTTTAAATTGTCCCAAACACTAGACTCAGTACTATTCAGAATATTCTTTGAAAATAAGTTTGGGAGAGTTGAAAAGAAGTATCAAATGGTCAAAAATTTTGTAGTACATAAGCAAAATCTTTGAAAGAAAATAGATGTACAAAAGAGCATGTGAAAGCCGTATTGAAGGTAAACAAGGTCTAATTGAAGACTAGGGCTTTTTAGCATAAATTTATATATCTTTTAACTAACCCTAGCCTAGCCACGTTACAACCTTTTTGAAGGCCTATTGATTCAAGTTTTCTACGCTACCTACATTAGTGGAGAGAAATTACTATGTTCAACAAATGAAATAAGTTAAACTTAATGATTGGAGTTAATCTTGAATAAGGAAATAAAATAAAATTGGTAAGGGTTAACATGTCTTTGCTAAGGAAGCATTTACTCTAATTTTTCTATCATAATAGTTTTTGAGATTAATTTGAACGATATGTATACATAAGTAGCATAACTATCAAATTTCTTTTTTTAAGCATAAGTACATTAAATTCAAGAATGTTGCTCAAGGAATTTTTCAAAGGTGTCCAAGAAAAAAAAAGAGCAATGAATTAAGTTTGAGGTGTGGAAACACAAAAATATACACACTTTTTCATGCCTTTTTAACTCAAGTTCATTGAAATTGCACTTAAAATAGATGTACAAAAGAGCATGTGAAAGCAAAGTAAGTTCAAGGTGGCGTCCAATTGAAGGATTAAATAAATTATTATTAATTATTACGAAAAGGTCTAATTGAAGCCCAAAACCGTTATAGTCTAGCTTATTGGCTTTTTAGCATAAATTTATATATCTTTTAACTAACCCTAGCCTATCAAGCCACGTTACAACCTATTTTTTTGAAGGCCTATTGATTCAAGTTTTCGATTTCTCCTCGCTACCTACATTAGTGGAGAGAAATTACTATGTTCAACAAATGAAGGCATAAGTTAAACTTAATGATTAGGCCTTGGTAAGATGCTTGATTAAGTAAAATCATGACTAAGTTATTCTTGCATTACAATTATGAGGTGGCTAATGAATTAATTATTTAAATGATTAAAATTGTAATTAATGGGCACAGTACTCAATCAGTGCATGTTTAATCATCTAAGGTATCTGAAGGTTAAATTAGCAACGGTATCTGATGATACAATTGCCTTGCACAACTTGCAAGATTATTGTGATTAAATTATTTCAAGGTAGGGACACTTTGTTACCTCACGTAGTCTTCTATGTGCTTATTAGATTTAATTAATCATTTGAACTGACATAAGGATATGTACAAGAGATTATTTCGATTTAATAAGTATGTATGTGCAATAACATATTTGCCTATTAAGATTTGTTTAATCGGTTGAATTGACATAAGGATTGTAATGTATAATAAGTAGCATAAATAATAAATAAAATCAAATTGTTAACATGTCTTTGCTAAGGAAGCATTTGATCTAATTTTTCATGACACTTTGTTACCTCAAGTCTTCTATGCGGCTTAAATATTAAATTTTGAGATAACGAATTTGAATTTATTTGAAGATATAATATGTATAAACATGAGTATTAATAACTATCTAATTTAAGAAATTAAATTAATCTAACATTTAAATTCATAATTTTGAAAGAATGTTGCTTATTTAAGGTTTACTTTTTTCAAATCTTGTTTTTAATCACCCTCTTCAGAAATTATTTTCAATCAGCAAAGTTGTAATTACTCGGACTAATGAGCAATGAATTAAGTTAAGGTGTGGAAACACAAAATAATTGACACATTTTCATTTGCCTTTTTAACTCAAGTAAAATTTGGCTAAGGTATGAAAGCGACAAAATTGAAAAAATAATTAATTTTTATAAAATGTTTTGGGTTGACAAAATTGAACTTAAAACGTTTGATCATGTAAGATGTAAAAATTTTAATTAATTTTATAATTAATTTTGATTAAATTTAATCATCTTAAAAATGATTTGCACAAAGGGCAAGTTACTTAGTTGAAAAAGTTACTTTAAAGTTCAATTTATATTGATCAGCAATTTGAAGTATCAAGGATAATTGATTGTTAGCCTAAATAAACATCTAAACAATGAGTATCAATTTATGATTTAATTACATTTTAACCCAAAATATTAGAGAAATTTAATAATAACTATTATTAATAAAATGATTATGAAGATTAAAATCATATTTTAAATCCATCGACAAGCATGGCTGATTAAAATCATATTTTGAAATCATGCATTTGAGATTTATTTATTTAGTTTACTTAGTTTAAAATCTTAGTCCTCTCCAAAATATTTTTCTTCCATCTCGCGCCCATGAGTCTACTCATTTGCAGAATGTAAAATTTGGCTAAGGGAAGGGACAGCCCAAAACCAAGACCATAAATCCTGACGGAAAATCAACTTATTACACTGATTATTAATGCATGCAAAGAGGCCTATCCATCCAGACTTGTTAACTAGTGGTCAAAACCACTTGGTGACTAGTGTCACAATTGAAATGATGGGCCAACCCATTTGGTCAAAACCACCGATGACCATAGGTCACAAATAATCAAGTGTGGTCAAATGTGTGGTACCAAACCAACGGGACTTAGGGATTTATCAATTGTGGTCAAAATTTGATGACCATAGGTCACAAATAATCGATGGGGCTAACCCATCTTGTGGTCAAAAACGATGACCATAGGTCACAAATAATCTAATGGTCAACCCATCTTGTGGTCAAAACCATCTCAATCCATAAAATTATCCCCTCCTCTCATCAATCCCACCATCACATGCTTATATATCAATTATCATATATCATGTCATAGCATTTAACATCATGTGATGGCATGCAAATCATATATCAAAAATCACAAGTTAGGGGACTTACGGAATCCATGTAGCCATAAGTAAAACACTACCAAAAGGTGAATAACAACAACAATAATCATGTAAATTAATAAAGTGTGTAGTGAGTTCTTACACACCTATTTACTAGCAAATCCCGAGACGTTGTTTCCTCCAAACTCACCGAGTTCCCGTATTTGTCACTTGTCCTGTCGAGATTCCTACCAAAAACACTTGTTAACAATTGGCTTGCACATCTATACATAACCAAAGCCTATAGCCGAATGTTACTTACCACCTTACCTTAGGAGAATAAATCAAAGCTTCCTTAATGGCTATGGCTTCCTACAATTTTGTTTATTAATAAGGGTCTTAGGCCATTGCCATAATCATAGATTCAAAAGAACCATTCGCCATGTCCACATACCTCTTACTAATGTTTGAAAAATAATCCGAAAAGAAACTTGTGTTCCTTGATATTCTACCAAAGCAACTCTAATGGAGGAGGAAGATTTGGCACAGAAGGGGATGGAAGAGATTTGGCTAACTCAAGTTTGAAGGGCTGGAATTTTGAGAAGAGAAAGAGGTAGGTTCGGCTAATAGGAATAAGAAAAAAAGAAAGAAGAGATGTAGGGGAAGTGGTGGTTTCGACTTGGTAGAAGAAAAAGAAGCTGGAACTTTTTTGAATAATTAGGCAATGCAACAAGGGGAAATTCGGCAGCAGTAATTTAGAGAGAAAAATTGATGAGTTTGGCACTTCTTTGCTATACAAATCAGATATGGACAGCCCACCCTTCAGTTGGTCAAACAAGTCATCAATTCGGGGCAATGGATACTTGCTTTTGATCGTTAACTTGTTTAGCTGACGCTTTGAGTCGAGAAAGTTCAGTTAAGCCGATCTTGGATCGAGGAGATTAAGGAAAACAGTTGGTAGATGAAAGTTTGAATCTTGCGGAGATTGCAAGTTCAAGATGGTGGTTTGGAAGGGTATAGTTTGTCCGGTGATGGAGTATTATGTTTTCAAGGGCGAGCTTGTATGTCGAAGGATGTTGAATTGAGGCAAAGAATTCTTCAAGATGCACATTACGCTATGCATCTGGAGGTAGCAAGATGTATTAGCCGAGGTAATTTGTGGGAAAGTGTCGGCGTGTCGATGAGGTTAAGTGAACACCGATTGCCATCGTGGTTACTTCGGTGAAGATCCTCGGTGGAAATGGGAGAGGATCACTATGGATACATTTGGGTGATTGTTGCCTTGCAGTGCCGATGTCGATCATCTCGAGATAGGGACAGATTTACGTCAAGGTTTGCAAGTACACGATTATTGTGATTAAATTGTTTCAAGGTAAGGACACTTTGTTACCTCAAGGTTCATAGTCTTCTATGTGCTTATTAGATTTAATTAATCATTTGATGTGTGTGTGTGCTTGAAGAAATAAGGATACTATGTACAAGAGATTATTTCGATTAAATAAGTATGTATGTACAATAACATATTTGCCTATTAAGATTTGGCGAATCGGTTGAATTGACATAAGTGATAAGTTGGTAGATGTATGGTCAATAGATGAATGGATTAGGGGTTAAGTATGTTCATAACTTAAGAATTAAGTTATAAGTGAATTTATCTTGCGCAGAGTTGAGAGTTGAGACAGATTCATGTAATAGGTATAAACATGAGTTTAATAATTCTAAGTCTTTAAGAAATGTAATCAATATAACACAATTATGTATTTTTTAAGGGGATTAAAATCATTTTTTGAATTTATCATAGAAATAAACCCTAGAGCTATTTGAGATTTAAGAAAATTTATTTAAGGGGTTTTACTTAGTTTAAAATCTTAGTTTTTAATCAGCGCCACTTCAAGGGCTTTGGTTTAAGGACTCGGGTTGAGTCATGATGGACGTAGAGTGTTTTATTTTTGGGGCTTTTTCAGAGGCCAAGAGGAAGGCCTTATAATAAAATTTAAATAGCATTAATAAATAATTCTTTTCACGATTATGGCCTTGTGGGTACGATAACTCGGCGTTTACTTATCACTTTATTACTTGTTGCATTGATTGTGTACACTTCCACATTTTTTCTTTTTTTCTTATTCCAATAACTTCTCAAAAGGAGGATATTTAAATGCAGACAACAAGAGGGAAATTTTCTTAACCCCTATCTCACATAGCTTCCCTCCTTTAAGCACTTAAAAGAGGACTATGTTTGCTTGCTGAACAAGTCCCTTTACAGTTTGAAATAGTCACCAAGAGAATGGTACAAGACGTTTGATTCTTTTATGACTTCTTATGATTTCAAAAGAAGTAGCTTTGACAGTTGTTTTTACTTAAGTAAAAATAGTGATGGTTCTTTTGTGTATCTACTCCTTTATATTAATAACATGTTGATAACAGCGAAAGTTAAAGGAGAGATAAGAAAGGTCAAAGCCCAACTAAGTGAAGAATTTGAGATGAAATATTTGGACCAGCAAAGAAGATACTTGGTATGGAGATTCTCAGAGATAGAAAAGCAAGTAAATTGTACCTAAGTCAGAAGGGGTACATTGAGAAAGTTCTTTGTAGATTCAATATGCAGAGTGCTAATCCTGTTAGTACTCCTTTAGCAATTCATTTTAGACTTTCATCGGCTTTGTCTCCACAATCAGCTGATGAAATTGAGTACATGTCACATGTTCCATACTCTAGTGTAGTGGGATCTCTCATGTATGCTATGGTTTGTTCACGTTCCAGATTTATCATATGCAGTTAGTGTAGTTAGAAGATACATGGTGAATCTTGGTAAAGAACATTGGAAATGTAGTTCAGTGGATTTTAAGATACTTACAAGGTACTACTGATGTTTGCTTATAGTTTGGAAGAACTAAAGATGGAGTCATTGTGTATGTTGATGCTATTTTAGTTGGAGACCTTAATAGAAGAAGATCTCTCATAGGTTATGTCTTTACCATTGAAGGTTGTGCAATCAGTTGGAAAGCCACTTTGCAAACTACATCTGCTTTGTCTACCACTGAAGCTGAATACATGGTGATTACTGAGGCTTGTAAAGAAGCCATTTGGTTTAAGGGACTTTTTAGTGAACTCAAGGAAGACCTTCAAATCAGTACAATATTTTGTGACAATCAGAGTGCCATCTTCCTTACAAAAGATCAAATGTTTCATGAGAGAACAAAATACATTAATGTTCGGTATCATTTTGTTCGTGATATTATTGCTCGTGGTGATATTGTTGTGAGCAAAATTAGTACTCATGAAAATCTTACAGATATAATGACTAAGTCACTTCCTATAACCAAGTTTGAGCATTGCTTAGACTTGGTTGGTGTTCATTATTAAAGTTAAACTCTTAAGGGGTTTTATGGAAGATGTGAAGAACTTGTTCGTTGAGAATTCGTGTCAAGGTGGAGATTGTTAAAGTTGTGTGACCTAAATTCTAAGAGATTGCTTGCAAGTCAAGTTAAACAAAATATATTTTCTTTTTAGAAGATTTGTATTTATGAGTATACTATATTTAGCATTTATTAGCATAATATATTTGACTTTGATTAGAATTAGGTTTTTTCAACCTATAAATAGATGTAGTTGAAACTTCTCTTGTAATGATTCGAATTTGACATAGTGAATTTTCTTCTCCTCTACCCATGGTTTTTTCCCGAAAGGGTTTCCACGTAAAATTTTGTGTGCTCTTTATTTTTATTTCTCTTTTCTTTGTGATATATTGTCATTACCAGCGTTCTATTTTAACAAATGCAAATGAAATGGAATATATAAGTGCAAATAATTTATTAAAGATGGAAACAAAATGACATAACTTGATTTTGGGACTAAAAGATAAAAAATGTGGAAGACAGAGGGCTGATATAGCAATTAATTTGCTTTTAATTTATAAATTTTAGATTCAATCAAAGGTTTAAATAAAAAAAGGGTTACAAGTGTAAATAGGTCAGAGAGTGAGGGTGGTGCTGCAAAAAAATAGGGCATTTTTTGTAAATTTAAAAGGTAAGGGGTGGGAATAAATTACCCATTTTTGGCACTTATAAATGAAAAAACTATTCATTCTTTTATTTTAACCTCATTTAAAAAAAAAAAAAAAGAAAAACCTCTTCCTCTTACTCTTCCTCCTTTTGTGTTGGCCATGGCTCCACCACTAGAGAGCCCAATGGTTAAGGGTTTTAAAGGTTAAAGGATTTAAGACATTTTGAAAGTATTTAGAGTTTAAAAAATTTTAGTAAAAGTTAAAAGGGTTTTGATGTTTTAAATGGAGGGTTTTAAGGTTTAAAATTGATTAAAATTTGGTTTAATTAGTCGGGTTGTGCAATTGGGTCAGGTCGAACCTACAAAAAATTGTAGCGATGCTGCGACACAAGGGTTCCATGTCGTGACACCCCTAGCAATTTACCATTGTGGCGACGCCATGGTTCAATGTCATGACACACTCTGGAATTTTGGAATCTTGGGTATACTGTCTTCTATGTCGCGACACAGAGGTGCTGTGTCGTGACATTGAGATGGTTTTCTCGATTTCTTTGATTCTAGACGTGGTGTTATGACATGGGGATATCGTGTTGCAACATAGACTTTATTTTAACCCAAATTTCCAATTTTCAAAATGCTTTGGGTTTTGTTTAATAAAAAAATTGATAACAGTTAAAGTCTAAACTAATCAGTTAGTTAAATATGCAATAATATACATAAAAATTAAAATTTAATAAAAACCGTGAAGTTTTGTTGTCAGATTCATCTGTTAGCTCGATCAGTGTGCCCGAGGATACTCTTTCAGATTTGTTTCTATTAGTGTTCATCCAGGATTTACCATGCTATTCCACCTTCTTGTGTTTATCTTGTTCTTTGAATTTTCTCTTTTGACCTACATTAATAATAGAAAATACTTCCCATGGCTCAAGGTTGTTAGGGTTTTTACGGATATTTCATAACATTGTCTCCCTAATATTTTTCTGTCTACCTCAACTTGTTGGTGACCTCATTTAAAAATTTATGTTTCACCATTGATCCTCATGGTTAATTCATTCTTTTCCAGATCAATGATGGATTTTAAAGTTGCTAAGAATGGTCTACCTAATAAGGTGAGTATCTCGCGGTCTTCCTCGAAATCAAGTATCACAAAATCTATCAGGATTAGCACATATCCCAATACTCCTTTTGGATGCACGAAAGATCTTTTAGCCAGTTGTAGTGTGATCTGAGTGTTTTTAAGGTCCCTAGCCCGAGTTTTTCAAAAATAGATAGAGGCATTCGATTTATGCTAGCTCCTAAATCACATAGAGCTTTACTAAAATGAGTATCCCCATCTCTATGGGAATTGTAAAACTCCCCGAATCTTTTAGCTTTGGGGGAACCTATCGAGATATAACCGCATTACATGAGGCGCTTATGTTAAGTTTCTCTCCTATTTTAATTTTTCTACACCTAGACATGATTTCTTTTAGGCATTTGGCACACTTAAGGACTTTCTTAATTAAATCAAATAAAGGCAAGTTAACATTGATTGTTGAACAAGTTCAGAAAACTTACATAATCATCCTCATCCCATCTTTGTTTTTCTTCCGATCGTGAAAGGAATGGTACTTTTGCAATTGTAGGTCCCTTGACTAGCTCTTTCTCCAACTCGACTACTTTTTTTGGTTCTGGTTCCTTCTCAGGTTCTTGGGGGTTCTTTTAAAGATCTTTAAAATCCTCTTTATTTTCCTCGTGAGTTGGTTTTTTGGGCTACTTAGTATTATACCTGAATGGAGCATTATTTCCTTCACATGCTCCTTCCCCTCACTCCGAGGATTATTTTTTGTGTTACTCAGGATTCCCGTGCCAATTTACTTTTTGATATCTCTCATCATGCTCATTAATTGGCTCATTTGATCTTCGAGCTTAGTCAATGTTTTTTTCATACTGGCACACTCAGACTGTACTTGTTTCACTTCCGTCCTCATTGACTGCACCTCTCCTTCAATCCGATCCAAGTGTTGACCACATACGGTTTGGTCATTCTTGGCTGGTCCTTTCCCGAGGCTTCTTTAAATAAGGAAAAGTTTTTCTCGTTCTATGTTTTGATTCTATTGGTTAAAGCCCACACTCAAAGTGGCTCATGGTATGAGAATAGTAGAGAAGATTATTTGGTTGAAAGTCAGGAAACATCAAGGATCCGCTTATCCAAAAACACATGTAATTTTGATTAAGGACTATTGCTATAAATATCACAAACTGGGTCGATTTTCAATGTAACACCCCGAATTTGGGCCTAGAAGTTTTATGTTATGAGTAGGGGTACAGTTTGGAGGTTGCACATAAATATTTTATTGTGCAAGAAGGTGACACAATTGGTTGTTTGCATTAGTGGCTAAGTGATTTAGGAAGAGTTGGGAGTGTTGGAGAAGCCATGGGTTCAAACCTTGGCTTTCATAAAAATTTTATTTTTGCTCTTAAGTGAATCTTGGCCTTAGCTTGAAGGCTTTATAAATATTTTTGGTGAAATCATGACATAAGGATTGGTAAAGGTGGAAAGTGGCATGTGGAGTGTGCTAGTGGTCTGAGGTTTGAATCCCTGCTTATGCAAATGGAGGTTATTTTTATTAATAGCCATGGGAGGAGGTTGTGTTTGACTGAAACACCAGAAGTTTGAACAATTTGAATGGGGTTGTTGTTAGCCAAATTTGGGGAGTGAAAAGGGGGATTTTCGATTGTTGAGGTTTGTGAGCTAGGGGATTTTAGGAGGGAAAAGGGGAGTTTGAGGGTGGTGGGTTTGTGCTGAATTTGCTAAGGGGAACTCATAGTTTCGGCTTTGGGGGTGTGTTTTCATTTCATTTATGAGAGCATTTTGGGGTTTTTCAAGATTTGTTTGTGTTTCCTCTCTAAAGCTGAGCTAGCATTTTGCTTTGAGGAGTGTTTTATTGTTTGGTTTTGGCCTTCCTCTTCACTGCTTAGCAAATACATCTCTTCCCTCCTTCACCGTTCTTTCATTCGATATTCTCTCCATAACTCCTTCTATCGAATTTTTGTTAGTTTTCTCCCCTATCAGTTTTGAACTGACCTTAATTGCTCTTGTGAAGTGGCTGAATACCTCTATCTCTTCTCCTCATTTTCTTTTCCTCCTTCTCTCTTTTCTTTTCCTAGGCTGAATACATTTTTTTCCCTTTTATTGCACCTTGATTTTATGGAGTCGATTTTACTACTCCTTCCTCAACTCTATTGCACTGTGGTGAGTTCACACGATTCTCTTCTAGTACTCTTGTTTATTTCTTATTGTTTTCTTCATGGTTTAAGCCAAGTATTTTGGTATTTTGTGACTAATTCTTTGTCCCTTCTTTTATGAATATGTTTTTTGGGTTTCAAAACTTACGAAGAGTGAATGGGTTCATCAGGAGTGCAAAGACATTCAAGACTCTTCTTTCATTGAATATTTGGGGAGGTAAGTTGGCTTGTTGGCTGATTGTGCTACGTTTTTAGTATTGGGGTCTTAAGTCTTATTCTTGTAAACAATCCAGTTTTATAGGTTTCATTGCTTAAGCAAATAATCAGTGAGGTCGTGAGATCGATTCTTAATCAGTGATCTAAGGGCATTAAGCTATTTTCGTTCGTTCAAGGCCTTGACGTGGTGAACTGTTCACTCGATTGTGTAGTCAAGTGTGTAACTATTTTTCGTAAATGATAAGCAGCTTAAAAGCCAAAAAGGATGTGTAACCGTACACCAAATTTGTTACTGTTAAAACCCAAAAAGGTGTGTAGTCACACCCTCTCTTCTGTGAACCAGTAAAAGTTGAAAAAGCCAAAACTTTGACATTTGTGGCCTCACGAATGCACGATCGCTCCTTGGTAAACCAAGCCCACCAATCATGGGCAATAGACTGTAGAGGCCACCACGAGTGTTCTCGTGCTCTTGGGCCGACATGGGCCTCGTTGTGAAATGGGGTGGGCCCAATAGGCTAAATGGGGCCCCACACGGATGAAATCCACGATAAGTGGTAATTCTTGATGCAGGCTATGTAGTTCGCATAGGCGTGACTAAATTTGGGCTAAATGGGCCACATGAGCGTGTGGGCCCACGTGGGCCAAATAATGGGACATGGGCCTATTTACACCGTTATGACCATTTAGGTTGTCTATGTCACTCGAGGCGACTATAGACCTTCGGAGAGGTCGTTATCTACACTGAGACCCCAAAATAAGTAAAATGATCGTAATACCTCGTAGGGTAAAATGACCGTAATGCCTTTGTAGGGTAAAATAATGTAATGCCCCTGTAGGGTAAAATGATCGTAATGCCCCTATAAGGTAAATTGACCATAATACCCTTATAGGGTAAAATGACCGTAATGCCCCTGTAGGGTAAAATGACCGTAATGCCCCTATAGGGTAAAATAACCGTAATACCTTTGTAGGGTAAAATGACCATAATACCCACAAAGGGTAAAATGACTATTTTGCCCCTTGAGGGTAAATTACTGATTTGTCTATGATTTAAATGACTGATTTTGCTATGATTTAAATGACTGATTTGTCTATGATTTGTATGACTTATTCTGTGCATGCATTCTGCATACACAACATATTGCATGGGGTTGGGGTACTGTTACGAAGGAAGATTATTGTACTGTTGGGTCGCATGGGTCGCACAAGACGAATGTGAACCCAAGGTTACATGGGTCACACAAGACGATTGTGGACTTACTGATGGCTTCGTGCCATGCATATTACCACTACTGATGGCTTCGTTTCGTTCATGTTACAGCTACCGATGGCTCTGTCGATCATATTATAGCTACTGATAGCTTTGTGTCGATCATAGTACAGCTACCAATGGCTCTGTACTGATCATATTACAGCTACTGATGGCTTTGTGTCGGTTATACTACAGCTATCGATGGCTCTGTGCTGATCATATTACAGCTACTGATGGCTTTTTAGCCATCCTGTTTATAGCTTATAACTATCCTATTTATTGCTCTTAGCCATACTGTTACTGGCAGTTCTGCTGTGTTATTATTACTAGCAGCTATGCTGCGATATTGGTGTTCTGGCTGGGTGGATCAATTTTATCCCCACATGGTGTATTGGTTGGTATAGGTGGTGTGTTGGCTGGATTGGGGTGCATTGCATATGTGCACCATACATTCACTGTTACTGTGATGGGCTAGGCCCAATTGATTCTGTTATGGGCTGTGACCCAAATGATATGGTTTTGGGCTTGGGCCCATATATACTCTGAACTGTACTGTTACTATTAAAGGGCTTAGGCCCAGACTGATTTTGTTTCTGTATACTGACTGTTTCTTTAATAAGGGGATTACACACTGAGTTTTTCGTAAACTCACCCATTTTTTTAACTGTACAGGTAATCCCCAACCTTAGACGATTTGGAGCCGCGAGGGACTCAGAAGTGGCCACATGATCGCTGATGTTCTGCTTTAGACTTAGTTATTTAATGTTAATTTTCATATTGGGCTATTGATTATGTAATAAGGCCACTGGTGATTTTATTTTCTTTTAATTGGGCTTTGAGTTCTTGTTTTAACCTGCCAAACAGATACAAAAAAGTTTTCAAAATAACAACTATTTTCAAGAAAAACACGCATTTTAAACTTCAAGGTTTTTTATTAGAGAAGCTTTTGCGGTTTTATTCAGTTTAAGAAACCAACAGTAACAATTAGGCAATTATTTTGAAAAGTTGTTTTAGATGTAATAACTTAATTTGTTGAATTTTCTCAAGCAATAAAAACTAAATTGGTTTTAACTTAAATACTGATTTTCATCAACAAGTCCAAATTTCAAAAATCATTTCGATATGACACATCATATTTGATCGTAACGCTTGGGCTGGGTTTGGGGTGTTACATTTAGTGGTATCAGAGCTAAGTTATAAAACTCGGCTGTGGAATGGGTTTTTAAATTTTTGGATTTCAAAAGGTTGTTTTCAAATATGTGAAGTGTTTTGAGATACTTCTTCTGAAAAGTATGGCACACCGAGTCTCCGACCCTAAATCCATAAGTTTTCTGAATACTTTTGTCTGTTTAGAAATTGAAATGCGGTAAGTTAGTAAATACTGTGACTACTTTAGAAATTAGACTATACCACTCTAAATAGAGCAAACTGAAACTATAGGGGACTGAAACTGTAGTGAAACTTTGATCTACATTTGTAAAAGTATGATTTTGACCCTACTCAAAATAGTGGTTTCGAGACCACAAATCTGAGTCATAAAAATATTTTAATATTATTTTTCGAGACTACAACATGTGAATTGGTATGTGTGAAATTTCTGTGAATTAATTTGGTCAATTGAGTGCTTAAATTGAAAAAAGACTAAATCGCATAAAATGTAAAAGTGGCTTTCTATTTGTTAAAGGGCTATATTGTCATGGCTTTATAAATGTAAGGTACTTATAATGAAATTGCACCATTTGAATTATGGATGGACATTAATGCCATATGTTAGTGGAATTTTAAAGTTGCTATTAAAAGGTTAAAATTGGAAATAAATTATTAAGTTAATTATAATAAAACAAATGCTTAATAATAGCTATAATGTTCATCCATCTTGACCGAAAATATCAAAGAAAAGAAAGAAAAGAATAAGCTAGGTTTTGGCTAGCTTTTGACTTGATTCAAGGTATGTTTTTGATCGGTTTTTGATGATTTCTACGTTTTTGTAATCGTTGCTTCGTATACTTCAAAACCCATGCTTCAATTTTGTGAATTGATGATGAATGTGAAATGTGCCATTGTTGATTTTGCAAGCTTTGTGATGTTTGAGGATGAAATATGAAAGATATGTGATAGATTAACATAGTTTGTCTTTGAATTTTTGATGAATTTAAGTAATTTGGATTAAATTGAGAAAATAATATTTTGAAGGACTAAATTATGAAATAAATGAAATGTATGGACTTGTATGGACTACATGAGAATTCGGCTAAGCATGGGTTGTATTGAATTTGGTGGATTTTGTGATTTTGTGAAGTATGGACTAAAATGTCAAAATGTGAAAATGTGAGGGCTAATTTGTAAATTGCCTAAATATTTTTTTTGGATCGAAATGAATGATTTGGTGAATAAATGGATTAAATTTGAATATGTATAGATTAAGAACAAAAGAAAATGGATCTAGATCGTGACAAGTCGAAAGTGATCGAATAGTCGAGTCCATATGTTTATTCGAATTTGAGGTAAGTCAATATACAAATAAATGTATTTATATTGATATATGTATGTTCATATGAAATTATGATGGTGAATGTGCATGAAATGATGAGAACATGAAATTCAAGGATGTATCGATAATGAATTAGTGTCCGAGAAGTCTCGTACGAACCTAGGAATATATAGGATTACATATGTCATGACATAGGTGTCCGTTATGTGATATCGTGTAAGACCACATCTGGGACGTTGGCTTTGATTTGAGATATACATGTAAGACCATGTCTGGGACATTGGCATCATATTGATTTGTGTAAGACCCTGTCTAGGACAGTGGCATCGATATCTGGTTACATGTAAGACCACGTTTGGGACGTTGGCATTGTATGACTATTCCGAGCATTCTAAGTATCCTATTTGATTCCCAACAATTTAATGGGCAAGTCCGAGAAATGAATGACTATGTGAGTTGTATATTCGTTGCAGGTATGTATGTTGTATATGCTTTGAATAGGCATGAAAGGTGACTAAATTTGTACATAGATGCGATGAGTTAATATGTCATATATGAATGAAGTGATATGAGCAAATGAGATAGATGGAGACATGATGGTTAATAAGCAATGGATAAATAATGAGCCAATGAAGCATTGTGAATTTTCTATTGAGATATGTTAATGATTCATGTATTGATATGATAATGTGAATTATATGTTAAGTTTATTTGTATATGGCTTACTAAACTTTTGAAAGCTTACTCGTTATGTGTTTACTCTGTTTTGTAGATCGTCAAAGCTACTGAGGGCTCGGGAATCATCGAGGATCGTCATCACACTACTCAATCCTATTTTGGTACCCTTTTGGAAATGTATATACTAAAGTATGGCATGTATACGCTAGTTACCCTAAGTTATGTTTGAAATATGTGTATAGCCATGTGATATGGCTAATTAAATGGTTGTGTAATGAATGAAGAGTCATGCTATATGATGTTTGGTTTTGGTATAATTCTATAGTTATGAAATAGTCAAGGTAATGGTAAGTTTATTGATACAAAGTGAGTATATGTGTTTGATGAATGATGGTTATGATGAAGTGGTAAGTTGTGTATGAATCATACTTGGTTTATTTGTGAATTAGTTGAGCTATTTGGCATTTAAGTTGGTATGCTTAAAAATGAGATTGAATGGGATGATATGATGACCATTTGGTGTGTTTTTGGTTGCCAATTTTGTTTATAAATATGCTTGTATGTGTTTGTAGGGATGACCCAAAGTGAGGGTGGCATTTTGGCCTTGCAAATGGCCTATAATTGGCCACACAGTTGAGCACATGGGCGTGTGGCTCAATCGTGTCCTTCAAGGTTGCAATGCAAAACAAGTCAGACTAGACCACGGGCAAGACACACGGGTGTGTGACTTGCCTTGTGGTGCAAGTCAGTGTCGACCACGGGTGAGGCATACGGGCGTGTCTCAGGCAATGGGGACAAGTCAGTATTTATGCCCTGTTTTGACATGGTTTAGACAAACGGTTGTGTCTGAGGCCGTGGGAGGCACACGGCCTGCCCACACGGGTGTGTGACCTCTGTAAATTTGAAAAATCTTTAAATTTTTGAGAATTTCTGTATGTGTTTGGTTTAGTCTTGGCCCTATACTAAAGCATGTTTATGGTCTCTTAGACCTACTTAAAGGACACTTTGTAGTGATTTGTTATATTTAGCTAAGAAATAATTGTAAAAGTTTCTGATTGTCTGGTAATGCCTCTTAACCCTAAATCGACAATGGTTATGGGTTTAGGGTGTTACATTTTATTGGTATTAGAGCTACGATTTAGTCAATTCTCAAACTAACATAGCGTATGAGAATCTAACTATACATGCCATATTAATGAAATGTGATAGTGTGATGAATCCGAACATGTAAAATGTGTTTTTGTATAGTAATGGATCCCGAAAGAGCCGTAGTTGACAACGTTAAAAGCAATGCGCCTACTCCTATTCAAGGGACAGCGCCATCTGATTTGAGACCGGCTACTAGCAGTCAAGAGGGAGAAGCTAAACAAGCTTTCTTCCAAATGATGAGTGGGTGGTTCACTCAGTATGTAAGAGATAATCCTACTGTTTCGCAACCTCCGCCCCCAACTAATCCTCCTCAGACTTCAGTTGTGCCTCCGGTTATGAACTTGAATATGTTGAACAAACCTCCTGTTGACAAGATCCGCAAGTATGGGGCTGAAGAATTTAGGACCACTAGTGAAGACGATGCTGAGAAAGCCAAATTTGGTTAGAGAACACTATCCGAGTATTTGATGAAATGTCACTGACTCTTGAAGAATGCATAAAATGTGTCATTTCTTTACTACAAGATGCAGCTTATCAATGGTGGAAGACTCTGATTTTTGTTGTTCCAAAGGAACGGGTTACATGGGATTTTTTCAGTCTGAATTCCAGAAAAAATATATCAGTCCGAGATTTATTGATCAGAAACAAAAAAAATTCCTAGAATTGAAACTGGGTGATACGATCCATCTCGGGATGAGTTGAAACGTATTTGAGTTGCCCAATCGTCTACGAGGAGGAGATAAGCCTTTCGGAAATAATAGGAAATACTGGATGAGTTTGCGGAAGCTTAAGTGAATTTGTTTAGAAGATGGGTTAAGTTAGGAATGGAGGTATTTAAGCGTGGAATGATTCAGATATGGAGAAGGATAGGCTCGGTTTTATGATGAAAGAAAAATGGATAAAAGATAGATGATGTTTTGGTGGGAATAGATTAAAGAACTTAAACCAGAAACGATTCAACACAAGTATGTGTCACCCCAGTTTCTATAACGTTTAAGGTGGAAGATGGTAGTCAATGATGGACCAAAGACCTGTTACTTAGCGAAGTAAGAACCAATGGTATAATTGAATGGAAGAGAAATGTTTGATGCCACAAGCGAGCTTGATAAGTCAAAAATGAAACTCGTACAAAAATAAAGAGGATATAACTCACTCGAATGAACAAAAGTTCATATGATATGATTAATGATCAAAAGTCTTAAAAATTCCCTTTTACAAAGTAATAACGGTATATATAGTGCTTACATGTGGTTAGTGAAGAGACAAATGAATTCAACTTTAATATGAAATTAAATGGTGAAATAAAATCTAAAAACTCTTGAATTCCTCCACCAAATAATAGCAACTTTATGACTCCTAATGAGATGATTAAATGAATTTGAATGCTTTAAAAAATGTCCTTTGAGTTGCCTTTGGCTAGTCGAAAAGTCTCCAGAACTAATGGTATTTTTAAAGGCTTAAATGTCCATCATGAATGCTTTTAAAATATGTCCCTTGAGTTCTTCCATGATCAACTGAAAAGTCACCAACCAAATAAAGAGTCTCAACCTTTAGAATTCTAGCCATGTAACTTCCATCAAATGAAGGGTCTCAACCTTTGGAATTCTACCCATGTAACTTCCTTCTTCAATGTGAGTAACTCTTCAATGAATGCATAGCAGCCTTTAGAAATAATGGTTGTAAGATAAAAAGTCTCCTGCAATTATCACATGTAACCGACAAATTAATGCAATTATTAAACTTAAAACTAACTTAATTAAATGAACAACACTTAAGCTTCATTTATTCTAGAAACTAGACTTAAATAAATGAACTAACACTTAAACTTCATTTATTCTAGCAACTAGACTTAAATAAATGAACTGACACTTGAACTTTATTTATTCCAGCAACTAACTTAATTAAATAAAGCATCATTAAATGAACTTAACTCATGCATCAATAAATTAACCTAGTAACTCGATTAATTAAAGACACAACTATTAAATTCACTAAAAGAACTCAATTAATTAAACTAAGTTGAGTTGAATTAATGACCAGCAACCATTTATTAAACTAAGATGCTTAAATGCAAGTATTTTAAATGCAAACTAAATGCAAAGCTAAAAATTAAATAAAAAGCTCAATTTAGTTGGATCGGTTAAAATAGCTGGAATCAGTTTCATTTTGCACTTTGGCCCCTCGAGCTTAGGCCACTCTCGATGGCATCGGATGGAGTTGAACCATGATGCGACTAGGTTCGCATCACTGGGTCACATTTCTGTTATCGAGTATGAACGAGAGTTCGTGAGACTAAGTCAATATGCTCGAGAATGTGTATCAACTGAAGCAATAATGTGCAAAAGATTTGAAGATGGCTTAAATGAAGATATCCAGTTTCTTGTTGGGATTTTAGAAATAAAAGAGTTCGTTTTGGTTGTTGATCGAGTATGCAAAGCTGAGGCACTCAAGAAAGACAAAAGAAAAGTCGATTCTGAAGTCAAAGATGCGAGAAAGAGATTTTTGAGCAAATCATTTTAGTCTACTTCAAAGAAATTTAGAGATAAGCATAGCCGTTCCAGAACTAATATGAGACATTCGAATCCGAGAGATCGAGCTAGATCACAGTCGAATTCTAAAGCTCTAGCTACATCGATATCTAGTGTGGGAAATGTCTGATCCGAACAACCTGAATATAAGCATTATCGTAAAAGACATCCAAAAGATGTAGGTTGAATGATCGAGACTGTTACAAATGTGGATCGTTAGATCATTTCATCTGAGATTGCCTAGAATCTATTGAGCAAGAGATTGTTCAAAATTTGAGATCTGATAATGTATCATCTAGAGGTAGACCTTCTTGAAATACAAGAAATGTTGGTGGTAGTCAGATAGCTACAAAAGACTCGGTTGCGAGATTTGAAGCTAGAGCGTCTGCCAGAGCATATACCATCCGAGATCGTGAGGAAACTTCATCTCCAGATATTATAATGGGTACATTTACTCTTTATGATACTTCTATGATTGCATTAATAGACCCAGGTTCTACTCATTCATATATATGCATGAACTTAGTATCTAGTAAGACTTTGCGCGTAGAGTCTACTAAATTTGTTATTAGAGTATTGAACTCCATGGGTAAAAGTGTTCTAGTTGATAAAGTATGCAAGAACTATCCGTTAATGTTTCGAGATATTTGTTTTCGGCTGATCTGATGCTATTACCTTTTGATGAGTTTGATATAATTTTGGGTATAGACTAGCTGACATTACATGATGCTGTTGTGAGTTACAAAAGAAAGACCATTGATTTGTGAAGTCAAAATGATGAAATAGTTTAGGTTGAGTCTAATGAATTAAAAGGGTTACCAGCTGTGATATCAGTGTTAAAAGCTCAGAATTATGTGAGAAAGGGATATAAAGCTTATTTTACTTATGTAATTGACTCAAAAGTGTCAGAAAAGAAAGTTGAATTAGTGTCAATTGTCTGTCCCTAAAGTATTTCCTAAAGAATTTCCAGGATTACCTCTGATACATGAAGTTGAATTTGGTATTAAATTGTTGTCGGGAACAACTCCTATTTTGATAGCTCCGTATAGAATGGCACCAACAGAATTGAAAGAGTTAAAGTCACAGTTGCAAGAGTTGACTGGCAGAGGGTTTGCAAGACCGAGTTTCTCACCTTAGGGTGCTTCTGTTCTGTTTGTGAAAAAGAAAGATGGCATAATGAGAATGTGCATTGATTATCGTCAGTTGAACAATGTGACTATAAAAAGAAATATCTTTTGCCCAGAGTTGATGATTTATTTTATCAGCTTAAAGGAGCCACTGTGTTTTCAAAGATAGATCTGAGATCGGGATACTATCAGTTACAGGTAAAAGATCTAGATATTCTGAAAACTACTTTCAAAACGAGGTATGATCATTATGAATTTTTAGTTATGCCTTTTAGACTAACAAATGCTCCTACTATTTTTATGGATCTGATGAATAGAATTTTCAATCGTACCTAGATCGATTTGTTGTTGTATTCATTGATGACATTTTGATTTATTCGCGAGATGAAACTGAACATGCTGAACATTTGAGAATTGTGTTACAAACTCTGTGAGATAAGAAATTGTATGCAAAGTTCGGTAAATGTGAATTCTAGTTGTGAGAATTTGGTTTTCTGGGACATATTGTATCAGCCTTTGGAATACGAGTTGATCGGAGTAAGATTTCTGCTATTCTGGAATGGAAACCTCCAAAGAATGTGTCTGAAGTCCATAGCTTTCTGGGACTTGCTGGTTATTATCGAAGGTTTGTAAAAGGTTTTTCGATGATTGCTACTCCGTTGACAAGATTGCTTCAGAAAGATGTGAAGTTTGAATGGCCTAATAAATGTTAGAAAAGCTTTGATCAGTTGAAAACTTTGTTGACTGAAGCACTAGTTTTAATACAACCAGAATTGGGTAAGGAATTTGTGATTTATAGTGATGCTTCATTGAATGGTCTAGGATGTGTTTTGATGTAGGAAGACAAAGTTATAGCTTATGCCTTAAGACAATTAAAGCCACATGAAAAGAATTATCCAACACACGATCTTGAACTAGCGAAATTGTTTTTACATTAAAGATTTGGTGTCATTATCTTTTCAGCGAGAAGTGCCACATGTTTTCAGATCATAAAAGTTTGAAGTACATCATGACTCAGAAAGATTTGAATCTGCGATCCGGGTAAAGCAAATGTTGTTGCTCATGCATTGAGCCAGAAATCACTGTTTGTGTTGTGTGCTATGAATGCTCATTTGTATTTTTCTGATGATAGTTCAGTTTTAGCTGAATTGAAAGTGAAACCATTATTTTTACAACAAATTTGTGATTCTCAGAAAGTTGATAATGACTTGTTAGCAAAGAGAGCTCAATGTGATTCGAATTCTGATTCTGAATTTCGAGTTGATGATGATGATTGCTTGAGATTTCAAGACTGAATCTGTGTTCCGAGAAATCCAAAGTTATTGCAGTTAATTTTGAATGAAGCCCATAATAGTCACTTATCTGTTCATCCGGGTAGTACAAAGATGTACCATGATTTGATGCAACACTATTGGTGGTTTGGTATGAAACGAGACATATTTGACTTTATTTCAAAATGTTTAGTCTGTCAACAAGTAAAAGCCAAACATCAAGTTCCACCTGGTTTGTTACAACCGACTCTAATTCCTGAGTGGAAATGGGATAGAGTGACGATGGACTTTGTTTCTAGATTGTCGTTGACTCCGAGAAAGAAAGATGCAACTTTGGTTGTAGTGACAGATTGATGAAATTAGCCCATTTTATTCCGGTACGATTCGATTACTCACTTGATAAGTTAGCTGAGCTTTATATTCCTGATATTTTGAGATTGCACGGAGTGCCATTGTCTATTGTTTCTAACAAAGATCTGAGGTATGCTTCACGGTTTTGGAAGAAACTGCAAGACACCCTAGGTACTAAATTGCATTTCAGTACGGCTTTTCACCCGCAAATGGATGGTTAATCCGAGTGAATCATTTAGATACTCGAGGATATGTTAATATGTTGCATTCTTGAGTTTGATGGTACGTGGGAACAATATCTGCCATTGATTGAATTTGCATACAATAATAGTTTTCAGTCGAGTATTAAAATGGCACCTTACGAAGCTTTATATGGACGTAAATGTAGAACACCTCTGTATTGGACTGAGCTCAATGAAAGTAAGATACACGGGGTCGATTTGATAAAAGACACTAAACAGAAAGTCAAAGTAATCCGTAATAGTCTGAAAGTAGCATCTGATCGTGAAAAATCTTATGCAGATTTGAAACGGAAAGACATTGAATTCAAAATCAAAGATAAAGTATTTTTGAAAGTATCTCATTAGAAGAAAATACTCAAATTTGGATATAAAAGAAAATTAAGTCCGAGGTTCATTAGGCCGTATGAAATCATTGAGCGTATCGGACCTGTAGCTTATATATTGTTATTGGCACCAGAGTTGGAAAAGATTCAGAATGTATTCCATGTTTCGATACTCCGTAGATATCGATCCGATCCATCACATGTGATTCCTCCATCCGAGATTAAAATCTGATCTGATATGACTTATGAAGAAGAACCGATCCATATCTTAGCTCATGAAGTGAAAGAATTGAGAAATAAGAAATTTCCTTAGTTAAAGTATTATGGCATCGACACGGAGTTGAAAAGGCTACGTGAGAGCCTGAAGATTCAATGAGACAGCAATATCTGAATCTATTCAATGGTAAGATTTTTGGGGACTAAAATCCCTAAGGGGGAGAATTGTAACAGTCTGGTTTTGACCCTTATCGAAATAGTAGTTTCGAGACCATAAATTCGAGTCATAAAAGTATTTTAATATTATTTTCTAAATCTACAGCATGTGAATTGGTATGTGTGAAATTTATGTGAATTAATTTGGTCAATTGAGTGCTTAAATTGAGAAAATGACCAAATTGCATAAAATGTAAAAGTGGCTTTCTATTTGTTAAAGGGCTGTATTGTCATGGCTTTATAAATGTGAGGTCCTTATAATGCAATTGGACCATTTGAATTATGGATAGACATTAATGCCATATGTTAATGGAATTTTAATGTTGTTATTAAAAGGTTAAAATTAGAATTAAATTATTAAGTTAATTATAATAAGACAAAGGCTTAATAATAGCCATAATATGCATCCATCTTGACCGAAAATATCAAAGAAAAGAAAGAAAAGAATAAGCTAGGTTTGGCTAGCTTTTGACTTGATTCAAGATATGTTTTTTATCGGTTTTTGATGATTTCTACGTTTTTGTAATCGTTGCTTCGTATACTTCAAAACCCATGCTTCAATTTTGTGAATTGATGATAAATGTGAAATGTGCCATTGTTGATTTTGCAAGCTTTGTGATGTTTGAGGATGAAATATGAAAGATAAGTGATAGATTAACATAGTTTGTCTTTGAATTTTTGATGAATTTAAGTAATTTGGATTAAATTGAGAAAATAATATTTTAAGGGACTAAATTGTGAAATAAATGAAATGTATGGACTTTTATGGACTACATGAGAATTTGGCTAAGCATGGGTTGTATTGAATTTGGTGTATTTTGTGATTTTGTGAAATAGGGAATAAAATGTCAAAATGTGAAAATATGAGGGCTAATTTGTAAATTGCCAAAAATATGTGTTTTTGGATTGAAATGAATGATTTGGTGAATAAATGGATTAAATTTGAATATGTATAGATTAAGAACAGAAGAAAATGGATTTAGATTGAGACAAGTCAAAAGTGATCGAATAGTTGAGTCTGTACGTTTATCCGAATTCGAGGTAAATATACAAATAAATGTATTTACATTGATATATGTATGTTCATATGAAATTATGATGGTGAATGTGTATGAAATGATGAGAACATGAAATCCAATGATGTATCGACAATGAATTAGTGTCTAGGAAGTCTCGTACGAACCTAGGAATAGATAGGATTACATATGTCGTAACATAGGTGTCCGTTATGTGATATCGTGTAAGACCACGTCTGGGACATTGGCATCGATTTGAGATATATGTGCAAGACCATGTCTGGGACATTGGCATCGTATTGATTCGTGTAAGACCCTATCTGGGATAGTGGCATCGATATCTAGTTACATGTAAGACCACGTCTGGGACGTTGGCATTGTACGACTATTCCGAGCATTCTGAGTATCCTATTTGATTCTCAACGATTTAATGGGCAAGTCCAAGAAATGAATGACTATGTGAGTTGTATATTCGTTTCAGGCACGTATGTTGTATATGCTTTGAATAGGCATGGAAGGTGAGTAAATTTGTACTTAGATGCAATGAGTTAATATGTCATATGTGAATGAATGTGATATGAGCAAATGAGATAGATGGAGATATGATGGTCGATAAGTAATGGCTAAATAATGAGCCAATGAAGAATTGTGAATTTGCTATTGAGATATGTTAATGATTCATGTATTGATATGATAATGTGAATTATATGTTAAGTTTATTTGTATATGGCTTACTAAGCTTTTGAAAGCTTACTCTGTGTGTGTTACTCTGTTTTATAGATCGTCAAATGTAACAACCCTAACTTGAAACCATCGCTGAAATAGGGTTAAGAGGCATTACCCAACAATCAAATCATTTAAGAACCCATTCACGACACAAAATCAATCATCAATATATCCCATCAAAACATAACATATAGTCCCTTATTGAGGCTTATAAGACCTTAAATACATGCTAGAGAAGGATCGGGACTAAATCGAAACACATACAGAAGTTCTCAGAAACTTAAAAACTTAACCAAAATATAGGGGATACACGCCCGTGGGGGTAAACCGTGCCCCACCCACGGCCACTAGACATACCCATGTGTCCTCCTAATGATCGAAACTGACTTATGTACCACGGCCACTAGGCACGCCCGTGTACCCTGAACGTCGTCAAATTCTACCAAATCCCACACAGCTGCAAAATTACTAGGCACCCCCATGTTCTAAGACCGTGTCCTACTAGACCATATATTGTCTTTTCTCACACGGCCTTTAGGCACGCCCGTGCCATGACCGTGTACTTCTTAAGCTAGCTACTGAATTTACCCCACGATTACTAGGCACGCCTATGTGCCATAGCCATGTGACATTATAGGTCATTTGCAAGACCAAAATGCCACCCAAATCGGTCATACCTACAAGCAACATTTTCCATCACAAAGATTTCCATTCATAGAACAGTTTCTCACTCACATTCCATATCAAAAGATGCATCATGTATACCAAATTCATTCATGTTAAAACTAGCACATATCTAGCCACATCTCATGGCTACTTACAACCTCAAACATGATTCAAATAACTAGCCTATACATGCCATATTTCAGCTATATACATCCTTTCAAAAGTACCAAATTAGAATGCCGATAGTGTGATTGAAAAGCTGAAGATCCCAGATCCAAGCTAGCTTTACTAACACTGCAAGGCAGAGAAACAATTCAAACAGTAAGCTTTCCAAAGTTTAGTAAGTTCGACATACAATACAATTATCTCATTAATCTAACCAATGTACATAATAAAAATCACTTAGATCACTTATCTCATATTCATATCATCTCATCCATAGCTAAAATACTCATTCATTTAATCATAGCTTGTTTATAACTCATCAACCACAAAGGTTCAACACATACCTTAGCTAATACTTAGTTATCCCACTTCCAAGCTATTCAATGCTCGATATTACATGTCGATCATCCTTTGATATTCGTTTAATTTGATCGCACACTCAGTGCCACATACATAACTACAGCAACACTTAGTGCATATTCTTTTAACTGACTTGTCACGGGGTCGCACACACAATGCCAATTCAATATGTCGAAGCTTACATATCATCGCACACACAATGCTATTCATTTCTATTTCGATTTCAATTTCACACACTTAGTGCCATCAACTAAAATCTTGCACATAGCAACTCTCTTTCATACACATATACATATTCATTTCATAATGCTAAAACGTATCTTAAAAACATGTATTATATCCGAACTTACCTCGGACGTCGAACTATCGAACAGTCGATTAATCAAGCATTTTCTCTTTGCCTCGATCTCGATCCGAACCTATCCACTCTTGGTCTATACACATTCAAATTCAATCCATTTCAATCATCAAATCATTCATTTTAGTCCAAACACACATATTTAGGGCATTTTTACACAATAGCCCTCATATTTTGACATTTCGATACTTTAGTCCTTAATTCATCAAATCACCAAATACATAAAATTTACTTGTACTCAAGCCTAGCCAAATTCTCACTATGCTCATACAAGTCCACATATTTCATTTATTTCACATTTTAGTCCCTTAATTTACACTTTTCACAATTTAGCCCAAAATACTCAATTTCACTAAAAACTCAAATACAAACTATGTGAACCCAACACCAAGCTTTCATATTTCACCAACTAACATCACAAAGCTCAAGTGTTCATCAATGGCTCATCACAAAAACATCATCAATTCACAAAACTACAACATGGGTTAGCTATAGCACGAAGCAATGATTGCGAAAACGTAAAAATTATCAAAAACCAAACAAAAATAACATACCAATTTTTGCTTCAACTTGCCAAAACTTCAAAGCTTCCTAGCCCTTCTTTTCTTTTAAATTTTCGGTGAGTAAAAAGATGAATACTCATCTTATTTCATGTTTTGTTTTACTAACATCTCATTTCATGTTTTGTTTTACTAATCTATTATTAATAATTCAATTATAAAAATAACCTTTTATTAAACATATAAGACAAAAATATAATAAGGCTAATATGTCATTTGACTTGCCACTAACTTATAATTGGTTTATTTAACAACAATAGGCCTCCACCTTAAAAGCCATCAACAAATTGACACTTATGAATCAAACACACGCTTTTACATTTTATGCGATTAAGTCCTTTCTCTTAATTTGACACACAAATGATCAAATCATCACACAGAATTTTCACACAAACTATGTCACATACTATTCACTCAGAAAATAATATTGAATTTTTATTCTGACCTCGAATTTGTGGTCTCAAAACCACTGTTCTGACTAGGGTCTAAACTAGGCTATTACAACTCTCCCCTTATGGATTTTTGTCCCTGAAAATCTTACCAGTGAATAGTTGTGGATGTTTCTTTCTCATAACATTCTCAGGCTCCCATGTAGCCTCTTCAATTCCGTGCTTGTGCCATAATACTTTCACTAGATAAATTTTCTTATTTCTCAACTCTTTGGTCTCTCGTGCCAAAATTCGGATCGATTCTTCACTATACGACAAGTCTAACTGAATCTCAACCTCAATAGGAGCAATCACATGAGACGGATTTGATCTGTACCGTCAAAGCATTGACACATGAGAAACGTTATGAATCTTTTCTAACTCAGATGGCAATTTCAATCTATAAGCAACCGGCCCAACTCGTTCAATAATCTCATACGGTCCAATGAACCTCGGACTCAGTTTGCCCTTCTGGCCAAATCGAAGTATTTTCTTCCAAGGAGATACTTTCAAAAACACTTTATCACCAACCTCAAAGTTGATATCTTTTCGTTTCAAATCTGCATAAGACTTCTGACGATCTGAGGCTGCTTTCAAACTGTCACAAATTACTTTCACTTTATGCTCAGTCTCTTTTATAAGGTCAACCCTTGTGAATCTTGTTCTCACTTAGCTCGATCTAATACAATGGAGTTTGACACTTTCGACCGTAAAGAGCCTCATATAGTGCCATTTTGATACTAGACTGAAAACTATTGTTATACACAAACTCAATCAATGATAAATGTTTTTCCCACATGCTTTCAAATTCAAGTATACAACACCTCAGCATATCTTCAAAAATCTGAATGACTCGCTCGGATTGACCATCCGTTTGCGGATGAAATGCAGAAATGCAATTTTGTGCCTAAAGCATCTTGTAATTTCTTCCAAAATCGAGAGGTAAACCTTGGATCTCTGTTAGACACTATGATAATGGCACTCCGTGCAATCTCACAATCTCGGCAATATACAATTCAGCCAATCTATCAAGTGAATAATCTATTCTCACTGAAATTGAATGAGCTAATTTCGTCAATCTACCAACTATCACCCAGATCGCATCTTTCTTGCTCGGAGATAAGGGAAAACCCGACACAAAGTCCATCGTAATCCTCTCCCATTTCCACTCAGGAATCAAAATTGGTTGTAATAAACCGGACGGAACTTGATGTTTAGCATTAACTTGCTGACAAACTAAACATTTCAACACAAAGTCAGAAATATCTCTTTTCATACCATGCCACTAGTAAAATTGTTTCAGATCATTATACATTTTTGTACTCCCCGGATGTATAGTCAAATGACTATTGTGAGCTTCATTCAAAATCATTTGAATCAACTCTAAATTTCTCAGAACACAAATCCGATCTCTAAATCTCAAACAATCATCACTATCAACTCAAAATTCTGATTCAGCATTCGAATTACATTGAACTCTTTTTGCTAACAACTCATTATCAGCCTTCTGAGCCTCAAATATATGTTGTAAAAACAATAGTTTTACTTTCAATTCAGCTACAACCACATCATCATCACACAGATCTATCTGATTACTCAAAGCTTGCAAAGTATATAACGATTTACGACTCAAGGCATCCGCTACAACATTAGCTTTACGGGTGGTAATCTATCACAAGTTCATAATCTTTCAACAATTCTAACCATCTTCTCTATCGCAAGTTCAAATCCCTCTGAGTCATCAAATACTTTAAACTCTTATGATCAGTATAGTTGTGACATTTCTCTCCAAATAGATAGTACGCCAAATCTTTAATGCAAATATAATCGCAGCCAATTCAAGATCATGTGTTGGGTAGTTCTTTTCATGCGATTTTAACTATCTCGAAGCGTAGGCAATGACTTTCCCTTCTTGCATCAGTACACAGCCCAAACCATTCAACGATGCATCATTGTAAACTATGAATTCTTTACCTGATTCGGGTTGAATCAACACTGGTGCTTCTGTTAACAACACTTTCAACTGTTCAAAACTCTGTTGGCACTTTTCTGACCACTCGAATCTAACATCCTTCTATAACAACTTTGTTAATGGGGTCGCAATCATCGAGAAGCCTTTCACAAATCGTTTATAATATCTCACTAGTCCCAAAAACTACGGACTTCAGACACGTTTCAATGAGGCTTCCATTCCAAAATGGCAAAGATTTTACTCAGATCGACTCGTATCCCAGCAGCTAATACAATATGCCCCAGAAAACTGACATCATGCAACCAAAATTCACACTTGATAAACTTTGCATACAATTGTTTCTCACGCAGAGTTTGTAGCACGATTCTCAAATGCTCGGCATGCTGTATCTCATCACTCGAATAGATCAAAATGTCGTCAATGAACACTACAACAAAACGATCTAAATACGGTCTAAATATTCGATTCATCAGATCCATAAACACTGCAGGAGCATTGGTTAGTCCAAAAGGCATCACTAAGAATTCGTAATGTCCATACCTCATTCTAAAAGCATTTTTTGCACATCAGATTCTTTAACTCTCAACTGATAGTAGCCTGATCTTAAATCTATCTTAGAAAATAGTATAGATCCTCTCAGTTAATCAAAAAAATTATCAATACGAGGCAACGGATATTTGTTCTTTATCATCACTTTGTTCAACTATCGATAATCAATGCATATTCTCATAGTTCCATCTTTCTTTTTCACAAATAACACAGGAGCTCCCCATGGTGAGAAACTCGATCGTGTAAATCTTCTGTAGGTCAATTCTTGCAACTGAGATTTCAACTATTTTAATTCGGTTGGAGCCATTATGTATAGAGCTATTGAAATAGGAGTAGTTCCCGGCACTAACTCAATACCAAATTCAACTTCTAATAGGAGGTAATCCTGGTAACTCTTCGAGAAACACATCTGGAAGCTCACATACCACAGGCACAGATTCAACTTTCTTTTTGACACTTTTGTATCAATTACATACGCTAAATAAGCTTTACAACCCTTTCTCACATAGTTCATAGCTTTCATCACAGATACAACAGTTGGTAATCCTTTCATATCACTGGACTCAATTCAAACTATCTCACCATTCTGACTCTTCAATTCAATACTCTTTCTCTTACAATTCACAATAGCATATTGCAAAGTAAGTCAATCCATACCCAGAATTATATCAAACTCATCGAATGGTAACAACATCAAATTAATCGAAAACATAAATAGCGAAACATCAATGGGCAATTCTTACACACCTTATCCACCAAAACACACTTGCCTAAGGGGTTCGATACTCTAATCACAAATTCAGTAGACTCGACAGGTAGAGTCTTATTCAATACTAAATTCATACACTCATAGAAATGAGTTGATCCTGGATCTATCAATGCAATGACATCAGTATCAAATAAAGTGAAAATACCAGTGATGACGTCTAGAGATGATGCTTCCTCTCGTGCGCGTATAGCATAGGCTTCCTCACAGTTGTATCAATTGTACCTCTCCGGCTTTCACTCACATTTCTAGTGTTTCTGGGTTGTCTATTCCTAGCTGTCACATTACTCGGTCTTTCATTCTGAACATTTTCTTCTTCGACCATCTTTGGGCAATCTCGAATAAAATGATCTCGAGATCCATACTTATAGCATGTTCTATTGTTATACTTGCCCCAACACTCTCCCACATGTCGTCTCCCACATTGTCTACACTCGGGCTTGTTACTCTTAACACTACCAACACTTGATTCATTTAGAGTTTGAATTCGTAAACCATTACTTTGTCTTAAACGATCTCTACTTGGATGCCCAAATGAAGCAATTGAACGATTGCTTGCATCTCTATATCTCTTTATAGAAGGTTGAGAAAATTTATTCATCGATCTCTTTCTTTCATCTCGAGCCTTAGAATCGGCTTTCTTCTTTTCTTTACTAAGTTCCTTAGCTTTGCATGCTCTTTCAACTAGTACAATGAATTCATTTATATCCAGTATCCCAACCAACAACGTAATGTCTTCATTCAATCCTTCTATGAAACGTTTGCACATAGTAGCTTCGGTAGAAACACACTCTCTAGCATATTGACTCAATCGTACGAATTCCCGGTCGTACTCAATAATAGGAAAACGGCCCTGTTTAGCTCTAAAAACTCTTTACGTTTCAAATCAATGAAGCGTTGACTGATATACTTCTTTCTAAACTTGACTTGAAAGAAGTCCTAGGTGATTCTCTCTCTCGGAACCACAGATATTAATGTTTTCCACCAGTTATAAGCCGAATCCCTCAACAACAAAATAACGTATTTAATACATTTGTCCGGAGTCAATGACATCTCATCAAATACTCGAAGGGTATTCTCGAGCCAAAACTCAGCCCGCTCAGCATCATCCTCCGCCGTGGCCCTAAACTCTTCAGCCTCGTACTTCTAAATCTTGTCTGCAGGTGGTTTTTTCATTCTGTTCGGATCTACAAATTGTGACACAATAGGTACTTATGGGGTGGAGGTTGTGGAGCAGTCGGATTCGTTTTAACAAATTCTGAAAACCATTCACTCATCATACAGAAGAAGGCTTGCTTAACCTCTCCTCCTCACTACTTCCATTCGGGCTAGATATGGCCGGCGCTATCCCTTGAGCGGGAGCAGGTGCATTACTCTCTACGTCATCAGCAACTGCTCAATCGGGATCCATTACTATATTAAAAAACATTTCAACTATCAGAATTCATCACACTATCACAATTTCATAATATGACATGTATCGCTAGACTCACACACACTACATTAGTTTGAGAATCGACTAAACCGTAGCTCTGATACCAATAAAATGTAACACCCCTAACCCAAAACCATCGCCAGAATAGGGTTAAAAGGCATTACCCAACAATCAAATCATTTAATAACCCATTCATGACACAAAGTCAATCATGAGTATATCCCATCAAAACATAACATATAGTCCCTTATTGAGGCCTATAAGACCTTAAATACATGCTAGAGAAGGATCAGGACTAAATTGAAACACATATAGAAGTTCTCAGAAACTTAAAAACTTAACCAAAATACAGGGGATACACGCCCGTGAGGGTAAACCGTGCCCCACTCACGGCCACTAGACACACCCGTGTGTCCTCCCAATGATTGAAACTGACTTATGTACCATGGCCACTAGGCACGCCCGTGTACCCGACCATGGTCGAATTCTGCCAAATCCCACACGGCTGCAACATTACCAGGCACCCCCGTGTTCTAAGACCGTGTCCTACTAGACCATATACTGTATTTTCTCCACGGCCTTTAGGCACGCCCGTGCTATGACCGGTACTTCTTAAGCTAGCTATTGACTTTACCCCACAGTTACTAGGCATGCCCATGTGCCATAGTCGTGTGACATTATAGGTCATTTGCAAGACCAAAATGCCACCCAAATGGGTCATACCTATAAGTAACATTTTCCATCACAAAGATTTACATTCATAGGACAGTTTCTCACTCACATTCCATATCAAAAGATGCATCATGTATACCAAATTCATTCATGTTAAAACTAGCACATATCTAGCCACATCTCATGGCTACTTACAATCTCAAACATGATTCAAATAACTAGCCTATACATGTCATATTTCAACTATATACATCCTTTCAAAAATACCAAATTAGAATACCGATAGTGTGATTGGGAAGCTAACGATCCCAGATCCTAGCTAGCTTTACTGACATTGCAAGGCAGAGAAACAATTCACACAGTAAGCTTTCTAAAGCTTAGTAAGTTCGACATACAATACAATTATCTCATTAATCTAACCAATGTACATAATCAACAATCACTTAGATCACTTATCTCATATTCATATCATCTCATCCATAGCTAAAATACTCATCCATTCAATCATAGCTTGTTTATAACTCATCAACCACAAAGGTTCAACACATACCTTAGCTAACACTTAGTTATCAAACTTCCAAGCTATTCAATGCTCGATATTACATGTCGATCATCCTTTGATATTTATTTAATTTGATCGCACACTCAGTGCCACATACATAACCAAAGCATAATTGTTATCGCACACTTAGTGCCTATTCTTTTAACCGACTTGTCTCGATGTCGCACACACAGTGCCAATTCAATAAGTCAAGCTCTCATATTATCGCACACACAATGCTATTCATTTCTATTTCGATTTCAATTTCGCACACTTAGTGCCATCAACTAAAATCTTGCACATAGCAACTCACTTTCATACACATATACATATTCATTTCATAATGCTAAAACGTATCTTAAAAACATGTATTATATTTAAACTTACCTCAAACGTCAAACTATCGATATGGTCGATTAATCGAACACTTTCTCTTTGCCTTGATCTCGATCCGAACCTCTCTTCTCTTGGTCTATGCACATTCAAATCAATCCATTTCAATCATCAAATCATTCATTTTAGTCCAAACACACATATTTAGGGCATTTTTACACAATAGCCCTCATATTTTCACATTTTGACACTTTAGTCCTTAATTCATCAAATCACCAAATACATAAAATTTACTTGTACTCAAGCCTAGCCAAATTTTCATTATGCTCATACAAGTCCACACATTTCATTTATTTCACATTTTAGTCCCTCAATTTACACTTTTCATAATTTAGCCCAAAATACTCAATTTCACTAAAAACTCAAATACAAACTATGTTAACCCAACACCAAGCTTTCATATTTCACCAACTAACATCACAAAGCTCAAGTGTTCATCAATGGCTCATCACAAAAACATCATCAATTCACAAAATTACAATATGGGTTAGCTAGAGCACGAAGCAACGATTACGGAAACGTAATAATTATCAAAAATTGAATAAAAATCACAAACCAATTTTTGCTTCAACTTGTCAAACTTCAAAGCTTCCTAGCCCTTTTTTCTTTTAAATTTTTGGTGAGTAAAAAGATGAATACTCATCTCATTTCATGTTTTGTTTTACTAATCTATTATTAATAATTCAATTACAAAAATGACCTTTTATTAAACATATAAGACAAAAATATAATAAGGGTAATATGTCATTTGACTTGCCACTAACTTATAATTGGTTCTTTAACAACAATAGGCCTCCACCTTAAAAGCCATCAACAAATTGACACTTATGAATCAACACACAGCTTTTACATTTTATGCGATTAAGTCCTTTCTCTTAATTCGACACACAAATGATCAAATTATCACAGAATATTCACACAGACTATGTCACAGACTATTCACATAGAAAATATTATTAAATTTTTATTTTAACCTCGAATTTGTGGTCTCAAAACCAATGTTCCAACTAGGGTCTAAACTTGGCTATTACATCAAAGCTATTGAGGGCTCGGGAATCGTCGAGGATCATCATCACACTACTCAATCCTATTTTGGTACCCTTTTGGAAATGTATATACTAAAGTATGGCATGTATGGCCTAGTTGCCTTAAGTTATGTTTGAAATATGTGTATAGCCATGTGATATGGCTAATTAAATGGTTGTGTAATGAATGAAGAGTCATGTTATATGATGTTTGGTTTTGGTATAATTCTATAGTTATGAAATAGTCAAGATAATGGTAAGCTTATTGATGCAAAGTGAGTATATGTGTTTGATAAATGATTGTTATGATGATGTGGTAAGTTGTGGATGAATCATGCTTTGTTTATTTGTGAATTAATTGAGCTATTTGGTATTTAAGTTGGTATTCTTAAAAATGAGATTAAATGGGATGATATGATGATCATTTGGTGTGTTTTTGGTTGCCAATTATGTTTAGAAATATGCTTGTATGTGTTTGTAGGGATGACCCAAAGTGTGGGTGGCATTTTGGCCTTACAAATGGCCTATAATTGCCCACATGGTTGAGCACACGGGCGTGTGGCTCAACCATTTCCTTCGAGGCTGCAATGCAAAACAAGTCAGACTCGACCACGGGCAAGACACAGGCGTGTGACTGGCCATGTGGTGCAAGTCAGTGTAGACCACGGGTGAGGCACACGGGCGTGTCTCGGGCCGTGGGGACAAGTCAGTATGTATGACCTATTTTGATACGACTTAGACACACGGGCGTGTCAGAGTTTGTGGGAGGACACGGCCTACCCACACGGGCATGTGACCTTTGTAACTTTAAAAAATCTTTAAATTTTTGAGAATTTTGTATGTGTTCGGTTTAGTCCCGGCCCTATAATAAAGCATGTTTAAGGTCTCGTAGACCTACTTAAGGGACACCTTGTAGTGATTTGTTATATTTAACTAAGAAATAATTGTAAAAGTTTCTAATTGTCTGGTAATGCCTCTAAACCCTAAATTAGCGATGGTTACGGGTTAGGGGTGTTACAGTATTAAACTGTTAGTTTTGATAAAATCGAATAGACAATGGGTACAAGAGATACACGCAAACGTGGTTCAAGAGGCTGTAATAATGTTTTGAAATTAGACTGCGCAGTGAGAGCATGGTGGTGAAGTCTGTGTTGTGCAACTATTCTGACAGTTAGACATTTCGAGGATGAAATTTCTTTAAGGAGGGGTGAATTGTAACACCCCGAATTTGGGCATAGAAGTTTTAGGTTATGAGTGGAGGTACAGTTTGGAGGTTGCACATAAATATTTTATTGTGAAAGGAGGTGACACAGTTGGTTGTTTGCATTAGTGGCTAAGTGATTTAGGAAGAGTTGGGAGTGTTGGAGAAGTCTTGGGTTCAAACCTGGGCTTTAGCAAAATTTGTTATTTTTGCACTTAAGTGAATTTTGGCCTTAGCTTGAAGGCTTTTTAAATATTTTTGGTGAAATCATGACACAATGAGTCTACTGGCAAAGGTGGAAAGTGGCATGTGGAGTGTGCTAGTGGTCTGAAGTTCGAATCCCTACCTATGCAAATTGAGAATATTTTTATTGATGGCCATGGGAGGAGTTTGTGTTTGACCGAAACACCAGAAGTTTGAACAGATTTGAATGGGGTTATTGTTAGCCGAATTTGGGGAGTGAAAAGGGGGATTTTTGGTTGATGAGGTTTGTGAACATGAGGGATTTCAGGAGGGAAAATAGGAGTTTGAGGGTGAGTGGGTTTGTGCCAAATTTGCTAAGGGAACTCATAGTTTCGGCTTTGGGGGTGTGTTTTCATTTCAGTTATGAGAGCATTTTGGGGTCTTTGGGATTTTTTTGTGTTACCTCTCTAAAGTTGAGCTAGCATTTTGTTTTGGGGAGTGTTTTATTGTTTCGATTTTGGCACTTTCTCTTCACTGCTTAGCCAAATACATCTCTTCCCTCCTTCACCATTCTTTCATTTGGTATTCTCTCCATAACTCCCTCTATCGATTTTTGTTAGTTTTCCCCCTATCAGTTTTGAACTGACATTAATTGCTCTTGTGAAATGGCTGAATACCTCTATCTCTTCTCCTCACTTTCTTTTCCTCCTTCTCTTTTTTCTCTTCCTAGGTCGAATACATTTCTTTTGCTCTCTTATTGCACCATGATTTTGTGGAGCTGATTTTACTACTCCTTCCTCAACTCTATTGCGCTGTGGTGAGTTCACACGATTCTCTTCTAGTACTCTTGTTTATTCATTGTTGTTTTCTTCATGGTTTAAGCCTAGTATTTCGATCTTTTGTGACTGATTCATGGTTCAAGCCAAGTATTTCGGTCTTTTGTGACTAATTCTTTGTCCTTTCTTTTATGAATATGTTCTTTGGGTTTCAAAACATGCGAAGAGTGAAGGGGTTCCATAGGAGTGCAGAGGCATTCAAGATTCTTCTTTCAATTGAATATTTGGGGGGGGTAAGTTGGCTTGTTGGTCGATTGTGCTATGTTTTTAGTATTGGGGTCTTAAGTCTTATTCTTGTAAACAATCCAATCTTATAGGTTTCATTGCTTAAGTAGATACTCGGCGAGGTCGTGAGATCGATTCTTAATCGGTGATCTAAAGGCATTAAGCTATTTTCATTTGTTCAATGCCTTGACGTGGTGAACTGTTCACTCGATTGCGCAGTCAGGTGTGTAACTATTTTTCGTAAATGATAAGCGGCTTAAAAGCCAAAAAGGGTGTGTAACTGTACACCAAATCTTTTACTGTCAAAACCAAAAGGTGTGTAGTCACACCCTTCTCTTTTGTGAATCAGAAAAAGCTGAAAAGTCGAAACCTCAGCATTTATGGCCCCACGAGTGTGCGATCGCTCATATGGTAAACCGATCCCACCAATCGTGGGCGATAGACTATAGAGGCCACCACGAGTGTTCTCGTACTCTTGGGCTGACATGGGCCTCTTTTGGCCGAAATCTATCGTGTGGGCCCAATGGGGCTCTTGGGCTCCACACGGATAAAATCCACGATAAGTGGCAAATACTGGACTGGGCTATGTAGTTCACATAGCCATGACTGAATTTGGGCTAAATGGGCCACACGAGCGTGTGGGACCACGTGGGTCGAAAATGGGCCTTGGGCCCATTTACACCATTATGACCATTTAGGTTATCTGTGTCGCTCAAGGCGACTGTAGACCTTCAGAGAGGTTGTTATCTACACCGAGACCCCAAAATAAGTAAAATGACCATAATACCCCCATAGGGTAAAATGACTATAATGCCCTTGTAAGGTAAAATAACCGTAATACCCCTATAAGGTAAAATGACCGTAATGCCCCTGTAGGGTAAAATGACCGTAATGCCCCTATAGGGTAAAATGACCGTAATGCCTTTGTAGGGCAAAATGACCATAATACCCCCAAAGGGTAAAATGACTATTTTGCCCTTCGAGGGTAAATGACTGATTTGTCTGTGATTTAAATTACTGATTTGGCTATGATTTAAACGACCAATTTGTCTGTGATTTGTATGACTGATTTTGAGCCTGGCATTTTGCATACACAACATACTACATGGGGTTGGGGTACTATTACGGAGGAAGATTACTGTACTATTGGGTCGCACGGGTCACACAAGACGACTGTAGACCCAATATCACACGGGTCACACAAGACGACTGTGGACTTGCTGATGGCTTCGTGTTGTGCATATTACCGCTATTGATGCCTTCGTACCACTCATATTATAACTACTGATATCTCTGTCGATCATATTACAATTACTAATAGCTTTGTACCGATCATAGTACAGCTACCAATGGCTCTGTGCCAGTCATATTACAGCTACTGATGGCTTTCTGTCGATCATACTACAGCTACCGATGGCTCTATGCCAATCATATTACAACTACTGACGGCTTTTTAGCCATCTTGTTTATAGCTTGTAGCTATCCTATTTATGGCTCTTAGCCATCTATATTCTTCGTAGCTCTCTTTGTGTTATTATTCTTGGCCTATATCTTTGCGATATTGGTGTCTTTGGTGGGTGGGTTAATTTTATCCCACATTGTGTGTTGGTTGGTACGGGTGGTGTGTTAGCTAGATTGGGGTGGGTTGCATATGTGCACCATACATTCATTATTATTGTGATGGGCTAGGCCCAATTAATTCTATTAAGGGTTGTGACCCAAATGGTATGGTTTTGGGCTTGGGCCCACATATACTCTAAATTGAACTGTATTGTTACTGTTAAAGGGCTCAGTTACCATAAGGGCGGATAATCACCTTATACCATACAGACTTAGCAGAGTACACCACAAGGGCCAAACGAAATACACCACAAGGGAAACTTTGTAACACCCCAAATCCGGCCCATTCGCCATGACCAGATCTGGTATGCTACGGGTTAAATGTTGAAAACTTTGCTTTGAAGGGTTTTGAAAATCTCAGTTTATCTAACCGAATAATCATTAGTTGTGATATTTTTGAAAGAAACTTTGACTATTGCGTTGAACGTGTTTGAAACTCCATTTTATTTCTTCTTATTATTAAGACTTTAAACACAAATTTATGAAATGTAACATTAACAAATATAACTTGATAACCTAAGCTACGGAGGCCTTATTACATAAATAACTCCCAAAATTAAAACTAAAAGGAAAACCAGAAATAGTTTATGAAAATAAAAACTTGATGGCCCCTCGAGTCCGCCTCGGCTCCCATGTCCACGATCTCTCGCTCATCCGAAAAGTTGGAAAAATAAAAGGTGAGTCACCAAGACTCGGTGTGCAAATCCAAAAACACATAAAAGCCTTGAGGCCTACAAACACATTATGGTCCTTGGCCCATACACAATGGCAACAGAATATCTACATGCAACATGGCCCATCCCAAACCTAAGAGTCCATCCTATACACACCAGCCCATACCAACCATCACACCGTGGGGATTTCTACAATCAACCCTCCATCCGCTACACACTATATCGACAGCTGTGTTGCCTATCATAAAGACCGATGACTATGTGACCTATGTGGCAAAGCCACCGATCGCTGTGCAACCTTAATAATATATTGTGGTATTTCGATAGCTATGCTGCTTGTCATAAATACCGATCACTGTGTGACCTATATGGCAAACCCACCGATCTCCATGCGACCTTCTTCCCCTTCGTCATATCAATCCCACCCCATGCATACATACATGAAAGAACAAATCAACATACTACCTAAAAAATCACAGTCTATCACATACTTCGATACACATAGAGAAGTTTCTATGATCACGCACTGCATCCCTTGCCTACCCTTCGAATACCACGACTTATCATCTGACCTTTTTCGGCTTTTAGCCCATAACATATACATAGTAAAGATTAACTAGTGTAATAGAGAACTACACACCTGATTACATTCAAGACGATACTTTTTATATCGACATTGTCGAGAGGCAATATCGATCGCTAATTGCCTAAGATTTTACTCTCGAAATAGGTCCACAACCCGGCGCCAATCTAAGCTAACACGACACTGCTCGTTTCTTAAACTTAGGGATTGGTTTTACAGATCCAATCCCCTCCTTCGCTTGATTGACATTTGATTCCATCAAAAGACTTTATCAGTTGCTACCAGCACAACATATGGTTGTTAATCCATAACATATGGTTAAGATTATAAACACGATGAACAAACCTAACGAAAATCTAAAGAAAACCCCTTACCTTGAAATCCCGAAAAGAGATTGAGACTCAGGGACTAGTAGTTTCTGGCTTTTAGATCTAAACGATCTACTTCGATTCTCGACGTCGCCCAACAAGAAAACATCAAACCATTAATCAAACGTCAACCTTACCAAGCCCATTAGCCTTTCGGCTTTAGCTTCCAAAAACTAAAAGAAAAGTGAAGAGAAGATGATCGGCACTTACCCTATCACAGAAGATTCGGCTACTCCTAGAAGATTTTGGCTTTTTGTGGAAATCAAAAAGAGAAGATGATTCAAAGAATCTATGGAGATTCGCTTTTAATGAAAAGATTAGGTGAAGAAAAAAGAATGGACACTAGGATCATTTGCCATGGTAGAAGAGAGTAAAGAGAAAGAATACTTAAGGGTTTCGCTTATAGAAGAAATCGAAAAAGGTGTAGAGAAAGGCTATGAGGTTTCGCTTTAGCAGAGAATGAAGAAGCAGATGGAACTTTAGGAGTTTTTGGCTTTTAGAGAAAGGAAACAACTAAGAGAAGAGAATGAGAATAAGGGTTTGACTTATAGAAGAAATCGAAAAAGGTGTAGAGAAGGCTATGAGGTTTCGGCTTTAGCAGAGAATGAAGAAGAAGATGGAACTTTAGGGTTTTTGGCTTTTTGAGAAAGGAAACAACTAAGAGAAGAATGAGAATAAATCTTTGAAATTAACAGTACCCCATTTTCTAATCAAATTTTAAACACACTAACCAAAAGCCGAATGCCTCTTTGAAAACTAAAACTAATTAATTAACAAGGGAAATTTTGCACCCCTTTAGCCTTATCAAAACCGATTTCCTCTTTCCCCAGATTTGAAATCCGCCACTCTGTGATCAATAGATAATTCCTAAACTTTCTCCTTATCCATATCCGATCATACCTTCACAAGTGGCCTAGATAACATCACCTCTTCCTCCTTTTTATATGCTACATTATCCACATTATCCACTCACATAAATCCCCTATTTTTAAACCTCATTCTTAGTCCCACTATACCCATTTAAATGCCAAAATTAACTACATTTAATTAAAAATTGGGCTTCATGCAACTTGAATTTGTGCCTCCTCTGATTGGCCACTTTCTCTTCTTTAAGTGGCGCCACTTTCACACTGGGCCCCAAGCCCCATTTTGTATCTTAAAACACAGATAACATCTTTTAAGCCCTATCTTATCCGGCTTTCCACTAGAGCGTCCAAACAGAAAATTTGATTAAAGCCTCGACCCAACCCTGAGCCCATTCTGGACCCCTAACACTCACATTAAACTTAATCACACATTAACGCAAAGGCCCATGAATTTAGGATGTTACAAACTTATAGGATCACATGTTTACTATCTAGGCAGACTTTCACATAAGGTGTCATAAGTTTCTTCCTCATGAAATTTTATAACCCCAAACCTAACCGAGATAGACCAGCCCAAATTCAAAGCATTATATTAGCCACCGAAGCGACTCTCTAGCTAACGACCACCCAATGTACACCCCAACCTTATAACAACTCATTTATGACTAATTAACTATCATTTATTAATGCATAAGCAATTTTTGAACCATTTTAAAACTTTTCTAAGTATTGAAACTTAAGGGTATTTTGGTCATTTTACCACCTAAGGTTAAACTATCTCGATTTTATTTCTAAATAGCTACCAACCTTATTTTAGTCAAATTATACAAGCCCTAAAAATTTCAGCTTAATTAGAGTACATTTACTATGTTAAATTCAAGTTTTATTATTAGGGGCTGAATTGTAACTTTTACAAACTTTTAGTACATTTTCCAAATTAAAAATAAAGAGTGTTTATACCAAATATTAATAGTTACAAGTCTAACACTAAAATATTACCAAGTTTCCCTATCATTAAAGGCTTCAATTAATCTAATCAAGTTTAGGACTAAATTATAAATTAAGCAAATTAGAATACTAGATTACAAAACCAAAAAAAACCCTCAAAAACCCACACACCTGTGTGAAAAGACACATGCCTGTGTGCAAACCACTACATCTATTTTGTTAAAAGTTCGTTTTAATTACCAGATTTTAAATAGTTTACTTACCCATTAAACTTGAAATAGCTACAATTAATTACCATAAACATCCACACATCTCCAATTTAATTTATTTACAACAAATACACAACAATTAATCAAAATTTAACACCCAATTATACACTTAGCAGGCACCAATTAATTCACACAAGTTACATACCTTATTTGCTAGCAATCGACTCCATGGTAAGCTTCAATTAAACATTGTTAGTATAAAATACATGCTTCATGCATCGTGTTATCAACCACTATACGAACACTCATCAACATACCATAAATCAAACATCAATTAGACATAAAATCATGTATTAAAGTAATTATAAAATCACCAAAATTAAAGTCCAAAATTTAATGTAACATCCTAAATTAGGGGTTGTTTGTAATTTAATTATTTTCCCATGTGTGTGCTTGAAGAAATGAATTCTATGTTTGCTAGACATGTTTTAGGGTCTAGTCATAACCCCAAACTAGGTCGGATTTAGAACTAAAAATTTCTTTTTAAGTGCTTAAAAGAAGGGAGCTAGGTGAGATTAGGGTTAAGAAAAATTTTGGAAGGAACATGACACAAGGATGTAATTGGCATGATTGGCTTGGTGCGTCAAAGGGAGTTTCCAAGGGGGAGAGGTTCGAGTCGTGGGAGTTACAAGGGGGGAAGTGTTTTGTTTTTGGGCTTTTTGGGGCGGTTAAGAAAAGGGGCTAAAGTAGGAAGGCTTTAAAAATTAAAAGGTGAGGTTTAAGAGCATGAAAGTCAAGGTGGTAGAGTGGTATAGGGCGTTGTAAGAAATCATGACAAGTGAGGTCCTATGTTTGAACCAAGGGAGCAGCAGTTTGGCATTTTATTTTTTTGCAAACTGGCGTGCATGGAAAGGGAGTTGATGGCTGCATGTAGGACTCTTATTATGATAAGGATAAACCTTGTTTCTCCTTTACATTTTCTTTGGAAGGGTAGTTTTAGTAGTTTATTTGCTTTTAAATTGTATGAAGAGTGGCTAGGAGATAAAGATTAATGATAAATGTTGTTTTCTTGGGTGATAATTAAAGGGTGGAAATTATCACCAAAGGGAAGGTGATGGCGATTTGGGACACCTTAGGGCCATTCACTTTCGGTTTATCACCTAGAGAGAGGGCGAAATTCATTTAGCAAGTTTCTCCTCTATTTACATTTGGTTGTTGGCCGAATTCTCCTAGCCTCTCCTACAAAATTCTTTAAAAATTCTCTTCTTCTTTTTCTCTATTAGCCGAACCTCTTCCACTCTCTTACCGAAATCTTTTCTTCTCCTATTAAGATCTACTTGGCTGAATCCCCCTTAAAGAAAGATGTTGTTTCACTCTAGCATTCGGTTCTTTTCTCCTCCTTGAAGGTAGCGAACCCCTAACAACACCAAGTGGTGCTTACTTGTGGTGTTTAGGGGCCTAAATAGTCATTAAGGTAAGGGGTAATAACCTCTTTTAGGTTCAAGATTATGGCCGAATGGCTTATGACTCTTATTAATGTGATTAAACCGATTGTGGGAGGCCATAGCCGATTAAAGGAAGCTTCGGAATTGATTTTCAAGGTAAGGCTTATACATCATTCGCCAAGGGCCATTTGTTAAAAGTTTATGTTTAAATGTCAAACTAATATGTTCCATATAAGGATCTCAACGATTTCAAAAATAAGTGCCGTTTCGGGATTTGGTAGGAGACCAAATCGGCAACCAAGGTGAGTGGTATTTGAGTACATTGTATCCTTCGGGATTACTTGGTTTTGCCGAATAGGCCTATGACACTAATCTTGTTGTTGGCCGAATATAGGGTCAAAGGATCTATCACAGTAGATCGGATCTTCGGGATCTAGGAATTTCGTTAGTAACAGGTGTGTAAAACTCATTACACACTTTATTAATTAACATT
Organism: Gossypium rotundifolium; assembly: GCA_025506655.1. Taxonomy (NCBI): domain Eukaryota; kingdom Viridiplantae; phylum Streptophyta; class Magnoliopsida; order Malvales; family Malvaceae; genus Gossypium; species Gossypium rotundifolium. The sequence goes on along the minus strand of CP106729.1, from coordinate 134,268,108 downwards.
GCCATATTATTGCCTTTCTATCTTTTGGTAGTGATTGGCTTGTGGGCATAAGATTGGATTCCGGGTAAGTCCCCTATTTCGTGATTTATGATGTATGTTTGAGTATGCCATCACATGCTGTTAAATGTTATGCTATACATAAATGCATGATATATGATAATTGTTATGTAAGCATGATGATGGTGGGATTGATGAGAGGAGGGGGATGACTTTTATGGACTGTCACCGGTGGTTTTGACCACAAGATGGGTTGGCCCCATCGCATTAATTGTGACTTGGTCACCGTGGTTTTGACCACACTATTGTTAAATTGTGACTAAGTCCCGTGGTTTGGTACCACCAATGGTTTTGACCACATTATGATATTTGTGACCTATGGTCATCAGTCGTTTTAACCACATGATGGGTTGGCCCCATCATTTGATTTGTGACTCTCGTCACGATGGTTTTGACCACTAGTGGTTTTGACCACACGGGTAGTAAAGGAGTATGGATGGTTAGTTGGGTTGCATGTTGCATGTTATTAATGATTTGTGTATGAGTTACATTTCCGGTGGGGATTTACACACCGAGTCTTGGTGACTCACCCTTCCCATACTATTTTGAGATGAGTAGATCATGGAGATGGAGCCGGGGAGGACTCGAGGACCATGCTTGTTTCTCGATTTGGAACCTTATTTAAATGGGTTTTAGTTCATTTATTTTCTAAGTCTTTTTATTTTGGGTTGTAATAAGGCCGCTAATTATTATTTGGATGTTTATTTTATTGTTTTATTTTTCTTATGTTATATTACAAATGAAATTTATAAATGTTAAGTGAACCAGGTTAAAAGTAACTTTTTTTCAAACTTAATTACTTCTACGGGTTTTCAAAGATGCTACCATCGGGTAACAAAAATACACCAAGTCAACTATAACCTTGACAAATTTTAAAATCTACATGATCAAACGTTTTCAAAGGGTTTAACAACACAACCATGTTTAAAAAAAATAATCCCAACTAAGTTTTATCAAACCCTGTTTTAATACCTTAGCCACATTTTAACAAGTTTTCACCAGACACTCAAAATGATTCAAATTATTTTACTCCGTGACATACCAGATCCGGTCAGGACTCATGGGCCGGGTTTGGGGTGTTACATTTTTGGTATCAGAGCCAAGTTCAAAACTCAGTTGTGGGGGCCCAAGGCCCAAAATGTTTTGTTTTTGTTAGTAGGCCTTATTAGAATGTTTTGGGAAATTGTTTATGGCTTGAACAGCATGGCACCGAGTCTCCGGCACCAATCCGCCCAGGTAAGTAATTCTATCTATTTTTGGTGAATCTTTGATGGGGGTAGAAGGGTAAATGGTGAACGTAGAATATTAGAATAGGAATTGTTGAACCCTAGGGCTAGCATACCCCAACAAACCATGCATAAGATTTAATAATTCCCTAAACAACCCTGTGAGTTGTCACTGAGCAAGGGATGTGGCAATCGTTATACGCATGTCTAGGATTGGATTCTTGGGAGCCTCGGTATTTAAGCAATTCTAGTGACTCACCTCCTACTCACGTGAATCCTACCTTGTGCGTAGTGACGGTTCATCCTAATGAGACGACACACTCACAAAGCTAAACTTGATAACTAAAACCCGAAAGGGACTAGCCGTTTTGTTTTTTTGAAGCAATTAAAACCTAGGTTTTGAAAAAAAAAGAAAAAAAAGAATGACCAGAATACCCCTCAATTTGAAAAATGACCAAAAATACCCCTGGTTTGTAAACTACCAAAATACCCTCCGTAAGAAAAATTTCCCAATAGAAAATTTTCAAAATATCCTTCTTTTGTGAAATCAATTAGAACCAAATTTTGGAAATCATGTTATGGGAAAAAATTACTAAACCCTTAGAGGTAGAATTACAAAATTATCCGTAACCAACAAAATTACCGAATGACCCTGATTTTCAAATTTTGCAACATCATCAACTTGGAAAATGCAATTCTCAAAGAACCATCAAAGTTTTACAACTTTTGAAATATCCCGATTTATTAAATTTTATAAATTCACCCTAATTTGTGAAAATTACCGAAATACCCCTGAGGTCCAAAATTACTGAAATACCCCTGGATTTCAAAATTTTTCAAAACACCTCAGGAATTTTAAAGCTCCAAAATACTTTCTAACAAAATCATCCGAGAACTTTTATTTTTGAAAAATTACAAAAATACCCCTGTAGGACAAATTACGAAAATACCCTCGGGTAGTGGAAAAACAATCACAATGAAAACTACAACATCTCTTTGAATGAATGAATGGAAAACTGTGTGCATGTATGATTACGAAAGAACCACTCCTAAAACTCTTATCATAAAATTTCTTCGCAGATAATCAAGTGAAACAAGGTACTAATGCATAAAACTCTTAAACAGATAAACGCAAACAAGAATAATGAGTACAAGAGGTCGTGGACGTCCGTCGCGTGGTCGCGGTAGAGGTAGGATGACCTTGTCGGAGCCAGCAGGGTCTGGTCATGGGTCTGGAAATGAGATGTCGAATCTGCCGGCGGCGAAAACTGAATTTCAAGATCAAACCGGTGGTAATGATGTAGTATCTCAAGCTGAATTACGAGTATTGGAGCGAGTTGCCAAAACAGGCGCAGGTGCAGGAGCCCGTAAATTCATGGTTGAATGACTCCGGGATAACGGAGCAGAGGTGTTTAAAGGAGTTTCCGGAGTGGCACCCAGTGCGGCGGAATATTGGTTAGAATCTACTGAAAGGATTATGGGTTACCTGGATTTCACAGCTGAGGAGAAGTTCAAGGGTATCATCTCTCTGCTTCGGGATGAGTCATACCAGTGGTGGCTCACTGTGAGAGATGGAACGATGGCGGAGGATCTCACGTGGGAATTCTTTAAGGCCGCTTACCAAAAGAAATATATCGGAACTAGTTACGTGGATGCTTGTGAAGGCTTTCTTGAACCTGGTTCAAGGTAATAAGAACGATGGCGAGTATGAGGTCAATTCCTCCAGTTGAGTAGGTATGCTCGTGGTATTGTGGTACCGAGCATGAACGCTGTGTTAGATTCGAGGATGGGCTGAGAGACGAGCTGAGGATGATGATAGCTCCACAACAGGAACGAGAGTTTGCTGTCCTAGTAGAGAAATCGAAGGTTGCTGAAGGGGTAAGATAGTCGGTTAGACGAAATCAAGATAGGAATTGGAATAAAAGGAGCACGGGACCTTCAAGGTTCTCTGGCAATCAGCAGAAGAGGACAAGGTTTGGTGGGTCGGATCAAGCTGCTAGGCCTGCTGCTGCTAATCCTCAATGGCCGCTACGGTGTGCTCGGTGTGGCAAGTCTCACACGGGGGAGTGTTGGAATGGTAACTGGGGATACTTTGAATGTGGGTCCATGGAGCATCGAGTTAGAGATTGTCTGAAAAAGGCAGCTAGGCTGAGATCAGAGGGTCAGGAACGTGCACCGAATAGGAGGGATAACCAACAGCCACAGAGGGGTCGTGGTGCAGGAAGAGGAGGTAATGGTGCTGGCAGAGGTCGTGGGGCACCGAGGGGAGGTACCGATGGTACTGAGGCTAGGCAACCTGGTCTAGTCTATGTCGCGAGGCGTCAAAAGGAGGGCGACGCACCGGACGTCATAACCGGTATGTTCTTGATCTTTGGTGTACCCTATAGTACCTTGATTGACATTGGCTCAACCCATTCATACATTGCTAGTAGCATAGTGGAAACTCTTCATTTAGACTCTGAGCTTACTTCAGGAAGATGACTGTATTAAGCCCCTAGGTCACTCTGTAGAAGTAAGTAAACTCTATAGGAACGTACCCTAGAACTCCAAGGGTCGTGTTCTTGGTCGATTTGATGGAACTACCGGTTTGGGAGTTCGATTTAATCTTCGGGATGGATTGGCTAGTAAAGTATCGAGGCTAGCTCGGATTGCAATGACTAAGCGCATGGTAATAAAGACCGTGGAAGGTGATGAGGTGGTGATGATAGGTAAAAGGAGAGATTACTGCCTAACTGGTTTCGCGTTGAAGGCGGAAAAGATGGTTAGGAAGGGTTGTGAAGCTTATGTGGTGCATATCATCTTTGTGGAAGCTAAGGATGTTGCTGTGAGAGATGTCCGGACTGTAAGGGACTATGTTGATGTGTTTCCAAAGGAACTTCCAGGTCTACCTCCGGACCGTGAGGTTGAATTTGGTATAGATTTGTTACCCAAAACTGCGCCAGTATCTATAGCTCCGTATAGGATGGCAATCAAAGAATTGGTAGAGTTGAAGGCACTGATTAGAATTATTGGATGAGGGTTTATCCGACCAAGTGTATCGCCTTGGGGAGCTCCAGTGCTTTTTGTCAAGAAGAAGGATGGGACAATGAAGATGTGTATAGACTATCGGCAATGAACAAGTTGACAATAAAGAACCGTATCCTTTGCCTCAGATTGACGATCTATTCGATCAACTCAAAGGGCGCGGTGTTCTCTAAGATTGACCTTAGGTCAGGGTACCATCAGCTTAAGGTGAAGGAGGCTGATGTCCATAAGACGGCATTCCGTACTCGGTATGGGCACTACGAGTTTCTAGTAATGCCTTTTGGTTTGACGAATGCACCGCAAAGATTTATGGACATGATGAACCGGGTTTTCCAACCCTATTTGGATCGGTTTGTCGTTGTCTTCATAGACGACATTCGGTGTACTCGAGGTCTGAGGAGGAGCATGACGACATCTTCGTGTGGTTCTGCAAGTTCTAAGGGAGAAACAGTTGTACGCCAAATTCAGCAAGTGTGAGTTTTGGCTCAAGGAGGTAACTTTTCTAGGGCATGTAGTTTCAATGAGGCATCGTGGTGGATCCCCGTAAGATTGAGGCGATAGAGTGGAAGCCACCCAAGTCTTATGTAAATTGAGTTTTCTAGGGTTGGCGAGGATATTATAGGAGATTCATGGAAAATTTCTCCTTAATCCCAAAGACTGCTGACTAAGCCGAGGAAAGGAGTTCCGCTTGTGTGGTCTCGAGAAGCAAGAAGAGAGTTTCGATAAGTCAAGAGGATCTTGACAAGCACTAGTCTTAATTCAGCCTGAGGCAGGAAAGGAGTTCACTGTGTATTGCAATGCATCGCATACTGGTTTAAGGTGTGTGCTGATACAAGAAGGGAAGGTGGTCACTTATGCGTCACGGCAATTGAGGCCTCACGAATCTAACTACCCGACACATGACTTGGAATTGGTCATTGTGGTATTTGCCTTGAAAATCAAGGCACTATCTATATGGGGAGAAGTCGATGAGTGTATACTGAGATCACAAAATCAAGTACCTCCTAACTCGTAAAGATTTAAATCGAGGCAAGGAGGTGGATTGGGTTGTTGAAAGACTACAACGCTCAATCGAATACCATCCGGGAAGGCTAATGTGGTAGCCGATGCATTGAGCCGAAGGTGGAAGCGGATTTCTGAGCAATGTTTGCTCATCTAAGTCTCTATGAGGATGGGAGCCTTTTGGTGGAATTGCAAGCAAGCCGCCTTGGATTAATGAGGTCAAAGAAAGGCAGATGACTGATGAAGCTTTGAATACTCGAAGGTTGCAAGTACAGAATGGTGAGGCCGAAGGTTTCAGCTTGGGTAGTAATGGAGTGTTGTACTTTCAGGGGAGAGTATGCATGCCTAAGGATGATGAGTTGAGGTAGCGAATCCTTAAAGAAGCTCATAGCAGTGCGTACGCTATGCCCCCGGGAAGCAGCAAGATGTATCGAGATTTAAGGGAGCAGTTTTGGTGGCTGGGTCTTAAGTAGGAAGTAACCGAGTTAGTGGGCAAGTGTCTGACATGCCAGCAAGTTAAGGCTGAGCATCAATTGCCATCGTGGTGCATATACTGTAAGAAAGATCCTACAGTGGAAATGGGAGGAGATTACTATGGATTTCGTAAGTGGGCTTCCCCTTACGCCCAGTAAGAAAGACGCTGTTTGGGTGATAGTAGACCGGTTGACTAAGTCGGCCCATTTCATACCGGTAAGGGTTGACTACTCACTTTAAAGGTTAGCCAAGTTGTATATCGCAGAGATAGTACGGTTGCATGGAGTACCTGTGTCCATTATCTCAGATCGGGATCCTCGGTTCACGTCGAGATTCTGGAAGGCTTTACATTAGGAGTTAGGCACGAGGTTGAATTTCAAAGACGACTTTTCATCCGCAAACTGATGGACAATCTGAGAGGGTGATCCAAGTGTTGGAAGACATGTTGAGGGGTGTGTTTTGACTTCCGTGGTAGTTGGGAGGAGTACCTACCTTTGGCGAGTTCGCTTATAACAATAGTTATCAGTTTAGTATTCGATGGCACCGTATGAGGCACTGTATGGTCAGAAATGCCGTACTCCTACATGTTGGACGGAACTAGGAGAGTGTCAGATGTTGGGTCCAGAGTTAGTGGCAGAGACGGAGGATAAGGTTAGAGTAATTCAGGCTCGTCTTAAGGAGGCATCAGATAGGCAGAAATCCTACGCCGATCTTAAGCGCAGAGATGTTGAGTATGTAGTGGGTGATAAGGTCTTCTTGAAGGTATCACCTTGGAAGAAGGTGCTGAGGTTTGGCCGGAAGGGCAAGCTAAGCCCTAGATTCATCGGACCATACACAGTGTTGAAACGCGTGGGACCGGTAGCTTACGAGCTTGAGTTGCCAGCAGAATTGAGCCAGATCCATGATGTCTTCCATGTTTCGATGCTGAGGCGCTATCGATCGGATCCATCACATGTAGTGCCAGTTGCGAAAATTGAAGTGAACTCAGACTTATCTTTCGAGGAGGAGCCAGTACAAATCTTGGATCGAGATGTCAAGGTTTTGAGGAGGAAGTCAGTGCCTTTGGTAAAGGTGTTATGGCGAAACCATGGTACGGAGGAGGCCACATGGGAACCCGAGGACGTGATGCAGGAGCAATACCTCCAACTCTTCTGATCCAGGTAATTTCGAGGCCGAAATTCTTTTTAAGGGGGGTAGAACTGTAACATCCTAAATTAGGGGTTGTTTGTAATTTAATTATTTTCCCATGTATGTGCTTGAAGAAATGAATTCTATGTTTGCTAGACATGTTTTAGGGTCTAGTCATAACCCCGAGCTAGGTCGGATTTAGAACTAAAAATTTCTTTTTAAGTGCTTAAAAGAAGGGAGCTAGGTGAGATAGGGGTTAAGAAAAATTTTGGAAGGAACATGACACAAGGATGTAATTGGCATGATTGGCTTGGTGCGCCAAAGGAGTTTCCAAGGGGAGAGGTTCGAGTCGTGGGAGTTACAAGGGGAAGTGTTTTGTTTTGGGCTTTTTGGGCGGTTAAGAAAAGGGCTAAAGTAGGAAGGCTTTAAAATTAAAAGGTGAGGTTTAAGAGCATGAAAGTCAAGGTGGTAGAGTGGTATGGAGCGCGGTTTGGCATTTTATTTTTTGCAAATGGCGTGCATGGAAAGGAGTTGATGGTCGCATGTAGGACTCTTATTATGATAAGGATAAACCTTGTTTCTCCTTTACATTTTCTATTTGGAAGGGTAGTTGTTAGTAGTTTATTTGCTTTTAAATTGTATGAAGAGTGGCTAGGAGATAAAGATTAAAGATAAATGTTGTTTTCTTGGGTGATAATTAAAGGGTGGAAATTATCACCAAAAGGGAAGGTGATGGCCAGATTTGGGACACCTTAGGGGCCATTCACTTTCGGTTTTATCACCTAGAGAGAGGGGCCGAAATTCATTTAGCAAGTTTCTCTTCTTTTTACATTTGGTTGCTGGCCGAATTCTCCCTAGCCTCTCCTACAAAATTCTTCAAAAATTCTCTTCTTCTTTTTCTCTATTAGCCGAACCTCTTCCACTCTTTTACCGAAATCTTTTCTTCTCCTATTAAAATCCTCTTGGCCGAATCCCCCTTAAAGAAAGGTGCTGTTTCACTCTAGCATTCGATTCTTTTCTCCTCCTTGAAGGTAGCAACCCCTAACAACACCAAGTGGTGCCGACTTGTGGTGTTTAGGGCCTAAATAGTCATTAAGGTAAGGGTAATAACCTCTTTTAGGTTCAAGATTATGGCGAATGGCCTATGACTCTTATTAATGTGATTAAACCGATTGTAGGAGGCCATAGCCGATTGAAGGAAGCCAGAATTGATTTTTCAAGGTAAGGCTTATACATCATTCGCCAAGGGCCATTTGTTAAAAAGTTTATGTTTAAATGTCAAACTAATATGTGCCATATAAGGATCTCAACGATTTCGTGAATAAGTGCCGTTTAGGGATTTGGTAGGAGACCAAATCGGCAACCAAGATGAGTGGTATTTCGAATACATCGTATCCTTCGGGATTACTTGGTTTTGTCGAATAGGCCTATGACACTAATCTTGTTGTTGGCCGAATATAGGGTCAAAGGATCTAGCACAATAGATCGAATCTTCGAGATCTAGGAATTTCATTAGTAACAGGTGTGTAAAACTCTTTACACACTTTATTAATTAACATTGCCATATTATTGCCTTTCTATCTTTTGGTAGTGATTTGCTTGTGGGCATAAGATTGGATTCCGGGTAAGTCCCCTATTTCGTGATTTATGATGTATGTTTGAGTATGCCATCACATGCTGTTAAATGTTATGCTACACATAAATGCATGATATATGATAATTGTTATGTAAGCATGATGATAGTGGGATTGATGAGAGGAGGGGGATGACTTTTATGGACTGTCACCAGTGGTTTTGACCACAAGATGGGTTGGCCCCATCAGATTAATTGTGACTTTGGTCACCAGTGGTTTTGACCACACTGTTGTTAAATTGTGACTAAGCCTGGTTTGGTACCACCAAGTGGTTTTGACCACATTATGATATTTGTGACCTATGGTCATCGATGGTTTTGACCACACGATGGGTTGGCCCCATCATTTGATTTGTGACTCTCGTCACCAGTGGTTTTGACCACCAGTGGTTTTGACCACACGGGGTAGTAAAGGAGTATGGATGGTTAGTTGGGTTGCATGTTGCATGTTATTAATGATTTGTGTATGAGTTACATTTCCGGGTGGGGGATTTACACACTGAGTCTTGGTGACTCACCCATTCCCATACTATTTTGCAGATGAGTAGATCACGGAGATGGAGCCGGGGAGGACTCAAGGCGGCCATGCTTGTTTCTCAAATTTGGAACCTTATTTAAATCAGTTTTAGTTCATTTATGTTCTAAGTCTTTTTATTTTGGGTTGTAATAAGGCCGCTAATTATTATTTGGATGTTTATTTTATTGTTTTCTTTTTCTTATGTTATATTACAAATGAAATTTATAAATGTTAAGTGAACCGGTTAAAAGTAACTTTTTTTCAAACTTAATAACTTCTACGGGTTTTCAAAGATGTTACCATCGGGTAACAAAAATACACCAAGTCAACTATAACCTTGACAAATTTTAAAATCTACATGATCAAACGTTTTCAAAGGGTTTAACAACACAACCATGTTTAAAAAAAATAATCCCAACTGAGTTTTATCAAACCCTGTTTTAATACCTTAGCCACATTTTAACAAGTTTTCACCAAACACTCAAAATGATTCAAATTATTTTACCCCGTGACATACCAGATCCGATCAGGACTCATGGGCCGGGTTTGGGGTGTTACATTTAATGTCCAATGTCCATCACAAGTAAAATAGTACTAGTCCCAAAAGCATCACAATGCCCCTTTATAGTCTCTAAAGTAAATTTCTTAAGCCACTACCGAGCCTTATTCTTGGATCGCCCTTGCACTAGCTTCTCGACTCCTTATGCCCAGAAGTTCTCTACATGAAATGTGAAAGTGTGAGCTTAAAAAGATCATTGAATGATAGTAAAAACATCAAGTAATTTGCACCAAACCATGCATAAATCAAAGCAATTAACCAATAAATTTTCAGTAACAACATGTTAACATTTCACCATAACATCACAAGCTATTTCAAGAATTAAGAATCAATTTTTCCATGGCATGTAAAATAATCTTTTGACACATAAACATTAAATTATATTGGCACAATCAATCAATTATATTGGCATAATACATCTATGCCAATAAGTAAACGCGTGATCATACATTAGATAAACAGATCTCTAAACTCCCACAAATCAAATGCAATCCTCTGAAATGAGGGGTCAAAACCACACATTCCTTTATAGAGCCTCAAATAACCCGATGAGTGGAGACTCAAGCTCAACACTCTCTTATCTACTCCAAACAAATCAGTCCACCAAGAGCCATATACTCATAATATCACAAATAATGGTGAGTACTCACAAATCTTATGGCACGCCAACTATATCTAATGGATCCACCATGCAATGTTGCCAATATAATCATACATACAAGGCATAAAATCTATTGTTTAATCACTTAATTTAGCATGTTAAAATGCAAGTAAAAGCATGTTGCTAAACAATTTTAACATCAATAAAATTAAGCATAGAAAATATCATTTTCCCAATATTCATATACCAATTAGAACACCTTTATCAAATGTTAAATAAATCAGCAATTCATGCTCCAAATATCAATTTATTCCATACAATTTAATCATGCTAAAAGCATAATACACAACTTACCAAACTAGTAGCCATTTTGCTCTTTTATAAAATAAAACCTATTTTTGCAAATCCAACCATCCAATATGTAAATAAGTTATTAATAACACCAATTAAACCTTTAATTTTAATACATAATCAAGAAAATTTACCAAATTACCCTTAATATCACTCACCTCCACACTTAGCTCTTTGAGCAAAAATATGTTCAAACAAGCAAGTTTGAGCTTCAATTATGATTTGCACATTCCTCCTCTTGATGTGGAGATTTAACAAAGACAAATTAATCATTACAAACTAACAATAGCAATAAGAAACACAAATTTTGATAAAGTATACAAATCTAAATCATTACTCTAAACTACCTTACCGATGTAACAGCCCGATTCTGACCCTAATCAAAATAGTGGTTTCGGAACCACAATCCAAGACAATAGAATATTTTTATATTATATTTGGTGTCTATGATCTATGAGTGAGCATGTGCAAAAATTTCGTGAATTAATTTGCCCGTTTGTGTGTTTAATTTAAGAAAAATGACTAAATCGCATAAGTGGTAAAAGTAGTCTTTTATTTAATTGAGTGGTTTAATTGATTTGTCTTCTTTTATATGTGGACTTAGGTTTTAAATTAACCAATTATCATGTTAGTGGATGGCATTTGGCTTTAATTTTATATTAATATGTCTTTATATACATAAAATATAAGTTCAAATGTTATATTATAATAAGTTAATAATATTAAAATAAAGAAACATGTTTTTCTTCATCATTTTTATTTCTTCATCACCGAAACTAAAGAAGAAAGAAAGAACTTAAGCTCTCAAAACATTCGGCCCCTTGCATGCTTAATTAAGGTATGTAATTGAGTTCGATTTTTGAAAATTTTTACGTTTTTTATATCGTTGCTTCGAATACATCCGACCCATGTTAGAATTTCTAACTTTGATGCATGTGTGGTGTTCGGCCATTGATGAAAACTTGTGTTTTGTGATGTTTGGTGATTATATATTAAAGATATGTTTTAGATTAACATGTTTTATATTTAAAATTTTGATGATTTTGAGTAATTAGGACTAAATTGTGAAATTTGTAAATTGAAGGGTCAAAATGTGAAATAAATGGATTGTATGGACTTGTATGGACATGAGTAAGATTCGGCCTTAAAGGAGTATATTCAAATTTTTCATATTTTGTGTTTTATGCAATAGGGACTAAATTGTAAAAATTACAAATGATAGGGTAAAAGTGTAAATTTGCTAGATTATGTGTTTTTGGACTAAATTGAATGAAAATATGTTGAATAAGTTTAATTTGAAATTTATTAGATCAAGAACAAAAAGGATCGAGATTGGATCGGGGAAAGGAAAAGATAATCGAATAGTTGGAAAACAAAGTTCGCCGATACTCGAGGTATGTTTTTAAGTAATTGGGTTGAATTGAAGTTTAATATATATTAAGGTGCATATGTTAAATAGAAGTAAGCATGTTAAATTACTTAATACCGAATGTGACATTGAATAATTTATGTGCTAGCCGAATATAAGGTTGGTATTTATATAAGCTTTGATTTATTTGACTTGAATGATTATATATAGTTTGAGAGATAGTTAAATGTGGAATTTTAATGGGTGATGATTGTATTGATTAGGTGAGTATACATGTTTATTAACTATGGTCAAATGTGATGGTGTTTTATAGGAAGAATGGGTTGGCTCAAACATATAAATATATGGGTGTTTATATGTTTTACATGTAATTATATATGCCTATATGAATGAGGAGGAGATTGGGTTAATGAGCACTATGTGTGCGAACTTATATACTGAGCACTAAGTATGCGAAATCGATCATTTGGCACTAAGTGTGCGGAATATAATGTAATGGCACTAAGTGTGCGATACATTACACGAAATTTGTAGTATGTGTGCGCTTTATCAAAGTAACGGCACAAAGTGTGCGATACGTTACATGGTTTTGCACTAAGTGTACGGGTGCTGATTCTTTAAGGATATCAGCTAGTGAATTGTGATAAATAAAATGAAATAAACAGGTATGAGATTCATGATAGTTGGATAATTTACTATTAATGAGGTAAGTTATACTTGCATGTGAAACCAAGGAGAATGAGAGGTGGTTATTAGTTTTGAGTTCATTTTGATATGGAATAATGATACATAGTTTAAAATGAAAACTAATAAAGGTATGCATGAGTATTTAATTTTGAGACTACCAAATACGATAGTTAATGAATGGTGATATGATCTATACTTATGTTTATGAGTTTTGTAGATGATCATGTTAATTTGATTTAAATTATATAAAATCAAATTGTATACTTTACCATTGCTTATAACTTACTAAGCTACATTAGCTTACTGTGTTTGTGCATTTGACTATTTTATAGATTTTGAAGTCTAAGTTAGAACTCGGGGATCATCGTCAAAGTCAATCACACTATCAACTATCTTTGGTACTGATGTGATGCTGTTCGCATCATGGTTCGACTCCATCCGATGCCATCGAAGTGGCCTAAGCTCGAGGGGCCAAAGTGCAAAATGAAACTGATTCCAGCTATTTGAACCGATCCGGCTAAATTGAGCTCTTTATTTAATTTTCATCTTTGCATTTAGTTTGCATTTAAAATACTTGCATTTAAGCATCTTAGTTCAATAAATGGTTGTTGGTCATTAATTTAACTCAACTTAGTTTAATTAATTGAGTTCTTTTAGTGAATTTAATAGTTGTGTCTTTAATTAATCTAGTTACTAGGTTAATTTATTGATGCATGAGTTAAGTTCATTTAATGATGCTTTATTTAATTAAGTTAGTTCTTTGGAATAAATAAAGTTTAAGTGTTAGTTCATTTATTTAAGTCTAGTTGCTAGAATAAATGAAGTTTAAGTGTTAGTTCATTTATTTAAGTCTAGTTGCTAGAATAAATGAAGCTTAAGTGTTAGTTCATTTAATTAAGTTAGTTGTTAATTTGTTTTAAGTTTAATAATTGCATTAATTTTTCGATTACATGTGATAATTGCGAAGACTTTTCATCTTACAACCATTATTTCTAAAGGTCATTATGCATTCATTGAAGAGTTACTCACATTGAAGAAGGAAGTTATATGGATAGAATTCCAAAGGTTGAGACCCTTCATTTGGTTAGTGACTTTTCGGTTGATCATGGAGAACTCAAAGGATTTTGACAAACAATTTAATTCAAGAGTTACTCACATTGAAGATGGAAGTTACATGGCTAGAATTCCAAAGGTTGAGACTCTTCATTTGGTTGGTGACTTTTCAGTTGATCATGGAAGAACTCAAGGGACATATTTTAAAAGCATTCATGATGGATATTTAAGCCTTTAAAAACACCATTAGTTGCTAGAAACTTTTTGGCTAGCCAAAGGCAACTCAAATGACATTTTAAAGCATTCAAATTCATTTAATCATCTCATTAGAAGTCATAAAGTTGTTGTTATTTGGTGGAGGAATTCAAGAGTTTTAGATTTTATTTCACCATTTAATTGCATATTAAAGTTGAATTCATTTGTCTCTTCAGCTAACCACATGTAAGCACTATATATACCTGTTATTACTTTGTAAAAGGGAGAATTTGGAAGACTTTGGAATTTTGAATATAATTTATGAACTTTTGTTCATTGAGTGAGATTATTCTCCTCTCTATCTTTCATATGAGTTTCGATTTTGACTTATCAAGTTTTCTTACTTGTGGTGTCAATCGTTCTCTTCCATCGACTTATACCATAGGTTCTTATCTTTATAGATAACGGGTCTTGGTCCATCATCGACTACCATTTTTCCATCTTAAACAAATATAGAACCCGGGGTGACACTTTATTAGTGTTGAATCAATTCTTTGTTTAAGTTCTTTCATCCATTTCCATCAACTATCACCTATCATTTATCTAAACCATCACTTATCCATCTATCCAATTCCATTACCATTAGCCTATCATTGTTTGTTCAACCTTAAACCGAATCCCATTTTCTTTCCCTTTATCTTAAACTGAACCTATCCTATTAATTATCCAAATCAACTCTTTCATTTAAACACCTCCATTCCTAACTTAAACCCACCTTCTAAACAAATTTACCTAAAGCTTTCGCAAACTCATCCATATTCTTCTGATTATTTTTGAAGATTTGATTCCTCCTCGTAGACGATTGGGCAATTCACATACGACTTGACTCACCCCGAGGCGGATCGTATTAGGTACCCTCTTTATAAGTTGAACTTTTGAAACTATGGCATGTATAGGCTTTATTACTCTTTTGAGTTATTCTGAATATGATGTATAAAAAAAATGCCATGCAAAAATGGCTTTACTTCTATGTTTGGGGTTTGAGTTGGATATAAATATCTGATCATGATGATAATGTTTGCGTATATTCGATTTGTTGTAAGTTTATTCCGAAAGTTATTCCTTGATATTTCATAAATGTCATATATGTGAATGCATGAATAAGGTTTTGAGTAAGACATATAGTATGCACAATTATATGTATGTACAGCAATGTCAAGTTATGAAATGACTATGTCATACTCTATATGTATAAGCTAACTTTTGTTTGGTTCATTTTAAAGTTTTATATATATTAAGCCATACAAAAGTGGCTAGACCATTATGTATAATCTTGATTTATTATGTTTTTGGTTAAATGTTTGAATACTTGGTTTTGATGATCCGGCTTGGTATATATATATTTGGTATGGAGCATAACTTGTATGATTGGTATCTTGATCATATGTTTTGTTTGGTTTTGCCGTAAATGACTCATGATTTAGTTCATAATAGTATATGCATATATATATCATAAATGGCTAAAGACAAGTTGATATGTTATTTGGAATTACTATTATGTTAATAAACTAGGTGTACTATGAGTTTATTAATCATAACTAAAAATGATAATTGGCATAATGGTATGGTAATATGGTCATTTCGAATGATCTTGTAAGTAGAGAATAGGTATGTTTAGTCTTTAATAAATATGTTATGTATGTTTGCTCATATTAACAATATTTAACTCCACATATGGTACTAGCTATTAAACTCATGTTTTATATATATGTACTATAAGATATTCGGCATGGCTTCAAAATATGTACATTAACTTGTAAATATGGTATATGTTTGAAATGAATTCGATTGAACTCTGAGATATGTTTTCTATATTTAGATAACGAAATGTTATTTATATAGATATTTGCAAATGAGATCTATGTGATTATATGAATGTATGAAAGCTGTGTTTTCTTTGGTAATACCTCGTAACCCTAATTTAGCGATGGATACAGATTAGGGTGTTATATTTGATTGGTATCAGAGTTATGATTTAGTCGATTCTCGGACTAACGTAGTGCGTGTGAGTCTAGCTATACATGCCATAATTATAGTGTGATAGTGTGATGACTTCTGACAGTGAAATGTGTTCTCTTCTTTTGTATAGTAAATGGATCATGATCTCGAGCGAGTCGTAGCCGATGATGTCGAGAGTGTGGCACCTGCTCCCGTGCAAAGGACCGCACCGAATGAATCTCGACTAGCTACGAGTAATCATGATGAGGGGGCTAAACAAGCCTTCTTTAGTATAATGAATGATTGGTTCAACCAATACATTCGACCAATCTGGCTGTTCAACAACCCCCGAATCGAATACTCCACCTGTAGTACCAGTGGTACCCCCGATTGTTAATCTTAAGAGAATAAATAAGCCTTCAGTCGATAGAATTAGAAAACACGGGGCTCAAGAGTTTAGAGCCAAAGATGATGATGATGCTGAACGAGCTAAATTTTGGCCCGATAATACAATTTGTGTTTTTGATGAACTCTCCTGTACACCTGATGAGTGCTTGAGATGTGCTATAACTTTATTACGGGATTCTGCCTAATATTGGTGGAACACTCTTGTATCGGTTGTTCCAAAGGAACGAGTTACTTGAGACTTCTTTCAGACAGAGTTTCGCAAGAAATACATCAGCCAACGATTCATAGATTCAAAAGCAAGGAATTTTTCGAGCTTAAATAGGGTCGTATGACAGTATCTGAGTATGAGCTCAAGTTTGTGAGACTTAGCCGATACACTCGTGAGTGTGTTTCATCTGAGACTGATATCTGCAGAAGATTTGAAGAAGGGTTATGTAACATCCTAAAAGTTAGAGTATTTTCTTATTATTTGTGTTGGCTTGGGTATGAATTTTATGTTTAGCATAGTATGGTGAAGGCTTGTTTTTATTAATGAAGCTAGAATAATTGTTAGTATTAAAAATTTAGTGAAGTGGATAAGGTGAACTTGACACTTAAGTTAATTTAAGTGTTAAATTTAGCACATGAGGAGCTAGTAGCAAGATGGTTAGGACGCAGGAAGAGTTGCTTGAGGAAGTGGTTTGAGTTGCTTGGAGAGCATTTTGAAGATTTTATTTTATGTATCCTAGCATTAAGTGTCGGTCAAGCTTTAATTATGATAGGTTGGACTTTAAATTTTATGGTAAGTTGAATATTAGTTTAAGGTAATCTTGATATTTGGGAAAGAAATCAATGGTTTTAAGGCTAATGGGAGAACATAAGGCATGATGTAGGGTGTCTTGTTATGGAAATAATTTTGTGGAAAGATTTGACTTAGAAGTCCATGTATTTGGACGGTTTTGGGGTCTTTGGGGGAGTGACCAAATTTTGATTTTGATGGTAGGTAGTTAGTGCGAATTTCTCTTTGGTTAATAGTCATTTTGGCTAGCTTGGTAGGCTTTCAACCTTTGCTTTGTGTCAAAACCGAAACCCTTTGAACCTTACCAATTTTTCTCTCTTGTGACCATAGTGAACCATAGCCAGAATGCCCTTAGGTGTTGTTGATTTTTCCTATTAGGCATTTGGCGAAACTTATTTGGAACTTCCTTCTATCTTTTAATTCTTTCTAACCAAAAAGAACCTCTTTTGTTCTCATTTTCCTTTTCTTTTCTTATCATACTTGTTAACACTTGCAACATTTCTTTTACTTTCTTCTTGGCGAATCTCTTTCTTCCCCATTCTTCTTGATTTTTCTTTCATTGGTTGCTAAAGCCAAATCATCTTTCTTCCTTTTCATTTTTCTTTGCCATACTAATTCTTCATATCTTTCGAGCCAAATATCAATTGTTTTCTTTATTTAAAACCATAATAAAACTTATCATATCCTTTTTTGAATTGTCTTGGCCGAATATTACCAAGGGTAGGATTTCATTTGGTTTTCTTTAATCGGTTTTGGAAGATAGGCTCTTTGGGACTTCGGAAGCATTTGATTTAAGCCCTATCTCTCTAGCAATCAAAAGTTGGTAAGTCAAGTGGTAAGGACTCTTATCGGTTCTTCATCTCTTTTGATGGTTGAAAAGCCATAGGCTTTTGAGATTTAGTGGTTTGGCCGAATGGCCTTTGTTTATAATCTAAGTATTGGTTGATTGTAGGACAAGGTGATCTAGTGCGGTAGATCGGATCTTCGAATTTTAGTACTTGCGTTAGTGTCAGGTGTGTATCTTACACACTTTATAATTCGGGTTATATATTTATATACATATTAACTAAACATGTTATTAAAGTGGGAATCTATTAGATTTTTGATAAGATACCTTGATGGGTATGTGCAAGGATTCGTGTAAGTCCGTTTTAATATGATGTTAATATATGTTGATTGATATCATGATCTATTCTTTAAATATGTTATATGATCATATCAAAGTATGATGGCATGATTGATACTCTTAATACATTGGTTTGGGAATATGAGTGGAGGGAAGGATTTGATATCCGTGTCTTTGGACACCGGAGGTTTGGCACCTCCGGTGATTTGGTATCACATTTGTGTCTTTGGGACACGGAGGTTTGGCACCTCATAGCGACTCGTCCCTGTGGTCTAGCACCACCGTGGGTTGGCCCCACTTTTGAGATATGGGATCGTCGCCAGTGATTTGGTATCACACGTGGGTTAGCCCCACAACTTGATTATTCGTGACTTTGGTCACCAGTGATTTGGTATCACATTATTGGATATCGTGACTTTGGGTCACCAGTGGTTTGGCACCACCAGTGGTTTGGTACCACACGGGGTAGAAAAGGAGTTAAGGATGGCTAGGTTGGGTGCATTATATATTTATATATGTTGCTCGATTATAAATTGTGTAAGAATGTTGCATTAATCGGGGGAAGGATTTATGCACTGAGTCTTGGTGACTAACCTTCTCCCTTATCATTTCAAGTGATTCGTGAGATCGCGGATGAGGAGCTGGATGAACTCGAGGAGGCCATGCAATAAAATTTGATTTTTTCATGAACTTCGATTTGGGGTACTTTAATTTATTTTAATTTGGTTTTTGTTTTATTTTGGGTTTGTAATAAGGCCTCTTTAATTATGTTTTGGATTATTTATATGCTTTGGATATGTTTTAAATATGGCTTATAAATTATTTGGTTAATTTAATAATTGAGCCTAAAGTTTTCTAAAATAATAAAAGCATAATGGTTTTAAAATCTTACCATCGGGTAATATAAATCTTTTGATAGTAAAATATAGATTAAGTGTTTTCTACAACTTTAATGATTTCCAAATATTAAGTTTCTATATTCAAAATGCAAATGGTTTTCAAAGTAATAATTGAGTTTTCTTAAAATGATATAAATGTTTTCTAACATATGATGTATCAATTAAGTTTTAAAGTTTTATTTATGAAATTACAAAGTAAATTATCGGTTTAAACTTATTATACACCTAATTTCTACAAATATATAATTTTCAAAGAGTTTTTCACAAAAATTTAATTGTTATTCGATTCTTTTCAAAATGTTTTCCTCAGTGACATACCAGATTCGGTCGTGGCGTATTGACCGGGTTTGGGGTGTTACAAATTGGTATCAGAGCCAAGTTCAAAAGCTCGGCTGTGGGCCTAAGGCCCAAAATGATTTAAAGTATAGTTTTAAAATGTTTTTGTTTAAAAATTATATGGTTGGAAAAGCATGGCACCGAGTCTCCGGCATCGATCCACTCGGGTAAGTACTTCAAACTGTTGATTTTGATGATATGATGATGATGGTATGACTATATAGTACTAGGAACTACTCTAGAGACTCAAAACTATAAGTTGGATGTACTCACGAAACAACCTCTTATTAAAACTATTCATAAAACTATGTTTTAAAAGTAGTGGAATAATGACTAATACATAAAATTTTTAAATCAGCTAAGTCAAGACTTTAGACATGAGCACTCAAGGTCGGGGTCGTGTTATGCGTGGACGTGGTAGGGGTAGGATGGTCGTATGCGAGCCGGTGAGGTCGGGTCAAGGATCCGAGAATGAGGTATCACCACCCCCACCACCCGCGGTTGGAGTTGAGTTTCAGGATCAAACGGGGGACGACGCAGTGTCTCAAGCAATGCTGCGAGTTCTTGAGAGAGTAGCTGGAATAGGTGGAGGCGCGGGAGCTCGAAAATCAGTACTGGCGACTCGAGCCAATGGAGTGAGGTATTCGAGGTGTTTGGTGTTGCTACCAAGATCTGGCCGAATATTGGCTAGAGGCGACGGAGCGAATCATTGATGACTTGGATCTGAATGCTGAGGAAAAGCTGAAAGGGATAGTGTCGCTTCTTCGTGATGAGTCATATCAGTGGTGGCTCACGGTCTTGAAAAGATCTTTGGCGGAGGATCTCACTTGGGATTATTTTAAGGCAGCGTATTAGAAGAAATATATTGGGTCTGGTTACGTTGATGCGTAGCGTAAGGCATTTCTGAGTTTAGTCTAGGGGAGTAAGTCCGTATCAGAATATGAGGTAGAATTTTTAAGATTGAGTCGGTATGCTGGAGGTATCATGGCTTCGGAGCACGAGCGATGTGTTCGATTCGAGGATGGATTGAGAGACGAGCTGAGACTGTTGATTGCTCCACACTAAGAGCGAGAGTTTACTACGTTGGTTGAAAAAACTAAGATAGCTAAAGGGATAAAGGAATCTATAAGGCAGAATCACGACAGGAACAAACATAAGAGAAGTTTTGGATCATCCGAGTCAGTCGGTAATTCTCAGAAGAGGGCTAGGCAGAATGGGCCGAATCAATCTGGGAGGCCTGTTACTGCTAATCAGGGACCAGCACAGTGTAACCGATGTGGGAAATATCATTGGGGTGAATGTTGGATCGGAAGGAAAGGATGTTTTGAGTGTGGCTCGCTGGATCATCGTGTGAGGGATTGTCCACGTAAGCAAGCCAGGAATCAGTCTGAGGGTCAAGGTCGAGCTCAGTTCAGAAAGGAGGGATCGTCACCACAAAGAGGTCGTGGTAATGGTAGAGGAAGTAATGGTTCTGGTCGAGGCCGCAGAGCATCAGGCAGAGGTACAAGTAACACTGAGGTAAGACGGCTGGTTTGGTGTATGCAGCGAGGCGTCGAGAGGAGGGTGACACACCGGACGTCATAACCAGTATGTTCTTAATCTTTGATGTTCCATATACTGCTTTGATAGATATGGGTTCGACGCATTCGTATGTTGCTAGTAGCATAGTAGAGACCTTGAGCTTAGATTTTGAGACTACTTCTAGGAGGATGGCAGTATTTAGTCCTCTAGGTCACTCTGTAGAAGTAAATAAGCTGTATAGAGATGTACCCCTAGAACTCCAAGGGGTAGTGTTTGTAGCTGATCTGATGGAACTGTCATTTGGGGAGTTCGATCTGATTCTTGGGATGGACTGGTTGGTCAAGTACCAGGCAAGTTTGGATTGTGCTGCTAAGCGCATGGTTTTGAAGACAGTTGAGGGAGAAGAGGTGGTTATGATAGGTAATAGAAGAGATTATCTATCCAACATGGTATCTGCGTTGAAAGCTGAGAAGATGGTCGGGAAGAATTTGTGAGGCATTTGTGGTTCATGTGTGTGCTTTGGAAGCTAAGGAGTCAACTGTAGGAAATGTTCGAACAGTGAAGGAATATGCTGATGTATTCCTAGAAGAACTTCCGGCCGCCTCCGGATCGTGAAGTTGAATTTGGTATAGATCATTACGGAGCAGCGCCAAAGTGTCAATTGCTCCGTATAGAATGGCATTGAAGGAATTAGTGGAATTGAAGGCTCAAATTCAGGAGTTGTTGGATCGAGGTTTTATCTAACCAAGTGTTTCGCCTTGGGGAACGCCGGTACTTTTTTTCAAGAAGAAGGATGGTACGATGCGGATGTGTATAGACTACCGCCAGTTGAATAAGCTGACAATCAAAAACAAGTATCCTTTGCCGAGGATAGATGACTTGTTTGATCAACTAAAAGGGGCAGCGATTTTCTCCAAGATTGATTTAAGGTCTGGATATCATCAACTAAAGATGAAAGAGGTTGATATCCATAAGACGGCATTTTGCACTTGGTATGGGCACTACGAGTTTCTGGTAATGCCATTTGGGTTGACTAACGCGCCGGCAACATTCATGGACATGATGAATTGGTTATTCCAGCAGTTTTTAGATCAGTTTGTCATGGTATTTATAGACGATATTTTGGTATACTCCAAGTTAGAAGAGGAGCATGATGCGCATTTGTGAGTAGTGTTGCAGATTTTGAGGGAAAAGCAGCTATATGCCAAATTTAGTAAGTGCGAATTCTGGCTTAGGGAGGTGACTTTCTTGGGTCACGTAGTATCAGCTGAGGGGATTAGAGTGGATCCTCGAAAGATCGAGCGATGTTAGATTGGAAGCCGCCTAAGTTAGTGGTGAGATTCGAGTTTTCTAGGTGCGGCGGGGTATTACCGAAGATTTGTCGAGGATTTTCTTTGATAGCAGATACCTATGACTAAGTTATTGAGGAAAGGAGTTCCATTTGTGTGGTGAGAAGCAACAAGAAAGTTTCGACAAGTTGAAGAAGATTCTGACTGAAGCTCTAGTTTTAATTCAACCTGAGGCAGGCAAGAAATTCACGATTTACTGTGATGCATCACATATGGGTTTAGGATGTGTGTTGATGTAGGAAGGGAAGGTAGTGGCTTATGCATCTCGACAGTTGAGACCACATGAAGTTAATTATCCGACGCATGACTTAGAATTAGTTGCAGTGGTTTTCGCTTTGAAGATATGGAGACACTATTTGTACGGAGAGAAGTTAATAGTCTACACTGATCACAAGAGTCTAAAATATCTTTTAACTTAGAAGGATTTAAATTTGAGGCGTAGATGGATTGAGTTCTTTGAAGGACTACGATTGTTTGATTGAGTATCATCGGGCAAGGCTAACGTGGTGGCAAAGCGTTGAGCGAAAGGTTGTATCAGACTTAAGATCGATGTTTGCTCGTCTTAGTTTGTACGACGATGGGAGTCTTTTGGCAGAATTACAAGTCAAGCCGACCTGGTTAGAGCAGATCAAGAAGAAACAGTTAGAAGATGATGGTTTGAATGATCGGAGGTTGCAGGTTCAGAATGGTGGTTTAGAGAATTATAGTTTGTCCAGTGATGGAGTATTGTGTTTTCAAGGGAGAGCTTGTATGCCGAAGAATGTTGAGTTGAGGCAAAGGATTCTTCGGGACGCACATAGCAGCCCATACGCTAGGCATCCTGGAGGTAGCAAAATGTATCGGGATTTAAGAGAGCAATTTTGGTGGCCAGGTCTGAAGCGGGAGGTAATTGAGTTTGTGGGTAAATGTCGGCGTGTCGTGATTCAAAGTCGAGCATCGCCATCGTCTGGATTACTTCAGCCGGTGAAGATTCCATAGTGGAAGTGGGAAAGGATCACTATGGACTTTGTCAGTGGATTACCTCTTACGCCTAGTAAGAAGGACTCAGTTTGGGTGATTGTGGATCGTCTAACTAAGTCAGCTCATTTCATTCGATAAGGGTGGATTACTCGCTTCATAAGTTAGCTAAGTTGTATGTGGCGGAGATAGTGAGGTTGCACGGTGTACCAGTGTCGATCATCTCGGACAGAGATCCTAGATTTCGTCAAGGTTTTGAAGAGCATTACATCGGGCTTTGGAGTGCAGCGGTTGGATTTTAGTACGACATTTCATCCACAATCGATGGGCGAGAGGAAAGAGTTATTCAGATTTTAGAGGATATGTTGAGAGGATGTGTTTTGGACTTCAGAGCGGTGGGAAGAGTTTTTACCATTAGCTGAGTTCGCATACAACAATAGTTATTAGGCAAGCATTAAGATGGCACCATATGAGGCATTGTATGGTAGGAGGTGTCGTACACCTACATCCGGACGAGAGTTGGGTGGCGTCGGATGTTAGGACCAGAGTTGGTTGCAGAGACTGAGGATAAGGTTAAGATGATTCAGGCTCGTCTGAAGGAAGCTTCAGACAGGTAGAAATCTTATGCCAATCTCAAGCGAAGGGATATAGAGTTTGCCGTGGGTGACCAAGTCTTTTTGAAGGTCTCGCCATGGAAGAAAGTGTTAAGATTTGGGAGAAAAGGCAAGTTAAGTCCAAGGTTTATTGGGTCGTTTAAGGTGTTGAGACGAGTGGGACCAGTAGCTTATCAGCTCGAATTGCCAGTAGAGCTGAGTCAGATTCACGATGTGTTCCATGTCTCCATGCTTAGATGCTATCGTTCTGATCCATCGCATGTTGTGACAGTGGAGGAATTAGAGGTGAGTCCAGATTTGACAGGGGAAGAGGAACCAGTGCAGATTCTAGATCGAGACGTGAAAGTTTTACGTAAGAAGTCAGTTCCTTTAGTGAAGGTCTTATGGCGGAATCATGGCGTAGAAGAAGCTACGTGGGAACCAGAGGATGTTATGAGGCAGTAGTACCCTCAACTCTTTTGATCAGGTAATTTCGAGGATGAAATTTTCTTAAGGGGGTAGAATTGTAACATCCTAAAACTTAGAGTATTTTCTTATTATTTGTGTTGGCTTGGGTATGAATTTTGTGTTTAGCATAGTATGGTGAAGGCTTGTTTTTATTAATGAAGCTAGAATAATTGTTAGTATTAAAAATTTAGTGAAGTGGATAAGGTGAACTTGACACTTAAGTTAATTTAAGTGTTAAATTTAGCACATGAGAAGCTAGTAGCAATATGGTTAGGACGCAGGAAGAGTTGCTTGGAGAGCATTTTGAAGATTTTATTTTTATGTATCCTAGCATTAAGTGTCGGTCAAGCTTTAATTATGATAGGTTGGACTTTAAATTTTATGGTAAGTTGAATATTAGTTTAAGGTAAGCTTGATATTTGGGAAAGAAATCAATGGTTTTAAGGCTAATGGGAGAACATAAGGCATGATGTAGGGTGTCTTGTTATGGAAAGAATTTTGTGGAAAGATTTGACTTAGAAGTCCATGTATTTGGACGGTTTTGGGGTCTTTGGGGGAGTGACCAAATTTTGATTTTGATGGTAGCTAGCTAGTGCCGAATTTCTCTTTGGTTAATAGTCATTTTGGCTAGCTTGGTAGGCTTTCAACCTTTGCTTGGTGTCAAAATCGAAACCCCTTTGAACCTTACCATTTTTTCTCTCTTGTGCACCATAGTGAACCATAGCCGAATGCCCTTAGGTGTTGTTGATTTTTCCTCTTAGGCATTTGGCCGAAACTTATTTGGAACTTCCCTCCTATCTTTTAATTCTTTCTAACCAAAAAGAACCTCTTTTGTTCTCATTTTCCTTTTCTTTTCTTATCATACTTGTTAACACTTGCAACATTTCTTTTACTTTCTTCTTGGCCAAATCTCTTTCTTCCCCATTCTTCTTGATTTTTCTTTCATTGGTTGCTAAAGCCGAATCATCTTTCTTCCTTTTCATTTTTCTTTGCCATACTAATTCTTCATCTCTTTTGGTAGAATATCAATTGTTTCTTTATTCAAAACCATAGCGAAATTTATCATATCCTTTTTTGAATTGTCTTGGCCGAATATCATCAAGGGTAGGATTTCATTTGGTTTTCTTCAATCGGTTTTGGAAGATAGGCTCTTTGGGACTTCGGAAGCATTTGATTTAAGCCCTATCTCTCTAACAATCAAAAGTTGGTAAGTCAAGTGATAAGGACTCTTGTCGGTTCTTCATCTCTTTTGATGGTTGAAAAGCCATAGGCTTTTGGGATTTAGTGGTTTGGTGAATGGCCTTTGTTTATAATTTAAGTATTGGTGATTATAGGACAAGGTGATCTAGTGCGTAGATCGGATCTTGAATTTTAGTACTTGCGTTAGTGTCGGTGTGTATCTTACACACTTTATAATTCGGGTTATATATTTATATACATATTAACTAAACATGTTATTAAAGTGGGAATCTATGAGATTTTGATAAGATACCTTGATGGGTATGTGCAAAGATTCGTAAGTCCGTTTCAATATGATGTTAATATATGTTGATTGATATCATGATCTATTCTTTAAATATGTTATATGATCATATCAAAGTATGATGGCATGATTGATACTCTTAATACATTGGTTTGGGAATATGAGTGGAGGGGAAGGATTTGATATCCGTGTCTTTGGACACCGGAGGTTTGGCACCTCTAGTGATTTGGTATCACATTTGTGTCTTTAGGACACCAGAGGTTTGGCACCTCATAGCGACTCGTCCCTGTGGTCTAGCACCACCATGAGTTGGCCCCACTTTTGAGATATGGGATCGTCGCCAGTGATTTGGTATCACACGTGGGTTGGCCCCACAACTTGATTATTCGTGACTTTGGTCACCAATGATTTGGTATCACATTATTGGATATCATGACTTTGGGTCACCAGTGGTTTGGCACCACCAGTGGTTTGGCACCACCAGTGGTTTGGTACCACACAGGGTAGAAAAGGAGTTAAGGATGGCTAGGTTGGGTGCATTATATATTTATATATGTTGATCGATTATAAATTGTGTAAGAATGTTGCATTAATCGGGAAGGATTTATGCATTTGAGTCTTGGTGACTCACCTTCTCCTTATCATTTCGGTGATTCGTGAGATCGCGGATGAGGAGCCGGATGAACTCGAGGAGGCCATGCAATAAAATTTGATTTTTTCATGAACTTCAATTTGGGGTACTTTAATTGATTTTAATTTGGTTTTGTTTTATTTTGGGTTTGTAATAAGGCCTCTTTAATTATGTTTTGGATTATTTATATGCTTTGGATATGTTTTAAATATGGCTTATAAATTATTTGGTTAATTTAATAATTGAGCCCAAAGTTTTCTAAAATAATAAAAAGCATAATGGTTTTAAAATCTTACCATCGGGTAATATAAATCGTTTGATAGTAAAATATAGATTAAGTGTTTTCTACAATTTTAATGATTTCCAAATATTAAGTTTCTACATTCAAAATGCAAATGGTTTTCAAAGTAATAATTCAAGTTTTCTTAAAATGATATAAATGTTTTCTAACCTATGATTTATCAACTAAGTTTTAAAGTTTTATTTATGAAATTACA
Organism: Gossypium rotundifolium; assembly: GCA_025506655.1. NCBI lineage: Eukaryota > Viridiplantae > Streptophyta > Magnoliopsida > Malvales > Malvaceae > Gossypium > Gossypium rotundifolium. Next base: position 134,241,188 of record CP106729.1, on the reverse strand, counting down.
AAGTAAATTATCGTTTAAACTTATTATACACGATTTCTACAAATATAGAATTTTCAAAGAGTTGTTCACAAAAATTTAATTGTTATTCGATTCTTTTCAAAATGTTTTCCTCAGTGACATACCAGATTCGATCGTGGCGTATTGACCGGGTTTGGGGTGTTACAGGTTAAACGAAGATATAAAGCTACTGGTTGGCATACTTGAAATAAATGAGTTCATGGTACTTGTTGAGCGAGCTTGTAAAGCTGAAGAGCTGGGGAAAGAAAAACGGAAAGCTGAGTTTGAAGCTAGAGATTTTCGTAAGAGATCAGCGGGTAAATTTCCTCAAATGTCATCAAAGAAGTTCAAAAATAACAGTAGCCAATCCAAAACTAATATAGGGATCTCTATACGAGAACGACCACTAGTGAGTTCACGAGCTACCTCGATTGCTAGTGTCAGCAATACTCGACCGAATAAGCCCGAGTGTCAACAGTGTGGTAGGCGGCATTTTGGTGAATGTTGGGTAAATCTAACAACCGAGCTTGCTACAAGTGTGGTTTGCAGGATCATTTTATTTGGGGTTACTTAGGGATAGCTGAAAAAGACAATGCTCAGAGTGCAAGACCGAGCAGTACTGCAACTAGAGGTAGACCACCTCACAATGTGGGAGTAGGGCGGCACTCAGAGAGGGACTTCAGATACAGCTATTCGATCAGAGGCTCATGTGCCAGCTAGAGCCTATGCCATTCGTGCTCGAGAGGAGGCTTCATCTCCAAATGTCATCACCGGTATATTCACTCTCTTTAATACTAGTGTAATTACTCTGATTGATCTCGGTTCAACCCATTCCTATGTGTGTGAAACATTAGTATCCAGCAAGACTTTACATGTTGAGTTTACTGAGTTTGTGATTCGGGTTTCGAACCCTTTGGGCGGTGTGTGCTAGTTGATAGAATGTGCAAGAATTGCCCTTTGATGATTCGAGATTCATGTTTTCTGGCTGATTTGATGTTACTACCATTTAATGAGTTTGATATTATCCTTAGTATGGATTGGTTAACCATGCATGATGCAGTAGTGAATTGCAGACGAAAGACTATTAATCTGCAATTTCAGAATAATGAGATAATTCGAATTGAATCTACAAATTTGAATGGGCTACCAATAGTGATATATTCAATGTTGGCTCGACATTATTTGAGAAAGGGTTACGAAGCTTACTTTGCTTATGTGATTGATAGTAAAGTGACCAAAAAGAAGATTGAATCTGTACTAATTGTATGTGAGTATCCGGATGTGTTCCCGAATGAATTGCCGGCATTGCCACCTGTTCGGGAGGTAGAGTTTGGTATTGAGTTAGTGCTAGGGACGACTTCGATCTTGATAGCTCCATATAGAATGGCACTGACTGAATTAAAAGAGTTGAAAGCTTAGTTGCAAGAATTGACAGACTGAGGTTTTGCTCGACCGAGTTTCTCTCCCTGGGGTGCGCCAGTTCTATTCGTGAAAAAGAAGGACAGAACTTTGAGAATATGCATCGACTATCAACAACTCAATAAAGTGACCATAAAGAAAAAATATATGTTGCCTCGTATTGATGATTTATTTGATCATCTAAAGGGAGCCTCGGTATTTTTGAAGATCGATAAGAGATCAGGTTATTATCAGCTGCGAGTTAGAGACTCAGATGTACCTAAGACCGCCTTTCGGACGAAATACGACCATTACGAGTTTCTAATGATGCCGTTCGAACTCACTAATGCCCTACTATTTTTATGGATTTCATGAATCGGGTATTCAGACAGTATTTGGATCGGTTTATCGTTGTATTCATAGATGATATTTTGATCTATTCGTGTGATGAAACCGAGCATGCCGAACACTTAAGACTTGTGTTACAGATTTTACGTGATAACCAGTTATACGTGAAATTCAACAAATGTGATTTAAATAAAGTTAGTTTTCTAGGGCATGTTGTTTTAGCATCAGGTATTCGGGTTGATCCGAGTAAAATCTCAACTATACTTGATTGGAAACCCCCGCGAAATGTTTCTGAAGTTTGAGTTTTTTGGGACTTGTCGGTTTCTATAGACGCTTTGTGAAAGGATTTTCAATGATTGCAGCTCCGATGAAAAGCTGTTACAGAAAGATGTTAAATTTGAGTGGACAGAGAGGTGCCAGAAGAGTTTTGATCAGTTGAAAACATTGTTAATGAAAGTTCAGTGCTTGTTCATCCAGAGTCGGGTAAAGAGTTCATTATCTTCAACGATGCATCCTTAAATGGTTTGGGCTGTGTTTTGATGCAGGAGGGTAAAGTTATAGCCTACGCTTCGAGATAGTTGAAATCGAACGAAAAAAACTATCCGACGCATGATCTCAAGTTAGCTGCCATAGTTTTCGCTTTGAAAATATGGCGTCACTATCTATTTGGTGAAAAATTTCATGTCTATTCTGATCACAAGAGTCTAAAATACTTAATAACTTAGAAGGATCTGAATTTGAGACAGCGACGATGGTTGGAACTGCTAAAAGACTACAAGCTCATGATTGATTATCACTCGGGGAAAGCTAATGTGGTTGTTGATACACTAAGTCGAAAATCATTGTTTGCTCTATGTGCAATGAATACGGATTTTGCTATGACCGATGACTATTCGATTATTGCAAAGTTGAAAGCAAGACCGTTATTCATTCAACAGATTTGCAAAGCTCAAAAGGTTGATAATGATTTATTAGCAAAAAGGAATCATTGTGACTCGAATACTGATTAGAATTTTAGATTGATACTGAGGGATGCTTACGGTTCAGAAATCGAATGTGTGTACCAAAAGATCATGAATTGATTCGGATGATTTATAATGAAGCTCATAATAGTAGATTGTCTATTCACCCAAGTAGCACAAAGATGTATAATGATTTGAGACAATATTACTGGTGGCATGGTATAAAACGAGATATTTTAGACTTTGTGTATAAATGTTTAATATGTCAACAAGTAAAAGCCACGCACCAGGTGCCATCGGGATTACTTCAGCTGATTATGATGCCTGAATGGAAATGGGATCGAGTCACAATGGATTTCGTAGCCGGGTTACCGTTGACGCCGAACAAGAAAGATGCAATATGGGTTATTGTTGATAGATCGACGAAATCGGCCCATTTTATTCGGTACGTACGGATTTCTTGCTTGATAAGTTAGCTGAATTGTACATTTCTCAGATCGTACGATTGCACGGAGTACCTATTTCTATTGTTTCGGATAGAGATCAGAAGTTTACATCGCGGTTTTGGAAGAAATTGCAAGATGCTCTAGGTACTAAATTGCACTTCAGTACTGCTTTTCACCCTCAGTTGGATGGTCAATCCAAACGTGTTATTCAAAGACTTGAGGATATGTTGAGATGTTGAGTTCTTGAGTTCGAGGGTACGTGGGAATGATACTTGCCTTTGATTGAATTTACGTATAATAACAGCTTTCAATCGAGTATCGAAATGGCACCTTATGAAGCTTTGTACGGTCGTAAATGTCATACACCTTTATATTGGACCAAGCTAAGTAAAATTAAGATACACGGGGTTGATTTAATCAAAGAGATTGAACAGAAAGTAAAAGTGATCAGAGAAAGTTTTAAAGCTACGTCAGATCGTCAGAAATCATATGCGGACTTGAAACGTAAAGATATAGAGTTTCAGGTGGGTGACCGAGTATTTTTGAAAGTATCTCCGTGGAAGAAGATACTTAGATTTGGTCGTAAAGGAAAGCTGAGTCCTAGATTTATTGGGTTATACGAGGTTATTGAGCGTATCGAACCGGTTGCGTACAAGTTGATAATGCCATCTGAGTTAGACAAGATCCACAACGTTTTTCATGTATCGATGCTTCGACGATATAGATTCGATCCTTCTCATGTGATTAGCCCGGTAGAGATTGAGATTCAGCCTGACTTGACTTATGAGAAAAACCGATTCGCATTTTGGCTCGTGAAGTGAAAGAGTTACGAAATAAGAAAATCTTGTTGGTTAAAGTTATGTGGCATAAGCACGGGGTTGAGGAAGCAACCTGGAACTTGAAGATTCAATGAAAGAACGCTACCCACATTTATTCATAGGTAAGATTTTCGGGACGAAAATCCCTTAAGGGGAGAGTTGTAATAGCCTGATTTTGACCCTAATCGAAACAGTAGTTTTGGGACCACAAATCCAAGACAATAGAATATTTTTATATTATATTTGGTGTCTATGATCTATGAGTGAGCATGTGCAAAAATTTCGTGAATTAATTTGCCCGTTTGTATGTTTAATTTAAGGAAAATGACTAAATTGCATAAGTGGTAAAAGTATCCATTTATTTAATTGAGTGGTTTAATTGATTTGTCTTCTTTTATATGTGGACTTAGGTTGTAAATTAACCAATTAGCATGTTAGTGGACGGCATTTGGCTTTAATTTTATATTAATATGTTTTTATATACATAAAATATAAGTTAAAATGTTATATTATAATAAGTTAATAATATTAAAATAAAGAAACATGTTTTTCTTCATCATTTTTATTTCTTCATCACTAAAACTAAAGAAGAAAGAAAGAACTTAAGCTCTCAAAACATTCGGCCCCTTGCATGCTTGATTAAGGTATGTAATTGAGTTTGGTTTTTGAAAATTTTTACGTTTTTGATATCGTTGCTTCGAATACTATCTGACCCATGTTAGAATTTTTGATTTTGATGCATGTGTGGTGTTCGGCCATTGATGAAAACTTGTGTTTTGTGATTTTTGGTGATTATATATTAAAGATATGTTTTAGATTAACATGTTTTATATTGAAAATTTTGATGATTTTGAGTAATTAGGACTAAATTGTGAAATTTGTAAATTGAAGGGTCAAAATGTGAAATAAATGGATTGTATGGACTTGTATGGACATGAGTAACATTCGGCCCTCAAGGAGTGTATTCAAATTTTTCATATTTTGTGTTTTACATAATAGGGACTAAATTGTAAAAATTATAAATGTCAGGGATAAAAGCATAAATTTGCTAGGTTATGTTTTTGGACTAAATTGAATGAAAATATGTTGAATAAGTTTAATTTGAAATTTATTAGATCAAGAAAAAAAGGATCGGGATTGGATCGGGGAAAGGAAAGATAATCGAATAGTCGAAAAACAAAGTCCGTCGATACTCGAGGTAAGTTTTTAAGCAATTGGGTTGAATTGAAGTTTAATCTATATTAAGGTGCATATGTTAAATAGAAGTAGGCATGTTAAATTACTTAATACCGAATGTGACATTGAATAATTTATGTGCTAGCCGAATATAAGGTTGGTATTTATATAAGATTTGATTTATTTGACTTGAATAATTTTATATAGTTTGAGAGATAGTTAAATGTGGAATTGTAATGGGTGATGATTGTATTGATTAGGTGAGCATACATGTTTATTGACTATGGCCGAATGTGATGGTGTTTTATAGGAAGAATGGGTTGGCTCGAACATATACATATATGGGTGTTTATATGTTTTACATGTAATTATATATGTCTATATGAATGAGGAGGAGATTGGGTTGATGAGCACTATGTGTGCGAACTCATACACCAAGCACTAAGTGTGAGAAATCGATCATTTGGAACTAAGTGTGTGGAATATAATGTAATGGCACTAAGTGTGCGATACATAACACGAAATTTGCACTATGTGTGCGCTTTATCAAAGTAACGGCACTAAGTGTGCGATACGTTACATGGTTTTGCACTAAGTGTGCGGGTTTGCGGATTCTTTAAGGATATCAGCTAGTGAATTGCGATAAACGAAATGAAATAAATAGGTATGAGATTCATGATAGTTGGATAATTTGCTATTAATGAGGTAAGTTATACTTGCATGTGAAACCAAGGAGAATGAGATGTGGTTATTTGTTTTGAGTTCATTTTGATATGGAATAATGATGCATAGTTTAAAATGAAATCTAATAAGGTATGCATGAGTATTTAATTTTGAGACTACTAAATATGGTAGTTAATGAATGGTGATATGATCTATACTTATGTTTATGAGTTTCGTAGATGATCATGTTAATTTGATTTAAATTATATAAAATCAAATTGTATACTTTACCATTTCTTATAACTTACTAAGCTATGTTAGCTTTCTATATTTGTGCATTTGACTATTTTATAGATTTTGAAGTCTAAGTTCGAACTCGGGGATCATCATCAAAGTCAATCACATTATCAACTATCTTTGGTACCCTCTTTATAAGTTGAACTTTTGGAACTATGGCATGTATAAGCTTTATTACTCTTTTGAGTTATTCTGAATATGATGTATAAAAAAAATGCCATGCGAAAATGGCTTTACTTCTATGTTTGGGGTTTGAGTTGGTTATAAATATCTGATCATGATGATAATGTTTGCGTATATTCGATTTTGTTGTAAGTTTCGGAAGTTATTCCTTGATATTTCATAAATGTCATATATGTGAATGCATGAATATGGTTTTGAGTAAGACATATAGTATATTATGGTGGTTGGATGAACTTATGCACAATTATATGTATGTACCACAATGTCAAGTTATGAAATGACTATGTCATACTCTATATGTATAAGCTAACTTTTGTTTGGTTCGTTTTAAAGTTGTATATATATTAAGCCATACGAAAGTAGCTAGACCATTATGTATAATCTTGATTTATTATGTTTTTGGTTTAATGTTTGAGTACTTGGTTTTGATGATTCGGCTTGGTATATATATATATTTATATATTTGGTATGGAGCATAACTTGTATGATTGGTATCTTGATCATATGTTTTGTTTGGTTTTGCCATAAATGACTTATGATTTAGTTCATACTAGTATACGCGCATATATCATAATGGCTAATGTAATGAGTTGGTCGAATAAAGACAAGTTAATATGTTATTTGGAATTGCTATTATGTTAATAAACTAGGTGTACTATGAGTTTATTAATCATAACTAAAAAAGATAATTGGCATAATGGTATGATAATATGGTCATTTGCGAATGATCTTGTAAGTAGAGAATAGGTATGTTTAGTCTTTAATAAATATGTTATGTATGTTTGTTCATATTAACAATATTTAACGCCGCATATGGTACTGGCTCTTAAACTCATGTTTTATATATATGTATTATAAGATATTCGGCATGGCTTCAAAATATATACATTAACTTGTAAATATGGTATATGTTTGAAATGAATTAGATTGAACTCTGAGATATGATTTCTATATTTAGATAACAAAATGTTATTTATATAGATATTTGCAAATGAGATCTATGGGATTATGTGAATGTATGGAAGCTTTTTTTTCTTTGGTAATACCTCGTAACCCTAGTCCGACGACGGATACGGGTTAGGGGTGTTACAACCGACGTTGCACAACTAAGTCCAAATGAGGAATTCCTCAACTAAACTCCTTTTTCAGCACCTCAAACCACTTCTAATATTCATTCCTAGTCTAATAATATGTATTCTAAGTGTTAATTTCATCATTTAATCCGTTTCATAATTTTCCAGAAAAATCATCCATGTTCTTGATGAAATTTGAAGTTCTCAAAATTGATCCATAAAACATGTTTGATCTTTGGGTTTAAGATTAAAAACCTCTTATTAGACCTATTTTGAGCTTAGACATCCATTAATATTTGGATTCTAACTCAAAATTAAAGATCCACCATTGTTGATCCTCAAGTTCAAGAAAGAAGAAAGTAAAGTTGAAAATTCATTATAATCACTTTAATTAACAAATAATGATTGAAATCAACTTAAAAACAAGTTTAGAGATGAGGATTACCTTCAATTGAACTCAAATTATTGATTTGGAAGTTTGAATCAAAATGCTTGAAGATTTTCCCAACTTTGAAAATTATTTTGAGAGTTTTTAGAGAGAATTTTGGGAGAGAAAAAATTTAGATCTATTCTCTGATATTTGGTTTATGAAAACAAGAAAAAAAAAAGAGAAAAAGCTCTCAATTCAGGTGAAAATGAGTGAAAAGTAAGGTAATTGTAGAGTTTTTAAAACTGAAAACCCCCACCTAATTTTCAAATTTTGGGGAATTTACTATCAGGCCACTCTTCCTTTTCCCTTGTTTTACAATTTGCTCATTTCCCTCCAAAATTCCGAAAATATGGCTATTTGCAATAAAACCTTTTACACATTTCCTTTATTTTTCAAATTAGTCCCATTTAATTAATATTTTAAATCACCCAATTAAACCCCATTTTAAATTATTTTTAAATTCTAATTTAATCCAAAATATTTATTTTTACTCAAAATTATTTAAAACCATAAAATTAATTTTTCTAAAAATATTATTATTTTTGAAATATTATTTACCTATTTTTAGATGAAATTAAGCTAACTACTTAAGAATATAAATTGCTAATTAACCCGATTACTTCCCAGTTTTCACTCGGAACCCGATAAACTTACCTAAAACTACTAGACCTATTTTTGGGGCCTTACATATCGTGATCTGTCGGCTCGATCTATACATAATCAAAGGCTACACCATGAATATTCATACATTCATATCTTGCCATGGGTCTTATCCATATGGAGTTACAAACTTTCATGTATCGTGATCTACCAGTCCAATCTTCATTGTACTAGAGGCTACACCATGAGTGTTTTCATATCATTTTAAGATGCCATGGGTCTCAACCTCATGGTCTTACACTTGTTTTCATATCGTGACCTGCCAGTCTGGTTTGCAATATAATTGCCTTACCAAAAGCATCACAGAGGGACATTTACCCAGTATTCACTTACCCAAATTTGTTCATTTTTCTGGTTGATTCATATTTTTTTGTATCAAACCTTACTTGCATACTTAGCATCAACATTCTATTAAATAAAACCTTGCAAACTTCATCATAACACGTATATCATTTTTATAATGCTTCTTACACTTACCAATTACTAGAGATATCATCGTCATTCAGATATACTTATATTTGAATAGTACACATGCAAAATTCAGGATAGAGACTCACCTGATACTCACTTACTGTAGTTCAAACCTCCAGACTGACACATCCTTCTCAAATTAGCAGCAAAAACTACTTCAAGAAGATAGGATTACCAAATTAAAACTCATTTACATACAAATTATTATCATTTCAATTACTAACAACCCCATGCAAAGTTTTTTGCTTACAACTTACTATTCATTTACCCCTTATAGACTTATTCTTTCATAACTTAACATGTAGAGCTATAATACTTACCTAGAAATGGAATGACCACTGATTAAACCAAGATCCTTACCTTTCAGTTTAAATGAGAAAGAGATACATTTAAATTTAAAAAAGAATCAGATAGTAGTATTGAAGAAGGAAATACCTTTGTCATGAACCCTTCTCATACATATATATAACTCAATCCTGCTTTGTGGAACTTAACAATTGTCACTTAATTCAAAACTTGTCCTTATTAATGGTCTACAAATTCCGAGAGAAACATAAATGAAAATCTTGCATAATAGATATTGGACCAGTCAATCTAGTTGGTTCTTGACCAGGTCACTTTATAACCCAACCAACATAATACCAAGACAAATAGGGTGTTCTATGCATTTGGTTATAATTCATACCATAAATACCATTTTGCTTAGTAAAAATCTTTCTCTTTTAATAGCAGAATAATTTGAAATAGAATCTTCACTTACTTACACGACGATTACTATACGTCCACACATATTCGCCAAAAGAAACAATTGGGCAGATTACACTTCGCCAAGCATATTATTTCACCACTACACGCTTGAATCCTAAATCCGCTAGATTTGGGGTGTGACAGTTGCTCTTTCATTCGAGTTTGTTTCCACTATACTTTGGTGCCTTAGTAAATTTCTACGAGAATTCTTACTTTTGTGAAAGTTACTGATTTAGGCAAATTTAGAGCATAGAAATCGCTTAAGGCTATGCGGTTTATGAGACTAAAGTTCTAGCCCTGTGATACTAGCACCATGCTAGAATGTGACCAAAGAAAAAAAGAAAGGAAAACAAAACATGTCCAAAAGTAAACCAATCTCTTGGACTACTACAAAAAAAAAAAAAATGTCGAATTTCAAAGTAGCACGATCTAATTCAAAATTTTCTTTTATTACAAAAATCATTGATTTAAGTTTTAATTCTAAAACTTGCTTTTTTCCTTTACAATTTTCTATAACTTTCAAACTTTTAAATAATTTTTATATTTTTGAAATTTTAAATAACTTTAATAATTTTCTATATTTTTAAAATTTTAGAGTTTTAATCAATTTTAAAATAATTTAATTAATTTTTAAAAAAAGTAACCACGTCAACAAAGTTAACACCTATTAATTTTTCCATCCAATTTTAAGCATCAAGAGAAAAATAAAAAATTTGAGGGCTAAATGAAGCGAAAAAAAGAGGCACTTTTTTTTTTTATAGTTCAAGGGCTAAATAAATCATTATACCTAGAAATTTTGGTATACTATCGATTCCCACATGCGGTAGGAAAAAAGAAATTTTATTACACCAAAATATTTAAAAATTTCATTAAAATATTAATATCGTGTTAAAAATATTAGTATTTAGTTATATACTTTTATATCTATTAGAAATTTTAATGTACAAAAATATCTAACCATATCGCTGAAAAAATTTTGGTAAGCTTTAGATATCTATTAAAATTTTTAGGGTAAACTACTAAAATAGTTACTTTTATTTTCCTCATGTTACATTTAGTCACTTATATTTAAAATGTTACGTTTTAGTCACTTACATTATTGTGTTATAACATTTTAGTCACTATGCATTAATTTTCATTAATGGTGTAACGATAAAAAAATGTAACACGTTAAAGCATCATTTTAAACGAAAATTTTAGGTTAAATTATACAATTGGTCCCTATTTTTTTTTCATTTTGAGCAATTTAATATTTTTCTTTTATATTCTTTGAACTTTCCTTTTTTTTTTCCATTCTCTTCTCTTTCTCTCTCTGTTTTCCTCCCTTTTCTATTTATTTTAATGTAGTTTTTCTATGTTTTTCATTTGTTTTATTCTTCCCGTTTATTTTCTCTCTTCTCATATTCTTCAATGCAGAAACATAATTTTTACCCACCAAATAAACCATATTTTTGTTTCTTTCACATGATTCCTAAATTGAATTTCACTCAAAATCGAATATCAATCATTCTTAAGCAAATCTCGATTTGAATAACCTAATTTTGAAACTAAAATTGGATCTAACTAATCAATATAAAAAAACCATATCCTTAATCAAATCTAAATTTAAATTTAATTCTTTATATTCAAAACAATTTTTTTCTATTTCCAAAATTTTACAGAATCATGTAGATTATCCATTTCCTTTTCTTTTTTGATGAATAAAATTAAGCAAATAATAAAATTAATCTAAAACTTCTTGGATATTCCTAAGCAAACTTGATAGGAAGCCAAGCATGGATGAAACGAAAAGAGAAAGGGAGCATGGAACCAAACTGGTTTGGGTAAATTTGAGGGTAAGTTTCATACGGTGGTCGTTTTAGTTATTGAAAGTGTAGAGCTCGTTTGAAGAATCCGTGAAGCAATGTAGTTTCGAGAGAGCGAGAATGTTGTAGGTAAGATAGATATGGTGGTCGTGGGGGTTGGTCAGGAGGTTAAGGGAATGAGCTCGAGAAACTTGGTCAAGGTTGGACTGCTATAAGTCACGACTGGCGAGATCTTCGAGTGAGGTGAGCTTGTGGACTAGGCCATTGAGAGATCCAAATTGGTTTGTTAAAGTGATGATGGACGATGAAGGTTTGTAATTGTGGGGTGAGAATATGCGATGCAAGTTTTATTTTGGTTTCAAATATGCAATGCAAGTTTTATTTTAGTTTCAGCTTTCATTTTTTTTTTCATAAACATAAAAAAGTTTTAATAAATGGAAATATAGAAAAAAATACGTTAAAAGAGATGGAGAAGTGAGGAAAACAGAGGTAGAAGCAGAAGAAAATGAAAATTAAAGAAAAAAGGAAAGTTAAAATAATATAAAAGAAAAAAATTATATTGCTCAAAACGAAAAAATATGGGAACTAGTTGTATAATTTAATCTAAAATTTTTATTTGAAATGATGATTTAACGTGCCACATCAGCTTACAATTACACCATTAACAATAATTAATGACTTAGTGATTAAAATATTACAACACGTTAACGTAAGTAACTAAAACGTAATATTTCAAAAATAAATGACTAAAATGTAACCTAGAGTAAACAAAAATAATTATTTTAATAATTTACCCAAAATTTTAATATCTAACTATTCTCCCCACCAATTTTAATATTTAGTTAGAAATTTTAATATTAAGTTACAAGAGGTTAATTAGGTAATTTTATTTTCGAGCCTACGGCACAACTCCAAAATATATATTAACGGATGAAAAGAAAACGTGCGAGGAATGGAGTTGGATCCCTTAATAGCGCACTTATAAAAATGCCCAAATGTAGTTGCCGGGCTCAGGCCTTTCAATCTCGACATAGATAATGGCGGGAAAGCAGATCGGCGGCGAGGGCTTGCCAGCCAACATCGCTGGAATGTCGAAGAATCAACTTTACGAAATCATGTCCCAGATGAAGGCACTCTCACTTCCAAGTTTCTATTTCATTTATTTTTCCTTTGTTCCAAACGCCAGTTCCTTCGCCATCAAATATAATTGGTAATTTAATTTCTAGTTTTTAATTGATCCTTTTTTGTCTATATGCAGACTCTTATAGAACAAAACCAGCAACAAGCGAAAGAGATCCTTATTCAAAACCCTCTCTTGACTAAAGCCCTATTCCAGGTTTTTCTTTTCTTCTCTATTTTCTTTTTCAGTTTTCTTTAAAACTCTCTTCGTTTCCCTTTCCGATTTATTCTCTATTCTTTGAAAAGTTTTTATTCTGATACCGATAGTAATTACACGTTGCTATTATATGTTGGTTCGAATGAATTGTCCGTTGCTATAACTGTGAGAATTGCATGAACTTTTGGTATAGTTGTTGAGAGTAGCTAGTCACTAAGAACCCGAGCAACTGGGACACTGAATACGGTTGTATTCAAGAACCTTTGTACGGTCAATTAGGTTTCTGAAGTTGCTTTTGTATTTAAGGGATGCCTGTAGTTCTTTATCTTTCTTGGTGGATTAGTTGCAATGCTGTAATAGCCCTTCTTTTGCTTTTAAATGCATGTTTTTAGATGGTGTACTGTTGAAAATCTTTTGGAGCTTCCATGCCTGAACAGGTTGTTTTTTTGAACTCCAGGCTCAGATTATGCTTGGAATGGTTAAGCCCCCTCAAGTGGTATGTTTTTTATTTCTGTGAAGTTGTCTTGAAATTTTTATGTTGGGGACTGTGCGTGTGTCATGAATCTTTGTTTGTGTTTAGATTCCTACCATTCAGCCACCTACATCGCAGCAATCTCAGTGTCAGCAATCAGCACAACCTCCTCCAATGCCAAACATCCAGCCAGCAAAATCATTGCCAGGTAAACCTGGGTTGCAGGACCAAGTGGCTCCATCTCAGACCCAACCTCCTTTAAGGAAACAGCACCAAAACCAAGCTGGGGCACATATCTCAGCAGCTGCTGTTCCTCCAGCCAGCATTCAGTCTCAACCCACACCGTCACATTCCCTTCAGACACCACAGCAGATGAAGGGGCATCTGAATCCTCCGATGTCCCTTCCACAATCATCTCAACTGCCAAATGTACCTCCAGTTCCTCTTCACTCATCTTCACAGCCCCATCATCATCAACAAACACACATGCCAATGGCCTCTGGCCAGTTGCAGCAGTCTTTGCAGACAACTGGAATACCTCATATGCCTCTCCAGCCACCAATGCCGCAACAGTCTAGACCACCTACACTGCCAACTTTACATCATCAGTATACCCCCCAAATGGGTCCTAATGTTGGTTTCCAGCATCCTGGTGCTCCCCAGCATCTTTCACAGCCTATATTCCATGTAAGTCAGAAGTTGAATTTTGGAAGCCTTGGGTTCTACCTAGTAACATATTCTGCAATAATTCCTTTTATTTTTGAATTGTCCAGTCAAGTAATAAACCACCTTCTGGCCTTGGACCTTCTTTTCCACAAGGACAGCCACCACACTCAAATCAGCTGCCACCTCAACCAATGTATCAAAATCAAGTATGTGCATAATTTAGTTGTTGATTTGTATTGGTTTGACCACTTAGCAAGCATTCTTTATCTTTTGTGGCTGATTATAAAAGTAAGCTCATGTTTTTTATTTATGCTTAGTGGCCATAAATTAAGTGGATAATTCTAAGCACTCCATGGTCTACCTTGCATTTAGAATAGATTCAATTACTTTTTATCAGGCGCAAGGCAATATGTCAATTTAGATCTCCCTTCTGCTAGGTGATTGGTTGACTAGTTTATGCTTTGAAGTTCAATGAAATAAAAATAGTGGATTCCTTTCTGTGTATCTGAAAAAGTTCGACAACATTTGCCTTATTAATTCACCTTAACTATTTGGGTTTGTGCCTCATTAAAAATTGTGGAAATCTTTTTTTTTTTTCATTATAATTCTTGCACGTGAAGATGGTAATATAATTGGTAGTTAGAAATGCATGCAACTGTGATTGCAATAGCACTCAATTCCAACTTGTTGTAATTCAATGTAAAGAAAGGTGATTGCCTGAGGTACCTCGATGCATTTTAATCAAGTCAGTGAGGAGAAATATTTGTAGCACTCAATTGCAACTTGTAATTCAATGACTTTGATTCAAATTATTCTAATCATGAAATCAAGATGGCTCTTCATTGTCTAGCTCATTCAGTACTTGATGTTGCGGTTGTAGGTAGTAGTTAACTTATTTTACTTATTCTTTTTCCTTCCAAAAGCAAAAGGAAAGCGAAGAAGGCCTTTTAGATGCACGCACGTGCACATAGTGACACATATCTTATATATATTTCTTAAGAAGTAAATGCTAATAGTTTCATGATAATTATGCATGATTTTGTTTTCTATGGAGCTGATATTTGAATTTGTGTAACACTTTAAAGTTATTTTTGTCAATCAAATATGATGTATTTTTTAGTAAAGAGTAAGCGATAAAGAACTTAACGAGAGTTTAAAATCTCCAAAACTTGGTTTTCTATATTTAGTGCAAAAAAGTTCCATGTCGCATGGAATAGCTTGTAGGAAATGTCTATTGCTTAATTGACAACATTTTTGGTATGTGCACTGGTTATTCTTTCAGGCAGGAGGCTTACATTTAGGATCTGATTTTAGCAACCAAGTTCGAGGTTCAATGCAGGCGGATAGAGGATCTTCTTGGATGTCAAGCCAACCAGATAATTCAACACTAACACAGCTTCAAGGACCCTCAGCATTGGTTCCCAGTCAGATGGGTTCTGGAAATCAGCCCCCTCGGCCTGCATCGGTGATTATCAAAATTCCAAACTATGAGTTTAATATTGAGCAAAGATTAACCATCAATAGCTGAAGTTGATGTACTAACTAATTGGTTTTTCCTATTGGCTGATTATAGTTGACTCCTGAGATGGAGAAGGCACTACTTCAGCAGGTAATGAGCCTCACTCCAGAACAAATTAATCTCTTGCCTCCAGAGCAAAGGAATCAAGTACTTCAGCTCCAGCAGATTCTTCGCCAATGAGAAGGTCAAGTAGCAGAAAAGATTAATCTCTTCCCCCCCCCCCCCCCCCCCCGACATTGCATGCGGGGAATTGATGATCCAGATTGAAGGAATTGTTTAGCTTGCATTTAGCATTTGCTGCCAAACCTTTGCGAGCCTTAGATATTTATTTGAAGGTTTATAGATATGGAGAGATTATTAAAGTTGAACCTTGTTATGGGGCGAATTTACAGGCTCTTGTTTTCTTTCTAGTGTTGTAAGTTGACAGATTAAAGATGTGTAACACCCCTATTCCATTTTTATTATCGGATTAGGGTTGCGGAGTGTTACCAAGCAGAACAGAACATTTAACTATTTAGTGGACATAATTTTTTAACTAAGCACTGGCATTTGCCAAATAATTTAATTCCTAGCATACATACACAAATAGGCCTTAAATAGAGCATACAAGACCCTAAAAGCAATTTGAGAACAATCTAAATTCAAATTGAGCATACAGGACCCTAAAAACAGGACCAATTTCTTGACCTTAAGGATTAACCTAACCAAAAACAGATACACATCCAAAACCAACCATTTAACTAGATATATCATCATAACATAACATTTTAAAATTCACAACTTAGTAAGCTCATAGTTTAAACATCAAATTAACTTACATTACTTGAAATAAATATTCAAATAGACAATTTACAAGTTCACGAACCACTATAAATTCAATGTATTAATGTCAATAATGTGCAATCACAAGATTTGCTACCATCAACTATTCATTTTCATATGTACTCAATTGCAATAATCGATATCATATAGGTAACAAATAAAATTTCACATACATATACACAACTAATTAGATAAAAATGACATAACAACAAGAAATTTACATTTACATATCAAAGCACTATGAACTTACCTACAATCACTTCCGGTTAAAATGTAAGGACTACTTCGTAAATTTCCCCTTTTCTCGATTATTGTCTTTTTGACCCGTTTCTTGATCTATTTAGTAATTCAATTCAATTTATTGAATTCACATACATTTCAAACTCAATTCAATGCATGAGACCCTTAAGTTTTTATTATTTATATATTTTCCCTAAAATTTTACATTTCTTACAAATTAGTCCCTAAACCTGAGATTCCAAATTTAACAAAATTTTACAATTTCTCAAGTTAGCCGAATTTATTCTTATGCTAGGGCAGTCCATAATTATTCAAAAATTACACAAATTCCATAAAATTTTAATTATTTTATCAATTTACTCCATTAACTAAAACTATCAAAAATCATTCAAGAAACTAATTTTAACTAACTAACTAACAATATCTCAATTTCACCAATTAACATAAAAAAATAACTAGCAATCATCAATGGCAAAAACAAAATTTAACAGTTTCAAACAAAGCTACGGGTTAGTTGAACCTAATTGCAACGATATTAAAAACACAAAAATTACAATAAATAAGCTGAAAAAGGACTTACATGCAAGGAAGGTTGTGGCCGAACCTCTCAAGTTCAACAATGGAGCATTCTCTTTCAATTTTTAGGTGGAAACAACCAAGGATGATGATAAATTTTATTTTTATTATTCATTAGTTTAGGTTTTTTTAATTACAAGTTTACCCTTTTAAATTATCATGCAGTTTACTTAAGTCCAAGTCCAAAACCGTCCATCAACCTTTACTATGGTTCAATTACCATATAAGTCCTCCCTCATTTAATAATTTAACACCTAATCCCTACAATTCGATTATGACTAAATTTTTTTATCTTTTGCAATTTAGTCCTTTTTCTTAAATTAACTAGATAAATATTAAAATTTCTTCACCAAAATTTAATATGACCTTAATGTAACTCCATAAACATTAATTAAATAATAAACACAATCTCACATATCAGAACTATGGTCCCGAAATCACTATTCTCGACACTATTAAAAAATTATATATTACAAGATAAGTGTTCGCCTTTGTTTGTCTATTGGCTTTTCTGTTCCGGTATTTGTTTGTGATAAGTAGGTTGAAAATAAAATGAAAATTAACAATCATTATTTGAAATTACAAGGTAGAGGACGGTGAAGAGGGCCTCGAGTCGAGAGTGGCCTACTCTCTTTTTGTTTAATTAAATGTTGTAAAAGATAAAGCTAGCTTATCCAAGGATAGATACATCAATTTTCACTTCAACTGAGGTTGCTTTTAATTTTTTCACCTATAACCTAGTAATTTATAAATGAATTGAGATATTCATTTAATGTCTAGAGACAAGAATAAAGGTTTGGTACTTCTAAAATTTTAATGATCTGAAATGTGAGACATTATTACCAAGGATGTAATTGTTAGAAATGTGAAAGTTATAATCATCATTCCACCAGAAATGTGATGATCACTTGTTATGAATAGGATTATCAAGAGTGTAAAAAGTTTCATTGATCACTTCACTACAAAATGTGATGATAACTTTAAAATTTACCTGATCAAACAAAATGAAAATTTAATTAATTTTATTTTTTAAATAATATTTACAATTTAAAAGTTAATTTATTATTAAACAAGTAATTTAATTAATTAATTTTAAATAAAAATAAATTAACTTTTTTATCACAAATTTAATATATAAATAAATTTAAAATATTTTTAAATATTTAATATGTATTTAAATTAGAATATAAATTAAAATGTAATTTGATAGTATTTAAAATAAGTTTAAAATTAAATAATTTTATGATTTTATAGTTAGAAGAAATTATAAATTATTTTATGGATCCTTTCTACCGTATCATTCATGATCCCGTCCAATTAAAAAAAGACACATCATATTTGATTTAAAAGTTTAGTCCAAATATACATATAATGTGGAAAAAAAGATAATGTGTCCTTTTTAATTAGACAGAATCATGATAATGCTGTAAAAAATCTATAAAACAATTTCTCTAATGATATAAAAATAAAATAAATAAATAAGAAAACATAATAATTTTATCTCAAAGCAAAATTTTAGCTTTCCATCCATTCTCACCCTTACACCAATTAAATTATTTTGTAACGAATGCATGGGCGTGGGTTGGGTAAAAAGAGGGAAAAAACATATAATGGCTACAATAAAAAGTACTTTTATGTGTAAATTTGAGCAATAACGTCAAATGTGTACTTCGGCTTTTGCCGCAGAGGCACTTGCATGTCTTTAGGCGGTGCAAATGGGTATGGATATGAGACACAGTGTGGTGGAAATTGAAGATGATGACCTTGCAATAGTAAAAAGGTAAATGTAAATGTTGAAGATGGGTCGGTTATCAATGCTTTTATTAAAGATTTGAAAGCTTTAAGTGAAGGTTATGACAGATTCCATTTCGTACACACTGCTAAGGGAAGGAATGTTGTGGCACATTTACTGGCAACAAAAGGGATTAAAGGGGGGGGGGGGGGAACAATTTACTTGGTGGGAAGGGTGCCAGATTTTGCTGTTTGACGAAGTGGAGAAGGATAAACGTGGACTGATCCGCCAGACTAACTTCGATCGGCGTAAGGCAGTGATCGTACCCGATTTAGCCTACATGGGAAAGGGCGATTGGTCTCCTTAGGAGCTCTTGGTGTTTCCAAAAGTCCTGATGCCTGAAAGGGGTTTGGGGAGTTCTATCACTCAGCTGGATTCACATTGTTTCTAGAAAATGTTTCATTTTCTCATGTTTTATTTTTTCTGTTGTTCCCCCCCTCCCCCAAAACACTATTTGTTTTGTTTTCTGTGTTAGTTTGAATAAATGGTTTCTAGCTGTTTTACATTAATTTTTAAAAAAAAAAACATTGCAATTGCTTATCATGATGTTGTCATCAATCATAAGTTAGTGTTGAGGTGTCTTGCGACACCAGCTTAATTACCAACATTATCAATATGTATACTTATCTCATGCTTGATACTCTGTCTTCAAGATAAGTTTTTAAGCTATAATTTTAAAGATATGTTTTACGCATGCTCCTAAGCGAGCAAATGTTTTAAGATATGTTTTTAAAGTACGGTTTTATAAACTATGGTTTTACGCACTTTAGTGCGAGCTCTATGAGCAAGTGTTTTCAAGAAAACACCTTATGCGAGCTCTTTGTGATAAGCAAGCTCCCTATGCGAGCTTTCTGTGATAAGTCTCTGTGTGTGCTCCTTTGCGAGCCTTATGTTTGATATATTGGTATACCAAAGGATTGTGGGTACTCACCTAGAAGTTTTGGGATTTCGGGTGTTAAGGCCCTAAGATATGTGGAGAGATAAGGGAATGTCGAGTTGAGCTCCATTCTGTGAAAAATATAAAGTCGGTAATGACAATATATATCGCAAAGAAAAGAAAAAGAGAATAAAGAAAACACAGATTTTACGTGGAAACCCTTTCGGGAAAAAAACCACGGGAAGAGGAGAAGAAAATTCACTATGTCGAATTGAATCATTACAAGAGGAATAGACTATGTCTATTTATAGGCTTATAAAACTCAATTCTAATCAAAGTAAAATATATTATGCTAATAAATGCTAAATATATTATACTCATAAATACTAAATCTTCTAGAAAGAAGATATATTTTGTTTAACTTGACTTGCAAGCAATATCTTAGAATTTGGGTCACACAACTCTAACAATCTCCACCTTGACACGAATTCTTAACAAACAAGTTCTTCATCATGAAACTCTCAACGAACAAGTTCTCCACCTCTTCCATAAAACCCCTTAAGGGTTTAACTTCAACAATGAACACCAACCAAGTCTAAGCAATGCTCAAACTTGGTTATAGGAAGCGACTTAGTCATCATATCTGCAGGATTTTCATAAGTACTAATTTTGCTCACAACAATATCACCATGAGCAATAATATCACGAACAAAATGATACCGTACATCAATGTGCTTTGTTCTCTCATGAAACATTTGATCTTTTGTAAGAAAGATGGCACTTTGACTGTCACAAAATACTGTGCTGATTTGAAGGTCTTCATTGAGCTCACTAAAGAGTCCATTCAACTAAATAGCTTCTTTACAAGCTTGATGAATCGCCATATACTCGACCGATTGGTAGACAAAGCATTTGTAGTTTGCAAAGTAGCTTTCAACCGATTGCACAACCTCCTATTGTAAAGACATAACCGGTGAGAGATCTTCTTCTATCAAGGTCTCCAAGCAAAATCAGCATCAACATACCCAATGACTCCATCTCTAGTTCTTCCAAACGTAAGCAAACATCGGTAGTACCTCGTAAGTATCTTAAAATCCATCGAATCGCTTTCCAATGTTCTTTACCGGGATTCGCCATGTATCGCTAAGCTGACCGATCGCATCGATAAATCGGACGTGAACAAACCATAGCATACATGAGAGATCCCATCGCACTCGAGTATGGAACATGTGACATGTACTCAATCTCATCATCGATTGTGGAGACAAAGCCGATGAAAGTCCGAAATGGGTTGCTAAAGAAGTACTAACAAAGCTTAGCACTCTGCATATTGAACCCGCAAAGAACTTTCTCAATGTACCCTTCCGACTTAGGTACAACTTACTTATTTTTCTATCTCGAGAATCTCCATACCAAGTATCTTCTTTCTTTGGTCCCAAATCTTTCATCTCAAATTCTTCACTTAGTTGGGCTTTGACCTTTCTTATCTCTACTTTATCTTTTTTGCTATCAACATGTCATCAACATAAAGAAGTAGATACACAAAAGAACCATCACTTGTTTTTCTTAAAGTAAACACAACTATCAAAGCTACTTCTTTTAAAATTATGAGAAGTCATAAAGGAATCAAACCTCTTGTACCCTTTGTCTTGGTATTGTTTCAAACCGTAAAGAGACTTTTTCAAAGAAGCAAACATAGTCCTCTTTTTACGAGACTATAAAACCCTCCGGTTGTTGCATGTAAATATCTTCCTCAAGCTCTCCATGTAAAAATGTAATTTTACATCTAACTACTCAAGCTCCAAATCTTGCATGGTTACAATACCAAGCAAAGTTCAATCGAACTATGCTTCACAACTGGGAGAACACATCCGTAAAGTCCACTCGGAATTTGATTTGTAACCTTTGCAACAAGCCTTGCTTTATATCCGGGTTCTTCAACTCTTGGAGTCCCTTCTTTCTTTTAAACACCCATTTACAATGAACAACCTTTTTACCTTTAGGAAGTTTCACAAGATCCCATGTTTTGTTTTTGTGGAGTGATTCTATTTCCTCTTGCATAGCAAACATCCACCTTTCGAGTCTTCACATTAATAGCCTCGAATAATTAGACGGCTTTTGGTTTGCATCTATATCTTCACCACATTTAAAGCATAAGCAACTAGGTCACCTCGGCATACTTCTTTGGAGGTTTAATTTCTCTTCTAGTTCTTTTTGGCGATAGAGTATTGTGGTGAAGAAGCAACTCTATTCTCAATTTTGTATCTGGCTTGAGGAGTTGACTCTGTATTAATCGATGCTCCACCGCTTTTATTTTCTTTATTGGAAGAGTCTTTAAGAGATAAGTTAGGTAGCATAGCGGTTTCATCAAAAACAACATCTCCGCTAATCAAAACTTTTCTATTTTCGAGGACACCATAACTTATACCCTTTTACACTAGCTTTATAACCAAGAAAACACATTTAATGGATCTTGGTTCCAATTTTCCATTATTAACATGAGCATCGCAGGACACCCAAAGATCTTTAAATCGAATAATTAGCAGGATTACGGACCATACCTCTTGTGGAGTCTTTTCTCAATGGCAACGGATGGAGATCGGTTGATTAAAAACATGCAAGATGAGGTCTTGCCCAAAACGACTTTGGTAAGTTGGCATTTGACAACATACATTGAACCTTTTCCATGATCGTTCTGTTCATTCGCTTCGCAATGCCGTTTTGTTGTGGAGTATGACGAATCGTCAAGTGTCTCACAATCCCTTCCGACTTGCACAGTTTATTAAACTCATCAGAACAAAACTCTAAGCCATTGTCTGTACGGAGGTATTTTATTTGTTTTCCCATATGTTTTTCAATCATAGTTTTCCAAGACTTAAATACGGAAAACACATCGCCTTCTCGCTTGGAAGAATGCCCAAACTTTCTGGAAAAATCATCAATAAAAGTTAGCATATAATTAGTTCCACCTCTCAAGGCACCCTTGATGCCCCCACGATCGAATGAATATACTCCAACGTTCCTTTCGTGTCATGGATTCCTCCGGTGAATCGAACTCTCTTTGCTTCCCAAAAAACAAAGTGCTCACAGAACTTGGTTTGCAAATTCCTTGCCCATCAAGAAGTCCTCTTTGCTCAATTTCGCCATGCCATTCTCACTATATGCCCTAGGCGCATATGCCAAAGTTTAGTAATATCATCATCGACAAAGAAGAGGAAGCGACAATTTGCATTACCAATAACAAGAGAACCACCGCAAAACATATAACTTGGTAGTCTTTCTCGCCCTTTCATCACAATGAGGAACCTTTGAAATCTTCAACATCCCACTTTCACCGTGTATTTGTACCCTTTTGAATCAAGAGTACTCAACGAAATTAAATTTCTCTTCAATTCGAACATGCCGTATGTCACTAAGTGTTCGACAACTCCATCAAACATCTTAACTTTAATTGTTCCAACACTGCGATTTTACACGAAGCATTATTTTCCATCAAAACAACACCTTCAGACACTGTTTCGTAATTTGTAAACCAATCCCGATTGGGACTCATGTGGAAGGTGCAACCTGAATCAAGTATCCACTCCTCGCTCACTTTTGAATTGTTAACTTAAGCGACTAGAAGTTCACCATCGCTGTAGTCTTCTACAACATCGACTTCACCGAATTTTCTAGTTGCTTTCCTTTTGATTCGCGACCTCCTTTTAATCTTGTTCAGTAGCTTATAGCACTTTCAGTTTAATGTGCCCTTTCTTCTTGCGAAGTTACAAGTTTTACCTTTGTTTGTCTATTGGCTTTTCTGTTCCGGTATTTGTTTGTGATAAGTAGGTTGAAAATAAAATGAAAATTAACAAACATTATTTGAAATTACAAGGTAGAGGACGGTGAAGAAGGCCTCGAGTCGAGAGTGGCCTACTCTCTTTTGTTTAATTAAATGTTGTAAAAGATAAAGCTAGCTTATCCAAGGATAGATACATCAATTTTCACTTCAACTGAGGTTGCTTTTAATTTTTCACCTATAACCTAGTAATTTATAAATGAATTGAGATATTCATTTAATGTCTAGAGACAAGAATAAAGGTTTTCTAAAATTTTAATGACCTGAAATGTGAGACATTATTGCCAAGGATGTAATTGGTAGAAATGTGAAAGTTATAATCATCATTCCACCAGAAATGTGATGATCACTTGTTATGAATAGGATTATCAAGAGTGTAAAAGTTTCATTGATCACTTCACTACAAAATGTGATGATAACTTTAAAATTTACCTGATCAAACAAAATGAAAATTTAATTAATTTTATTTTTAAATAATATTTACAATTTAAAAGTTAATTTATTATTAAACAAGTAATTTAATTAATTAATTTTAAATAAAAATAAATTAACTTTTTTATCACAAATTTAATATATAAATAATTTAAAATATTTTTAAATATTTAATATGTATTTAAATTAGAATATAAATTAAAATGTAATTTGATAGTATTTAAAATAAGTTTAAAATTAAATAATTTTATGATTTTATAGTTAGAAGAAATTATAAATTATTTTATGGATCCTTTCTACCGTATCATTCATGATCCCGTCTAATTAAAAAAAGACACATCATATTTGATTTAAAAGTTTAGTCCAAATATACATATAATGTGGAAAAAAAGATAATGTGTCCTTTTTAATTGGACAGAATCATGATAATGCTGTAAAAAATCTATAAAACAATTTCTCTAATGATATAAAAATAAAATAAATAAATAAGAAAACATAATAATTTTATCTCAAAGCAAAATTTTAGCTTTCCATCCATTCTCACCCTTACACCAATTAAATTATTTTGTAATGAATGCATGGACGTGGGTTGGGTAAAAAGAGGGAAAAAACATATAATGGCTACAATAAAAAGTACTTTTATGTGTAAATTTGAGCAATAACGTCAAATGTGTACTTCGGCTTTTGCCGCAGAGGCACTTGCATGTCTTTAGGCGGTGCAAATGGGTCTGGATATGAGACACAGTGTGGTGGAAATTGAAGATGATGACCTTGCAATAGTAAAAAAGGTAAATGTAAATGTTGAAGATGGGTCGGTTATCAATGCTTTTATTAAAGATTTGAAAGCTTTAAGTGAAGGTTATGACAGATTCCATTTCGTACACACTGCTAAGGGAAGGAATGTTGTGGCACATTTACTGGCAACAAAAGGGATTAAAAGGGGGGGGGGGGGGGAACAATTTACTTGGTGGGAAAGGTGCCAGATTTTGCTGTTCGACGAAGTGGAGAAGGATAAACGTGGACTGATCCGCCAGACTAACTTCGATCGGCGTAAGGCAGTGATCGTACCCGATTTAGCCTACATGGGAAAGGGCGATTGGTCTCCTTAGAAGCTCTTGGTGTTTCCAAAAGTCCTGATGCCTGAAAGGGGTTTGGGGAGTTCTATCACTCAGCTGGATTCACATTGTTTCTAGAAAATGTTTCATTTTCTCGTGTTTTATTTTTCTGTTGTTCCCCCCAAAACACTATTTGTTTTGTTTTCGTGTTAGTTTGAATAAATGGTTTCTAGCTGTTTTACATTAATTTTTTTAAAAATATTGCAATTGCTTATCATGATGTTGTCATCAATCATGAATTAGTGTTGAGGTGTCTTGACACCAACTTAATTACCAACATTATCAATATGTATACTTATCTCATGCTTGATACTCATCTTCAAGATAAGTTTTAAGCTATAATTTTAAAGATATGTTTACGCATGCTCCTAAGCGAGCAAATGTTTTAAGATATGTTTTTAAAGTACGGTTTTATAAACTATGGTTTTACGACTTTAGTGCGAGCTCTATGAGCAAGTGTTTTCAAGAAAACACCTTATGCGAGCTCTTTGTGATAAGCAAGCTCCTATGCGAGCTTTTCGTGATTAGTCTCGTGTGTGCTCCTTTGCGAGCCTTATGTTTGATATATTGGTATACCAAAGGATTGTGGGTACTCACCTAGAAGTTCTGGGATTTCGGGTGTTAAGGCCCTAAGATATGTGGAGAGATAAGAGAATGTCGAGTTGAGCTCCATTCACTAGGAAATGTTGTAGAATAGGAGAGTGTCTTACTTCGCGCTACACTTATGAAACATGTTATAAGGACTCTTTGAGTTATTCTGAGGCATTATAAGGAGATCTACATATCCAACAAGACAATATTCTGATAAGTGTGTTAAGTGCGAGAACATATTTTATGTTTCACAGTCATTCTGATAAGACAAGTATGTAAGCATGTTTCATGCTATATAAGTTTTGTTTTCAAACAAGCACAAGCTAAGTTTTTAAGTTTAATTTTTAATAAATACATGTAAGGCCCTGAAAATAGGTCTAGTAGTTTCGAGTAAGTTTACCAAGTTTCGAGTGAAAATTAGAAGTTAATCGGGTTTATTAGTGATTTTTTAAGTTTAGTTAGCTTAATTTTATTTAAAAATCGGTAAATAATATTTCGAAAAATAAAAATATTTTTAGAAAAATTAATTTTATGGTTTTAAATAATTTTTTGGGTAAAATAAATATTTTGGGTCTAATTAGAATTGAAAAATAAATTAAAATGGGGCTTTAATTGAGAGTGTAACACCTCTAACATGTATTCGTCCCTAGATTAGGGTTACGGAGCATTATTGTACAACCAAAATATTGAAACATAATTTCATTCACTAACGTAAACATATCATAAGCCAATCATACATATACATTCTGTCCCTAAATCGAGCCCTTAATGTAACAGTCGGTTAGACCTAGTTGGAATAGTAGTTTTGGGACCACAAATTCGAGTCAGATAAATATTTTAATATTATTTTTTGTGCTTGCAATATGTGATTGAGCATGTGTGAAAGTTTCATGAATTAATTTTGATGCTTGTGTGCTTAATTTGATAAAAGGATCTAATTGCATAAAATGCAAAATTAGCATGCCATGTATTGAAAGTACCTATGTGCTATGTCTTTATTAATATGAAGTCCTTATGATGTTATTATGCCATTTTTAAGTTGGTGGACAATTATATCCATAGATTAAATGATTTTCATTAATATATCATTAAGGGTAAAATTGGAAATTGATTATTAATGTTAATTTAATAAAACAAAAGCATGAAAAAAGGCCATTTTCTTATCATCCATTGCCGAAAATCATAAGGAAAGAGAAGAAAAAGAACAAGCTAGGTTTCGGCTATGTTCAAGCAAAATTAAGGTATGTTTTGGTTTCAGTTTTTGATAATTTTTATATTGTTGTAATCGTTGCTTTGAATACTATCAAACCCATGCCTTAATTTTGGAATTTGATGAAGATTATGAGATGTGCCATTGATGAAAGTTTAAGCTTTGTGATGTTAATTGATGAAATATGAAATATATGTGTTAGATTAACATGTTTTGTCTTTGGATTTTTGGTGAATTTGAGTAAGTTGGACTAAATTGTGAAAATAATATTTTGAGAGACTAAAATATGAAATAAATGAAATGTATAGATTTGTATGATCATGTTGAAAATTCAGCTAAGCATGGGTGTAAAGAAATTATGTGTATTTTGTGATTTTGTGAAATAGAGACTTAAATGTGAAAATGTGAGGGCTAATTTGTAAATTACCCTAAATGTGTGTTTTTGGATTGAATTGAATGATTTGGTGCATAAATGGATTAAATTTGAATATGTATAGATCAAGAACCAAAGAAAATGGATTTAGATCGAGGAAAGTCGAAAGTGAACGAATAGTCGAATCCGTCCGTCTATATCCGTACAAGGTAAGTCTATATACAAATAAATGTATTTAAGTTGAATTATTCATGTTCATTCGATATTGAATTGTGATGAATGGATTTGGATGATATACGTGTGAAATCTGAGAAAGTATCGACAATGTGTCAAGGTCCAAAAAGTCCCGTACGAACCTTAAGAATAGATAGGATTCATATGTCATGACATAGGGATTACGATATGTGATATCATGTAAGACCACGTCTGGGACGTTGGCATTAATTTGAGATTTACATGTAAGACCATGTCTGGGACATTGGCATCGTATTTGATTCGTGTAAGACCCTATATGGGACAGTGGCATTGATATTTGATTACATGTAAGACCACGTTTGGGATGTTGGCATTGTATGAATATCCCGAGTGTCCGAGTATCCTATTTGATTCCGAATGGTTCAACGGGAAATTCTGAGAAATGAAAGACTATGTGAAATGTGTAACCATTTCAGGTACGTTTGAAATGTATGAAAGGTATGTTTTGAGTATGAAATGTATGTTTATGTGATTGTGTATAAGTGAGAAATGTGCATAAATTCAATGAGACAAAATGTGATATATGTATATTTGTGATATGAGCAAAAGAGATACTTTGAGGTATGAATTGTTTATAAGCAATATCTAAACAAATGAGCCAAAGAAGAATTGTGAATTTGCAATTGAGAAATATTAATGATCTTGTATTTGATATGATTATTAATGTTATATGTTAAGTTTATTTGTATATGGCTTACTAAGCTTTTGAAAGCTTACTTTGTGTGTGTTTACATTATTTTATAGATCGTTAAAGCTACGGAAAGCTTGGGGATTGTCGAGGATTGTCATCACACTATCAAATCATATTTTGGTACCTTTTGAATGTGTTTATAGCTAAGTATGGCATATATAGTCTAGTTGAATTAAATGATGTTTTGAGTTGTATATATATAAGCTATGTGATATGGCTTGTAAATGGGATGTGAATATGGTAAATGTCAATTATGTTTTGTGATGCAAAGTTGGTATGTTTTGATGAATGATTAGTATATTGAATTGGTAAGTTATGTGGATGGATTTTGCTTAGAAATGCTTGTGATTAGAATGAAATAAATAGTTCATAAGTTGGTAAGTTTGATCTGCATTGAATGGTTAGAAAAGATGGACATTATTGGTATGGTTTGATTGCATTTTGAGGCCATGAAATGTGTTTATTTGTGCTTGTAGGTTTGACCCTAAATGGTGGCAAATTGGCCTTGCAAATGACCTATATTTGCCCACACGGTTGAGCACACGAGCGTGTGGCTCGACCGTGTCCCTTGAATTTGTAATTTGGTACAAGTCAAGCTCGCACACGGGCTAGACACACGGGCATGTGACTGGCTGTGTGAAACAAGTCAGTTTCGACCACGGGCTGGACACATGGGCATGTGACTGGCCGTATGGTGCAAGTTAGTGTCGACCACGGGTGAGGCACACAGGCGCGTCTTAGGCCGTGTGGACAAGTCAGTATGTATGCCCTGTTTTGCCACGGCTTAGACACACGGGTGTGTCTGAGGCTGTGTGAGGCACATGACCTACCTACACGGGCGTGTGACCTCTATAGGTTTGAAAAATGTTTGAATTTCAGAAAAAATTTCGTAAGTGTTCGGTTTAGTCCCGACCCTTTTCTAATGTATGATTAAAGTATTGTAGACCTCATTAAGGGACTATATATTTGTGTGTTGCTATGATATGATGATGACAATCCTTATGATGTGAAATGTTCGTAAAAGTTTTGATTTGTCTAGTAATGCCTCTTAATCCTAAACCAACGATGGTTACGGGTTAGGGGTGTTGCACTCGAGGCCCTAAAAAGATCTTAGAAACAATTCGGGACTAAATTGAAAAATTTGGAAAGTATAAGAAAAAGCTACAATAATTTGGAAACAGGGGTCACATGGTCGTGTGCCTCACACAGTTGAGACACACGCCCGTGTAACCTTCAAACTAGGGACACATGGCCGTGTCCCAGCCCGTATCCTCACCCTTGTAACTCTCTGAGTAAGGTCACACGGCCATGTCACACGCCCGTGTGCTAGGCCGTGTAACTCACTAACTTGCATACAAAGGAACCTTTAGGAGTCACACGCCCGTGTCTCAGGCCGCGTGGACTTAAAATTCACCCAAAACAAGCCATTCCCAACATCAATTCATACATAATCACTTGAACACTTAGTGCACAGCTACAAGGCATCAAACCCTACCTAAACATACATATATATATGCCATTTCAAAAGCCTAATTCAACTAACCAATATGCCATTCAAGGCACCTCAAATGCATTCATCAAAACTTACCTAAACGTGCATATACTACCACATTTCAAACATCAATTACCAATTCAATACTTACCAAATCATACCATAACTAGGTCATAATCATATTAATTCAAAACATACCTTATGAGCCATTCAAAACATGCAACATAGATAGCCACAATGTCAAAAACTAGCAAAGCATCAAATGTTCCAACAAAGTTAACTTGCATCATATATACATACCAAAACATCAACTAAACATTCAACTAAATACCATTACAAGTCCACCTATACATGCCATTATAACCTTGGCCAAAACATCAAAAACTATTGATATATATATATATATTGGATAGTGTGATAGAGCTCCAACGATATTCTAAACCGGTCAAGCTTCCGATAGTCTATAAAACATAGGAAAGAAACTACGTAAGCAAATAATGCTTAGTAAGTTCGTAGAAAATAAAACATAACTTACCATTTCATTAACACAACAATGATTATAAGCATAATATAACCCAAAGCACAAGCTTGGCACAAGCCTATATATCATCATCAATGCACAAGTTAGTGAATTTATACATAACTCATTTGAATTAACCATATAATAAGTCATTTTCATATGAAAATACATCATTTGATTCATACATCCTTTTCATGAGCATATGCATAATTCCATTTGATAACTTACCATTTCAATCCATTTTCTTGCCCATTGAACCATCTAGAATATCATCGAATACTCGAGAAAGCTCACACGAGGTGTGCTTAAACATATAACCGTAACCTTTCCGTTACATTATTGCTCACACGAGCTGTGAAATGGGCTTTGCTCACATGAATTCCTAAGGTTCAACCGAGACTGGATAACCGTAATTGAATTGATTTATTTATACATCAATCAATTCTCATGATGAATAACTTATTAACATACTATTTTAAATAGCATTAAAAAATAACTATTCACACGAACTTACCTCGACAACTAGGGGCGTAAAGGTTAAATCGAGCTATTCCGAAACTTTAGCTTTGCCTCGATCTAAGTTCGTACGTGGTATATCTTGATCTAAATAGACAATTTCAATCCATTTAAGACTTCTAGCATTCAATTTAGTCCACATTTCACATTTATGCAACATTACTAATTTGCCCCTAACATTTTAACTTTTCACAATTTAATCCTTAAGCTCATAAATTAAAATCTAAGCATTTTAGTCCCCCATTCAAGCTAACCAAATTTATTAAGGACTTATATAAACCTAAACAAACCATCATTTCCTAAATTTTCCATGAACTTTTACTATTTTTACAAACAAATCCCTAAATGCAAATTTCATCAAAAATCATTTTACAAGACTTGTTTACTATCAACAAGGACTCATAATCTACCATTAAACATCAAGAATCATTCAAAAACATTCATGGAATAACCCTCAATCTTTAACATTTTTTCAAATTGATCCCCGAGCTAGCCAGATTAAGCTAAAACGACCTCAAAAACATATAAATCATTAAAAATGGGACAAACACTTACATGCAAGATGAGAAGCCAACCGAATGCTCAAGCTCAATGTCTATGGTGATTTTCAGTAATATATTGAAATGGGGAAGAAGATGATTTTAATTCATTAAGTTATTTTAACATTACTTATCAAATTACTAGTTTAACCTTTAAAAACCTTAATAATTTCAATAAAACCATGGCCATAAACATCGAATATCACCTCAATTGGTTTATTTACCATCCAATTCCTTTAGTATAAGGTTTCATATCCATTTGACCCCTTTTAACTAATGAAATTCTACTTTTACACTTTTTACAATTTAGTCCTTTTCACTTAATTAATCATGCAAACATAAAATTTCTTAACTAAATTTTAATATGACCTTACTAATATCTCATAGACATTATAATAATAATAAAATAATAATTTACTCATCGAATTTGTGGTCCCAAAATTACTGCTCGAGTTAACTAAAAGCGGGCAATTATAGAGAGAATTTAAAATATTAACTAAATAGGACCATTTTGCAAAACAAGGGAATATAAGAGTGGTTTTATAGAAAATTATCCTTATTTTCAAAATATTGGAGGGAAAGAGTATTCTGTAAAATAAGGGAAATGTGGGAAGGGCCTAATGGCAATTTCCCTAATTTTTGAAAATTAGGTGGGGGTTTTCAGTTTTAAAAACATTGCAATTTTCACCCAAATTAAGAGCTTTTTCTCTTGTTTTTTTTTCTTCTAATTTTCATAGACCACATATAAGAGAATATATCTAAAATTTTACTCTCTCAAAATTCTCTCCAAAATCTCTATAAAAGTTTTCCAAAGTTGAGCAAAAGTCATCCGAAATGTTTTCAAGGATCTTGATTCAATCTTCTAAATTGGTGATTTGAGATCAATTGAAGGTAATTCTCAACTCTAAATTCATTTTAACTTGTTTTCAATCATTATTTGCTAATTAAATTGATTAAAATGGATTTTCAAGTTTTGATTTCTTCTTTCTTGAACATAAAACTCAACAATGGTGAATCCATGATTTTGAGTTGGAATCCAAGTTTTAATGGATTTCTAATCTCAACATATGTTTATTAAGAGGTTTTTAATCATAAAAAAAGAGATCAAACTCGTTTGGTTGATCAATTTTGATAAATTCGTTTTTAATCAAAAAAATGAGTTGATTTTCTAGAAAATTTTAAAACAATTTAATAGATGAAATTAGCATTTAATATTTATGTTAATGGAATAGGAATGAAGTTTAGAAGTGGTTTGTCGTGCTGAGAAGGTCGTTTAGCTGATGAATTTTACGTTTCGTCTTAATTGTGCAATTTCAGTAAGGTAGATTAAAGAAACAATTTAAATCCATATAGTTTATGAAATTTTAACTTTCTTGATGTTAATGTTAGTTTGTAATGCATATTTTGTCTCTGTTAAAGCTTCACACCGAGATGAGGATGATGCTAACGGATTTAAGGCTAAAACTTACCTACTTGAACACATTTTTATTTGAAAAAATAAAGAGTGGAAGTGAGTGATTTTAAAGGCTATTGGTAAATTTGCTTGGTTTTTATTAAATTGAACTTTTAAATAGTGTTTTTAATGACTTAATCACATCTTATTTGGTTGGATTTGCAAAAATTAATTTTATTTTACAACAACATTATTGCAATTGGCTTTTGGAAAATTGTGTGTTAAGATTTTGGTATGATTAATTTGGATTGAATGGATTGTTAATTGGAGCATGAGTTACTGAATTTTTGAGCACTTGATGTTGGTGTTATGATTGGTTTAAGATTCATGGAGAAAGGCATTTGTTGTGCTTAATTATATTGATGTTGAAATTGTTAAGCTACATGCTTTTAATGGCATTTTTACATATTAAATTAAGTGCTTAAACATCAGATTTTATGCCTTTTATGTATGATTATATTGGCAACATTGCATGGTGGATCCATTGGATATAGTTGGCATAATATAGGATTTCTAAGTACTCACCATTTTATGTGTTATTTGTGAGCATATGGCTCAAGAAGTTCTAATTTTTGGATTATATAAGGGAGTTTTGAGCTTGTGTCTCCTCTCAACGGGACTGTGAGGCGATATAAAGGAGTGTGTGGCTTTGGCCCACTCAACCCGGGACTGTTTCTGATATGTAGGAGTTTGGAGATCCATTTATCCAATGTATGATCACACGTTTAAATATTGCCATGGATGTATTATGCCAATATAAGTGTATGTTTATAAGTTAAATTATGATTTCATATGCCATATTAAATTGTAATTTTATTTATGGAATAGCATATGCTATTATGATTATAATGTGATATTGTGAATGAAATTTTGATGCTTAATGTGCCTGGATTTTTGCATGAATTGGGTGCGATTAGTTATAGTTTTTAAGATCATTCACTGAGCTTTTTAAGCTCACACCCTTACACCTATGTGCAGAGACTTTTTCGGCTTGAGGAGTTGAGGAGCAAGAGCAAGGCCGATCCAAGATTAAGGCTCGGTAGTAGCTTAAGGATTCTTCTTTAGAAATAATAACGAGCATTTGGCACTTATTGGGACTAGATTTAATTCAATTGTAATGGACATTGGACATTTATTTGGACATTTATTTTGGTGATGTTATAATTACTTTAATGCTTGATTTTTATGCTTAATTGTTGTGTAGTTTATGGTATGTTGATGAGAGTTTGTATGGTGAATGAAACTTGGTGTTTGAAGCATGTATTTTATACTAACATAGTTTAATTGTAGCTTGCCAAGGAGTGGAATGCTTGTGGCTAAGGTATGTAACTTGTGTGATATAATTGATGGTTGCTAAGTATGATTATAATTTAGTCCTAAAATTTGATTAGATTAATTGAAGCCTTTAAATAGGGATAATATTTTAGAATTAGACTTGTGAGTGTTAAAATTTGGTAAAAATATTCTTAGATAATATTTTGGGTAATGTATTAAAATTTTATACAAAATTTACGTTTTAGTTCCTATTAATAAAATAATAATTAGAATTAGTAAATGAACTCGATTGAAATTGAAATTTTTAGGGCTTGCATAAATTGACTAAAAGAAGGTTGGTAATCATTTAGAACTAAAAAGGGGACTGTTTAACTTTAGATGGTAAAATGAGCAAAATACTCTTAGGGTTAAATAATTAGAAATAGTTTAAAAATGGTTCAAAAAATTACTTATGCATTAAAATTAGATAGTTAGTTAGTTAGAATTGAGGTGTTATAAGGTTGGAGTGCATTTTTGACGGTCTTGAGCTGGAGAGTCACTTTGGTGGCTATTGTGTCGTTTCAGTTTCGGGCCAATCTTTTCCGGTTGGGTTGAGGGAGTCACAATACATGAGAAATTGTTTTACAAACTTATGTTTTTTGACAAACAAGATCTGTGAATTGGGTCTCACAATCTACACCGCGAACCAAGTACGTGAAACGATTTTCAAACTAAGTCTTCTTTCTAGTTTAAAACATGTATTTTAAGCACAGTCAATTCCTGATTATTCATTGAGTTCTCGATGAACTCACCCATTCCTTTCTTACTTCGTAGGTAAGTAGGCTATGGATGGAAGTGGTATGTTAGATGACTTAGCAAGGCTCATCCCTGAACACATCCTGTTGAACCTAGGAATTAGGCAATGGGGTTTATTATTTTATGTGGGTTTAGATTAATCATAAGTTGACTCTGTTATTGAAATAATTTCTTTTAAAGTTTAAGTTTATTTTATCTTTACGAACCATGTCTTAGAATGTTATCTTTTATTATGAATAAGCATGTTTCGTGCTATATAAGTTCCATTTTCAAACAAGCACAAGCTAAGTTTTTAAGTTCAATTTTTAGTAAATACATATGAAATTGTTTTAGAAACTTATATTTTCTGACAAACAAGATCTGGAAATTGGGTCTCGCAATCTATACCACCAAACCAACCCATCACTCAAAAGCGATTTTCAAACTAAGTCTTCTCTCTATTTTGAACATTGTATTTTAAGCAAACTTTGTCAATTCCTGGTTATTCATTGAGTTCTTGATGAGCTAACCCACTCCTCTTTTACTTCGTAAGTAAGTAGGACATGGATGGCAGTGGCGAGGTAGATGACTTGGCAAGGCTCATCCCTAAACAAATACTAGCGAACCTAGGAATTAGGTGATGGGGTTTATTATTTTATGTTGGTTTAGATTCATCATAAGTTAACTCTGTTATTGGAATAATTTCTTTTAAATTTTAAGTTTATTTTACCTTTACGAACCCTTCTAAAACATATAAAAATGACCCACTTACTTAGTAGAACTTAACAAGTGTCACACGTTTCAAAATTTACCTTCTTAATGGTCTAGAGTTCTCAAGAAAAACATAAATAAGTACAATACATTCACAATTCTAAAGCTAGGTTATCCAGTTCATTTCTAGTCAGACTACTCATAATCTAACTAGTATAATACTCCAGACAAACAAGGCTTATTACACCTTTGGTGCCAACTCATACCATACTTAACCTTTATGACTTAACATAGACTTCTCCTTAATATAGTAGAATAACTGAAACAAAATGCTCACCTACATATGTGGAGATTACTATATGCCCCACGTATTTGTGATAACTCTTGAAAAGTGTTAATTTTATGCCTTTAGACTTGGTTAATGGTCTGTACTTAGGTAAGTTTAGTTGCATTTTAGGATTTTCCATTAGTGTTTTTAAGAAATTGCATTAAAAGGCTTAGACTATGCTTAAATGTTACTACATGTTACTTCTAATTTTTTACAGGAAGGATTTGTTTGTTAAGTGGAAGGTGTAAAATGAGGAAAAGAAGTAAAGAAGTGAAGGTTTGTCATGGCAAAAGGTTGGACATTTTTCCAACATGAATGCCGTGGCAATGCTAGGAAGCGACCTAGTCAAAGCTTAACACTTATCAGCCCTGCTGGATGTGTACCAAAAAAATCAATATAAAAAGAGGAAAAAGATCATGAGATCATGGGATGATGGGTCTACCCTAAAAAGGAGATGTAAAACCAAAAATACAAATTGAGAAAGGGGGATTTTTGGAGAGTGGATGATTAGAGAGACAATTGGAGAAAAATATCCTTGGACAAGAATAGAGGATAACGATTAAGAACAAGAAAAAATCGAAAGGGTGAAGAAGAGGGCATTCCCTCTTGGTCACTATTGCTAAAGTTGTGGGTTGGATAGGAAACTTCCATCTTCTTAAAGTTCTTCTTTTACTCCTTTATTTACTACTTTGTGAATTGAATCGAGAAAGAATGATGTTGAATGTTATTCTAAATTTGGATGTTATTTGCCAGCCCATGAGTTAATCTCATAGGGTTTGGATTGCTTGATGAAACCTTTATTTCCTTTAATGGCTAAAGCTTAGATTAATTTTAATTTACTATTTCATTCAATGGTATTTATGAATAGCATGCGTGTAATCTCAAGATATAGATGAATATGCAACATTTTTATAAAATTAATCTAATTCTTTCAAGTTTAGGTTAGTTAGATCGAAATTGAATGATATGAGCGAATAGTCGAAAGAATACTTGTACCAGACTTTAGACATGGAGTAGCATTCTGTACAGAAAGAAGAAGAACAGTAGTAGGAACCAAACTCAAAACCTATAGACATATCGTTCCCTAGGTGTGGTAACTCAAGGTTTAGCTCTCGAAAGAAGCATACCACAGTAGGATTATTCTGAGCAGTAGAATAAGATTGATCTTGCCGAGACATTATTGGTTAATAAGGGTAGAATATTAGTAATCCTAGCTTTTCAAATCAACATCGTAGGTCTTTTAATCTTTTTCGTAGCATATTTATTTTCACAGCTGTAATTGTTTACTTGATTGTTCTATTCATTTTATACATAATTATTCTCCTAAATGCCACTGCAATTTTGTTACTCTTCTTTTTACCTTAACATTAGTCTCATTTTACTATAATAACTTAACCAATTTAAACATATCCAATCCCTGCAGAGACAATATCACTTATCACTTTATCACTTAATTCGACGTGTATACTTGCACAATTTGCATTTCATATTCACACGTGGCAAATTTTTTGCGTCGTTGCTGGGGAATGGCAATTTGGTGAAATTTGGTTTGGTTATTTTATGTAATTCCATTCACTTTTAGTTAATTCAATTGTATTTAATTTTTCTAGGTTTGTTATCAATGCATGAATAGAGGCATTCTTGCTAATGAAAAGTATCCTTTTGACCCTAAGATCGAGAGAACTTTGAGAATAAGGAGAAGAGAAGTGCGTAACATGGCTAGGGACGGGAATGATCCTAGTCTGAATGATCCATCAAATCCAAATGGTCAGGTTGTTGATCTTCCTATTCATCGCGTGATAGATGATTGAGATAGGCCAATTCATGAACATGTTGTGCCAATTTTGTATTATATGAATCCAGGGATAGTAAGACCACACATATAGGCTCAGCATTTTGAGTTGAAATCGATGATGTTTTAGATGTTGTAAACAGTGGGACAGTTCAGCGGGTTGCCTACTGAAGATCCACGATTGAATTTAAGACTTTTTCTAGAAGTCTGTGACTCGTTTAGACAATAGGGTGTTCTTGAAAATGCCATGAGACTTAAATTGTTTCCATATTCCTTGAGAGATCGAGCAAAAGCATGGTTGAATGCTTTGCTGTTGGGGACAGTGACATCATGGAATGGTATTTGCTAGGGTTTTTTTTACGGCATAATCCGCCAAACATGAATGTCAAGCTTACAAATGACATCACTTTTTTTGGCAATCAGAGGATGAAACACTATATCAATAATCAATATACATACTTCCATTAAATTCATGTACATAAATATAGATAAATCCCATACAACATGATCGCTTAAAAACTTACCTCAAGTATCGACGGACTATGTTTTCGACCATTCGATTAAGTTTGCTTTTCCCCGATCCAATCCCGATCCTTTTTGTTCTTGATCTAATAAATTTCAAAATTTAGCTAAATCAAATATTATTCCATTGAACTTGGTCCGAAAAACACATAAATAGGCAAATTACCATTTTGCCTCTGATATTTTATACTTTTTACAATTTAGTCCTTTTTGCACAAAACACAAATTACACAAAATTTGGCTACACTTCTTGAGGGCCAAATATTCATAGTCTTATTACAAGCTCATACATTTCATTTATTTCACATTTTGACCCCTCAATTTACAAATTTCACAATTTAATCCTATTTAGGCATTTCTACCAAAAATGCCTTAATTAAACTTAACAATCTAACATCCTATATTTATTTTCCATCACTAAACATCAAATTCATCAAGCTATCAACAATGGCATTTCATGAATACATCTTCAAATTCGAAAAATTCAAGCTTGGGCTAGCTAGTATTCAAAGCAACGATCTCAAAAATTTAAAAATTATCAAAAACCAAACTCAAATCACTTACCTATTTGAGCTTGCAAGGGCCAAATGTTTCCAAGCTTCTTTTCTCTCTTTTGTCTCTTAGTTTCGGTCACTCTTGAGAAAGATGAACACTTTCTCTTTCATTTTCATTTTTATTCAATTATAATATATTAACATATATTAAATTATAACCTAATATCATAAAATATATTAAACAATTCTAATTACTATTACATGCACACCCACCCGGCCACTATGCTCAATTTATGGCTAAATTACTACTTTAAGCCTCCTATTTATTAAAACAACAACAATTAGGCACTATCCCATTTAACCATCAAATTTTCATTTTACGTGATTAAGCCCTTTTTTTAAAAAATTAAGCACCAAAATGATCAAATTTTAATACGAAAATTTCACACACACCAATTCACACATAATGAACATAGAAAATAATATTAAAATATTTTTTTGACTTGGATTCGTGGTCCTAAAACTACTATTCTGATTAGGGTCAAAATCGGGCTGTTATAGAATATGAGGCAGAAAATACTCCAAGATAGCCGTCGGAAGCAGCTTAGGAAAGGATCTCCATCAAGATTGAAGATCTCCCATCAAGCTCTTTAGAAGTTTATGGGTTTTCATTATGTTTGGTGGTTTTCCCTATTTTATGATGTTTCCTTCAATTAGTATGAACTAAACCTCTCAAATACCTGAGGGGATGAACTTAAGACGAATCTTATTATTATTTGATTTATAAAATAAATACTTGTTCTTACTCTTAATTGTGAGTTTTTATTCTTGTTTTGATAATTCAGGTTATTGATTCAAGTCAAATGTGCTTATTCAGTGGAGCAAAAGTCCCTGTCTAAGAGAAGATCAACACAATTAAGCGGAGTTGATTGCAACCTTAGAAATAGGGCGACGAAAATCTGCCGAATTAAAGTCAAATCTAATAAGGGAATCCATAGATCGAGTTAATGCGACAATAGGGGTTTTAATTAGAAAGAGATTTCAATTAATCAACCTAGAGTTAGTTATTGTTAGTCTTGAAAGAGATATTGACATAAATCAGGGATTTCTAGGGATTACGTCAAGTGAATAAATCAGATGAATCAAAAGTAATAAGTGAAGTCTAGGTGGATTCTTTCTTAGGTATTGCCTATCTCATATAAGTTGTCAAAAAGTATTTTCCCAATTCACTCTCTGTCACGTTCATAGTCATTTAGTTAGTTAAATTAGTTAGTTAATTTTAGATTAAAAATAAATCCCCTTAATTATTAGGCTAGATAATAAAAAAATAGTTATTACTAGTAATTTTAGTCCTTAAGGATACGATATTTTGGACTCGCCATAACTATACTACTGTTCGATAGGTGCTCTTTCCTTTGTCGGATAATAGTTAGTTTCGAGCTCCATCAAGTTTTTGGCGCCGTTGCCGGGGACTAAGATATTAGGAACATTAAATTTTTATTACTTTAGCCATTTTTACTATTTAAAATTTATTTTATTTTATTTTGCTAATTTTTCTTTTATTTGCTTCGCGTGTAAATTTAGTTTATGACTAGAAGAAACCCGTCAGACCATTACTTTTGACAATGATATAGAAGCTACCGCTTCATGAAACCAAGAGAAATAAGGCAAAGCTTACAATACATAGAAGAAGAGCAAAAAGACGAAACTAATATTACCAAAGAGATGGCTGATAATAATTTGCTACCTCCTGTGGTTGCCGCAAATCCAGTGAATCAAAATCCTGCTCCTCGTACTATGTATGATTATGCTGAACCTAATTTAACAGGAACTAAATCAAGTATTGTTAGACCTGCTATTGTTGAAAATAATTTTGAACTGAAACATAACACTATATAGATGATTCAGCAATTTTTTTAGTTTGATGGTTTGTAGGATAAGGATCCAAACAATCACTTGACAAATTTTCTAGAGTTTTGCGACACTTTCAAAATTAATGGCATTTCTAATGATGCCATTCGCCTTCAGTTGTTTCCCTTTTTGTTGAGAAACAAAGCTAAACAGTGGTTGAACTCATTACCACGATGATCAATCACTACATGGGACCAAATGACCGAAAATTTTTTGTTAAAATATTTTTCGCCGAATAAAACGGCCAAGTTGAGGAATTATATTTCTTCTTTTGTGCAGATGGATCTAGAAACACTCTACGACGCATGGGAGAGATATAAAGATCTACTAAGGAGATGCCCTCACCATGGGTTACCTTTGTGGCTACAGGTTCAAACCTTTACAACAGTGTGAACCCCTCAACTAGGCAGATGATTGATTTAGTTGCCGGTGGAACCCTAAATAACAAGACCCCTAAAGCGGCTTATGAGTTCATAGAAGAGTTGGCACTGAATAACTATCAGTGGCAAGTTATGAGGACAAAGCCAACAAAAACCACCAGTGTTTTCAACCTCGACGCAGTGACTATGCTATCAAACCAGGTAGAATCGTTAAATAAAAAGATTGATGGTTTGTGTGGTTCTTCGTAGGTACATCCAGTGATGCAGTGCGATACATACGGAGGGGGGACAAACAATACAGAATACCCACCCTACAACCCTAGCATAGAAAACGAACAAATGAACTGTATGGGTAATAATTTTAGACCCTAAAATAACCCTTATAGTAACACTTACAATCTAGGTTGGAGGAATCACCCAAACTTTTCATGAGGAGGTCAAGGAAATCAGAGACAGCAACCCCAAGGATTTCAACAACAACCTTACCCACAAGAGAAGAAGCCGAACCTTGAGGATGTAACACCCTATACCCGAGTCCGAGGCTGAAATCGGATATGAGACATTACCATGCTTGAACCTTCCCAAACATGTACTTACGAGCTATAAAATTTTTTTGTTCGAATTGAAAACTTCTCTTTCTTAATCAATTCATACATTTTATGGGCCTACGAGACCTTAAAATTATGTCCGAAAACTTTAGAACTCAACTAGAGACTTTTTTATCAAAATTGGGGTCACACACCCGTGTGGTTTGGGACACGCCCGTGTACCCATAAGACATGCCTATGTCCTTCACCGTGGTCGACACTGACTAATTACACATGGCCTTGACATGCCCATGGCATTAGATCATGTGCCATACCTTGACATACTGACTTATTCACACGGCTTGGATCACACACCCATATACTAACCATGTGTCACACACGGCCTATACAAACGGCCGTGGGGTTAGCCCGTGGTCTATTCTAACTTAAGACACTAGCATGCAGGGAGCACACAGCCTAGACAAAAGCCCGTGTGTCTATCCGTGTGGGAACTTAGAGGCTATTTACCAAGCCAATTACCACCCTAAAATCAAAATCAATCTCAAGCCAAATTCAACAATTCAAAAACTTAGTCTAACATTAACAAAGACACATACTTTATTGATATAAATATACATACATATCTAGTCAAACTTAGCCAATCTCTTTAGCCATATACAAAAGAATAATAAATTTGATAGCTCTCACTTTGGCCCTTCTTAAGACATATTTCAAATGAAATGCTTCCTATACATGCCATACTTAATGTAAACAACATGGCTATAACACCATGAATTTGGGCCTAGTAGGATTGGGCCCATTGGGCCTTGGCCATGGGAGTGTTTTAAAATTTTTGAGATTATGTGAACGACATTATTTCAAGTTGGACCTCTTAGGAAGGTGATTTTGGAAGGTTAGGGGGCTTCTATGAAGTCTCGGGATAAAACTTGGGCTTTAGGAAAATTTTGGTTTTAGGTGAGTAAAACCCTAGGAGTTAGTAAGTAAGCTTTAAGAATAAAATGTGGGAAAAAATGAGACAAAAAGAGCTTGTGGTGTAGTGGCAAAGTGACGCCACATAAGAGATAAGGAGGTGACGCCATAAGGAAGTAAGGGGTCCAAGGTTCAAGCCTTGGCGTTGGCATTTCATTTTGATTTATTCTTAAGTGAACTTGGACTTT
Organism: Gossypium rotundifolium; assembly: GCA_025506655.1. NCBI lineage: Eukaryota > Viridiplantae > Streptophyta > Magnoliopsida > Malvales > Malvaceae > Gossypium > Gossypium rotundifolium. The sequence goes on along the minus strand of CP106729.1, from coordinate 134,198,497 downwards.
GGCCCATAGATTTATATTTAGTTGCGCATGATGTTAGACATAAGAAAGTGAGTGGTCTAGTGCAAAGGCATCATTAAAGGTGCAAGGGAGCCTGGGTTCGAATCTCATGACAAGCAGGGAGTATTTATTTTTTGGATTGGACTGCCAGAGTTTGAGTTGGATTTAAACTCTACTGATAGAGGGATCCCACATCGGAAAGATAGCAAGAGGGAAGGTGAGAAGCTGGCTATAAATGGAGCTATCTATGAAGAGAGGAAGCATACCTTGGTGGGCGTTTAGGCATAGGAGCATTTGGAGCATGGATTAGCTTCAGACTCCTATCAGGTGTGTATTTTCTCTACTCTAGCTGTAGAGCGACAAATGCCGAAATACCGGTCACACGACGATGGTAGCCACACAAGTGTGTAGGCATACGTGTGGAAGCTTTGACGCGATAGTTGAGGCCAACTTGAATGTTCTTGTGCGTTTAGGCTATTTGGGCCACGGTGGGCCAAAAGGGGCCAAGTGGGTCTAATGGGCCCATGGGCCCATATAAATAAATTGTATGATTGTGTAGTAGATAGTGAACTGAACTTTGGGAATCTTGTATCTTTGGCTAGATTTGAGCTAAGTGGTCCACACGAGCGTGTAGGCCCATATGGGCCGAATAAAGGGCCTCGGGCCCATTTACACCGTTATGACCATTTAGGTTATCTAAGTCATTCGGGGCGACAGCAGGCCTTTGGAAAGGATGTTAAATGTGAAAATACTAAAGTACCCTCGATGGGTAAATTACCGAAACACCCCTAGTTTACAAAATTACCAAAATACCCCTAGTTTGCAAAATTATCAAAATACCCTCGATGGGTAAAATGACCTATATGCCCCTGAAGGGTAAGATGACAAAAACACCCCTACATGTTATATGGTTATTCTTGTATGAGATTTATGATTATTATGGTATGTTTATTATTGTATGATGCATTCATGTGTTATTATGTTGCATGGGAATGGGATTATTAATATGGAGGAAGTGCTAATAGGATTGCATGGTCGCTTGAAGACTGTGGATCCACTGAAGGCTTTTTAGCCACCGAGCAACCATGCTGACTGATGAGTTAGTGCCACAACCGGTGCTACAAAAGGAGTGTACGAATGGGTGGGTCGATTAAATCCCCACAAGAGTGCACGGTTGGACAGGAGACGGAGTGCAGGGTTGGTATGGGCATTAATGCATTGCATATATGGATTTTAATGTTGAGATGGGCTGAGGCCCAGATATTTATGATATATGACTGATAAACCGTAAAAGTAACATATTTTAGGCCCACATTTTGTATGCTTTTGGATGATTTAGCCCTTGATTTATGTAAAAAGGTACTCTTAATCCTTTTTTTTCATGTTTTTACTCAGGAAAGCACCCGAGACGAAAAGAACAAGAAACGGGCTTAAAACGGGCCAATTTGGGCAAAACAGGAAATTAGCATGGCCTGGACTTCAAGCCACACGGTCGTGCCTCGACAATTAACTAAGACACGGCCATGCCATGATTCACAAGATCGTGCCCCAATCTATAGAATCGAGACGCGACTTGAAAATGATTTACACGGGCTTGTACCATGGTCGTGCCCCTGCCATGGCGAGAGGAATTTCACTTGGATTTGGATACTTTGAGGAAAAGAAACACATTCCAAAGCCTATTCAATCACCGAGTAGGAAGTATACTTGAATTGGGACACTTAGAGGCTAGGTAAAGCATTCTAAAAGTCTATATAAACACCATAAGTGTAACCTGAAGGAGAGCGATTAGCTAGGCTAAGGAGCCGAGCCAGAAGGACAGATTTGTTAGAATTACTCGAAGATAGCCAGTTGATCCATCTCAAGGAGCCAAAATTCTACTCAAGAAGGCAAATTTCTCCTTCAATTCCTTCAGGGGGTTTTAGGGATTTCTTATGTTTTGTTTTATCTTTTCTCTTGAGATGTTTTCTTTATTCATTATGAACTAAACCCTTCAGATACCTGATGGGGATGAAACCTAGATGAATCTTGTTATTGTTTCCTGAATTATATGGTAAATACTTAGTTTGTTCTTAATTATGCATGCTTAATCCAAATCTGATGTGCTTAGGTGGAGGAGGAATAAACCCTGATTAAGAGTAGATCTAGCATAATTAAGCGAAGTTGACCGCACGCCTAGAGATAGGGTGACAAGATTTTGCCGGATTAGGGTTAAACCTAATATGGGAGTCCATAGATCGATTTACTGCTATTCTAGGGGGTTATTATTCGAGAAAGAGATTTTTTAATTAACTTAGGGTTAGACGTTATTCGCCTTGAGAGAGGGTTTAATATATGTTAGGGAGTCTTACGGATCAAACTAAGTGAATAAATCGTATGGTTCAGTGTTACATAACAAGTGAAGTCTAGGTGAATTCATCCTGAGGGTATCGCCGTGATCAACTGAGTTTCTCTTCAAGATATTTCCAATTCATTCTTTTTTGTCTTTGCGTCTTTAGTTTAGTAGTCGTTAATTTAGATTAAAGCAACTTCACTTATTTTAGGCTAAATAATAAAAAGAAAGTTAGTATTAGTACTTTTAGTTCCTTTGGTTTCGAAAATCTAGTCTTGCCTAAGCTATACTACTGTTCGATAGGTACACTTGCCTTTAATCGTTGTCAGATTTAGTTTCAGGTTCGATCTCATTCATTATAAATTTTAAAACTCGATAGACACAACGATCAAGTTTTTGGCGCCGTTGTCGGGGAACTAAAATATTAAGAAAGCTTTATTTTTATTACTTTACCCATTATTTTTATTTTTATTTTTTTCACAATTTATTTTATTATTCTTGCTAAATTTTCCTTCTTTTCCTAGCAGGTACCTCTAGTTTATGACTAGAAGGAACCCAACAGGACCTCTAGTATACGATAGTGATATTGAAGCTACCGCTCGTAGGAATCGTAGAGAAATTAGGCAAGCCCAAAATTACACAGAAAAAGTGCGAGAAAGCAGATACAATCCTACTGAAGGGATGGACGAGAATAATCCACCACGAGATATGGCAGAAAACAATGCTCTGTGTACTATGTATGATTATGCTAAACCTCATTTAACCGGAGCTGAATCTAGTATTGTTAGGCTTATTATAGCTGCTAATAATTTTGAATTAAAGCCTAACACAATACAAATGATTCAACAATTTGTTCAATTTGATGGTTTGCAGGACGAAGACCTGAAAACTCATATAGCTAATTTTTTAGAGTTCTGTGATACTTTCAAAATAAATGGCGTTTCTGATGATGCCATTCGTCTTCGGTTATTTCCCTTTTCATTAAGGAATAAAGCCAAACAGTGATTATTCTCGTTACCACGAGGGTCAATCAATACATGGGACCAAATAATCAAAAATTTTTTATTCAAATATTTCCCACCAGCCAAAACGACCAAATTACAGAATGATATCTCTTCTTTTGTGCAGATGGATTTAGAAACATTATACGACGCATGGGAGAGATACAAGGATCTCTTGAGAAGGTGTCCACACCATGGTCTACCCTTGTGGCTAAAGTCCAAACTTTCTATAATGGTGTAAACCCCTCAACGAGGTAACTAATCGATTCAGCCATCGGTGGAACCCTGAACAACAAAACTCTTGAAGCAGCCTACGAGTTCATTGAAGAGATGTCACTGAATAACAATTAGTGGCAAGTTACAAGGACAAAACCCACAAAATCAGCCAGAGTTTACAACCTCGATGCAGTAACTATGCTATCAACACAGGTAGAGATGATGAATAAAAAGCTTGATAGTTTGTGTTCTTCGCAGGTACATCCAGTCATGCAGTGCAACGCAAGTGGAACTGTGGTGAATCCTGAGTACCCACCCTACCAACCGATGCAGAGAGCGAATAGATGAACTATATAGGTAATAATTTTAGATCCAATAATAATCTTCATAGTAATAACTACAATCCAGGTTGGAGGAACCACCCAAATTTTTCATGGGGAGGCCAAGGAAACCAAGGAAATCAAAGACAATAACCACCTTAAAATTTCCAAAATCAGCAATATCCGCAAGAGAAGAAACCAAACCTCGAAGAGATACTGACAAAATGCATGGCAAACACAGAAAATCATTTCCAAGAAACTGAGAAAACACTTAAAAGCAACGAGAACCGATTCGGGGAACTTACTAAGTTAGTCAAGGAAGTCACTAATGCAGTCGAACAACTTGCAAAGCTAATGTCAGGACGAAAGCAAGGATGTCTACAAAGTAACACCGAGATTAACCCAAAGGAGCAAATTCAAGTCATCTCAGCTCATGATAGTAAGGGGTTAGATAAACCCAATCCAATACAAGAAAACAAGGTAGACAAAGTTAAGGTAGAGGTAACACAAGAAAAGCTAAAACCAGTAATCAAGGAGTACCAACCTCGCATACCTTATCCCGAAGTGATGAAAAGAGATGATTCAGAGGAGCAGTTTGGTAAGTTTCTTAAACTCTTAAAGAAATTACATATTAACTTACCTCTTCTTGAAGCTCTTTTTAGATGCCAAACTCGAGGAAATTTTTAAGACAGCTCTTGACTAACAAACACAAATTAGACGAAGAGCACCATATGGAATTGAACGCAGCATGCTCAACAATGTTACAGAATAGACTACTACGAAAGCTAAAAGATTCAGGGGGTTTTACAATTCCATGTTTAATTGGTAGTTTAGCTATTGATAATTCGTTAGCTGATTTAGGGGCAAGCATAAATGTCATGCCTTATACATTATTTAAACGACTAGGTCTAGGGAAGCCTAAACAAACTAGGATGAGTATACAATTAGCTGATAAAATTGTTAGAATTCCTAGGGTTATTATAAAAAATGTTCTCGACAAAATCGATAAATTTGTTTTTCTAGTAGATTTTGTTGTCTTAGATATAGATGAGGATAATACAATCCCCTTAATATTAGGAAGACCCTTCCTAGCAACTACCAAGACTAAAATTGATGTTGCCACAGGAGAACTCATACTTTGTGTAGGTGACGAATCAATTAGTCTTCAAGCTCTTGACTCGGCCAGGACAACAATCTATGAAGGTAAGAAGGACAATTCAGTTGATAATCAATTTGTACAACCTTCATAGTAGGAAATACCACATGAAGACAAACTTGAGCCAAATCATAGAACCCAACCTAACAAAGAGAAGGATCAAAACCTTAAGGTCGATAGACTAGAAGAGCAGAAGACACACGTCAAAGAAGAACCACACGAAGTAAAACCAAAGGAACCACCAGAAAAGCTCGTAGGAACATTGAATCACTTCAAAATAGGAGATCATGTACGATTAGATAAAGCAGATCCGCGTATCATCACACCAACCCTGAGTTCAAATGAAGACATTCCTCTTAAGGTACACAATATCGTCCCACATAGAACAGTCGATGTAAGCAACCCCAACATTCGACACTTATAAGGTAAATGCTTCTCAACTCGAACTTTGTCATGAAAATAGAACTATAAGCATGAGGGAAGATGTTCAAACCTTCAAACCTCCCTGATTTTTTTCAATGTCGAGGAAAGTCTAGCTTAAGACTATAAACAAGCGCTTCTCGGGAGGCAACCTTTGCACTAACAAAATTTATTTTTACATTTTGCTCTCAATTTTTTTCCTTTATAAAAATTTAGTTTTCAACTAACACAAAAGTGCAGTTTTCAAAGCCACACGGCCTTACACAAGGCCGTGTCTGTAGCCATATGGACCACAAGAATCTCATACAGACATAGTAGGGGCAGTACGAATCAAATCACACCTAATTCTCGACATCACGAATCCAACTACTCCCCCACGAGCACCGACAAAGTGGCACGACCGTGCCCCACGACCGTGTGAAGCTACTGACTTCTCAAACACGAGAGTGGTTAGCTAAAAAATGGGCATGGTGAAACAACACACACAGACACACGGTCGTGTGATTTGACACGCCCTCAATCCATAGGCGTGAGAACGTGCCAGATTTGAGATCCTATTTAAACCCCACAGCCCTTCTCCTTCTCCTCTCATTCTTTCTTCTTTCTTTTTCTTTCTTTCCTTAGAAAAGGTGTCCAGACTCTTGAGCTACACTAGAATCATGCCGAAAAAGCGTAAGAAGGCAAGCATTGTCTCCTCAAAGGAAGAAGGCAAGCATTGTCTCCTCAAAGGAGACCCCAACACATAAGTTCACGCCGGCCGCTTCATCCAAACACCAAGCCAAGGGTCTTTTAGACCATTTAAATTTTTCTTTACGTTTATTTTCCCCTTTATCCTACATATCTATACTTCTCTTCTGCTTAATATATTTTAATTTCTTTTAGTTTCTTAGTGTTAGGTTCTAAAGGCTGCTTGGGAATCACGAACCACAGCCTTAGAGGTCACACCTACCTCAGAAACCATCCAACAATAAGGACTCCTTAGTCCATTAATCTTTTCTTTTAATTTTAGTTTTCTTCTTAGTCTCCTTCTCTTTATTTTCTTTGTCTTTAATTATAGTATTAATATATTATTAATGTTTCTTTAGATTTCTTGGCTATATCTTTGCAGGCTACCCTATTTCTTTATCTAGCACAAAGCTCATCGGTAGCCACCCCACCAAGCTCATAGAAAATGCCACCACTGCCTCCTCCAACCACCTTCTACCACGACCTCTACTAACTCCTGGAATCATCCAAAATTCAGGAAGTGTCACTTCTCCCTTTCTCTTTTGATTTTATTACATAATTGTTTATCTATCTTTGTACATTGAGGGCAATGTACATCTTAAGTGTGGGGGGTAAAAGTACCTAACTTTTTGCATTATTCCAAAATCCTAAATTTTAGTCTTGTTCCTAAGTAATTTTCTCATATTATCAATTAGGGTGAAATTTCTGATGATTTATGATTTTTATTGATATGTTTTTGAGTAAGTCTTTGATAATTGTGTATTGATGATTTATACTTGAAGAATACTAGAGAATCAAGCATGATAAGTCTATTTTTCAAGAATCAAAATTTTTTTAGGTTGTTGAACTGAATTTGAATATTACCTTGAAGTTTGAAATTTACAAGATTGATGTCAAATACCCATAATTTTTGTGAGATTTGAGCCTTATAGAGCATATATTCTTTTTCATGCTCACTTTATTGATTATGAGTGTGTCAACACTGAATTGTTATTCTAGAAGTTGCATTGATTATACATGTCAAGACCACATTAATGATTTGATATATTGAGATGATAAAGGCACCTAGGTTTTAACCCATTCACTCCACTAAAAAGCCTACCTTCACAAATTAACCCTTAGTGAACCCATTTGATCCTAACAACCCTTTTTATTGATTTACCTGTTAGTATTAACCCAAAACCCTTTGTATTTGTTATCACCATTCTTTTGACTACCCTTCTATCGAGAATTGATTTGATCAGTTACCGAATTAGTTTATTTCAGTTGATAAAGTTTTCTTTATTCATTAAAAAAATCAAAGTATATTCAGCATTAGTAGTATAAAAAGTGAGCTTGTACATTTAAATTTCAATTATCAAAGAAAAAAACTCGTAGTATTAGTTTCAAAGTTTCATGTGATGTAATTATTCAGATTATTAGTTCAATTATTTTTCTAAAAGTTAGGTAACTTGTCAATTCAATCTCGATTTTAAACCTTCTAATTTAGCCTTTATCCACACCTTTAACCTAAGCCCCGTTCCAACCTTGTCAAAGACCTTTTGATTTGTGTATCATCTCATATTACAATGGTGGAGATTTGATTTTCTGTAACATCCTGAAAAGGGCCTATGCATTTTGGCCTAATTGTACAAAAAGACATCTTTTATGTGTTTTGGAATAAATTTGGAATGATTTTTGGAAACCTAAGAATGTATGGAAATGTTATGTTGGAAATAGGAAAATGACCATTTTTTGGAAACCTAAGCAAATTAGGAAAGTGAACATTTTGGAAACCTAAGTAAATTAGGAAAGTGAACATTTTGGAAACCTGAACATTTTGGAAACCTGAACATTTTGGAAACCTGAACATTTTGGAAACCTGAGCATGTAAGAAAAATGGCAAGTTACAGAGCCGATCGAAAATTTTAAGAAACTTAGAAATAATCGAGAAATCAAATTTTAAAGTTTAAAATAGGAAATAAGGGTAAGAGGGCCTTAAAGGTAAAAGTTGGTGAAATTTAACACACAATCGGGCTTGGAAAAGTGGCCTGAAGGTGTCACTTAAGGCTTATGGAAATGGCACCATGTAAGAGGAATGGGCCGAGTTCGAGTCACCCGGAAGCAAATAATGAAGGTTTATTTTTGCTCCCTAAGTAAAGGGTGGACGGCACCTATTTTCTAGAAAGGAGGAGTTTTATTTTATTAAAACTTGATTATTAAGTGATAAATAAGGGATTTTAAATTTGGATTATCTGAGGAGATAATTGATAGATTAAATACTTTTATTTTTAGATAAAGGAGATAATATTATCTTAAGGGAGAGTGGTGGCCAAGTCAAGGACTCTTGGCCTAGCAAATTCGACTATAAAAGGAGAACCCAAGGTCTTTTTCTCTCATCTTTCCAAGTAGCCGAAAATCCCCTTGCTCTCTCCCCTCTTTGCCGAATTTCTCTTTAAGCAAAATCCATCTCTTCTTCTTCTATTTTCTTCTCCTCTCCTTTGCTATTGTCGAGCCAAAACACTCTTTGATCCCTGATTAAAACTCCATAGCCGAAACTCTGTGACTATAGGCAAGGAAGCAATCAACCAAAGCATTAAAGGTAAGGCTAAGCATTAATCAAGTCCTTTCTTTTTTCTATTTGCCGAAAGAGAAGGGTCTAATCCCTATTTTTGTCTTATGGCCGAATCTATAAGGATCTCTCAGGTTCTTTTACAATAGTTGAATACAAGGAGGAATCTTTAGGGAAATTCGAGGATCTAAGGTAAGATAAATACATTTGGTTAAAGGTTATGATTTATATGTTAAATTAAATTTAACATATGATGCTAGGGATGTCGACAGTGCTATAAGGCAAGGAATCCTTTTCAGATTTGGAATTTGTAAGGTAGGTGATATTCGGCCAAGGCTTGTTTTTTTGATATTTAGGATTATTTCCCATTATTTCAAAAGCCGAAAACTGACATGGTTACATGGCTAGTGTTAGCCGATTTCAAGGAAAAGGAATACTAGCAATTTTGGGACTTGATTTACAGACATCCAAATTCGGCAAACAAGGTAAGTAATACAAATCCTACTTGGATTTGGTTTTTAAGCCAAATAAGTTTGTTAATATATTTTAATGGTTGGCCGAATATAGGAGTAAAAATCTAGATCGGTAGATCGCTCTTCGGGATTTCAAGGAACCTTTTAAGCAAATCAGGTGTGTACGCACACTAACTTTTGATATTTCATATGGAAATTATTTTATTATGTGATTATACGTAAGAATATGAATATGGCTAAGTACCCTAATGTGGTACAAAAGTACTCAGGTACATTTCCTATTTCTGATAGGATTATGAAATATGTTATTTTATAACATGTGAATATCGTATATGATTATGAAATTAAGTATGTTATGCATGATATATATTTTGGGGCATTTGGGATTTATGTGAAAGGGAAGAAGGTGTTGACTTGGTCTCACCAATGTTAGAAGGTGTTGACTTGGTCTCACTAACGTTATATGGTGACTACGGTCACAAATATTTGAATTTGGTAACTTCGGTTACATTATTTGAATATGGTGTCTAATGACACAAATTATATGGGCGATGAGCACGCCGAACGCAATGATCGCCTTCGATGGTGTGTAGCGGATGGAGGGTTGACTTAGTAGTCCCCATGGTGTGACCGCGTGTACGAGTGGTGTGTAGCGGATGGACCCTTAGGCTTGGGTTGGGTTGCATCATCGCTTTTATTTGAATATGAAATTGATATGAACATGTATGCCTCGATTTGTTGAATGTTAGTTTTCGGGCAAGCCTATGGGATTAACTTTTGAGTTCGACTTATGAGTGCTTATTCTTGAACCTTAAAACACTTGAGTGATTTGAGTGAATCTTTAGTGAAGATGTCAATCCTGGTCAGTTTTGAATTAAAGGTAATTACTTAGATAAAGGGAGACACCTATGTTTTCGTGCTACAAATATATGACTTATATTGTTTGAATCTTTAAAAGTCTTTGAGTTAAATTATCCATGTATAAATTATCTATGAATTATGATGAGGCATTGTTAATAGGAATTGTGAATTATGGAAAGTTCGTTTTAATTATAAGTTGAGAATTTTGCTTGAGGACAAGCAAAAGCTTAAGTGTGGGGGTATTTGATAAACCGTAAAAGTAACATATTTTAGGCCCACATTTAGTATGCTTTTGGATGATTTAGCCCTTGATTTATGTAAAAAGGTGCTCTTAATCCTTTTTTTTCATGTTTTTACTCAGGAAAGCACCCGAGGACGAAAAGAATAAGAAACGGGCTTAAAACGGGCCAATTTGGGCCAAAGAGGAAATCGACACAGCCTGGACTTCAAGACACATGGTTGTGCCTCGACAATTAACTAAGACACGACCATGCCACAATTTACACGGCCGTACCTCAATTGATAGAATCAAGACACGGCCTGAAAATGATTTGTACGGGCGTGTACCATGGCCGTGCCCCTACCGCAGAAGAGAGGAATTTCAGTTAGATTTGGATACTTTGAGGCGAAGAAACACATTCCAAAGCCTATTCAAACATCGAGTAGGAAGTATACTTGAATTGGGACACTTAGAGGCCAAGTAAAACATTCCAAAAGTCTATATAAACACCCTAAGTGTAACCTGAAGGAGAGCGGTTAGCTAGACCAAGGAGCCGAGCCAGAAGGATAGATTTGTGGAAATTACTGAAGATAGCCAGTTGATCAATCTCAAGGAGCCGGAATTCTACTCAAGACGGCGGATTTCTCCTTCAATTCCTTCAGGGGATTTTTGAGATTTCTTATGTTTTGTTTTATCTTTTCTCTTGAGATGTTTTCTTTATTCATTATGAACTAAACCCTTTAGATACCTGAAGGGGATGAATCTTGATGAATCTTGTTATTGTTTCCTGAATTATATGATAAATACTTAGTTTGTTCTTAATTATGCATTCTTAATCCAAATCTGATGTGCTTAGGTGGAGGAGGAATAAACCCTGCTTAAGAGTAGATCTAGCATAATTAAGCGGAGTTGATCGCACGCCTAGAGATAGGGTGACGAGATTTTATCAGATTAGGGTGAAAACTAATATGGGAGTCCATAGATCGATTCACTGTTATTTTAGGGGGTTATTATTTGAGAAAGAGATTTCGTTAATTAACCTAGGGTTAGACGTTGTTCGCCTTGAGAGAGGGTTTAATATACGTTAGGGAGTCTTACGGATCAAACTAAGTAAATAAATCGTATGGTTCAGTGTTACATAACAAGTGAAGTCTAGGTGAATTCTTCCTGAGGGTATCATCATGATCAATTGAGTTTCTCTTCAAGATATTTCCCAATTTATTCTTTTTTTCTTTGCGTCTTTAGTTTAGTAGTTGTTAATTTAGATTAAAGCAACTTCACTTATTTTAAGCTAAATAATAAAAAGAAAGTTAGTATTAGTACTTTTAGTTCCTTTGGGTTCGACAATCTGGTCTTGCCTAAGCTATACTACTGTTCGATAGGTATACTTACCTTTAATCGTTGTCAGAGTTAGTTTCCAGGTTTGATCTCATTTATTATAAATTTTAAAACTCGGTAGACACAACGATCAGTGACATATGATATGGGTTAAGGCCCAACCGAGGCTATTTTGGGCTAAGGCCCAATGGCCACTGTTATTGTAATGGGCGTCGGCCCGAATTATTGTGATGCATGTTTTTACTGATGAGGGTTGTACACACTAAGTTTTTGCAAACTCACCCTTTTTTTTTAATTTTTCCAGGTAACCCTCAGTAGGCGGTTCGACGTATTGGAGGACTCAGAGGTGGCCACACTTCGAGCAGCTTTTGATTTTAGTATTCTACTTTACTTTATTAAACTGTTTTTATTGGGTTGTAATAAGGCCTCTCTTAAATTTTGGTATAATTTGGGATTTTTAGTTTATTATGTTTTAAATATGCTCAACATTGAATCGCGGTATTTCCAAAACAATATCTGTTTTGAAAACACTACGTTTTCGCAGCGAAGTTGTAAATATCACGTTTTATAAGTTAGTTGTTTTAAATTAAGCTTTCGCAACGAACATGGTTTTGAAGGTAATGACTTCTTAATAAATGCCGATAATAATAACAATTACAAACTGGGACTTTAGTTTTTAAATATCAAGAGGGGTTTCAATGAAAATGCGATTTTAAAAAAAAAAAACACCTCAATGTGACACGCCAGATTCGGGCCTAACTTCTAGGCCAGGTTTGGGGTGTTACATTTTATGGTATCAGAGCCCATTTTCAAAACTCGAGCTGTGAAATGGGCTTTAGTTTCTATTTTAAATATGTTTGCAAATGATTTTAATGTGGTTTTTGAGGATTTTTGTGTGTCACACCGAGTCTCCATCATCGGACCAAGTAAGTTCTCCTATCTGTTTTAAATTGTTATACTATAGGTAGATACTGGTACGTACTTTATCTGTAATGTGCTATTTACTTAGGTTGCAGTTAGGATTAGAGTGCGCAGCAGAAGCGTAGTGGTATAACCGATATTGTGCGGTTACTAGATAGTTGGAAATTTTGAGGATGAAATTTCTTTAAGGGGGTAGATTTGTAACACCCTGAATTTGGGCCTAGTAGGATTGGGCCCATTGGGCCTTGGCCTTGGGAGCTTTTTAAAATTTTTTGGATTATGAGAATGGCATTATTTCAAGTTAGACCTATTAGGAAGGTGATTTTGGAAGGTTAGGGGGCTTCTATAAAGTCCCGGAATCAAACTTGGGCTTTAGGAAAATTTTAGTTTTAGGTGAGTAAAGCCCTGGGAGTTAGTAAGTAGGCTTTAAGAATAAAATGTGGGGAAAAGTGACACAAAAAGAGCTTGTGGTGTAGTGGCAAAGTGACGCCACATAAGAGACAAGGAGGTGACGCCACAAGGAAGTAAGGGGTCCAAGGTTCAAGCCTTGGCACTGCATTTCATTTTGGTTTATTTTAAGTGAACTCGGACTTTGGCCCATAGATTTATATTTAGTTTGCATGATGTTAGACACAAGAAAGTGAGTGGTCTAGTGCAAAGGCGTCACTAAGGGTGCAAGGAGCCCTGGTTTGAATTTCATGACAAGGTGGGAGTATTTATTTTTGGATTGACTATCGAGTTTGAGTTGGATTTAAACTTTGTTGTGGAGGATCCCACATCGTAAAGATAGCAAGGGGAAGGTGAGAAGCTGGCTATAAATGGAGCTGTCTTTGAAGAGAGGAAGCATACCTTGGTGGGCGTTTGGGCATAGCAGCATTCGGAGCGCAGATTAGCTTCAGACTCCTATCAGGTGTGTATTTTCTGTACTCTAGCTATAAAGCGGCAAATGCCGAAATACCGGTCACACGGTGATGGTAGCCACACGAGCATGCGAGCGCACGTGTGGGAGCTTTGACGCGATTGTTGAGGCCAGTTTGAGTGTTCTTGTGCATTTAGGCTATTTGGGCCACGATGGGCTGAAAGGGGTCAAGTGGGCCCAATAGGTTCGTGGCCCCATATAAATAAATTGTATGATTGTGTAGTAGATAGTGAACTTAACTATGGGAATCTCATACCGTGGCTAGATTTGAGCTAAGTGGGCCAATGAGCATGTAGGCCCATGCGGGTCGAATAAGGGGTCCGAGCCCATTTACACCGTTATGACCATTTAGGTTATCTAAGTCACTCGGGGCAGCAGGAGGCCTTTGGAAAGGCTGTTAAATGCAAAATTACCAAAGTACCATCGATGGGTAAATTACCGAAACACCCCTGGTTTACGAAATTACCAAATACCCCTGGTTTGCAAAATTATTGAAATACCCTCGATGGGTAAAATGATTGATATACCCCTGAAGGGAAGTATGATAAAAATGCCCCTACATGTTAAATGGTTATTCTTGTATGCAATTTATGATTATTATGGTATGTTTATTATTGTATGATGCATTCATGTGTTATTATGTTGCATGGGAATGAGATTATTAATATGGAAGAAGTGCTTATAGGATCGTATGGTTGCTTGACGACTGTGGATCCACCAAAGGCTTTTTAGCCACCGAGCAGCCATGCTGCACCGATGAGTTAGTGTCGCAATCGGTGCTACAAAAGGAGTGTACGGATGGGTGGGTTGATTAAATCCCCACAAGAGTGCACGGTTGGACAGGAGACAGAGTGCAGGGTTGGTATGGGCATTAATGTATTGCATATATGGATTTTAATATTGAGATGGGCTTAGGCCCAGATATTTATGATATGTGACATATGATATGGATAAGGCCCAACCGAGGCTATTTTGGGCTAAGGCCCAATTGCCATCGTTATTGTAATGGGCGTCGGCTTCGATTGTTGTGATGCATGTTTTTACTGATGAGGGTTGTACACACTGAGTTTTCGCAAACTCAACCCCTCTTTTTAAATTTTCCAGGTAACCCTCAGTAGGCGGTCCGACGTATTGGAGGACTCAGAGGTGGCCACACTACGAGCAGTTTTGGATTTTAGTATTCTACTTTACTTTATTAAACCTTTTTTATTTGGTTGTAATAAGGCCTCTCTTAAATTCTGGTATAGTTTGGGATTTTTTGTTTATTATATTTTAAATCTGCTCAACATTGAATCGCGATTTTTCCAAAATAATATCTGTTTTAAAAACACTACGTTTTCGCAACCAAGTTGTCAATATCACGTTTTATAAGTCAGTTGTTTTAAATTAAGCTTCCACAACGAACAATGTTTTAAAGGTAATGACTTATTAGTAAATGTCGATAATAATAACAATCGTAAACTGGGGCTTTAGTTTTTAAATATCAAGAGGGGTTTTCAATAAAAATGCGGTTTTCGAAAAAAACACCTTAATGTGACACGCTAGATTCAGTTATAACTTCTAGGCTGGGTTTGGGGTGTTACATTTTGTGGTATCAAAGCCCAGTTGCAAAAATTGGGCTGTGAAATGGGCTTTAGTTTCTATTTTAAATATGTTTTCAAATTATTTTAAAGTGGTTTTTGAGGATTTTTGTATGGCACACTGAGTCTCCATCGTCGAACCAAGTAAGTTCTCCTATCTGTTTTAAACTGTTATACTATAGGTAGATACTGGTACGTACTTTATCTGTAATGTGCTACTTACTTAGGTTGCAATAAGGATTAGAGTGCATAGCAGAAGCGTAGTGGTATAACTGGTATTGTACGGCTACTAGATAGTTGGAAATTTCGAGGACGAAATTTCTTTAAGGGGTAGATTTGTAACACCCTAAATTTGGGCCTAGTAGGATTCGGCCCATTGGGCCTTGGATATGGGAGTGTTTTAAAATTTTTGGGATTATGATAACGGCATTATTTTAAGTTGGACTTGTTAGGAAGGTGATTTTGGAAGGTTAGGGGGCTTCTATGAAGTCCTAGGTTCAAACTTGGGCTTTAGGAAAATTTTAGTTTTAGGTGGGTAAAACCCTGGGAGTTAGTAAGTAGGCTTTAAGAATAAAATGTGGGAAAATGACACAAAAAGAGCTTGTGGTGTAGTGGCAAAGTGACGCCACATAAGAGACAAGGAGGTGACGCCACAAGGAAGTAAGGGGTCCAAGGTTCAACCCTTGGCGCTGGAATTTCATTTTGATTTATTTTTAAGTGAACTTGGACTTTGGTCCATAGATTTATATTTAATTGCGCATGATGTTAGACACAAGAAAGTGAGTGGTCTAGTGGCAAGGCATCATTAAGGGTGTAAGGTAGCCTGAGTTCGAATCTCATGACAAGCAGGGGAGTATTTATTTTTTGGAATGGATGGCCAGAGTTTGAGTTGATTTAAACTCTGCTGACAGAGGGATCCCACATCAGAAAGATAGCAAGAGGGAAGGTGAGAAGCTAGCTATAAATGGAGCTGTCTATGAAAAGAGGAAGCATACCTTGGTTGGCGTTTGGGCATAGGAGCATTCGGAGTGCGGATTAGCTTCAGACTCCTATTAGGTGTGTATTCTCTCTACTCTAGCTGTAGAGCGGCAAATCCCGTAATACCGGTCACATGACGATGGTAGCCACACGAGCGTGCGAGCGCACGTGTTGGAGTTTCGACACGATAGTTGAGGTCAGCTTGAGTGTTCTTGTACGTTTAGGCTGTTTGGGCCACGATGGGCCGAAAGGGGCAAGTGGGCCCAATGGGCCTGTGGGCCCATATGAATAAATTATATGATTGTGTAGTAGATAGTGAACTGGACTATGGGAATCTCGTATCTGTGGCTAGATTTGGACTAAATGGGCCACATGAACGTGTGGGCCCACATGGGTCGAATAAAGAGCCTCGGGCCATTTACACCGTTATGACTATTTAGGTTACCTAAGTGCTCGGGGCGGCAGTAGGCCTTTGGAAAGACTGTTAAATGTGAAATTACCAAAGTACCCTCGATGG
Organism: Gossypium rotundifolium; assembly: GCA_025506655.1. Taxonomy (NCBI): domain Eukaryota; kingdom Viridiplantae; phylum Streptophyta; class Magnoliopsida; order Malvales; family Malvaceae; genus Gossypium; species Gossypium rotundifolium. The sequence goes on along the minus strand of CP106729.1, from coordinate 134,181,971 downwards.
GTAAATTATCGAAACACCCCTGGTTTACGAAATTATCGAAATAGCCCTGGTTTGCAAAATTATCGAAATACCCTCGATGGGTAAAATGTCCGATATGCCCCTGAAGGGAAAGATGACAAAAATGCCCTTACATGTTATATGGTTATTTTTGTATGCGATTTATGATTATTATGGTATGTTTATTATTGCATGATGCATTCATGTGTTATTATGTTGCATGGGAATGGGATTACTAATATGGAGGAAGTGCTAATAGGATCGCATGGTCGCTTGATGACTGTGGATCCACCGAAGGCTTTTTAGCCAACGAGCAGCCATGCTGACCAATGATTAGTGCCGCGATCGGTGCTACAAAAGGAGTGTACGGATAGGTGGGTCAATTAAATCCCCACAAGAGTGCACAGTTGGATAGGAGATGGAGTGCAGGGTTGGTATGGGCATTAATGCATTGCATATATGGATTTTAATATTGAGATGGGCTGAGGCCTAGATATTTATGATATGTGACATATGATATGGGTTAAGGCCCAACCAAGGCTATTTTGGGCTAAGGCCCAATTGCCACCGTTATTGTAATGGGCGTCGGCCCAGATTGTTGTGATGCATGTTTTTACTGATGAAGGTTGTACACACTGAGTTTTCGCAAAGTCACCCTCTCTTTTTAATTTTTCCGGTAACCTCAAGAGGCGATTCGGCGTATTGGAGGACTCGAGAGGTGGCCACACTACTGGCGATTTTGGATTTTAGTATTCTACTTTACTTTATTAAACCGCTTTTATTGGGTTGTAATAAGGCCTCTTAAATTCTGGTATAGTTTGGGATTTTTAGTTTATTATGTTCTAAATCTGCTCAACATTGAATCGCGACTTTTCCAAAACAATATCTATTTTTAAAACACTACGTTTTCTTAACCAAGTTGTCAATATCACATTTTATAAGTCAGTTGTTTTAAATTAAGCTTCCGCAACGAACAAGGTTTTGAAGGTAATGACTTCTTAATAAATGTCGATAATAATAACAATCGCAAACTGGGACTTTAGTTTTTAAATATCAAGAGGGGTTTTCAATGAAAATGTGATTTTCGAAAAAAACACCTCAATGTGACACGCCAGATTCAGGCCTAACTTTTAGGCCGTGTTTGGGGTGTTACAATGGCTATACCAAAATAGCGACTGACAGTGTGCTTCGAGCTCCGACTTTAATGATCCACAAGTTAGCTTGGTGGGACTACATAGAAAGAAAGAATTAAAGACGTAAGCATTTAGCTTAGTAAGTTTGCAATTAATGCACATAGCAATATAATTGCTTAATCAAAATTCATTCATCATAAACAAAGGCATTGCCTAACTCATGTATTTGAATTTACTTACTCTTGAAGATTCTTACCGAACTCATGATACTTCATAGTTTCATACTTGTGAGGTAAACAAGGTACCTGTATCACTTGATCACATAGATCAGTATACTTTACTATGATAAGCATATTCTCAACTTCATCATTCACCACATGTATAATACTCTTAGTTAACTTTAACTAGCATGACTTGATGATAGCTTTACTTACTTAACTTCTTGCTTTCTCATTCAATCTTTGTAACAGACTGAATTTGACCCTAATCGGAACGGTGGTTTCGGGACCACAATTCGAGTTCGAGAAATATTTTAAATTTATATTTTGTGTTTATTATATGTGAATTAATATGTGTGAAAGTTTAGTGGAAAAATTTTATCGTTTGTGTGTTTAATTTAGAAAAAGGACTTAATTGCGTAAAAGGTAAAAGTGGCATACTAAAGTGAAATGTGCTAATTTGAGCATGGCTTTATAATATGAAGTATTGAAAGGGTAAATAACCCATTTTATGAGTTAGTGGCCAGTCATGGACAAGTTTGTCCTTAAGATATAATATTTGGTTATTTTATTATAAAGGTAATTTAATAATAAATTAATATATGTTAAAGTAAAACAAACAAAAGGCCATTTTCATTCACCTTTGTTCATGGCGAATGTAGCTAAGAAAAGGGGTTGAAGAAGCTTTGAAATTTCAAGCAACTATTGGGCTCAATTAGGTAAGAATTTTAGCTCGGTTTTTGTTGATTTTACGTTTCGAGATCGTTGCTTAGAGTACTAGTGGCCCATGTTGAAATTTTTGAATCTAAGCATGTGTGATATTCGCCATTGACATGTTCTTGTGGTTTTGATGTTTGATGTTTTAAATTAAAGATATGTTTAAGATTAATATATTTGGTATTGGAAATTTTGGTGAATTTGAGTATTTAGGGCTAATTTGTAAAAGTAAATTTTAGAGGGCTTATTTGCAAAATAAATGAAAGAAATGGACTTATAATGCCATTGTTAACATTCGCCCTTATATAGTCTTGGCAAATTTTGTGTATTTTGTGTTTTGTACAATTAGGGCTAAATAGTAAAATGTGAAATCTTAGGGGAAAATGGTAATTTGCATGTTTATGTGTTTTGGGACTAAATTGAATTGAAATGTACTTGAATGAGCTGAATTTAATGTGTTCTAGATCAAGAGCAAAGAAAACGGAATTGGATCGGGAAAGACAAAAGTTCTCGAATAGCGGGTTTAAGTTGTTCGTCGACAAATGAGGTAAGTCCTGTTTGAAATGTGTTAAAGTATTATTTACTTAATGTTAAATGATAATGTTTGATAAATTTGAAGGTAAATTGTTGTGATAGCGTAATGTATATGGTTAAATTGGCTTGAATGCATAAGTTGACAATATTATATGAATATGTATCTTTGATGTATTATTTGGGAAAAATGTGAAGTATGTGATTGGTTTATTAATTATTTTGGGCTTATTGCCTAGCGTGCTTTGTGCCAATGATATATTCAGCTTAGTGCCTAGCAGTGCTTAGTCTTGGTGATATATTCAAAGCTTAGTGCCTAGCGTGCTTAGTCAGGTGACATATTCGGGCTTCGTGCCTAGCGTGCTTAGTCTTAGGTGACATATTCAAAGCTTAGTGTCTAGTGCTTAGTGTGACATTGCCATATTCGGGCTTAGTGCCTAGCGTGCTTAGTGCCTGGGTGACATATTCGGGCTTCGTGCCTAGCAGGTGCTTAATGCTTGGGTGAATTGCTATAAATGGAAAATTTGAGAATCAAACAAGGTAAGTTACATATAATGCTTTGTGTTAAAAGCTCGGGTAAGAGTTAGCCTACTATGTTTGTAAGGAATGAAGTGAGCAAATTTCTTATCGCTTAATTAAATACGATGTCTTTGAAATGGACAATTCCACAAGTACTTTATTTTATAATGTTGAACCTATCATTAATGTGTATGTACATTGCTTCTATGTGAAGTTGATAAAGTATATGTTCATGATGACATAGTGAAAATAATTAATACAAATGTGACACTAGTATTCGGCTAAGTGTATTATATATATATATAGAAATATTTATGTACAATATTATAAGCTTGAAGATTAAAATGTTTACATGTATGTTCATTACAATTATATGTGCTTAAGACTTACTAAGCCAGTGAGCTTACTTTGTGTGTTTTCGCTATTCGTTTTATAGATTTTGGTCAAGCTACAGGCTCGAAGGATCGTTGGTAAAGTCAACCACACTATCTCTCTCTTTGGTATATATATGTTTTGTATACTTTTTGAGTCAAAGGCATGTATAGACTAAATCTCTTATGTTGTGTTCGAATGATATGTATATGTATGTATGCCATGCGAAAATGGCTATGCTTTTATGAATGTGTGACTTGTAATGTGGGTCATGGTATTAGTGATGTGAATAATCAGTTTTGCTTTATGTTAACGTCAAAGGTTTATTTTATGGTTTAAGCATATGTAAGTAATGTATTAGATTAAGTGGTCTTTACTTACTTTAAAGTAAAAGGATAATGATCATGATGATTTGCTAAAATGGCTTGCCCTTTATGGTTTAAACTTGATTGTATATGTTTCTTTATTTGAGTTGGTTTGAGTTGGTTAAATTATGGATTTACTATTGGAGATTTTAGTAATGGATTAAATATGGTTCAAATATCTATGTGACATTGGAATGATGATGATTTTTTCGGCATGTTTAGTTGAATGTATCAATGTGACTAGGTATAGATGATATAAATTGTATCTTGTGCATGTGTTAACCGAGGTGAAATAGTAATGAGTAAATAGATGTGTAATAATGTATACATTCGCTATGTAAAACTAATCGCATGAAGTAGTGTATGTGGCTTAAGGTTATTATGTTGATAAGTTTAAAATAATAGGTATAGGTCTAATAGGTAATTGGGTGGTTTGATAATGTGATTCGGTAGAGAGTGATAAAACATGCCAAAGATCATATGATCTATATAAGTTATATTAACCGCTTGTATAGGAAGTTTTATGCTATGTTTTAAATTGACATATATGAATATGGTTTGAACATGTGCATATACATTTAGTTTAAGTATAAATATTTTGAGCCGGAAATATATATATGCATATATACGAAATTGGCTTAAATGGATTATGATAAGTTATTAATGTTTAAGTTTGCTATGGTAGTATAAACTCGAAATGCATTTCTCCATGCTTTTAATGAATGTAAATAAATGATATGATTTGTGTTAAGCATAGTAATGCCCTGGAACTTTAATCCGGCAACGGACACGGGTTAAGGGTGGTACATTTTTTTGGTATCAGAGCTACGGTTTAGTCGATTCTAGGACTACCGTAGTATGTAAGAGTCTAGCTATACATGCCTTTGAATTTTATATATGATAGTGTGGTGACTTCTGACAATTTCAATTGTATTTTATATAGTAAATGGATTTCGATCCCGATAGAGCTGTAGCTGATGATGTGGAGATTGTTGCGCCTAGTCTTGCACGTGGATCAGCGCCAGTAGACTCTCGGCCAGTTAGGGGTAGCCACGAGGGGGAGGCTAAACAAGCCTTCTACCAAATGATGAATGAATGGTTTACCCAATTTGTTCAGAATAATCCGGCTGTACAACAACCTCCACCCCCAAATAATCCAACTCCGGTACCTTCAGCACCCCCGATGATAGATCCGATGAGATCTAGCAGACCTCCCATTGATAAAATCAGGTAATATGGGGCCGAGGAATTCAAGGCCAATGATAATGATGATGCAGAACGAGTTGAGATGTGGCTTGATAACACTATTCGGGTACTCGATGAGTTATCTTCTACTCCAGATGAATGCCTAAAGTGTGCTATATCTCTACTTCGGGACACTGCCTATCACTGGTGGAACACACTGGTATCCGTAGTTTCGAAAGAAAAAGTAACTTGGGACTTCTTCCAAATTGAGTTCCGTAAGAAATATATCAGTCAGAGATTCATCGATCAAAAACGAAAAGAATTTCTTGAACTAAAACAGGGGCGAATGACTGTGACAGAATATGAACAAATTTGTCAGACTTAGCAGATATGCTAGAGAGTGTGTTTCTACTGAAGCCATTATGTGCAAAAGATTTGAAGACGGTCTGAATGAAGATATAAAGTTGTTGGTCGGCATTCTTGAAATCAAAGAGTTTGTGATACTAGTCGAGCGGGCTTGTAAGGCTGAAGAGCTCGGAAAAGAGAAAAGAAAAGCTGAAATAGAAGCTAGAGATACTCGTAAGAGATCAACGAGTAAGACTTACCATTCGGTGCCTAAGAAATTCAGAGATGACTCCAACCGACATAAAGCTACTTCAGACTTACCTAGACGTGATCGACCTCCAGGGAGTTATCGAGCCACTTCGATAGCTAGTGTTGGTAACGTTCCACAGGATCGGGTCGAGTGTAAACATTGCGGGAAATGGCATTCTGGAAGTTGTAGGGTTCGTGATCGGTCCTGCTTTAAATGTGGATCGTCGGACCATTTTATTCGAGAGTGCCCGATGTTAGCCGAACGTAATATGGTTCGTAACACTAGACCGAAAAGACGCCAAGACGGGTCGACCACCCAAACATTCCAATAAAGTAGGTGGTAGTCGAGAGGACGAAGGACATCAGTAGTTCGATCAGAGGCCCGAGCACCTATCAGAGCTTATGCTACACAAGCCAGAGAGGATGCTTCTTCCCCTGATGTCATTACTTGTACTTTCACCCTTTATGATATTACTGTGATTGCATTGATTGATCCTGGTTCGACTCATTCATATGTGTGTGAAACTCTAGTATTCGGTAAGACTTTGCCAGTTGAGTCTACCGAGTTTGTGATTCGTGTGTCCAACCCTTTGGGTAGATGTGTACTTGTTAATAAAGTGTGTAGAGGTTGCCCGTTGATGATTCAGGATTATTATTTCCCAGCCGATTTAATGTTGTTGCCCTTCGATGAGTTCGATATAATTTTGGGAATGGACTGGTTAACTTCACATGATGCAGTGGTGAATTGCAAAAGAAAGCTGATTGATTTGAGATGTCAGAACGGCGAGATCATCAGAATTAAATCCAGTGATTTAAGCGGGATTCCTACAACAATATCCTCAATACTGGCTGAAAAGTATGTGAGAAAAGGGTACGAAGCTTATTTGGCTTATGTACTGGATAATAAAGTGTCTGAAAAGCATATTGAATCTGAACCGATTGTGTGTGAATACCCAGATGGGTTTCCTAAAGAACTACCAGGTTTACCACCAGTACGAGAGATTGAGTTCAGCATTGAATTAGCACCGGGAATGACTCCAATCTCGATGGCTCCGTATCGGATGGCACCTACTGAGTTAAAAGAGTTGAAAGCACAATTGCAAGAATTAACAGATAGGGGCTTTGCATGATCAAATTTCTCTTCTTGGGGTGCACCAGTTCTTTTTGTGAAAAAGAAAGATGGAACGATGCGAATGTGTATTGATTATCGGTAACTGAATAAGGTAACTATAAAGAATAAGTACCCGTTACCTCGGATTGATGATTTGTTTGATCAGTTGAAAGGGGCTTCAGTATTTTCGAAGATAGATTTGAGATCGGGTTATTATCAGTTGCGAGTCAGAGATGCAGATGTGCCAAAAACTGCATTCCGGACGAGGTATGGACATTTTGAGTTTCTGGTTATGCCTTTTGGACTCACTAATGCACCTGCTATTTTTATGGACCTAATGAATCGGGTCTTCAGGCAATTTTTAGATCGGTTTGTAGTAGTGTTTATTGATGACATACTAATCTACTCTAAAGATGAAACCAAGCATGCCGAGCATTTGAGATTAGTGTTATAAACTTTACGAGATCAACAGTTGTATGCAAAGTTTAGTAAGTGTGAGTTCTGGATGAATGAAGTCAGTTTCTTGGGTCATGTTGTTTCAGCATCGGGTATTCATGTTGACCCAAGCAAAATATCGGCTATTATTGATTGGAAACCACCAAAGAATGTTTCTGAAATCTGAAGCTTTCTGGGACTTGCGGGTTACTATCAACGATTTGTGAAAGGTTTTTCTATGATAGCTACCCCGTTGACAAAGTTATTGCAGAAAGATGTCAGGTTCGAGTGGTCAGAAAAGTGTCAGAAAAGCTTTGATCAGCTGAAAGCCCTTTTGACCGAAGCTCCAGTGTTAGTTCAGCCTGAATTGGGTAAAGAATCTGTTGTTTATTCTGATGCTTCTTTGAATGGTCTGGGCTGTGTTTTGATGCAGGAAGGCAAAGTTGTAGCCTACACTTCAAGACAATTGAAGTCGCATGAAAGAAATTACCCAACGCATGACTTAGAACTTGCAGCTATTGTGTTCACATTGAAAATTTGGCGTCATTATTTATACGGTGAGAAATGTCATGTTTACTCGGATCACAAAAGTCTTAAATATTTGATGACTCAGAAAGAGTTGAACTTGAGACAACGCAGATGGTTAGAACTGTTGAAAGACTATGAGTTAGTGATTGACTACCATCCGGGGAAAGCTAACGTTGTTGCAGATGCATTAAGTCGAAAATCATTGTTTGCTCTTCGTGCATTGAACACATGATGGTTATGTCGGTGATAGTTCGATCATAGCCGAAGTTAAAAGCAAGATCGATGTTTATTCAAAGAAATTTGTGATGCACAAAAGTCGACAAAGATATGACTATTAAACGGGTTCATGTGAAAATAATGCGAGTCGAATTTCAATTGATGAAAATGACTGCTTGAAATACAAAGGCCGAATGTGTGTACCGAGGGACGTGGATTTGATTCAGATGTTATTGAAAGAAGCTCATAATAGTTAGATGTCGATACATCCGGGTAGCACGAAAATGTATAATGACTTGAAGCAGTTCTACTGGTGGCCTGGTTTGAAACGAGATATATCTGAATTTGTTTCAAAGTGCTTAATTTGTCAGCAAGTAAAAGCCGAGCATCAAGTGCCTTCTGGGTTGCTTCAGCCAATCATGATACCTGAATGGAAATGGGATAGAATTACAATGGATTTTGTATCCGGTCTCCCTATGACATCGAGTAAGAAAGATGCAGTCTGGGTTATAGTTGATAGACTGACTAAATCAGCTCACTTTGTGCCAGTTCGTATAGACTATTCACTCGATAAACTAGCTAAATTGTATGTATCACAGATTGTGAGATTGCATGGTGTACCGAGTTCCATTGTTTCAGAAAGAGACCCGAGATTCACATCGTGGTTTTGGAAGAAGTTACAAGATGCTTTAGGTACTAAACTTTACTTTAGTACAGCCTTTCATCCACAGACAAACGGTCAATCTGAACGAACTATTCAGATACTTGAGGACATGTTGAGATGCTGCGTTCTTGAGTTTGAAGGTACGTGGGAAAGATACTTACCTCTGATTGAATTTGCCTATAATAACAGTTTTCAATCTAGTATCAAAATAATACCCTATGAAGCCTTGTATGGGCGAAAGTGTCAAACACCATTATACTGGACTGAGCTCAGCGAGAATAAGATACACGGGGTTGATTTGATTAAAGAAACCGAACAGAAAGTAGCTATTATTAAAGACAACTTGAAAGCTGCTTCAGATCGTCAAAAGTCCTATGCTGATTTGAAACGTAAAGACATTGAATTTCGTGTCGAGATCGAGTATTTTAAAGGTTTCTCCGTGGAAGAAAGTACTCTATTTTGGCCGGAAGGCAAGTTGAGTCCGAGATTCATCTGACCGTATGAAATCATTGAACGGTTGGGCTGTTGCTTATAGGTTGAAGCTACCCTCCAATTAGAAAAGATACATGATGTATTTCACGTTTTATGCTCGTAGATACAGATCGATCCGTCACATGTGATTGCTCCATCTGAGATTGAAATCCAACCTGAATGACGTATGAGGAAAAATTGATCCGTATCTTAGCTCGGGAAATGAAAGAGTTAAGAAGCAAAAGGATTTCCTTAGTGAAAGTACTATGGAATCGACACGGAGTTGAAGAGGCTACGTGGGAGCCTGAGGACTCAATGAGGCAACAATATCCGACGTTATTTAACGGTAAGATTTTCGGGGACGAAAATCCTTAAGGGGAAAGAGTTGTAATGAATCGAATTTGACCCTAATCGAATAAAGGGTTTTGGGACCACTAATCGAGTCCCAGAAATATTTTTAATTTATATTTTGTGTTTATTATATGTGAATTAATATGAGTGAAAGTTTAGTGGAAAAATTTTATCGCTTGTGTGTTTAATTTAGAAAAGGACTTAATCGCGTAAAAGGTAAAAGTGGCATACTAAAGTGAAATGTGCTAATTTGAGCATGGCTTTATAATATGAAGTATTGAAAGGGTAAATAACCCATTTTATGAGTTAGTGGCCGGTCATGGACAAGTTTGTCCTTAAGATATAATATTTGGTTATTTTATTATAAAGGTTAGTTAGGTAATTTAATAATAAATTAATATATGTTAAAGTAAAACAAACAAAAGGCCATTTTTCATTCATCTTTGTTCATGGCCGAATGTAGCTAAGAAAAAGGGGTTGAAGAAGCTTTGAAATTTCGGCAACTATTGGGTTCAATTAGGTAAGAATTTTAGCTTGATTTTTGTTGATTTTTAGGTTTTTGAGATCATTGCTTAGAGTACTAGCTGACCCATGTCAAAATTTTTGAATCTAAGCATGTGTGATATTCGGCCATTGACATGTTCTTGTGGTTTTTGATGTTTGATGTTTTTAAATTAAAGATATGTTTAAGATTAATATATTTGGTATTGGAAATTTTGGTGAATTTGAGTATTTAGGGCTAATTTGTAAAAGTAAATTTTTAAAGGGGCTTATTTGTAAAATAAATGAAAGAAATGGACTTATAATGCCATTGTGAACATTCGGACCTTGTATAGTCTTGGCAAATTTTGTGTATTTTGTGTTTTGTACAATTAGGACTAAATAGTAAAATGTGAAATCTTAGGGCAAAATGGTAATTTGCATGTTTATGTGTTTTGGGACTAAATTGAATTGAAATGTACTTGAATGAGCTGAATTTAATGTGTTCTAGATCAAGAGCAAAGAAAACGAAATTGGATCCGGGAAAGACGAAAGTTCTCGAATAATAGGTTTAAGTTGTTCGTCGACGTCATTATAAGTCCTGTTTGAAATGTGTTAAAGTATTATTTACTTAATCTGTTAAATGATAATGTTTGATAAATTTGAAGGTAAATTGTTGTGATAGCCGAATGTATATGGTTAAATTGGCTTGAATGCATAAGTTGACAATATTATATGAATATGTATCTTTGATGTATTATTTGGGAAAATGTGAAGTATGTGATTGGTTTATTAATTATTTCGGCTTATTGCCTAGCGTGCTTTGTGCTTGATATATTCAAAGCTTAGTGCCTCAGAGTGCTTAGTGCCGATGACATATTCTAAGCTTCGTGCCTAGCGTGCTTAGTGCCTAGGTGACATATTTAGGCTTAGTGTTCAGCAGTGCTTAGTGCCTTGGTGACATATTCATGCTTAGTGCCTAGCAGTGCTTAGTGTCGGTGACATATTCTAAGCTTCGTTTGAAGCGTGCTTAATGCCGTGAATTGCTATAAATTGAAAATTTGAGAATCAAACAAGGTAAGTTACATATAATGCTTTGTGTTAAAAGCTCGGGTAAGAGTTAGCCTACTATGTTTGTAAGGAATGAAGTGAGCAAATTTCTTATCGCTTTAATTAAATACGATGTGCTGAAATGGACAATTCCACAAGTACTTTATTTTATAATGTTGAACCTATCATTAATGTGTATGTACATTGCTTCTATGTGAAGTTGATAAAGTATATGTTCATGATGACATAGTGAAAATAATTAATACAAATGTGACACTAGTATTCGGCTAAGTGTATTATATATATATATAGAAATATTTATGTACAATATTATAAGCTTGAAGATTAAAATGTTTACATGTATGTTCATTACAATTATATGTGTTGAAGACTTACTAAGCCGTTGAGCTTACTTTGTGTGTTTTCATTGCTCATTTTATAGATTTTGGTCAAGCTACTGTGCTCAAGGATCATTGGTGAAGTCAACCACACTATCTCTCTCTTTGGTATATATATGTTTTGCATACTTTTTGAGTCAAGGGCATGTATAGACTAAATCTCTTATGTTGTGTTCGAATGATATGTATGTATATGTATGCCATGTAAAATGGCTATGCTTTTATGAATGTGTGACTTGTAATGTGGGTCATGGTATTAGTGATGTGAATAATCGGTTTTGCTTTATGTCAACTTCAAAGGTTTATTTTATGGTTTAGGCATATGTAAGTAATGTATTAGATTAAGTGGTCTTTTACTTACTTTAAAGTAAAAGGATAATGATCATGATGATTTGCGAAAATGGCTTGCCCCTTATGGTTTAAACTTGATTGTAGATGTTTCTTTATTTGAGTTGGTTTGAGTTGGTTAAATTATGGATTTACTATTGGAGATTTTAGTAATGGATTAAATATGGTTCAAATATCTATGTGACATTGGAACGATGATGATTTTTTTCGGCATGTTTAGTTGAATGTATCAATGTGACTAGGTATAGATGATATAAATTGTATCTTGTGCATGTGTTAACCAGAGGTGAAATAGTAATGAGTAAATAGATGTGTAATAATGTATACATTCGCTATGTAAAACTAATCGCATGAAGTAGTGTATGTGGCTTAAGGTTATTATGTTGATAAGTTTAAAATAATAGGTATAGGTTTAATAGGTAATTGGGTGGTTTGATAATGTGATTCGGTAGGAGTGATAAAACATGCCAAAGATCATATGATCTATATAAGTTATATTAACCGCTTGTATAGGAAGTTTTATGCTATGTTTTTAAATTGACATATTCGAATATGGTTTGAACATGTGCATATACATTTAGTTTAAGTATATATATTTTGAGTAGGAAATATATATATATATATATATATATATATGCAAATATACTAAATTGGCTTAAATGGATTATGATAAGTTATTAATGTTTAAGTTTGCTATGGTAGTATAAACTCAAATGCATTTCTCCATGCTTTTAATGAATGTAAATAAATGATATGATTTGTGTTAAGCATAGTAATGCCTCGAACTTTAATCCCAAGAACGGACACGGGTTAAGGGTGTTACAATCTTTACTCTTATGCCCAATGAATTACTATGAATAATTGAGGATACTAAATCTCATCCCACATGTATCTGAATGCCAACACTATATCCTCGATATAGTTTTACAATGGGATCTCTTACTTGATATCGACGCCATGTCTTGACATGGACTTACACGAGGTCTTCCTTGTGGGTTCCCTTGGGAACTTACCATTGCTATGTCTTGACATTGTCTTACTTGGTATCTTTACTTTGTCAATGCTGAGCCTTGGCTTGGACTTACATGAAATCTTCCTTGATTTTCACCAATGCTATGCCTTGGCTTGGACTTACATGGGATCTTTATCTCATGATAACTTTTCAATGCCAAGACTTGTCTTGGACTTACATGACATCTTTGCTTGGAGACTAACCAATGCCATGCCTTGGCTTGGGCTTACATGGGTCTTCATCTCATAATAACTCTTCAATGCCAAGACTTGTCTTGGACTTACATGATACCTTGCTTGGTTGCCAATGCCATGCCTTGGCTTGGTCTTATACGGACTTTCTCATCTCATGTGGTAGATCGAGTATCCTAAGTAATTCAACTTCAATCGGGACTTTCTCATGCTCAATCTCATTAATTTCTTTGTTTAACATAACATTAAACAATCTCATGGAATTAAAAATGTATTCAACATCATGCTAAGCAATTTAATAATATTTATCATAAAGCTTAGAAATCATACAAACTTACCTCAATGTACAAAATGAATGTAGATATTGCAATTTAGTCTTCAACTTTTTTCTTGCCTCGATTTCGGTCCGAGCTTCGTTTCTCTTGATCTATAATAATAATTTAGCTCATTTAATACTCATATTGACTAAATTGACTCATAACTCGTACTTTGGCAAAATTTCTATTTTGCCCCTAGGCTCGTAAAGTGATTTTCATTCAACTTTCTTAAACTTCATGCTTAGCTGATTCATTTTCTCTACTATAACAATTATCAATTCTCACTATTTTTATTATGTATGACCAATTTCATAACTATTACAAATTAGTCCATACTAACATTTTTCATGAAATTCACTGAGGAAAAGATGTTTATCTAACATCAAACTCTCATAATCTTCCATAAAACATCATTTTACAAGCATGTCATACATGGGTATTTTTATGGACATGAATTCTAGCTCAACTTATAGCTATAAATAGCTAATTCATAATACGAGGACTCCAAAAATACGAAGAAAATTAAAAACGGAGCTAGTATACACTTACTTGCAAGCTTTAAAAAATTGAAGAAACCTAGCTATAGAGTCTCTCTAATTTTTGGCACTTGGGGAGAAGATGAATAAGATTTTTATCATCTTTTTCCCTTTTTATCATTTAATTGGTAAATGACCAAAATGCCCTTCCCACCAATTCTTCATAAAATTCTAACTCATGTCCAATTTTGTCCAAAAAATATAATTTGGGAGAATTTTTATTTAAGGACTTCTAATTGATAATCTAAAGCTATTTCATACAAAAAGCTTCTAGAATCTCATATTTTGCAACTTTTGCAATTTAGTCCTAATGGACCCCTTTAATGCCAATTTCATAAAATCTCTTCATAAAACTGTCATAATATCATGCAAACATCTCAAATACCTTAAAAACTCATTTTACTAACTCGAATTTTTGATCTCACACCATTATTTTGACTAAGCCCTAAATCAGGCTGTTATAGAGGAGATGCTAACAAAATTTATCGCAGTGTCAGAAACTCGTTTCCAAAACACCGAAACAGCACTCAAAAATCAGCAAGCATCGATTCAAGGAATCGTGAACCAATTAGGAAAACTTGCTAAGCTCATATCTGAACGGCCACAAGGTAGCTTGCCAAGCAACACTGAAATTAATTTAAAGAAGTAACTTCATGCCGTTATTGATCACGATAGTAAAGGGTTAGATGAGCCAAATTTGAGGCAAGAGAATGTGGTAGAGGAAGGTAAGGTTGAGGTAATCCATGATAAACCAAAACCGTAATTACACGATAAGGTTGAGCTTACAGAGCCTTACCATCTTCTCCCGATTTGCTCGGTGGTAAAAATGCATGATCCCACCCATCTCGATTGTTATGAGATTTTCGTGACTTCCTTTATTTAACTAGTATAGCTCTAACACTTTCCTAAAAAGCTCCCCGTCACCAAAGCAAAGATGTAAGAGTCATAAGGAAACATAGGGCTTATGTGGATACTGTTGGATTAACGGCCAGACCAAGAAAATTACAAGTAAAGGTGTCGGTGTGAAACTTGGGCGTGCCATACCCCAATGCGATGAAGAAAGACCGTATAGATGAACAGTTCGGTAAATTTTTTAAACTCTTGAAAAAATTACATATTAACTTACCGTTTCTTGAAGCTCTTTCGCAGATGATCAATTCAAGGAAATTTTTAAAAGAACTCTTGACAAAGAAATGGAAGTTAGATGAGGCGTCACATGTGGAGCTAAGTGCAGTGTGCTCAACAATCTTACAAAATAAACTACCGCAAAAGTTAAAAGATCCAGGGAGTTTTATGATTCCTTGCTTAATTAGTTGTTTATCTGTTAATAATGCTTTAGCTGATTTAGGGACAAGTATCAATGTTATGCCTTATAAAATGTTTAAACAGCTAGGTATCGGGAAACCCCAAACAAACTAGGATGAGCATTCAATTGGCTGATAAAACTATCAGAGTCCCTAGGGGTATAATTGAGGATGTACTAGTAAAAATTGATAAATTCATATTCCTAGTAGAATTTTTTATTTTAGACATGGATGAGTACAACAATGTTCCTTTAATTTTAGGAAGACCCCTTTTTAGCAACTGCTAAAACTAGAATTGATGTTGGTACAGGTGAACTCACACTTTGTGTAGGTGACGTAACGATCACTCTTCAGGCTCTTGACTGGCTAGGACATCGAGTAATAAAGGTGAGAACATAAATTCTATTAATGATCATTCGGTCCAACCTTCTTTCCAAGAAGCATCACGAAATTGCACAACTGGGCCAGATCCTAGACCTCGTGCTAACAAAGAAATAACTCATGAGGAGCAAAGGCTTCAGATCGATGAGCTAGACGAGTGGAAGACACATGATAAGGAGAAACCGGAAAACACGATGAACCAAATCAAAACCATGTCAAACTTAAGAATGGGACAACCCAATTTAAGTCGGAGATCAGGTATTGTTGGATAAGAAAGACCCTCGGATCGCCACTTCGGACCTTAATACAAACGAAAAGATTCCTTTCACGATACTGAATATTATGGAATACTCGAGGTAACTAATCCTACATTCGACACTTTTAAGGTAAACACTACTCGTCTTAAATTATATATCGATAACCGAATTGATAGCAAGAATGAGGAGTTTCAGCTCTTCAAACCACCATGATTATGCGAATGAGAGGTAAATCTAGCTTAAGACTTTAAACGAGAGCTTCTTGGGAGGCAACCCGGGCACTAACCCTATTAATTTTCATACTTTTAATTTTGGCATCTAACTAAAAACTAACCAAATTAATAAAGCGCAGGTTTCCCTACCACACGGCCTTGGACACGGGCGTGGTCGTGGCCGTGTGGACACCACAAATAGGCATATGAGCGTGGCAGGGACCGTGATAACCAAGGACAAAAATTTTCCCCAAAACATGGGTTGCAATAAAATGCCACGGCCGTGGTCGGCACTAAGAAAGTAACACGGGTGTGAGACACGCCCGTGTCCCTAGACCGTGGTCAACACTGAATGAGCAACATGGGCATGGAAACTTCTACACAAGCATGGGAGAAACGAACGAAACACAACATGGTCGGGTGATATGGCCATGTGATCTAACATGCCCATGACACACGGACGTGGGCAGCCACTAGATCTCTGATTCCTATTTAAACCCCCCTTCTTCTCACCTTCTCCCTAAATTCTTCTTCTTCTAAACCCTAACCACTACACCCCTTTCTTTCTCTATTATCTTTCTCCTTTTATTTTCCTTTCCCCCTTTCCCTCACTCTTTTTTCCACCATCATCTCTATGTCGAAGAAGCAAAAGGACCCTAGCACAGTCTTTTCGTGCGAGACCAATCTACATAAGTTCATGCCGGCCGCTTCATTAACTCGACAGGACAAGAACCCTTGAGTCCACTTATTTTTTCTTTTTCTTTTATTTTCATTTTTAGATTCTTTTCCTTTATCTTTCTTATGTTTAATATATAATAGTATATTTTGGTTTCTTTTTTATCTCTGGCTGTTTTTTATTAAGGAACGACCACACCACCACCGGAGTATCCACCTCCTCTGCCCGAATTTACAAGATTTCTTTTCTTTAACTCCATCCAAAATTCGGAAGTTTCACCTCTCTCCCTATCTTATGATTTTCTTATTATATTGTCATTATCTATCTTTGTACATTGAGGACAATGTACATCTTAATTATGGGGAGGTTATTGATTTCATTACCGTAAAATCCATGAATTTTGTCTTATTCTTAAGTAATTTTCTCATATCACTAATTAGAATAAAACTTCTATTAACTTATGAGTTTTATTGATATGTTTTGAAGTAAGTCATAGGTAATTGTGCATTGATGGTTTAAACTTTAAGATATTAGAGAATCAAGCATGATAAGTCTATTTTCAGAATTAAAAATTTGGTTAGGTTGTTTTCCTAAATATAAATATTACTTTGAAGTTTGAAATTTGCAATATTGACATCAAAAACCATAATTTTTGTGAGATTTTGAGCCTTTAGAGCATATATCTTTTCTTGCTCACTTTATTGATTATGAGTTTGTCAATATTGATTTGTTATTCTAGAACTTGCTTCGATTATACATGTCGAGACCACACCTTTGATTTGATATACTAAGATGATAAAGGCACCTAGGATTTAACCCACTTATCCCACCAAAAAGCCTACCTTCATAATTAACCCCTAGTGAAACATTTTGAGCCTAATAGACCATTTTTTTGACTTACCCATCAATATTAACCCAAAACTAAATTTTTGTTTCTTCCATTTTCTTGACTCCCCTTATGTCGGGATTTGATTTGATTAGTTGCCTAACTATTTTCTTTATTTCAGTTGTTAAATTCTTTCTTATTATTGTATGTTTTTATTCTTAAAAAAAGAGGTGGAAATTCATTATTAGTACTATGATTATTTGAGCTTAAGCAGTTAATTTCATATTTTGAAAAGAAACTCGATGATTATTATAAGTTTTCAATTGATTTAATTATTTAGTATTAGTCTATTGTTTTAGTTAGGTAATTTGACAATTCAATCTCGATTCTAACCCTTTAATTCAGCCTTTATCCACACCTTTAACCCAAGCCCTATTACAACCCTTTTAAAAGACCTTTTGATTTGTGTATCATCTCATTTTATAGTGGTGGAGATTTGATTTTCATGCAAGCCTATGGTAATACCTTTTCATGTTTGACTGTTGAGTGCTTTATTTTGAACCTTAAACACTTTGAGTGATTTGAGTGAATCTTTAGTGAGGATGTCAATTCTTGTCGATTTTGGATCAAAGGTAATTATTTAGGTAAGGGGAAACACCTATGTTTTCATGCTATAAAAATCTATGACCTGGATTGTTTGAATCTTTAGGACTCTTTAAGTTGAATTATCCATGTATGAATTATCTATGAATTATGACGAGGCATTATTGATGAGAATTATGAATTGAGTGAAGTTAATTTTAATTGTGAGTTGAGAATTTTGCTTGAGGACAAGCAAACGCTTAAGTGTGGGGATATTTGATAAACCTCAATTTACACATATTTTAACCCCATACTTGGCTTTTTTTTGGATGAATTCTCATTAGGTTTGATGAATTCGATGCTCTTAATCCCTTAATTTCATGTTTTATACTCCGGAGAGCTTAGGAAGTAAAAAAGAACGAGAAACCGGCCAAAAAGGGACAAAATGGGCTTACATTAGAAATCACATGGCCTATACTATCAACCACGGGTAGATCACACGGCCGTGTGTAGTGAGCAGAATCGACCACGGCCGAAGGAGTCCACCACTGGCGTGTCCCTGCCATAGCAAAGATGAATTCTATTCGGAATAGGATATTTGTGGGCTAATAGAGGTGTTCCAAAGCCTATATAAACACCCTAGGGGGCAACCTAAAAGGGAACGTTGAATAGACTCCGAATAGGAGGTAGAAAATACTTTAAGACAGCCGTCGGGAATAGCTTAGAAGAAGGATCTCCATCAAGACTGAAGATCTCCCATCAAGTTCTTTAGAAGTTTTTGGGTTTTCATAACATTTTGTGGTTTTCCCTATTTTATGATGTTTCCTTCTATTAGTATAAACTAAACCTCTCAAATACCTGATGGGATGAAACCTAAGATGAATCTTATTATTATTTGATTTATAAGATAAATACTTGTTCTTATTCTTAATTGTGAGTTTTTATTCTTGTTTTGATAATTCAGGTTATTGATTCAAGTCGAATGTACTTATTTAGTGGAGTAAAAGTCCCTGTTTAAGAGAAGATCAACGCAATTAAGTGGATTTGATTGCAACCCTAGAAATAAGGCGACGAAAATCTACCGGATTAGAGTCAAATCTAATAAGGGAATCCATAGATTGAGTTAATGCGACAATAGGGGTTTTAATTAGAAAGAGATTTCAATTAATCAACCTAAAGTTAGTTGTTTTTAGTCTTGAAAGAGATATTGAAATAAATCAGGGATTTCTACAGATTAAGTCAAGTGAATAAATCATATGAATCAAAAGTAATAAGTGAAGTCTAGGAGGATTCTTCCTTAGGTATTGCCTATCTCATATAAGTTGTCCAAAAGTATTTTCCCAATTCACTCTCTGTCACGTTCATAGTCATTTAGTTAGTTAAATTAGTTAGTTAATTTTAGATTAAAAATAAATCCCCTTAATTATTAGGCTAGATAATAAAAAGATAGTTATTACTAGTAATTTTAGTCATTGAGGATACGATATTCTGGACTCGCCATAACTATACTATTGTTCGATAGGTGCGCTTGCCTTTGTCGAAATAATAGGTAGTTTCGAGCTCCATCAATGAAATTTTTTATGTCTTTTGAAAGTTTCCTAAGTTCTCGGTTTAGTCCTGAACAGTTCTCAATGTATGATTTGGGCCTTGTGGGCCTATATAAGGGGATATTTACATGTGAATGAGGAATGTTAAATTGAATGAAATTTTATAGCCGATTTTCTATAAAGGTTTTTGTTTAAGTTCGGTAATGCCTCGTATCCTGTCTCGGCTTCGGACAAAGGTGAGGGGTGTTACAACATTTCTCTTCTTTTTCATCATCATTATAGGTCGTATACTCTATATATATATAGGGAGATTATGTAACAGCCCGACTTAGGGCCTAGTCAGAATAGTGGTGCGAGACCAAAAATTCGAAATAGAAACATGAGTTTTACGATTTCTATAAGGCTTATGAGGTGATTTCATGATTTTGTAAAAATTTCATGAAGAAATTTTATTAATTAGTAATTAAATTGTCCATTAGGACTAAATTGCAAAGAGTAGAAAGTATGAGATTCTAGAAGATTCAAGTATGAAATAGAATTATAAAAATTACTAGAGGTCCTTATTTAGCAATTAGACCAATATATTTGATGATGAACCAAAATAGACATGGGAAGGAAAAATCTCACGAAAGGATCATCAAGGGCATTTTTGTCATTTGGTTAATAAAAGAATAAAAAGGGAAAATAAGTCAAAAAAATGGTGTCCATCTTCTTCCCCTTGGCCGAAAATCACAAGGAAGACATAGCTAGGGTTTCTTCAACTTTTAAGCTTGATAGTAAGTGCATCGTAGCCCCGTTTTTAATGTTCTTCGTATTTTTTAGACCCTCGTAGCTCGGTTTAGCTATTTCTAGCTATATTTTGAGCTAGGATTTATGTTCAAAAATTAATCCATGTATGACATGCATGTATTTTGATGTTTTATGGAAGAATATGAAAGTTTGATGCATGATAAGCATCTTTTTTTAAGTGATTTTCATGAAAAATGCATAAAAGAACTAAATTATAAAAGTTGTAGAAATGGTCATACATGAGGGAAATAGTGAAAATTGGATGTTGTTATAGTTGAGAATATGATTCGGCTAGGCTTGAAATTCAAGAAAGTTGAATAAAAATTATTTTACGAGCCTAGGGGAAAAAGTGTAATTATGCAAAAGTTTGGGGGTAAAATTATAATTTTTCTAAAATATGAATTATGTAACACCCCAAACCCGGTCCTAACACCACGACCGGTCTGGTATGTCACTTGGGAAGAATGGATAAAAATTCATGAACTTCAGAAAATGATTTTAAGTCCCTTTTTGACAACTCCAAGTTTAGTAGTTCGTTTGAAAACTCAATAATCATTTAAGGAAAAACTTTAATTAGCCAAGTCTTTGTATTTAGGTGACGTTTGAAAAACGCATTTTATTAGATTAAGTTAGAAGTTCGTCAGAAAAAATTCGATTGCCCATTCGTTAATTTAGTTGTGAGAAAACTATCAATTTGCATTTTGAAAAAAACGTCTTATCGATTGTTTGTATTCAAAACGTCCAAAGTTTAAATCAAAATTAAACCAAATTAAAGTGGCCTTATTACATAACAAAATCCTGAAAATTTAAAGAAAAAAATAAGGTTTTATAAAACAAAACCGTGCATGGCCACCTCGTAACCTTCTCCAGCCCAAGTCCGCTATGCTATGTATTACCTGCAAAATGTTAAGAAAAAGGGTGAGTCAAAAAAGACTCAGTGTGCAATTACTATTCATTAACCATAATTAGGCCTTGGCTCTTACAAATCACTTTGGACAAAGCCCATACAGAATCAGACTAGGCCTTGGCCCATTTAGCAGAGAATAGCAGATAATCATAAATCAATGCATTATGATGCAAATCCCAACCCAACCTAGTTATCCAACCGCTACACACCACCCTTACTTGCCAAACACACCAGTGGGGATTTCTACAATCGACCCTCACCACTACACACCATCGATGGCAGTCATACTGTAGTTAGCTACTCATCATCAGAGTTGTGACAGAGTCACCAGATTTTGTGGCATGGCCACCAGAACAGAGTGTGGTAGAGCCACCAGATATCGTGACATAGTCACTAGATACACTTCCCCTTCCAATTGATAGCATATGCCCATTCCCATGCAACATAAATTCATGATGTATGAATGCAGCAGATATCAACATATATAAGATGTTCAGTATACATAAAATCATGTCAACATAATCACTTATATAGCATAATCAGAAGTCACTAACCTGATGTCTCGTCTTTACCCTCCATGGGTAACCCAACAGCTAATACCGAAGTTTCGACATTTAATAATGCATATACAAATTAACAAAACAACAGGCAAAGGTGTGAGAATTACACACCTGTAAATGCGGAGAATTAAACTCTCATTGTTATCGACACTCTCAGAAGAGGGAACAATCGCAATCTGTCGATTCAGATTCAAAGCCGGTCCACACCCCTGTGGAAAGTCTTATCTACCGATATCGCACGTTTTTGAACTTAAGGGTAGGGACTACGAGTCCAACCCCCTCCTTCCCTTGACTGGCATTCGAACCCATGACAGATCTTGATCAGAGAACTAGGTTAAAGCAATGAAAAAGAACAAAAGAATAGATACTCATATCGAAGAAGTCCCTTACCTAGATTAACAGAAGCCAGACGCCAACTGATTGGCCTAAGAAATCAATTGAGTCCCTAAAACATCACTATGTTAGAATCGGTTCCCCCCTATGGATTGAAAAGAATGGCCTTTCGACCAAACAAGTGAATAGAGAACCCCTTATGGCTTATTCGACCAACAACACATACCATAATCCTCTCGAAAGTAGACCACACAAAGAAGAGATGATGGAGTTACGTCCCTCTACCACTGACCAATGCCCACAAATACGAGTCAAAACCTTCGATTAGCCAAACCAAAGAGAGAAAGAAGTGAAAATGAAAGGAAAAGCGAAGAAGATCCCTTACCGAAATAAGAGTGTATCGATTGGAAGATCTATGTTTGGCAATCAGCAAAGTCGATAGAGAGGGTGCCTACACTTATGCAAAAAGGGGTTTCATCTTTCTCAGAAATATGAAATAAAGAAGAGAAGAAGGTCGATAAAAGTAAGAAATAGGTTTCGGCTAAGAGACTCACCAATTCGACTATGAAGGAAACAAGTAGCAAGTGGAAGAAAGAATTAGAGAGAGCACAATTCCAACTTTGATATTCGGCTAACACCAATGGAGCGAAAGGTGTTTCGTTTATGCAAAAGAGGCAAGTAGCAAATGGTAATAGAATGGAGGGTACTAGGTTCAGCGGATGAGCAAAGATGAGAGGAGAAAGGAATAGAGTAAGAGTGCAGGAGTATTTCGGTTTTGGTAGCAAAGAGATGAATCAAGACTTGGAGAAAGAAACAAAAGAAACAAAATGCAAAAGAAAAGAAAAGAGTTTCCAAAATGTTTTGTGACCGAAAATGTACACTAAGCTACCTAAGAACCAAGAAGATTTGGCCCCCCTCCACCTAACCAAGCTAGACCGTAACACACCCCCAAGGCTTCCCAAAATCGGCCAACCACTCCACCAACCTCCAATCCCATGCTATTCTCATACATTCACTCTTGTTCACTCATTTGAATCGGTTTGAATGATTCAAACCCCACCTTTCACTCATGCCACCCATTTAAAATATTTGACCCCTTCAACACTCCTCCTTCAAGTGTCCATGCCAAATCCAACACCTCTTATTCTGACGCCAAAAAGAATTTCCCAAAAAGCAAGCAATGCGACTCGAACCTGCCCCCTCACTGCTCCCCTGTGGCGTCATCTCCACTTGCTCCCTAGGCGTCACCTTGCCACTCCACCACTTCACTTCTTGTGTCATCAAACACAAGTAATAATCCTTAAAGCCTGTCCTAGCTAGCTCTCCCCTAAAGATGCCCAAAAATAAAATTTTCACCAAGGCTCCACCTCAACCCCGAGCCTTCTGGGACCCCAAACACACCCAAACAATAAGCAAAGCATACCAACCACACAGAAACATAACAAATGCAAAGCCCCTAATTCCCAGATGTTACAGTTTTACTCCCTTAAAGAAATTTTGGCCTCAAAATTTACCTAGTCAAAAGAGATGAGGGCATTGCTAATGCATAACATCATCTAGCTCCCATGTGGCCTCCTCTAAACCGTGGTTCCGCCACAAAACTTTGACCAAAGGGACGAATTTCCTTTTAGCACTTTAACGTCTCGATCCAAGATCTGCACTGGTTCCTCTTCGAAGGACAGGTCTAGTCTTATCTCAATTTCCTCCACCGACACTTTGTGAGACAGATCAGAATGGTAGTGCCTCAACATTGAGACATGGAACACATCATGTATCTATTTCAATTATGAAGGAAACTCAAGCTGATATGCCATTGGTCCCACACGTTTTAATACCCGATAAGGCCCGATGGACTTGGGACTTAGCTTACCCTTTCGTAAACCTTATTACCCTTTTCCACGGTGAGGCTTTCAAGAAAACACGATCACCCACTGCAAATTATATTTCCTTACACTTCAGATCTGCATAAGACTTCTACCTGTCGGATGCTTTCTTCAATCGTGCCCGAATCAGTTTAACCTTTTCCTCTATTTCTAAAATCAAATCTTGACCCAACAACTATCGTCCAGCAGGTAGGGGTACGACACCTTCATCCATACAACGCTTCATAGGGCGCCATCTGAATACTAGACTGGTAGCTGTTGTTATATGCGAATTCTTCCAACGGTAGAAACTTCTCCTAACTACCCCTGAAGTCAATGACACAACCTCTCAACATATCTTCCAAGATCTGAATTACCCTCTCAGACTGACCATCAGACTATGGATAAAATGCTGTGCTGAAGTCTAGTCCTGTACCCAATGCTTGATGCAACGCCTTCCAAAAACGCGACGTAAACATAGGGTCTCTATCCGATATGATCGACACTGGTACCCCATGTAACCTTACAATCTCTGCCACATATAGCTTAGCCAGCTTCTGCAGAGAATAGTTGACACGAACAGGTATGAAATGGGTAGACTTCGTCAACCGATCAACAATCACCCATACCGAATCTTTCTTAGTAGGCGTAAGAGGAAGCCTACTAACAAAGTCCATCATGATCCTCTCTCATTTCCATTGGGAATCTTCACCGGCTGTAATAACCCTAAAGGCAACTGATGTTCCGCTTTCACCTACTGACACGTCTAGCACTTTCCCACAAACTCAGTAATTTCCCTTTTCAGTCTAGGCCACCAAAACTATTCTCGCAGATCCCGATTCATCTTATTCCCACTAGGATGCATAGCGTAAGGGCTACTATGTGCCTCCTGAAGAACCATCTGTCTCAACTTAACATCCATCGACATGCAAACCCTCTCATGAAAACACAAAACCCCATCACTGTTCAAACTATAATCCTCTACCCCACCATTCTATACTTGCAGAAGTCGAGCACTCAAAACATCATCCGTTAATTACTTCTCTTTAATCTGACTTATCCACGTCGGCTTCACTTGGAGTTCAGCTAACAAACTTCCATCATCATATAGACTGAGATGGGCAAACATCGCCCTCAAATCTGAGATTACCTTCCGACTTAACACATCTTCCACCACGTTAGCTTTACCCGGATGGTATACGATCGAGCAGTCGTAATCCTTTAACAGTTTAATCCACCTCCGCTGTCTTAAATTCAACTCTTTCTGGGTAAGGAGATACTTCAAAATCTTATGATCCATGTAGATGACGGACTTCTCCCCGTACAGGTAATGTCTCCAGATCTTAGAGCGAACACTACCATAGACAACTCCAGATCATGCTTCTCGTGTGGTCTTAACTGTCGAGATGCATACGTAACTACCTTTCCTTCTTGCATTAGCACACACCCTAACCCCGTGTGTGAAGTATCACAATAGACAACGAAATCTTTCCCAACCTCAGGCTGAATTAAAACTGGAGCATTCGTCAAGATCCTTTTCAGGTTCTCAAAGCTTTCCTGCTGCTTAGCAGTCCAACCAAATGCTACTCCCTTCCGCAACAACTTAGTTAAGGGTGCCACAATTAAAGAGAATCCCTCAACAAACCTTCTATAGTACCCGACCAAACCCAAGAAACTTCGAATCTCCGCCACGGTCTTAGGCGGTTTCCAGTCCAACACCGCTTCAATTTTTGGGGATCAACCCCAATCCCCTCTGCAGATACAACATGACCCAAAAGGTAACTTCTTTCAACCAAAATTCACATTTACTGAATTTAGCGTACAGCTACTTCTCCATAAAAATCTGTAGGACCACCCAAAGATGCGAATCATGTTGTTCTTCCATCTTGGAATATGCCGTGATGTCATCTATGAACACCACAACAAATCGATCCAGATAGGGTTGGAATACCCGGTTCATCATATCCACAAATGCAACTGGTGCATTCGTCAACCCAAATGGCATCACTAAGAACTCATAGTGACGTAGCGAGTTCGAAACTTCGTCTTGTGAATATCCGCTTCCTTGACTTTAAGCTGATGATATCCTGACCTCAAATCCATCTTCGAGAAGATCGAAGCCTTCTTAAGCTGATCAAACAGGTTGTCAATCCTCGGTAGCGGGTACTTATTCTTAATCGTTAATTTATTCAACTAGCGGTAGTCAATACAAATACCCATCGTCCCGTCCTTCTTCTTTACGAACAACATCGGCGCTCCCCACGGATATACACTTGGTTGGATGAAACCACGATCCAACAATTCCTGGATCTAAGCTTTAAGATCTACCAGCTCCTTTGACGCCATCCTATAAGGAGAAATGACACTGGCACTGTTCTTGGAAGAAGATCAATACCGAATTCCACCTCGCGATCATGAGGTAACTCTGGAAGCTCCTCTGGAAAAACATCGAAAAACTCCTTCACTGTTATGACATCCTCCATAGTCAACTCCTCGGCCTCAGAGCGCGAACAAAAGTTAAAAAAGCCTCATATCCTTTGTCACCATTCCTTCCACCTTTAAAGCGAATACTACATTAGACAAGTAGTTCATCCTTTCCCCTATCACTAAGACTTCATTATCCTCAGGAGTCCTTAACACCATGCGCTTAGCAGCACAATCTAAGTTTGCTCGATATTTTACCAACCAATCCATACCTAAGATTAAATTGAACTCCCTGAACGGTAGTTCCATCAAATCAGCCGAGAAAATCGATCCTTGTACTTCTAGTGGCACACTCTTAAAGAGTTTGTTAACCACTACAGATTGTCCTAATGGGCTAAGTACATTCATCTCCCTAGAAGCAATCTCAGAGTTCATGTTTAAAGTTCCCGACACCACACTAGCAATATAGGAATGCGTTGACCCAACATCAATCAATGCAGTAAAGGGCAAACCAAAAATGAGGAATGTACCTGTTATGACGTCCGACGCACCACTCTTTTCTCGGTGTCTATCTACATAAACTAATTTGGCTGTCTCGACTCTGTATTCCCAGCACCTCTGCCCGGTGTTCCACACCCCTGACTGAAACCATTTCCCCCTCTAGTTGGACCATGACCCCTCTGTGGTTGCTGACCACCCCTCCTAAACTGATCGAAACCCTGTCCAATTGGCCGCACCTGATCTATTTGTGGACAATCTTTAACTATATGATCCATAGATCCGCACCTCAAACATCCACCGGTTCTCCTCTTACACTTACCAGAATGCATTTTCTCACACAGAGCACATGGTCGAAACTGACCCATCGCGGTAGGCGTCGAAACTTCGAGTGGCCCTTCAAATCTAGACCTTTTCTGAAAACACCCAGATGATCCCGATGACCCAAGACTTCTCTTATTTTTACCTCGATCTTTATCCCTATTCTGTCTCTCAGTCCGCTTTACCTCCTCAGCTATTTTAACTTTCTCAACCAACACGACAAAGTCCCTCTTCCGCTTTAAAGCTATCAATACCCTCAACTCATCCCGCAGCCCATCTTCGAACCGCACGCAATGCTCATAGTCAGTCACTACTATTCCCCGAGCGTAACGGCTCAAGCGCAAAAATTTTGCCTCATACTCAGCCACGGACCCCCTTGTACCAAATTCAGGAATGCTTTCCTCTGAGCATCCACATAACTTGCCCTAACATATTTCCCTTAAAATGTCATTTTAAAGAAATCCCAGTCAATTCGATCTGCTAGAGTACCCTCTCTCACGGTGAGCCACCACTAATATGCCTCATCCCAAAGAAGAGACACCGCTCCTTTCAATTTCTCCTCTGCCGCGCAGTCTAGATCATCCATAATCCGCTCGACTGCCTCCAGCCAGTACTCAGCTACATTTAGGGCCACACCAGAAATACCCCTAAACATTTTAGCTCTGTTTGCTCAAAGTCGCTCGGGAATAGACTTTCGAGATACTGCCCCAGTGCTTGCCCCAGTAACTTGCTCCAACACATGCAGCATTACTTGAGACAGGGCATCATCCTCACTAGCTCTATCTTGAGATCTCGCTTTTGCTATAGGTGATGCTGGCACTTCACCTTCAGGCTCATGCCTTGCTTCCGAGAACCCAGCCTCAACACAATGGCCTCTACCATGACCACGTGCAACACGTCCACGTCCTCTAGCACTCATGCCTACCTTTTCATCTTAATCTAGTTTACAAATTTTATGCATTACCATTTCTTTTCACTGTTGATTAATAAGTAGCTTTATGAGAATAGGGTTTTAAGTAGTTTTCTGCAAAACATACATATACCTAAAGGTTTCCGTCTCTAAGTGAAGTTTCTTAATTCTACATTTCATAGCATAATATATCTAATTCATGCAAACCTATCTTAGCCAAGAGAACTTACCGTACGTACTTGGTCTTGGAGACTCGAGTGCCATGCTTCTAAAATATATATATATTTTTCTAAATAACTTTTATACCAACTTTAGAAAATGTTTTGAAGCCAAAACACATGGTCGAGCTTTTAAAACTTGGCTCTGATACCAAAATGTACCACCCTAAACCCGGTCCCAACACCATGATCGGATCTGGTTTATCACTTAGGAAGAATGGATAAAACATCACAAACTTCAAAAATGATTTTAAGT
This sequence comes from Gossypium rotundifolium, assembly GCA_025506655.1. Lineage (NCBI taxonomy): Eukaryota > Viridiplantae > Streptophyta > Magnoliopsida > Malvales > Malvaceae > Gossypium > Gossypium rotundifolium. The sequence continues at coordinate 134,153,369 of CP106729.1, read as the reverse complement.
CCCTTTTTGACAACTCCAAGTTTAGTAGTTCGTTTGAAAACTCAATAATCATTTAAGGAAAAACTTTAATTAGCCAAGTCTTTGTATTTAGGTGACGTTTGAAAAACACATGTTATTAGATTAAGTTAGAAGTTCGTCATCAAAAATCCGATTACCCATTCGCTAATTTAGTTGTGAGAAAACTATCAATTTGCATTTGAAAAAAATGTTTTATCAATTGTTTGTATTCAAAACATTCAAAGTTTAAATTGAAATTAAACCAAATTAAAGTGGCCTTATTATATAACAAAATCCTTAAAATTTATAGAAAAAAATAAGGTTCTATAAAACAAAACCGTGCATGGCTACCTAGTAACCCTCTCTAGCCCAAGTCCGATGTACTATGTATTACCTGCAAAATGTTAAAAAAAAGGGTGAGTCAAAAAAGACTCAGTGTACAATTACTCTTCATTAACCATAATTGGGCCGTGGCTCTTACAAATCACTTTGGGCGAAGCCCATACAGAATAATACTGGGCCTTGGCACATTTAGCAGAGAATAGCAGATAATCAGAAATAATGCATTATGATGCAAATCCTAACCCAACCTAATTATCCAACCGCTACACACCACCCTTACCTGGCAAACACACAGTGGGGATATCTACAATCGACCCTCACCGTTATACACCATCGATGGCAGTCATGCTGCAGTTAGCAGCTCATCGTCAGAGTTATGACAGAGTCACCAAATTTTGTGGCATGGCCATCAGAACATAGTGTGGCAGAGCCACCAGATATCGTGACAGAGTCACCAAATACACTTCCCCTTCCAATTGATAGCATATACCTATTCCCATGCAACATAAATTCATGATGTATGAATGCAGCAGATATCAACATATATAAGATGTTCAGAGTATACATAAAATCATGTCAACATATTCACTTATATAGCATAATCAGAAGTCACTAACCTGATGACTCGTATTTACCCTCCATGGGTAACCCAACAGCTAATACTGAAGTTTCGGCATTTAATAATGCATATACAAATTAACAAAACAACAGGCAAAGGTGTGAGAATTACACACCTGTAAACGCGGAGAATTAAACTCTCGATGTTATCAACACTCTCAGAAGAGGAAACAATAACAATCTATTGATTCAGATTTGAAGACGGTCCACACCCCGATAGAAAGTCTCGTACTGTCGATACCGCACGTTTTTTGAACTTAGGGGTAGGGACTACGAGTCCAACTCCCTCTTTCCCTTGACTGGCATTCAAATCCATGAAAGATCTGGATCAGAGAACTAGGTTAAAGCAATGAAAAAGAATGAAAGAATAGATACTCATATCAAAGAAGTCTCTTACCTAGATTAACATAAGCCGGATGCCAACTGATTGGCCTAAGAAATCGAATGGGTCCCTAAAACATCACTATGTTAGAATCAGTTCCCCCTATGGATTGAAAAGAATGGCCTTTTGGCCAAACAAGAGAATAGAGATCCCCTTCTAGCCTATTCGGCCAAAAACACTTACCACAATCCTCTCGAAAGCAGACCACACAAAGAAGAGATGATGGAGTTACTCCCTCTACCACTGACCAACACCCACAGATACGAGTCAGAACCTTCGATTAGCCAAACCAAAGAGAGAAAGAAGGGAAAAAAGGAAAAGCGAAGAAGATCCCTTACCGAAACAAGAGTGTATTGATTGGAAGATCTATGTTTGGCTATCAGCAAATTCGATAGAGAGGGTGCCTACACTTGATGCAAAAAGGGCTTTTGGCCTCCTCAGAACTATAAAATAAAGAAGAGAAGAAGGTCGATAAAAGTAAGAAATAGGTTTGGCTAAGAGACTCACCAATTCAGCTATGAAAGAAACAAGTAGAAAGTGGAAGAAAGAATTAGAGAGAGCACAATTCCAACTTTGATATTCGGCTAACACCAATAGAGCGAAAGGTGTTTCATTTATGCAAAAGATTCAAGTAGCAAATGGTAATAGAATGGAGGGTACTAGGTTCGATTGATGAGCAAAGATGAGAGGAGAAAGGAATGGAGTAGGAGTGTAGGAGTATTTCGGTTTTGGTAGGAAAGAGATGAATCAAGACTTAAAGAAAGAAACAAAAGAAACAAAACGTAAAAGAAAAGAAAAAAGCTTCCAAAATGTTTTGTGACCGAAAATGTACACTAAGCTACCTAAGAACCAAGAAGATTCTGCCCCCTCCACCTAACCAAGCTAGACCGTAACACACCCCCAAGCCTTCCCAAAATCAACCAACCACACCACCAACCTCCAATCCCATGCTATTCTCCCACATTCACTCTTGTTCACTCATTTGAATCGATTTGAATGATTCAAACCCCACCTTTCACTCATGGCCACCCATTTAAAATATTTGACCTCTTCAACACTCCTCCTTAAAGTGTCCAGGATGAAATCCACCACCTCTCATCCTGACGCCAAAAAGAATTTCCCAAAAAGCAAGCTATGCGACTCGAACCTGGTCCCTCATTGCTCCCCTGTGGCGTCATCTCCACTTGCTCCCTAGGCGTCACCTTGCCACTCCACCACTTCACTTCTTGTGTCATCAAACACAAGCAATAATCCTTAAAGCTTGTTTCAGCTAGCTCTCCCCTAAAGATGCCCAAAAATGAAATTTTCACCAAGGCTCCAACTCAACCCCGAGCCTTTTCGGGGACCCCAAACACACCCAAACAACAAGCAAAGCATACCAACCACACAGAAACATAACAAATGAAAAGCCCCAATTCCGGATGTTACAGTTCTACCCCCTTAAAGAAATTTCAGCCTCAAAATTTACCTACTCAAAAGAGATGAGGGTATTGCTGAGGCATAACATCCTCTAGCTCCCATGTGGCCTCCTCTGAACCGTGGTTCCGCCACAAAACATTGACCAAAGGGACTGATTTCCTTCTTAGCACTTTAACGTTTCGATCAAAGATCTACACTGGTCTTATCTCAATTTTATCCACCGACACTATGTGAGACAGATCAAAACGGTAGTGCCTCAACATCAAGACATGGAACACATCATGTATCTGTTTCAATTCTGAAGGCAACTCAAGCTGATACGCCATTGGTCCTATACATTTTAATACCCGATAAGGCCCGATGAACCTGGGACATCGCTTACCCTTCCTTCCAAAACTCATTACCCTTCTTCAAGGTGAGACTTTCAAGAAAACCCGATCGCCCACTGTAAATTCTATTTCCTTACGCTTCAGATTTGCATAAGACTTTGCCTGTCGCATGCTTTCTTCAACCGAGCCCGAATTGGTTTAACCTTTTCCTCTATTTCTAAAATCAAATCTGGAACCAACAACTTTCGCTCACCCAACTCTGTCCAGCAAGTAAGGGTACGACACCTTCGTCCATACAACGCTTCATAGGGCGTCATCTGAATACTAGACTGGTAGCTGTTGTTATATGTGAATTCTGCCAACAGTAGAAACTCCTCCCAACTACCCCTGAAGTCAATGACACAACCTCTCAACATATCTTTCAAGATCTGAATTACCCTCTCAGACTGACCATTAGACTGTGGATGAAATGCTGTGCTGAAGTCCAGTCTTGTACCCAATGATTGATGTAGTGCCTTCTAAAACATGACGTAAACCTAGGGTCTCTATCCGATATGATCGACACTGGTACCCCATGTAACCTTACAATCTTAGCCACATACAGCTTAGCCAGCTTCTGCAGAGAATAGTCCACATGAATAGGTATGAAATGGGCGGACTTCGTCAATTGATCAACAATCACCCATACCGAATCTTTCTTAGTAGGCGTAAGAGGTAGCCCACTAACAAAGTCCATCGTGATCCTCTCCCATTTCCACTGGGGAATCTTCACCGGCTATAATAACCCTGAAGGCAATTGATGTTTCGCTTTCACCTGCTAACACGTCAAGCACTTTCCCACAAACTCGATAATTTCTTTTTTCAGTCCAGGCCACCAAAACTGTTCTTGCAAATCTTGATACATCTTATTCCCACCAGGATGCATAGCATAAGGGCTACTATATGCCTCCTGAAGAACCATCTATCTCAACTTAACATCCTTTGGCATGCAAACCCTCTCATGGAAACACAAAACCCCATCACTGTTCAAACTATAATCCTCTACCCCACCATTCTGTACTTGCAGAAGTTGAGCACTCAAAACATCATCCGCTAACTGATTCTCTTTAATCTGACTTATCCACGTCGGCTTCACTTGGAGTTCAGCTAACAAACATCCATCATCATATAGACTGAGATTGGCAAACATCGCCTCAAATTTGAGATTACCTTCGACTTAACACATCCGCCACCACGTTAGCTTTACCGGATGGTATTCGATCGAGTAGTCGTAATCTTTTAACAGTTCAATCCACCTTCACTGTCCTAAACTCAACTTCTTCTGGGTAAGGAGATGCTTCAAACTCTTTTGATCCGTGTAGTTGATGGGCTTCTCCCCGTACAGGTAATGTCTCCAGATCTTCAGAGTGAACACTACCGTAGCCAATTCCAAATCATGCGTGGAATAGTTCATCTCATGTGGTCTTAACTACCGAGACACATACGCAACTACCTTCCCTTCTTGCATCAGCACACACCCTAACCCCGTGTGTGAAGCATCACAATAGACAACGAACTCTTTCCCAGCCTCAGGCTGAATCAAAATTGGAGCTTCCGTAAGATCCTTTTCAACTTCTCAAAGCTTTTCTGCTGCTTAGCAGTCCAAACAAATGCTACTTCCTTCCACAACAAATTAGTTAAGGGTGCAGCAATTAAAGAGAATCCCTCAAGAAACCTTCTATAGTACCTAGCCAAATCCAAGAAACTTCGAATCTCCCCCATGGTCTTAGGCGGTTTCCAGTCCAACACTACTTCAATTTTCTGGGGATCAACCCTAATCCCCTCTGCAGATACAACATGACCCAAAAAGGCAACTTCTTTCAACCAAAATTCACACTTACTAAATTTGGCGTACAGCAGCTTCTCCCTCAAAATTTGTAGGACCACCCGAAGATGCAAATCATGCTCTTCATCTGTCTTAGAATATACCAGGATGTCATCTATGAACACCATAACAAATCGGTCCAGATAGGGTTGGAATACCCATTTCATCATATCCATAAATGCAGCTGGTGCATTCGTCAACCCAAACGGCATCACTAAGAACTCATAGTGACCGTAGCGAGTTCAAAATGCCATCTTGTGAATATCCACTTCCTTGACCTTAAGCTGATGATATCCTGACCTCAAATCTATCTTCGAGAAGACCGAAGCCCCCTTAAGCTGATCAAACAGGTCATCAATCCTCGGCAGTGGTGCTTATTCTTAATCGTCAACTTTTTCAACTGGCGTAGTCAATACACATACGCATCGTCCCGTCCTTCTTCTTTATGAACAACACCGACGCTCCCCATGGAGATACACTTGGTCGGATGAAACCACGATCCAAAAATTCCTAGATCTGAGCTTTAAGTTCTACCAGCTCATTCGGTGCCATCCTATAAGGGGCAATAGACACTGGCGCTATTCTCGGAAGAAGATCAATACCGAATTCCACCTCACGATCTGGAGGTAATCTTGGAAGCTCCTCTGGAAAAACATCAGAAAACTCCTTCACTGTTCTAACATCCTCCACAGTTAACTCCTTGGCCTCCAGAGCACGAACAAAAGTTAAGAAAGCCTCGCATCCTTTTCTCACCATTCTTTTCACCTTTAAAGTAGAACTACATTAGACAAGTAGTTCCTCCTTTCGCTTATCACTAAGACTTCATTATCCTCAGGAGTCCTTAACACCATGCGCTTAGTAGTACAATCTAAGTTTGCTCGATATTTTACCAACCAATCCATACTTAAGATTAAATCAAACTTCCTGAACAGTAGTTCCATCAAATCAGCCAAGAAAACCAATCCTTGTACTTCTAGTGGCACACTCTTAAAGAGTTTGTTAACCACCACAGATTGTCCTAAAAGGCTAAGTACAGTCATCTCCCTAGAAGTAATCTCAAAGTTCATGTTTAAAGTTCCCAACACCAAACTAGCAATATAGGAATGCGTTGACCCAATATCAATCAATGTAGTAAAGGGCAAACTGAAAATGAGGAACGTACCCATTATGATGTCCGGTGCATCACTCTCCTCTCGGCGTCTAGCTGCATAAACTAACCCGGGCTATCTCGCCTCTGTATTCCCAACACCTCTGCCCGGTGTTCCACGCCCCCGACTGAAACCATTTCCCCCTCTAGTTGGACCACGACCCCTCTGTGGTTGCTGACCACCCCTCCTGAACTGATCAAAGCCCTATCCAACTGGCCGCACCTGATCTGATTGTGGACAATCTTTAACCATATGATCCATAGATCCACACCTAAAACATCCACCGGTTCTCCTCCTACACTCACCAGAATGCATTTTCCCATATAGAGCACATGGTTGAAACTGACCCACCATGGCAGGTGTTAGAACTCGAGCTGGCCCCTCAAACCTAGGCCTTTTTTGAAAACCCCCAGATGATCCCGACGACCCCAGACTTCTCTTATTTTTACCTCAATTTTATCCCTAATCTGTCTCTTAGTCCGCATTACCTCCTCATCTATTTTAACTTTCTCAACCAACAAGACAAAGTCCATCTCCTGCTGAGCTATCAATACCCTTAACTCTCTCAGCCCATCTTTGAACCGTAGGCAATGCTCATAGTCAGTTGTTACTATTCTCCGAGCATAACGGCTCAAGTGCAAATATTTTGCCTCATACTCAGCCACGAATTTACCCCCTTGTACCAAATTCAGGAATGCTTTCCTCTGAGCATCCACATAACTTGCCCCAATGTATTTCCCTTGAAATGCCGTTTTAAAGAAATCAAAGTCAATTCGATCCACTAGAGTACCCTCTTTCACGATGAGCCACCACGGATATGCCTCATCCCAAAGAAGAGACACCACTCCTTCTAGTTTCTCCTCTGCCGTAGTCTAGATCATCCATAATCCACTCAACTGCCTCCAGCCAGTACTCAGCTACATTTAGGGACACACCAGAAATACTCATAAACATTTTAGCTCTGTTTGCTTGAAGTCACTGGGAATAGACTTTTGAAATACTGCCCCAGTGCTTACCCTAGAAACTCACTCCAACACACGTAGCATTGCTTGAGACAGGGCATCATCCCCACCAGTTCTATCTTGAGATCCCGCATCTGCCATAGGTGATGTTGGTGCTTCACCTTCAGGCTCATGCCTTACTTTCGAGAACTCAGGCTTAACACCCTGGCCTCTACCACAACCGCGTGCAACACACCAACGTCCTCTAGCACTCATGCCTACCGTTTCATCTTAATCTGGTTTATAAATTTTATGCATTACCATTTCTTTTCATTGTTGATTAATGAGTAGCTTTATGAGAATAGGGTTTTAAGTAGTTTTTCGCAAAACATACATATACCTAAAGGTTTCCGTCTCTAAGTGAAGTTTCTTAATTCTACATTTCATAGCACAATGTATCTAATTCATGTAAACCCAACTTATTAAAGAGAACTTACTGTATAGACTTGGTGCCGGAGACTTGGTGCCATGCTTCTAGAAAATATATTTTTTCTAAATCACATTTAGACCAACTTTAGAAAATATTTTGAACCCAAAACCCATGGACGAGCTTTTAAAACTTGGCTCTGATACTAAAATTGTAACACCCCAAACTCGATCCTAACACAACGATCGGATCTGGTATGTCACTTAGGAAGAATGGATAAAACTTCGAGAACTTCAGAAAATGATTTTAAGTCCCTTTTGACAACTCCAAGTTTAGTAGCTCGTTTGAAAACTCAATAATCATTTAAGGAAAAACTTTAACTAGCCAAATCTTTGTATTTAGGTGACGTTTGAAAAACACATGTTATTAGATTAAGTTAGAAGTTCGTCATCAAAAATCCAATTGCCCATTCATTAATTTAGTTGTGAGAAAACTATCAATTGGCATTTTGAAAAAAATGTTTTATCAATTGTTTGTATTCAAAACGTTCAAAGTTTAAATCAAATTTAAACCAAATTAAAGTGGCCTTATTACATAACAAAATCCTAAAAATTTAAAGAAAAAATAAGGTTCTATAAAACAAAATCGTGCATGGCCACCTCATAATCCTCTCCAGCCCAAGTCCGCTACACTATGTATTACCTGCAAAATGTTAATAAAAAGGGCGAGTCAAAAAAGACTCAGTGTACAATTACTCTTCATTAACCATAATTGGGCCCTGGCTCTTACAAATCACTTTGGGAGAAGCCCATACAAAATTAGACTGGGCATTGGCCTATTTTGTAGAGAATAGTAGATAATCAGAAATCAATGCATTATGATGCAAATCCCAACCCAACCTAGTTATCCAACCGCTACACACCACCCTTACCTGGCAAACACACTAGTGGGGATATCTACAATCGACCCTCACCGCTACACACCATCGATGGCAGTCATGCTGCAGTTAGCTGCTGATCGTAAGAGTTGTGACAGAGTCACCAGATTTTATGGCATGGCCACCAAAACAGAGTGTGGCAGAGCCACCAGATATCGTGAACATAGTCACCAGATACACTTCCCCTTCCAATTGATAGCATATGCCCATTCCCATGCAACATAAATTCATGATGTATGAATGCAACAGATATCGACATATATAAGATGTTTAGATTATACATAAAATCATGTCAACATAATCACTTATATAGCATAATCAGAAGTCACTAACCTGATGTCTCGTCTTTACCCTCCATGGGTAACCCAATAGCCAATACCGAAGTTTCAACATTTAATAATGCATATAAAAAGTAACAAAACAACAGGCAAAGGTGTGAGAATTACACACCTGTAAACGCGGAGAATTAAACTCTCGATGTTATCGACACTTTCAAAAGAGGGAACAATGCAATCTATCGATTCCAATTCAAAGTCGACCCATACCCTAGTGAAAAGTGTTGTACTGCCGATACCACACAGTTTTTGAACTTAGGGGTAGGGACTACGAGTCCAACCCCCTCCTTCCCTTGACTGGCATTCAAATCCATGACAGATCTTGATTAGAGAACCAGGTTAAAGAAATGAAAAAGAAAGAAAGAATAGATACTTATATGGGAGAAGTCCCCTACCTAGATTAACAGAAGCCGGATGCCAACTGATTAGCCTAAGAAATTTATTGAGTCCCTAAAACATCTCATGTTATAATCGATTCCCCCCTATGGATTGAAAAGAATGGCCTTTTGGCCAAACAAGCGAATAGAGAACCCCTTATGGCCTATTCAGCCAATAACACTTACCACAATCCTCTCGAAAGTAGACCACACAAAGAAGAGATGATGGAGGTACGTCCCTCCACCACTGACCAACGCCCACAGATACGAGTCAGAACCTTCGATTAGCCAAACCAAAGAGAGAAAGAAGGGAAAAAAAAGAAAAGTGAAGAAGATCCCTTACTGAAATAAGAGTGTATCGATTGAAAGATCTATGTTTGGCTATCAACAAAGTCGATAGAGAGGGTGCCTACACTTGACGCAAAAAAGGCTTTCTGCTTCCTCAGAACTATGAAATAAAGAAGAGAAGAAGGTCGATAAAAGTAAGAAATAGGTTTTGGCTAAGAGACTCACCAATTCGGCTATGAAGGAAACAAGTAGCAAGTGGAAGAAAGAATTAGAGAGAGCACAATTCCAACTTTGATATTCTGCTAACACCGATGGAGCGAAAGATGTTTTGTTTAAGCAAAAGAGGCAAGTAGTAAATGGTAATAGAATGGAGGGTACTAGGTTTAGTTGATGAGCAAAGATGAGAGGAGAAAGGAATAGAGTAGGAGTGTAGGAGTATTTTGGTTTTGGTAGCAAAGAGATAAATCAAGACTTGGAGAAAGAAACAAAAGAAACAAAATGCAAAAGAAAAGAAAAAAGCTTCCAAAATGTTTTGTGACCGAAAATATACACTAAGCTACCTAAGAACCAAGAAGATTTGGTCCCTCTACCTAACCAAGCTAGACCGTAACACACCCCCCAAGCCTTCCCAAAATAGGCCAACCACTCCACCAACCTCCAATCCCATGCTATTCTCCTACATTCACTCTTGTTCACTCATTTGAATCGGTTTGAATGATCCAAACCCCACCTTTCACTCATGGCCACCCATTTAAAATATTTGACCCCTTCAACACTCCTCCTTGAAGTGTCCATGCTGAAATTCACCACCTCTCATCCTGACGCCAAAAAGAATTTCCCAAAAAACAAGCTATGCGACTCGAACCTGGTCCCTCACTGCTCCCCTGTGGCGTCATCTCCACTTGCTCCCTAGGCGTCACCTTGCCACTCCACCACTTCACTTCTTGTGTCATCAAACACAAGCAATAATCCTTAAAGCCTGTCCCAGCTAGCTCTCCCCTAAAGATGCCAAAAATGAAATTTTCACCAAGGCTCCAACTCAACTCGAGCCTTTTTGGGGACCCAAACACACCCAAACAACAAGCAAAGCATACCAACCACACGAAAACATAACAAATGCAAAGCCCCTAATTTTTAGATGTTACAAATTATGAGTCGATTTAGTCAATGCGTGTATTTAACAAGTTAAATTATTATTATAGATCAAGAAACACGAAGCCCAGATTGAAATCGAGGTAAGAATAAAATTGAGGACTAAATCGAGCATCGATAAACATTTTGATAACTGAGGTAATTTGTATGAAGTTAAAGTTTCATAATGATCACTATTTGAAACTACTTAATATTATGATAATGTATGTTATTGTTATGAAAATCGAGTGATAAAGCCTCGATGAGGAAATGGTGAAAATAAGCTAAGTGAAATTCTGGATAAATATTTGGAATAATGAGGATACCCATGTTATAGCATTGAATAAAGGAGATCCCGTGTAAGACCATGTGAAGGATATGGCCTCGGTACCAAAGGACGATTTCATATAAGACCATGTCTGGGACATGGCATCGACATTGTGTATGATTTCGTTAAGACCATGTGTAGGACATGGCATCGACATCGAGCTATAAAGTCCTGTGTAAGACCATATCTGGGATATGGCATCGGCATCAAGGGGTGATCCCATGTAAGACCATATCTAGGATATGGCATGGGCATCAAGATTTATGCATGACGAGTTTGAATATCATGATAATCTAATTAATTTATGGGCAAAAGAGCCAAGTGTGTAAAATGGTATTGGGCCAAAACTATTTATGGATGACCTTGAGTTTCATTCATGTTATGAATGATTAAGATTTGAGTTTATGCTCCTGATAGTATATATGCTAAGTTATGTGATAAGTGATACAGGTACCATGAGAAAATACAAGTTATAAACCCATAATGTGGCATGAGATGGGTAAGAATAAGTATGAGTAAGCATAGATGAGTATGCTTAAGCTTTTGAAACTTATGTTGCTATTATTTCAATAGATGGATGAATTTAATTTGAGTAATTATGTTGTTTTAGAATTTCATGCAAACTTACTAAGCTATATGCTTACCCCTCTCTTTTCCCTTTTCCTTGTAGTTTCCCCAAGTTAGCTCAGGGATCATAGAACATCGGACCTCGGATCACACTATCAACCGTTCTTTTGGTATAGTAAATTTAATTCATGTTGAGTATGGCATGTATAGGAACTTGATCATTTTGTGTCATGTCATATTTGAAGTCCAATGGGTTGGATATTAATGTTCTACACTCATTTTGTAAATGGCCATGGTGAATTGGCCAATATTGTCAAGTTTAAGTAATAAAGTTGATGAGTTTGATAAAATGAATGCTCATGCAAGTAATTGAGTAAAATATGGGTGGAATGCATGATAATTTAAGGATTCTTAGTAGTTTAATATCACCTTGTTATGTGATACTTATGATGAATTGAATGAGTTTATGTTTTAGGGTGGCAAAAAAGCTTGGAAAATAGCCTCTAAGTGTCCACACGGGTTGACACATAGGCGTGTGTCTAGCCATGTGACACACGATTAACTTCCATGGGTGTGTTGATAGGCCGTATGTCCCCTGCATTATGGTTACGAGAATTCAAATCGTCACACGGGCCAGCACACGGGCGTGTGCCTAGGCCGCATGCTATTTAAGGGGTTGCTGACATCATAAATAGAATACCCCTAGTTTTCGCACACGGGTGATAACATGGCGTGTTGAGGCCGTGTAAAGGACACGGGCCATTGACATAGGCGTGTGTCTGACCGTGTGAAAACCCCTGTAGGTTAGAAATAAAAATAAATTCTACACGGGCTAGGGACATGGACGCGTGTGACCACACGGCCTTCCCACACAGGCGTGTCCCAAGTCACACGAGCGTGTGACCCCTGTTTAGGTGAAAATTTCAAAGAGTGTAAAAGTTTTTAGTCGAACTCTGAAACCTTCCAGATGTATGTTTAAGGCCTCGTAGGTCCATAATATATATGTTATGATTAAGAAAGAAAAGTTTTAAGTTAGAACGAAATTTTATAGCCCGATATTACATGTTCAAGCAAGGTTAAGCATGGTAATGCCTTGTATTCAATCCCGGCATCAGACATGGGTAAGGGGTGTTACATTTATTGGTATCAGAGCTATAGTTTAGTCAATTTTTAGACTAACGTAGCATAAGTATGAGTCTAGTTATACATGCCATACGTAAGAGTACTTTGTAATGATAGTGTGATGACTTCTGACGATTTGAATTGTGTTTTTATATAGTTAATGGATCTTGATCCTGACCGAGCTACAGCCGATGATATTACAAGTAATGCGCCGACTCCCATGCAAGGGACAATGCCAGTATAGAGTAGACCCGAGACTTTGGGTCAGGGAGAAGAGGCCCGAGAAGCCTTTCTCTGAATGATGAGCAATTGGTACATCGAGTACATTTGAGCAAATCCTAATGCTTAACCTCCTCTACCCCTACCTATTCCTCAACCTATCCTTGTAGCTCCCCAAGTGGTAGAAGTAGTAAGAAGAGAAAACCTCTAGTTGATAGAATCTGGAAACAAGGAGCCGAGGAATTTTAGGCAAGTAAAGATGATGATCCGGAAAGGGTTGAATTTAGCTTGAAAATACCATTAGGGTATTTGATGAGTTATCGTGCACACCTAAAGAGTGCATGAAATGTGTAGTCTCCCTTTTAAAAGATTTCGCTTATCAGTAGAGGAATACCCATGTGTCAGTTGTACCAAGGGAAAGAATTACATGAGAGTTTTTCAAAGAAGAATTTGGAAGAAATACATAAGCCAAAGATTCATTGATCAGAAGAGAAAGGAATTCCTTAAACTGAAACAAGGCAAGATGACGATGACTGAGTACGAGCACAAGTTTGTGAGACTCAGTAAGCAGCTTCCAGAATGTCTATCCTCTGAAGCCATCATGTGTAAGAGGTTTGAGGACGGACTAAATGAAGACATTAAGTTGTTTGTTAGTGTCCTCGAGTTAAAGGAATTTGTTGTATTAGTGGATCGAGCTTGTAAGGCCGAGGAATTAGTGAAAAGAAAAGAAAAGCTGAGATGGAAAGAGATAATTGAGTAAGTTATTTCAGTCCTCGTCCAAGAAGTCGAGAGATTTTCCTACCCGATCAACTACTTCAGCCGGGTTTTTAAACAAAAGTAAGAGCAAGCATTGCTCAGGGTCTAAAGCCTAGACCACATTAGTTGCTAGTGTTGGCAACACCCGACCGAGTAGACCAAAGTGCCTACAGTGTGGCAAGCGTTATACCGGTGAATGTCGAGCAAATAAAAAGGCCTATTTTATGTGTGGGTCTCTAGATCATTTTATTAGAAATTACCCTGAGGTGGATGAGAAAGAGAAGCCTCAAGATGCAAGATCAGGAGGCACTACTAGAGGAAGACCACAGAGAAACTCGAAAAGTAGAATAAGTTGTAAGAATACGCCCAGAGAGCAGGTTGTGAGAACTGAGGGTAGAGCGCCTGCGAGGACCTATGCCATTCACGCTCGTTAAGAGGCATCCTCTCCTGATGTGATTATGGGTACATTTTCTCTCCGTGATACTAAAGTTATTGCTTTAATAGATCCGAGATCTACCCATTCATACATTTGTATGAAATTAGTATCTAGAATGAATATGCCCGTAGAGTCTATAGAATTTGTGATAAAGGTGTCTAATCCTTTAGGCAAAAGTGTGCTAGTTGATAAGGTATGTAAAGATTGCCCATTGATGATTAGAGGTCATTATTTTAAGGCAAATCTCATGCTCTTGCCATTTGATGAATTTGATATAATTCTTGGTATGGACTGGTTAACTATTCATGGTGTGACAGTAAATTGTGGAAAGAAATATATTGAATTGAGATGTGAAAATTGGGACACTCTTCATGTTGAATCAAATGAACAAGATAGGTTTCCGGTAGTGATCTCTCACATGTTAGCTCAAAAGTATGTAAGAAAAGGTATGAGGCATATCTTATTTTTGTGATGAATGCTAAAGAAACTGAGCTAAAGATTGAATCAGTTCCGATAGTATGTGAGTACCCAAATGTATTCCCAGAAAAATTACCAGGGTTTCCTCTGGTTAGAGAGGTTGAATTTGGTATCGATTTAAATCCTGGTACTGCACCTATATCGATTGCTCCTTACAGAATAGCTCCAACAGAGTTGAAGGAATTGAAGGTACAGTTGCAAGAGCTAACGGACAAAGGTTTTGCAAGACCGAGTTGCTCTCCATGGGGTACACCAGTGTTATTTGTGAAAAAGAAAGATGGCTCTATGAGATTGTGCATAGATTACCGATAACTTAATAAAGTAACAGTGAAGAACAAGTACCCATTACCAAGGATTGATGATTTGTTCGATCAATTGAAGGGAGCCACTTAGTTTCCCAAGATAGACTTGAGGTCCGGTTATTACCAGGTTGAGAGTAAAAGACTCAGATGTGCCGAAGACGGATTTTCAAATGAGGTATGGGTACTATGAATTTTTAGTCATGCCTTTCAGATTAACAAATGCCCCTACGATGTTTATGGACATAATGAACTGCATTTTTCGGCCATACTTAGATAAGTTTGTGGTCGTCTTTATTAATGACATATTAATTTATTCCCATGATGACCATGAGCATGCCGAACACATGAGGACCATTTAATAGATTTTATGAAATAATCAGCTGTATACCAAATTCAACAAATGTGAATTTTGGCTCAAGGAAGTTGGATTTCTGGGACATATTGTCTCGGGAGATGGAGTTCGAGTTGGCCTAAGTAAGATTTCAACCATTTTTTATTGGAAACCGTGAAAAATATATCTGAGGTTAGAAGTTTTCTAGGCCTAGATTGCTATTATAAGCGATTTTTAAGGGTTTTCTATGATAGCGACTCCAATGACGAAATTGCTACAGAAAAACATAAAGTTTGAATGGACGAAAAAGTGCCAGCAAAGTTTTAAGAAATTAAAGGAAAAGTTGATAAAGGCTCCAATTCTAGTACAACTTGAATCGGGAAAAGAATTTGTGATCTACAGCGATGTATCCTTAAATAGATTAGGCTGTGTACTTATGCAAGAAGGCAAAGTGATAGCATATGCCTCTAGACAGTTAAAGCCACACGAGAAGAACTATCCGACACATGATTTAGAGCTGGATGCTATTGTTTTTGCATTGAAGATTTGGAGACACCATTTGTATGGTGAAAGATGTCAGATATTCACCGATCACAAAAGTTTAAAGTATTTGATGACTTAAAATGAATTGAACTTGAGACAATGAAGATGGCTAGAACTAATAAAAGATTATTAGTTGGTTATTGACTACTACCCGGGAAAGGCGAATGTAGTCGTCGATACTTTGAGTAGGAAATCCTATTTTCTTTGAGGGCTATGAATACATGGGTGAGTTTGTCCGATGATGGTTCTATTCTAGCTAAGTTAAGGGCTAGACCAATGTTCCTCCAAGAGATTTATTAGCCATAGAAAAATGATAGCGAATTACAAGCCAAAAGAGTTCAATGCGATTCAGGTGTTGAGTCTGACTTTCAAATCAACTCAGACGGATGTTTGATGTTTAGAGACAGAGTTTGTGTACCAAGAAATGATGAGCTCATTCATAAAGTTTTGCATGAGGCATATAGTGGATGCTTATTTGTACACCTGGGTAGCACCAAGATGTATAATGATTTGAAGAAATGGTACTGGTGGCCGAGCATGAAAAAAGATATATCTGAGTTTGTGTCAAGCTGCTTGATTAGTCAGTAAATAAAGGCTGAACACCAAGTACCCTCGGGTTTGCTTCAACCTATTATGGTGCCTAAGTGGAAGTGGGATCGAATTACCATGGACTTTGTAATAGGGCTTCCGTTGACATCGAGCAAGAAAGATGTTGTATGGGTCATAGTCGATAGACTTACAAAGTCAACCCATTTCATACCAATGCGTGTCGACTACTCAATTGATAAGTTGGCAAACTTGTATATTTTAGAGATTGTTAGGCTACATGGAGTGCCTTTATCAATTATATCAGATAGAGATCCGAGATTTACGTCTAGATTTTAGAAAAAGTTGCAAGAGGCCTTAGGCACAAAGTTGAATTTTAGTACGGCCTTTCACCCCCAAACCTACGGCTAGTTAGAGAGGTTGATATAAGTTCTCGAAGATATGCTAAGATGTTGTGTCCTTGAGTTTCAAGGAAGCTGGGAAAAGTACTTACCGTTGGTAGAATTTGCCTACAATAACAGTTATCAGTCAAGCTTAAAAATGGCACCTTATGAGGCTTTGTATGGACGTAAGTGTCGAACGCCTTTATATTGGACTGAACTTAAGGAAAACCAGATTCACGGGGTTGATTTGGTTAGAGAAACCAAAGAGAAAGTAAAGGTGATTTGAGATTGTATAAAAGCTACTTCTAACAGACAAAAATCTTATGTGAATTTGAAAAGGAAAGAGATTGAGTATCAAGTCGGTGATAGAGTATGCTTAAAAGTGTCAACATGGAAGAAAGTTCTCAGATTTGGCCGGAAAGGCAAATTGAATCCGTGATTTATCGAACCATATGAAATCACTGAGAGGATAGGACCAATACCAGAGCCTATCACTTAGCTTTGCCATTTGAATTAGAGAAGATTCATGATGTGTTTCATGTGTCTATGTTGTGACGCTACCGATGTGATTACACCAACAGAGGTTGAGATTCAGCCTGATATGACATATGGTGAAGAATCGGTCAATATTCTAGCCCAAGAAGTCAAGCTGTCAAGAAATAAAAGTATAGCCATTGCGAAAGTATTATGGCAAAGACATGGGGTAGAAGAGACTACATGGGAGCCCAAGGAGGCTATGAGGAACCAATACCGGTAAGATTTTCGGGGACAAAAATCCTTAATGGGGAGAATTGTAACAGCCCGACTTAGGGCCTAGTCAGAATAGTGGTGCGAGATAATAAATTCGAAATAGAAACATGAGTTTTACGATTTCTATAAGGCTTATGAGGTGATTTCATGATTGTGTAAAAAATTCTTGAAGAAATTTTATTAATTAGTGATTAAATTGTCTATTAGGACTAAATTACAAAGAGTAGAAAATATGAGATTTTAAAAAATTCAAGTATGAAATAGGATTATAAAAATTATAGAGGTCCTTATTTAGCAATTAGACCAATATATTTGATGATGGAAAAAAATAGACATGGGAAGGAAAAATCTCAAGAAAGGATCATTAAGGGCATTTTTGTCATTTGGTTAATAAAAGAATAGAAAGGGAAAATAAGTCAAAAAAATGGTGTCCATCTTCTTCCCCTTGGCCGAAAATCACAAGGAAGACATAGCTAGGGTTTCTTCAACTTTTGAGCTTGATAGTAAGTGCATCGTAGCCCCATTTTTATTGTTCTTCGTATTTTTTAAACCCTCATAGCTCGGTTTAGCTATTTCTAGCTATATTTTGAGCTAGGGTTTATGTTCAAAAATTTACCCATGTATGACTTGCATGTATTTTGATGTTTTATGGAAGAATATGAATGTTTGATGTATGATAAACATCTTTTTCCAAGTGATTTTCATGAAAAATGCATAAAAGGACTAAATTGTAAAAGTTGTAGAAATGGTCATACATGAGGGAAATAGTGAAAATTAGATGTTGTTATAGTTGAGAATATGATTCGACTAGGCTTGAAATGCAAAAAGTTGAATAAAAATTATTTTACGAGCCTAGGGGCAAAATTTTAATTTTTCCAAAATATGAATTATGAGTCGATTTAGTCAATGCGTGTATTTAACAAGTGAAATTATTATTATAGATCAAGAAACACGAAGCCCGGATCGAAACCGAGGTAAGAACAAAATCAAGGACTAAATCGAGCATCGATACACATTTTGAGAATCAAGGTAATTTGTTTGAAGTTAAAGTTTCATAATGATCGTTATTTGAAACTACTTAATATTATGATAATGTATGTTATTGCTATGAAAATCGAGTGATAAAGCCTCGATGAGGAAATGGTGAAAATAAGCTAAGTGAAATTCGGATAAAGATTCGGAATAATGAGGATACTCATGTTATAACATCAAAATAAAGGAGATCCCGTGTAAGACCATGTCAGGGGTATGGCCTGGCAAAGAACGATTTATAAGACCATGTCTAGGACATGGCATCGAAATCTGTGTATGTTTTTGTATAAGACCATGTCTAGGACATGGCATCGACATTGAGCTATAAGATCTTGTGTAAGACCATATCTAGGATATGGCATCAGCATCAAGGGGTGATCCCATGTAAGACCATATCTAGGATATGGCATGGGCATCGAGATTTATGCATTACGAGTTTGAATATCACAATAATCTGATTAATTCATGGGCAAAAGAGCCAAGTGTGTAAAATGGTATAGGGACAAAACTATTTATGGTTGACCTTGAATTTCATTCATGTTATGAAAGATGAAGATCTGAGTTTATGCTTCTGATAGTATATATGCTAAGTTATGTGATAAGTGATACAGGTACCATGAGAAAATACAAGTTATAAACCCATAATGTGGCATGAGATGGGTAAGAATAAGTATGAGTAAGCATAGATGAGTATGTTTAAGCTTTTGAGACTTATGTTGTTATTATTTTAATAGATGGATAAATTTAATGTGAGCAATTATGTTGTTTTAGAATTTCATGCAAACTTATTAAACTATATGCTTACCCCTCTCTTTTCCCTTTTCCTTGTAGTTTCTCCAAGTTAGCTCAGGGATCATAGAACGTCGGATCTCGGATCACACTATCAACCGTTCTTTTGGTATAGTAAAGTTAATTCATGTTGAGTATGGCATGTATATGAACTTGATCATTTTGTGTCATGTCATATTTGAAGGCCAATGGGTTGGCTATTAATGTTCTACACTCATTTGTAAATGGCCATGGTGAATTGGCCAATATTGTCAAGTTTAGGTTATAAAGTTGATGAGTTTGATGAAATTAATGTTCATGCAAGTAATTGAGTAAAATATGGGTGGAATGAATGATAATTTAAGGATTCTTAGTAGTTTAATATCGCCTTGTTATGTGATACTTGTGATGAATTGAATGAGTTATGTTTCATGGTGGCAAAAAGGCTTGGAAAATAGCCTCTAAGTGTCCTCAAGGGTAGACACACAGGCGTGTATCTAGGCCGTGTATGACACACGATCAACTCCCATGGGTGTGTTGATAGGCCGTGTGTCCCCTAGATTTTGGTTATGAGAATTCGAATCGTCACACGGGCCAGTAGAAGGGCGTGTGCCTAGGCGGCGGGCTATTTAAGGGGTTGCTGACATCATAAACAGAATACCCCTAGTTTTCACACACGAGTGAGGACACGGGCATGGCGAGGCCGTGTGAAGGATACGAGCCATTGACATGGGCGTGTGTCCGACCGTGTGAAAACCCCTGTAGGTTTGAAATAAAAATAAATTCTACACGGGCTAGGGACATGGGCATGTGTGACCACACGGCCTGCCCATACGGGCGTATCCCAAGTCACACGGGCATGTGACCCCTGTTTAGGCAAAAATTTTCAAAGAGTATAAAAGTTTCCTGTTGAACTCTGAAACCTTCCGGATGTATGTTTAAGGCCTCGTAGGCCGATAACATGTATGTTATGATTAAGAAAGAAAAGTTTTAGGCTAGAACGAAATTTTATAGCCCGATATTTCATGTTCAAACAAGGTTAAGCATGGTAATGCCTCGTATCCGGTCCCGGCGTCGGACACAGATAAGGGGTGTTACATATTAGACTCCTCATTTTCTAATACGTAAATAGGAAAGAGGTTATAAGGAGATGAAAGGTGAATAGTTAAGGAAGATGAAAAGTGAAAGATTGATTATAATAAACATTCACTTAATAACATTCATAACAATTTGCTTTTTATATATATATTTTTTTTTATAAATAATGTTTACTAAATGTTTCGCTTACATCCTGAATGGGCTTTAATATAGTCTTGGCAAATAATAAGCTATGCTAATAATAAAACCCTTAATTGAGTTGGTGTTATAATATAACGAGATACTAATTTAGTCAAGACAAATACTAAAATACCCCTAAATAATAAAATAAATAAATAAATAGTAATTTGCTTGTAATAAAAATCGGGTAAGTTACTTAGTAGGTCACCCAACTTTTAGGGTGATTTTATTTTAGTCACACTAGCATTAACTCTTTAACGCTGGTTGATTGTACATGCCACATCATTTTTATACTTCTAGTCTGGTCACCCAACTTCTACGTCACTTTCATTTTGGTCACCCAAAAAAATATTTTTAATTATTTGATTAGAGTAAAAAAAATTAAAAATTAAAGAATAAATTGAAAAAGCGATAGAAGCTAAAATAATACATTAAAAATGTCAAATTGTATTTGTTTATCCCATTGCTGAAAATTCTAAATTTTTTAATATTGAATTTTAAATTTCAAAGTAGCAAAATCAATTAAACAATTTGTTGAAAAAATTTATCTTTTGATAACGTTAACCGATTTGTTACTATTATATTGAAATTAATTTAATTTCCTTCTAAATTTTAAATTTTTATTTTATGTTTCTAAATTCTCATCAACGAAATCAACACAAATAAATCATATTTAATAATTGTCTACAAAACTTAAATTTCTTTTGGTGATATAATCTTGAAGCTTCCTTGCTAAGCTAAAAGTAAAGAAAAAATATTTTCAATTAATTAAATTAACCACTTGTTCTTCATTTGAGTAAAGAAATGATAAAAATAATATGAGTTTTACTTGACACGATAATAAAATTAATTAATTGCAACGGTTTTCTTTACTTTTAACTTAGAATGAAAGATTCAAGATCATATAGTCAAAAGTAATTTAGGCTCCTTAGACAATTATTAAAGATAAGTTATTTGAGTTGCATTTAATTTGGAAACGTAAAATAGAATTTTAAATTTTAGAAGATGATTAAATTAATTAATTTCATTATAGTAAAAAATCATCGACATTATTAATGGATAAAAATTTCAATATTTTATTTAATTGATTTTAATTATTTGAAATTTAAATTTCAGTATTGAAAAAAATTAGAAGCTCCAATGAGAAGGTTAACAAGTACAATATGAAAATTATTAATGCATTATTTTAGTTTCTACTGCTTTTTACTTTAATTTTAATGTGTTTTTAACCTGATCAATACTTAAAAAAATTTGGGTGGCCAAAATGAAAACAACCTAGAGGTTGAGTAACAAAAATGAAAGTATAAACACGATATGGCGTGTAAAGTTAACCACTATTTGAAATTTAATGCTTCTGTGACTAAAATGAAAGTGCCTTAAACGTTGAGTGACCAATTAGAAATTTACCCCAAAAGAACCATTACATAAAATCACTTCTAAAAAATAACTTTCCAAGTCTTTTATCCAAAAATTAATATTTCTAACTACTCAAACATTATTTCATTTCTATAGTTTTAAATCTAAATTTTTAAAAATAATTAAAATAGCTATTTGTTGAGTATCTTTTTTTTCTCTTCCTTCTCTTGGATTCCATTCTTCATATCCATAAGATGTGGTTCCCTGATGTGATGTACTAGGGACAACTAAGTGCCATGCACGATGACACATTACCCCCCATAGGGATGACACATTATCAAGGAAACTAAGTTGATGAGCTTAATGCAAACAAGTAGGGAGAGGGCAAGCTAGACGGTGGTGAGCTGAGTGGAGTGGCGAGCTAGACGGTGGTGAGCTGAGTGGCGTGGCGAGTTGAGCTGGGTGGCAAGCTGAGAGTTAGGAGATCCTATTAGCGGGGAGGTGCAAAGTGAACAGGGTCGGGTCAAACACATAACAATTTGTCCCTCACATTGTCAAAGAAGAGTTATAAAATGACTCTTCTAAAATAGGCTTACACGAGTGTAGCATGTGATTGAGGCTTAAAACTTATTGCGTAAATTTTTTTCGTACGTGTCACGCACCATTTTTTATTTAAAATTTTCTAGTTCATGAGCAAGTAATAAGCATTAGCCTAGTGGTTAAGAGCATACCTAATTTCCCTTAGGTCCCAAGTTTGATTTCCCTCTACCATTTTATTTTTTGTTTCCAATTTTGACTCCTTGGTCAACCCCTTATGTCGTCTGACATACTTACCTTATAGGAAAGATTTTTTCCTCCATTATTCCTCTCACCTTTCTTTCTTCTTCCCCCTTTTTACTCCCCTTGTTCCCCCACCTTCTTTTTCTTCCCTTAAGTCACTCCTTGACATTTTTCCTCCCTCATTGACCCTTGTCGTCCAATGCACCTAGACAAACAAAAAACATTTTGTTTTCTCTTCTCATCCATTCTTTTCTCTCATATTTTTCTCTCCTCCTCCTTTAGCCACCACTCTTCCACTTTTTGTCACCACATCACCACAGTCGGCCACCATTCAACACCAAACCACCACCATTGCACCACTATCTCCTCCATATCTTCCTCTACTTGTTGCCGCCACTGTACCACCACCAATGTCTCCCATCTTTTTCTCCATTTCTCCTCCTCTTTTCATCTCCTTTACTGAAAATGAATTCTATTCACTATAACATCTACATTTTCAATTATAAAATTATTTTCTTCCTCTAACTAATCTCTTTCTTTTATTATTTATTTTGTTATTCGAGGTGTGGGTTTAAACAAATAAAATTTGTTCAATTATTTATTAAACAATAATTATTTATGATTAATATATATAATACGCTTTGAAATATGGTTAATCAAATACATTGAGTATTCATAGAGATTGACAAATACCTTAATTGGATCGTTACTAAGTAAGTAACTCTGATTTGTTAAATCCATGATTTCACAAATAGGTTTGTGTGTTGTATTATGATGGATGAATCTATATGTTTGTTCTAACACTCATGTTATGTGATCAAATGGCACATTTGTGATTAAGTAAATCTGATATCATGATAAATTATGTATACTGCTATTTCTGTTCTAATAAGCATGAAAAGAAAACTCATTCCTACTATTTTTGTTAATAAAATCTGATCGAATGTTAAGCATGCCAATTGAAATATTTCTATTTCTGTATGCCATACCACGTTGCATGGGGTTGGGACGATACTGAAAGGAGGAAGTTTCTGGAAATTTAATCTGCACATTCTATTGGTATATCCACATATTCTGGTAGTATATCTGCGATTCTAGTGGCTTATCCACAATTTTGGTGTGTTATTGGATGGATGGGTTCTGTGGAACTCATGCATATTGATATCTGTGAAATTGGACTGCTTATATTTTTTTTCTATATTCTAAAATGTATGCTTCAATTATTGTTTGTTACTTAAGTTAAGACTCACACGATGATTATTTAGCTCATTCTTTAGTTCTTTGACATTTCAGATAATCCCCAAGGGTAGGACTTGGACACGACGATCGGCGAAGTGCTTCGATGGTTTTTATTTCAAATTCTTAAAACTTTATTATATGGTTATTTTTTAGACTTTATTAATATTTTTTATGGACTGTGGCATGGGACATTATATTTGGGAATTTTTAATTTATTCCTACATGATTTGAGGTTTTAAATTGTTCATTGATGTTTTATCGAATATGCATGAAAAAGACCGATTTTTAACAAAAATATGATTTTAATACAATTTTTCTACTACAATAAAATGAAGTTTGATTTTAAAAAATATACTCTATCTTATTCAAATAATTGATGTTTTATTGATTTTGCATGAAATATTTATTTTAACAAAATATGGTTTTTGCAAAATTTTCGATGCGATATTTTAAAATATGTTGTTTTTCAAAAATGCAATGTAGTCTTTTTAAAATATTCAATCTTTACAAGAGTAAATCTAAAGATTCTTGACGAGTTTATTCTTTTGAAATTAATATAGTTTTCTTAAAACAAAACAAATAAGTCGGGATCATTATTCTAAAATTAAAGGCAAATGATTTTAAAGAGAGAATTAAAATAAGAATGTTTTTCCTACCATCCCAATGGCTAATGTAATCTTCAGGTTTTGTCCATAACGTCTAGATCAGATTTGAGATGTTGCAGTGCGTTAGTGAGTTCCAATTGTAAAAAGATAATTGGACATGTTTCTTACATAAACGAACAGTTTTGAAAAAAAAGTTTCTTCGTTAAAATAACTTCTGCTTAGCCCTAACTTACACTTATCTTTCAATTTTTCAAAGGGGCCGCCTGTAAGAAGGAACTCGTCATTTATAGGCAAACACCCTTGAATTTTCGATCATTTTGATTGTTTTAAGCGTGATTGTTTATTATGGTTATAGTCAGAATATGTTTGGGTGGAAAGGGTGGTGGTCATACTGGTCGTGGTAACCAGGCTCGTGGGTCTAGATTTGTGGATGAGGGTGGTGTCTGTCAAGTGTGTCATGATGCCTGCATACCTGTGTAGGCAAACACCTACTTGTGCTCGATAAAACACGAGGAGATGGTTTGTCATCTCTTCATTTGAGATTTTCAATTGCTAAAATTCTCTTTTGATCTTTTGATTATCTAAAGCGCAAGGAGATTGAGTGACACGGAGGAGGTTTCTTCACGTATTAGAGGTAGGTTTCCACCTTCTATTCACTCTTTATTTTGTACTGTTCTTCAAGAATATGGGATCGCCTCAAACAACTAGCTAGTTTTTTGTAATGGATTTTGGTTGCCTACTTCATCAATCATTGCCTTCAGTGTGAACCTTCTCTGTTATCCATCTTTCAGCATATTTAATAGTTAAAAACTTCTAATCGAGGGAGCTCCCTGGGGTTCGTCTATTTCACCCCTCGACAATGGTGCAAGTCTGTCATTCGCAATTTGTTGTCGAAACTTCATCTCAATCATTGTGAATACATATGAGCAAGGAAGAAGTTCGAGAATAATTTTGAATTTCCTATTAAGTGGTCCATTTCAGGTGAAGTTGTGTGCATGCAACACCAACCCATCGACTCTAATGTTAGCATGGCTCATCTTGAGAGATTACGTAAGGGCCATGTGTTGCAACTTGAAAACTTTTTACTAGAAAGAGTATATTTCGATTTTGTCTTCTGGAAAATAACCCTAATAAATGGCGACCTATTGATGATAAAAATGGTGACAACACCGATACTATACTGCTTGCAGAGCTTGCATGGCCTCATGATGCCACCAACGACCTAGTTTTAATTTTGTTAGGAAAAAGGGAAGAACCTTTAAAATTTTTGTATTCTTACTATAAGTTGCGTCCACGCCACTAATCTTCCACATCTGTTAGTGGTCAAGAAGGTTGTGTGAGCACTCTTGCGATAACTATTAGTGTTAATGATAATGTTATTGGCGATGCAGGCACTATAGGTGTTCGCGTGGAAGGATGGCATTCAGAGTCTAACACTCTATCCCGACCCGATTGCTAGGTCCAGGTACTGAATGTCACAACAAATCTGAATATCTTGACAAAACTTTTATCTAATTTTACTATTTACTTAAACAACCCAACTTTTCCCATAACTAACTACTGCTAAGACTCATTTCATACTAAAAATAAATCCTTACAGCTTTGGTTCCTTAAATAAACATGGCAGTTATTTACAAGTTTTAAGTTATTGATCAAATTAAAAATGCAAACATTTAGACCCTAAGGTGTGGCCTCTAAAGGCGTCCCTCTATATACGTGAGTCAGCTACCATGTCCATCTCTTAACTATGGCGAAAATTTTAATAAGTCTTTATCTACGCTGCATCTAAGCAGTAAATTTTAATAAGTTCAAAGGAACTTAGTGAGGTCTATATATAAAACTTTATAAAAGACTACTTAATTTCTAAGAAATAAAGATTTTGTGCACAGAGTTAAACTCCCTGGATTTTGTAGGGGAACCTACGAACTTAGTTGGCGTAACCAATGCTTCAATCACTCTGAGCAGAATGTTGGCAGGTATAATTCTTGGTCTGGTCATAACCATGTTTTATCTAGGCATATTTTCATAAAGGCCTTAACCCCGTTATTCATTATTTCAACTTTCATTGTACCCTTCTTGGTATGCCTCAATACTACCCCATATTTGTCCCTACGGTCGGTGAAAACTATTGGTGATTATTCAATTAATTGCTCTAATTACAAGTCCTTAACTTAATCCATTTTATTCTTGAGTAAGGTCTCTTTTACGAAACTAAACTATAATTCTTAGTTGGTTTACACCCTATTTTCCTTGGTGGACTCATGCCCCCAAAGTAATCCCATGGTACTTATTCATTTAGTCCATTCATTTAGGATACTCCAATAGTTAGATAGTTCCCAATGTACTTCCCTTACTTAGGTATCCTTTGATCGTTCCCACCCTTGGAAGACCAACAAGATCTTCCCAAAGCTTTATGACCTTGATGGACTTTCGCTTCTTATTATTTCCCCACTAACTTTATTGATCATTTAGCCTTGAGCTAACATTTCCTCCCATGAATACCCTTGTTGTCTATTCATTCTTTCAGCTACATCTTTTTTTATTTCCAAATTTAGATTGTATCTTATTATAGCTTATTCCATATATGCTTAAACAGTGTGGGATCCGTGACTTCTCTGGTGGACTCTTATTGGCAGACATCACATTTACCATATTGTCTAAGGAATTCTCTCTATTTTCATGCATAACTAAGTTTAGATGCTTCCTTAGCTCCACTCATTATTGCCTTTAGAAAATATCCTTTATATCTCGTTAGCCTATATTCCCAGACGTGCCAAGTCCATTCCGTCTTGTGACTTGTCATGCAAGTTGCACCGCAGCTTCTTCTTTATACATTGGCAGATCTCCTAGTTTATTGATTTGTAGACTTCACAAGCTGCCATAGCTGAGCTATAGTTTTACACATATAACCCTATGTTTAATGTCCTAGAGGACTACCCCATGTTTATGGTCTTGACAGACTCCCCATGATGCCATAGCCAAGCTATAGTCTTACACATGTAACCCACGTTTAATGTCCTGGTAGACTACCCTAATTTTACGGTCTCAACAGACTCCCCATGTTGCCATATCTAGCTATGGTCTTACACATGTAACCTATGTTTAATGTCCTGACGAACTACCCCATGTTTACAGTCTCGAAAGACTCCTCATGTTGCCATAGCTAAGCTATGGTCTTACACATGCAACCCATGTTTAATGTTCTGGCGGACTACCCCATGTTTACGATCTCGGCAGACTCTACATGTTGCCATAGCCAAGCTATGGTCTTACACATGTAACCCATGTTTATATCCTAAAGGACTACCTCTTATTTACTGTCCCGGTGGACTCCCCATGTTACCATAGGCGAGCTATGATCTTACACATGTAACACCATATTTAGTGTTCTGGAAGACTACCCCATGTTTACTTGTCCTAGCAGACTCCCCATGTTGCCATAGTCGAGCTATGATCTTACACATGTAACTTCTTTTAAGGTGTCGCCCCAAAAGATCTTACAGCTATTGTGGTGTCACTCTAAAGAGTCTATAGATCATCATCATGATGTCGCTCTAGCGAGCCAGATGATAACATTCCACTACATAGCCAAACTCCCTTAAATTCCCTTAACAATCTGCCCATTCCTCCATTCCGCCACTTATTCTAACTTCATCTACCCCGTCAAATAGACTCCCTTCGTACTCTGTCCACAATATTAACAAGTATTTTCATATGTTTCATTCTGCCAAATATTGTCATAAAAAGTATGCCATTTATCTATTTGTTAGTCACAACCAATATTATTCAGCAACTAGACTTGGAAGAGTACACACTCACAATATTATTTATACACCAATTACTCATTTTCCATAACCATGCACAACCATGGTCCTAGCCATAACTCAGAATAGATGTGAATATTGTTCAAGCATATGACATAACATCATCAATTACTCAAAAGTGGAGTATAGAAACTCACCTTAAACCCTTTCTCCTTGTCAGCTTAGTTTATCCATACGCTAGAGCCTCCTTCCTCCTAGCAACTAAGCATGACAACCGCATAAATTGGTTAAATTGAGGTCACACAAACGTTAACCCAGTATTTACTTAATAAAAACTTATTAGGAGCTCCTGACCTCCCTCTTTCTCAAATTCTCAAGCATAGATAGTTAGAAAGCTTACCAGCTTCACAGCCTCTCCTAAGTTCTCTTTTTCTAGAGCAACCAAAAAAGACAAAGTAAGTAAAAAGAAACTTTCGAACTAAATTAAAGAGAATTTTTTTTCTTATTATCCAGAATGTCCACTTTCACTTATTTATATCTCATATACATGGTCTTCCAAACCTTCCTAGCCAATTCCTGGAAATCATTATGGCTCCCACTATGGAACCAATCGGTTCTATCTTAACCAAATCCAAATTGGAACTTAACTATTTACCCAACGATCACAAATTTTTCCAAAATTCCTGGTAGAGTTCGTTAACTTGCCATACGTTTAAATAGGTCCCAAAATTCCCCTAAATTCGAGTTCTTAAAGATATCTAGGTGTGACATGGAGGAATCTGCAAGTTCATCAGAAAAACTTAAACGCATCATGGATGTCAAGTCACTTATGTAGAATTTGTGAGGGAGAAATCCTAGTACCGTAATCGATGAGGGTAGTGGCTGTATTCGCAACAAGCAGGAGGAGGTGACGAGCTCTGTAAATACTAAGGTTAATAATGATGAATAATAGAGAAATGATTGAAGTTCACCGTAAGAAGGGAAGAATCACACGAGAACTTCCAGAGATATAATGGTAACAGTTGCCCTTACTGCCCCACCAATTGATCCTATTCCAAAATAATTGCCTTTTCGTGTTCCTTTAAGAAGTTTACTGAAATTAACATCCTCGGATGGCAAAGTAAATACCATCTTTCCTTGGTGTGATTAGGTTGATGCAAAGAGGAATCCTTCTTTTCCTAACGATGTGACAAATAAATGAGAGGAATATATGTTCGGAGAGGTCAAAGAGTGTGTGTTTCCCTCTGGACCCTCATCTTGTGCCAAGAGGTCCTCGATAAGGGAATTTTTATGGTCACTTCAAGTGTCTATCAAGGAAAGTGAGGTTATTAGATGGGGTATATGATGAGCTACCAATGAAGAAGAAACTAAGAGAAATGAGTTCTCGGGTGCACATGAAGCTAGTGAGCGAGCACTAGATAAGGTCTGCGAGCTTTATAAGAAAATGGAATAGATGAGTAAGGAGATGGAAAAAACGTCTCGGTAATTGGCAAGAGAGGGGAAATAAATGAATGAGGAAGTTAACTTTCTAAAAATAGAAAAACTGGCATTAGAAGAGAACATAAAGGAGTTGAGGAAGAAGCATAGTGCAAAAATAATAGATATTAAGAAGCAGCAGACTGAACCATTATCGAGCTACCAAGTAGAGACAGTAAAGAATCTTTAAGATTACTTTTTGAAGTTGAAACCGAACATCTTATTGCATGCTTAGGTTGTTTTTAGGCATTTCAATGTTTAGCGCTTAGATTTCGACGCTTTAAGTTACCTTACTGATGCCAAGTTAGGTTTCAACATTTTTCCCCTTCTAGATTAAAATGGGATGAGTTTGCAGAAGATTGGAAAAAGTCAGGGAGACTTTTCTTATCTAATGAACTTGTTGACGTGAGCGTTGTTTGCACTAAAGAGGTAGTTGAGGATGGGGACGACCATAAAGAAGACACTGCTGCTACTGTGGATGGTACAAACCAAAACAACTAGCTTTATACATGTCGACCTATATTTGATGTGTTTTAGTCTATAATTTGAATTGAATTGTGTTAGATTAATTGATCTCTACTTTTGAATCACTCACTGTGTGTTTAGTTTATTTTTTTCAATCTATTATTTGCATGACGTTGAACTATTGCGATCGAATTTAATTTAATAAAGACACACCTATAATAAGAATTACGAAAAATTCAGATATGCTAACTAAAAGAACATTATCAAAGATTGAGTGTGTAACACCACTATCCCGTGTCCGATCACCAGATTAGGATTAAAGGCGTTACCAGACAGATCGAAAACATTTACAGAATTAACCGTTCAACCATTCATCAATATCAATCATAACTTCCCTTAAGTAGGTCATCGAGACCTGAAGCATGCTTATAAACCGAGTCGGGACTAAATTGAAACGCATAAGTAATTTCATAAAAATTTGAAACTTTGCTAACATACAGGAGACACACGGCTGTGGGAGTAGGCCGTACCTCACCCACGGCTACATGACACCCCGTGCGACCTCCCTGTGGTAGTATTCTGTCAAAATAAACACGGTCACCAAGCACGCCCGTGTGCTAAGGCCGTGTACTAATAGATCACATATCGCCATTTCTCACACGGCCACCAAGCACACCGTGTCAAGGTAGTGTGCAATTTAAGCCACATTCGCCAATTTACCCACGGTCTTAGGCATCGCCAGTGCTTTAACCGTGTGACATTATAGGCCATTTTACAAGGCCAATATGCCACCCACTTAGGATCTTCCTACAAGCAATATATACCAAAACATAATATGCATATATGGCAACCAAAACATATCAAATGGTTCACTTCATCCATACATTCAATACCAATTCCATTCATACCAAATTACAAACTAAATCTTATATCATTTCAACCATGTATCATCCATTTTCTTAACCAAAACTTAACCATTTCATATGCATCAAAACATATTAAATATATGCTTCATAACTCATTTATTCAAACATTTATCATGTTCAAACATACTTTTCTTCAAATCAAATTCATATGCATACTTACCATTCATGCATACTTAATGCACATTCAACGCACCAATCAATATTCATTCACTTAATTGATCATAGCTCGGATATACCATTCAGATTGCGTGCTTGCCCATTGAACCCTTAGGAACCTAGTAGGATACTCGTAAAGCTCTAATAGTAGTACAATGCCAACGCCCCTGCATTTAGGTCTTACATGTACTCGAGATATCGATGCCTCTATCCTGCATGTGGTCTTATACTTAATTAATAAGATGCCGATGTCCCGACATGGTCTTACTCGTAAAGCTCCTATCGATGCCACGTCCCGCATTTAGGTCTTTTACATATAATTCATATCGATGCTCACGCCCCGCACGAGGTCTTACACAAAATTTCAAATCAATGCCAATGTCCGGGACGTGGTCTTACATGATAAAATGTAACGTATACCTATGTTATGACATAGCTAATCCTATCTATTCCT
Organism: Gossypium rotundifolium; assembly: GCA_025506655.1. Taxonomy (NCBI): domain Eukaryota; kingdom Viridiplantae; phylum Streptophyta; class Magnoliopsida; order Malvales; family Malvaceae; genus Gossypium; species Gossypium rotundifolium. Next base: position 134,121,775 of record CP106729.1, on the reverse strand, counting down.
AGGTTCGCATTTGCAGTGCGGCTTTATCACTATATCGAACTTATTTCGAATTCACGACTTAGCATCTCATACTCATTCATATTCATCAATAGACATATGAATACATATATTCAATTCAATACGTATAAGTTTATTTGCATAGTGACTTACCTCGGATTTGGTTTATCGGAATGAAAACGGCTACTCGGTTACTTTTACTTTCCCACGATCTAAATCCATTTTCCTTGGGTCTTGATCTAAACATATTCAAAATTAACCCTTTTATTCACTATTCCATTCAATTCAATCCATACACATATATTTTGGGCTATTTACAATTTAACCCTCATATTTGCACACTTTATCAATTTAGTCTATTTTTCTCAAAACATCAAACTTCACAAGATCAATGCATACACAAGCTTAGCCGAATACATATACATCACATATAAGCCCACATTTTTCATCAAACTTGCAATTTAGTCCCTCAATTTAGCCCTATTTAGCTAAATTCATCAAAACTTCAAGAACATAACATGTTCATCTAGCTCAAATCTTTCAATTTTCATTCTCAAACATCACAAAGGTTGCAAAATCATCAATGGTATATTTCACATATATCATCAAAACACAAAATCAAGGCATGGGTTTTGAAGCTCTCAAAGCACCGATTACAAAAACGATAAATTATCAAGAACCAAGTAAAAACATACCTTAATTTGAGCTCACAATAGCTAATAACCTAACTAGATTTTCTTTTCTTTCTTTGAAATTTTCATCAAATGGAGAGAATGAAAAGATGACATTCATATTTTATTTCTTAATCAAATATTAATAATTAAGTTACCAAAATAGCCTTTATTCATATAATTAAAACAATTATGCAATATGGGCATTTAAGACCTTATCCATCCACTATCTATAATTTGGGATAATAACAATATAAGGCCTTCACCTTAATAAAGCCACAACACATTGATACTTTCACAAATAGCAAGCAACTTTTACATTCAATGCAATTTAATCCTTTGCTCAAATTAAACATTCAAACGGACTAATTAGCTTACGGAATTTAACCATATGCTTAGTCACATATCAACGGTACAGAAAATAATATTAAAATATTATACGGACTCAGATTTGTGGTCCCAAAACTACTGTTCCGACTAGGGTATAAACCGGACTATTACAATCCTCCCCCTTTAGGGATTTTCGCCCCCGAAAATCTTACCGTTAAACAGAGTTGGATATTGTTGTCTTATTGAATCTTCAGGCTCCCACGTAGCCTCTTCTAATCCGTGTCGATTCCACAATAATTTCACTAATGGAATTTTTTTGTTTCTTACCTCTTTCACTTTACAAGGTAAGATACGAATTGGTTCTTCTTCGTATGTCATATCAGATTGGATTTCAATTTCAGATGGGGCAATCACATGTGACGGATCAGACCGATATTTACTTGAGCATCAAACGTGAAATACATTGTGAATCTTTTCTAGTTCGTAGGGTAACTTCAATCTATATGCAATGGTCAACACATTCAATGATCTCATACTATCCGATGAATCTTGACTTAACTTGCCTTTACGCTCAATCGAGCACTTTCTTCCACTTGAGACACTTTCGTAAATACTTTATCACGATCTCAAATTCTATATCTTTTCGCTTTAAGTCCCGATAGGACTTCGACGATCGATGTCGCTTCAAACAATCTCGAATCAGTTTCACTTTTGTTCGGTATCTTTATCAAATCGACCTGTAACTTATTCTCACCGAGTTCATCCAATACAAAGGTTTATGACATTTACGTCTGTACAAAGCTTCATATGGTGCCATTTTAATGCTCGTCTGAAAACTATTGTTGTACGCAAATTCGATCAACGTCAGGTACTGTTCCCACGAACCATTAAACTCAAGTACACATCATCTTACGAGAATCTGAATAATTCACTCGGATTGACCATCCGTTTGCAGATGAAAAGCTGTACTGAAATGCAATTTCGTACCCAAAGCATCTTGCAATTTCTTCCAGAACCACGATGTGAATCTCGGATCCCTATCTGACACAATAGATAGTGGCACCCCGTGCAATCTCACAATCTCGAAAATATAAAGCTCAGCTAATCTTTCAAGCGAGTATTCAAATCTTATAGAAATAAAATGGGCTGATTTAGTTAATCGGTCAACTAAGACCCATATTGCGTCTTTCTTTCTCAAAGTTAGAGGCAAACTAGAAACAAAGTCCATTGTTACTCTATCCCATTTCCACTCAGGAATCAGAATCGGTTGTAGCAATCCCGACGAAACTTGATGTTCGGCTTTCACTTGCTGACAAACTAAGCATTTTGAAACAAATTCAGAAATGTCCCGCTTCATGCCGCATCACCAATAGTGTTTCTTCAAATCATGATACATCTTTGTACTTCCGGATGGATGATAGGCGATCGTTATGTGCTTCACCCAAAATCAATTGAATCAACTCGAATTTCTTGGAACACGATTCGATCTCTAATCTCAAACAATCATCAACAACTCAAATTCGATTCAAAATTCAATTCACACCGAGCTCGCTTCAACAATAATTCATTATCAACCTTCTCGAGCATCACATATTTGTGTATAAATAACGGTTTTGCTTTCAATTCAGCTATCACGTAACTATCATCAGACAAATCTAACTGAGCATTCAAAGCACGAGTGTAAATAATGACTTTCTACTCAACGCATTAGCAACCACGTTTGCTTTACCCGGATGATAATCTATCACAAGCTCGTAATCTTTTAACAGTTCTAACCATCTTCTTTGACGTAGGTTCAAATCTTTCTGGGTCATTAGATCTTTCAGACTTTTATGATCTGAAAAAATATGACATTTCTCACCGTACAAATAATAATGCCAAATTTTAAGTGCAAACACAATCGCAACGATCTCAAGGTCGTGTGTCGGATAATTCTTTTCATGAGGCTTTAATTGTCTCAAGCATAAGGTACCACTTTGCCCTCTTGCATCAAAACACATCCTGCATCGCTTAATGAAGCATCACCTAAATAACAAATTCTTTACCCGATTCTCGCTGAACTAACACTGGAGCTTCTGTTAGTAGAGTTTTCAATTGGTTAAAACTTTTCTGACATTTATCCGACCATTCAAATCTTACGTCTTTCTAAAGTAATCTAGTCAATGGAGTAGCTATAGTCGAGAAGCCTTTAACTGAAACACCCCAAACCCGGCCCATGAGCCTTGACCGAATTTGGTATGTTCCCCGATGTAAACCATTTCAAATTCTTTTGTTACTTAGGAAAAACTTGTGTGTTTCGAAAGAAAGATTGTTTTGGGTTGGGCTTGAGTTGAAAACAAGTTTATTTCATTATTAAAGTCCTTCACTTTAAGTGACAAAACGTTTGGGCTTTATTTTAAAATAAATTTACTTAATCATTTAATAAATAAAAGCAAAGTAAAGTAGTTCTACTATGGCCTTATTACATCAAATAATTCCCAAAATTTAACTTCAAAATACTTAAAATAAAATATCCCAAATCAAAATGAAATTCTTGCTGAGCATGGCCTTCCCTAAGCATCAGTCGGCCCGGTCCATCACTGATCATCACCTGAAAAAGGTTCCCACAACGGGGTGAGTCAACAGACTCAATGTGTACACAAACACTATGTCCAAATAGATTTAGGCATAATATCACATCACATACATAATCATATAGCAGATATAAAATAATGATGCAACCCGAACCCAAACCTATATGCCATTCGCTACACATCACTCGTACCATCCTACACACCGTAGGGACTACTAAGTCAACCCTCCATCCGCTACACACCATCGAAGGCGTACCATTGCAATGACGTGCTCATCGCCCTTATAAAATTCGTGGTCTTAGGTCACCACATTCAGATATCATGGTCTTAGGTCACCACATTCAAATATCGTGCTCTTAGGTCACCACATTCGATTTCGTGTCTTAGGTCACCACATTCACTTCCCCTTTTCATATAACCCATATGCCCCATATCATACAAAACATGCATTAAAATGCCAAATTCTTATTTCACATTCTTATAATGTCATATGTGTCGTAATGATATTTAACATAATCCTAGTAGGAGTAGGAAACGATTCGAGTACTTTGTACCATAACATGGTACCTTAGCCATATTCACATTCTTATAAACATGCTCATATTAAATTTTAGCCATAAATCTTATTAAAAGATAGTGGGGTACACACCGATTCGCTTAACAAATTCATTGAAATCCCAAAATCCGATCCATCGCCTTTAGATCTTTAACTTCCTACATTCAAATTTCATATTAAAGATTTAATGAAAACCCATTCGCCACAAATCCAAATCCTAATAGGATTAGTACACTAAACCTACCTTGTTGCCGATTGACTTGAGAATCAAGTCCCAAATCTTTGCTATACTCCTCCTTGTATTCGACCAAGCACTAGATCTCTACATAGATTAGTTTTTCGCTTTCAAAATAATAAGAAATAGATCTATGTACTAAAATAAGGCCTTGGCGAATGTTCATAGTCACTTACCTTAAAAATCTTAAATCCCGAAAGTATTCCTTGCCCTAAGTGTGCAGTTAAATCCCTATAACCACATATTAGTTCAATTTCCAACCTTAAATTCAACAAATGGCCCTTGGCCGACTAGAATATTTGCTTACCTTAAGTCTTTGAAATCCCGAAAGATTCGTATTTGAAGTCGACAATAGGCCAAATCCCGAAAGATCTCTTCAAAGTTTCGGCACACAAGATTATTAATAGGATTAGTATCCTAATTTTGGTTAAAAGAAAAGAAATAAAATGACAACAATAGGATTCCTTACTCTCAATATTGGAACCGACAAAGAGTTTGCAGGATAGATCGATTCAAAAGAATGAACCTTCGGCTTTAGGCTTTGTTAAACAATCGGCTAAATATTTCCTTGAGATTCGGCTACCTTTTTTAGATGGTGATGGAGAAGTCAGCCACAAGAGTAAAAGATGTAGAGAGAAAAGCTAAAAGAATTCGGCTAGGAGGCTAAAAGAAAAAGAAGAAATATGGATGCTCAATAACAAGAAGAAATTCGCAGAGAGAAAGGAAGGAAAAGGAAAAAGAATGAATACTGGCCTAATTGCTCCTTTGACCGAAATTACTATGCTAGAATCCCTTACTTGGCCATCACTTCCTTGTTTAAAGATTAATAGAAATAATCCTTTAATTATCTCTTTGAAAATAATCTAAAATAAATCATCATTTATCTACCCCGAGTGAAATTTTAAGAGGATTTAAACTCCTCCTTAGTGCCTTAATGCCGTCCATTACCTCTTCTCCATGGCGCAAAAATAAAATCCTTTATTTGCTTCCCATGTTGCTCGAACCTAGGCCCATTTGCATAGCTTGTATGCCACTCATTGGGCTTTAAGTGGTGCCTCCAAGCCACTTAAACAAGCCTATGTTTGTGTCACATTTCTTCTATTAATTTTCTTAAGATCACCTTGCCTTAGTTTCCTCTTTTAAACTTACCATTTCTAAAACATTTCTTACATTTCCAAGTTTCCAAAATGTTCACTTTCCTCTTTTAAACTTAACATTTCCAAGTTTCCAAAAATGTTCACTTTCCTAAACATTTACTTAACATTTCCAAGTTTCCAAAAATGATCACTATACATTCATAACACAAAAGACATGCCATTTCGTATAATTAAATCAAAAATGCATAGGCCCATTTTCGTGGTGTTTCTTCTACCCTTAAAATAAATTTTATCCTCGAAATTGCTCGGCTAAAATAAATGAGGGTATTGTTGTCGATTGCCTCTTCTCGCTCCCACGAAGCTTCCTCCGATCCATGATTGCGCCACAACACTTTTACTAGGGGAACTGACTTCCTCCGTAATATTTTTACGTCTCGTTCCAAGATCTGAATCGGCTCTTCCTCGTAGGATAAGTCTAGCCGTAACTCCACTTCTTCAATCGGTACCACATGAGATGGATCCGATCGGTAGCGACGTAGCATGGATACATGGAATACGCGTGCATCGCTGTAAGTCCGTGGCAACTCTAATGGTATGCCATCGGGTCCAACTCGCTTCAACACTCGATAGGGTCCTATAAACCTTGGACTTAATTTCCTTTTGACCAAATCTCATTACCTTCTTCCAAGGCGAAACTTTAAGGAATACTTGGTCTCCCACATCAAATTCAATCTCCTTCCGCTTGAGATCGATACGACTTTTGCCTATCGATGCTTCCTACAACCCGTACCTAATTATCTCAACCTTCTCTTGGGACTCGCTACTAATTTCGGTCCCAAAACTTGACGTTCTCCAAATTCCGTCCAACATGTAGGAGTCCGACACTTCCACCATACAAAGGTTTCATAAGGTGCCATTCGAATACTTGCCTGATAGTTGTTGTTGTAGGCAAACTCTACTAAGGGCAAATACTCCTCCTCACATCCTCTGAAATCCATCACACAGCCCCTCAACATATCTTCTAGCACCTGGATTACCCATTCAGATTGCCCGTCTGACTGTGGATGAAAGGTCGTAGTGAAATCCAACTTAGTGCCTAAAGCTTGATGAAGTGTCCTCTAAAATCGAGACGTAAATCTTGGGTTTCTATTCAAATGATAGACACCGCACTCCATGTAGCCTCACAATATCAATCATAACTTCCCTTAAGTAGGTCATCGAGACCAAGCATGCTTATAAACCGAGTCGGGACTAAATTGAAACACATAAGTAATTTCACAAAATTTGAAACTTTTCTAACATACAGAGACACACGCGTGGAGTAGGCCGCACTCACCCACTGCTACATGACACCCGCATCGACCTCCCATGGTAGTATTCATCAAAATAAACACGGTCACCAAGCACGCCGTGTGCTAAGGCCGTGTACTAATAGATCACATATTGCCATTTCTCACACGGCCACCAAGCACACCCATATTAAGGCCGTGTGTAATTTAAGCCACATTCTGCCAATTTACCCACGGTCTTAGGCTCGCTCATGTGCTTCAACCGCGTGACATTATAGGCCATTTTACAAGGCCAATATGCCACCCACTTAGGATCTTCCTACAAGCAATATATACCAAAACATAATATGCATATATGGCAACCAAAACATATCAAATGGTTCACTTCATCCATACATTCAATACCAATTCCATTCATACCAAATTACAAACTAAATCCTATATCATTTCAACCATGTATCATCCATTTGCTTAACCAAAACTTAACCATTTCATATGCATCAAAACATATTAAATATATGCTTCATAACTCATTCATTCAAACATTTATCATGTTCAAACATACTTTTCTTCAAATCAAATTCATATGCATACTTACCATTCATGCATACTTAATGCACATTCAACTTTTGAATCGAATATTCATTCACTTAATTGATCATAGCTCTGATATACCATTCAGTATTGTGCTTGCCCGTTGAGCCCTTAGGAACCTAGTAGGATACTTAGAAAGCTCAAAATAGTAGTACAATGCCAACGCCCTGCATTTAGGTCTTACATGTACTCAAATATCGATGCCTCTATCCTGCATGTGGTCTTATACGAATTAATAAGATGCCGATGTCCCGCATATGGTCTTACTCGTAAAGTTCCTATCGATGCCTCACGCCCCGCACGAGGTCTTTTACATATAATTCATATCGATGCTCACGTCCCCGGGCGAGGTCTTACACAAAATTTCAAATCAACGCCAACGTCCCGGATGTGGTCTTACATGATAAAATGTAACGATACCTATGTTATGACATAGCTAATCCTATCTATTCCTAGGTTCGCATGAGTGCGACTTTATCACTATATCAAACTTATTTCGAATTCACGCACTTAGCATCTCATACTCATTCATATTCATCGATAGACATATGAATACATATATTCAATTCAATACAGATAAGTTTATTTGCATAGTGACTTACCTCGGATTTGGTTTATCGGAATGAAAATGGCTACTCGATTACTTTCACTTTCCCACGATCTAAATCCATTTTCCTCGGTTCTTGATCTAAACATATTCAAAATTAACCCTTTTATTCACTATTCCATTCAATTCAATCCATACACATATATTTTGGGCTATTTACAATTTAACCCTCATATTTGCACACTTTATCAATTTAGTCCATTTTTCTCAAAACATTAAATTTCACAAGATCAATGCATACACAAGTTTAGCCGAATACATATACATCACATATAAGCCCACGTTTTTCATCAAACTTGCAATTTAGTCCCTCAATTTACCATTTTCTTAATTTAGCCCTATTTAGCTAAATTCATCAAAACTTCAAGAACATAACATGTTCATCTAGCTCAAATCTTTCAATTTTCATTCTCTAACATCACAAAGTTTGCAAAATCATCAATGGTATATTTCACATATATCATCAAAACACAAAATCAAGGCGTGGGTTTTGAAGCTCTCAAAGCAACGATTACAAAAACGTAGAAATTATCAAGAACCAAGTAAAACATACCTTAATTTGAGCTCACAATAGCCTAATAACCTAACTAGATTTTCTTTTCTTTCTTTGAAATTTTCATCAAATGGAGAGAATGAAAAGATGACATTCATATTTTATTTCTTTAATCAAATATTAATAATTAAGTTACCAAAATAGCCTTAATTCATATAATTAAAACAATTATGCAATATGGGCATTTAAGACCTTATCCATCCACTATCTATAATTTGGGATAATAACAATATAAAGCCTTCACCTTAATAAAGCCACAACACATTGATACTTTCACAAATAGCAAGCAACTTTCACATTCAATGCAATTTAATCCTTTGCTCAAATTAAACATTCAAACAGACTAATTAGCTTACGAAATTTAACCATATGCTTAGTCACATATCAACGGCACAAAATAATATTAAAATATTATACGGACTCAGATTTGTGGTCCCAAACCATCGTTCGACTAAGGTATAAACCGGATCATACAATCCTCCCCTTGGGATTTTCGCTTCAAAATCTTACCATTAAACGAGTTGGATATTGTTGTCTCATTGAATCTTCAGCTCCACGTAGCCTCTTCTAATCCGTGTCGATTCCACAATACTTTCACTAATGGAATTTTCTTGTTTCTTACCTCTTTCACTTCACAAGCTAAGATACTGGATTGGTTCTTCTTCAGATGTCATATAAAATTGGATTTCAATTTCGGATGGGGCAATCACATGTGATGATCGAACCGATATTTACTGAGCATCAAACGTGAAATACATTGTGAATCTTTTCTTGTTCGTAGGGTAACTTCAATCTATATGCAACAGTCAACACATTCAATGATCTCATACGGTTCGATGAATCTTGACTTAACTTGCCTTTACGTCCTAATCGAGCACTTTCTTCCACTTGAGACACTTTCGTAAATACTTTGTCGCCGATCTCAAATTCTATATCTTTTCGCTTTAAGTCCGATAGGACTTCGACGATCGATGTCGCTTTCAAACAATCTCGAATCAGTTTCACTTTTTGTTCGGTATCTTTTATCAAATCGACCTCGTGTAACTTATTCTCACTGAGTTCAGTCCAATACAAAGGTTTATGACATTTACGTCCGTACAAAGCTTCATATGGTGCCATTTTAATGCTCGTCTGAAAACTATTGTTATACACAAATTCGATCAAAGCCATGTACTGTTCCCACGAACAATTAAACTCAAGTACACATCATCTTACGAGAATCTGAATAATTCACTCGGATTGACCATCCGCTTATGATGAAAAGTCAGATGAAATGCAATTTCGTACCCAAAGCATCTTGTAATTTCTTCCAGAACCGCGATGTGAATCTCGGATCCCTATCTGACACAATAGATAGTGGCACCCCGTGCAATCTCACAATCTCGAAAATATAAAGCTCAGCTAATCTTTCAAGTGAGTATTCAGATCTTATCGAAATAAAATGGGCTGATTTAGTTAATCGGTCAACTATGACCCATATTGCGTCTTTCTTTCTCAAAGTCAGAGGTAAACCAGAAACAAAGTCCATTGTTACTCTATCCCATTTCCACTCAGGAATCAAAATCGGCTGTAGCAATCCCGACGGAACTTGATGTTCAGCTTTCACTTGCTGACAAACTAAGCATTTTGAAACAAATTCAGAAATGTCCTGTTTCATGCCAGACCACCAATAGTGTTGCTTCAAATCATGATACATCTTTGTACTTGCCGGATGGACAGATAGGCGACTGTTATGTGCTTCACCCAAAATCAATTGAATCAACTCCGAATTTCTTGGAACACAGATTCGATCTCGGAATCTCAAACAATCATCAACAACTCAAAATTCAGATTCAGAATTCAATTCACACTGAGCTCGTTTCAACAATAATTCATTATCAACCTTCTGAGCATCACATATTTGCTGTACAAATAACAGTTTCGCTTTCAATTCAGCTATCACAGAACTATCATCAGACAAATCTAACTGAGCATTCAAAGCACGTAGTGTAAACAATGACTTTCTACTCAACGCATTAGCAACCACGTTTGCTTTACCCAGATGATAATCTATCACAAGCTCGTAATCTTTTAACAGTTCTAACCATCTTCTTTGACGTAGGTTCAAATCTTTCTGGGTCATTAGATCTTTCAGACTTTTATGATCTGAAAACACATGACATTTCTCACCGTACAAATAATAACGCCAAATTTTAAGTGCAAACACAATCGCAACGAGCTCAAGGTCGTGTGTCGGATAATTCTTTTCATGAAGCTTTAATTGTCTCGAATCATAAGGTACCACTTTGCCCTCTTGCGTCAAAACACATCCCAGACCGTTTAACGAAGCATCACTGTAAATAACAAATTCTTTACCCGATTCTTGCTGAACTAACACTGGAGCTTCTGTTAATAGAGTTTTCAATTGGTTAAAACTTTTCTGACATTTATCCGACCATTCAAATCTTACGTCTTTCTAAAGTAATCTAGTCAATGGAGTAGCTATAGTCGAGAAGTTTTAATTGAAACACCCTAAACCGGCCCATGAGCCTTGATCGGATCTGGTATGTTCCCCGGTGTAAACCATTTCAAATTCTTTTGTTACATAGGAAAAACTTGTATGTTTGAAAGAAAGATTGTTTTGGGTTGGGCTTGAGTTGAAAACAAGTTTATTTCATTATTAAAGTCCTTTACTTTAAGTGACAAAATGTTTGGGCTTTATTTTAAAATAAATTTACTTAATCATTTAATAAATAAATGCAAAGTAAAGTAGTTCTACTATGGCCTTATTACATCAAATAATTCCCAAAATTTAACTTCAAAATACTTAAAATAAAATAGCCCAAATAAAAATGAAATTATTGCTGAGCATGGCCTTCCCTAAGCATCTGTCGGCCCAGTCCATCACTGATCGTCACCTGAAAAAGGTTCCCACAACGAGGTGAGTCAACAGACTCAACGTGTACACAAACACTATGTCCAAATAGATTCAGGCATAATATCACATCACATACATAATCATATAGCAGATATAAAATAATGATGCAACCCGAACCCAAACCTATATGCCATCCGCTACACATCACCCGTACCATCCTACACACCGTGGGGACTATTAAGTCAACCCTCCATCCGCTACACACCATCGAAGGTAGTCGCTGCAGTCGACGTGCTCATCGCCCTTATAAAATTCGTGGTCTTAGGTCACCACATTCAGATATCGTGGTCTTAGGTCACCACATTCAAATATCGTGGTCTTAGGTCACCACATTCAAATTTCGTGGTCTTAGGTCACCACATTCACTTCCCCTTTTTCATATAACCCATATGCCCCATATCATACATAACATGCATTAAAATGCCAAATTCTTATTTCACATTCTTATAATGTCATATGTGTGTCGTAATGGATATTTAACATAATCCTAGTAGGAGTAGGAAGCGTGCACAGTACTTTGTACCATAACATGGTACCTTAGCCATATTCACATTCTTATAAACATGCTCATATTAAATTTTAGCCATAAATCTTTTTAAAAGATAGTGTGGGGTACACACCTGATTCACTTAACAAATTCGCTGAAATCCCAAAATTTGATCTACTGCCTTAGATCTTTAACTTCCTACATTCGGCCCATATTAAAGATTTAATGAAAACCCATTCGGCCACAAATCCAAATCCTAGTAGGATTAGTACACTAAACCTACCTTGTTGCCGATTGACTTGAGAATCAAGTCCCAAAATCTTTGCTATACTCCTCCTTGTATTCGTCCAAGCACTAGATCTCTACATAGGTTAGTTTTTCACTTTCAAAATAATAAGAAATAGATCTATGTACTAAAATAAGGCCTTGGCGAATGTTCATAGTCACTTACCTTAAAAATCTTAAATCTCAAAGTATTCCTTGCCTTAAGTGTCCGAAATCCCTATAGCCACATATTAGTTTAATTTCCAACCTTAAATCTCAACAAATGGCCCTTGGTTGACTAGAATATTTTTTTACCTTAAGTCCTTGAAATCCCAAAGATTCATCTTTGAAGTCGACAATAGGCCAAATCCCAAAGATCTCTTCAAAGTTTGGCACACAAGATTATTAATAGGATTAGTATCCGATTTTGGTTAAAAGAAAAGAAATAGAATGACAACAATAGGATTCCTTACTCTCAATATTGGAATCGACAAAGAGTTTGCGGAGAGATCGATTCAAAAGAATGAACCTTTGGCTTTAGGCTTTGTTGAACAATCGGCTAAAGATTGCCTTGAGATTGGCTACCCTTTTAGATGGTGATGGAGAAGTCGCCACAAGAGTAAAAGATGTAGAGAGAAAAGCTAAAAGAATTGACTAGGAGGCTAAAAGAAAAGAAGAATTATGGATGCTCAATAACAAGAAGAAATTCGACAGAGAGAGAAGGGAAGGAAAAGGAAAAAGAATGAATACTGGCTTAATTCCTCCTTTGGCCAAAATTACTATGCTAGAGTCCCTTACTTGGCCATCACTTCCTTGTTTAAAGATTAATAGAAATAATCCTTTAATTATCTCTTTGAAAATAATCTAAAATAAATCATCATTTATCTACCCCTGAGCCAAAATTTTAAGAGGATTTAAACTCCTCCCTTAGTGCCTTAATGCCGTCCATTACCTCTTCTCCATGGAACAAAATAAATTTCTTTATTTGCTTCCCACATTGCTCGAACCTAGGCCCATTTGCATAGCTTGTGGCGTCACTTACTGGGCTTTAAGTGGTGCCTCCAAGCCACTTAAACAAGCCTATGTTTGTGTCACATTTCTTCTATTAATTTTCTTAAGATCACCTTGCCTTAGTTTCCTCTTTTAAACTTACCATTTCTAAAACATTTCCTTACATTTCCAAGTTTCCAAAAATGTTCACTTTCCTCTTTTAAACTTAACATTTCCAAGTTTCCAAAAATGTTCACTATACATTCATAACACATAAGGCATGCCATTTCGTATAATTAAATCAAAAATGCATAGGCCCATTTTCAGGGTGTTACATTAACAAATCTGCGGTAATAACTAGCTAAACCTAGAAAACTACGAACTTCGGACACATTCTTTGAGGTTTCCAATTCAGAATAGCAGAAGTCTTGCTCGGATCAACACAAATCCCAGAAGCCGACACAATATGCCCTAGAAAACTGACCTCATTCAACCAGATTTCACATTTGCTAAATTTTGCGTACAATTTCTTTTCTCTGAAAGTTTGCAACACAATTTTCAATTGTTCTGCATGCTCATTCTCATCACGTGAGTAAATCAAAATGTCGTCAATGAATACAAAAACAAATTGATCTAGATACGGTCTAAAAATTCTGTTCATCAAGTCCATAAAGACAGTAAGAGCATTGGTTAGTCCGAATGGCATAACTAAAAACTCATAATGCCCGTACCTCGTTCTAAAAGCAGTTTTTGGAATGTCTGAATCTTTAACTCTCAATTGGTAGTATCCAGATCTCAAATCAATCTTGGAAACACAAGTAGCTCTTTTAAGCGATCAAACAAATAATCAATTCTGGGCAATGGATATTTGTTCTTTATAGTCACCTTATTCAACTGATGGTAATTGATACACATTCTCATCATGCCATCCTTCTTTTTCACAAATAGAACAGGAGCACCCCAAGGCGAAAAACTCAGTCTAGCAAACCCTCTATCAGTCAATTCTTGTAGCTGTGACTTTAACTTTTTCAACTCTGTTGGTGCCATTCTATACGGAGCTATCGAAATAGGTGTCGTACCAGGCAACAATTCAATACCAAATTCAACTTCACGAATCGGAGGTAAACTCGATAACTCTTTAGGGAACACATCAGAAAAATCATAAACAATGGGTACTGATTCAACTTTCTTCTCGGATGATTTTGAATCAATCACATAAGCAAAATATGATTCATACCCCTTTTTCACATAACTCTGAGCTTTCAAAACAGATATCATAGCAGGCAATCCATTTAAATCACTAGACTCAATCCGTACAGTCTCATCATTTGGACCTCGTAAATCTATAGTCTTTCTTCTACAGTTCACAACAGCATCATGCATAAACAACCAATCCATTCCCAGAATAATATCGAATTCATCAAATGGCAAAAGCATCAGATCAGTAGAGAAACAGATATCTCAAAACATTAACGGACAGTTCTTGCATACTTTGTCAACAAGGACACTTTTACCTAAGGGGTTCGATACTTTTATAGTAAACTCAGTAGACTTTACAGGCAAAGTCTTGCTGAATACTAAATTCATGTATATATATGAATGCGTAGAACCAGGGTCTATCAAAGCAATCACAATAGTATCGTAAAGAGTAAAAGTACCCGTTATAACATCAGGTGATGAAGCTTCTTCACGAGCTCAGATAGCATATGCTCTCGCAGGCGCTCTAGCTTTAGATCTTACCACAGTGTCTCTCGTGCACCTCTGACTACCACTAACATTTCTTGTATTCTTTCAAGGTCTACCTCTCGCAGGTGCATCATCAGATCTCGAATTCTGAACAGTCTCTGGTTCGACAGGCTCAGGGTAATCACGGATAAAATGATCAAGCGATCCACATCTGAAGCAAGCTCTGTCATTTAATTTATAGCTTCCCGGATGTCTTTTTCCACAATGTTTACATTCAGGTCTCTCAGATCGAACATTACCAACGATAGCCACTGAACCTGCTGAGTTTTTGGAACTTATTTGCGATCTAGCTCTATTTCTGTTCAAATGTCCCACATTTTCTCAAAAACGACTTTGATCATCCCTGTATCTCTTTGAAGCAGACTGAAATGATTTATTTTGAAATCTCTTTCCTATATCTCTAGTTTCAGACTCAACTCTTCTTTTATCCTTCTCGAGTGCTTCAGCTTTGCAAGCTCGGCCAACGAGTGTAACGAACTCTTTTATTTTAGGATCCCAACCAGCAAACGAATATCTTCATTAAGACCGTCTTCATATCTTTTGCACATTATAGCTTCGGAAGATATACACTCTCGGGCATATTGACTTAGTCGCACGAACTCTCGTTCATATTCTATAACAGTCATACGGCCTTACTTTAGTTCCAAAAATTCCTTTTCATTTTGATCAACGAATCTCTCACTGATATATTTCTTCATGAACTCAATCTGAAAGAAATCCCATGTAAACCGTTCTCTCGGAACAACAGAAATTAAAGTTTTCCACCATTGATAATCCGCATCTCAAAGTAAGGATACAACACACTTTACACATTCATCCGGAGTCAGAGACATTTCATCGAAAACTCG
This sequence comes from Gossypium rotundifolium, assembly GCA_025506655.1. Taxonomy (NCBI): domain Eukaryota; kingdom Viridiplantae; phylum Streptophyta; class Magnoliopsida; order Malvales; family Malvaceae; genus Gossypium; species Gossypium rotundifolium. The sequence goes on along the minus strand of CP106729.1, from coordinate 134,106,021 downwards.
AATAGTATTTTCAATCTAGAACTCAGCCTTTTCAGCATCATCGGCATTAGTAGCCGGAATTCTTTAGCCCTATACTTATGAATCTTATCAACTGGAGGCTTATTTAACATATTCGAATACTGTTGGTGGTGGCACAACTTGTAGTTTGAGGGGATTAACCAAGGCGGGGTTGTGAAGCAGTCAGGTTATTTTTCATGAATTGAGTGAACCACTCACTCATCATCTGGAAGAAAGCTTGTTTAGCTTCTCCCTCATGACCGCTCGTAGCCGGTCTCAAATCAGAGGGCGTTGTCCCTTGCGTGAAAGTAGGCACATTACTTTCTATGTCGTCAGCTACGGCTCTTTTGGGATCCATTGCTATACAGAAATCACATTTACACGTCAGGATTCATCACACTATCACAGTTCAAATATATGGTATGTATAGCTAGACTCTGACACGCTACGTTAGTCCGAAAATCGACTAAACCGTAGCTCTGATTCCAAAAAAATGTAACACCCTTATCCCGTGTCCGATCACCAGATTAAGGTTAAAGGCATTACCAGATAGATCGAAAACATTTACAGAATTAATTGTTCAAACATTCATCAATATTAATCATAATGTCCCTTAAGTAGGTCATCGAGACCTTAAGCATGCTTATAAACCGAGTCAGGATTAAATCGAAACACATAAGTAATTTCATAAAAATTTGAAACTTTTCTAACATCTGAGGGACACACGGTAGTGGGGTGGCCGTGCCTCACCCACTGACAACATGATACCCCGTGCGACCTCCCCGTGGTAGTATTCTGAAAAATCAACATGGTCACCAAGCACGCCCATGTGTTAAGGCCGTGTACTAATAGATCACATCGCCATTTCTCACACGACCACCAAGCACACCGTGTCGAGGCCGTGTGCAATTTAAGCCACATTCTGCCAATTTACCCATGGTCTTAGGCACGCCCGTATGCCTCAATCGTGTGACATTATAGGCCATTTTACAAGGCCAATATGCCACCCACTTAGGGTCTTCCTACAAGCAATATATACCAAAACATAATATGCATATATGGAAACCAAAACATATCAAATGGTTCACTTCATCCATACATTCAATACCAATTCCATTCATACCAAATTACTAACTACATCCTACATCATTTCAACCATGTATCATCTATTTGCTTAACCAAAACTTAACCATTTCATATACATCAAAACATATTAAATATATGCTTCATAACACATTCAATCAAACATTTATCCTGTTCAAACATACTTTTCTTCAAATCAAAGTCATATACATACTTACCATTCATGCATACTTAATGCACATTCAACGCACCTGAATCGAATATTCATTCACTTAATTGATCATAGCTCGGATATACCATTCGTATTGCAGACTTGCCCGTTGAACCCTTAGGAACCTAGTAGGATACTCAGAAAGCTCGGAATAGTAGTACAATGCCAACGTCCCAGACAAGGTCTTACATGTACTCAGATATCGATGCCTCTGTCCCAGACAGGGTCTTATACGAATTAATAAGATGCTAATGTCCCAGACATGGTCTTACTCGTAAAGCTCTTATCGATGCCTACGTCCCAGACGAGGTCTTTTACATATAATTCATATCGATGCCTACGTCCCAGATGAGGTCTTACATGAAATTTCAAATCAACGCCAACGTCTCGGACGTGGTCTTACATGATAAAATAGAACAGATACCTATGTCATGACATAGCTAATCCTATCTATTCCTAGGTTCGTACGGTACGACTTTATCACTATATCGAACTTATTTCAGAATTCACGCACTTAGCATCTCATACTCATTCATTTTCATCGATAGACATATGAATACATATATTCAATTCAATACAGATAAGTTTATTTGCATAGTGACTTACCTCAGATTCAGTTTATCGGAATGAAAATGGCTACTCAGTTACTTTTGCTTTCCCGCGATCTAAATCCGTTTTACTCGGTTCTTGATCTAAAAATATTCAGAATTAACCCTTTTATTCACTATTCCATTCAATTCAATCCTTACACATATATTTTGGGCTATTTACAATTTAACCCTCATATTTGCACACTTTATCAATTTAGTCTATTTTTCTCAAAACATCAAATTTCACAAGATCAATGCATACACAATCTTAGCTGAATACATATACATCACATATAAGCCCATATTTTTCATCAAACTTACAATTTAGTCCCTTAATTTACCATTTTCTCAATTTAGCCCTATTTAGCTAAATTCATCAAAACTTCAAGAATATAACATGTTCATCTGGCTCAAATCTTTCATTTTTCATTCCCAAACATCACAAAGTTTGCAAAATCATCAATGGTATATTTCACATATATCATCAAAACACAAAATCAAGGCATGGGTTTTGTATCTCTCAAAGCAACGATTACAAAAACGTAAAAATTATCAAGAACTGAAGTAAAAACATACCTTAATTTGAGCTCACAATAGCCGAATAACCTAACTAGATTTTCTCTTTTCTTTCTTTGAAATTTTCGGTCAAATGGAGAGAATGAAAAGATGACATTCATATTTTATTTCTTTAATCAAATATTAATAATTAAGTTACCAAAATAGCCTTTATTCATATAATTAAAACAATTATGCAATACGGGCATTTAAGACCTTATCCATCCACTATCTATAATTTGGGATAATAACAATATAAGGCCTCCACCTTAATAAAGCCACAACACATTGATACTTTCACAAATAGCAAGCAACTTTCACATTCAATGCAATTTAATCCTTTGCTCAAATTAAACATTCAAACGGACTAATTAGCTTACGAAATTTAACCACATGCTTAGTCACATATCAACGGCACAGAAAATAATATTAAAATATTATACGGACTCAAATTTGTGGGCCTAAAACCACTATTCCGACTAGGGTATAAATCGGACTGTTCAATTCTCCCCCTTAGGGATTTTTTCCCCAAAAATCTTATCGTTAAACAGAGTTGGATATTGTTGTCTCATTGAATCTTCAGGCTCCCACGTAGCATCTTCTAATCGATGTCGATTCCACAATACTTTCACTAATGAAATTTTCTTGTTTCTTAACTCTTTCACTTCATGAGCTAAGATACGGATCGATTCCTCTTCGTATGTCATATTAGATCAGATTTCAATTTCAGATGGGGCAATCACATGTGACGGATCAGACCAAAATTTACGGAGCATCGAAACGTGAAATACATTGTGAATCTTTTCTAGTTCAGAGGGTAACTTCAATCTATATGCAACAGGGCCAACACATTCAATGATCTCATACGGTCCGATGAATCTCGGACTTAACTTGCCTTTACATCCGAATCGGAGTACTTTCTTCCACGGAGACACTTTCAGAAATACTTTGTCGCTGATCTCAAATTCTATATCTTTTCATTTTAAGTCTACATAGGACTTCTGACGATCAGATGTGCTTTCAAACAATCTCGAATCAGTTTCACTTTCTATTTGGTATCTTTTATCAAATCAACCTCATGTAACTTATTCTCACTGAGTTCAGTCCAATACAGAGGTTTACGACATTTACGTCTGTACAAAGCTTCATATGGTGCCATTTTAATGCTCATCTGAAAACTATTGTTATACGCAAATTCAATCAACGGCAGGTACTATTCCCACGAACCATTAAGCTTAAGTACACAGCATCTTAACATATCCTCGAGAATCTGAATAATTCACTCGGATTGACCATCCGTTTGCGGATGAAAAGCTATACTGAAATGCAATTTCGTAAGCAAAGCATCTTGCAATTTCTTCTAGAATTGCGATGTGAATCTCGGATCCCTATCTGACACAATAGATAGTGGCACCCCGTGCAATCTCACAATCTCGGAAATATAAAGCTCGGCTAATCTTTCAAGCAAGTAGTCAGATCTTATCAAAATAAAAGGGGCTGATTTAGTTAATCGGTCAACTACAACCCATATTGCGTCTTTCTTTCTCAAAGTCAGAAGCAAACTAGAAAAAAAAGTCCATTATTACTCTATCCCATTTCCACTTAGGAATCAGAATCGGCTGCAGCAATCCCGATGGAACTTGATGTTCAACTTTCACTTGCTGACAAACTAAGCATTTTGAAACAAATTCAGAAATGTCCCATTTCATGCCAGACCACCAATAGTGTTGTTTCAAATCATGATACATCTTTGTACTTCCCGGATGGACAGATAGGCGACTGTTATGTGCTTCACCCAAAATCAATTGAATCAACTCCAATTTCTTGGAACACGATTCGATCTCGAAATCTCAAACAATCATCAACAACTCAAAATTGATTCGAATTCAATTCACCGAGCTCGTTTCAACAACAATTCATTATCAACCTTACGAGCATCACATATTTCTTTGTACAAATAACGGTTTCGCTTTCAATTTAGCTATCACAGAACTATCATCAGACAAATCTAACTAAGCATTCAAAGCACGTAGTGCAAACAATGACTTTCTACTTAATGCATTAGTAACCACGTTTGCTTTACCCGGATGATAATCTATCACAAGCTCGTAATCTTTTAACAGTTCTAACCATCTTCTTTGATGCAGGTTCAAATCTTTCTGGGTCATTAGATATTTCAGACTTTTATGATCTGAAAACACATGACATTTCTCACCGTACAAATAATGACACCAAATTTTAAGTGCAAACACAATCACAACGAGCTCAAGGTCGTGTGTCGGATAGTTCTTTTCATGAGGCTTTAATTGTCTTGAAGCATAAGCTACCACTTTTCCCTCTTGCATCAAAACACATCCCAGACCGTTTAACGAAGCATCACTGTAAACAATAAATTCTTTACCCGATTCTCGCTGTACTAACACTGGAGCTTTTGTTAACAGAGTTTTTAATTGGTTAAAACTTTTCTGACATTTATCCGACCAGTCAAATCTTACGCCTTTCTGAAGTAATCTAGTCAACGGAGTAGCTATAGTCGAGAAGCCTTTAACAAATCTGCGGTAATAACCAGCTAAACCCAAAAACTACGAACTTCAGACATATTCTTTGGAGGTTTCCAATTCAGAATAGTAGAAATCTTGCTCGGATCAACACGAATCGAGTGACACAATATGCCCTTAAAATCGACCTCATTCAACCAAAATTCACATTTGCTAAATTTTGTGTACAATTGCTTTTCTCTCAAAGTTTGCAACACAATTTTCAAGTGTTCTGCATGCTCATTCTCATCACGTGAGTAAATCAAAATGTCGTCAATGAATACAACAACAAATCAATCCAGATACGGTCTGAAAATTCTGTTCATCAAGTTCATAAAGACAGCAAGAGCATTGGTTAGTCCGAATGGCATAACTAAAAACTCATAATTGCCGTACCTCATTCTAAAAGCAGTTTTCAGAACGTCTGAATCTTTAACTCTCAATTGGTAGTATCTCGATCTCAAATCAATCTTGAAAAACACAATAGCTCCTTTTAACTGATCAAACAAATCATCAATTTTGGGCAATGGATATTTGTTCTTTATAGTCACCTTATTCAGCTGACGGTAATCGATACACATTCTTATCGTGCCATCTTTCTTTTTCACAAACAGAACAAGAGCACCCCAAGGTGAAAAACTCAGTCTAGCAAACCCTCTATCAGTTAGTTCTTGTAGCTGTGACTTTAACTCTTTCAACTCTGTTGGTGCCATTCTATACAGAGCTATCGAAATAGGTGTCTTACCAGGCAACAATTCAATACCAAATTCAACTTCACAAATCAGAGGTAAACTCGGTAACTCTTTAGGGAACACATCAAAAAATCACAAACAATGGGTACTGATTCAACTTTCTTCTCGGATGCTTTTAAATCGATCACATAAGCAAAATATGATCCATACCCCTTTTTCACATAACTCTGAGCTTTCAAAACGGATATCACAGTAGGCAATCCATTTAAATCACTAGACTCAATCCGTACTGTCTCATCATTCGGACATCGTAAATCTATAGTCTTTCTTTTACAGTTCACAACAGCATCATGCATAAACAACCAATCCATTCCCAGAATAATATCGAATTCATCAAATGGCAAAAGCATCAGACCAGTAGAGAAACAAATATCTCAAAACATTAATGGACTGTTCTTGCATACTTTGTCAACAAGGACACTTTTACCTAAGGGGTTCGATACTTTTATAGTAAACTCAGTAGATTCTATAGGCAAAGTCTTGCTGAATACTAAATTCATGCATATATATGAATGCGTAGAACCAGGGTCTATCAAAGCAATCACAGTAGTATCGTAAAGAGTAAAAGTACCCGTTATAACATCAGGTGATGAAGCTTCTTCACAAGCTCGGATAGCATATGCTCTGGCAAGCGCTCTAGCTTCAGATCTTACCATAGTGTCTCTCGTGCACCTCTGACTACCACTAACATTTCTTGTATTCTTTCAAGGTCTACCTCTCGCAGGTGCATTATCAGATCTCGAATTCTAACAGTCTCTGGTTCGACAGGCTCAGGGTAATCATGGATAAAATGATCAAGCGATCCACATCTGAAGTAAGCTCTGTCATTTAATTTACCACTTCTCGGATGTCTTTTTCCACAATTTTTACATCCAGGTCTCTCAGATCGAACATTACCAATGCTAGCCACTGAAGTTACTAGGTTTTTGGAACTTATTTGCGATCTAGCTCTATTTCTGTTCAAATGTCTCGTATTTTCTCAGAAATGAATTTGATCATCTCTGTATCTCTTTGAAGCAGACTGAAATGATTTATTCTAAAATCTCTTTCTTATATCTCGAGCTTCAGACTCAACTTTTCTTTTATCCTTCCCGAGTGCTTCAACTTTGCAAGCTCGGTCAAAGAGTGTAATGAACTCATTTATTTCTAGGATCCCAACCAGCAAACAAATAACTTCATTAAGACCGTCTTGAATCTTTTGCACATTATAGCTTGAAAGATATACACTATCGGGCATATTGACTTAGTCGCACGAACTCTCGTCCATATTCTATAATAGTCATACGGCCTTACTTTAGTTCTAGAAATTCATTTCATTTCTGATTGATGAATCTCTTACTAATATATTTCTTCTAGAACTCAATCTGAAAGAAATCCCATGTAACCCGTTCTCTCGAAACAATAGAAATTAAAGTTTTCCACCATTGATAAGCCGCATCTCGAAGTAAGGATACAACACACTTTATACATTCATTCAGAGTCAGAGACATTTCATCGAAAACTTCGAATAGTATTTTCAATCGAACTCGGCCTTCAAAGCATCATCGGCATTAGTAGCGAATTCTTCAATTTATACTTACGAATCTTATCAACTGGAGGCTTATTTAACAAATTTAGATACACAACCGGTGGCACAACTGTAGTCTGAGGGGGATTAATCGGGGGCGGGGGTTGTGAAACAGTCGGGTTGTTTCTCATGAATTGAGTGAACCACTCACTCATCATCTGGAAGAAAGCTTGTTTAGCTTCTCCCTCATGACCGCTCGTAGCTGGTCTCAAATCAGAGGGCGTTATCCCTTGCGCGGGAGTAGGTGCATTACTTTCTACGTCATCAGCTACGGCTCTTTCGGGATCCATTGCTATACAGAAATCAAATTTTACACGTCAGGATTCATCACACTATCACAGTTCAAATATATGGCATGTATAGCTAGACTCTAACACGCTACGTTAGTCCGAGAATCGACTAAACCGTAGCTCTGATACAAATAAAATGTTACACCCTTATCCCGTGTTCGATCACCGAATTAGGGTTAAAGGCATTACCAAACAGATCGAAAACATTTACAGAATTAATCGTTCAACCATTCATCAATATCAATCATAATGTCCCTTAAGTAAGTCATCAAGACCTTAAGCATGCTTATAAACAGAGTCAGGACTAAATCGAAACACATAAGTAATGTCATAAAAATTTGAAACTTTTCCAACATACAGGGGACACACGGCCGTGGGGGTAGGCCGTGCCTCACCCACGGCTACATGACACCCTCGTACGACCTCCCCGTGGTAGTATTCTGTCAAAATCAACACGGTCACCAAGCACGCCCATGTACTAAGGCCGTATACTAATAGATCACATACTACCATTTCTCACACAGCCTCCAAGCAGACCCGTGTCGAGGCCGTGTGCAATTTAAGCCATATTCTGCCAATTTTTCCACGGTCTTAGGCACGTCCGTATGCCTCAACCGTGTGACATTATAAGCCATTTTACAAGGCCAATATGCCACCCACTTAGGGTCTTCCTACAAGCAATATATACCAAAACATAATATGCATATATGGCAACCAAAACATATCAAATGGTTCACTTCATCCATACATTCAATACCAATTCCATTCATACCAAATTACAAACTAAATCCTATATCATTTCAACCATGTATCATCCATTTGATTAACCAAAACTTAACCATTTCATATGCATCAAACATATTAAATATATGCTTCATAACTCATTCATTCAAACATTTATCCTGTTCAAACATACTTTTCTTCAAATCAAAGTCATATGCATACTTACCATTCATGCATACTTAATGCACATTCAACGCACCTAAATCGAATATTCATTCACTTAATTGATCATAGCTCGGATATACCATTCGTATTGCAGACTTGCCCGTTGAAGCCTTAGGAACCTAGTAGGATACTCAGAAAGCTCGGAATAGTAGTACAATGTCAACGTCCCAGATGATGTCTTACATGTACCCAGATATCGATGCCTCTGTCCCAGACAGGGTCTTATACGAATTAACAAGATGCCGATGTCTCAGATATGGTCTTACTCGTAAAGCTCCTATCGATGCCTACATCCCAGATGAGGTCTTACACGAAATTTCAAATCAACGCCAACGTCTCGGACGTGGTCTTACATGATAAAACAGAACAGATACCTATGTCATGACATAGCTAATCCTATCTATTCCTAGGTTTGTACGGTACGACTTTATCACTATATCGAACTTATTTTAGAATTCACGCACTTAGCATCTCATACTCATTCATTTTCATCGATAGACATATGAATACATATATTCAATTCAATACAGATAAGTTTATTTGCATAGTGACTTACCTCGGATTCGGTTTATAGGAATGAAAACGGCTACTCGGTTATTTTCGCTTTCTCACGATCTAAATTCATTTTCCTTGGTTCTTGATCTAAACATATTCAGAATTAACCCTTTTATTCACTATTCCATTCAATTCAATCCATACACATATATTTTGGGCTATTTATAATTTAACCCTCATATTTGCACACTTTATCAATTTAGTCCATTTTTCTCAAAACATCAAATTTCACAAGATCAATGCATACACAAGCTTAGCCGAATACATATACATCACATATAAGCTCACATTTTTCATCAAACTTGTAATTTAGTCCCTCAATTTACCATTTTCTCAATTTAGCCCTATTTAGCTAAATTCATCAAAACTTCAAGAACATAACATGTTCATCTAGCTCAAATCTTTCATTTTTCATTCTCAAACATCACAAAGTTTGCAAAATCATCAATGGTATATTTCACATATATCATCAAAACACAAAATCAAGGCATGGGTTTTGTAGCTCTCAAAGCAACGATTACAAAAACGTAGAAATTATCAAGAAACGAAGTAAAAACATACCTTAATTTGAGCTTACAATAGCCAAATAACCTAACTAGATTTTCTCTTTTCTTTCTTTGAAATTTTCGGTCAAATGGAGAGAATGAAAAGATGAGACTCATATTTTATTTCTTTAATCAAATATTAATAATTAAGTTACCAAAATATCCTTTATTCATATAATTAAAACAATTAAGCAATATAGGCATTTAAGACCTTATCCATCCACTATCTATAATTTGGGATAATAACAATATAATGCCTCCACCTTAATAAAGCCACAACACAATGATACTTTCACAAATAGCAAGCAACTTCCACATTCAATGCAATTTAATCCTTTGCTCAAATTAAACATTCAAACGGACAAATTAGCTTACAAAATTTAACCACATGCTTAGTCACATATCAACGGCACAGAAAATAATATTAAAATATTATACAGACTCAAATTTGTGGTCCCGAAACCACTGTTCGACTAGGGTATAAATCAGACTGTTACAGAGTGCTTGTGTTTGACAGTGTAAAGATATATATAATTGTAACACCCCTTACCCGTGTCCAACTTTGGAACAGGGTTTGAGGCATTACCGTACTTCAACATTCACAAATCTTAAACATTCACAATCATACAAATCAGGTTACCAAATTTCGACCAAAATTAAAACTTCTCAAACATATGCATTTGACCTTGTCACCTATTTAATCACTTATACCACATAACAAGACATTAACACATACCATGGACAAATAGGCTTACAAACCAAAATTATTATAAGCCATATCTCATGGCTATAATCAACAAATCAATATAAGCCAATACATTTGGCTAATCACAACAACGTCCATCATAAAAAAAACTAAGTCCCTATACATACCACTCACTTGAAAACATTTAACATACACATGCCAATACTCCAAGGATGATGGCCCGGTAGGGTGATATTGCCTTCGACGATCTCCAACCCTAAGCTGACCTAAAGAAACTAAAAGAAATGGAAAGGAGGGAGTAAGCTTTACACCTAGTAAGCTCGCATGAAACTAATAAGAAATGTGATAACATGCTATTTTCATATTCTTCCTGTTTATTCAAATTCCAGTTAAGTTGTTTTCTTAAGTTACAGTCATTAAATTATTTATATCTGGAGCTACGAAACTCCAAATTAAGATCCGTTAATTTTCCATGAAACTAAACTCTCATATTTTCTTACCATTAAATTTCCAGAATTTTTGGTTTAGCCAATCAATACAGTTTATTAAATAAAGATTCCCCTATTTTACTATTTGACTATTCTGACCTCTATTCACTACGAATCAATTTTCTCCTCGTACAGAGTTCATATGACCTTCTTATTTAGTTCATTTGAAAATAGACTCATTCATAATTTTAGGCATAAAAATTATATCCCACAATTATTTTTTACAATTTTTAATGATTTTTCCAAGGCAGAATAGGGGATCACGTAATCATTCTGAACTAGTCTCATATAAATTCAAATATCTACGAATCATTTGTTTGCTATGTTTCTTTTATATGAAAATAAGCTCAATAAGCTTTAAATAAATATCTAATACAACTTATAATTCAATTTCTAATATTTTTGGTGATTTTTCAAATTCACGTCACTGCTACTGTCCAAAGCAGTTCTATTGTAAATTTTTGCTCTCTCTCACTTTAGTTGTGGTCATCACTTGCTTATACCAATCTTTCCAATTTTCGATCACATATCGAGCATATTGTTCATACATACATTTGCAACATTTCTTAATTGGTCACATTCACACTTGCTTTTATTCATAACATGATCGTATTCGATTACACTTAGTCGTTAAACTATCACATGTATTTTCACTTAGTCAATTTCCCGTTGAACTCATCAAAATAATAACAGATACACGGTGGCCTGCACATAGTACCACCTTTGTGGCCAAAGTTATCTGGTGCACATCGTAGCCTACACTTAGTACTACACATGTGACCAAAACCATTACTTACACATAGTGGCCTGCACTTAGTACCACACATGTGATCGAAACTACCAGGTACACATAGTAGCCTGCACTTAGTACTACACATGCGACCTATCCGTCTGGTACACATAGTAGCCTGCACTTAGTACTACACACGTGACCTAAAACCATATCGTAGCTCTCTTGTACACATAGTGGCCTACACTTAGTACCACAAATGTGACCTAGCTACCTCATTCGCATCTTTTCTATTCGAAGGTTCAACAGGAATTCTCACTTTTCAACATTTTACCAATTCATAAATTTTCATGCCATCATTTTATATAATTATCATACATTCATAAAACATGCATTTAGGCATATTATGGGTTTACTTTAGTTTATTCAAACTTACTTGTTGAAATCTCGTTAGGTACAACCGTGTTGCAACTCATACAACCCATGTATTATTAATTTAACATTCAATTCATGTAACTTTAATTTGCCATTCAATTTCACATAACACAACAAACATCACATTTTCCATACCATACATACCATCCATCGACTTCTCCTAAACATATTAAATCATACAATTTATGCCATATCAATAGAAAATTACAATTCAAGCATGGTGTTGCATTATTATTAACACACGAACTTACCTCGAATGCCAAAACGGTCATTTTACTAACTTCCCGATTTTTTAATTTTCCTCCAGTTCTAGGTCCAAATCTCATTTTTCAAGGTCTAATACATGACATTTCACTTATTTAATTAATGTACTACTCAAAACAGTCCCTAGCTCAAACTTTGGAAAAATTATAATTTTGCCCCTAAACTTTTGCATAATTATAATTTTGCCCCTAGGATCAAAAATTAAACTTCATCCCTTATTCTTATGTTTTATAACATGCTGAACATATTTCCTTCTATAGCAACATCAAATTCTCACTCTAACATGTACTTATGAACATTAGGTATTTTTACCGATTATGTCATTTTACTCGTTTTCACGTAAAATCGCTTAGCAAAAGTCGTTTAACATAATTTTTGCATTTATATTCTATCATAAAACATCAAAATAAACACATTTCACCTATGGGTATTTTTCCAAATATGAACCCTAGGTTAAATCATTGCTAGAATAAGTTAAACCAAGTTACCGGGATTCCAAAAACGTAAAGAACATTAAAAACGGGGCTTGGAATCACTTACTATGGAGCTTGGAAGCTTGAAACAAACCCTAGCTATGGAGAACCCTTGTAATTTCGTCCTAATGAAGAAGATGGACATATTTGGCATTTAAATTTTGTTTTTAATTCACTAAATTACCAAAATACCCCTTAAAAAAATCTTTTGAAACATACCCATCCATGTCCATTTTTGTCCACCAACTTAACCAATGGTCTAATTATCATTTAAGGACCTCCAATTTAAAATTTCATAACAATTGGACACCTCTAACATGTAGAACTCAACTTTTGCACTTTTTACAATTTAGTCATTTTGACTAAATTAAGTGTCCAAACGTCGAAATTTTTGAACGAAATTTTCACAAAATCTTTTCGTGAAATCATAGACCTTAAAAATATAATAAAAATAAAATTTTCCTCTCGGATTTATGATCTCGAAACCACTGTTTCGACTAGGCCCTAATTTGGGATGTTACATTTCTCCCCTCTTTAAGGATTTTCGTCCTTGAAAATCTTACCAGAAGAGTGATTTAGTTCTTTCTCATAATATTTACTATCTCATAATTAGTGCTAAAGAACTTTTATTTTAGCCTGCATTAAAATGCAGGGTCTTATTTAGCTTTCCCATATATGTATATTGAATAGAGCATCAATTAGGAGAAACAAATTTATATCATCATGCGTATTTTCATAAAGTCCCATTAGATGGAATGTAATGGAATGCCAAAGAGACATAGAGAAATACAGATTATGTACCAGTCGGCTACCAATACTTTTATCTATACATCGTGATTAGAAAGCACTCCCATAAAATAAGGATTTTATTAGTGGGGCAGTAACCAAAAAAATATTTCCAAGAACAGTTAAACATACAGAATACCTTGGAAAAGACTGCCATAATCTGGTATCTTACCTTTCAACATTATTCCTTCAATTATTTCTGCCATCGTAAATCTTACAATATGCTTTTCATTAAAGAAGTTTAGTTCTGAATAAATTTCCAGTTAATACATTTCCTTTCAGTATCTTATCTAAATAAGTCGATTTATCAAAGTTAATTTTTTTCACTAATTATGATATTGTATAAATCAAATAATTCTTGAGTCAATCTAATATTTCTCTAACTCTATCCTTAACTTGTCATCCATCCTTAGTCTCTGATTATATCTATAGTTATTCTATAACTGAACTCTTTGATTCCACACTTAGGAACTTAATCAACATGATTCTCATGAATTTCCGTTATAAACACCTCATCGGTAAGGGGGTGAGGTCGTACAGCCTCTAACTCGATTCTCACACATATATATACATATGACACATCTTTCATTATCAACATATGTCATTATAACTATACTATCCACTTCGAACAATTATCATTCATATTTGCCTTACATAAAAATTTCCAATTATCTCTTTCAAACAAGTGCACTCATTCATACATTCTACGAAATTTGAATAACTTACTTATCACATTCACTAATCAATAAGTCAAGCATGCTACAGTATTTGAAGGTCAGAAAAATATGAATAAGCATATTACTGTATAAACTTTCATTTCACACATTATCACATATACACATTACGATTTCTTGTTCATACTTTTCTGGGTTTAACTCATCATAGCTACACTTTATTCAAATACTTCAGTATCACTATCAAATGGTCGAATATAGCTCAGTTGGAGAGTACTTCTCTTTTAATAAGATTGTCCTCAATCACGTCGGAAGGAATCACACTATCACATATTGGTGGCATGTATAGCTAGACTTTCACACTTGCTATGTTAGTTTGAGAACCGACTAAACCATAGCTCGATACCACTAAATGTAACACCCCTCACCCTGTCTAACTCTGGAACAGGGTTCGAGGCTTTACCATACTTCAACATTCACAAATCTTAAACATTCACAATCATACAAATCAGGTTACCAAATTTCACCCAAAATTAAAACTTCTCAAACACATGCATTTGACATTGTCATCTATTTAATCACTTATACCACATAACAAGACATTAACACATACGATGGACAAATAAGCTTACAAACCAAAATCATTATAAGCCACATCTCATGGCTATAATCAACAAATCAATATAAGCCAATACATTTGGCTAATCACAAAAACATCCATCATAAAAAAAACTAAGTCCATATACATGTCACTTACTTGAAAACATTTAACATACACATGCCAATACTCCAAGGATAATGGCCCGATAGTGTGATACCGCCTCTGACGATCTCCAACCCTGAGCTGACCTGACAAAACTAAAAGAAATGGAAAGGAGGGAGTAAGCTTTACACTTAGTAAGCTCGCATGAAACTAATAAGCAATGTGATAACATGCTATTTTCATATTCTTCCTGTTTATTCAAATTCTAGTTAAGTTATTTTCTTGAGTTACATTCATTAAATTATTTATATCTGGAGCTACGGAACTCCAAATTAAGATCTGTTAATTTTTTTATGAAACTAGACTCTCATATCGTCTTACCATAAAATTTCTAGAATTTTTGGTTTAGCTAATCAATACAGTTTATTTAATAAAGATTCCCCTATTTTACTATTTGACTATTCTAACCTCTCTTCACTACGAATCAATTTTCTCCTCGTACAGAGTTCATATGACCTTCTTATTTAGTTCATTTGAGAATATACTAATTCAGGATTTTAGGCATATAAACTATATCCCACAAATATTTTTTTACAATTTTTAATGATTTTTATAATGCGAGCAGGGGATCACAAAATCATTCTGAACCAGTCTTATAGAAATTCAAATATCTAAAAATATACAAATCATTTGTTTGCTATGTTTCTTTTATATAAAAAAAAGACTCAATAAGCTTTAAATAAATATCTAATCCAACTTATAATTAAATTTCTACTATTTTTGGTGATTTTTCAAATTCACATCACTGCTACTATCCAAAGCAGTTCTATTGTAAATTTTTACTCTCTCTCACTTTAGTTGTGTTCATCACTTGCTTATACCAATCTTTCCAATTTCTGATCACATATCGAGCATATTGTTCATACGTACATTTGCAACATTTCTCAATTGGTCACATTCACACTTGCACTTATTCATAACATGATCGTATTGTATTACACTTAGTCATTAAACGATCACATGTATTTTCACTGTAACATCCTAAATTAGGGGTTGTTTGTAATTTAATTATTTTCCCATGTGTGTGCTTGAAGAAATGAATATTATGATTGCTAAGCATGTTTAGGGTTTAGAAATAACCCGAGCTAGGCCTGACTTGGGACTAAAAAATTCTTTTTAAGTGTTTAAAGAAGGAGCTAGGTGAGATAGGGGTTAAATAAAATTTAGGAGAAGCATGACACAAAGAATTAAGGCGAGTGGCTTGCATCGCCACTTAAGAGTTTGGAGGTGGCGATGGGTAGGTCTTGGTTCGAATCTTGGGAGTTACAAAGGGAAGTGTTTTTCTTTTGGGCTTTTTGGCGTTAAAGGAAAGGGGCCAAGTTAGAAGGCTTTAAAAGATTTTTGTGGGTGAGTTTAGGCATGAAAGTCAAGGTAGTAGAGTGGTATGGGCGTTGGAAGGGGCTGCTGACGGTGAGGTCGAGGTTGAACCAACGAAGGCTGATTAGGCATTTTATTTTTTTGCAATGGCGTGCATGGAAAGGAGTGGATGGTGCATGTAGGACTCTTATGATAAGGATAAACCTTGTTCCTCCTTTACATTTTAATTTGGAAGGGTAGTTGTTAGTAGTTTATTTGCTTTTAAATTGTATGAAGAGCGGCTAGGAGATAAAGATTGAAGATAAATGTGATTTTCTTGGGTGATAATTAAAGGGTGGAAATTATCACCAAAAGGAAAGGTGATGGCCGGATCAGGGACACCTTAGGGGCCATTCACTTTCGATATTATCACCTAAAGAGAGGGGCCAAAATTCATAAAAAAATTTTTTCTTTCTCTCCAAGCCGCTTTCTTTGGCGAAATCTCCCTAGGCACATTGCCAAATTCTTCAAATCTCTTTTCTCCTCTTGCTTCTTCTTAGCCGAACCTACCCTTCTTCTTGTCAAAATTCGATCCTTCCATCTTGTGTTGGTAGAATCTCTAAAGGGGCATCAACTTTTCACTTGTTGTTCTCAAGCGGCATAGTGGTAAGTATTCTTCCATAAGGTATCGGTTTGTTTCTTCTCTTTTGGGATGGCGAATGATCATAGGATCGCAAGATCGTATTTCTTTGTTGTAGCTAATAGCAAGGTGCATTGCGAGAGCCTATCGGAGTTGATTCTTCAAGGTGAGGCACCTACACTATTCGGCCATAGGCCACTTTCCATAGATTTACTTATAGCTGATTCTAACAAGTGTTTTGGTAGGGATCTCGACAAGTCAAGTGATAATTCTAGGATTTCGAATTATTTTGGTAAGTGATGGTAAGGCTTATACATCATTCGGCCAAGGGCCATTTGTTAAAAAGTTTATGTTTAAATGCCAAAACTAATATGTGCCATGGATTTAGGGGCTAATTAAGGCTTCGGGATTTGGTTGGAAACCAAATCGGCACCCAAGGTGAGTGTTATTTCAAGTACAACATATCCTTGGGGTTTTGGTTTGGCGAATAGGCTAAGTCCTAACCCTGTTGTTGGTGATTATAGGGTCAAGAATCTAGCGTCGTAGATCGGATCTTCAGGATCTAGGAATTTCGGTGGTAACAAGTGTATAAAAACTCACTACACACTTTATTAGTTAAACATGATTATATTGTTGCCTTTTTATCATTTTGGTAGTGGTTTGCTTGTGGGCATAAGCATGGTTTCCGGGTAAGTCCCCTACTACTTGCCTATGATATATGATTGAGTTTGCCATCACATGCTGTTAAATGCTATGCAATACATAAATGCATGATATATGATAATTGTTATGTAAGCATGATGATGGTGGGATTGATGAGAGGAGGGGGATGATTTATGGATTGTCACGGTGGTTTTGACCACAAGATGGGTTGGCCCCATCATTTATTGTGACTTGGTCACAGTGGTTTTGACCACCTTGTTGTTAAATTGTGACTAAGTCCCGGTGGTTTGGTACCACGATGGTTTTGACCACTTTATGATATTTGTGACCTATGGTCATCAATGGTTTTAGCCACCACGATGGGTTGGCCCCATCATTTGATTTGTGACTCTAGTCACGATGGTTTTGACCACCGGTGGTTTTGACCACAGGGGTAGTTAAAGAGTACGGATGGTTAGTTGGGTTACATGTTGCATGTCTATTAATAAATTGTGTATGAGTTGTATTTTTTGGTGTGGGATTTACACTGCGAGTCTTGGTGACTCACCCTTCCCAAATTATTTTGAGATGAGTAGATCAGCGGAGATGGAGTAGGAGAGGACTCGAGGTGACCATGCTTATCGTTGGATTTGAATTTACTTTGTTATAGTTAATATTATTTATTTTCTAAGTCTTTTATTTTGAAATGTAATAAGGCCGCTAATTATTATTTGGATGTTTATTTTCTTGATTTATTTTACTTATGTTATATTACAAATGATATTTATAAATGTTAAGTGAGCAGGTTAAAAGTAACTTTTTCAAACTTAATAACTTCTACGGGTTTTCAAAGATGTTACCATCGGGTGACAACATACACCAAGTCATTATAACCTTGACAAATTTTAAAATTTTACATGATCAAATGTTTTCAAAAGGTTAATCAACCCAACCATATTTATAAAATAATCCCAAGCGAGTTTTATCAAACCCGTTTTAATACCTTAGCCACATTTTAACAAGTTTTCACGGACACTCAAAATGATTCAAATTATTTTACTCGTGACATACCGGATCAAATTAGGGACTCATGGTAGGGTTTGGGGTGTTACATTTTAGTATTAGAGCCAGATTTAAAACTTCTATTTGTGGGGCCCATGGCCCAAAATGTTTTGTTTATGTTAGTAGGCCTTATTAGAATGTTTTGGGAAGCTGTTTTTGGCTTGAACGACATGGCACCGAGTCTCGGCACCAATCAGCGCCTGTAAGTACTTCTATCTATTTTGTGAATACTTGATAGGGAGAAGGGTAAATTGGGAGCGTAGACTATTAGAATAGAAATTGTTGAACCCTAGGGTTAGCATACCCCAACAAACCATGCATAAGATTTAATAATTCCTAAACAACCACGTGAGTTGTCCTTGAGCAAGGGATGTGGCAATCGTTATATGCATGTCTAGGATTGGATTCGGTGGGAGCACAGTATTTAGCGATCTAGTGACTCACCTCCTACTCACTTGAATCCTACACAGTGCGTAGTGACGGTTCATCCTATTGAGACGACACACTCACAAAGCTAAACTCGATAACTAAAATTTGAAAGGGACTAGCCGTTTTGTTTTTGAAGTAATTAAAATCTTGTTTAAAAAAAAAGACCAAAATACCCCTGGTTTGAAAATTACCAAAATACCCTCCGTATGAAAAATTTCCAAATAGAAAATTTTCAAAATATCCTTCTTTTGTGAAATCAAATAGGACCAAATTTTGGAAATCTTTTTATGGAAAAATTACTGAAATACCCCCAGTGGTAAAATTACAAAATTGCCCCTAACCAACAAAATTACCAGAATAACCCTGATTTTTAAAATTTTGTAACACCACTGTTTTGGAAAATGCAATTCTCAAAAAGAACCATCAAAGTTTTACAACTTTTGAAATATCCATGATTTGTTAAATTTTACAAATTCACCCTGATTTGTGAAAAATTACCGAAATACCCCTGAGGTCCAAAATTACCGAAATACCCCCAGATTTCAAAATTTTTTTCAAAATACCCCGAGAATTTAAGAATTTCAAAATACTTTTGACAAAATCATCGAGAACTTTTATTTTTGAAAAATTACAAAGATACCCTTGTAGGATAAATTACAAAAATACCCCTGGGTAGTGGAAAAACAATCACAATGAAAACTACAACGTCTCTTTGAATGAATGAATAGAAAGGCGTGTGCTTGTATGAATCTGAAAGAACCACTCCTAAAACTCCTATCATAAAATTCTTCGCGGATAATCCGATTGAAACAAGTACTAATACATAAAATTCTTAAGCAGATAAGCGCAATCGTTAGAAATGAGTACAAGAGGTGGTGGACGTCCGCCCGTGGGCCGTGGTAGAGGTAGGATGACCTTGTCTGAACCGGCCGAGGGTCGGTCATGGGTGCAGAAATGAGATCTGGATCTGCCGTGAAAAGCGAGTTCCAAGATCGGACTAGTGGTAACGATGTAGTATCTAGCGGTGCTTCGAGTGTTGGAGCGAGTTCTTTGAGGCGTAGCGGTGCAAAGCCCGTAAATCGTGGTTGAACGACTCGGGCTATGAGCGAGAGGTGTTTAGAGGAGTTTAGGAGTGGCACCAGTCTGTGAGAATATTGGTTAGAATCTACTGAAAGGATTATGGGTGACTTGGATTTCACTGCTGAGGAGAAGTTGAAGGGTATCATCTCTCTGTTTTGGGATGAGTCATACCAGTGGTGGCTCACTGTAAGAGATGGAGCGATGGAAGAGAATCTCACGTGGGAATTCTTTAAGGCCGCCTATCAAAAGAAATACGTCGGAACTAGCTACGTGGATGCGCAGCGAAAGGCTTTCTTGAACCTGGTTCAAGGTAATAAGATAATGGCGGAGTATGAGGTCGAATTCCTCCGGTTGAGTAGGTATGCTCATGGTATTATGGGTACCGAGCATGAACGCTGTGTTAGGTTCGAAGATGGGCTGAGAGATGAGCTAAGGATGATGATAGCTCCACAACAGGAATGTGAGTTCACTGTCCTAGTGGAGAAGTCTAAGGTTGCTGAAGGGGTAAGGCAGTTAGTTAGGCGGAATCAGGATAGGAATTGGAGTAAGAGGAGCTCCAGACCTTTAAAGTTTTTTGGTAATCAGCAAAAGAGGACGAGGTTTGGTGGGTCCGATCAAGCTGCTAGGCCTACTGTTGCTGCTA
This sequence comes from Gossypium rotundifolium, assembly GCA_025506655.1. Taxonomy (NCBI): domain Eukaryota; kingdom Viridiplantae; phylum Streptophyta; class Magnoliopsida; order Malvales; family Malvaceae; genus Gossypium; species Gossypium rotundifolium. The sequence continues at coordinate 134,085,280 of CP106729.1, read as the reverse complement.
ACCCTCAATGGCCGCCACAGTGTGCTCGGTATGAGAAGTCTCACACGAGGGAATGTTAGAATGGTAACCGGGGATGCTTCGAATGTGGATCCATGGAGCATCGAGTTAGAGACTGTCCAAAAAGGCGACTAGGCGAGATTAGAGGTCGGGATCGTGCACCAAATAGAAGGGATAACCAACTGACCTCGGAGGGGTCGTGGTGCAAGAAGAGGAGGTAATGGTCTTGGCAGAGGTCGTGGGGCACCGAGGGGAGGAATACGGTGATGCGAGGCTAAAGCAACCTGGTCTAGTCTATCTGGTGAGGCGTCAAGAGGAGGCAACGACTTTGGGCGTTATAACCGGTATGTTCTTGATCTTTGGTGTACCTATAATACTTTGATTGACATTGGCTCAACCCACTCATACATTGCTAGTAGCGTAATGAAAACTCGCATTTAGACTCGAGCTTACTTACAGGAAGATGACCGTATTAAGCCCCTAGGTCACTCAGTAGAAGTAAGTAAACTCTATAAGGCGTACCCTAGAACTCCAAGGGTCGTGTTCTTGGTGACTTGATGGAACTACCATTTTGGGAGTTTGACTTAATCCTCGAAATGGATTGGCTAGTAAAGTGTCGGGCTAGCACAGAGTCTTGAGTGCGCAGCTAAGCGCATGGTATTAAAGACAGTGGAAGGTGATGAGGTGGTGATGATAGGTAAAAGGAGAGATTACCTATCTAATTTGGTTTCGGCATTAAAGGAAAAAAGGATGGTTAGGAAGGGGTGTGAAGCTTATGTGGTGCATGTCTATGCTTTGGAAGCTAAGGATGTTGCTGTGAGAGATGTCCGGACCGTAAGAGACTATGTTGATGTGTTTCGGAGGAACTTAGGGTCTACCTCTGGACCACGAGGTTGAATTTGGTATAGACTTGCTACCCGAAACCGCGCCCATATCTATAGTTACATGTCGGATGGCGCAGAAAGAATTGGTAGAGTTGAAGGCATGATTCGTGAATTGTTGGATAGAGGTTCATCAGGCCAAGTGTATCACCTTGGGGAGCTCCAAAGGTCTTTGTTTGTCAAGAAGAAGGATGGGACAATGAGGATGTGTATAGACTATCGGTGGTGAACAAGTTGACAATAAAGAACCGGTATCCTTTGCCCAGAATTGACGATCTGTTCGATCACATCGGTGTTCTCTAAGATTGACCTTAGGTCAGGGTACCATCACCTTAAGGTGAAGGAGGCTGATGTCCATAAGACGGTATTCCGTACTCGATATGGGCACTACGAGTTTTTGGTAATGCGTTTTGGTTTGACGAATGCATCGGCAGCGTTTATGGACATGATGAACTGGGTTTACCAACCCTATCTGGATCGGTTCGTCGTGGTCTTCATAGACGACATTTTGGTGTACTCGAAGTCAGAAGAGGAGCATGACGCACATCTTCGTGTGGTTCTGCAAGTTCTAAGGGAGAAACAGTTGTACGCCAAATTCAGCAAGTGTGAGTTCTAGCTCAAGGAGGTAAATTTTCTAGGGCATGTTGTTTCAGCCGAGGGCACTAGGGTGGATCCCCGTAAGATCGAGGCGGTGTTAGAGTGGAATCACCCAAGTCAGTTATGGAAAGTCAGAGTTTTCTGGGGTTGGCAGGATATTATAGGAGATTCGTGGAAAATTTCTCCTTAATCGTAGCACCGTTGACTAAGCTGCTGAGAAAAGGAGTTCCGTTTGTGTGGGCTAAGAAGCAGCAAGAGAGTTTCAATAAGCTGAAGAGGATTTTGACAGAAGCATCAGTCTTGATTCAGCCAGAGGCAAGGAAGGAGTTCACTGTATATTGCGATGCATCGCATACTGGTTTAGGGTGTGTGTTGATGCAAGAAGGGAAGGTGGTCACTTATGCGTCACAGAAATTGAGGCCTCACAAAGCTAACTACCCGACACATGACTTGGAATTAGCTGCTGTGGTATTTGCCTTGAAAATCTGGAGGCACTATCTGTATGGGGACAAGTCGGTAGTGTACACAGATCACAAAAGTCTAAAATACCTCCTGACTCAGAAGGATTTAAATCTGAGGCAGCGGAGGTGGATTGAGTTGTTGAAGGACTACGACTGCTCAATCGAATACCATCTGGGGAAGGCTAATGTGGTAGCTGATGCATTAAGCCGAAAGGTGGGAGCGGATTTGCGAGCAATGTTTGCTCATCTAAGTCTCTATGAGGATGGGAGCCTTTTGGCGGAATTGCAAGTGAAGCTGTCTTGGATAAATGAGGTCAAAGAAAGACAGATGACCGATGAAGCTTTGAATACTCGGAGGTTACAAGTACAGAATGGTGAGGCCGAAGATTTCAGCTTGGATAGTGATGGAGTGTTGTACTTTCAGGGGAGAGTATGCATGCCTAAGGATGATGGGTTGAGGCAGCGAATCCTTAGGGAAGCTCATAGCAGTCCGTACGCTATGCACCCAGGAAGCAGTAAGATGTATCGGGATTTAAGGGAGTAGTTTTGGTGGCTGGGTCTTAAGTGGAAAGTAACCAAGTTGGTGGGCAAGTGTCTGACATGCCAGCAAGTTAAGGCTGAGCATCAATTGCCATCGAAATACATTACTAGTAAAGATCCCCAGTGGAAGTGAGAGGAGATTACTATGGATTTTGTAAGTGGGCTTCCTTACGCCCAATGATGAAAGATCTTTGTTTGGGTGATAGTAGACCGGTTGACAAAGTCGGCCCATTTCATACCGTAAGGGTTGACTACTCACTTCAAAGGTTAGCGGTACGTACATAGCCAGAGATAGTGCGATTGCATGAGATCTGGTGTCCATTATCTCGGATCGGGATCCTCGGTTTACGTCAAGATTCGGAAGACTCTACATCGGAGTTAGGCACGAAGTTGAATTTCAAAGACGGCTTTTCACCACGATCGATGGACAATCGAGAGGTAATCAAGTGTTGGAAGACATGTTAAGGGTCGTGTTTTGGATTTTCGTGGCGATTGGGAGGAGTATCTACCTTTGGCGAGTTCGCTTATAACAACAGTTATCAAGCAAGTATTTAGATGGCACCGTATGAAGTATTTGTATGGTGAAAATGCCGTACTCCTACATGTTGGGCGGAACTAGGAGAACGTCGGATGTTGGATCGAGTTAGTAAGCGAGCGGAGGATAAAGTTAGAGTAATTCGGGCTCGTCTTAAGGAGGCATCGGATAGGCAGAAATCTTACGCTGATTTTAAGCGAATAGAGGTTGAATATGCAGTGGGTGATAAGGTCTTCTTGAAGATATCACCTTGGAAGAAGGTGCTGAGGTTTGGCCGGAAGGGTAAGCTAAGCCCTAGATTCATCGGACCATACACAGTGTTGAAACGCGTGGGATCGGTAGCTTACCAGCTTGAGTTGCCAGCAGAATTGAGCTAGATACATGACGTCTTCCATGTTTTGATACTGAGGCGCTATCGATTAGATCCCTCACACGTTGTGCCGGTTGAGGAAATTGAAGTAAACTCAGACTTGTCTTTCGAGGAGGAGCCGGTACAGATTTTGGATCGAGATGTCAAAGTTCTGCGAAGGAAGTCTGTGCCTTTGGTGAAGGTGTTATGGCGAAACCATGAGTGCGGAGGAGGCCACATGGGAACTCGAGGATGTGATGAGGCGACAATACCCCAACTCTTGATCCGAGGTAATTTCGAGGTAGAAATTCTTTTTAAGGGGTAGAAGCTGTAACAACCTAAATTAGGGGTTGTTTGTAATTTAATTATTTTCCCATGTGTGTGCTTGAAGAAATGAATATTATGATTGCTAAGCATGTTTAGGGTCTAGAAATAACCCGAGCTAGGCTGACTTGGGACTAAAAATTCTTTTAAGTGTTTAAAGAAGGGAGCTAGGTGAGATAGGGGTTAAATAAAATTTAGGGAGAAGCATGACACAAAGAATTAAGTGGCAGAGTGGCTTGCATGCGCCACTTAAGAGTTTGGAGGTGGCGATGGGCAGGTCTTGGGTTCGAATCTTGGGAGTTACAAGGGGGAAGTGTTTTTCTTTTGGGCTTTTTGGCGTTAAAGGAAAGGGGGCCAAGTTAGAAGGCTTTAAAAAATTTTTGTGGGTGAGTTTAGGCATGAAAATCAAGGTGGTAGAGTGGTATGGGGCATTAGAAGGGGGCTGCGGCAGTGAGGTCCTGGGTTCGAACCAAAGAAGCTGCAGTTGGGCATTTTATTTTTTTTGCAAACTGGCGTGCATGGAAAGGGAGTGGATGGCTGCATGTAGGACTCTTATGATAAGGATAAACCTTGTTCCTCCTTTACATTTTCGGCTGGAAGGGGTAGTTGTTAGTAGTTTATTTGCTTTTAAATTGTATGAAAAGTGGCTAGGAGATAAAGATTGAAGATAAATGTGATTTTCTTGGGTGATAATTAAAGGGTGGAAATTATCACCAAAAGGAAAGGTGATGGCCGGATTTGGGACACCTTAGGGGCTATTCACTTTTGGTATTATCACCTAAAGAGAGGGGCCGAAATTCATAAAAAAATTCTTTTCTTTCTCTCCAAACTACTGTTGGCCAAAATCTCCCTAGGCACATTGCCAAATTCTTTAAATCTCTTTTCTCCTCTTGCTTCTTCTTCGCCGAACCTACCCCTTCTTCTTGTCAAAATTCCAGCCCTTCCATCTTGTATTGGCCGAATCTCTAAAGGGGGATGTCAACTTTTCTCTTGTAGTTCTCTAAGCGGCATAGTGGTAAGTATTCTTCCTTAAGGTATCAGTTTGTTTCTTCTCTTTTGGGATGGCCGAATGATCATAGGATCACAAGATCGTATTTCTTTGTTGTAGCTAATAGCAAGGTGCTTTGACGGAGCCTATCGGGAGTTGATTCTTCAAAGATGAGGCACCTACACTATTCGGCCATAGGCCACTTTCCATAGATTTACTTATAGCCGATTCTAACAAGTGTTTTGGTAGGGATCTCGACAAGTCAAGTGATAATTCTGGAATTTTAAATTATTTTGGTAAGTGATGGTAAGGCTTATACATCATTCGGCCAAGGGCCATTTGTTAAAAAGTTTATGTTTAAATGCCGAAACTAATATGTGCCATGGATTTAGGGGCTAATTAAGGCTTCGAGATTTGGTTGGAAACCAAATCGGCACCCAAGGTGAGTGTTATTTCAAGTACAACATATCCTTCGGGGTTTTTGGTTTGCCCGAATAGGCCTAAGTCCCTAACCCTGTTGTTGGCCGATTATAGGGTCAAGAATCTAGCGTCGTAGATCGGATCTTCGGGATCTAGGAATTTCGGTGGTAACAGGTGTGTAAAAACTCACTACACACTTTATTAGTTAAACATGATTATATTGTTGCCTTTTTATCATTTTGGTAGTGGTTTGCTTGTGGGCATAAGCATGGTTTCCGGGTAAGTCCCCTACTACTTGTCTATGATATATGATTGAGTTTGCCATCACATGCTATTAAATGCTATGCTATACATAAATGCATGATATATGATAATTGTTATGTAAGCATGATGATGGTGGGATTGATGAGAGGAGGGATGATCTTATGGATCGTCACCGATGGTTTTGACCACAAGATGGGTTAGCCCCATCAGATTTATTGTTACTTGGTCACCGGTGGTTTTGACCACCTTGTTGTTAAATTGTGACTAAGTCGGTGGTTTGGTACCACCGGTGGTTTGGTACCACCGATGGTTTTGACCACATTATGATATTTGTGACCTATGGTCATCGATGGTTTTGACCACACAATGGGTTGGCCCCATCATTTGATTTGTGACTCTAGTCACGATGGTTTTGACCACCGGTGGTTTTGACCACGGGGTAGTTAAAGAATACGGATGGTTAGTTGGGTTACATGTTGCATGCCTATTAATAAATTGTGTGTGAGTTGTATTTTCCGGGTGGGGATTTACACATTGAGTCTTGGTGACTCACCCTTCCCAAATTATTTTGCGGATGAGTAGATCGCGGAGATGGAGCGGAGAGGACTCGAGGCCATGCTTATCGTTGGATTTGAATTTACTTTGTTATAGTTAATATTATTTATTTTCTAAGTCTTTTTATTTTGGGTTGTAATAAGGCCGCTAATTATTATTTGGATGTTTATTTCTTGATTTATTTTACTTATGTTATATTACAAATGATATTTATAAATGTTAAGTGAACCAGGTTAAAAGTAACTTTTCAAACTTAATAACTTCTACGGGTTTTCAAAGATGTTACCATCGGTGACAACATACACCAAGTCACTACAACCTTGACAAATTTTAAAATTTTACATGATCAAGCGTTTTCAAAGGGTTAATCAACCCAACCATATTCATAAAAATAATCCCAAATGAGTTTTATCAAACCCCGTTTTAATACCTTAGCCACATTTTAACAAGTTTTCACCAGACACTCAAAATGATTCAAATTATTTTACTCTGTGACATACCAGATCCGGTCAGGACTCATGGGCCGGGTTTGGGGTGTTACATTGACTAAGTTAATTTCCCGTTGAACTCATCGGAATAATAACAGATACACGGTGGCCTGCACATAGTACCACCCTTATGGCCAAAGTTATCTGGTGCACATCGTAGCCTGCACTTAGTACTACACATGTGACCAAAACCATCACTTACACATAGTGGCCTCCACTTAGTACCACCCTTGTGGCCGAAGTTATCTGGTGCACATCGTAGCCTGCACTTAGTACTACACATGTGACCAAAACCATCACTTAAACATAGTGGCCTGCACTTAGTACCATACATGTGATTGAAACTATCAGGTACGCATAGTAGCCTGCACTTAGTACTACACATGCGACTTATCCGTCTGGTACACGTAGTAGCCTGCACTTAGTACTACACACGTGAAGTAAAACGATATCGTAGCTCTCTTGTACACATAGTGGCCTACACTTAGTACCACACATGTGACCTAGCTACCTCATCCGTATCTTTTCTATTCCGAAGGTTCAATTGGGAATTCTCACTTTTCAACATTTTACCAATTCATAAATTTTCATGCCATCATTTTATACAACTATCATACATTCATAAAACATGCATTTAGGCATATTATGGGTTTACTTTAGGTTATTCGAACTTACTTGTTGAAATCTCGTCAGGTACAACCGTGTTGCAACTCATACAACCCATGTATTATTAATTTAACATTCAATTCATGTAACATTAATTTGTCATTCAATTTCACATAACACAACAAACATCACATTTACCATACCATACATACCATCCATCGACTTCTCCTAAACATATTAAATCACACAATTTATGCTATATCAATAGAAAATTACAATTCAAGCATGGTGTTGCAATATTATTAACACATGAACTTACCTGGAATGCCGAAATGGTCATTTTACCAACTTTTCTGATTTTTCGATTTTCCTCCAGTTCTAGGTCCAAATCTCATTTTTTAGGGTCTAATTCATGACATTTCACTTATTTAATTAATGTACTACTCAAAACAGCCCCTAGCTCAAACTTTGGAAAAATTACAATTTTACCCTAAACTTTTGCATAATTACAATCTTTCCCCTAGGCTCAAAAATTAAACTTCATCCCTTATTCTTATGTTTTATAAAATTATGAACATTTTTCCCTTCTATAGAAACATCAAATTCTCACTCTAACATGTACTTATGAACATTAGGTATTTTTACCAATTATGTCGTTTTACTCGTTTTCACGTAAAATCGCTTAGCAAAAGTTGTTGAACATAATTTATGCCTTCATATCCTATCATAAAACATCAAAATAAACACATTTCACCTATGGGTATTTTTCCAAATATGAACCCTAGGTTAAATTATTGCTAGAATAAGTTAAACCAAGTTACCGGGATTCCAAAAACGTAAAGAACATTAAAAACAAGGCTTTGAATCACTTACTATGGAGCTTGGAAGCTTGAAACAAACCCTAGCTATGGAGAACCCTTTTAATTTCGTCCTAATAATGAAGATGAACATATTTGGCATTTAAATTTTGTTTTTAATTCATTTAATTCACTAAATTATCAAAATGCCCCTTAAAAAATCTTTTGAAACATACCCATCCATGTCCATTTTTGTCCACCAACTTAACCAATGGTCTAATTATCATTGAAGGACCTCCAATTTAAAATTTCATAACAATTGGACACCTCTAACATGTAGAACTCAACTTTTACACTTTTTACAATTTAATCGTTTTGACTAAATTGAGTGTCCAAACGTCGAAATTTTCAAATTAAATTTTCACAAAATATTTTCGTGAAATCATAGACCATAAAAATATAATAAAAATAAAATTTTCCTTGTCGAATTTGTGATCTCAAAACCACTGTTCCGACTAGGCCCTAATTCGGGATGTTACAATAATTATGCCAGTTATATTTCCATGATTATGCTTGCTTTCCGCTCTGTACAACGATAATGTGTGATCAATATTGGTTGTTATATAAGCTGTGGGAAATGATATTCTTAAATTACTAACACTAAGATTCTCAAAATCTTTGATGTTTGAGGGTTGTGATCTTAAATCGGTGAACCTTAGAGGGGAGTCATAATCTTAAATCGCTAACTCTATGGTTTTGAAAATCTTTGAAGTTTGAAGGTTGCGATCATAAATTAGAAAACCATAAAGGAGAGCCACGATCTTAAATAGCTAGCTCTAAGATTCTTAAAATCTTTGAAGTTTGAAGGTTGCAATCTTAAATAGGCGAACCTTAAAAGGGAGTCGCGATCTTAAATCGCTAGTTCTAAGATTCTAAAAATATTTGAAGATTGAAGGTTACAATCTTAAATCAACGAACCTCAAAAGGATGCCACGATCTTAAATCGCTAGCTTTAAGATTCTAAAAATCTTTGAAGTTTGAAGGTTGCGATTTGAAATCGCAAAACCTTAAAGAGGAGCGTGATCTTAAATCGCTAGCTCTAAGATTCTGAAAATCTTTGAAGTTTGAATGTTGCAATATGAAAACAATGAACCTTAAAGGGGAGTCGCGATCTTAAATCGTTAGCTCTAAGATTCTAAAAAATTTTGAAGTTTGAAAGTTGGCAATTTTTTAACAACACAAAATTATTGCTTTCAGTGAAAAGAAGCTTAATAAGATCAAATCGTGATTACACGTAATATTTCTTTATGTGACGTGTGGTTCATGTGTGAGGAAGGGAGACGTCCATTTTTGCAATCTTATCAGCACCGAAACCTATCTTTTCTATTATCTTGTACAGTCCCTCCCAATTGGGAGTCATTTTTCTCGTTGAGATGTTGGTAGACTAGCTTCGATGTTTCGTAGGACTAGGTCACCGACCTGGAATTGTTTGCTCTTCACCTTAGTGTTGTAGTACCGAGTGACCTGTTGAGCTCGAACGACATTCTTTGTAATATCCCTAAATCGGGTCTAGTAATTTCGGGTATATCTTTCGGGTTCTGAGCGTGAATTTAGGAATTTATCGGATTAATAGTAATTTTTAATTTAATTTAGAAGGTCAATTTCATCTAAAATCGATTAAACAATAATAATGAAATATAAAATGTTTTTGGAAAATTAATTTTAAAGTAATTAAATAATTATTAGTGAAAATAATTAATTTGGGTAAAAATTTAAAATAATTTTTATTGGGGTTAATTTGAGTTAAATTTAAATATTAATTAAATTGAATTTAATTGTAAAATAAAGGAAATTTTGGAATATTTTTTTGGAAAATAAACCTTTAAATTCGGAATTTTGGAGGGAAATGATCAATTGGAAAAATAAGGGAAATGTGGGAGTGGCCATTGGGCAAATTTCCCAATTTTTAAATTTCTGGTGGTTGTTTCAACTTTAAACACAATGCATCTAGCCTACTTTTCACATCATTTACATTAGATTATATGGATATAAAATTTGTTTTCTTTGCATGATTTTAAAGATCTATCATCAGAGAATAGATTCAACAAATTTCTTTCTCAAAATACTCTCTTTTCACCCGAAATTATTCACAAAAGTAGTTAAAAATATTCTAAAATTTCTCAAGATTCTTGAATCAAGATTTTCAATCAAAGGTAATTATTATTTCTAAACTTATTTTTATGACGATTAGAAGCATATTTACATGATTTGAGTGACAATTACATGATTTTTTTATCAATGTCATATTCTTCAAAAGCTTAAGGTGCTTTAATGGTAGATCTTGAATTTTGAGAGGAAATCCACAAATCAATGGATGTTCCAACTCAAAATGAATCTATTAGAAGGTTTTTTTTTTATCTTACTTATCAAGATTGAACATGTTTTGTAAGGTAATTTAAAAAAAAAAATTTCAAATTTCATCATCTTCATGAATCGATTTTTTGGATTTTTTGAAATTGATTTAAATGTGAAATTGATGCTTAGTATATGTTTATTTGGTATAGTATTTATGTTTGGAAGTGATTAGGAGGGCTGGAGTCATCAATTTTGTGAAAATTCAAGTTTTGACTTGATGATACAAATCCGGTAAGGTAACTTTGAGTGAGAATTTCGTGTAGCCTAGTTGATGAAAATTTGTGTTTATTATCTCTTTTGAAAGGTGGTAATATCTATTTTATCTCTATTGAATCTTTGAATCTTGAAGAGGATCGAGCTAATCGAAATTGAAGCTTGGATTTGCTTGGTTGATCACTTAGTTGTAGTTGAGTTAGATGTGTGGTGAGTGTTATTAAAAGGCGATTTGGTAAATTGGCCCTCACTTATGCTTAATTGGATGATTAATTACTGATTGCAAATATTTAATTGAGTTTTGGATGGTTAATTTTGCAAGATTATTGATATATGCTTAAGTGATGAAATTTTTGTTAAGTGTTGGTAAGTAAGCATCTAGAGATTTTATGTGCTTGATTTGATTTATTATAATGGTGAGCTAAGCAAGCATGTTGGAGTTTTTGGTTCATGATATGTTGATATTTCAATTGATAAATGAACATCAATAATAGGTAATCGGTATGCTAGATTGAATTTGATGTTAAAATAGCTATGTTACATTATTCACATATGCATTTTGGCACTTTAAATTGAGCACATTATTGACTGAAATTATGTTATGATTGATTGATTATATTGGCATTATAGCATGATGGATCCATTGGATATAGTTGGCATGCCAATAGAATTTGTGAGTACTCACCATAATGATATGTTATTTGTGAGCAATGAGGCTCTAGGTGGACTGATTTGAAGTAGATAAGGGAGTGTTGAGCTTGTGTTTCCACTCAACGAGACTAATTTGAGGTGATATAAAGGAGCGTGTGGCCTCATCCCACTCAATCCAAGACTGATTTTGATTTTAATTGGGAGTAAGAAGATCTATTTATCCAATGTATGATCACCCGATTAAGCCATGATTGTATATGCCAATATAAATGTATGAAATGTTATATGCTAAATTGATGATTATATGCCATGATTAATTATGATTTTTGATACATGGTTGAGCATATGATATTGAACTATTATGGATTGATATTGTGATTGAAAATTTGTATTTGATTGGTTTCGATTTAAATATGATTTGGGTGCTAATTTTCTTGTTGTTTTATTAACATTCACTGAGTTTTTTAAGCTTACGCCCTCACAATCGTGCAGTTAACCAATGTGATTGAGGAGTTGAGGAGCCGAGCAAGAGAGTTTCAAGAGGTTAAGGCTCGTTAGAGATTTAGTTACATGTTTTAGTTATGTTAATAGGGCATTGTGGAACTTCCGAGATTTAGTTTAATTTTGGTTGTAATTGAACTTGGACATTGGACATTTTTAATTTTGGATGGTTTTATAATATCATATATGCATGTTTGAGTTTGATTATTGAATAATTTATCGTGTATTGTTGCTTGATAACACAACGATTGATAACACGATGTGTGAGGCATGATATTTACACTAACCATTGTTTAAATGAAGCTTCCATGGAGTGATTTACTAGTGACAAGGTACGCCACTTGTTTGAATTAACCGGTGGATGATATGCATGAAATTGAATATTTAATTCTATTTAATTGAGGCTTAATTGGTGTTAATAAATTCAATTTAAGGTGTATGAATATGTGATATTTAATTGTAGTTAAACCAGGTTTAATTGGCCATTAAAATACTGAAAATCTGGTTTAAAATCGATCTTTTCACATAAAAATTGCAGTGGACTGTTGGGGGTTTGAATTCTGATCTTTTTAAATTGGTTCTCTAGTCCGTTTAAATTACAAATTAGTCGTGTAACTTGATAAGTCTAATTAGAGCCTTAAATGATAAGGAAACTTGATAAAATTTTAGGATTAGACTTGTAATTGATAAAAAATTTTAGAAATGCACTCAATTTAATATTCAAGTATAGTACTGATAGTTTGAAATTGTTACGATGTAGTCCTTAGTGATAAAACTTGAATTAGACATAGAAATAAACTCGGATTAAGCTAAAATTTTTAGGGCTTACATAAATTAACTAAATTCAGGTTGGTAATTTATAGATCTAAATTCGGGTTAGTATAACTATAGGTGGTAAAATGACAAAAATACCCTTAGGTTAAATTACTTATAAAAAGTTTAAAATTAGTTCACAAATTGCTTCTGCATTAATAAATAACTAATAAATGGATAAGATTGACGTATTATAAGGTCGGGGTGTGTCTTGGGATGTTGTTAGTCGGAGGGTCACTTAGGTGGCTAATAACGCTTTGAATTTGGGTTGGTCCATCCCAATTGGGTTTGGGGTGTAACATTCTTTACTTTAGCTGTTTCCTTAACTTCCTCAATAAGGTCCAAACTAAGCATCAAAGCTTCTTGGTTGGTTTCATCATTGAAATGAGATGTTTTTTGGAGTGAAGTCCTCTCTTAGCAGGTATTACGCTTTTGTGCCATTTACCAACAAAAATGAAGTTTCTTCTATTGTTGTATAAGGGATGGTTCAAAGGGCCCACAAAATTCCTAGAAGCTCTTCAAGCCAAGCACCCTTAGCATCATTTACCTTCTTCAAAGCTATCAAGATCTTCTTATTTATTGCTTCAACTTTACCATTTGTCTGAGGTGTTTTTATTGAGCTTTGATTAAGCAATATTTGTAAGGCCGCATAAAAATCTTTGAATTTCCCCTAGAACTAAATCCCATTGTCTATTATGAATAGTCATCAAATAATGTATTTCCATGTGAAAGACTCTATTTTCCTTTTAGTTATTGTTTCCAAGGCTTTTGCCTCTACCCAGTTGGTCGAAAGGGACAACAATAAATTTCTTTTTTGTCGTCACCATCGAATGGTCCTAAGATGTCGATTCCCCACGTCAAAAAATGTTCAAGGCTTGGACATAATTTGGAGAGGCTCGGCTGGAGATTGCTATATAGGCACAAACCTTTGGCAGGCATTGTAAGGGCACACCAACTGATGTAAGTCCTTCTGTATGGTTGGCCAATAATAACCTTGTTGAAGAATCTTTTAGGCTAGCAATCTTCCTCCTAGGTGATCACTACATATCCCCTCATGGATTTCTCTCATGACATATTCTACTTCATTAGGAACCAGACATCTCAACACTGGCTGAGAATAGTCTTTTTTACACAGTACACCATCTAACATGATGTATTTAAAAGAAAGGGATCTAGGAAATTTAATTGAGCAAGACCAAGATATATTACAAGAAAAAGCATATTAGGTGTCAAGAATAACAACGTACCTTGTTGCCTTGTATTGTACCTTGGCTAACTCTTTCTTGCTCATTTCTTGATTCTCCTTTTGTAAAGCTTGGATGATAAGAGTAATCCATGTTTGCTCATAATGTCTGTTAGGTAGTTCTTGGTTATCGCAACTAGGAGTGGCTTTGTATTCTAACAAAATCTTCCCTCTTTATTTGATCACAATGGAAGAAGCTAACTTGGACAGGGCATCGGGTTTGGTGTTTTCTGCTCTAGATAACTATCAAACCTCTGCCTTCTCAAATCGAGAGAGTAGTTCATTGGCCATAGTATGATACTTTATTAAGTTGGGCTCTTTTACTTCATATTCTCCTATCATCTGTTTTGCGACCAACTAGGAGTTAGAAAAAACCACTAGCTTAACTACTCCCAATTGTCGAGCCAATTGTAAACCAAAAATGAGTGCTCCGTTTCTGTACTATTGTTGGACGTCTAAAAACCAAATGAGAGTTTGTACTACCACTCATTTCCCTCAGGGTCCCTAAGGAGGACACATGCTCCTACTTTTTTTTTTTTGTTGTGGACCCATCTACATCGATTATCCAACATTTTGATTTAGTAGTTTGATTACTATGTTCCTGTGGTTGGGTGAAAACTTCTACATTTTGTATATAAGTAAGATCTTTAGCATTATATTTGTAACTTAACTATAATAAGATACTTTAAGAGAACATATGTATCATAAAGTGATTATAACACCCTATACTCAGCCTGGTCACCGAGCATGATTAACAAGATGCAACATCAAACATCGAACTCCTACATATTCACACGGTCTTAAATACATGCAACCATCGTCACTTTCACATATTTAGAGGAGTAATGAGTCTTAAACACCTTACGCAACATTTAAATCAACTTATCAAACATTTATCGACATTAATAACAAGTTAATCATGCATGGGGACCATCTCAACAAAATTCCCAAAGAAATCACTTAGGTATCGATACTCAACCTCAGGTATCGATATTTATGAAGATAGGTATCAATAACACTAGAAAAAGCAGTACCTTTTTAGCATTCTGTTTCTTCACAAAATAATGGAACCAATCAAATTATCGATACAAAGTAAAAAGTATCTATATTTTCATCCCAAGTATCGATACTCGAAGAAGGGTATCGATACCAACTTAAGCTACTGACTCCCTGCATATTCGTTTCAACATAGAGGTATCGATACATATGCTTCGTGTTAGATTTAAGTGACCTGAATCCTTATTTAAATAAAATACGGTGGTAAAATAAAATAAAAGAAGAATCCATATAGAACTACACTTCTTTTATTTTATTTTAAAATAAGGTTTTTTTAATCTTCTTAAACTCCATCTATTTGATATTTATTAGAATAAGATGTTTCAATCTTACTACACTTCTATTAGAATAAGGTTTTACAAGCCTATAAATAGACATAGTCTACTCCTCTTCTAATCATTCGAATTCGACATGGTGAATTTTCTTCTCTTCTGCCCGTGGTCTTTTTCTGAAAGTGTTTCCACATAAAATCTGTGTGTTCTTTTATTTACATTTTCTTTCCTATATATATTGTCATTACTGACATTCTACTTTTTTTAAAAAATTAGTAGCATAGCTTCCAGGTTTTTCATCTCGATCACGGTCACGGCGTCTTTAAAGTATAAAATTCTGCTATTGGATCACAACACTAGATTCGCGTTGTGGCAGATAAAGATGCAGGCAGTTCTTGCACAGATGAGCTTAGAGGAAGCTCTACTAGGGGTAGATAAGATGCCTTCAACATTGACGAAAGAAAAGAAGAAGCGCAAGGATCAAAATGCGTTAACACAGTTACATCTACATTTGTCTAACAAAATTTTGCAGGATGTGATGAAGGAGAAGACCGCCGCTGCATTATGGAAGAGGCTGGAACAAATATGTATGTCGAAAACTCTAACCAGAAAGTTGCATATAAAGCAACTTCTTTATGCTCATCGTTTGGAGGAAGGTGCATCTGTACACAAACACTTAACAGTGTTTAAATAAATTCTCTCAAACTTGGAGACAATGGAGGTTTAGTATGATAAGGAAGATCTAGGGTTGATTCTGTAACACCCCAAACTCGGCCTAGAAGTTAGGCTTGAGTCTGGCGTGTCACATTGAAGTGTTTTACAAAACCTTGTTTTCATTGAAAACCATTCTACAGAAAAGTTAAGTAAAATCCAGTTTATTTTCAAAACGAGGTGTAGCCAAAAACCATTTCCTTATTACTATGTAAAAATTTCCTTTGACAACATAAGCTTGTTCTTAAAACACAATTATTTTCAAAAAACTTGAAATATACTTAAAAGAAATAAATCCAAGTTCCGTTTCAAAATTACAATGCATAATGGAAGTAATGGAATAATAACTAGAGGGAAACCTTATTACAATCGAAATAAAATAACTTAAAATCTAGAATTTAGATATTAAGAAAAACAAGTCTAATCGTCTTGCTAGTTGGCCACCTCTAAGTCCCTCCATCCGTCGAACCACCTACTGAGGATCACCTGAGAAAAGTAAAAGAGGGAGTGAATTTTCGAAAACTTAGTGTGTATGACCCTCGTCAAACAAATAGCATACATATCATATTATTAACATAATAGTATCATACATGCAATGTAGTGCAAACTCTCCCCAAATAATCCATCCTGTACACTTCATCTCCGTCCCACCAAAACACATCTGTGGGGACTTCTAAATCGACCCACCCATTCGATACACATCAAGGGTAGCCCAGTTGCGGAAGTACCTAATGTTGCAGCAAAGATGCTAATCATATAATAGGCTTAAGATCCACGACCGACAAGCAACCATGCGATCCTCATATACTTCCTCCGTTCCATAATTCCCACCCATATGCATCCTAAACAGAATATCATATGAATGCAGCAAATATACAAGTAACATCCATAAAGTTTTCATTCAACACATAGGGGTATTTTAGTCATTTCACAAATCAAGGGTATTTCGATAATTTTTCCACCCTACAGGGTATTTCAGCAATTCTTAATAGTATGGGTCTTAATTACGAACCTTGGCCCGTCAACAAGTCCTTGCGGCTAAAGTGAATAGACACTACACACCAGGTAGGATTCTAGAGAAGAGAAGGTGGGTCACTAGGATCGCTTAAATACCAAGCTCTCCCTAGATCCAATCCTAGATATGCATATGTCCATTGCCACACTCTACCCTAGCGACTTGTCCATAGACATGTTTGATTATTAAATTAAGTTTTATGCTATTTAAGAATTCATTAGAACTAAGCCTAGAGTCCATTAAAACCCTAGCATGCATTTCTAAAATCCCATAAGGCCCACTAAGCCCAATCATGTCCATATAGTCCATTAAGCCCAATCATGTATATGTAGCCCATTAGGCCCGATCATAATCAAATCATAAGACCACCCATATCAATCCATCATTCAATTTCACATATCAACTATTGCCAATTTGGGCCCACGAGCTCGACAGGCCCATTTATCCCATTTTGGCCTGGTTGGCCAAACAGTGACCGAGACCCTGAGATCACTCTCTTGGTCCTGATAATCATATTGGTGTTCACACACGAATGTTCGAACACTCGTGTGGTTGCAGGTGCCAACCTTTTAGCTTTTCGGCTTTTTAACATTTCGGTTTTTGGCATTTCGGCTTTTACTGAATTATCATGTGTGAAGTGTATGTACACACCTAGTAAATGAGATGTGTTACACTATCCTCAGCCTTGAACCTACAACCAATACCAACCTCCAATCAATCACACACTTAACCACAATATTTATCAAAAATCGAAGCCTTACCATAACCTTACCGTGTGCCACTAATCCTAATAGCCCTTCCTTAGCTACTACTCACGAATATCCCCTAGATCTGCATCAATCTTAATCATTAAAGATGAAATAATAGGTGACTTGTATCCACTTAAGTCACCCTTTCCCTTACTATAGACTTTTCGGCCAACTTATCCCAAAATCAAGAACACTTACCCAAAAGCCAAAACGTATAGATAGCTTTTCAGCAGAGACTTGTAGATCCAAGCTTGATTCTGATTTTTCCAAGATCTGATCCACCAAAAATCGAAGGAATGATGACAGTGCAATAGAGATTTGGTCACTAGAGTATTCGAAACAAGGTTTGGGGGGATGAAAGAAACAGCTCTAAGAGTAAAGGTTTTCGGCTTTTGAATTCACGAATATTCGGTCCCTAACAATTGAGATGAAGGTGGGACGGCACAAGTAATAGAGAAAGAAGAGAATGATATTCAATTTAAGGCTTTAGGAGAGAAGAAAAGAAAACACATAAGGAAGAGGTGAGGTTTAGAACAGAAAAAGTGAAGGAGAATTCGGTAGAGCACTATAGTTGCTGAAATAGCATAAAGGGAATTCCAATTGCCGAAATAGCACAGAGGGAATTCAGCACCCCCTATTTATACACAAAACCAAAACTCTGCCTACCCCCCAAAGTCCAAATCGGCTCCAACTCTTCCCCATCTCATCTCCTTATTTTTCTCCCTAATAACTCCCCAATCCTTTTCCTAAATTTTCTCTTCTGATCACTCTCTTAGAGTCCATCATCACACCACTTCCAACCTTCTAGAAGGCTAAAATTAAACTCCTAAAAAAATACTAAGCTAGGATTCGAACCTAGGATCTCCTTGCTAGCCCATAACGCCACATTCCTACACCCTAAGTGGCGTCACTTAGCCACTCCACCACAAGGCTCTTTGATGCCATTTTTCCCTATTTTTATTTAAAAGCCCAACTACTCACCACCTGGTTCCTTTAGTAATTAATTAAAAATTCCTTCTCCTTAAAGTTTAAACCTAGAACTTCTCAACACCCTTAGACACTCCAACTTTATTAAACCCTTAAAGCCAACATGTCATTTGTCATTTTCTTGCTTAAAAAAATTATGAGACCCAAAGCCTGTAACATCATGTATAAGTGGGTCTGTGCATTTTGTGTGTTGTAGGGTTAAATTGTTAGCTTGAGGTTTAGAGGTGCGAATTGGGCCCAGGTTTTGGCTGAGACCTGGGTTAATTTACTAATGAAGAATGCTAGGACATAATTAAAGTGGGTATCTATGTTTAAATTGTAAGGGGCTAGTGGCCCAAAGTTTGGTGGTGCATGAAAGAGCATGTGGTGGCGTCATTAAAGGAAGGATTTGAGCCAAATCTTGGCCGTTTGGGCCCAAGTTTTGGGCTAAAATTTGGCACTCAAGGGGAAGGAGGACGGCATAATAGCTTGAAAATAGGAGTTTTAATTCTTGTATTTTGTTGATAATATGAAGTGAGGAGTTGGTGCCAATGAGGCCTCTGTTGAAGGGGGGATATGGATTAAGATAACAAGTGGGATAAGAGTTATCAGGTGACGGCAGAGTTGGCTGAAAATCCAACTCTGGAGAGGGGGTGAAATTCGGTTGATATGCCAAAATTAGTAGGCATAAGTTATCATCTTTTGCATCTAGTCAAGCTGAAATTTCCTTTCTCTTGTGTTCTCTTTCTCCCCTTCTTTGCCGCAACTCCCTCGCTCTCCTCTCCTCTTTAATATTTTCCTAAAAGTCGAACCCTCTTTGCCATACTTTCGTCTCCCATAGCCGAACCCTTTTAGCCACCTTTCAGTAGTATTTTCTCTATCTCTTTGAGAATCGAAACCCCTAACCATACCATTAAAAATCTTATTTCCATTTTTGGCTTCTATTTTGGATTCACTCATGTGCCAGCTCTTGCTGAATCATCATTTCAGGATTGGTAAGTCACTATTATTTTCTTCTTTGCTATCTCTTTCTCATCTTCATCACTTTCTTAATATCACGTTGATTTCCACTCGTTCTTCTTAGAAGTCGAATCACTTCTGTGGTGAATACATGTGTCAAAACTAGAAGAAGACTGAAGGGATTCAATCATCGTTTTAGCCAAGTTTAAGGCTCCGAGATTTGTCGATCTAGGTAAGGGCCGTGGCCGTGAACACCGATTACTTTTAGTTTGTTCTCACTACTTTAATGTGATTTAATGACCAAGGTGTATTCATGGACTCGAATGCTAGCCAAACGATAGGAAGGGTTGGATCTGTGAACCCAACCCCTAAGTACAAGAAGTGAGCAGTATCAGGAGTGCGAGATTGGCCACCGGGTTGTGGGCCAGCATCAGAGCAAGATTGTAGGCCGGTAGTAGTAGTCTCGAGTGGCGATAGTGTTAAAGTCGAGAGTGCGATAGTACGAGAAATAGGTGTGTAACTCTTACGCACTTCATATTTTGTTATGTTAAATGTTATGTTTGTTAAAAGCCAGAATAATAGTAGGAAACATTACGTTACCCTTTCGGGTATAAGTAAGGACTCCGGGTAAGTCCATTATGATGAATATCGTGCTTGATCTATGTGAAACTTGTGTGTGCCATGTTGTATTTCCTATGCGTTAAGCATGATTATATTGTATTGAGAAACGTATACATAGCATATGGGTATGATGAGAGGAGGGGGAAGGCATGATTTATCAAACTGTCACCAGTGGTTAGGTACCACAAGTGGGTTGGCCCCACACATGAATATCTGTAACTTCGATTACCAGTGGCTAGGTACCACCAGTGGCTAGGTGCCACAAGGGGTAGATTTGGGAGACTCGGATAGATAACTAGGCAATGGGTTGTATGACATGCATAATATTATATGAATCTGTGTAAGAGCATAACATCTTTTGGGATGGGAATTTACACACTGAGTCTCGGTGACTCACCCCTTCCGTTACATTTTACAGATAATGCTTAGATCGTGGATCCGAAACCGGGGTAGACTCGTGGTGGCCATGCTCGATAATTAATTTCACTATTTAATTTGAATTTAGTTCTTATTTACTTTAAGTTTTGGATTTCGGTTCTCGTAATAAGGCCACTTAAACTCTACTTTGGGATTTGTTATTTTTCTTTCCTTTCTTTTTCTTAAACTATTATTAAATGAAAAAGGCATGCCAAGTAATTTATGATCTGAACATTTTATAAACTTAAGGTAATTTTTACGAGTTTCTTTTCTAAAGATATATATCGAATGAATAATAATCAACTAGGTAATTCTATCACGCTAAAATAAGTTTCAAAACATTTTAATAATTACTTTGGTTCACCATAATTTTCTTAACTACCCCAAAGTTTTCCTTTCAATTCAAGTCGACATAATGGTTTGTAAAGCGTTTTCTTCCGATAACACGCTAGATTCGATTCGTAGCATTTAGATCGGGTTTGGGGTTACATTTTGATATCAAAGCCGGTTCAAAAGCTAATTTGTGGGTTTAAGGCCCAAAATATTTTCAATAAAGGGTCTAAAAATGTTTGATAGAAATGCATACTTGAAAGCATGGCTTTGAGTCTCAAGACTTGATCCACCGGTAAGATCCTAACCTTTCTTTGTGATATATATATGTATGATGGATTAATGGGTTATAGGGACGTAGATAGTCATACTAGGGCTTATGAACCTTAGGTCTAGTTACACAAACTCTTACATAAAACTTAACATCCCTAAAGAAACATGTCTGTGAGCAAGTCAGAAGGACTAGGGTGTGGTGACAGGCATATGCATGTCTAGGATTGGATTCAGTAAGAGCTTGGTATTTAAGCAGTCCTAGTGACTCACCTCCACTTTTCTAGAATCCTACCTGGTGCATAGTGACTGTTCACCTTAGCCTCGAAGACTTGTTAACAGGCCAAAATTTTAACTAAAACCCGAAAGGGACCAGTACCCTATCTTTGCAAAATTACTTATATACCCTGAATTTTATAAAACTTTCCACAATGCCCTAGGTTGAGGTAAATGACCAAAATACCCTGATTACAAAATTACCAAAATACCCCCAGATTGTAAAATTATCGAAATACCCCTATTTTGAAAAATCACCAAGATACCTTATTTTAAAAATTTGAAAATACCCCCTATAGGTTAAAATTATGAAAATACCCTTAAGCAATGAACGTGAGTCCATGGATCTACTTGTGTGTGAAGCCTGTGTATGGTGCCCTGTTAGATGTTATTTGAATGTGAATTTTAGAATTAGAAATACAGACTTAAGAACTGAACTATGTAGACATAGTTCAGACTCGAAAGAACCACTGTTAAAATTTCCTTCCATAAGACTGTTCGTTGTTAATCATTGAAAGAAAAAGTTGCTAACCCATAAAATTTCTAAATTAGATTAATTCACGAATGATAGAATAAGCACTCGAGGTCATGGGCGTATTGTGCGCGCGGACGTGGTAGGGGAGGACAATTGTGTCGGAACCGGTAGGGTCCGATTATGGGTCAAAAATGAGGTGCCGCCGCCACCAGTTATAGGCGTCGGATATCAAGAGCAGGTAAGTGGTGATGATGCAGTGTCGTAAGCTATGCTACGAGTCCTAGAGAAAGTTACTAGAGCAGGTGTAGGGACGGGGACTCAAAATTTGTGTCTGAACGACTCCGAGCGAATGGAGTCGAGGTATTAAGGGGAATTTCGGGTGTAGCTCCCAACACTGCGGAGTATTGGTTAGAGGCGACAGACCGCATAATGGATAACTTGGACTTCACATCCGAGGAGAAGCTAAAAGGGATAGTATCTCTTCTCCGGGATGAGTCCTATCAGTGGTGGCTCACGGTCATGGAAGGTGCGTTGGCTGATGACATCACTTGGGACTTTTTCAAGGCGGCTTACCAGAGGAAGTACGTCGGGTCGAGTTATATAGATACACAACGAAAGACGTTTCTAAATTTAGTTCAGGGCAGTAAGTTGGTATCCGAGTACGAGATGGAATTTTTGCGATTAAGTAGGTACGCTTGGGGTATCGTGGGTACGGAGCATGAGCGTTGTATTAGGTTTGAGGACGGACTAAGGGACGGGCTGCGGGTGTTGATTGCTCTGCAGCGAGAGAGGGAATTTATCGCTCTTGTGGAGAAGGCCAAGATTACTGAGGAGGTGAAGCAAACTGAGAAAAAGAATCAGAACAAGAATACGAATAAAAAGAGTTTTGGTCCAGCAGGGTCTACTGGGAGTTCTCAAAAAAGAGCTAGATTTGGTGGACGGGATCAAGATGCAAGGCCAGCTGCTGCTGCTCAATGGCCACCACGGTGTGCCCGATGTGAGAAGTCCTATTCGGGGGAGTGTTGGACAGGTAATAGGGGATGTTTCAAGTATGGGTCAATGGATCACCGAATAAGGGATTGTCGCATGAGGGCGAGAGGGCATAAGCCCGAGAATCAAGGCATACCCAATTTAGGAGAGATGGTCAACGACCGCAGAGAGGGTCGAGTGCGATCGGGGTTGGTAATGGAAGCGGGCAAGGCCGTGGAGCATCGGCGAGGTCTTTGGAAGTATAGATGCAAGACGACTGGATTGGTCTATCGTGAAGCATCGTGAAGAGGCGATGCAGACGTCATAATCGATGCGTTTTAATTTTTGGGTTGCCTTATACTGCTTTGATTGATGTTGGATCAATGCACTCTTATGTTGCTAGTAGTATAGTGGAAATTTTGAACTTAGCCTATGAGACTTCTACTAGGGAGATGACAGTAATTAGCCCTCTAAGACACTCTGTGGTAGTAGACAAACTATATAGGGATGTACCCCTAGAACTTCAAGGGGTAGTGTTTCAAGCTGATTTGATGGAATTGCCCTTCAGGGAGTTCGATTTAATCTTAGGGATGGATTGGTTGGTAAAGTATCGGTGGAGTGCAGTTGCACAACTAAGCGCATAGTCTTTGAAGCGGTGGAGGGTGAAGAGATGGTGATGATAGGTGAGAGAAGGAATTACCTATCTAATGTGTTATTTGCTCTAAAGGCTGAGAAGATAGTGAGGAAAGGATGTGAGGCGTTTGTGGCTTATGTTTGTGCTTTGGAAGTTAAGGAATCAGCTTTGGAGAATGTCCGAACGGTGAAAGAATTTACCGACGTCTTTTAGGAAGAGCTTCCGGGTTTGCCTCCAGATCGCGAAGTGGAGTTTGGTATAGACCTTCTACCAGGAACAGTGCCAGTGTCTATTACCCCATATAGAATGGCACCGAAGGAGTTGGTGGAGCTGAAAGTGCAGATTCAGGAAATACTGGATCGAGGTTTCATCTGGCTGAGTGTATCGCCTTGGGGACCGCCTCTTCTTTTTGTTAAGAAGAAGGACGGATCAATGTGAATGTACATTGATTACCGTCAGCTGAATAAGTTAACAATTAAGAACAAGTATCCGTTACCGAGGATAGACGACTTGTTCGATCAACTTATGGGAGCCTCAGTCTTTTCCAAGACAGATTTGAGGTCGGGATATCATCAGCTTAAGGCCATGGAGGCGGATATCCATAAAATGACTTTTTGTACTCATTACGGTCACTATGAATTTTTAGTGATGCCATTTGGGTTGACTAACGCCCTAGCAGCATTTATGGATATAATGAACCAGGTGTTTTAACCATATCTTGATCGGTTCGTTGTAGTGTTTATCGACGATATTCTGGTTTAATCCAAGTCGAGGAGGAGCATGATCGCATCTTAGTGTGGTGTTGCAAATTCTAAGGAGAAGCGGTTGTTTGCTAAGTTTAGTAAGTCGAGTTACGGTTGAAGGAAGTTACCTTTTTGGGTCATGTGGTGTCGGCTGAGGGGATTAGGGTGGACCCTCGAAAAATTAAAGTTGTATTGGACTAGAAACCACCGAAGTCTATGGCAAAAATTCAGAGTTTTCTAGGTTTAGAAGGATATTATAGAAGGTTTGTGGAAGGATTTTCTTTGATTGCAACACCATTAACCAAGTTGCTAAGGAAAGGGGTTTCGTTTGTGTGGTCAGACAAGCAACAAGAGAGTTTTGAGAAGCTGAAGAGGATTTTGATAAAAGCTTCGGTGTTGATTCAACCTGAAGCAGGGAAGGAGTTTATGGTTTATTGTGATGCGTCACACACAGGGTTAGAATGTATGCTGATGCAAGAAGGGAAGGTAGTAGCGTATGCTTCTTGACAATTGAGACCTCACGAGGTTAATTACCCGACGCATGATCTGGAGTTGGCTGCAGTGGTTTTCGACCTAAAAATTTGGAGACATTACCTATATAGAGAGAAGTCTATTCTATACACAGACCATAAGAGTTTGAAATACCTCCTCACTCAGAAGGAATTGAATTTAAGGCAGATGAGGTGGATCGAGCTGTTGAAGGATTATGATTGCTCGATTGAGTACTATCCAGGAAAGGCTAATGTGGTAGCTGACGCCTTGAGCCGCAAGGTTGTGGTAGATCTAAGAGCTTTGTTTACCCACCTTAGTCTATATGATGACGGAAGTCATTGGCGGAAGCGCAAGTGAAGCTAGCGGATAAACCATGTTAAGGAAAAATAATTGTTGGATGAAGTCTTAAACGCTCGGTGTTTGCAAGTGCAGAATGGTGGATTGGAGGGGTATAGCTTGAGCAGTGATGGAGTGTTGTGTTTTCAGGGGAAAGTTTGCATGCTTAAATATGTGGAGTTAAGGCAGAAGATTCTTCAGGAGGCTCATAGCAGTCCATACGCTATGCATCCTGGAGGTAGTAAGATGTACCGGGATTTGCGGGAGTAGTTCTAATGGCCGGGTCTTAAGCAAGAAGTAATTGAATTTGTGGGTAGGTGTTTGGCGTGTCAACAGGTCAAGGCTAAACATCAGTTACCCTCGGGATTGTTGCAATCGATAAAGATTTTGCAGTGGAAATGGGAAAGGATCACGATGGATTTTGTTAGTGGGCTACCCCTCACGCCTACTAAGAAGGACTCGGTTTGGGTGATAGTTGATCGTTTAACAAAGTCGGCACATTTTATACCAGTTTGGGTTGATTACTCTCTCCAGCTGTTGGCTAAATTATATGTGGCAGAATTGTGAGGTTACATGGGGTACCATTGTCGATTATCTCAGACAGGGACCCTAGGTTCACGTCGAGGTTTTGGAAGGCGTTGCACCAGGTATTGGGAACAAAGTTGGATTTCAGTATGGCATTTCATCCCCAGTCAGATGGATAGTCGGAGAGGGTAATTCAGGTCTTGAAGGATATGCTAAGGGGTTGTTCTTGGATTTCAGAGGTAGTTGGGAATAATTTCTGCCGTTGGCAGAGTTTGCATACAATAATAGTTACCAGGCAAGTGTTCAAATGGCACCATATAAAGCATTATATGGTCGGAAGTGCCGTACCCCTACATGTTGGATGAAGTTGGGAGAACGGCAGTTGTTAGGTCCTGAGTTGGTGGCTGAAACAGAAGAGAAGGTTAGGCTGATGCAAGATCATCTGAAGGATGCTTCGGACAGGCAAAAGTCCTATGTCGATCTTAAATGGAAGGATATAGAATTTGCAGAGGGTGACATGGTTTTCTTGAAGGTGTCGCTGTGGAAGAAAGTGCTGAGATTTGGTCAGAAGGGCAAACTGAGCCCTAGGTTTATCAGGCCTTATCGGGTGTTGAAACGAGTGGGACCATTAGCTTATCAGCTCGAGTTGCCACCAGAGTTGAGTCAAATCCATAATGTGTCTCATGTTTCCATGCTTAGACGCTATCGCCCAGATCCGTCTCATGTTGTACCGGTAGAAGAAATTAAAGTGAGCCCAGACTTATCTTTTGAGGAGGAACTAGTGCAAATTCTGGATCGGGATGTCAAAATATTACGTAGGAAATCAGTCCCTTTGGTGAAGGTATTATGGCGGAACCACAGCTCAGAAGAAGCGACATGGGAGTCGGAGGATGTTATGCGTCAGCAATACCCTCAACTCTTTTGATCAGGTAAATTTTGAGGCTGAAATTTATTTTAAGGGGTAGAACTATAACATCCTATATAAGTGGGTCTGTGCATTTTGTGTGTTGTGGGGTTAAAGTGTTAGCTTGAGGTTTAGAGGTGCGAATTTTGGTTGATATGCCGAAATTAGTAGGCACAAGTTATCATCTTTTGCATCTAGTCAAGCTGAAATTTCCTTTCTCTTGTGATCTCTCTCTCTTTCTTTGCCACAACTCTCTAGCTCTCCTCTCCTCTTTAATATTTTCCTAAAAGCCGAACCCTCTTTGCCATACTTTCTTCTCCCATAGCTGAACCCTTTTAGCCACCTTTCAATAGTGTTTTCTACATCTCTCTGAGAATCGAAACCCCTAACCATACCATTAAAAATCTTATTTCCATTTTCGACTTTTATTTTGGATTCACTCTTGTGCCAGCTCTTACCGAATCATCATCTCAGGATTGGTAAGTCACTATTGTTTTCTTCTTTGCTATCTCTTTCTCATCTTCATCACTTTCTCAATATCACATTGATTTCCACTCGTTCTTCTTAAAAGCCGAATCACCTCTGTGGTGACTACTTGTGCCGAAACTAGAAGAAGACTGAAGGATTCAATCATCGTTTTAGCCAAGTTCAAGGCTCCGGGATTTATCGATCTAGGTAAGGGCCATGACCATGAACACCGATTACTTTTATTTTGTTCTCACCACTTTAATGTGATTTAATGACCAAGGTGTGTTCATAGACTCGAATGCCAGCCAAACGACAAGAAGGGTTAGATCTGTGAACCCAGCCCCTAAGTACAAGAAGCAAGCAGTATCAGGAGTGCGAGATTGGCCACCGGGTTGTGGGCCGGCATCGGAGCAAGATCATAGGCCGGTAGTAGTAGTCTTGAGTGGCGATAGTGTTAAAGTCGAGAGTGAGATAGTACGAGAAATAGGTGTGTAACTCTTACGCACTTCATATGCTGTTATGTTAAATGTTGTGTTTGTTATAAGCCGAAATAACAGTTGGAAATATTACGTTACCCTTCCAGTATAAGTAAGGACTCCGGGTAAGTCCATTATGGTGAATATCGTGCTTGATCTATGTGAAACCTGTGTATGCCATGTTGTATTTCCTATGCATTAAGCATGATTATATTGTATTGAGAAACGTATACATAGCATATGGGTATGATGAGAGGAGGGGGAAGGTATGATTTATCAGACCGTCACCAGTGGTTAGGTACCACAAGTGGATTGGCCCCACACATGAATATCTGTAACTTCGGTTACCAGTGGTTAGGTACCACCAGTGGCTAGGTGCCACAAAGGGTAGATTTGGGAGACTCGGATGGATAACTAGGCAATGGGTTGCATGACATGCATAATATTATATGAATCTGTGTAAGAGCATAACATTTTTGGGATGGGGATTTACACTGAGTCTCGATGACTCACCCTTAGTTACACTTTGCAGATAATGCTTAGATCGTGGATCCGAAGCCGGGGTGGACTTGTGGTGGCCATGCTCGACAATTAATTTCACTATTTAATTTGAATTTAGTTCTTATTTACTTTAAGTTTTGGATTTCAGTTCTTGTAATAAGGCCACTTAAACTCTACTTTGGGATTTTTTATCTTTCTTTCCTTTCTTCTTCCTTAAACTATTATTAAACGAAAAAGGCATGCCAAGTAATTTATGATACGAACATTTTTATAAACTTAAGGTAATTTTTCTGAGTTTCTTTTCTAAAGATATATATCGAATGAATAATAATAAACTAGGTAATTCTATCACGCTAAAATAAGTTTCAAAACGTTTTAGTAATTCACCCGATTCAACCACAATTTTCTTAACTACCCCAAAAGTTTTCCTTTCAATTCAAGTCGACATAATGGTTTGTAAAACATTTTCTTCCCAGTAACATGCTAGATTCGGTCGTAGCATTTAGACCGGGTTTGGGGTGTTACAAATCCCAAGCCCAATTCATCTAGGCCCCAAAATTCGAGGCGTTACAGATTCTACTTTGTTCGTTACCCCCGTCTTATTCAACCTTTAAAGACACAACTTTATATAACCGCGAGTCTCTCACAGTTGATAAGGTTTATTATTCTTTGACCTCGTATGGTAAGATGAAGCATCTTGTGGTTAAAACCAACTCTCACGGAGAGGGTCTCATTGTTCGTGGTAAATCTAAGGTGATACGAACCCCATCGTATCATGGTTCGACACAACTCGACAACATCTAGCATGGCCTAATTTCGAGGGGCCCAAGTTCAAAATGAAGCATAATCTTTATTTCAACGAGCTCAATTCAGCTAGTTTATAGCTCAATGAGCTCGTTTGTTAGTTTTGAGTTTATTTTAATTCTTGCGTTTATGTTGCTGGAATAGACTATTTTAGTTAAATTAGTTAATTAGTTTTCAGCTCATAAATAAGTTCAAATTTGATATCTAATAATTTTAGTTAAGTTTGTCAAGTCTAATACATGTTTTTAATATGTTTTTCCTATAACTTTTAATGTGTTCGGAATCTGGTCATTTAATTATCTTAAATATGTTTTAGTGAGTGGGTCTTAGCCTGGACATGCTTTAAATGTGTCTTGGAATCTGCCAAATTCAATTTGTCAATTTTAGGACACATTTAACTTTTGTCCAACCTAATGTGGTTTAAATAATTTGCTGCCAATTTAATATGTTCTAAGCTAATTAATTGTGGTTTAAATGTGCAGCTATTTTCGGCATTAAAGAAGCAAGCATGTCGAGTTTATGTGCTTCTTACTACAGCCAAATTAATCCGTATACAAGGCATGGACGGCACATTAATTGAGCTGCTGGTGCATGGAACAACATTAATTGAGCTGCTGGTGCATGGAACAACATTAATTGAGCTGTTAGTGCATAGATTGTCATTAAAGAAGTTGACTAGCATTAATGGCCAACTTCAATTCAAGGTGCACTTCCCATTGGACGGCATTAATAGGGAACTAAAGCATTAAAGGAAGGCATGCTGGTGGACAGATTTAACGAGATGTTGGTGCATTAATTTTGTTGCATGTACAATGCTTGGGACGGCACAATGAATGAGATGTTTGTTTAGCTCTTCAAAGCTTCCTTCTCGTGAACAACAAGACATTAAATGAACTGCTTCGTGAATGGTATTAAAAGGAGCAGTATTAAAGGAGCTGTTGGGTCTTGTTTCCCCATGCATGGTTCGCATTTAAATGCTGATTATTTTCTTCTTCAAGCCACTTCGTGGAGACCAAAGGTCTAGGAATTCAATACCAGCTGGTGGCTTTTCGTAGAGCTCAAGGGCTGTTGTTTGGTGCTCCTCCCAAGTGACCATTTGGTCAAAGGTTACTTCTCTTCAAGCTGGCCATTCCTCTTATCCAAGGCAGCAATTAAAACTCTTAAAACACCTCAGCCAAATGTAGACAAACATCCATCCATGTTCAGCTGAATCTTCTTTGTTCTAGAAGCAAACCTTTCACATTTTTAAATTAAATTCTTCTAGAATATGTGTTTAGGAAATTACTAGGAAGTTTCCTAGGAAAACTTAAGGGTTAAGGAGCTGGTAAAGTGGCCATTTGGCTGGCCATGTTCAGCCTATAAATAGGCTATGTAATCCACATTTTGGAGGCTAATGAACCATTATATAACTTTGTTAATTTGTGAGTTTATTTGCAACTCTCAATTTTCTCCAAAGACTTTTTGACTTATTAAGTATCCCTTGTGGCATCATCCTTGTCTTTGCATATCCAAACTTACCACTTTGTAACCCCAAAGTGTAGGGTTCCCTATATCGAGGTTCCTATCACTTATTAATAGCGGGTCGAGGTTTTCATCTTTCTACCTTAGCCTTCCACCGAACCCTAATCCAACCTAAGTGTTCACTTAAGACTCGAGTTAACACACCTTATTGTGTTAGTTCGGCTTGAACTCTTAGCCAATTATTCTATTCATCTCTTTCCAACTTATCCATTCACCAACGAACCATTTTGAGCCCAATTCCCCTTTCTTTCTTAAAACATTTTCTTTAAAGTCTAACTTACTCAAATTTATGATCGGGCAACTAATATGACTCGGATCATCTCCGAGGCGAGTTCGTATCATTTGGTATCAGAGTGTAACACCCCAAACCCAACCTAGAAGTTAGGCCCAAATTCAAAATGTCACTTTAAAGGCACAATTCAAAATGGTCTTGCTAATTAAAAATTTAAGGCCCAAAAGCCCAAAATCTTTGAGTCTTATTAAGTAAAGATAAAAACCCATTTTGTTATTTTAAGTATTCCGGAAACCAAGTTTAAACATAAGAACTTACTTAGGTTTAATAATTAAATAAACAATTAAACACAAACCCAAAATTTAAAGCCAAATCGGAGTACAAGGCCTTATTACATCCAACGAAAATAAAGTAATTAAAATCATGTCTTTTGAAACAAATAAATAAAAATTTAAACATCTTGTAGTGTGGCCATCTCCGAATCCTTTCCACGTCAAGTTGTTTACTGGGGATCACCTAAAACATTAAATAAAGGGTGTGAGTTTTGAAACTCAGTGTGTACAACCTTTGGCAATCAAATCAACATACAAATATTCACATTGGGCCTAAACCCTATCGATCCACTACACACACCATTTCCCTTCCAACCTCATACACCTGTGGGGAATTCTAGCTTGACTCACCCCTCCGCTACACACCAAAGGTAGCACTCATAGCGGCACTACTCAACGTTGCAGCAAAACTACTAATCATATAATGGGCATAAAGCCACCGGTGGATCCACGGTCGTCAAGCGACTATGCGACCCTTAAATCTTCCTTCGTACCATAATTCCCACCCATATGCATCCTAAACAGAATATTGTATGAATGCAACATGTACATGAGTAACATCCACAAAACTCATACTCATCACATAGGGTATTTTAGTCCATTTCACAATCAATAGGTATTTATATTAATTCTATGGCTTTCCCTACAAGCTGTTAATTAAGGGTATTATCATAATTCTACCCTCATAGTACTAATTCTATGTTGGCCGAATATAGGTACAGAGAGAGCTGTGGTGACCAACATCTCTTTTCGGATTTAGATCATTCGGTGGTGGTATTATCGTAATTTTACCCTGGCCCCACTTTGAGATATGGGATTAACGCCGGTGGGTATTATCGATGGTTTGGCACCACCGGTGGTTTGGTAATATCTTGAGTCTTGGTGACTCACCTTCTCCTTTATTTTTTCAAGTGACACTCTACTTCTCACTCTTTCTACAACATCATCGTTTAAGAAAGGAAAACTCAAAAGGGACCTCGAGTTTTACAACCGTTAAAATACCGGTTTGTTAAAATTTCAAAATTTCCCCGATTGATGTAATTACCAAAATACCCCTAGTTTCTAAAAAGATGCCATATCAATAAATTTTACAAAATTTTCGGGAATACCTCCAGCTTTTGGGAATTTCAAAGTGACACCTTTATTAAAGTTTGAAATTTCTCGAATTCTATTACAAAAATACCCCTGTAGGGAAATGACGAAAATGCCCCTAGGTTAGAAACAAGACAGAAATGTCCGAGGAGTGAATAGGTATGGAAAGTACTAGGGAATGAATGTGGCCTTTTGTGTGAACTAGGGTAGAAGACTTAAAACATTGTTTGATCGAAAGAATCCTTATTAAACTTTTCATAAAACTCTTGGCGGACAAACCAAGTGGAACAAATTGCTAATCCATAAAATTTTTCTTAATCAGTTAAAAGCGCGTTAGATAGAATGAGTTCTAGAGGACGTGGCCGACGCCTTGAGGCGTGGTAGGGAAGAATGACCATATCCGAGAACCGTTAGGTCGAGGACATGGTTCTCGAAATGAGGTACCACCGCCATTACCACCTCCGGCTTTTGCGGTGAGGAGCAGGATCGATTGTGGGTGAGGCGATGTCGCAACCCGTGTTACGGGTTCTCGAGTTGGTAGGCTGAAATCTGGTGGAAATCTGGGAGCTCAAAATCTGCTTCGAGTGAATTCGGTCCAACGGAGTTGAGGTGTTCCGGTGTGTGGGAGTGGCACCTAATGCGTGAGAATCTTGGTTGAGTCAACGAAAAAGATCATGGATGATCTTGACCGGCCGTGTCGGCTCACCGATTCGAGATGGGGCCCGGCGGATAATCTTACATGGGATTACTTTAGGTCGCTTTCCAAAAAAGTATGTCAAGATTAGCTACACCGACGCCGAGAAAGGCTTTTCGGGGTTAGTACAAGGAACTAAGTCCGTGTTAAATATGAGGCGTAATTCTTGAATTTGAGTAGATATGCGAGAGGCATCGTGGCTACGTGAAACATAGGTGATCGTGGATAGAAGTGTGGGACCACGGTGAGGTCGTGGTAATGGTAGAGGAAATGGTGCTAATTTTATGCGAGGCGTCATGAGGAGGGTGACGCACTGGATGTCATAACCTGCATGCGTTTCTAATTTTGGTCTTCCTTATGTTGCATTAATTACATTCATCGTAGCAGTAGTGTGGTAGAGACTTTGAACCTAGGCTGCTAGGGAGATGACCGTAATTAGCCCTTTAGGTCATTCAGAAGGATGTATTCCGGAGAACTTCCGGTTTGCCTCAGATCGGAAGTCAAATCGCAGATAGATTTGCTACCGACGCAGCACTGTATCTATAGCATCAGTGTCGAATGGCACCAAAGGAATTGGTGGAGTCAAGGCTCAAATTCAAACTCTTGGATAGAGGGTTTATTCGACCTAGTATATCTCAAGTGGGGAGTGCTGTATTGTTTGTCAAGAAGAAGGGCGGTTCTATGATGTGCATCGACTACCGTCGATTAAACAGTTAACGATCAAAACAAGTATCCGTTGCCGGGATTACGACTTGTTTGACCAACTGGAAGGTGCGTCGGTATTCTCAAGATTGACCTTAGGTCGGGTTATCATCAATTAAAGGTGAAGGAAGTTGATGTTCACAAGATGGCATTTCGAACTCGGTATGGGCATTACGAGTTCCTAGTGATGCCATTTGGGTTGACCAACGACCGCAAGGCGTTCATGGACTTAATGAATAGGGTATTTCATCGATCTTCGACCAATTTGTCGTGGTGTTCATAGACTACATATTGGTTTACTCAAAGATGGAGGAAGAGCATGACAAGCATTTGCGTATAGTCCTACAAGTGTTAAGGAGAAGCGTTATATGCCAAATTCAAGAGTGCAATTTTGGCTAAGAAAGGTGGCTCTTAGGTCACGTGGTGTTAGCGGAAGGGATTAGAGTGGATCCCTGCAAGATTGAAGCGGTGTTGGAGTGGAAACCGCTTCTAAGTCGGTGGGCGTAGATTCAAGCTTTACGGTTTAGCAGTTACTATCAAAGGTTTGTGGAAGGGTTCTAAATTAATCGCACAGATTAACTAAGCTAATGAGGAAGGGAGTACCATTTGTTTGGTCGTAAAAGCGAAGAAAGTTTTGATAAGTTGAGAAAGATTACGCGAAGTCTCGGTCTTGTACGGCTCGGCGGGGAAGTTGTTTACAATTTATCGTGATCGTCCCATCTGAGGTTGGGATGTGTATTGATGCAGGAAGGAAGGTAGTAGCCTATGCGTCCGTCGCCTAAGACCGTATGAGGTTAACTACCCAACTCACGACTTGGAGTTAGCGGCGATGGTCTTCGCCTTGAAAATATGGAGACATTATCTTTATGGGAGAAGTCGATAGTTTACACGAGATCACAAGAGTCTAAGGTATCTCTTGACCGTAAAGACTTGAATTTAAAGGCGTCAAGATGGATTGAACTGTTAAAGGACTACATCGTTCCATCGAATATCATCCGTAAGGCTAACGTGGTGGTCGACGATTAAGTCGAAGGTCGTGGCGGACTTAAGGCGATGTTTGCTCATTTAAGTCTATCTGACGATGGAAGCCTTTTGGCGAGCTGCAAGTTAAGCCAACTTGGATCGAGGAGATTAAGGATAAGCGGTTGGTAGACGAGGATTGAATGTAAAGAGATTGCAAGTCCAAAATGGTGGTATGGAAGGGTATAGTTTGACCGATCATGGTGTATTATGTTTCCAAGGACGGACCAGATGTCAGAAGGATGTGGAATTGAGACAAAGAATTCTCCAAGATGCACATAGCGGCCCATACGCTATGCATCTGGAGGTAGCAAATGTACAGAGATTTGTGGAGACGATTTATACAAGGGTATTATCATAATTCTACCCTCTTTGGGTATTATCGTAATTTTTTTACCTTTGGGTATTATCGTAATTTTACTGAGGGTATTATCGTAATTCTACTCTACAAGGGTATTATTGTATTTTTACCCTACAGGGGTAATTAGGTGATTTTTCAAAACAGAGGTATTTTGGAAATTTTGTAAATTAGGGATGTTTTGGTAATTCTGCAAATCAAGGGTATTCTGGTAATTTCACAATTCGATGGTATTTTAGTGATTTTGCAAATCTAAGGATATTTTGGTAATTTTTCAATTTAAGGGTATTTTGGTTATTTTCAAATTAGGGGTATTTTAGTAATTTTAAAAATCTAAGGTATTTGGTTCCTCTCGGGTTTTAGTTATGAACTTTGGCCCATTAACAAGTCCTTGCGGCTAAAGCGAACAAACACTACGCACTAGATAGGATTCCAGAGTAGAGGAGGTGGGCCACTAGGACCGCTTAAGTACCAAGCTCTCCTCAAATCCAATCCTAGACATGCATATGTCCATTGCCACACTCTAACCTAGCGACTTGTCCACGGACATGTTTAATTATTAGAAAGTTTTATGCGGTTTAAGAGTTGTTCAGAACTAAGCCTAAAGTCCATTAAACCCTAGCATACTTGTCTTCATCCCCATAAAGCCCATCAAGCCCATTTGCGTTCATATAACCCATTATGCCCACATCACGTCCTTATGGCCCACTAGGCCCAAATCTCATTCATATGGCCTTTTTGGCCCAAAACAATTCCAGATCATGTAACATGCATGCCTAACTCAGTCCATATAATCAAATCAATCAATTCCATCAAACTTAGCCTCAGGGCCCACCGGGCCTATGTAACATCCTTAAATAGGGGTTATTGTGTTTGAGCTTCCTTGCATGTGTGTGGCCGTTGTGTTAATTATTTGTGGTGATGTAAGATCTAGTTATAAGTTTAGAGTAGGCCCGAGTTGCAGGAAATTTTTGTTTTTAAGTTTTAAGTGAAGGGAGCGGAAGGAGCTAGGGGTTAAGTATAATTCGTGGGGGATTAAGCACAAGATTGGGCTTGGTAAAGTGGCAAGGGTGCCATTTAGGGCCACGTGATTGACGCCACATGCGAGGAAGGAGAGCTCAGATCGAGCGGCAGAAATCTCACTACGCTTATTATTTTGACGCTAAGGGGAAGAGTTGTGCTCAAAGACAAACTCTATCGATAAGCATTGAACAAGTCAAATTAATCAATGATTGGCCAGGAGTGATTTAGGGAGGTTTGCCGAAATCTGGACTCTGGTATGAGAGGAGTAACCGGTTGGGAGACTTGGGGGGTTAGCTAGGTGACATTTCCGGCTAGCCTGGAAG
The DNA here is from genome assembly GCA_025506655.1 of Gossypium rotundifolium. Classification (NCBI taxonomy): domain Eukaryota; kingdom Viridiplantae; phylum Streptophyta; class Magnoliopsida; order Malvales; family Malvaceae; genus Gossypium; species Gossypium rotundifolium. Next base: position 134,049,375 of record CP106729.1, on the reverse strand, counting down.
GGCCTCATTCTTTGTTTTGTGTCAAAGCCGAAACCACCATAGGCTTGACGTTTTTCCCCTCTAAAACATCCAACTGAACCTACAAAAGGACCATTTAGAAACTTTCTTTTCTTCTTTGAAAACCAAAACCCTCTCTTGAATTCTCTCTTTTCTTTCTCCCATTCTTGCTCAAAGCCAAAAGTTTTTCCCTTCCCCTTCATCTTTTTCTTTTCTCAAACCTTGTGCTGAAACCCTCTCTTTTTCCCCTTGTCGAATCTTTTCTCACCTACTACACATTCTTTTCTATTCTCTACATCCATTTTAGCCGAATCCCTTTTGGTTGCCATCCACCATTGTCGAAAAGTCCTCAAGCTCTTCCTTCCTCCTCATATGGCGAATATCAACCAAGCCTTGATTTTCTTTGGTCTCTTCTTCAACCGATTTTGAAAGGGGTAAGTAGTCTTGGCTGAAACTCTTCCTCTTATCTCTGTCGACATATGTAGACAAAAGCCAAATTTTGGCATTTGTCTTGGCTTTTAATCAACCATACGATTGGTTTCTTGTAGGGTCTCTGGGATTTTGAAGCAATAGATCTAAGCCCTCTATTCTCTGTCAATCAAATTCGGTAAGTCAATGGTAAGGGTTATGCTGATTCAATCCTTCCATTAGATGTTGAAAAGCCGAAGGCTATTGAGACTAAGTTGTGATGATTGGCCAATTGTAGAGGGAGGAGTAGTCTCGCATATCTTGTGTTGAGATTAGCATTCGTAAGGCAGAAAGGTAAGGATTGTGTTAGTTATGCGTTATCACATCCTTCGGGATTTATGGGTATAGCCGAATGGTCTTGGTAATAACCTGAGTGTTGGCCGAATGTAGGATCAAGTGGATCTAGTGCAGTAGATCGGATCTTCGGGATTCAGTGGTTGCATTAGTAACAGGTGTGTAACTTACACACTTTATAGCTAAGTAAATATATTAATAACTGAATATGTTAAAAGTCAGAAATTGTGTAGATCTTGATATGATACCGTAAGGGTATGAGTAAGGATTCGGGTAAGTCTGTTTCGATATAACTTGCTATATGATGCTTAATACCATGATCTATGATAAATTTGCTATATGATCCATAATAAAGCATGATGGCATGACTTGCATAAGTTTTGCATTGTGATGGGTGATATGAGAGGAGGGGAGGTTTGATATCCGTGTCTTTGGGACACCGAGGTTTGGCACCTCCGGTGGTTTGGTACTACTGATTATTTTGTGACTTGGTCACCGGAGGTTTGGCACCTCATAGCGACTCGTCGGTGGCTTAGCACCACATTGGGTTGGCCCCACAGCTTGATTTATCGAGATTATCGCTTGATGATTTGGTATCACACGGGTTGGCCCTACACTTGGATTATTGATATCTCGTGACTTTGGGTCACCGGTGGTTTGGCACCACATTTTATTGGATATCGTAACTTTGGGTCACGGTGGTTTGGCACCACCAATGGTTTGATACCACAGGGGGTAGAAACGGAGTTATGGATGGCTAGGTATGGGTGCATTATATGTATTGCTTGGTTATGATTTGTGTAAGTATGTTGCATTAACAAGGAGGAGGATTTATGCACTGAGTCTTGGTGACTCACTTTCTCCCTTATCTTTTCGGTGACTCAGAACTGTGGATGAGGAGCCGGATGGACTCGAGGTGGCCCATGCATTAAAACATTTGGTTTTACTTGGATTTGAATTGGGTAATTATTTCATAATTTATTTTTTTATTATTATTTGGGTATTGTAATAAGGCGTTTTAAATTATGTTTTGAATTATTTATATGTTTTGGATTTGACTTCGAACATGGTTAAGTGAATTGTTTGATTAATTGAATAATGTAAGCGCAAGGTTTTCTAAACTACAAAACGCAATGGTTTTCAAAACCTTACCATCGGGTAATACAAATCACCTAATAACAAATGACAACTTAATTGTTTTCGACAACTCAAACGGTTTTCAAATTAATCATTTGGGTTTCCTTTAAAAATTTACAAAAAGCTTTTCTAATCTATGGATCGGTAACTAAGTTTTAAAGATTTATTTAAGGATTTCAAAGTAAACCATCGGTTTGAACTAGTCATGCACTGATTTCTACAAACATAGAGCAACAAAGAGTTTTCCACAAAATTTAATCGATAACTCGATTTTCTTCAAAACATTTTCCTCGTGACATGCCGATTCGATTGTGGTGTGTTGACTGGTTTGGGTGTTACATTTTAGTATCGAGCCAAGTTCAAGGCTCTTTGTGGGCCCGAGGCCCAAAAATGTTTTAAAGTATGGTTCTAAAATGTTTTTGTTTGAAAATATATGGTTTGAGAAGCATGGCACCGAGTCTCCGGCACCAATCCACCCAGGTAAGTACTTCTGACTGTTGTGTGAATTATATGCGGGGAAATGGGAATCTCGGGATCGTAGACTAGTAGAATAGGAATTATTGAACCCCAAGAATAGCTTACTCCAACATAAATAGCATAAGACTTAATGATCCACAAAACAAACCTGTGAGTACGTCACTGAGCCAAGGGTGTGGCAACTGTTGTGCGCATGTCTAGGATTGGATTCAGGGGGGAGCTTGGTATTTAAGCAGTCCTAGTGACTCACCTCCTCTCCACTCGAATCCTACCTGGTGCGTAGTGACGGTTCACCCCAGCTAAGACGACTTATTTACAGGCTAAAATTAATAATTAAAACCCGAAAGGGACCAGCTATTTTGCCTCGAAACACTTTAAACTTTAGTTTTGAAATTACCACAATACCCCTAATTTGAAAAAAAGACCAAATTACCCCTGACATGTAAAATTACCAAAATGCCCTCAGTGTGGAAAACTGCCGAAGTACCCCTGAATTGGAAATTTTCAAAATACCCTTATTTTGTAAAATCACCTTGAACCATATTTTGAAAAAAATTTTGAAAATACCCCTGGATTATGAAAAATTACGAAAATACCCCTAGTTTGTGAAATTACCAAAACACCCTTCGATTTTGAGAAATTTTTGAAAATATCTATGATTTGTAAAAGTTTTCAAATTAACCCTATTTTAATTACCAAAATACCCCGATAGGTTAAAATTACGGAAATACCCCTGGGTAGCAAAATGACGAGAATACCCCTACAAGTGGAATGAGGGTAAGGAATTGAACTGAAAACTGTGTGATGATCGAAAGAACCAAATTTCTTTACATAAAACTTATTCGTGGGTAATCAGTGAAATAGAAGCTAATTCATAAAATCTCTTAAGCAGATAAATCGCAACTATAGACATGAATTCTAGGGGCGTGGTCGTAAATGCGTGGTCGTGGTAGAAGCCGAATAACCGTGTTTGAGCCCGTTAGGTCCGGTCAAGGGTCTAAAATGAAATGCCACCACCACCACCACCGATGTGGAATATCGAGGATCGACGGGGATGATGCGATATCACTGAGCGATCTTTGTGGGTTTTGGAAAAGGGTGGTTGGAGTAGGTGGAGGCATGGGAGCTCAAAAGTCGGTACCTGAGCGACTCCGAGCTAATGGAGCTGAGTTTTTCCGTGGAGAATCTAGTGTGGCGCCCACTACGGCTGAGTATTGTTAGAGGCGACGGAGCGAATCATGGATAACTTGGATCGATCCGAGGAAAAAGCGAAAGGGATAGTGTCGCTTCTCCGGGATGAGTCATACTAGTGGTGGCTCACGGTTCAGGATAGTGCTTTGCGGTGGATGATCTCACTTGGGACTATTTTAAGGTAGCTTATCAGAAGAAGTATGTCGGGACCAACTATATTGATGCTTGTGATGGAAGGCGTTTTAAAATTTGGTTCAAGGAGTAAGTCATCTCGAGTCTGAGACAAAATTTTTAAGGTTGAGCCGGTATGCTAGGGCATCATGGCTCTGTAACATGAACGACGTGTCGGTTTGAGGATGGATTGAGAGATGAGATGAGATTGCTAATCGCTCCACAAAGCAGGAGGCGAGTTTGCTATCTTTGGTGGAAAAGGCCAAGGTAGTGAAGGGGTAAAGGAGCCTGTAAGATGGAATCTGGATAGGAATAGACACAAGAGAGGTTTTGGATCATCGGGGTCGGCCGATAATCCACAAAAAAGGCTAGGCAGTGGGTCGAATCAATCTGAAAGGCCTCTTGCTACTAATCGAGGACCAGTAGCGATTGTAATCGATCGGGAAATCTCATTGGGGAGGATGTTGGGTGGTGGAAAGGGATGTTTTGAGTGTGGTTCCTTTGGATCATCGTGTGAGGGATTTGTCCATGTAAGTTAGCTGAGATTGGCCCGAGGTCGGTCGTGCTCGGTTCGAAATGAGGACCACCTCCGCAGAGGGGCCGTGGTCTTTGCTAGGGAGGTAATGGCTCGGGTAGAGGCGTGGGGATGCTTGAGCGAGAGGCGAGGGAGCAACAAGCTGAAGCAAGGCGACTGGGTTGGTATATCGTGAGGCGTCGAGAGGAGGACGACGCACTGGACGTCATAACCGGTACGTTCCTAATCTTTGGATTATTGTATATTACTTTGATTGATGTGGGTTCGACGCATTCGTATGTTGCTAGTAGCATAGTAGAGACCATAAACCTAGACTTTGAAATTACTTCTAGGAAGATGACAGTAATTAGCCCTCTAAGTCACTCTGTAAAAGTAAATAAGCTGTATAGGGATGTACCCCTAGAACTTCAAGGGTAGTGTTTGTAACTGATTTGATGGAACTACCGTTTGGGGAGTTCGATCTGATTCTTGGGATGGACTAGCTGGTAAAATACCAAGCAAGTTTGGATTGCGCGGCTAAGCGCATAGTTTTGAGAACAATTGAGGGTGAAGAAGTGGTGATGATAGGTAATAGAAGATATTATCTATCCAACGTGGTATCGACATTGAAGGTTAAGAAGATGGTCAGGAAGGGTTGTGAGGCGATTTTGGTCCGGGTGTGTGCTTTGGAGCCTAAGGAGGTTGCTATAAAGGATGTCCAAACAGTAAAAGAATTTGCTGACGTATTTCCAGAGGAACTTCTAGGTCTGCCTCCAGATCAGAAAGTTAAATTTGGTATAGATCTGTTACCCGAAATTGCGCCAGTATCTATTGCCCCGTATAGAATGGCGCCAAAGGAATTGGTAGAGCTGAAGGCTCAGATTCAGGAGTTGTTGGATCGAGGTTTTATCCGGCCAAGTGTTTCACCTTGGGGAGCGCCGATACTCTTTGTCAAAAAGAAAAATGGTACAATGTGGATGTGTATAGACTACCGCCAGTTGAACAAGCTGACGAACAAAAACAAGTATCCGTTGCCGAGGATAGATGACTTGTTCAATCAGCTTAAGGGGGCATCAATTTTCTCAAAGATTGATTTAAGGTCTGGGTATCATTAGTTAAAGGTGAAGGAGGCTGATATCCATAAGACAGCGTTTCGTACTCGGTATGGGCATTACAAGTTTCTGGTGATATCGTTCGGGTTAACCAATGCACCTGTAGCATTCATGGATTTGATGAATCGGGTGTTTCAGCAGTACTTGAACCAATTCGTTGTAGTATTTATAGACGACATATTGGTGTATTCAAGGACTGAGGAGGATCATGATGCGCATTTGTGAGTGGTGTTGCAGACACTGAGGGAAAAGCAGTTATTTGCCAATTTTAGTAAGTGCGAGTTTTGGCTGAGGGAAGTGACTTTCTTAGGTCACGTAGTGTCCGCTGAAGGGATTAGAGTGGACCCTCGTAAGATTGAGGCAGTGTTAGATTGGAAATCGCCTAGGTCAGTGGCTGAAATTCGGAGTTTTCTAGGTATGGTAGGGTATTATCAGAGATTTGTGGAAGGATTTTTTCTGATCGCGGCACCGTTGACTAAGTTATTGAGGAAGGGAGTTCCATTTGTGTGGTCGAAGAAACAGTAGGAAAGCTTCAACAAGTTGAGGAAGATTTTAATGGAAGCTCCGGTTCTAGTATAGCCTGAGGCAGGAAAGATATTCACGGTCTATTGTGATGCATCACATACTCGCATGGGATGTGTCTTGATGCAGAAGGAAAGTAGTGGCATATCGTCTCGGCGGTTGAGACCGCATGAGGTTAACTATCCGACACATGACTTGGAGTTAGCTGCGGTGGTTTCACTCGAAAATATGGAGACACTATTTATGCGGGGAAAAGTCGATAGACTACACAGATCACAAGAGTCTGAAGTATCTTCTGACTCAGAAGGATTTAAACTTGAGGCAGTAGCAGATGGATTGAAATTTGTTGAAGGACTACGATTGCTCGATTCGGTATCATCCGGGCAAGGCTAACGTGGTGGCGAGCGCGTTGAGCCGTAAGGTGGTAGCGGACTTAAGAGCGATGTTTGCTCGTCTTAGCTTGTATGACGATAGGAGTCTTTTGGCGGAATTGCAGGTTAAGCCAACTTGGGTTGAGCGGATCAAGGAGAAAGCGTTAGTGGATGAGGCTTGAATGCTCGGAGGTTGCAAGTTTAGAATGGTGGTGTAGAGGTTATAGTGTGTCTAGTGATAGAGTATTGTGTTTCAAGAGAGCTTGTATGCGAAGGATGTCAAGTTAAGGCGAAGGATTCTTCAGATGCACTGACCCATCGTTATGCATCTGGAGGTAGCAAGATGTATCGAGATTTGCGGAAGCAGATTACGGTGGCGGTGAAGCGGAAGTGGCCGAGTTTGTGGGTAAGTGGTCGGCGTGCAATGGGTCAAAGCGAGCATCACTCCGTCGAGTTTACTTCACCATAAAGATTCCTCAATGGAAGTGGGAAAGAATTACCATGGACTTTGCGGTGGGCTACCCTTATGCCTAGTAAGAAAGACTCGGTCTGGGTGATTGTGGATCGTTTGACCAAATCGGCTCATTTCATACTTAAATAAAGGTTGATTATCCGCTTCAAAAGTTAGCTAAGTTGTATGTGGCGAGATAGTGAGGTTGCATGGTGTGCCGATATCAATTATCTCAGATAGGGATCCAAGGTTCACATCGAGGTTACGGAGAGCTTTGCATCGGGCTTTGGGAGCGAGGTTGGATTTCAAGACGACTTTTCACCCGTGATCGATGGACGATCGGAAAGGTTATACAAAACCTAGAGGATATGCTAAGGGGTTGTGTTTTGGACTTGAGGCGGTGGGAAGAATTTCTACCATTAGCTAAGTTCGCATACAACAATAGTTATCAGGCAAGCATTAAGATGGCACCTTATGAGGCGTTGTATGGTAGGAAGTGTCGCACACCTACATCTTTGGATAGAGTTAGGTGAGCGTCGGATGTTGGGTCGAGTTGGTTCTTGAGACCGAGGATAAAGTTAAGTTGATTCAGGCTCATTTGAAGGAAGCTTCGGACAGGTAGAAGTCATATGCTGATCTTAAGTGGAGAGATATAGAGTTTATCATTCTCACCTACTACACATTCTTTTCTATTCTCTACATCCATTTTAGCCGAATCCCTTTTTGGTTTCCATCCACCATTGCGAAAGTCCTCAAGCTCTTCCTTCCTCACTGTTGGCCGAATATCAACCAAGCCTTGATTTTCTTTGGTCTCTTCTTCAACCGATTTTGAAAGAGGTAAGTAGTCTTGGCCGAAACTCTTCCTCTTATCTCTATCGACATATGTAGACAAAAGCCAAATTTCAGCATTTGTCTTGGCTTTTAATCAACCATGCGATTGGTTTCTTGTAGGGTCTCCGGGATTTTGAAGCAATAGATCTAAGCCCTCTATTCTCTGTCAATCAAATTCAGTAAGTCAATGGTAAGGGTTATGCCGATTCAATCTTTCCATTAGATGTTAAAAAGCCGAAGGCTATTGAGACTAAGTTATGATGATTGGCCGATTGTAGGGGGAGGAGCAGTCTCGCATATCTTGTGTTGGGATTAGCATTCGTAAGGCAGAAAGGTAAGGATTGTGTTAGTTATGCGTTATCACATCCTTCGGGATTTATGGGTATAGCCGAATGGTCTTGGTAATAACCTGAGTGTTGGCCGAATATAGGATCAAGTGGATCTAGTGCAGTAGATTGGGTCTTCGGGATTCAGTGGTTGCGTTAGTAACAAGTGTGTAACTTACACACTTTATAGCTAAGTAAATATTGGGTCTTCGGGATTCAGTGGTTGCGTTAGTAACAAGTGTGTAACTTACACACTTTATAGCTAAGTAAATACATTAATAACCTGAATATGTTAAAAGCCAAAAATTGTGTAGATCTTGATATGATACCGTAAGGGTATGAGCAAGGATTCGGGTAAGTCCATTTTGATATAACTTGCTATATGATGCTTAATACCATGATCTGTGATATATTTGCTATATGATCCATAATAAAGCATGATGGCATGACTTGCATAAGTTTGCATTGTGATGGGTGATATGAGAGGAGGGGGGAGGTTTGATATCCGTGTCTTTGGGACACCAGAGGTTTGGCACCTCCAATGGTTTGGTACCATAGATTATTTTGTGACTTTGGGTCACGGAGGTTTAGCACCTCATAGCGACTCGTCCCGGTGGCTTAGCACCACGATGGGTTGGCCCCACAGTTGATTTATCGAGATTGTCGCCAGTGATTTGGTATCACACGTGGGTTGCCCCCACACTTGGATTATTGATATCTCGTGACTTTGGGTCACCAGTGGTTTGACACCACATTTTTATTGGATATCGTGACTTTGGGTCACCAGTGGTTTGGCACCACCAGTGGTTTGGTACCACACGGGGTAGAAACGGAGTTATGGATGGCTAGGTATGGGTGCATTATATGTGTTGCTTGGTTATGATTTGTGTAAGTATGTTGCATTAACCGGGAGGAGGATTTATGCACTGAGTCTTGGTGACTCACTTTCTCCCTTATCTTTTCAGGTGACTCGTAAATTGCGGATGAGGAGCCGGATGGACTCGAGGTGGCCCATGCATTAAAACATTTGGTTTTACTTGGATTTGAATTGGGTAATTATTTCATAATTCATTTTTTTATTATTTGGGTATTGTAATAAGGCCTTTTAAATTATGTTTTGAATTATTTATATGTTTTGGATTTGACTTCGACCATGGTTAAGTGAATTATTTGATTAATTTAATAATGTGAGCGCAAGGTTTTCTAAACTACAAAATGCAATGGTTTTCAAAACCTTACCATCGGGTAATACAAATCACTTGATAACAAATGACAACTTAATTATTTTCGAAAACTCAAACGGTTTTCAAATTAATCATTTGGGTTTCCTTTAAAAATTTACAAAAAGGTTTTCTAATCTATGGATCGGCAACTAAGTTTTAAAGATTTATTTCTAGGATTTCAAAGTAAAGCATCAGTTTTTAACTAGTCATGCACCTGATTTCTACAAACATAGAGCAACAAAGAGTTTTCCACAAAATTTAATCGATAACTCGATTTTCTTCAAAACATTTTCCTCTGTGACATGCCAGATTCGGTCGTGGTGTGTTGACCGGGTTTGGGGTGTTACAGCATATTTAGCCACTTTTGGCTTTTTGACTTTTCGACATTGCCAATATCATGGGTGTGTAGGTTTGTACACACCTGGTTACCACGTGTGCTACAAGCCCCTTAATCACGAATCGTGTGCCACACGTTCTCGTGTCCCTTCTTTAGCTACTATTTGCAATTATCCTCTAGATCACTTTGCTAACGATCCTTACCTACCACGATTGCGATCTTTGATCTTTACCCAAAATCCTCCTTTGATCATGCGGCCTAGATCGCTACTGAACAAGATCTGGCTTTTAAACCTTGACTGATAGTGAATCACAATCGATTTATGATGGAGGAAAACAATAAGGGTTTGTCACAAATAAAATTTTGGCAAGAGAAGAAATATTGTGGGAAGGAAGGAGAATTCGGTATAGGCGCTTTTGTTTGGAAAAAGAAAGAAATTGTGATTACTCGAATATTTGTCAAAGGGGAATAAACTAAAAAGAATTGGGAGATTGGAAGGAATTTTCCCCTAGTTAATGAACTAAAGCACACAAAAGCAACAAATGCCCTACTTACCCATACGGCACACATATATATACAAAAAAATAAATAAATAAAATAAACCTACATTCCCCAATCGACTCAAACTTATCACCAATTAAATTCCTTTATTTAGCCAAAAATCCAATTTGAATTACATTTAAATTGCTTTCCCCGAATAGGCATGTTTTGGTGTTTCAGTCCACTTCAAACACCTTCCCCATGCCAGCAGCAAAATAGCAGTTATTGCGCACAAGGCAACTCAAAACCAAGACCTCCAAGCACCACCATACGTGTAACACCCCGTATCCAAGTCCGATGCTAAGACTGGAAGCGAGACATTACCATGCTTGAACTTACTTAATCAAGTACTTACTGGCTATAAAATTTCGTTTCGACTTAAAACCTTTCTTTCTTGGTCTAGACATACGTATCATGGTCATACGAGGCCTTAAACACTTGTTCAAACTTTTTGGAACTTATCGAAAATCCTCTCTCAAAATTAGAGGTTACACGCCCGTGTAGATTGGGCACGCCCGTGCACCCCTAAACACGCCCATGTTTCCCATCTGTGGGGAGCTACTGACTTATTTGACACGGCCTTGACACGTCCGTGCCCTCTAACTGTGTGGAGCTACTGACTTATTTGACACGGCCTTGACACGCCCGTGCCCTCCAACTGTGTGGAGCTACTGACTTATTCGACACGGCCTGAGCACACGCCCATGCCCAAGCCGTGGGTCTTACACGGCTCATGCACACGGCTGTGGGATCTACCTGTGGCCTATTCTGACATTTAATAATAAGGTGCGGGGTTTGCATGGCCTGAACACACCCGTGTGTCTAACCGTGTGGACACTTAGAGGCTATCTACCAAGCCTTCTTACCATTCTCACCTACACACATACATATACCAATTTAGTAAAGGCTCAATTTATCAACTAAAACACATGATCTTATACATTGATTCATGAAAATAAGGTTTTCCTTCCATACAATTACAATGAATTAAGCCATTATCAATGGCTATACACTTTAAACTATAAACCCTCTTAGGCCAACATAATCGGTACATTAACAACAACTTAATCAATCTTAAATCCTAGCCCTATACATGCCATGACTCAAAAGTCTCGATACCTCGTACAATGTATCGCTCGATAGTGTGATAACATCTTCATGACCTCCAACTCGAGCTAGTTAAAATAACCTATAAGAGATGGGAAAGAAAGAGTAAGCAATAATACTTAGTAAGTTCATACGCATAAAATGATAATTTTATAAGTTCATTGAATATACACCACTACAAAGCATCTTTATACTGGGCCTTTCCCATTAACTAATGATTTCTTACTCAACCACTCTTGAAGCTTACTCAATCGCTCTTGAAGCTTACTTATTCTATCTCTTACCGTACTACAAGCCAATTGCTCGTTTAACTAGATTCCATTCCTGCACTGATTGTCATGTAATCACATAAGACAACACATCAAACATTTTCAATAAGCTACCCATCTCTCGGGGGTTACGCACTTAGCTCACCAGTGTTAATACAACTAATGGTATCGCGTACAGCCCACCACTACCAACAATGAGGTGATACCGCACATAGCTCACCATCATTTATCATTCTTGAATAACAACCCACCAGCTTACCTATATCTTAAATGTTCATTGAAGAACATTTACTTACACTTCTATTCTTGCTAACATTCACGCACTACGTCAACAAATATGTCTCATGCAACTAAGGTGCATTATTTATGCATTTCCCACGAAGGGTTCATCATAAATTAAGTTCATCACCTTTTAGTTCTAACACATACCTGTGCTTCTCGTGGTACAACCACATACATTCATCATATCTGCTGAAATACTCAAGTTATAAATATTCTCTTGAGTCTCATACACATGAAGTCACATAGAAATCGTACCCCAATAGGGTCTTACTTGGATTAACATGTCGATGCCATGTCCTTGACATGGTCTTATACGAATTCTTACATCAAAGCCATAATTCAATATGGTCTTATACGAGGCTTTAACTATCGTCTTAACATTCTACATGCATTTCTCATTACTCTAGGACTCAATTCTCATGGCATCTCATCAAATAATATATGTATCATACATCTATAGAGTGAATATACATTCCATACAACATCGGAATACTTACATAAACTCATGCATACTTTCAATAATTGCACATGAACTTACCTCGTTGTCAGAATAGCCGGAAAGGACTATTTGCCCACATTTCTCTTTTCATCCGTTCTAGGTCCGAAACTCGTTTTCTTTGATTAATAAAGGAGATAGCTTGGCTGAAAGTTCAAACCCCCAAAGCTCTATTACTTCTTCAATTTTCGGTGGAGAGAAGATAGGTGAATAGTGAAAGATGATAACATCTTTTACTCACCTTATTTAATTCATTTTTTTCACCTAATTCCCACCTATTTTGACCAAAGTTAAAAATTTGTGTCCCCTATGTCACATGGCCGGCCTACACACTTAAAACAAGGCCAATTTTCACAATTGGGGCCTCTAATTAATAGCCCATAGCTATTTGGCACCTTTTGCAAATAAAATAGAACTTTCTCACTTTATGTGATTTAGTCTTTTTTCACAAATTAGCTAGAAATTGCTAAAATTAAGGCACCAAAATTTTCATACATCCTTATAAACATGTTATAACACATAATATAACATGAAAATAATTTTATCTATCCTCGAATTAGTGATTTCGAGATCACTGTTCGACTAGCCCCTAAATCGGGCTATTACAATACGCTACCAGCCACTGTACCACAACTCTTCTTGATGATATGTTCGATTCTCAACTTCTTTTAAGGCCTATTTCCCAGGACCGAATCATCCAAAGAAATCTAAAAATATTCGCCAACACCCAGCTTCGAACCTCCAACCTCTTACTATGATACACGCCCCTTGCCACTGCGCCGCCTACTTTATTTAAGTCATAATTCCTCCCAAATTAATTATAAACCTTTCTGCTGCGCTCCAGGTTTACTTAAAAAAAAACCCAACATTTAGCGCACGCTGCGACTAGAACCTTGCTCCCCCTCCTACTCCTAACTCCTTTGCCACTGGGCCAGGCATTTCTTTGTGTCATGAATCAGCCCCAACTAATTATAAGGCCTAAACTTTGGCCTTCATACAAAATATATGCAATAAAATTTTTTGCCAAGTCCAGGACTTGAACCTTTGACCACCAGCTTATTCAGAATGCCCTAGGCCACCAGACCACCTACTTCCTTGTGCTATCTTTTAACCCAACAATATTTTAAAAGCCTTCTGACTACCACCAACCTCACTTAAGGGTAAAAATAATTTTTTTGCTAAAGCCCTAGATCGAGCCTAGGACTTTTCCAATACTACCAACCCTTCCTAAATCACCTAAAAAGTTAAACTAAACATGCAATTATAATTTTTTTTACACACTGAATTCATTATTCCCTTTTTTTTTCCGAATGACAAAATCCATTCTCTCGACACACGAAACCCATTTATTCTAGGCCCACTTTTTGGGCGTTACATAGAGCTAGTCAAATTCGAGTAAGTATCGATGTTCTTGGAGTCCCGATATTATTTCATACTAATAACAATAAATTCGTAAAAAAAGTTATATTTTTTATTTTGCATTCAAAATCTAGTATTTGAAATAGTAAAAAAAGTCCAAACATATATATATATACGAATATAAAAAAAGTGTTGGGTTTGTTTCGATTTCCTTCCTACTATTTTTCGATCAACAAATCATTCTACCTTTTCTTCTTTTCAAACGCCACACTCAAACCGACTCTCCCTTCTTTTGTTTGATAACCTACCTAATCTTGACATTAGTCCCCCACCAAGCCACATCAATTTTGTAAGCTGACCCCAAAGTGGTGTTGATTTGTCTACTTAGTCCGTGAAGAACTTCGAGAGGCGAATACGAGTGGTAAAAGGCACGAGTGCTTACATTAGAGAAAAGCCATATTCGAGTGAAACATGAGTGTGAGCTTTTTTTTCTTTGTGAGTGAACTTGTGAGCATTTTGTAGTAAGGACTTTAATTTTACTTAACAATTTTCCTTTCAGTGATAACAATCATGTCTCAAAGAATCGAAAGGAATAATGATTACTTTGATGTTTTGCCCGATCCAACACGTCAAGCCTTCCTTCACGAGATGAAATAAATGCTCCAAAGAAAATTAGAACACGTGAAAGAGCGATTGAACCGATTGGAAGAACGAGTCCCACGAAAGCAAACTTTTTCAAGTCGAGAAACGGAGTCGAGATCATCATGGCGATACACGTCGCGAAGAGACTCTCATCAAGACTCATATTCATCAAGGCTTTCGAGACAAAGAGATGACGGCCTCGAGCGTGAGACTTTTTGATATGACAAGTAGGAAAGTACGAGTTATTCCTCGTATGCTTCGATGAAGTCACGCACGAAGGATCGTTCCCAAAGAACCTATCGTGATAATTTTGCGAACGCTCTCCCTTCCTTTGAGGAAAACAATTATCTTTTCGATTCTTTTGTATCATCTTCGTGTTGTAATCAAATCGAAAAAGAATATGAAAGGAAAGAAAAAGAAGAAAAAGAAAAAGAACTTGATCTAGAAAAGAAAATTGAAAATGAGAGTGAGTATGAAGAAAGAAAGAAAAATGAGCAAGAAATGAGTTCTGCTGAAAAAGAAAGTGAGATTGCAAAAGAAGCGAGTGAAAATGAAGAACGTGAGCAAAAGAGAGCAAAGAGTGTTATAGCTAACCGACCTATGAGTTCTCCTTGTATTGTTTCTTTTTTTCAGGTTTCTGAAGATCCCACTGACGAGCCACAACTTCATTATCTTTCCAAAGAGAGAAGATTTCAAATAATCGAGAAAGGTAAGATCAAAGTTGATGGAAGTCCACAAGTGCTAAAAATTAAGCAAAGTAAAGCATCTCTAGAAATCGAGTCATGGCAATCAGGTTTGAAAGATGTTAATAAAATTTCTGATGACTTAATCTTTGAAAGATCTCCTTATTTTGATTGGGTCAATTATTGTTCACTATTTGTGGATGATAAATTTGTTTTGAGTGGGGGCATAAAGAGTTGTTTGCTTGATGTGTTTTGCAATAAAAAATATGTTGATATTGATCGATTGAATCTACAAGTGCAAAAAGTAATCATGCATGATGACGAGTTTTCACATAAAGCCTTAATCTGATTGAATGTAATGGTAGTGTGAATTCTCTACATCTCTGTGCAAAATCCTCATGTTTGTGCAAGTCTGCTCAGAAGAGTTTCAAGGAGTTTGATTGTTTGCATATTTGTTTGCTTAAATCCTTTTCATATCACATGCGTGGCTTATTGATGAAAACAAATTTCTTACGGCACTTTGGAATGAGTGACCAAAAACCATGTGTTCAAGCCCAGCGCATGTTCTTTTAAGTTGTTGCCAAGCCAAGGTGAGCGTTGCAATTGTATTTCGAATAAATGTGTTGACCTTTTTTATGAGCTCGACTTTTATCATTTTATTTGAAAACAAAATTTGAGAATTTTGTTGGCATGCAAAATCAAATTTTTGACCCTGGAAATTGCTCTATAGTAGGGTTTAAAGGATTTGAAAATGTTTTGCATGATTCTAACTTACAATTGCTTCATATTCCTTCTATGTTGTCCATGGAACTTTCAAGTCAAAATGATATGGTAAGTGGAAACTTTGCTTTCGATCTAGGAGATTATTTTTTACATCATTTGGTATCAAGTTGTTCAAAGGGGTTGAGTCAAGTACTTTTGTCGTCCAAAATCATAGTTCTCGAACTCCTAAAGGTTCAATTCTAACATTTATGCTTGACCCTTGTATCCATTGTGCAACGATAAGGTCGATTTCCATTTTTGATCCCAGTATTTGATCATTTATTTAAGTTATGAATAAAAACATGGAAAGTTCCTTTGTGCTTAACCTTCATCATTTCACCAGTTTGTTTTGTTCTTTTGTAGGTGACGATGTGAGGTAGTACCCTCCTAAAGGGGGAGGGCATGGAAATAACCCATTTCTTTCTTGAACCATTCGTGGTTCCACAGGTTTTGGAAATAATTTCATCCCAATCATGAACAAATTGATTTGTGACTTTGAAAAAATTTTCTCGAGCAAGTGGCCCGATTTAAGGACAAATCGTCTTCAAGAGGGAGGAAATGATACGAACACCGTCGTATCATGGTTCGACACAACTCAACAACATCTAGCAAGGCCTAATTTTGAGGGGCCCAAGTTCAAAATGAAGCCTATTCTTAATTTCAATGAGCTCAATTCAGCTCGTTTATAGCTCAATGAGCTCATTTGTTCGTTTTGAGTTTATTTTAATTCTTGCGTTTATGTTGCTGGAATAGACTTATTTAGTTAAATTAGTTAATTAGTTTTCAGCTCATAAATAAGTTCAAATTTGATATCTAATAATTTTAGTTAAGTTTGTCAAGTCTAATACATGTTTTTAATATGTTTTTCCTACAGCTTTTAATGTGTTTAGAATCTGGTCATTTAATTAGCTTAAATATGTTTTCGTGAATGGGTCTTATCCTAGACATGCTTTAAATGTGTCTTGGAATCTACTGAATTCAATTTGTCATTTTTAGGACACATTTAACTTTTGTCCAACCGAATGTGGTTTAAATAATTTGCTGCCAATTTAATATGTTCTAAGCTGATTAATTATGGTTTAAATGTGCAGCTATTTTCGGCATTAAAGAAGCAAGCATGCCGAGTTTAATGTGCTTCTTGCTACATCCAAATTAATTCGTGTACAAGGCATGGACGGTACATTAATTGAGTTGCTGGTGCATGGAACAACATTAATTGAGCTGCTGGTGCATAGATCATCATTAAAGAAGTTGACTAGCATTAATGGCCGACTTTAATTCAAGGTGCACTTCCCATGGGACGGCATTAATAAGAAACTGAAGCATTAAAGGAAGGCATACTGGTGGATGGATTTAACGAGATGTTGGTGGATTAATTTTGTTGCATGTACAATGCTTGGGATGGCACAATGAATGAGCTATTTGTTTAGCTCTTCAAAGCTTCTTTCTCGTGAACAACAAGACCTTAAATGAGCTACTTCGTGAATGGTAAAGGGACGGCATTAAAAAGAGCAGTATTAAGTGAGCTGTTGGGTTTTGTTTCCCCATGCATGGTCGGCATTTAAATGCTGATTATTTTCTTCTCAAGCCACTTCGTGGAGACCAAAGGTCAAGGAATTCAATGACTAGCTGGTGGCTTTTCGTAGAGCTCAAGGGCTGCTGTTTGGTGCTCCTCCCAAGTGACCATTTGGTCAAAGGTTACTTCTCTTCAAGCTGGCCATTCCTCTTATCCAAGGCAGTAATTAAAACTCTTAAAACACCTCAGCCAAATGTAGACAAACATCCATTCATGTTCAGCCGAATCTTCTTTGTTCTAGAAGCAAACCATTCAGATTTTTAAATTAAATTCTTCTACAATATGTGTTTAGGAAATTACTAGGAAGTTTCCTAGAAAAGCTTAAGGGTTAAGGAGCTGGTAAAGTGGCCATTCGGCTAGCCTTGTTCAGCCTATAAATAGGCTATGTAATCCACATTTTGGAGGCTAATGAACCATCATATAACTTTGTTAATTTGTGAGTTTATTTTCAACTCTCAATTTTCTCCAAAGACTTGTTGACTTATCAAGTATCCCTTGTGGCGTCATCCTTGTCTTTGCATATCCTAACTTATCACTTTGTAACCCCAAAGTGTGGTGTTCCCTATACCGAGGTTCCTATCACTTATTGATAGCGGGTCGAGGTTTTCATCTTTCTACCTTAGCCTTCCACCGAACCCCAATCCAACCTAAGTGTTCACTTAAGACTTGGATTAACACACCTTATTATGTTAGTTCAGCTTGAACTCTTAGCCAATTATTCTATTCATCTCTGTCCCACTTATCCATTCACCAACGAACCATTTTGAGCCCAATTCCCCTTTCTTTCTTAAACCATTTTCTTTAAAGTCTAACTTACTCAAATTTATGATCGGACAACTAATACGACTCGAATCATCTCCAAGGCGAGTTCGTATCATAAGGGTAAACCGAAGTCTTCAAACAGAGGTAAAACTTGTAACTTTGCAAGAAGAAAAGGCACATTAAATCTAAGTGCTATAAGCTACAAAATAAGATCAAAAGGGAGGCTGCGAATCAAAAGGGAAAACAACCAGAAAATTCGGCGAAGTTGATGTTGTAGAAGACTACAGCGATGGTGAACTTCTAGTCGCTTCTGTCAACAATTCTAAAGTGAGCGATGAGTGGATCCTTGATTCAGGCTGAACCTTCCATATGAGTCCCAATCGAGATTGGTTTACAACTTATGAAACAGTGTTTGAATGTGTTGTTTTGATGGGAAATAATGCTTCGTGTAAAATCACCGGTGTTGGAACAATTAAAGTTAAGAAGTTTGATAGAGTTATCAAAATACTTAGTGACGTACGACATGTTCTAGAATTGAATAGAAATTTAATTTCGTTAAGTATTCTTGATTCAAAAGGGTACAAATACACAGCCGAAAGTGGGGTTTTGAATATTTCCAAAGGTTCCCTCATTGTGATGAAAGGGTAGAGAAAGACTGCAAAGTTATATGTTTTGCAGGGTTCTACTGTTATTGGTGATGCAGCTGTCGCTTCCTCTTCCTTATCAGATGATGATACTACTAAACTTTGGCATATGCGCCTAGGGCATATGAGTGAGAATGACATGGCAGAATTGAGAAAAATAGGACTTCTTGATGGGCAAGAAATTTGCAAACTGAAGTTCTATGAACACTGCGTTTTTGGGAAGCAAAAGAGAGTTCGATTCACTAGAGGAATCCATAACATGAAGGGAATGTTAGAGTATATTCATTCTGATATATGGGGGCCATCTAGAGTGCTTTTGAGAGGTGGAGCTAATTATATGCTAACTTTTATTGATGATTTTTCTAGAAAAGTTTGGGCGTTCTTCCTGAAGTAGAAAAGCAATGTGTTTTTCACATTTAAGTCTTGGAAAACTATGATTGAAAAAAGGCGGAAAATAAATAAAATACCTCTGTATAGACAATAGCTTAGAGTTCTATTCTGATGAGTTTAATAAACTATGTAAGTCAGAAGGGATCGTGAGACACTTTACAATTCGTCATACTCCACAGCAAAACGATGTTGCAGAACTAATCAACAGAAAGATCATAGAGAAGGTTCGATGTATGTTGTCAAATGCCAAGTTACCAAAGTCGTTTTGGGCCGAAGCAGCCTCTACTGCATGTTTTTTAATCAATCGATCTTCAACCGTTGCCATTGAGAAAAAGACTTCATAAGAGGTATGGTTTAGTAATCCTACTGACTATTCTGATTTAAAAATTTTTGGGTGTCATGCGTATGCTCATGTTGATAATGGAAAATTGGATCCAAGATACATTAAATGTGTTTTTCTTGGTTATAAAGCTGGCGTAAAAAGGGTATATGTTATGGTGTCCTGAAAATAGAAAAGTGTTGATTAGCAGAGATGTTGTTTTTGATAAAACTACTATTCTACCTAACTTATCTCTTAAAGACTCTTCCAATAAAGAAAATCAAAAGTAGGTGGAGCAGCAGATTAATACAGAGTCGACTCCTCAAGCCAGTACAAAAATTGAGAATAGAGTTGCTTCTTCACCACAATACTCTATCGCCAAAAATAGAACTAGAAGAGAAATTAAACCTCCAAAGAAGTATGCCGAGGCTGATCTAGTTGCTTATGCTTTAAATGTGGCGAAGATAAAGATGCAAACTAAAAGCCATCTAATTATTCTGAGGCAGTTAGCTATGAAGACTCAGAAAAGTGGATGTTTGCTATGCAAGAGGAGATGGAATCACTCCACAAAAACAGAACATGGGATCTTGTGAAACTTCCTAAAGGAAAAAAAGTTGTTCGCTGTAAATTGGTGTTTAAAAAGAAAGAATTGACTCTAGGAGTTGAAGAACCCAGATATAAAGTAAGGCTTGTTGCAAAGGGTTACAATCAAATTCCTGGAGGGGACTTCACAGATGTGTTCTCCCAGTTGTGAAACATAGTTCGATTCGATCTTTGCTTGGTATTGTGCCCATGCATGATTGGAGCTTGAGCAGTTAGATGTAAAAATTGCATTTTTGCATAGAGAACTTGAGGGAATATTTACATGTAACAACTAGAGGGTTTTACAGTCTCAGAAAAAGAGGACTATGTTTGCTTGCTTGAAAAGTCCCTTTACTGTTTGAAACAATCACCAAGTGTAACAGTCCAATTTAGACTCTAGTCAGAACAGTGGTTTCAGGATCACAAATCCAAGGTTGTAAAAATATTTCAATATTATTTTTGGTGTTTATAATATGTGATTGAATATGTGTGAAAGTTCTGTGCGAAAATTTTATTGATTGTGTGCTTAATTAGCAAAAAGGACTTAATCGTAAAAAATACAAAAGTTGTGTGCTGATTGTTAAAGTTCTAATTTGGCATGGCTTATTAAAATGTGGGTCCTTATGTGGTTATTAAACCAATTGATATTAAGTGGATGATAATAGCATGTTTTTTGGTGTTATTATTAATATTCATTAAGGGTAATTTAGTAAATGGTGTAATAAGATGTAATATAATTAAAACTAAAAGAAATTAAAGCCATATTATCATCATCTGTTGTCGAAACTTGAAAGAAGAAGAGAGAAAGAGGGCTTTGAAGCATTCGGCCATAGTTGCTCAAAATCAAGGTATGTTTTGAGCTCAGTTTTTAGCAATTTTTACGTTTTTGTGATCGTTGATTCGTGTTCTTTCAAACCCATGCTTTAATTTTAGAATTTGATGGTGATTTTGAGATATTTCATTGATGAATGTTTGAGTTTTGTGAGAGTTGATGATGCAATATGAAAGATATGTGAAAGATAAACATGTTTTGTCTTTTAATTTGGGCTAAATTAAACTAGCTTTTCCTTTCCTTTTGCCTTACTCGAAGAAGGCTCCAATGGTTCCAATTCTTCACCCAAAATAAATCACAAAGTAAACACAATTAATATTCAACCATAGACTCACCTAAATCAACCAAAACCATAAGCCTAAACTAGTTATTCTTGGAATTGAAATTTTCGACTAGCACAACTGAAAACCAAAAGTCTCAATTCCTACTTGTTCCCAATGCTTAAAACTGATTCAAATCCTCTTGTTACTTTCCTAAGAATGATTCCTAACCTTCATATCACTCAAAACTGCTCAAAATCATGGTTTCAAAATTTTGACATACAATGGCCATCTTTTATGAAAACTTAACAAAACCTTGAAAACTTTTAACGAAACTTTAAGGAGAGTTTAGAAACCTTCTAATCGCTTTAAAACAAGTTGAAAAACACTTTGAAACATCAATTTCATTCAAAATCCAAAATTTCACCATAAATGCCCCAAATTTTGGTATTTACACAAAACCTTTGATTCAATAGATAAAAACTCGATTTAAATAGCTAGAGTTCATAAAAAAAACTATTAAAAAATAAAACATTACCTTGATTTAGGGGAAAACGAGCATTTAGTGCAAATCCATGAAAACCCACTAGTTAATTAATAGAAAAATCAATGGTGTTCTTGATACGATTTCCCGAGGCTTGGAAAGCTTGAAAAATTGCTTGAATGCGAAGGATCATCTTGAATGGTTCAAAAAAGGGTGGGGACCTTGACCTGAAGCGCTTGAATGCTTTAAGGAACCAAAGTTATAATAGAACTCAGCCCGTTTAAACTTGACAATTGCTTGAAACTTGGTATGTGAAGTCGCCACACTCCGTGGTGGTGGATCGAAGTGATAAGACAATGGGTGAACGCCACAAACTAGTAAAAAGTTTGATAAGTTCAAGAAAGTTTAGTTAAGAACCTTGAAGAGAAGAATTTCAGAAAATAATTTTAATATTCAAAATGTTCTAAGTTGTTTACAAATGACAAGCTTAACTATTTATAGGACTCTAAAATGACCAATGAAATTCAACAATAATGGTGTTCATACACACCTTAATCATTCACACTTAACTTTAACATGTTTATACACAAATATAAAATTTAGTTCATGTCTTAAGGTTTAGTGCATGCTTTGGCCAAATAGACATGTCTTGTCCCTTGGTGCATTTAGTATACTTAGCTAAGAAGCAATCTCTTTGTTCCATGAATGTTCAGCCTTTTAATTCCCTTAAGCCCCCTTGGCCGAATGTTCTTTTCATGAGACTTGAACCATATTAATTGACACCATAATGAACATGTAGGTGCATGGAAGTGAACATGCTTCTAGAAGGTACACTTCCTACCGTCTATGTATCTTCATGAATGCCATGTATCCTTCTCCATTAAATTAAGTTTGAGAACATGCTTTTGTTCCCCCATAAATTTAGTCACATGAACCAACATTAAGACTTGAGTTCTTGAAAATTCTAGAAAGGTTTTATGCATGAATTTGGCTTGAACGTAGGAGCTTAAAGAGTTATTCTTGTCCCAACTAAATAGTCACCTGCACAAGTATAAATAGACATTAAACTTGGCACAATTCACTTCACAATTCAGCTAAGACAATTAACAAAATAATTAGACACTTGAATCTTGATCCACCCACATATATCATATATACATACCATGACACACACACACACACACCCACTTAAGATCAAATGAATCAAACATGCTAAAATAACACACGCATGCATGTTAAAAATAATTATCAAATCAATTTAAACATAAAAGAAATATGACAACATGCATGATAAAATCTGTGGATAAAACAAAACAAAAATAACTTGACATATGACGTACTAAGACAGCAAACATGAAAATATCAATTAAAACACTCGCTTGACTAATTTCATTTTAACTTTAGGCCCCTCATGCTTGGGCTAATTTTGAGTCCTTCGATTCAAAACACATGATGTGATCGGGACCATATCAGTTCTTAATGCTTTTTTTTTTTTTGTAATTATAGGGAGGTTTAATGTTTGGAAGGTGATAGAAAACAAGATATTAGAGTTTTGAAAATCAAAATCGGTGAACGGGGTTGTGGGGATTCAATTGACGGTAAAAAGGGGAAGGGAATGTTTCTATTCACTCTTTTTTACGTCAATATTAAGGTGAAAGGGGGATAGTTGGGTTGATTTTAAAACTTGGTATATTTCCTTTAAACTACTCTTAAATTAACCCTTTTAAAAATAGTCCCCTTTTTAAAATTTGAAGTCTTTTCTACATCATTTTCAAAAATTGATTTAATTTTCAAAAAGCCATAGTCAAATATATATTCGATTTACCATAGTTTAAAATTTTTGAACTCATTCCAAGCCAAAATCCTAAATTACCCTCGAAACTTCTAGGCCTAATTTTGAGACATGACAGTGATAGTTTAATAAAGAACATGTGTAGACAAAGTCACACTAAATAAAGATGTTACTTGGAAGCATCGATGATTTGTCAAAGTAGCACTCTACCATGAAGTCAGTGAGGATCTGAGCTTTAATGGCTTTTCGTGGTGAGTATTCTATTCAAAAATTTGCTAGTTCAATTTCCCATTTTTTCATTTTTCCCTAGGTGTCTACCCTAGACAAGATATCCTTGATTGGTTGATCTGTCATGACCCTCATGGGTGGGCTTGGAAATATGGGCGCAACTTATGAGTGGCTACCACCAGGGCAAAAATGATCTTTTTAGCTTTTGATTATCTTTGTTCATCGTTTTGTAGGACTGGCTAACATAATACACAAGATATTGTCGCATGCCTTCTGTTCTCACTAACACCGCTGCTACCGTCTCCTCGAAAGTAGCCAAGTAAAGGGAAATGGCTTCCCCTGACTGCGGTGACATCAATAGTGGTGGCAAAGTCAGGTACAACTTAAGTTTCTCAAAAGCATATTGACATTCTTCCGTCCATTTAAAAGGGGCCTTCAATGCCTTGAAGAAAGGTAAATATTTATTTTCCATCTTGGAACAAACCTATTCAAAGCCAAAATTCTTCCCATCAAATGTTGAATGTCCTTGGTTGTTCTCGATGAAGGCATGTCCAGAATAGCATGAATCTTTTCATGGTTCACCTCCACATCTCTTTTGAAAATCATGAACCCTAGAAACTTCCCCACCTTCACCCCAAAAGCATATTTCTCTAGATTCATCCTCATTTTATAACCATGTAGAATGGAAAATGCTTCTATCAGATCCTTAATATGAAGCTTTAAAGTACTGCTTTTATCAATACATCATTAACGTAAACCTTCATGCTACGACATATTTTCTCCTTGAAAATTTGTTCACTAACTACTGATGGCTCGCTCTCGTGTTTTTCAAGCCAAAAGGCATGATCTGATAACAGAAAAGGCCCTCTTCCATCACAAAAGTGGTTTTATCTTGGTCTTCCATTTCCATTAAGATCTGGTAATAACCTGAGAACGCATCCTTGAAGCTCATAAATTTCTGGCCCACCGAAGTGTCCACTAACCAGTCAAAAAACAAGAAAGGAAAACTATCTTTCAAACATACTTTATTTAAGTTTTTGAAGTCAATGCACATCCTCCACTTGTTATTGGCTTTTTTCACCATTACTGTATGTCCTCTTCATCCTCTATGCCGAACTCAACCCTCCACTTCTCTTGCTGGTGCGGTCTCTTAGGTTTGTTAACTGACATCACACTCCTAAGGTGTGCCTTCCTCTTTGAACTAGAAGTTTCCTAATCATCATTAGCGCCTATAATAACATGTATGGTGCCTTTGGCGTGTTTTTTTTCCTTTATCCGCAACCTTTGATCCTAACCCTGATGCTGAAGCATCTTGTGTCACAAACTATTTTAGCTCACCATTTCTGATAGCTTCTTCAATGGCCTCTTTCAAAGAAAAACAATCCTCAGTCTTGTGGCCCTTATCATTGTGAAAATTGCATCTGTCCCTAGAGTTGGATCTCACCTAGCTAGGTCGCATGAGGGTTTGTTCGCCAAAATTCCTAAGTCTCTGACTTGACTTAGGATGTGTGCACACGATGCATTTAGTGGGGTATAAGTTTCAAATCGACTGTGAGGAACATACCTTTTTGTGGATTCATGTTGGGGCCTCTGAAAACTCTGTGAGGAACTACCCTATGAACCCTTGTGTTGTCCCTTACCTTGTATACACAGGCTTTGGAAGAAAGCCCTGGCTGACTTTGAAAATTCTACCGCCCTCTAGCTTGTCTTTCCTCCCTATATAAAACATCATGAGTTGTCCTCTTTACCTCCTCTGCCTTCGCGAACTTGTGAGCACTCTCACAGAGGTCTGCCAAACTCTGTGGCCTATTATCTGTGAAAGAATATCAAACATATTCAATTATTACTAACCACTCCTATCTCTATCCTCTCGAACGAGAGAGAAAAAGAATCAACACTAGGATTAAAACGAGTACAAATATCGCGACTTTACTGCAAGTGTGACGGGTCAGCTGTAATATTTGTAGTGTTACAATGGAACACTAGAGTATTCCAAGCATCATGAGTTGCCCTCTTTACCTCCTCTGCCTCCGCGAACCTATAAGCCCTCTTATAGAGGTCTGCCAAACTCTATGGCTTGTTATCCGTGAAAGAATATCGAACATATTCATTTATTATTGATCGCTCCTATCTCCGTCATCTCGAACGAAGAGAGAAAAAGAATCAGCACTGGGATTAAAATGAATATAAATAACACAGCTTTACTGCAAGTATGACATGTCAGTTGTAATATTTGTAGTGTTACAATGGAACACTAGAGTATTCCAAGGACCAAACCCAAGTGAATCGTGGATTGAACAATTTCTAAATGACATGCATGCAAAATAAAGAGTCTAACCAACTAATCGTAAAAATTATATTACGGCAAACAATAAAATCAAGTAGAATTAAACTAATCTACTATTTAGCTAACAAGGACAAAATTGTAAAACATGCAAAATTATGAAATTAACAATTAAATAAAAAATGGTGGTTGGTTGATCTCGATATGGTTCACTAACCCTTAAATTAGGGATCCGAATCGCTTAAACTCTGAAAATGATTCCATATTACCTCTCGACCTTTGTAACGCCCTCAACCCAACCTGATTCACCGGATCTAGAACTTCAGTGTTACACCCCATAATACAAAGCAAAATTTTAAAAGATGTCAATGTATACTCGACATAAAACATACTTCTTATTAATTTATCTAAGGTCTCATTATTAAAGAAACAAAGGAAAGTACTTAAAAATAAAATAATAAATCAGACTTGTTTTAACTTATTACAACACAAAAGCTTGCTAAAGGCAGACCCCTTAAGGTGTAATTCTACTATACGCCTTTTTTTCCAAATAGTCCAATGTATGCATAATAATTCGGATCATCGCTTTGGTTGCAAAAAAAACTAAACTCTTGCGGACGGTTGTCGATCTCATCTCTCGTATTTTGGTGTGAAGATGGTTGGGTCAGGAATCTCTCATTCGGGTGAGTCATGTTGACTTTTTTCTTATTCGATGGTCGAAAATGTGCCCACGCTCACCGTACCAATTGTTGAGTATCTTTTTCTCTCTTCCTCCTCTTGTAGTCCATTATTCATATTTATAAGGTGTGATTCCCTGATTTGACATACTAAGGACAACTAAGTGTCGTGCATAGTGAAACGTTACCCCCTAGGGGTGACACGTGTCCTGAGTGATACTCTTTGGGAAACTAAGTTGAGGAGTTGAATGTAGGCAAGTAGGGAGAGGGCGAGATGAGAGTTAGGCGAGCAAATTTCCCTCGAGAAGCAGCTTTTGTCTTCCTATTTATTTGAGCCCTTCTGCCAATTGAGTCTCCAATACCTTGAAAAGCAGAAGATGCATAGAAGAAGGGAGGTGTAAAGTGAAGAGAGTCAGGTCGGACAAAGATCTCCAGTCGGATAGCGGCATGCCCTATAACAAATTATCGGGTTAGACGGATCTCGAGCCACGGCACGCCCTATAACACAATTCATTTAAAAACTTCCAAGAAAAAAAATCATTTAAGAAAAATAATTACTTTACGTTTTCTCATGTCTTTTATTATTATTTATAATTACATACATTTTTATTACCCTATTATCAACAATTACTGATTTTCAAGAAGTAAATATTAATTAAAATTTTTTATATTACTTTCCTCTTCTTCATCCGGACTATTCGTGTACTAACATCAATCAAAGATTTAAAATCATTTCTAGTCTTATCTTGGCGCTCTCTCTCACGTCACTTTTGCCTTGCTCCGCAGCACTTGGAAAACTAGAAATTAAGAAAAATTAATGCTAAAAACTAATGAAAAAAATAGCGAGTAGCTCTCAATTCAAACCAACAATTTGGACTTTATATTAAGAGAATCAAGATGGAGGATTCTGGAGCAATTCTCTACCAAATTTCATGCCTCAAGGAAATGCTTGATCAGGTACTCTTTCTTTCTTTCTTTCCCTTTTTTCTTTTTTCGAATTTAATGGGATTTCTAGTGAAGAATCCCACAAAATTTTCATTTAGGTAAATCTTATTGGTTAGGTTAATGAAGAAATCGAATCCAATATTCAAGTAACGCGGGAGATTGAATCAGAGATGGTCAAGTGTACGGAGCTCGAAGCTGCTCTTACTACTAGAGAATCTCTGCTTACCAAGTCGCTATACATTTCTCACTTCGAAATCGATGGCTTGCTCTCCGTCATCGGTATTTCTTCTTTCGTAATTTGGTACTTATCTATGTACATACATATACGCATATATTTTTTTCGGACTGATTTCTTTGGCTGAGATCTTTTTCCTTGGATTATAGCCGATTCAAGAAATTCGCTTAAATTTTTGGAGGAGGAGTTGAGTTGTCTAACCACGAAACGAGATGAGATGCTAAAGAGGATTGAAGATAAACGGTATGCGTTGGTTTATTTTCTTTTTTATTAATTTGAATTAAAATTATGCCCGATTTAATCATTTTCTGCAGTTATTTAACATTAGTTTCCCAGTTTGCAACTAGGGTAAAATGAGTATTAGTTAAAAATTAACGCAGCTTATATTCCTACAAATTTATCTAAGTAATTTGACCTTTCATATATTTATGCCGTTTTCATATACTTTTATTTGTTATAATTGTGTTTAAGGTTTTATATAATTAAATAAAGTTGTTAGGCTAATTGTATTAATTATATATATATCAATATCAATTGCTTATTGTTCGTTTAACAGAGACGGATTTACCAAACAGTGCTTAGAATTTCAAAGGGAGATTGACAGGGGGGAAAACAACGAGCTGGTGAATTTGCTGTCAGAGAAAGAGCTTCTTGAGAATGAAATTCATCTCTTGGATAAGAAAAACAATGCTCTGAGAAATTCAATGTCCGCTTTTGTGGAAGAAATTCTTGAAGACCTTTATACTTCAAATGCAGGTAATACCATATAACTCATTATTTTAGTATTAGTTTCCAAATTTTGAGGATTAGTACTACATGCAGAATTAGCTTCGTACTAAATTAGAACATTTAAGAATAGGCATGTTTTTGCCTTCTCTCCGTTGTTTGGATTACATTCTTTTTCATTCCCGGTGTCACTTTTTATTTAATGGCCTGTCTTTAGACTATAGCAACACTACAACCATATGGATGCATTTTCTCCCTTCCTTTTTACTGGACCCGGAAACCTGATAATTGGGGAATAGTAGAGATGTACAATTTCCATAGTATCAGATATAGAGAGAGAGTTTAGATAAGCATTACAAATGAACTCCATCTGCTCAACAGGTCACGAAACACTCGTTTGTGACAACTTACTACTAGTGACCTTCTATTGTCATTCGTCAATGTTCAGCTTCTGTTTTGTCAATATCCACTTTAATTTTTAAACTATAGAAACCATTATCCCTTACTAAGACTGGGTCATCTCTTAAACCCACCCTCGGTTGCCTGATTAGGAGGGACTATCTAAGTTGCGTTTGGCCGCTATGGTGCTGTTGGTTTCTAGTTGGTTTTAAGAATAGATCTAGACTGAAGAACCAGATGAATGTTGAATTGCATATTAGCTAGGGATTTGTTATCTGGACCAGTACACTTGCTTGATGTACGTGTTTACGTCTTTATTCTATTGGCTGGTTAATTCTATGTTCCCCATTCCTTTATCTTCCAATCCTACGGTTCATCCCTTCCATTACTTTTCAATACGTCCATCATGTAATGAAGTTGTGCAACACGCCAAAAGTTACTAAGAAATTTAACATCTCTATCTCTAACAATGGTCCTATGAATTTCATGCGAACGTACCTCATGGCTAACGCCATGGAAACATATATTGTGCTCCTTACATATGTGAATGATGATTAGAGTGATAGTTTGTTGATTTTTTCCTATCAACTATTCGTTCAGTTGCAACTAGATAAATTAGCTTCTGGAGGAAAATAGAGATGAATATTAAAAAATTATTCACAATTTAAAGCTTCCAACTTCTACAAGCCTACTTATAGAGTAATTTACTATCAACAACAAGTACAAGTTGTGATTTAAGTTTTACTCCTCACCAAGGAACAACCTTACTCTTAACTGATTGACTCAATTCAATTTACATACAAAATTTGCACTAAAAAGTAGTTCCTAGTTGAACAAATAATGTGCTCTCTTACCCCTAACCTAGGCAAGACATACAATATATATAAAAAAAAAGGCTTGTTGAATTACAATCACTTATTCACTCAAATAGTCACCTAAAAAATTCTTCAAATAATTAGCATACTAGCAGTGATCTAGTAATCAAACTATTTTAATGATGAGATTTTCTATTTTAAAAAAAAACTTCAATTACATTACAAGTTTGATTTCTATCTTTACTTATCTCGATTCTTGCACACAAAATCTTCTAAAATGAGTTGCTAACCATCGTCAATATCCAGCAACTAAAACCCCAAATAGACAATCAAATAAGTCAAATTATAATGCTATGTTAGCTTTTTTCTTACCGGCATTAAAGCTGACAATGATAACCGACATTAACAAAATTTTATGCAAACGACATAGATTGAGCGATGCAACTTTTAATGACGATTGACATTTTTGAAATGTCTTTAAAATTTGAATATTTGTTTTTATCTCTTTTATTTTATTTTAAAATTTGATTTTCTAATTGTCTTTTGCTTAAAATTTGATTTTCTTTTATCTTATTAATTCTTGAAGATTGTTTACTCATTGTATATACCCTCAATTTATGCCAATCAAAACACAATTCACTTTCTCATTTTATCCCTTTACTCTCTTTTAGTTCTTCTTTACTATTTATGGTAATCAAAGCCATCAAGCTTTAACAAGCCTAATTTTTTTCTCCATCCCTTCCCACCGACTCACACAAAAATATGATCTCTAAATCTTTTGTCGTCAACG
The DNA here is from genome assembly GCA_025506655.1 of Gossypium rotundifolium. Lineage (NCBI taxonomy): Eukaryota > Viridiplantae > Streptophyta > Magnoliopsida > Malvales > Malvaceae > Gossypium > Gossypium rotundifolium. The sequence goes on along the minus strand of CP106729.1, from coordinate 134,019,073 downwards.
TCGATAACATTGTCACAGTTGCGCAATTCAATCTTGTTATTCAACTACACATTAAATTGACTAGTAGTCACAACTTCTCTTTTTGGAAAGCATTAGTGTCCATGCTTATGCGTTGCCACAATCTTTATTGACATCTCAATGGTTTCGCTCCTGCCCCTACTCATATTGTGACCCAAAACAATAGAGAAATTGATAATATCAAGTTCAATGGTATCACCAAGATCAACTAATCCAAAATGCTATATTGACTTTTGTTGATCCAACTCTTGTCGGCATTGTTATTGTTGTTGCCACCGCCAAGGTAGCCTGGAATGCTTTTCATATTGCGTATGCTAACAAATCTCAAACCATAATACTTAGTTTGAGCGATTGATTGGCTCATCTCTTTAAAGATTCCCATCTTGTAATAGACTACCTTCACCAAAGTTTAATCCCTTCGTGATGAACATGCCACATCCAGAGCAACAGTATCTAATGAAGACTTTATTGTTAAGATTCTCATTGGTCTTCGAAAGTTAGTTGATTTTCTCTTTGCATATATAAGTTTAGACATATGGTATGTTGCAGCCATATTAAATGATCACTATAAGTAAAATAGAGATGGATACCAAAACTCTGTTTATGCAGTTCAAAAATTTTCTACATCTGCAAGGCTTCACTCAAAGAGTTAATTCACTATACTTCATGTGATTTAAGTCCCATTTATTTACAAAGTAGCAACCTCACACCTATACTCGAAACATGATCACTCTTCCTCTAAGAATTTTTTCCTGAAAGCTTAGATGTAAATTAAGTAGCTCAATTCAATGTACTTACAATATCACGCTTAATGTAACTATTCCTATATGAACAAAAATAAATTGCTCTCTCATTGTATAACCAAACCTAAACAAGCTAAGTATATAAAAAATGAAATAGGCTTCCTAAGTTACAATCGATCACAATTACTTATTCCACATAAATAACCACATATAAAGGTTTTCAATTATCTTCATAATGACGAAGGTCTTCCCGGTCTTAATCTCTCTTGAAGATCCAATCTTTTATATAAGAAAACTTGGATTCTATTGAAAGTCTTTAATTCAATTCTTACTTTGCTTGTTTCCAACATGTTTGAGTTTCAAATTTGAGTTGTTGACTGTAACACCCCTAACCCGCATCCGTCATCGAAATAGGGTCACGGAGTATTATCGGGGTTTATAGAATATTCTCATGCAATTTGTATTAAACATATTGTCGAAACCATTTTAAAAATTGAGTTTTGAAAAACAGGATCGACCTTTTTTTAAAAACGAAAATAGGAGTCGCCACCAATATTATTTTACTTAGGTGTGATTGGATCACATTATAAAACGCTTTATTTTAAAAACATTCAATTTTGGTCCACAAAAACAAGAAAACGGGTTCGGGAGTTGGTTACGTATAAGGAAGGGTTAGCACCTTCATAACGCCCAAAATTGGTACCTAATTGATAAAGTCATGTTCGAATGTTGAAAATTAAGAAAATTAGAAAATATGATTCTTTTATTAGAAAGAAAATCATGACTCACTTATCACAAAGAAATAAAGTACTTTACCCAATAAGTTAAGGTATAATACCTCATGACTTTGAAATTAAGCTCGTTTTTATTTTAGAAAATTCTTACTTCGAGACGCAAAACGTTGAACCCAGAAGTTAAAGCACAATGTTTTGAATTCCCAAAAATAGGTTTTTTATTTAAAACTTGAGATTTCTTTATTCCGAAGGAATATAAAATCACATCCAGTACGTTAGGACACGATGTTTTAAAACCTTCGTAATAAAAGTCATCTTACGATTTATAAAACTTATAAAAGGATGTTTAGTTATTTAGCCAAACGAAAAATTGCAACCCAGTACGTTAGGGCACTATTTTCTGAATTTCTAAATACCAAAACATTGCCTTATTTTAAAAAATAAAGTTTTGGATAAAAAGTGGCAATTAAATGGATAAATAAAAAAAGTTAAAAAACGTATAAGTCAACCTTACTCCCGCAATATGAGGATTCAACGAAATTTTCCACCAAAATCTAACTCGAACGGAAGTAACTCGAAAATAAATAAAGATGAGCGAAGAACAAAATAAGAAAAAGCCATAGAAAATAAGAACGCAAGAGGGAGAGAAATTTGAGTGAATGCTCTCAAGATTTATTATTGCTTCCAAACTCTCGTCCTTTACAATGAAAGGATATGCCTCTATTTATAGTTGAGCCTCCCCAAATCCAACGGTACGGATCAATTACATCAACGGCTAAGATTAAAAAGTATCTACAAATTAAATCTCTAAGATTACAAAATCATATCTTTTAATATTACATACCATATCTTCTAAGATTGCATATCATATTTAAGATTGTATACCATAACTTCTAAGATTGCATATCATATCTAAGATTGCATATCCTTGAAGATTGTACTTCCATATACGTCAAGCTCGTAGATGGACCTTCAATCTTTTTAAGTAATGGGCCATTCTGATCGGGCCAAATGATATATTTTGGACTGGACTTGGATTTTATTTTATTATTTCGGGTTTATTATTTTTGTATGGGCCCGGGCTAAATTGGGTTCCTACAGCTGCCCCTCTTTGCGCATTATTGTGAAATAAGAATAGAGTAAAGACTATAAAAGGACCAATTTTGCCCGGTCTTAGCGGAGCCTTGGACCTCTTGATCTTTGTCTTCTTCAAATGATTCCAACTCCACTGTAGCTTCAACGGTGTTGAATCTTCATCTTGAAAGTAGTATCCACTATCTTTTGATTTGCTCCACTGTAAATTCAGGGAGATCAGATCTGATATTTTCAATCTAATCCCTACAAACTCAGGGATCACCAAATTGATGTCTTCGATCTGCTTTCTATAAACTCGAGAATCGTCAGGTCTGTCATTTTAATCTGCTTCCTATTCCACTGCTGGTCAGGGAGATAAGACTGGTGGTTTAAATTTGTTCCACTACTGCTTAGGGAGACAAAATTTACCGTTCGATTTTGGTTCCCTACTGCTTAGGGTGACAAGATCTACAATTTTTAATCTATTCCATTGCTTGTCAGGGAGATAAGATTGGTGGCTTAAATCTATTCCATTATTGCTTAGGAGACAAGATTTGTCGTTCGATCTTGGTTCCCTACTGCTTAGGGTGACAAGATCTACAATCTTTGACCTATTTCACTGCTTGTTAAGGAGATATGCCCGGTGGTTTAAATCATTCCACTACTGCTTAGGGAGACAAGACTTGCCATTCGATTTTGGTTCCCTATTGCTTAGGGTGACAAGATCTACAATCTTTGACTTATTCTATTACTGGTAAGGGAGATAGGGCCGGTGGCTTAAATCTGTTCCACTACTGCTTACGGAGATAAGACTTATCGTTCGATCTTGGTTCCCTACTACTTAGGGCGACAAGATCTACGATCTTTGACCTATTCCACTGCTTGTCAGGGAGATAGGGCTGATGTCTCCGATCTGCTCCCGCAATCTCAAGATTGTCAGATCTGTTATTTTTATTTGATCCCTGCAAACTCAGGGATTACCAGACTGATGTCTTCGATCTGCTTCCTGCAAACTCAGGAATGGCAGATTGCTATATTCTACCTTGATACATAACCTGTAGAATGGGTATATACTTATGTCTAATAATAGGATGCCTTGATCGAAATGTATCAAATGCTACATGTTGTAATGTACGAAAATGTTATGAAGATGATTTTTATTTCAAGAATTAGGATGCAATGAAATTTGCTATGATACAAGAATATTTCATCGATCATGTTCTGCTCAACCAGCTTGCCCCAATGTAATTTCTGAGTCAGCTTCACTTGAACTTTGGGACATGAAGTTAGTATCTCCCACTGCAACTTCAGGGGGATGATATTTGATTTCTTCCATAATTTTGCTACCACTCAGAGGTAGAACTTGTATCATTTTCAATCTGTTACACCATTCCTTAGGTGTAATGACTAGATGTGTGTGTTTGTATAGATGCAGGGTATCCCGATAATGACCTCCTTTTACACTTGGATTTGACCTTGTTTGTCATTTGTCGATATGGTATTACCCACAGAATTGTCTTATCCAATAAGGATCTGAAGATATAATTGATTTTCAATGTTTCCAACTCTTAGGCTTGGTGAGTTCTGAACAATAGCCATGTTTCAGATTTCTCATATTATTTAGAAGCTTCTAGAGTAATATACGAAACTCTTTTTTATGAAAGTTATTAGTTCATAGATCGTTATTTTAATAAATGCTTGAAAAAGAACACAAAGATGGACGAGAAAGAAATTAGTCAGGAGCATAGCTCGAAAAAATAATTTAATCAAAGATAACCCAAGCAATAAAAGAAAATTGATTTCGGTATATCTCAAAAAATAAAGCAATCAAAGATAAGGAATTCAAAAATGGGTAGGATAGAAGCTAGGTGCCCTAAATATTGCAGCCTGAGCTTCTTTGTTTCAATTTCTTGAGGACCATTTTAAACTCAATATGTGTTTAGAGGATCTGGAGTACTTTGTCGATGCCCCAAGGCGTAACATACTTCCTTATTGCTAATTCAGATGTAGCAAGACTACTGTATGCCCCACTTTTATTCAAAATTTGAGCCGCCCTTTTCGGGTTTTCAACTTAAAGCCCCTTTGGTCTCAAAGCGCCCTTTGTGGGTTTTCGCCTTAGCCTCTCTTTTTTTTTTGGACTCAAGGTACGGGTTTTCACCTTCACCTTTTTCCCTTTCAGGTAAAATCTTTCTTGACTAAACTTAAATTCACTAGATTGGGCAAGTTTTCGCCATCCATCTCAATGAATATCAATGCTCCTCTAGAACAGGCTTTACATAAGACCTTCTCATTTTGGCATATGTTTTCCTCTAAAATCATTTTATAGAAGAAAGATCATTTTTAACATCAGGTTCCTTCGTGGAATTCCTTAAGATGAACTTCTTTAATGTAAGCTCACATCATCTGGCTGTGATGAATAGCTTTTAGCCTTTTCTTCAATTAGATTCAATTGGCAAAATTGTTTCTATTCCGATGAGAAATGTGTTGCCCCAACAAAGGTCCTAGCCAATGTTTGATAATCATAGAGAGTAGTGATAGCTTCTTATGCCAATCTTTACAAGTCTTAGCCACCTTTCATTTCTTTTTTTTTTTTTTTTGGCAACTTTTGTTCACTGTGATATACTGCCTAATCTTTGAACAAACTGTAAACTTTGACTTTATACAGTTATTTAAACGCGATTCTTTATGGCATTTGATCTTTTCTTTTATATTTTTTTGTTTTTGTTTTTTCGATGAATTTGATGACTTCAACCTTGTAACATTGGCATATGAAGCTACTTCCACTCTCTTAGTAAAATAAACGATAACTATGCCGATAAGTCGATATTGACTAAAAGCTTTTGACGAGATTGGCCCCATTACATCCATGCCCCATATATGAAAAATTTGTGAAGAACTAGAGTAGGTATATAAATCTTATCTTCTTTAATTCTGTATTTGCAGTATGACTGATACAATCCCCTTACATGGTGAATCAACAGTGCTCGATCCTCTTTGTGTAGCCTACTTCTTATTAGCCAAGGCATGTCCTAATATAATTGTGCGAAAACATCTTTGTATTCTTGAAAACAACTCAAAAATGTCTTGCCTTATTTTTGTGGTGGCTAGGCTTTAGTTTTCCCTTTTTTCCTAGGCTCATAATATCCAATAACGCTTTGTAGAGTAAGGTCTATTTTTTCATCTTGTTCTACCATTTTTAACGAATCAGAAGGTAGGTTACAATCTCTGTTATCTTCAAAATCCTGAGATTCCCTAGACCCATATCTTGTTCAAAAAGGGAGTCAATAATAATGTCGCTCATGACGTTGATATCTGGATACCTAGGTACAAAGGCGAACGAATCCAAAGAATAAATGATTCTAAGGATGATTATTGGTATGGTCATGAATAAAGAATGAAAGAATATTTTTTAAAAAACAAAAGAATGTACATTATGAAATAAAAATATGTGCTCAAACAAATGCATTTTATTGAAATAAAATTTTGAACATGAGCTTATTTCACAAAAGAGTTCTTGTTGCCTCTAGACTTAAGACAACAAGCATGTTTTGAACATTACTCTAGATTAGCCCTAAATATAGGGATTTCTTCCACAGTCATTATTCAAAACACTTTCAAGTGCACAAGAGTTTGAAAACTTTATTCTTTGATTCCCTCTTTGATTTCTTCAAAGAGTCACAATTCTCTTGCCCCCTCCTTCAATTATCACTGCTTCGTTCGACTCATTGAACTTTACAACCCTTATTTTAATAAGCCTTTCAACTAATTTCTTAAATGCCATGCAATTATCGATTGAGTGACCCGTTATTCCTACGTGATACTCACATTGAGCATTCAAATCATACCATTTGGGGTACGGGGGTTGTATTGGTTTCATGTAATGAGGGGCCACCACATGTTCATCAAATAGACTTTGATACAATTCCCTGTATGTCATTAGGATATGTGTAAACTGGAGTTGCTCATTGCTTTGCCTTGTGCCAGATTCTTTCCTTGATGAACCTTGATACCTAATAGTTATTATTTTTTGCTGTTTAACAGCAATCGATTTTGAGCACTCCATGCTTGTATTATCCACTTCATTTTCTCTTTCTTGTGGCCATTCTTTTGTTACTTTCTCTCGCCTCAATCTTTCCACTTTTTATGGTATTTTCGATTATTTCTCCTGCCATAATTATATCCGCGAAGCTCTTAGTGGTGCTTCCTATCATATGGGTCATAAATGGAGACTTTTGGGTATTAATAAAGAGCATTGTGGTCTCCTTTTCTAGGAGTGGTGGCTGAACTTGTATGGCTATTTCTCTCCATCTTTCGCGTACTACCTAAAACTCTCGTTTGATTTTTTTCCATGTTTTGCAACATGATTCGGTCAGACGTCATATCCGTGACATGATTGTATTGCCTCATGAAGGCTCAGGCCAAGTCCCTCCAAGAGCTAATGTTAGCATGGCTGAGTTGGTTGTACCACCTAGAAACTGCCCCCGTCAAACTATCTTGAAAATAATGAATCAAAAGTTGATCATTGTTCACATAACCAGTTATGCGCCTACAGAACATAGTGATATGAGCTTCAGGGCAAGTAGTTTCATTGTACTTCTCAAACTTTGGCGTCTTGAATTTATGAGGAAGTACTAAATCTGGAACCAAACTTAAGTCTTTTGCGTCAATGCCATAGTGATGATCAGCATTTTCCAAAGCTTGGAACTTTTCTTCCAACCATCTACAGCGATCCTCCAACTTCCTTGAAATTCAATTCTTATCCCTTCTCATTCTTCTATGTTTAAATCAGGGATTATGGGGTTAGCAGAGTTATCTCCTGTTTCAGATCCTGAACCCATTTGGAAGTTCATAGGCGGTCTATTATCAACTTGCCCCTGTTGAGTCCTGATCATGATAGGTGGCCTTTGGGGATATTCCTTAGGCTGTGTTTGCACATATGGTGGAGTGAATCCCTTAAGAAAATCCTCATTGTCTTCAGCATTGACTATGAGACTTTTTGTTTTGTCCATTATCCCACTCATCATCTGGGCCATTTGGGTCATCATGGTCTTTTGGGCTTCCAACATTTGGTCCCTCATCTCTTGTTGGAGTTTTGCCATCTGCTCTTGCATCTAGTCTTGCATATCCCTTTGGAATTGCTCCATTCTCTAGTCTATTTTCCTTGTATTTGCCCGTGTACCGTAGTAGTGTTCAGCTTCCAAATTTCCTTTCTCTCTCTCTCTGTTATATTTTCAACTAATTAGACTCTTTCTATAAACTTAAATGCATATGATGTGATGTAATGCAAATGCATGAATGCAAAGAAAGAGAGGCATTGACTCTGAATTCAGTTACATTAGAAAAATTTTACTAGAAAATAAATTTCTTTACACAAAACGGATCGCATACACGGTCTTGTCCTCATAGTCCAAGTGAAAACATGGATCCTTTCTTCGCAAAAGTCAAGTCTTGCAACCTTCTAAAAGATGCCTCCTCTAACTTCTTTTGCTTGATCTGAACCACGACTCCTGTTCACTTGTTAGCGTCTTCAAGAATGTTGAGACGTAGTAATCTTCGAATAGTCTTGTCAACTTGAATCATTGGGTGATAAGGTCTTGTATTCCTTCATGGACTATCAGCATTCTCTCATTGTATTCACTTCGACTATATTCGGACGACTGTATTATAATCCACTTTGTCAAAAAATCTATTTTCTTATGACCAACTTTTCTATTTAGTAATCGAATTTGAAATCAACACCTCTTTTCTATGATGGGAATGTAATGCAATCAAAACAGAAAAAAACCCGTTAGCATAGGAAAATAAATAACATAGAACCTATTAGGGTGACCACTAGGGTTTGGCATGATTCTACCTAGAGTAGGCCCTTAGGTTTTCTACATGTGATTTAGTTCTAAAATTGAGGTACCCGAACTAACAAATTCCTCAATCTTCACCTATTATATGCTCATATAGATCAAGTTCAGTTCAGGGGAATACATTTTCCTATGGCTGCACGGAGGTGAAAACCTCACGAAGACATAAGTACAGATGTATTCCGGAAACGTTTCACTATCCTACACGGAGGTGAAAACCTCACGAAGGAGTAGCTTCTCGCTCCCACTTAAGGGTGTGACCACAGCGGTCATGCAAATGCAATGCAAAGATATTTTATGTAAATATAATCGCATGCAAATAAAAAGGATCATAATTTTTAAACCAAATTTTTAAAATCGAACAAAAGGACATGAAATTATCAATTTTATTGCTTGACTATCTTATTTCTCCAGTGGAGTCACCAAGTTGTCGAAACCATTTTAAAAATCGGGTTTTAAAAAACGGGATCGACCTTTTTTTAAAAACGAAAATGGGAGTCGCCACCAATCTTTTTTTACTTAGGTGTGATTGGATCACCTTGTAAAACGTTTTATTTTAAAAACATTCAATTTTGGTCCACAAAAACAAGAAAATGGGTTCGGGAGTCAGTTACGTATGAGGAAGGGTTAGCACCCTCATAACGCCCAAAATTGGTACCTAATCGATAAAGTCATGTCCGAATGTTGAAAATTAAGAAAATTAGAAAATATGATCCTTTTATTAAAAAGAAAACCATGACTCACTTATCACAAAGAAATAAAGTACTTTACCCAATAAGTTAAGGTATAATACCTCATGACTTTGAAATTAAGCTCGTCTTTATTTTAGAAATTTCTTACTTCGAGACATAAAACGTTGAACCCAGTAAGTTAAGGCACAATGTTTTGAATTCCCAAGAATAGGTTTTTTATTTAAAACTTGAGATTTCTTTATTCCGAAGGAATATAAACATCACATCCAGTACGTTAGGACACGATGTTTTAAAACATTTGTAATCAAAGTCATCTTACGATTTATAAAACTTGTAAAAGGATGTTTAGTTATTTAGCCAAACGAAAAATCGCAACCCGAGTACGTTAGGGCACTATTTCCGAATTTCTAAATACCAAAACATTGCCTTATTTTAAAAAATAAAGTTTTGGATAAAAAGTGGCAATTAAAATAAATTTAAAATAATTAAAATAAATAAATAAATAATGATTAAGCAATTAAATGGATAAATAAAAAAAAGTTAAAAAAACGTATAAGTCACTTACTCCCGCAATATGAGGATTCAACGAAATTCCTCCACCAAAATCTAACTCGAACGGAAGCAACTCGAAAATAAATAAAGATGAGCGAAGAATAAAATAAGAAAAAGCCACAAAAAATAAGAACGCAAGAGGGAGAGAAATTTGAGTGAATGCTCTCAAGATTTATTATTGCTTCCAAACTCCCGTCCTTTACAATGAAGGGAGAGGCCTCTATTTATAGTTGAGCCTCCCCAAATCCAACGGTACAAATCAATTACATCAACGGCTAAGATTAAAAAGTATCTACAAATTAAATCTCTAAGATTACAAAATCATATCTTTTACTATTACATACCATATCTTCTAAGATTGCATATCATATCTAAGATTGCATACCATAACTTCTAAGATTGCATATCATATCTAAGATTGCATATCCTTGAAGATTGTACTTCCATATACGTCAAGCTTGTAGATAGACCTTCAATCTTTTTAAGTAATGGGCCATTCTGATCGGGCCAAATGATATATTTTGGACTGGACTTGGATTTTATTTTATTATTTTGGGTTTATTATTTTTGTATGGGCCCGGGCTAAATTGGGTTCCTACACATATTATTCACACTCCAAATTTTTCTTATTGTCCCTTGAATGGGCCCTTAAGGCCCAAAACGAGTATTAGAATTGAATTGGGACTTTATCGGAACCTTTAAGAATTTTTCGCAAAATTACAAATTTTTTTCTAAAGTACAGGACTCACACCCCCGTGTGACCTTGGGACATGTCCGTGCTACATGCCGTGTCCAATTTAGGGTGCTTTCTGACTTACGCTACACGGCCACGCCACACGCCCGTGTGCTAGGCTCTGTGGATAATTAATTTAATTCGAATTAGGTGTAGGTTTCACACAACCAAGACACGCTCGTGTTTTAGGCCGTCTCCCATACGGCTAAGACACACGCCCGTGTCTCTGCCTGTGTGCTCAATTCTAAGCATTCTGTTTTCTCGAATTTAGAGTGCGGGGGACACACGGCCTAGCTACATGCCCATGTACTCGGTCGTATGTCACACACGACCTAGGCACACGTCCATGTGTCTACTTGTGTGGACAAAATGAAGTCATTTTTTAGCTTCATTTTCTCACCCAATTTTGCCCACAACCTACACCAATACTTGCATGTATATACCAACCAAATCAAGCATTAAAACATCTATCATGGCATAATATCACATGCAATTCATATTTATAATCATACTTTTAATGCATATATAATATAAACATACTCTATTCATCCACACTTTACATAAAAGCTATTCATCCACACTTTACACAAAAGCTTTGAACATGAATTAACTTTTAACATACCAAATTAAATCATTACTAGCCATTCCAATGGCTAGATTACAAAACATCACTTACAAGTCATCATTTAACAAACTAAGCTTATACATGCCATTATAACAAAATGAGATTTCTAAATATACCAAAATGGAGATAGTGTAATTATGCTCCGACTGATCCTCCAATCTTCGCAAGCTTAGGAGCATTATAAAACAAGGGAAAAGTAAATGGGTTAAGCATTTTCATGTTTAGTAAGTTCGTATAACGGAAAATAAACTTAGCAGTTATATTTATTCAAACTAGCATACATAAACATACATTTCATCCATTATAGGTAGTTCACTTAAACATGAACTTACTAAACAAGTTTATATATAATGAGCTCATTATAGGTAGTTCATCCATTATATAATACGGCCTAAATCAAGTTTCCATGAAAAATTATTTTGTAAAAGTTGTTTATCTATCAGCTATCTTTCATTTTCTACAATAAATTTCAAATTTCCAACAGTTACATCCATGACAAAGTTTCTACACTTTGTTGTCTTTTTAAATAAATCCCATAAATAGAAAGATTAGGTTATCCCGATTCTAAAAATATAAAAATAATTAAAAACGAGATTTCATTTCATAACTTTCTAAGCTTGAAAAGTTCTCTTCCTCTCTTTTAGGGTTTCCATAAAAAATTGGTGAAGAAGATGAATAGAAAAGATGATAATTTCTTTTTATTTTTCTATCATCTTTTAATTTTGTTGATTTCTCATTTAGTCCCTAATACTTTCTAAATTTTCCATGGATGAGTCACCAAGAAAAATTTACATACTTTTCTTAATGGTTTAATTACTATATAAGGATGTCTAGTTTTGAATTCCATAGCTATTTAATCCTTATAGTTATTAGAATTCAACTTTTGCATTTTATACAATGTAGTCATTTACCTAATTAACCACACAATCGATAAAATTTTCGTATCAAAATTTTCACGTGACCTTCCTATCATAATACCAACCATAAAATAAAATAAAATAAATTTTTATTTTTGGGCTCGAATTTGTCGTCACGAAACAACTATTTCTATCTCACCGAAAATGGGCCGTTATATTGACACACTTTAAGATCCATCAAATAAAGACCCAAATAGTTTATGTAAAAAATGTCAATTCATATAAGTCAAGTTTTATCCAATTTCCAACTATTTCTCAAGGTGCAACTCCCATTGTAGATAGAAGATAAAATTGGCACTAACAGTCTTAGATATGAATTTAAAGATCTATTTGCTGCTATCCGTGCTAGAGATTCCACCATATTTGATGAAGAACTCTATGAAAAACTACTTGATCATGAGCTTTTCTAAAGCATAAAGAAGACCATAAACCATTATCCACACCTATTACAGTTTCTATTGTGTAAAAGACAACTAAACTACTTTCCAAAACACCAACAACAGACATCTGTGTTCAAACACACCTACCAACAATTAACCATGGCATGCATAACCATGGCGTCTTAGAAGAAACAATTAGTAGCAGCCCTTTAACAACAATCCTTATTGTCAATCATGTGATCGCCTTGGACATGCTACTAAAGTCTGTAGAACTTGGTCACACAACCATCTATAATCTCGAGCGAACTTTACTACTCGTAACACTCCTCAATAAGCTCTTTTGATAGTTGATAGTGTAGCCACGCATCATATTGCCTTTGATGCTCAGAACCTCTCCCTAGTACATGAATATCGTGGTTATGAAGAAATAGCTATAGGAAATGGTAACACGATTCCAATCTCTCGTATCGTTAACGTGAACATAAGTGCATCAAATCATTAGCTTGAATGACTTAATACTTTATACTCTTTTGCCATAAAAAATAACGTTATTTTTGTCTATCAATTTTGTCATGGCAATAATACATCCATTAAATTCTTCTCTTTTATTTTGTGAAAGATCTAAGAACACGATGCCTCTTCTATGTAGAAAAAATAAATGTGGGTTGTATGAGTGGCCATCGGGCAACGTAGTTACTCTCCTAATGCAATGTTGTTATTCCCTTTCATCTATGGCATTGACGGTTAAGTCATCTTAATCAACATACTTTAAATAAAATCTTAAGCCAGTTTTCAAGTCTTGTTTCTGGTTTTAGTACCTTTTCTATTCATAATTCCTATTATTCCAAGAAAATGCACTACCAGACTTTTCTAAAAATTCCTTACAAAGTACTACGACATTGTAAATACTTTATTTTAATTTGTAGGGGATCCTCTCTTGTTTTATTATTGACAAAAAAGTGCTATTATGTTTTATTTATTGACCAATTTTCCAAATTCATGTGGTTATTCACCTTAAAATAAAAAACTGAAGTTCTAGAAGCTTTTCAAACCTTACACCAATTACGGTGGTTTAATACATATTTTATCATTTTACATTGGTGGTGGATAATTTTAACGGCATCCTATCTAAAAACTCATGGAATAAACACTTAATTTCACCTCTATATACTCCTTGACGGATAGCCTTAGTTGAATAATGACACCGACATGTATTTGAAAGTAACATCCATCCATATAACAAAAATTCTCCAATGAATATACCTACATTCTGATCATTGACAAAACAAACACACCCAAATATGCTTGGTAGAACAGTATTAACATTTTTATCTTTTAAAGTTTTCAAGGAACTCTTGAAATTAAGGGTCTTGGCATTGTATTAATGAGGTAAGAAGCTACAAGAAGCGTATCCCCCAAGTATGGTTTCAAAAGATTTATAGAGAACATAAGAGATCTAACGAATTCTAGCAAATGTTCTGTAATACTTCTTATTCATTCTGACATATGATATGAATGTAAGACATTATTGAAGCACGCATGGAATAAAAATTTCGGAGATCTTTAAAATTTCAACCTTAAAGCATTTTCTTATAAAATCAAGTTTGGGATGATTTAATGGTTTAAGAAACATTTTAAAATAATTTAGAATTAGTTCGGATGTGATTGGAGGTACTTGGGACCCAAAATGAGCCCTTAGAAGCTGGAAGAGGTTGAAACAGTGCAGTGGCCAAGTCTGACCTAGATTTATCGGTACCTCTAGGGAGATGTACCAATACATTTGGTCCAGAATATCCATATTTTCTCCTTAACTCGGTTGTTCCAAAACAACTGAGCCAAGTATCGAAACCTTGGACCCCTAGAGCCAAATTGAGCTACTGACTTAGTTGTTTCGATACCTAAAAGTAAGGTACTGAAACTTTGAAGTAGAGGACCAAAAGTTCAAGTTAGGAACACGTCCAACACATATCAAAGCACACTTTAACTAGGCAATCATAACACATGCTCAAAAGGGGCTTTACAACATGTAAACACAAATTCATTTATGGTCACCACGAGGTTTTGAATTTCATTTATATGCTTATGTATATGCTAAGATTCATACACAAATACAAATTAAAATTTAAGTATGTTGGAATTCCTAAGATTAGGGATAGAAAACTTACGTTATTAATAGGAGTTCCCTTGTAAATAGAAACTAATCTTAATTACTGATTTTTAGGAAGTTACTATTTTTTAGGGATTGTTTTCTTGATTGTGTTAATTCCTCTCTTTATAACTGTTAGCTAATTAGCAGAAATAAAGTATCTATCTTTTTTCTAAATTTTTATGGTACCAAAGCTCTAGGATTCATTCGATCCTGCCCATTCATATCTAAACTCCCTTTCCAAAAATCCTCGGTTTAGTTCTCCTCCCATGGGTGATGTCAATGAAACTCTATCTAAAACTGAGACTTCACAAATAACTCCAATGTCAATCAAGGAATCACTCAAAGTGAACTTAATTCCTCACTTATAATCACCAGTCATTGACTAGATGGAAAGAACTTCTTGCAATGGTCTCAATCGGTCCTTATGGTGATTCGTGGTTGTGGCAAATTAGGGTACATCAATGGAGAAATTTCACGACCAACCACAGTTGACCCTGTAACATTCCTATCCCATGTTCGTCGTCGGATTAGGGTTAGGAGCATTACCGAACAGATTGGAAACATTTACAGAATTTCATACAATGATCATTGACCTCAATGATCAATGTGTAGGAAATTCTCCTTGAGTGTTGCGGGCTCCCATGTGGCGTCTTTTGAAATGAATTTCCATTCTACCAAGACTCCATGTGACAACATTTCCTCTTTCACCATTCTCTCTCTAAGATCCTGGTAAGTTCCTTTGCCCATGTTTCTTGGTTCATGGACCACGGTAACTATGGTTGAACAGAGCTACTCTCACGTGCTTTTCAATTGTGAAACGTGGAAGGTGGGATGCACACGAGACCCTTGAGAAAATTTGAGTCTGAGGTCACTTCCTCAACCTTGCTTTTTACTCGAAAATGCCGAAAATTAGGTGCTAGCTTCGGTTGAAGACCCTTTTCATCGTGTGTTGCCTATAGGGTTGGAGATTTAGATAAACAAAGCCCCAACCTCAAATGCTTTTTAGATCGTGCTTGTCCGCTTGTTGTTTCAATTGGTCTTGGGCCCTTTTCAAATGGAATTGCAATAACTTTCTAGCAACATCTCTTTGTTGCGTTTCATCCACAATAGCTACCATGGAAGCTTTAGCTAGAGGTGCTTGTCCATACAAAGCTTGTATGGGGTGACTTGAATAGTAGAGTGAAAGGAGGTGTTGTACCACAACTTGGCTAAAGGAAGCCTTTTTTCCAATGGCCTTTCTCATGTCACACATTTCAAGTTCAAGGCATTTGTTCACTACTTGGTTTGCCTATCATCTCTGGGTGATAGGTGTGGACAAATGGACCTTGGTTCCACCCTTTGAAGAGGTCTTGCCAAAAGGAGTGACAAAGACCTTACCCTATAAAAATTATGGAATCGGGCATCCCATGTAACTTGGTAAGGCATAGCTATGAAGTGAGCATACTTGGTAAGGTGGTCAACCACCACAAAATGACATTTTCCCTATAGAAATGGGGGCGCTTTGATGAAGTTCACGAAATAGAGGAACAAGGCCTTTTGCAATCTAGAGTGGTTGCAAAAGGCCCGGAGGTGCTCTTGTTTCTATTTTACATTTCGCATGTCTAACACTCTTTCACCCATCTTTTGACATTAGTGGTAAGCCCTTCCAATATAAAAGGGTTATTAGTCTCTTCTTGGTTGCATTTACCTCCAATGTCCTCCTAAGGTGTTATCAAGAAAGAGGTGAAATAGTTTCGCTTAAGACCGCAAAACTTTCCACAATAATCTTCCTTTTCTTCAAAGGAACCTATCATCCTCAAGTACTTTGGATACTTAGAACCTTGCTATTGGACTTGAACAAAACCGTTTAACCTTAGGATCCACTAAATATGACGCTTGCACTTGAGCCAAAAGATCAAAACTAATGGTGTTACTAGTGAGCTTTAGGTATTGCCCTCCTTCAAATCTTGCTTTCTTGATAGGGCATCTATTGCTAAATTACAGAACCCTTTTATAAACCTCCCATAGTCATAATCGAACATTTTTGCTACCTACTTCTACTAAAAAGGAGTGATTGCCATTTGATCGACCAAGAATCTTAGGTTTTGGTAGTGGATCCCGATTTTAAAGTGCCTCCTATTAGGTATGAATGTCATTTCCTCACATCTAAGAGCAAAGCAAGCATTTCTTTCTCATATATGAAAGGGCTTGATGCATTATTCCCAACCATTTGCTAAAGTATGCTATTGGTTTCCCTTACTCTTGAAGGACCGCCTTACCCGTATCTAGAAGATCGGTGTCCACACGTAATTCCAAGCCAAAGTTAGAGAGGGTTAAGAAAAGTCTTGAGCATAGGGCATGTTTCAAGTGTTCAAAAAAAAGAATGGCTTGTTCATCCCATCCCCGTATCTTTCTTAAGTAAGTTGGTGAGGGTCTTGCAATGACACCATAATTTTTATAAACCTCCTGTAGTACCTCGAAGGCCAAGAAAGCCTCTTAACTATTTGATGGAAGAGTAGGCCGAGTTGCAACACTTTCTATCTTAGTTTTATCCATAGAAAGTCCTCTTGGTGATGATATGCCTCAAGTACTCCACTTGCTTAATCCCGAATGAGCATTTGCTCTTCTTAACAAAGAGTCGATGTTGTCTTAACAATGCAAAACTTCCCTTAGGTGCCTTAAGTGTTCTAACTAAGTGGGGAATATACAAGAATATCATAAAAACACAAGTACTGCTTTTCTTTAGCGAAGGGTCCGAAAATGTGTTTATTAACCCTTGAAAGGTATATAGGGCATTAGTGAGCCCAAAAGGCATCACTAAGAACTCATAATGGCCCTCATGTGTTTTGAAAGTTGTCTTGGGAATCTCGCTTCATTCATTCGGATCCGTGATATCCCGATCTCAAGTCCATTTTGAGAAGATCTTACCTTGTCCTTCATCTAGCGACTTCGATGCGGGACTTGGAAATCGATCTTTGATTGTCAATTGGTTAAGGTGTCTATAGTCAACATAAAGCCTTCATGAACCATCCTTTTCTTGATCATGACTACTAGTGAAGCAAAAGGACGCGAGTTGTCCCTATTATCCCAACATTAAGTATCTTTTTACCAATCTTTTAAGCTCGGACTTACGGATCATAGTGTACTGTAGGGCCTTACTTCGACAATTGCCCCTCATTTTTAAGGGAATCTTATAGTCTTGGAGCCTTGCGGTAGGCCTGAGATAGTCTCAAAATATCCTTGAACTCACTAAGGAATAGTTGCGTTCCGCACCGCTTGCATTGAGATTGTTGGCAATGTCACCGGTCTTGATTGGTCAAAACTAAGGCACAAGGATCTAACTTACTTTCAATTGAGGAAAACACTTTATTATTTGTCCCCGACTCGTCATTTCAATATTACCAAGCGTGATACCCTTGATAATACAAGGGTTTCCTTTGATGTGAATGTATTGTCATGGAGTTGAAGTTCAATTGATGGACCCTAAGGAGAGCAATCATTGTATCCCGAGAACTACATCACATCCCTTGAGAGGAAAACCATAAGCAAGTGAAGCAAGTCCTTGGACTTCCCAACCTACCCTTTACAGACACCCATAGTAAGCAGATGTCTTCCATCATTCTAAATGACCTCTGTGGGTAAGGAAAACTTGGACACTAACCTAGAGTCTAAGAAGTTGTGTGTACTCCCAATTTTGAGTTATCAATATTCCAAAATGCATAATCGCCTCGGTCCTTGTTTCCATATTTATAGGAAAGAAACAAAAGGAAAATAAGCTTTAAAAGTTGGTTAAAAATAAAAGGTAAATTAAACAACATTAATTAAACCAAAATGCCCCGTTTAAATAGCTTGTTTCGCACATCGCTTCACTAATTTGCCCCCAAAATGCATCGTTTACCGTGGTAGTATTTTAGCTCGTGATGTCTAATCCTTAAAAACAATAACTACTAATTAGTTGTTAATTGGTAAGAACAAAGATATGTTTCGTGCTCTTTTTAGAAGTTGAGTATCGAGTTGTTACAACTAGTTCTAAAATCAATTGGCTAGCACATCTCTTTTATGACCTTCGCTTTCTAATCACAAATGTCCCATGAGTTTTCTATGATAATGTTAGCATCACTCTTTGTTGTGCAAACGTTTTCTTTTGTAGCCAAATGAAATATGTGGTCATTAATTTTCACTTTGATCGCAAGCATGTTGTTGATCAATTTGTTGACATCCTTATGAAGTCATCGTCAAAGACTTTTTCCACAAAATTTCTTCAAATTGGGTTTAGTTGAGATCACCAATTTGTGGAGGCATAATGATGATTGACATTTTCAAAATGTCTTTAAATTTTGAATTTTTTATCTCTTTTATTTTAAATTTTTTATTTTTCATTCTATTTGTTGTTGAGGATTTGATTATTCCTAGACATACCCTTAATTTTGTCAATCAAAAACAATTCACTTTATGACATTTTCTTTCTTTTATTTTTTCTTTTACTTTTTAACTTTAGGCATTTTGGTGGATGTGAATCCACTAAAATAAAAGTTTATGCTTAACAAAATTCGTTGTAAGAAAGTAGAGTCGGTCTTGCAGAGATCAGTTTACTAATTTTTTATTTTCTTACAACTAGAGTGTTTTGTGGGCGCTTTTGTTGAAAATAAAAGAGGGCTTAAAGTATATTGTAATTAAATAATAAAATAAAAATAAGACAAAATATTAAAATTTTGAAATCAAAATAAGTTTCCTCAATATATTGAGAACTCTAGTACCAAACACGACTTGAGCTTTTGGTTACGAATTGATCATGAACAATGGATCCCACTCCACTTGATGGTAAGTGAGTTTTAGAGATCGATGAACAATTTCAAACATCAAATTTTTCTGTAGTGATAAATTAATTGTGGAAACAGTCGATAGTTGATTCTTGCCTAAGAAAAATATCGAGATCCATTCCTTTGGTTTAATTCTTCAAAAACCTTATGAATAAGAACTCAACTTAAGTCAACGACCTCAATTATGTGGGCCATTAAACTAGATCGCTAACTCCCTTGAAATCATCCAAGTACATCAAATTGAACCGAACTACTCCAATTTTTCTAAGGTGAAATAAAACATCAATTATGAATTGAATTATTTTACCCACGTTTATTTCTCTCATTTAACTTGTTTAACTTATATAACCATTAGCACATACCATTTAGTTCACATATAACAATTTATATTCATAGACAAGTCTCATAATCAAAATTTTAGTTCATTTTGCCCTTAATAAACCTTAGTAAGACAGAATTTTGATATGTGGGACTCTAACCAAACACATCACAGAAAAATAACAAGCTAAAAGCGCTACCAACCGATCACCAGAGAGACAGACTCATAACGCACATAAGAGCTACGCCTGAAGACATCTTCTAATGCAGTCTTTAACACATGCACACGAACTAGTCCCTATGACATTCCAATTGTATCCTCATTAATCGCTAGGGCATTTCACACACTCATCACTTAGGCAAATTTCTAATTTTCAAATAAAGGAATCATATTTATACATCTTTATTAATCATGGCACATTTGGACAAAATTCTTGTCTATTTCATCATTAAACATATTCTTCATTCATCCGAAGTAGATTTTAGAGTTCACAAAATTTAGATTATATTTTGATAATCCTGTCTAATTTTACATATAGGCATGATAAATGCTCACATATATGTTCAAGTCCATATTAATTTAGGCCTTATCTACATGTTCAATTTTCATATAATGGTTCCATGAACTATAGGTAAAAATTTCATTTGTCTATAACATTTTCAAAAATATTCATCGTGACCTTAATTACGAAGCCAAATTTCATTTATAACATATACACACTTTACCACACACCAAGTCGATTTATTGTACAAAGTGGTTTTATTAATATATTACTCATATAACACATTATTAGTTAGTGTGGCACATATTGTCAAATGCTTACCAAGTTACATGTTTTCAAACTACTTACTTCCAATACTTCAGGCAATGAAACTTACACATTTTTTCATCTTCAATTTCATATTTATTTTACAATTTTATCATTTCCATAAGAGTATCTAAGGGTATTTACCACTTATACTCAAAATCAAATATCCAATCACTTAAATCCATCTTCACTCTAGCTTGAAATTCTAATTCTCATCATTTCCACATTTTATCATACATAAAATATAACCACATATTAGCACTTTAAGTTTTCCAAGCTTTCTCATAGTGATAAATCTCAAATATCAAATTAATAGAGATGAAAACATTACCTTTTACCTTAATAAAGCTTTCTCTCTAACTTCAATTTTTTCTCTCAAAATTCATTCAAACCTTATTTGAAAATAGAGGATATAATTAGGGGTGTTCAGTCGGTTAACCGACCCGAAATAACATTAACCGAATTAACCGACCTTTCAAAATTTTTAATCGTTAACCGAACTAAAATTTTTCAAAAATTAACCGAACCGAAATTTTTTCGGTTAATTGATCGATTAACCGAATTAACCGAAAATTTTATGTTTTTATTTTGGTTAAAAATTAACTAAATTAATCAAATTAACCGAATTAATCAAATTACCGAATTACGAAATGAATTACTACATAATTAAAAGATTACATAATTTTAGTTTTAGAATTTTAGAATTTTATTTTTATTTATTAAATTATTTGTAATTTTATAATTGGGTTGGATTGGATATTTGAGTTTGGATTGTGTTTAGGGATTGGGCTTAGGTGAATGGTGGGCCTATTTATATATTATATTTTATTTATTAATTTTTCTATTAAACCGAAAAAATTCGGTTAACCGACTGGTTTCGAACCGAATTAACCGTGAACCAAAAAATTACAAAATAATTAATCGACCACCAACCGAAAAAATTTGGTTAACCGACTAATTAACCGAATTCGGTCGATTAATCGAATTTTTTCGGTTTTATCCGAATTTTGCACACCCCTAACAATGATGGTAGAAATCTGACAAGGAGGTTATTTTCTAGGTGAAAACAAAAACTCAAAGTGGGTGATGGAATTTTTGAGTTAATTTAAAGAAAAGCAAGAAATTGAAAATTGAGGAGAGCTTCCATGGGGAAAGAGGGAGGGACGACTGAGAAAAGGATAGGGTGACAATTTTACAATTTAGTTCAAAAGCGATTTTTATCATATTAACACACATTCCAACTTATTTTCATGCTAAATAATATATAATTATTCACTTTTCCCATTTTGGTTAAATTTTCACTTTAGTCTTCCAACTTTTAAGGATTTGCAATTTAATTTTTTTCCCATATTTTCACATTCACAAATTTTTTATTTCCATCCCCAATATCAAATTTTCTTTCAAAGAAATTCTTCATCTGACTCGTTCTCCCAATTCTCTCAAAATTTCATTAGATTCGATCTCTAAACAATGCAAGATGTCTTATGGGAAGTTTTGGGGCATTGCATGTTGATTCTTCCTTTCAACCACTATTTTGTGTGTTAGAACTAGGATAATTTATTTGATGAATTATCTCACAAGACTCCAAATGGGCATCAAAATTGTACTTTGTGCTGTTATTAGTTCTAAAAAAAATGTATGTTAGCATAAAATTGAGTACACACCATTTTTTTGAAAAGATTGGAAGCATGAAAACATAATGCTTAACAAATACACCCAAGTCATCCCAATGCAATAATAAACAAAATGGACAAATAACCGATTACTAGATAATGAGGTTTGCCTAGTTGATCCTTAAACATTACAAAACAATAAATCAAATTGAATCTTTGAAAATAAATTGAGATATAATTTTTTTCATAACAAAAAATGATGGATGCCTTAACCGTTTGTACCAATGTATCATTTCTTAGTTGATAACTTTATTTCCTAAAAAAACAACTTGATACATAATAGAACGATTACTTCCCTCCAACATATATAAGCTATCATGCAATCTACCATTGTCAATCTTCTTCAATGTTTGAACTTGAGTTGACTTAACTTGTTTTCTCTCTGGCCTTTGGTGGGTTGACTTTGTAACTTCCAGCATGTTCCCTTAGTGTGCCATGGCTTTCCAAAATAATCGCACAAAAAATGTTTTTCTTTAAGATTACCACCTTCTTCTTGCTCTTAAGAGCCATTAGTGATCAACTGTGCCTTCTCTACTAATGTTGTATATAACATGGAATTTTTACTTTCTTCATGCTAGATAATGAAATATGCTTCATGAAGTTATGGGAAATGAGTTTTTTTTAAGGACTTAAACCTTGACCTAATCATATTAATGGTTTAGTCCAGCTAAAAAATCATAAACCAGTTCCTTTTCAACAAGTTTCTGGAATTTGGCTACATCTCTAATATTATTTGCTTAAAATTTTTGGTACTAACCACAACTTACTTAAATTAGCATAATGCTGAGAAATTGACATCTCACTTTGCTTTGCGTTATGGACTTCATTTCGTATCTCAAACGTTTGAGCATCATTTCCCATTTATGAATAAGTGAGAGTGGTTGTAATTTATATTTTTTGTCGCAATATCAGGCAATAAATATGTTATGAAAATATGGGGCTAAATCGAGTTGAGAAGGCATGACATAAGAAGGGAGTTTTGTTAGTCCCATAAATTAAAAATGGGATCATCTACCATATGCTTCTTTTCTCCAATAATATAACCATGTCAGGTAGTTATTTCCATCAAGCTTTAGAGGACTAATTTATAATGGCGTGTTGTCAGATTCGATTGAAAGGACTTTTCCCATCTGTCATCTTGTGAAAAACAAGGGAAAATACACCTCTAAGAAATCTAGAAAGAAAAAAAATGGTTGAATAGTAGCAATAACCCAAAATTAATCAAACCACACCAAATAGAGACACTAGAGTAAACATGGTAGAAACATTGCTCTAAGGTAAACGATGATGACGAAATGAAAAACTTAAACGGAGTGAGTGATATGTGCTAGCACGCGAAGAAACTATTAGTGGCTTACGGAGGTGAGTAGGGCTCATGCGTTAAGCTTTTGGTGACTAGATTTTTGGGTTTTGCTGACGATGATAACTCCTCGGGACCTAAAGGGTTGAGTACAAAATTTAATTTTTTTAATGTTTATGTAAATTTGAAAAATTTTAAAAGTTAGACCTTAAATTAAGATAAAAGCTCTGATGCCATGTTAAAAATCAAGAAAATGAAAGCTAGAGAAGAAATAAGTAAAAATTAATCTTTACTTGTGAGAAGTACATATTTATATTACATGAAAAGGTTTATCTAAGAAAAATAATCAAGCGAATCCCTAAATATCAGTAGTCTATGCTACGTATGTTAACAGAAAAGGACGATAGAAAAGACAGAGAATTTTGAGTTATCAATATTCAAAAATGCATAACTGCCTCTAGTCCTTGTTTCCATATTTATAGGAAAGAAACAAAAGGAAAATAAGCTTTAAAAGTTGGTTATATAAATTAGACAACATTAATTAAACCAATATGCCCCATCTAAATAACTTGTTTTTACATATTGTTTCACTAATCAGCCCCCAAAACATATCGTATTATCGTGTTGGTATTTTAGCTCGTGACAAATACCCCTTGCTCAAAAGGATCATTGACCTCAATGATCAATGTGTAGGAAATTCTCCTTGAGCTGTTGCACGGGCTCCCATGTGGCGTCTTCTGGAAATGAATTTCCATTCTACCAAGACTCCAGTGACAGCAACATTTCCTCTTTTCACCATTCTCCTCTCTAAGATCCTGGTAAGTTCCTTTGCCCATGTTTCTTGGTTCATGGACCACAGGTAACTATGGTTGAACAGGAGCTACTCTCACGTGCTTTTCAACTGTGAAACGTGGAAGGTGGGATGCACACGAGACCCTTGAGAAAGCTGGAGTCTGTAGGTCACTTCCTCAACCTTGCTTTTTTACTCGAAAATGCCCGAAAATTAGGTGCTAGCTTCTGGTTGAAGACCCTTTTCATCGTGTGTTGCCTATAGGGTTGGAGCTTTAGATAAACAAAAGCCCCAACCTCGAAATGCTTTTTAGATCTGTGCTTGTCTGCTTGTTGTTTCAATTGGTCTTGGGCCCTTTTCAAATGGAATTGCAATAACTTTCTAGCAACATCTCTTTGTTGCAGTTCTCTATCCACAATAGCTACCATGGAAGCTTTAGCTAGAGGTGCTTGTCCATACAAAGCTTGTATGGGGTGACTTGAATAGTAGAGTGAAAGGAGGTGTTGTACCACAACTTGGCTAAAGGAAGCCTTTTTTCCAATGGCCTTTCTCATGTCATACATCTCAAGTTCAAGGCATTTGTTCACTACTTCGGTTTGCCTATCTGTCTCTGGGTGATAGGCTGTGGACAAATGGACCTTGGTTCCCACCCTTTTGAAGAGGTCTTGCCAAAAGGAGCTGACAAAGACCTTACCCCTATAAAAAATTATGGAATCGGGCATCCCATGTAACTTGGTAAGGCATAGCTATGAAGTGAGCATACTTGGTAAGGTGGTCAACCACCACAAAAATGACATTTTTCCCTATAGAAGTGGGGGGCGCTTTGATGAAGTTCACAGAAATAGAGGAACAAGGCCTTTTTGGAATCTAGAGTGGTTGCAAAAGGCCTGGAGGTGCTACTGTTTCTATTTTACATTTCTGGCATGTCTAACACTCTTTCACCCATCTTTTGACATTAGTGGTAAGCCCCTTCCAATATAAAAGGGTTATTAGTCTCTTCTTGGTTGCATTTACCTCCGAATGTCCTCCTAAGGTGTTATCAAGAAAGAGGTGAAATAGTTTCTGCTTAAGACCTGCAAAACTTTCCACAATAATCTTCCCTTTTCTTCAAAGGAACCTATCATCCCTGAAGTACTTTGGATACTTGGAACCTTGCTATTGGACTTCTGAACAAAACCGTTTAACCTTAGGATCCACTAAATATGACGCTTGCACTTGAGCCAAAAGATCAAAACTAATGGTGTTACTAGTGAGCTTTAGGTATTGCCCCTCCTTCAAATCTTGCTTTCTTGATAGGGCATCTATTGCTAAATTACCAGAACCCTTTTTATAAACCTCCCCATAGTCATAACCGAACATTTTTGCTACCCACTTCTACTAAAAAGGAGTGATTGCCATTTGATCAGCCAAGAATCTTAAGTTTTGGTAGTCAGTCCTGATTTTAAAGTGCCTCCCTATTAGGTATGAATGTCATTTCCTCACTTCTAAGAGCATAGCAAGCATTTCTTTCTCATATATGAAAGGGCTTGATGCATTATTCCCAACCATTTGCTAAAGTATGCTATTGGTTTCCCTTGCTACTGAAGGACTGCCCTTACCCCGTATCTAGAAGATCAGTGTCCACACAGAATTCCAAGCCCAAGTTAGAGAGGGTTAAGAAAAGTGCTGAGCATAGGGCATGTTTCAAGTGTTCAAAAACAGCAATGGCTTGTTCATCCCATCCCCGCGTATCTTTCTTAAGTAAGTTGGTGAGGGGTCTTGCAATGACACCATAATTTTTTATAAACCTCCTGTAGTACCCTGAAAGGCCAAGAAAGCCTCTTAACTATTTGATGGAAGAGTAGGCCAAGTTGCAACACTTTCTATCTTAGTTTTATCCATAGAAAGTCCTCTTGGTGATGATATGCCTCAAGTACTCCACTTGCTTAATCCCGAATGAGCATTTGCTCTTCTTAACAAAGAGCTGATGTTGTCTTAACAACGCAAAAACTTCCCTTAGGTGCCTTAAGTGTTCTAACTAAGTGGGGGAATATACAAGAATATCATAGAAAACACAAGTACTGTCTTCTTTAGCAGTGGTCTGAAAATGCTGTTTATTAACCCTTGAAAGGTATATAGGGCATTAGTGAGCCCAAAAGGCATCACTAAGAACTCATAATGGCCCTCATGTGTTTTGAAAGCTGTCTTGGGAATCTCTGCTTCATTCATTCGGATCTGGTGATATCCCGATCTCAAGTCCAGTTTGGAGAAGATCTTACCTTGTCCCAGTTCATCTAGCAGCTTCTCGATGACAGGACTTGGAAATCGATCTTTGATTGTCAATTGGTTAAGGTGTCTATAGTCAACATAAAGCCTTCATGAACCATCCTTTTTCTTGATCATGACTACTAGTGAAGCAAAAGGACGCGGGTTGTCCCCTATTATCCCAACATTAAGTATCTTTTTTACCAATCTTTTAAGCTCAGACTTCTGGATCATAGTGTACCTGTAGGGCCTTACTTCGACAATTGCCCCCTCATTTTTAAGGGGAATCTTATAGTCTTGGAGCCTTGCAGGGGGTAGGCCTGAGATAGTCTCGAAAATATCCTTGAACTCACTAAGGAATAGTTGCAGTTCCTCTGGCACTGCTTGCATTGAGATTGTTGGCAATGTCACCTGGTCTCGATTGGTCAAAACTAAGGCACAAGGATCTAACTTACTTTCAATTGAGGAAAAACACTTTATTATTTGTCCCTGACTCGTCATTTCAATATTACCAAGCGTGATACCTTTGATAATACAAGGGGTTTCCTTTGATGTGAACTGTATTGTCATGGAGTTGAAGTTCCAATTGATGGACCCTAAGGAGAGCAATCATTGTATCCCGAGAACTACATCACATCCCTTGAGAGGTAAAACCATAAGCAGTGAAGCAAGTTCCTTGGACTTCCCAACCTACCCCTTTACAGACACCCATAGTAAACAGATGTCTTCCATCAGCTACAGTGACCCTGTGTGGGTAAGGAAAACTTGGACACTAACCTAGAGTCTAAGAAGTTGTGTGCACTTCCCGAATTTTGAGTTATCAATATTCCAGAAATGCATAACTGCCTCTGGTCCTTGTTTCCATATTTATAGGAAAGAAACAAAAGGAAAATAAGCTTTAAAAGTTGGTTAAAAATAAACGGTAAATTAAACAGCATTAATTAAACTAAAATGCCCCGTTTAAATAGCTTGCTTCTGCACATCGTTTCACTAATTTGCCCCCAAAATGCATCGTTTTACCGTGGTAGTATTTTAGCTCGTGACAGTCTAATCCTTAAAAAACAATAACTACTAATTTGTTGTTAATTGGTAAGAACAAAGATATGTTTCGTGCTCTTTTTTAGAAGTTGAGTATCGAGTTGTTACAACTAGTTCTAAAATCAATTGGCTAGCACATCTCTTTTATGACCTTCGCTTTCTACTCACAAATGTCCCATGAGTTTTCTATGATAATGTTAGCATCACCTACTGTTGTGCAAACGTTTTCTTTTGTAGCCAAATGAAATATGTGGTCATTAATTTTCACTTTGATCGCAAGCATGTTGCTGATCAATTTGTTGACATCCTTATGAAGTTATCGTCAAAGACTTTTTTCCACAAAATTTCTTCAAATTGGGTTTAGTTGAGATCACCAATTTGTGGAGGCATAATGATGATTGACATTTTCAAAATGTCTTTAAATTTTGAATTTTTTTATCTCTTTTATTTTAAATTTTTTTATTTTTCATTCTATTTGTTGTTGAGGATTTCGATTATTCCCTAGACATACCCTTAATTTTTGTCAATCAAAAAACAATTCACTTTATGACATTTTTCTTTCTTTTATTTTTTCTTTTACTTTTTAACTTTAGGCATTTTGGTGGATGTCGAATCCACTAAAAATAAAAGTTTTATGCTTAACAAAAATTCGTTGTAGGAAAGTAGAGTCGGTCTTGCAGAGATCAGTTTACTAATTTTTTATTTTCTTACAACTAGAGTGTTTTGTGGGCAGTTTTGTTGAACATAAAAGAGGGCTTAAAGTATATTGTAATTAAATAATAAAATAAAAATAAGACAAAATATTAAAATTTTGAAATCAAAATAAGTTTCCTCAATATATTGAGAACTCTAGTACCAAACACGACTTCAGTTTTGGTTCTGAATTGATCATGAACAATGGATCCCACTCCACTTGATGGTAAGTGAGTTATAGAGATCGATGAACAATTTCAAACATCAAATTTTTCTGTAGTGATAAATTAATTGTGGAAACAGTCGATAGTTGATTCTTGCCTAAGAAAAATATCGAGATCCATTCCTTTGGTTTAATTCTTCAAAAACCTTATGAATAAGAACTCAACTTAAGTCAACGACCTCAATTATGTGGGCCATTAAACTAGATCGCTAACTCCCCGAAATCATCCAAGTACATCAAATTGAACCGAACTACTCCAATTTTTCTAAGGTAAAATAAAACATCAATTATGAATTGAATTATTTTACCCACAGTTTATTTCTCCAAGTATCTGATAATGAGCTCTTCTTCAAACTGTTGGAAAATAATTATTAAGTGATGAATGATAATTGTATCTCTTGGTTTAATAGTGCATTTTTCCATACAGTTGCATCTTTTGAAAAAAAATTATCTCTTCGTTTAATATTGGTTTTTTCATTCATTGTCTTTATTCGCTCATGTATATTAATTTTTCAACAAATCTCTTCATTCATTTCCTCTCTTCTATATAAAGCCAAGTTAGGAGATTTCAAAAACACATCATCAAAACTATCAATATAAAAAATTCCTTCAAAATTCATTTCTCTTGGTAATAGAGAAAGGCAAGATTTTGTTCGATTGATCACTGTTGTTGTGCTACTACTATGATCGTTGTTGTTGTATCATGGGAGATAGACGTCCAACATTACTCAAAGCACCGAGGAGATGACGAATCTGTCTTAAGGAAATTGGTTATACAGGCCTCGACAAAATTCTTCTAATTTTTATGTTGTCCAGTTGCAGGTATTCTATTGTGTTACTGCTACTGCATTATATTGCATTATCGTTGTTACTGACATATTAATACTACATATGATATCAGATTTTCTTACATTCTTAAGACAGACCAATTGTTTTAGTTTTAATCTAAGGCGTACAAATTACCATCATAACTTATTGAAGATTAGTTTATACTTTTGTTTCAAATTTTAATTTATATACAGATTTTGGTTCTTTATTCCGATTATAGAAATGTCTCATACGCTAAACAACTCATCCAATTCAAAGGCTAAGTTGATTGTCGCTGCTCAGGCTCAGGCTGCAAGCCAAACGTTACCTGACTATGAGTCACAATGAAAAGCCTGCGAAATTCATTGGACAGAATTTTAAAAAATGGCAACAGAAAATGTTGTTCTATTTGACCATGTTGAATATGGCAAAATTTCTAAAGGATGATCCTCCTATTTTTAGATAGGATGAGGAAGACGCTATTATCGCGCCTTCAATATTGCCGAAGCATGGAACAACTTTGATTTTCTATGTCATAACTACATTTTGAACAGTTTATCTGATAAACTTTATGATATATAGTATCAAGAAAATGACTAAGGAATTATGGGAATCGTTGGACCATAAATATAAAATTGAAGATGCTAGTGCTTAGAAATTCTTAGTTGCCAAGTTCTTAAACTTTGTAATGGTTGATTCTAAAGTAGTTGTAAATTAGGTGCAGGAATTCCAATTGATCATTCATGGTATTCTCGTAGCAGGGATGGAGATAAGTGAATCCTTTCAGGTGGCAGCCATTATTGAAAAACTTCCCTCTGCTTGGAATGACTTTAAGAACTATCTTAAGTATAAGAGAAAGGAAATGACGGTGGAAGATTTGATTGTCAGATTTTGAATTGAAGAAAACAATCAAGGTGCGACTAAAAGGCTAAACAAATCAACCAATCCTAACTTTGCTAAGGACTCCAAGAAAAGAAAACATTCTCAGACTAGTTTTAAACTAGGACCAAAATACGGTGTTTTCAAGAAGCTAAAATTCGAGGAAAATACTTTAATTGCAATAAGATGGGGCACAAGTCATCTGATTGTAGGCTTCAAAGGGGTCAGAACAAACGAGGCTAATGTTGTGGAAAATATTTCTAAGGAAGTATTTGATCTTGACCTCTGTACTGTGATTTCTAAAGTCAATTTGGTTAATCCAAATCCAAGAGAATGGTGGCTTGATACTAGTGCCACACGTCATTTTTCTGTAACAAGGACTCCTTTGTTGAGTTGGTTCCTTGGAGAAAGGGAGAAACTCTATATGGGCAACACTGCAACTTCTAAGATTAAAGGGAAAGGCACTAGTGATTTTGAAGCTGACTTCTAGTAAACAGTTGAAACTTCAAAATGTGTTGTATGTGCATGACATATGCAAGAATCTTGTCTCTGGGACCCTCTTAAGTATGCATGGCATTAGGATGGTATTTGAATCCTAGAAGTTAGTTTTGTCAAAAGGGGGAACATTTGTGGGAAGGGGATATGTATTAAATGATATGTGGAAACTCAATGCTATCTCTGTAAAAGCTAATACTATGAATAAGAATAATGCTTCTTCTTCTGTTTATATGCTTGAGTTTTTGATTTATGGCATGGTCTATTTGGATATGTTAATTCTAATACTTTCATAGATTAATTTAGAACACATTCCTTCATTTCACATTAATTATAATCATAAATGTGAAACGTGTGTTGAGACAAAACTAACTAGGTCTTCATGTCAATCTGTTGAAAGAAATACTGAATCACTTGACCTAATACATAGTGATATTTGTGACTTAAAGTTTATTCAAACTAGAGTAGGGAATAAATATTTTATTATCTTCATTGATGATAGCATAAAATATTGCTATGTATATTTACTTTAAAGCAAAGATGAAGCTATAGAGAAATTTTTTCTATATAAGCAGGAAGTTGAAACCCAACTTAATAAAAGAATTAAGAGGGTGAGAAGTGACTGTGGTGGTGAATATGTTGAACCATTTAGTAAATTTTGTGCACAACATGGTATTATTCATGAAGTGACACCACCATACTCTTCAATCTAATGGAGTAGCAGAGCGTAAAAATCGAACCCTAAAGGAAATTATGAGCGCAATGCTAGGAAGTTTTGGGTTGTCACAGAACATGTAGGGGAAGTTGTTTTATCAGCGAATTACTTTTTAAATAATGTGTCTCGTAAGAAAAAGAATAAAACACCATATGAGTTATGGAAGGAAAGGAAACCTTCCTACAACTACTTGAAAGTGTAGGGTGTCTTGCAAATGTAATGGTTCTTTTACTGAAGCAAATGAAAATAGGTCCTAAAACGATAGATTGTATTTTTATTGGTTATACATGCCACAAAAATGCATATCGGTTTCTTGTAAATGAATCAAAGAATTTTGAAATTCACAAGAATACGATATTGGAATCTAAAAATGCCTCATTCTTTGAAAATATATTCCCTTGTAAGATTAGGGAAAATAGGTCAAGTTCAACAAAACAAACTTCAGAAACTATTGATAGTCAAGATTTTTAACAAGAAGTTGAAGTTAAGGCAAAACCAAGAAGAAGTAAAAGGGCAAGGGTGGAAAAGTCCTTTAGATCAGATTTTCTAACCTATATGCTAGAAACTGAACCTCAAACTTATAGTGAAGCTATATGCTCATTTGAAAGTATTTTTTGGAAAGATGTTATAAAGAGTGAAATTGATTCCATCATGAAAAATCATACATTAGAATTAGTGGATCTACCTCAGGGAATTAAACCACTAAATTCTAAATGGATTTTTAAACGAAAAATGAAAGTAGATAGAACGATTGATAAGTATAAGGCCAGATTGGTTATAAAAGGCTATAGACAAAAGGAAGGCATTAATTACTTTGATACATTTTCTCATGTATCAAGAATAACTTCTATAAGGATGATACTTGCTATTGCCGCTTTGTAGAATCTAGAAGTTCATCAAATGGATGTTAAGACAACTTTTATAAATAGAGATCTTGATGAGGAGATTTACGTGGAACAATCTGAGGATCATGTAGTTCTAGGGTAAGAAAGAAAAATCTGTAGATTGGTAAAATCTTTGTATGGACTTAAGTAAGCACCAAAGCAATGGCATGAAAAGTTTGACAGTGTCATGATATCAAATGGATTTAAAATTAATGAGTGTGTCAAATGAATGTATGTCAAAACCACTGTTGACGGATATGTAATTCTATGTTTATATGTTGATGACATAGTTGGAAGTAATAAAATGGTAAAACGTACCAAAAACTTGTTAAATTCAAGATTTGATATGAAAGATATGGGACTTGCTGACATGATATTGGGCATCCAAATTAAAAGGTCATTTGAGGGTCTCGTATTCACTCAATCACACTACATAAACAAGATTCTTGAGAAATTTGGCAAGAATGATTTTGGTGTAGCCAAAACTCCTATAGATATAAATCAACATCTGTCTAAAAACGAATGTGAAAATATTGACCAAGTGGAATAAGCAAGAGTCATTAGCAGTCTAATGTACCTTATGAGTTGCATTAGACCTAATATTGCTTTCATTGTAAGCAGTTTAAGCAAATTCACAAACAATCTAGGGGAGAACCACTAGAAAGCGATTGTGGGGGTATTGAGATATCTCAGATATACTCGGACTACATATTACATTATTCTAGAGATCCTGCTGTGTTAGAAGGATTCTTCGATTCCAGTTAGATATCTGATATTCAAGATACCAAAGGCACAAGTGGTTATATTTTCACATTAGGAGGATTTGTGTCATGGAAATCCTCAAGGTAAACAATTATAGCCAGATCCACAATGGAATTTGAGTTTGTAGCTTTAGAAAAATTTGGAGAAGATGCAGAATGGCTACGAAACTTTTTAGAGGATATTTCTGAATGGCCAAAGCCTATGTCCACAATATGCATATATTGTGATAACCAAACAACAATTGGTAAAGCATAGAACATAATGTATAATGGTAAGTCGAGACACATGGGTCGTCGACACAATACCGTTAGACAATTGATCTCAACTGGATTTATCTCTATTGATTTTGTAAGATCAAAAGATAACACTGCGGATCCACTAACTAAAGGGTTAAACCAAGATCAAGTTGATAAAACATCGAAAGGAATGAGACTAAAGCCCATGAATATTTAAGGCGCTATGTGAAGGAAAACCCAACCTAGTTGACTGGATATCCTAATATCTAGGTTCAATGGGACAACCTACTTGCATAGACCTTGTGAGGTCACTGTGTGGGGTTTTTTTGATCTCGAGTCCTATTCTTATGATGAAAATAATGATTAAAATATGAAAAAGGTTAAACAAAGCTTTTAATGACCATTGTCTATTTCAGTGAAACGGACAACATAAGTCACCTATGTGAGAGTGAAGTGGGGCCGCTTCAAGGAGACTATTAGGGCATAATTCTTTAAGCTCTTGTAGAACCGGAGGATGTTCACAGCCATATGAACATACCCATGAGAACCAAAAATCTTTCCAGGGAGGTATTTGCGTGAGGAGTATCATCATTTACACAAACGGCAGAACAATTTAAGAACACCGCATTTACTCGTCAACTAGTAAAGTAAATATACTTTCACAAGAGAAGGTTCAAGGGTTGATGCCTACCTATCCTATGCAAATATTAAATGTAAAATCTATCACCTCTTTGAGTCTTTAAGTCTTCTTGATCCATCAATTTCAATCATGTGGGGGATTGTTGGAAAATATTTATTAAGTGATGAATGATAATTGTATCTCTTGGTTTAATAGTGCATTTTTCCATATAGTTGTATCTTTTGAAAAAAATGTATCTCTTGGTTTAATATTGAATTTTTTTATTTCATGGTCTATATTCATTCATGTCTATTAATTTTTTAAAAAATCTCTTCATTCATTTCCTCTCCTCTATAGAAAGCCAAGTTAGGAGATTTTAAAAACACATCATCAAAACTATCAATATAAAAAATTCCTTCTAAATTCATTTCTCTTGGTAATAAAGAAAGAAAGATTGTGTTCGATTGATCATTGTTGTTGTACTACTACTGTGATCGTTTATTGTTGTATCTTGGGAGACAGATGTCCAACATTATTCAAAGCACCGAGGAGATGATGAATCTGTCTTAAGGAAATTGTTTATATAGGCCTCGGCAGAATT
This sequence comes from Gossypium rotundifolium, assembly GCA_025506655.1. NCBI lineage: Eukaryota > Viridiplantae > Streptophyta > Magnoliopsida > Malvales > Malvaceae > Gossypium > Gossypium rotundifolium. The sequence goes on along the minus strand of CP106729.1, from coordinate 133,984,716 downwards.
CTTCTAATTTTTAACTTTGTCCAATTATAGGTATTTTATTGTGTTAGTACTACTACATTGTATTTCATTATCATTGTTACTGACATATTAATACTACATACGATATCAAATTTTTTACAAAAACGATGCTAAAAACGATACTAATGAGATGATCTTATCTATCTTATAAATTGATAAATTAGTGAATATGAAAATGAAAAGCAAAGCACAGTTTCAAATCTTAGAATTCTAATACCGAATTTTATCGATCTTAAGCTAGAATGAAATATTAATTACTCAATAAAAATTTAGTCAAGAAAAATTTACAAAAGAAAGTTATAAAATAAAAAATTGAAAGTCAAAGAAAAGAGAAAGTTGGAGATTTCCACCAACTGAGATGATAAAAAAAATAAAAGGAAGACAAAAAACAAAATTCAACCGAAAACAAAATCCAACCTTTCCCTGCTCGTTTTTCAGCTTTTTAATCTAGATTAGAAACTCAGTTTTGTACTCTTAATTAATCTCTTTAAGATAAAATTAAAGATTTATCTAATTAAATGAAAGATAAAACTTAATCCTAATTAAACTCCTAAAATATTTATACAAGTTCAAATAAAAATAAAGACAATTTTTAATACAAATAGTCTTAAATCTAAATGGTCTTGTACATGTTCAAATCTTTTCATTTGACCCCTTGTTTCCACTTGTTTTTGACATTTGGATTTGTATTGCACTTACACAAAAATTGAGCAATGAACATCAAATTTAGTAGTATCATGTGTAAAATTCGGTCAAAAGAAAGCACAGAAATATGTTGACTAGACAAAATATCACATCCTTGATCAATGTTGTGGACAAAAGTGAAAAAGATGAGGTGAGGAAAAAACAAGAAGGATGATGTTGTAGGAAAAAACAAGAAGAAAGATGTTTACGGTAATTTTTCAACATAATATATAATGAAATGTTCCTAGGATGTTTATGAAATGCTTGGATATCAATCAAAAGAAATGTTCCTTGTGAAAGATACATGTTAGTGTGAAACTAATTTCTCATAATAGTTGTCATACACAAATGCATGATTTCGGCTGGACATTAAATTCTAGGAAAGTAATAAGATTTGATAAACAACCATTCGCTCTAAAGGTTACAGGGTTTCTGTAAGATTTCATTACAACATATGACCAATCACTTTCTTTCTTTTTTTTTGCTCCATGCAGCTTTAAGTGTTGAGATACAGAATGGGAATAAAGAGAATGAGAAAGTAATGAGGAATATTGAAGGTTTGGAGAGAACACTTCTTTCAACTGCTGCTAAGTGATGACTATATACTATAAGTACTGTGTGTATGTAGTTATGAGTTCTTCCTATAATTTTGAGCATTGCATTCCCCTATTGGCCTATTTGTGTTTAATTTCCAGTATAACTACGTTTAAAGTTAATGACATTGTGCCTTTATTATCCATTTCCATTATACATATGCACCGTTTAAGCATATAGTTAAAATCTTGGGCAGTTTTCACGCTCCATTCTAACGTCTAAATGTGACAAAAGTTTGCAAGTATAAAATTTTCTTTTGTAACAATTATTTGAGAACTTAAAAAGTTTTTATATTGAGTTCAACTTTTGCTCAAGTCTTAAACATTATAAATTTATCCATGAGATTCCATAATCTTTAGTCTTAATCACAAATAATATTCTTTAAACTATTTAATAAATAGTGAGCCTAAAGCTCCAATATATCATACAAGTGTTGGCAGTGAATCACTCAATCCCAAATTCATCTCCACACTTTTCATATTAATAAATTTCCAAGTCATCTCCACATTTTTTTTCTTATTTAAAAATTTAGCTAATAGATAAAAAGATTATTATGATGTTTATCAAATCCAATTAGGGAGACATTTTGTCTTAAATATTGGAGTGGATAAATCCCAAAAGATAGAAACAAAGATGTGATTGTCTAAATTGATAGTACATCTAACATGATCCAAGTAGAATAAATCGTAGAAGTGTTTATGGGTTCATTCACTTGTGATGTTCATAGTGTGACTTATCTTAATCCTGAGTAAGTGACCAACTGTATACATATGACTTGTATACTTTGATATATTAATAGCCTGAGTTCAATTTGTAATAGAGTCGAAAGTTGGTATGTTTGACATACGGTTTTTGCATGTCATAGCCTCACCTACAATAGTGGAATTTGTAGCCCAATAAAGGGTAAATGATATCTTCTCATCAGCATTACATGATAAATGGAAAAGTAACGTGGTCACGAGTCATTCGTCTAGGACGAATGATCTAATTACTGTTTGTTAGTAATTGATTTTTTCATGAAGGAAAATGTAATAATTACCATAAGATAAAATAGTATCATATTGGGTAAACAATTTTAACCCAGAAAGATTAAGAATATTCTATGATGGTAAAACATATATGATAATATTATTGGGTGAGCACTTGATTAAGTAGCTTTTGTAATGGTATGTAATAAAGGAGAGTTAAGTCATGGTACTATAGTAGAATGACTCCATGACTAAATAATATTGTAATTAATAGATCAAGTCAGAACTTAATTCCTAATTATTTGAGCTCTAATTATATATGTCAAATCGGTCTCTCCACTATCTTGATACAACTCTAGACGATTTGCAAATGAATCAATGTGATGAACAAATGAAAACGACGAATTAGAGGAATAGATCACATGTTTCACTATCTGTAATGATTGTGTATTCTCATCGTAAGATATGACTTAAAGGTTAAATTAAATTAATTGAATTATTATTTAATTAATTTTAATTAAATAATTGAAGTTCAAAGTGAAAATTAAATTAATTAGTCATTACAATTTTAGTGAACAAGTTAATTAAATTTATTTACTCATAGATTCTAGTATGATTAAGTCGTTATGACTTGAACAGAATTATAAATAGGTTGAGAAAAAATTTACTTAGGAAAGATTAAATAGTTATTGGCTAGTAAAATATATAAGTTGTTTTAAAGACCAAATAATATATATAATTGTACCTAATAGACAAACTTGAAGACCCATCTGGCAAGAAATGGGTGACAACCTTAGCCCCAGAGACTAGATGTCACCACTTCTAGGGTATTCCAGTATTGTTAAAATAATATTATTTAATTAATTTATGTTCAACTAGAACTCTTATATTTTTTTCTCTATATTAAGAGACATAGCACAAGTCATAAACACACAACACTAAGCGTCCTTACAGCACTAAGCGTCCTTACACTGTTAGAAAATTGTAGAAATTTATTCTAAGTTAAATTATGAGAGCTCAATTTATTAGTTTTGCTCCTAGAAGAGAGAATTAATTTTCCTTGTTGATAAGTTAATAAAATGTTCATTCTATGCAATCGATTCATGAATTTAGTGTTTGCACTCTAAGCAAAGCGGAGATTGAGAATAACAAAAAAGATCGTTTTGATTGAAAGTTGGAAAATGAATTAGACCGCCTAACTTAAAGCAAAAATACTAATTTAGTTAGGATTTATTGTTAAAAAAAACAACCACTTGGCTTTAAAAAGTTTTAATTTTCTGCTGTGCAACAAAACTATTTTCTAAACCGACTTTTTCCCACAAAATGAGTTCTTAAGGTTCTCCTTAAAAGCGACTTAGACTGCATCCACTATTTCATTTGGCATCGCCTCTCGTATAATATGATATCTTCAATTTTTGTGTTTTATCTGTATATGATTTCTCATCCCCTTAGCATTAGTTATTATCACACTATTATCATAATACAATGTTATAGTTTTTTCATACTAGGAATGACATCATGATTGTTAAGAACTTTCGAAGTTAGACTATTTCCTTTGTTTCCTCAAAATTAGCCACATATTTTCATTGCTTGACACTTCTTCACACTATGATTCCACTGCTAGGGATAAAAACACAATTCCTCGTATGCTTTTTTTCTTTGACTGTCTTAAGATAATATCCAAAGAAGCATGGAAGCCCAATACAGAAGGTTGTATACCCTTTTTCAAATTGGCCATTGTAAAATGTTCAATATCTTGTCTATGTACAAAGTTTGCGATAAAGCTATCACTTTGTTTTTCCAGTTCATTAGAATTCAAATTCTCATAACAGAGTTAGCTTAACCTAAATCCTTCATGCTAAATTGTTGAGTTAACCATAGTTTCATTGATGATAACACCCAACATTATTCCTAATAAGTAGTCTATCATCGACATATAGAGCTAGAAATATAGTAACAATTCAACTATAAAGGAAAATAATATAATAAAAATATATAATAAATTAATAAAGTAAGTCCATATGAACTTACCTGACAAAAATAAGGACTAATCCACATAAATTGACTTTTCCTCGATTAGCCCTTGGTTAGCTCAAATCTCGAATATATATAATAGTTTATTTCAATTTATGAATTTCAAACATGTCAAAACATCATATTGTAATAATATATTAATTCAATTTAATTTTTCAAATATTCTCTAATTTTTTGCATTTTATTCAATTTAGTCCCTAAAACTAAAATAGCTATATCTTTCAAATTTGAGCTTTGATTTACAATTGAATTTCAATTTCATCCTTCAACAGCCTTCTATTAACCATAATTACAAAAATTTCATGTCAATTTCAAAATATTTACACTTTACAAATCAATCATTTTCATTTCTAAGCTTAAAAGCTAACATTTTAACATCAAAACTTCAAGCATTCATCAATGGAAATATTTATAAACTTTAACAGTTTTATGATTTAATACACGAGTTAATTAAACCAAGCTACAGCGATATCAAAACATAAAATTTACGAAAAACGAGCTTCAGAAATCTTACCATGAAAGAGTTTAAGCTTGACCAAATAAGGAAGCTTTAAAAAATGGCTTCTAGGGTGTTTTGTTTTAAGTTTTCAGTGGAGAAACTAAATGATGGCGATGATGGCTTTTGGTTTTATTATTTTATCCTTTATAAATTTTATACTAATATATCTATAATAATTTTAACATTAATTACAACCAAAACATCACCCCAACTGTCCACTAATGCTCAAAAGTGGCTAATTGCCATTTAAACCTTTAATGTAATAATATCTAGCCTATTTAACTAATAAAAATAAATAATGATTAACTTTTATGGTTTTTACAATTTTCTTATACCTTAAATAATCACCAATTCAGCAAAATTACCTATCCAAAATCTAATTCACTTATACAATCACTCTGTAAATATTTAATAAAAATATATATGGCCTCAGTTTAGGGAAACGAGGTCCCGATACCTTAATTTCCTAAACCACTAATTTTAGAACTGATATACTTGTAAATTGTCTAACTTTCCAAATAACCAAATTTATTAAATCAAAATTCAATATATTTCTATACTAACCTCGTAAATATTAAATTACGACCATAATTTATGGAAAATGGCATTTCGGAATCGTAATTTTTTACACCACTGGAAAATCAAGTCGTTACACTTGGAATATAATTTATGCATAAAGACAACTAATACATTTAACAGTTCACATATTAATATAAGCAACGCGTATACAACACACTTCACTTAAATAGATAGTTCACCTTCACTCTCTATGAACATATATTTTACGGTAAGTCTAGGTTGATTTACCCAATGCAACTTATATAGGGTGAAGATATTAGTGAAGTCATACTTGACTAATACATATTAGACACATGCCTGTGGAATCACATTCGTAGCTTCATGCCTGTGGACTCAGGTTTGTGGATCCATACCTACCATCATATATAGAAATATGTACTTACAGATTGTTCTAGCAGACTCACGCTAGATGATTATTTCTTGTGCAATCATTCTTGGAGAACTTAGACCCGCAAATTCACACTATGCGAATTTGTTCTTGCGGACTTGTACTTGGCGGACTTAATTTTGTTAAATTTCATAAAGCGGGTCCCAGTGTAACACCCCAAACCCGGTCAACACACCACGACCGAATTTGGCATGTTACGGAGTGAAAACATTTGAATAAAACAAGTTACCAGTTTAATTTTATTGAAAACCCTTTATCGCGAAAACCTCTTCTGTTGGGAATCCACTTGTTGTTTTATAGTTCTTGGAAAACCCTTCGATACTTATTAAAATCCAAGTGAGTTAAGCATAGTCGAGTTAAAAACCATTTGTGTTTGAAGTTATTTGAGAAATTAAATTTGATAATCACTTAGGTTAATTTGTTATCATCTTGTGTAGATTATTACCCAATAGTAAGGTTTGAAAACCCGAAAGAGATATAATTTTGAAAACGTTACTCTTTATCGGTTATTTAAGCAAGTTAATTTATTAAGCACATGCATAATCTAATCAAAATAAAAGCAAGTAATTAAAACCCAAAATAATACTTAGCGGCCTTATTACAAAACCAAAACCAAATTTAAGTAAATAAATAAAACCAAAATAGTAATTTAAAGTCAAAACCCCAAACTAGCATGCATGGCCACCTCGAGTCCTCCCTGGCTCCAGATCCGCGATCTATGCCTCATCTGTAAAATATATGGGAAGGGGTGAGTCACCGAGACTCCGATAGTGTATAAATCCCCAACTCGATCTTGCAACACTTACGTGTGGTCAAATCATCAAGAACACAAATGAATCATGCAACCAAGTGATGGGGCCAACCCATCGGCGTGGTCATAACCTAACCATCCAATCTCCTTTATCTACCCCGTGTGGTCAAAACCCTTTGGTGGTCAAAATCACTAGGACTTAGTCACAAATAATAGTATCAAAGGCAAAGCCAACGTGGTACGTCGTGTGGTCAAAACCACTAGTGACAGTCCAAAATAATTCTTCCCCCTCCTCTCAACAATCCCGCCATCATGTCCATATCAATCGTGGCATAATAACATATGATGATGCAAATAACACATGGCATAGCATTAAACAATGACATGATAGCATATAATGAGATCCATAATCGGGGACTTATCCAACAGTCCACACTCATGCCATATCAAGGCATAACCATATGATTTTAATGGCTATTACAATGACATGATAAAACAATAAACATATCATACTAACGAAGTGTGTAAGCATTACACACCTGACTATTCGTAGATCTAAGCGAAATCTCGAAACTACGTGAAACTAACGAGATCCCTAAACGTTTGCCTTCCCCCTTTTCTACAATCGGCCAACACTTTGTTAGTAACCAAAAGCCTATTTGGCTCAACTAGAAATCTCGAAGGAAATGTCGCATAAAGATAACACCTTACCTTAATGCCGATTTGATTTCCAACCAAATCTCAAAGCTACGTGATGCACCTCTCTTGCAATCGGCCAAGCGCTAGCACACAAAAATAATTAGCGTTTGGCTTTTGAACGAATAAGAAGCAGATCCAAAAGCTAGAACCCTTACCTAGATCGCCAACCAAATCCCGAAGGTCCACTGTATTCGGCTACCAAGCACCAACGTTCAGCACCTCTAAGTGATGTTAGGGATTTCGGATATCTCGCCATTTTGGAACAAGAAAAGAGTTAAGATCACGATTAATAACGATTGAAGAAATATCAATGAGGGACAAATAAGATTTGGCATTAACCAAATCAGTCAAGAAGAGAAGAAGAGTAGGAAGTTTACTTACCAGAAGATTCGGCTAACTCAAATGAAAGAACTAGAGATAGATTAAGACCGAGTATGGAGTTTAGAAGCACGTGAGAAAAGAAAAGAAATAAGGCCAAGGATATTCGCCAACCACTTTGAAGGAATAGAAGAGAACACAAATGGGTTTTGTCTTTTCAAGATGAAAGAGATGGAAGAAGATGGAATGTGATTGATTTGACAAGGAGAATGGATGAAGTTTGACAAGGATATTTGGAAGAGAGCGAAAGATGTCGATTGGAGGTGAAGATGTACAGAAGAGAATGGCTAACAATGAATGAACCGGAAGGTAAAGAGAAGAAAAGGAGAGAATTGAGTTTCGACTTTTCAAAGAGAGTTGTAAACTTGGTTCGGCCAAATGCCCAAGTTATCGAAAGTGAAAAGAGAGAAAATGCACTTTGAGGTTTGGTTTTGACACTAAACAAAGAAAAGAGAAAGACTCCCAAAGATAGCCGAACATGCACCCTTACTTGGCTATTGAAATTCTGCAACCCTAGCTTCCAAATCCGATTACACCTCCTTCCCCAAAGTCCATAATTCGGCCAACTCCTTCAAATGAGTTTGAAAAGATTCAACCTCCTAAATTTCCTCCCCTACATCAGTTCAAATCCATTTGACCCCTTCCATCCTTATCTTCCAGAGTCCATCCTGAGCACTCCTCTTCCCTACTTCTGGCGTGAAAAAATAATAAGCAGAAAGTGCAGTTCCTACTGCTCGAACCCAAGCACTCCCTCCCTGCATGGGGCGTCACCATCCAAGCACCTTAGTGGTGCCTCCTTTGCCACTTTGCCATTAGGTTGTTTGTGTCACAACCCTCCAATAAATTCTTTTAACCCCTAACTCTCCTAGCTCCCTCTTCCTAAGCACTAAAACAAAATTTTTGGCCATGACCCAGGCCTAACTCGAGGTCATGCCTAGGCCCCAAAACATGCTAGACTAGCACAGTAAGCATATCGTTACATGCAAACACATGCAAAATGCAGAGACCCCGATTTAAGGATATTACAGTTCTACCCCCTTAAAAATAATTTTGACCTCGAAATTACCTAGTTAGAAGAGTTGAGGGTATTGCTGCCGCATGTATCCTCTGGTTCTCACGTGGCCTCCTCCTTACCATGGTTCCGCCATAATACTTTCACCAAGGGAACTGACTTTCGACGCAGAACCTTGACATCCCGATCCAAGATCCGTACTGGTTCCTCCTCGAAAGACAAGTCTGAGTTTACCTCTATCTCCTCAACTGGCACAACATGCAACGGATCTGATTGATAGCACCTAAGCATGGAAACATGAAAGATGTCGTGAATCTGACTTAACTCCGCCGATAACTCAAATTGATAAGCTACCGGTCCCACTCACTTCAACATCATATACGGTCGATAAACCTAGGGCTTAGCTTCCCTTTTTGCCCAAATCTCAACACTTTCTTCCATGGCGATACCTTCAGAAAGACCTTATCACCCACTGCATACTTTATATCCCTGCGCTTAAGATCGGCGTAAGATTTCTACCTGTCCGACGCTTCCTTAAGACGAGCCCGAATCACCTTAACCTTATCCTCTATTTCTGCCACCAACTCCGGACCCAACATCTGCCGTTCACCCAGTTCTGTCCAACATGTAGGAGTACGATATTTTCGTCCATATAGTGCCTCATATGGTGCCATTTGAATACTCGCTTGATAACTATTGTTATAAGCGAACTCCGCCAATGATAGATACTCCTTCCAACTACCGCTAAAATCCAGAACACAGCCCCTTAGCATGTCTTCTAGAATCTGAATTACTCTCTCAGACTGTCTATTTGTGGGTGAAAAGCCGTGCTGAAATCCAACCTCGTACTTTCAGAACCTCGACGTGAACCTGGGATCCCTATCTGAGATAATTGACACTGGCACTCCATACAACCTTACTATCTCGGCCACATACAACTTAGCTAACTTCTGGAGCGAATAATCAACCCGAACTGGTATGAAATGAGTCGATTTAGTCAGACGATCTACAATCACCCAAACTGAGTCCTTCTTGCTAGACGTAAGGGGTAGCCCACTAACAAAGTCCATGGTAATTCTTTCCCACTTCCACTGCGAAATCTTTACCGGCTGCAATAGTCCTGACGGTAGCTGATGCTCAGCTTTAACTTGCTGGCATGTCAAACACTTGCCCACAAACTCAGTTAATTCCCGTTTAAGACCTGGCCACCAGAACTGTTCCCTCAAATCATGATACATCTTACTCCCTCCAGGATGCATAGCGTATGGGCTGCTATAAGCTTCCTGAAGGATCCGCTGTCCCAACTCAACGTCTTTTGGCATACATACTTTCCCCTGAAAACACAATACTCCATTACCACCCAAACTGTGACCTTCCGATTCACCATTTTGCACTTGCAACCTTCGAGCACTCAAAACCTTATCTTCTAGTTATTTCTCTCTAACCTGATCAATCCAAGTTGGCTTTACCTGCGGTTCCACCAACAGACTCCCATCTTCATACAAACTAAGGTGAGCAAACATCGCTCGCAAGTCCACTACCACCTTACGGCTCAACGCATCAGCTACTACGTTAGCCTTACCCGGATGTTACTCAATCGAGCAGTCGTAGTCCTTCAACAACTCGATCCACCTTCGCTGCCTCAAATTTAAATCCTTCTGAGTCAAGAGGTACTTTAGACTCTTGTGATTCGTGTAAACTATTGACTTTTCCCCATACAAATAGTGCCTCCAAATCTTCAAGGCAAAAATCACTACAGCCAACTCCAAGTCATGCGTCGGGTAGTTACCTTCATGAGACCTCAACTGTCGAGATGCATAAGCGACCACCTTACCATCCTACATCAGAACACATCCTAAGCCAGTATATGATGCATCACAATAGACCGTGAATTCTTTTTTACGCTTCAGTGAATCAAAATCGAGCTTGATCGAGAATCTTTTCAACTTGTTAAAACTTTCTTGCTGTTTCTCAAACCACACAAACGGAACCCCTTTTCTCAACAACTTAGTCAATGGCGCTGCAATCAAAGAAAAACCCTTTACGAACCTTCTGTAGTATCCTACCAAACCCAAAAACTTCGAATCTCTGCAACCAACTTAGGTGGCTTCCAATCCAACACTGCTTCGATCTTATGTGGATCCACCCTAATCCCCTCAGCTGATACCACATGACCCAAGAAAGTTACTTCCTTAATCCAGAAATCGCACTTACTAAACTTGGCGAACAACTGCTTCTCCCTTAGAACCTGTAGAACCATCCGAAGATGCGTAATGCTCTTCCTTAGATTTTGAGTACACTAAGATGTCGTCTATAAACACTACGACAAATTAATCCAAATACGACTGAAACACCCAATTCATCATGTCCATGAATGCTACCGGCGCATTAGTCAACCCGAATGGCATCACTAGAAACTCATAATGCCCATACCAAGCACGAAATGCCATCTTATGAATATCCGCCTCCTTCACCTTGAGTTGATGATACCCCGACCTAAGATCTATCTTAGAGAAAACTGATGCACCCTTAAGTTGATCAAACAAGTCGTCTATCTTGGGCAACGGATACTTGTTCTTTATCGTCAACTTATTCAGCTGGCGGTAGTCTATACACATCCGCATTGTACCGTCTTTCTTCTTAACAAATAGCACAGGCACTCCCCAAGGAGATACACTCGGCCGGATGAAACCCCTGTCCAACAATTCCTGGATCTGCGCCTTTAACTCCACCAATTCCTTTGGCGCCATCCTATATGGGGCAATAGACACTGGCGCGGTTCCTGGCAGCAGATCTATATCGAACTCAACTTCACGATCCGGAGGCACACCGAAAGTTCCTCTGGAAATACATCATCAAATTCCCTCACGGTTCGAACACTCTCCACAACTATATCCTTGGCTTCCAAAGCACAGACATGCACCATAAATGCCTCGCAACCCTTCCTCACCATTTTCTCGGCCTTCAACGCAGAGACAACATTGGATAGGTAATCTCTCCTATTACCAATCATCACCACCTCTTCACCTTCAACTGTCCTCAACACCATATGCTTAGTCGCGCAATCTAAACTGGCCTGGTACTTCACTAGCCAATCCATTCTGAGAATCAGATCGAACTCCCCAAACAGCAGTTCCATCAAATCAGCCAAAAACATGACCCCTTAAAGTTCTAGGGGTGCATCCCTATATAGTTTATTTACTTCTACTGAGTGACCTAGAGGGCTTATCACTGTCATCTTCCTTGAAGTAATCTCAAAGTCTAAGTTCATGGTTTCCACAATGCTACTGGCTACATACGAGTGCATCGATCCCACATCTATTAAAGCATTATAAGGTAGTCCAAAGATTAAGAACGTACCGGTTAGGACGTCCGGTGCGTCGTCCTCCTTTCGATGCCTCATTGCGTAGACCAATCCAGGCTGCCTCTGCCTGGTGCTCCACGGCCTCTACTAGAGCCATTACCTCCTCTCGCTGCACCACGGCCTCTGGCAGGTCGACCATCCCTCCCGACACGTGTACGATTTCGATCCCCGATCGCAACCTAGCTGACCTTTGTGGACAATCCCTCACTCGATGCCCCATCGACCCACACTCAAAGCATCCTCTATTTCCAGTCCAACACTCCCCCGTGTGAGACTTTCCACACCGAGCACACCGTGGTGGCCATTGAGTATTAGTAGCAGCAGGCCTAGCAGCTTGATTCGGCCCACTATATCTACCCTATTTTTGCTGATTCCCAGTAGACTCACATGATCCAGAATTCCTTTTATTCCAACCCTTGTCTTGATTCCGCCTCACAGACTGTTTCACTTCCTCAGCCACTTTAGCCTTTTCCACTAAGACCGTAAACTCTCTTTCCTGCTGTGGCGCAATTAACATCCGTAGCTCGTCTCTCAGCCTATCCTCAAATCTGACACAACGCTCATGCTCCGTGCCCACAATACCACGTGCATAGCGACTCGGTGAAGAAATTCCACCTCATATTCTCGATGATCTTATTACCTTGGACCAAGTTCAGAGGGCGCCTTGCTGCATGGATCAATGTAGCTAGCCCTATGTATTTCCTCGGATAGGTCGCCTAAAGAATTCCCAAGTAAGGTCATCCGCCATTGCTCGTCTCCTAATCGTGAGCCACCACCGATATGACTCATCTCGCGAGAGAGATACTACCCCTTCAAATTTTCTCCTCACCGAGAAGTCTAGATCATCCATAATACATTCTTTGCCTCCAACCAATATTCCACCGCACTAGGAGCCACCATTGAAATACCTCTGAACACCTCGGCACCATTAGCCACGAGTCGATCGAGACATCTCAGATTTTCAGAATATCCCCAAACCCTCCCCACGAAGTCTTGACCGGATCGGTTATGTCACTACGGAAAAATGTTGAAAATCTTTGTCTTTAGAATAAAACTTGAAAATTTTGTTTATTTTAGGAAGTAATTAAGTTAAAATTATTAAATAATAAGCTTGGTTTGAATTAAAACTTTATTATATTTCATTAAAAGATAAATCATTTGTAAAAATATTTCTAAGTACGATATAAATTCATCATCCATAAAAAGAGTACTTTAAACAAAAGTGGCCCTCATTACAACCAATATTAAACAAAACACTTAGTATTAAAATTGCTTTAAAATAATTAAATTAATCTCCTTCGCATGGGCCACCTTGCATCCTCTACGACTTATCCGGTCAACAAGTCACTGCGATGTTGGATAAATAATTGGGTGAGTCACACGGACTCGGTGTGTAATTAAAACCATCGAAATCCACCCACATGCTAGCCACATAACATCCCAATTATCAAATGCAACATGTAAATATAATCATTTAGACATTACCATAACTGGCTTGGCCCACAATCAAATCATATTCAAGCACTGGGCTAGGCCCTTTTCTCATCAGTCCACTGATCACTGGGCTTGGCCCATTTCCACGTATGTTCTCAAAACATACCAATCCACATGTCATATTGGGCTTGGCCCATTTCCATATCATTTCATGACGGAACGATGCAACATGAAACCCAACCCAATCCTAAGGTCCAACCGCTACACACCCCCTTAACCAGCCTACCACACACCAGGGGACTATCGAGTCACCCTCTCCTTTTCCCTCCAAAAAGGCAACCAATGCCATCCACGATGTAGCGTATAGCTAACATCAAACCACGATGGAGCACACAACAATCCATCAAGCCACGATATGGCATAAAGCCGATATCAATCAAGGTAACCACGCGAACTAAATCGCAAAGATCCACAACCCGACCTCGATCGGCGCCAATCCACGATGTAGCACAAAGTGACATCAACCACGCATCAAGTACACCTGCACCTTCTTTCAAAAACCCACCCATGCACATGTAACATAATATGATCTTTGAAATGATGCATGTACATGATATTCACAAATATAGGCATGCTCACATAGTTAAAATCAATTATCACATATTAGCCAATTTGCTACTAACACAGTCGTCATCATTCCCTTTAGGTATCCATTACACATATGGCAATCGCATTCATTAGTAAACATATAGCACAACAAATCCGGAAACAATGGTCTACACACCTTATAACTGAAGCTCTAAACCCTCGATCTCGACGCTATCGCTTAGCGAGACTACAGTTATCGCCTATCGTTTTAAGACGCCCACACCCCGTGGCCAATCACGAACAAATTGGCCGACCTCTTCTTAAACTTCAAACAGGACTTTCCTTGCTCACCTTGACGGTATTCGCATCCATAACGATATCTAATCAAAACTTGGTTATCAGATCTTAAACGAATAATCATAAACTACTCATCCTTACCGACTGAGTCTTGAAATCCCGAAAGCTCCTTAATCACTGCTAAAACTCCTAAATGGTCAAGGTTAGAATCGGTTACCACGAATGCCAAATATGGTTTATAACAAAAATCCATGAAAAGAGGACCCCTTTGGCGAATAGCACCTAACCCTTACCTTGAGTAATCAATCAACAAATTTCTAAGTGCTCCCTTGCGTTGGCTACAATAGAAAAACACATCATCATGGCCCTACAGATCATACGGCCCACCAAAGGAATCAAGGCCTAGATTCTGATTCGCAACTTTATGGAAAAGAATCGAAATGTACTAAAGAGAACACTTACCCTTAAAAGCGAATGGAGATGAACCAAGGAGATCACCTTTGTTGATATTCTACCACCACACTAGGCTATCAAAAGGAGATTTCACCGGAGTTGAGAGGAGATTCGCTAAAATAAATAAAGAAAAGAAAAGGAGAAAAGGCTATGGATATTTGGCTTAGGCTAATGAAAACAAAAAGAGTTAAGAGGTTTGACAATGGTGTTGAACACTAAAGAAATCTTGGCCTACGCAAAATAATTGGGAAAAGAAGAGAACCCCTCTTGCTCCAAATTTTGCAAGAACACTGGAGAAGAACAAATAAATTTTGGCACAAGCAATAAAAAGGAGAAAAAAATATGAAAAAGGGTGTTTCCCCTATTTATAAAAATTCGGCCACCTACCCACGTGAAGAATCCATCCTTTGGCCATCACCTACTAATTCAAATTAAATTTGAATTAGCCAACCCCCCACATTTACCCATATCCTATATTATCTAAAAAAAAATAAATAAAGCAGCAACAATTTCTTCTATCCACCAATTTTAAACTAAATCAAATACTCCTACAATTATCCCACTTATCCAATAAAATAAAATAAAATAAATAATAATTATCCTACAATAAAAAAACAAATACTAGATAAAATTTGACACTAATCCTACCTAGCCATCTAACACTTATCACTCTTGACTAACAAGAGTTACACCTCAAATGCAACACCCATGTGTCAGTCCACCTCACACCGATCGGCAACAAAAAAAAACAAATCCACCTCATTTGTGATTCAACACAGGACACTGGGAAAGCCAGCAACCAACTAGCGCCTGTGCCATTCGGCCACCTTGCATTCCTAGACATAAAGCCCCACTATTTTATTTTAAATCCAACCTACTTCACTCATCACCAAACAACAAAAATAAAACTCCATAATGCAGCTCCAGGCCCTCAAACCGCGACCTCCCTCCCTCCAGGCGCCTAAGTAGCACCTAAGAGCCACTCGCCAATTGGACTTTCATGTCCATCAACTTGACATTTATTTTTAAGGCCTACTTAGCCCAAATTCCTTGCCTTAAAATAAAACAAAGTTGCTACCCAAAGAACTCGAACCCTTGCTCCCTTAGGCGCCACCTTCCAAAGCCCCCAAGCAACAGATAACCACTTTGCCAATACCCTTCATGTGCCTTAACCTTCCAAATAAATTTCTTAAGCCCTCTAAAGCCCAGCTCCATTTCTTAACCCTAAAATTAAAACTTTTCCTAAGCCTTCCTCTTTACCCGAGCATTCTTAAAACCTCTAAAACACCTCCAAACACACCCAAAACCTACCAACCGAATTATACTTAAATTACCTAGCCCCTAAACCAGGTGTTACATTTTCGAAGACCGCACTAGCAACCCTTTCTAACATTACTGCGACCTCATCCATCACCGGTCGGTCACGATGTTACGCGGTGGTACCTCATTTTTCGACCCATGTCCAGACCCTACTGGTTCCGAGACCGTCATCCTACCCCTACCTCGTCCACGAGTGTTACGCCCACGTTCACGTGCACTCATGTATACCGATATGATACGAGCTGACTAAATGTTTTATGCGTTAGACTTTTATTCCACTGTCTATTGAGGCAAAATTTTATGAGAAGTTTAATAAGGGATTGTTTCGTGAGTACATCCATCCTATAGTAGTTCAAGTCTCTAGAGTAGTTCCTACTACTATTTAGTCATGCCATATCATCATATTCATATCATCAAAAGCAATAGTTTGGGGTACTTACCTGGGCAGATCGGTGCTGGAGACTCGGTGCCATGCTTTCACCACTATACTTTTCCCCATAAGAGCCTTTCAGAATCCATTTTAAAACATTTTTAGGCATCAGGCCCACAGCTGAGCTGTTAAACTTGGGCTCTGATACCAAAATTGTAACACCCCAAACCTAGTCAACACACCACGACCGAATCTGGCATGTTACAGAGTGAAAACAATTGAATAAAACAAGTTATCGATTTAATTTTATTGAAAACCCTTTATCGTGAAAACCTCTTACATTGGGAATCCACTTGTTGTTTTATAGTTCTTGGAAAACCCTTGATACTTATTAAAATCCAAGTGAGTTAAGCATAGTCGAGTTAAAACCATTTGTGTTTGAAGTTATTTGAGAAATTAAATTTGATAATCACTTAGGTTAATTTGTTATCATCTTGTGTAGATTATTACCCGATAGTAAGGTTTGAAAACCGAAGAGATATAATTTTGAAAATGTTACTCTTTACTAGGTTATTTAAGCAAGTCAATTTATTAAGCACATGCATAATCTAATCAAAATAAAAGCAAGTAATTAAAACCCAAAATAATACTTAGCGGCCTTATTACAAAACCAAAACCAAATTTAAGTAAATAAATAAAACCAAAATAGTAATTTAAAGTCAAAACCCAAAACTAGCATGCATGGCCACCTCGGGTCCTCCCCGGCTCCAGATCTACGATCTATGCCTCATCTGTAAAATATATGGGAAGGGGTGAGTCACCGAGACTCAGTGTATAAATCTCCAACCCGATAGTGCAACACTTACGCAAATCATCAGTAACACACGCGAATCATGCAACCCCATAACCTAACCATCCAATCTCCTTTATCTACCCCGTGTGGTCAAAACCACTAGTGGTCAAAACCACTGGTGACCGTAGTCACAAATGTATGTATCGGTGTGGTTAAAACCACTGGTGACCGTAGTCACAAATCAAGTGATGGGGCCAACCCATCGCGTGGTCAAAACCAGTGATGACAATCCCGTAATTAATCATGTGGGGCCAACCCACTGTGGTACCAAACCATTGGGACGAGTCACAATATCCATATGTGGTCAAAACCACTAGTGACCGTAGTCACAAACATCATAAATATGGTCAAAACCACTGGTGGTCAAAACTACTGGGACTTAGTCACAAATAATAGTATCAAAGACGGGCCAACCCGTCGTGTGGTCAAAACCACTGGTGACAGTCCAAAATAATTCTTCTCCCTCCTCTCAACAATCCCGCCATCATGTCCATATCAATCGTGGCATAATAACATATGATGATGCAAATAACATATGGCATAGCATTAAACAATGACATGATAGCATATAACGAGATCCATAATCAGGGGACTTACCCGGAGTCCACACTCATGCCCACAAGGCATAACCATCGGTTTTAATGGCTATTACAGTAACACAATAAACATATCATACTAACGAAGTGTGTAAGCGGTACACACCTAACTATTCGTAGATCTAAGTGAAATCTCAAAACTACGCGAAACTAACGAGATCCTGAAACGTTTGCCTTCCCCTTTCCTACAATCGGCCAACACTTTGTTAGTAACCAAAAGCCTATTCGGTTCAACTAGAAATCCCGAAGGATATGTCGCATGAAGATAACACCTTACCTTAATGCCGATTTAATTTCTAACCAAATCTCGAAGCAACGTGATGCACCTCCCTTACAATCGGCCAAGCGCTAGCACACAAAAATAATTAGCATTCGACTTTTGAACGAATAAGAAACAGATCCAAACGCTAGTACCCTTACCTAGATCAGCAACCAAATCCGAAGGTCCACTGTATTCGACTACCAAGCACCAACGTTTGGCATCCCTAAGTGATGTTAGGAATTTTGGCTACCTCACCATTTTAGAACAAGAAAGGAGATAAGATCCCGATTAATAACGATTGAAGAAATATCAAGGAGGGAAAAATAAGATTTGGCATTAACCAAATCAGTTAAGAAGAGAAGAAGAGTAGAATGTTTACTTACCAGAAGATTCGGCTAACTCAAATGAAAGAACTAGAGATAGATTCGGCACAAGTATGGAGTTTAGAGCACGTGAGAAGAGAAGAGAAATAATGCCAAGGATATTCGGCCAACCACTTTGAAGGAATAGAAGAGAACACAAAGGGGTTTCGGCTTTTCAAGATGAAAGAGATGGAAGAAGATGGAATGGGATTGATTTCAATAAAGGAGAATGGATGAAGTTTCGACACAAGGATATTTTGAAGAGAGCAGAAAGATGTCAAGTAGAGGTAAAGATGTAGAGAAGAGAATGGCTAACAATGAATGAACCGAAAGGTAAATAGAAGAAAAGGAGAGAATTGAGTTTCGGCTCTTCAAAGGGAGTTGCAAACTTGGTTCACCAAATGCCCAAGTTGTCGAAAGTGAAAAGAGAGAAAATGCACTTTGAGGTTCGGTTTGACACTAAACAAAGAAAAGAGAAAGACTCCCAAAGCTTGCCGAACATGCACCCTTACTTAGCTATTGAAATTCGACACCCCCTAGCTTCCAAATCCGATTACACCTCCTCCCCAAAGTCCATAATTCGGCCAACTCCTTCAAATGAGTTTGAAAATATTCAACCTTCTAAATTTCCTCCCCTACATCAGTTCAAATCCATTTGACCCCTTCCATCCTAATCTTCCAGAGTCCATCTTGAGCACTCCTCTTCCCTGCTTCTGGCGTGAAAAAATAATAAGCAGAAAGTGTAGTTCCTGCTGCTCGAACCCAAGCACTCCCTCCCTGCATGGGGCGTCAACATCCAAGCACCTTAGTGGCGCCTCCTTTGCCACTTTGCCACTAGGTTGTTTGTGTCACAACCCTCCAATAAATTCTTTTAACCCTTAACTCTCCTAGCTCCCTCTTCCTAAGCACTAAAACAAAATTTTTGGCCATGACCCAGGCCTAACTCGAGGTCATGCCTAGACCCCAAAACATGCTAAACTAGCACAGTAAGCATATCGTCACATGCAAACACATGCAAAATGCAGAGATCCCGATTTAAGGATATTACACCCAGTGGGCTGACTCAACCTAGGAGCTTGAGGACAAGTCCTACAGACTGTCTTAGCTTGCAATATAGCCCTTAAGGACTCATAGTTACGGATTTACATTTGAAGGAATCAATCTTGTGAATACTTGCTTAGTATAATGTACACGCAGGTTCATGTTCCACTGATGATCCTCGTGGACCCATGTTTGGTTGTTTATCATATATGCAGACTCATTATGGTGCGAATATATACTTGTGTGCTTAAAGACAAGTCCTACAAACTATCATATATTTGTATATGTAAGAACAAGTCCCTGCGGATTGTCATACCTTGCTACTTGAGGACAATTCCCACCACAACACCAGTGCTCTTTCAATTAACATTTCGCCACAACACCAATACTTCTTTCATTTAACATCCCGCCACAACACTGATATCTCAATCGTTTAACATCCTACCTCAACACCGATATCTCATTTGTTTAACATCCCGCCATAATACTGATATCTCATTCATTTAGTATCCCGTCATAACATCAACATCTCATTCATTTAACATCCTGCCACAAACACCGATAATTCATTCATTTAATATCCTTGTAACATCCCTAACCCGTCTCTGTTGTCAGATTAGGGTTACAGAGCATTACCATACAAAACAAAATGTTAAATTCAAAATGAAAATAATAATGCAATTTAATATCAAAATTTATTAGCTCAATATAACCATGGTAAAAATACATTATCGGGCCTTAAATCGAGTGTTCAAGGGCCTAAAAACAACTTGGAAACAATCAGGGATCAATTTAAGACAAAATAGAAAATTTTGGGAAAACAAGAAAGTTTTTGGATTTAGGTGTAATACCCCTTACCCGTATTCAGCGTCGAAACATGGTATAAGTTATTACTAGACTTATACGCAAGTAATTATGTAAAACAAAGACATGACTTTCCACTCAAAATTAAAACTTTTCATAACACCTCTTAAACAAGCCTACGAGGCCTAAATCACATATTAGGAATGGTTCGAGGTCAAATTGAACTCTTTTAAAGATCTCTAGAAAGACTTAGAAAATTTTCATCAAACAGTCCACATTCCCGTATGGAGGAAAGGACACGCCCGTGTGGAACTTCACATGCCCGTGTTCCACACCCGTGTTGATTTATTTCTCATTTGGAACCTATAGGGGTTTTCATATGGCCAGACACACGCCCGTGTCCATGGCCCGTGTCCCTCACACAGCCACGACACCCATGTGCAAAAACCTTGGCATTCTATTTCTAAAGTCATCACCCCATAAATGTCACACGGACAAGGCATACGCCGTGTCCTTCGACCGTATGGAAAATTAAATTCCTAATTCAGGTGCAGACTTCACACGACCTAGACACACACTCATGTACCATGGCCGTGTCTTCCACACGATTGAGACACATGGCCGTGTCTCTACCCGTGTGGTTACTACTGAGCTTACTAACTTGCCAACCTAGCATGCAGGGGGCACACAGCCTAACCACACGCCCATGAGGCTGACCATGTGTCACACATGGCCTAGACACACGTTCGTGTGTTTATCCGTATGGACAAGAATAAGGCTATTTGCCAAGCTCTTTCTACCACCCCAACTCATACAAACATAAATCACACCAAACCATCAACTCATTCATGCATAATTAAACCAAGTAATTCAACCATACAACTTTCACATTCATGAATAACCTCATCATTTCATAGATTAATAAGAAATAGCCATCAACTATGGCCTTGTACAAAAGAATTCATCTCTGAATGAGCCAACACATTTGGCCAAAACAATATGACATTTAACTAAGTCTAGTCCATATACATGCCATACTCAAAACGCTAAATCTAACTATACCAAGATGTGCTGATAGTGTGGGTGATCTTCTGATTATCTCCATATCTCGAGCTGGCTTTTCGACACTATAAAACTAGGGAGAAGAGAAGGAAGTAAGCTTTAAGCTTAGTAAGTCTATATGTAAACAATAAGTATCATACCATATACTTATTAATCAAAAATATTACATACTATGTAAAAACCATTTATATCCTCATAATCATGCTTACTCATTTTAAACCTTACCACATCCCAAACACATATCATAAACATTGCTCACTTTTACTTGCACTTATACCCTGCACTTATCACCACAAAACCATATGTAATTTCACTTAAACAAGTTTCTCGATGAACACTTGAAATAAATTTGGATACTCGATGGTTTTGCATACAACCCACCATTTAATAATTAGCAAGGTGGTATCACACACAGCCCACCAATAATTACACGTTTACGGTGGTATCACACATAGCCCATCGTTAATAAAAATAAGGTGGTATCGCACACAGCCCACCAATAACTACATATTTACTGATCTTTATCCGTACCCATATTCCTAGCCCAAAGTTCATCCGAGAATTTCCTCATTTTTTACCATTTTTAAATAAATCTCACAATAAGCATTTATATCCACCCAATGCATTAATAAGTAAAAATATTCGTAATAAGGATGTATCATTTACACATAAACTTACCTTGATACTAAATATGTAAGTTTGCAATTTAGTCCCTAACCTTGCCTTTTCCTCGGTCAAGGTTGATTCCATGTTCTTCTCGATTTGCAAGAGGATAGTGTAATAGCCCGATTTAGGGGCTAGTCGAAACAATGATCTCGAAATCACTAATTTGAGGATAGATAAAATTATTTTCATGTTATTTTATGTGTTATAACATGTTTATAAGGATGTATGAAAATTTTGGTGCCTTAATTTTAGCAATTTCTAGCTAATTTGTGAAAAAGGACTAAATCGCATAAAGTGGAAAAGTTCTATTTTATTTGCAAAAGGTGCCAAATAGCTATGGGCTATTAATTGGAGTCCACAATTGTAAAAATTGGTCTTGTTTTAAGTGAGTAGGCCGGCCATGTGACATAGGTGACAAGAATTTTTAACTTTGGTCAAAATAGGTGGGAATTAGGTGAAAAAATGAATAAAATAAGGTGAGTAAAAGATGTTATCATCTTTCACTATTCACCTATCTTCTCTCCATCAAAAATTGAAGAAGCAATGGAGCTTTGGGGGTTTGAACTTTCAGCCAAGCTATCTCCCTTATTAGTATGTGATTTTGATGACTTTTCTTGATAAAAATTGTACTTTTGGAGTCCCCAAAGCTTAAGCTAGCTAATGAGGGGACTATTTTGCAATATGGTTGAGAGTCTAGGGACTTGCCATTAGAGAGTCTATGCTGGTTACTGAGTTTTTATGGAAGAAAATGAATGATAAGATGATGAGAGACAACTGTTGTGAAGGGTGTTGTCATGAAAACACCTAATTAGGACTAAAATGCAAACATTGTGATTTGTTCATTAAAGCATGAAATAGTTGGAATTATGAGTAGTTGTAAGAGGATTAAATGTTCAGCTAAGTTTTTTTAACAAGAAAATGTGATAAAAATTTATTTACGATCCTAGGGGCAAAATCATAATTTTACCAAAGTATAGGGGCAAAATGGTCATTTTTGCCTAAGTCGATATTATGTTGTAATATGTTGTAATATGATAATTAAGTGATTAAATGAGTAAATTTCATTGTTCTAGATCAAACAAAATCAGATACATATATTATTTGATGAACCTAGAACGGATGAAAATGAAATGTGGGCAAATAGTCCTTTCCAAAATTGGGCCTAGTATTTTGACTTTGGAAATTTGAGTATTATTTTGTGTTGGCGAGGTAAGTTCATGTGCAATTATTGAAAGTATGCATGAGTTTATGTAAGTATTCGATGTTGTATGGAATGCTTAAGTGTTGTGAGTGAATAGGAGGAAATAGGGAGAAAATTAGGAGTATGTTTAATTCAAAATTGTTGTCAAGAGGCCTGAATGTTGGAGAACGTTTTGGAAACTCTTTGATGGCCTTTAGTGGTTGAATGTGGACGGCATGTAAGGCTAGGGGGTGGTAGAATTTTGATAGGTAGTTTGGGGGAATTAGTTAGTCATTTTAGCATTTTGTGCATCTTTGGCATTTTTCTTTTCCTCCCAAAGCTCTCCTCTTTGGCGAATATGTCTTGTGCATTTTGGTGCATTTTGCTTTTGATTTTAGCCTCTTTTGTTGAACCAAATCACATCATTTTACTTCCTTTCATTTGCCCTTTTCAAAGTAGTGCTCGGCGAATCTCTTCCACAACTCTCTCCTTTTCTTTCTTTCAATATTGTTCAAATCACTTTTCTCCTACACTCTCTTGACCGAAATTTCCATCTCTCCATCTCTCTTTACTTTCTTTTATTTTAAGCCATAAACATTTCTTTTCCATTGAAATCTCTTCCATTTTCTTCTTTTGTTTTTCCTTTCTCTTTCTCAACTTTAATTGAATCCTTGTTGTTAATACAAATCAACCATGCCGAACCTTCTTCCTCTCTTTTAGTCCTTGTTTTGGCCGAATATTCAACGATTTTGGAAAAAAGTAAGTATTCTTGGCCGATTTTCCTATTATTTCTTTCTCCTTTCTATATCACTTTTTTGTGGACATGTTTAATCTTTGGGCATTGGATTGCAAGGTTCTAATCATTCTAGGAATCGATTTCAATTAGGCTCATTGGGACTTGAAACAATCGATCTAAGCCCCATTCCTTTAGCAATCGGGTTGGTAAGTCAAGTGGTAAGGATTCAATATTCTTTAAGTTGGTTGAGAAAGCCTAAGGCTATTGGGATTAAGATATGATGTTGGTCGAATGATTAAAGTGTTGTGGTTTGGTCGAATGTAGGACAAGGTGATCTAGTGTGGTAGATCGGTCTTTATTTGCCAAAAGGTGAGATGCCATGATGTGAATTGAGTCCGAATTAAGGGCTAAGAGTAATGAGAAATGCATGTAGAATGTTGAGCCCATCTTGGCGGACGATAGTTAAAGCCTCTATGTGATCGGTGGATTAGCCACGACCTTGGGTGAGTCCGCTAAGGTTAGACCATATTGAATTATGGCTGGGCCAAGATGTAAGATAATGCCTCTAAGTCAAAATAAGACCATGGCATTTCAAATTCGGGCATAGCAACATAGGGTTTGGGGTGTTACAATAAGACCATGTCGAGGACATGGCATCGACATGTTAATCCAAGTAAGACCCTATTGGGGTACGATTTCTATGTGACTTCATGTGTATGAGACTCAAGAGAATATTTTATAACTTGAGTATTTTAGCAGATATGATGGATGTATGTAGTTGTACCACGAGAAGCACAGGTATGTGTTAGAACTAAAAGGTGATGAACTTAATTTATGATGAACCCTTCGTGGGAAATGCATAAATAATACACCTTTGTTGCATGAGACAGATTTATTGACGTAGTGCGTGAATGTTAGCAAGAATAGAAGTGTACGTAAATGTTCTTGAATAAACATTTAAGATAGAGGTAAGCTGGTGGGTTGTTATTCACGAGTGATAAATGATGGTGAGCTAAGTGCGTAACCCCCGAGAGATGGGTAGCTTATTGAAAATGTTTGATGTGTTGTCTTATATGATTACATGGCAATCAGTGCAGGAAAGGAATCTAGTTAAACAAGAAATTGGCTTGTAGTACGATAAGAGATAGAATGAGTATGCTTCAAGAGCGATTGAGTAAGCTTCAAGAGCGGTTGAGTAAGAAATCATTAGTTAATGGGAAAGACCCAGTATAAAGATGCTTTGTGGTGGTGTATATTCAATGAACTTATAAAATTATCATTTTATGCAGATGAACTTACTAAGAATTATTGCTTACTCCTCTTTCTTTCCCATCTCTTATAGGTTATTTTAACTAGCTCGAGTTGGAGGCTACGGAGATGTTATCACACTATCAAGTAGACACATTATACGAGGTATCAAGACTTTCTGAGTCATGGCATGTATAGGGCTAGAATTTAAGGTTGATTAAGTTGTTGTTAATGTACCAGATTATGTTGGCCTAAGAGGGTTTATAGTTTAAAAGTGTATAGCCATTGATAATGGCTTAAGTCATTGTAATTGTATGAAAGGAAAACCTTATTTTCATGAATCAATGTATAAGATCATGTATTTTAGTTGATAAATTGAGCCTTTACTAAATTGGTATATGTATGTGTGTAGGTGAGAGTGGTAAGAAGGCTTGGTAGATAGCCTCTAAGTGTCCACACGGTTAGACACATGGGCATCTGTCTAGGCCGTGCAAACCCTGCACCTTATCATTAAATGTTAGAATAGGTCACTGGTAGATCCCACTGCCGTGTGCATGAGCCGTGTAAGACCCACGGCTTGGGCATGGGCGTGTGCTCAGGCCGTGTCGAATAAGTCAGTAGCTCCACACGATTGGAGGGCACGGGCATGTCAAGGCTGTGTCAGATAAGTCAGTAGTTCCCCTCGAATGGGAAACATGGCGTGCCCCAAACCACACGGACGTGTAACCTCTGATTTTGAGAGAGAATTTTCGATAAGTTCCAAAAGTCCAAACAAGTGTTTAAGGCCTCGTATGACCATGATACATATGTCTAGACCAAGAAAGAAAGGTTTTAAGTCGAAACGAAATTTTATAGCCAGAAGTACTTGATTAAGTGAGTTCAAGCATGGTAATGTCTTGCATCTAGTCTTAGCATCGGACCTGGATACGGGGTGTTACAGATAGCTTGGCTAAAGTTTTGAGCTTCAAAAACCCCTATTCTTGCTAGAATTTTCGGTGGAAGAAGAAATGGAAATAGGGAAAGATGATAGCTTCTTTATTTTATCTTATTTTATTCAATTAAGTCACCAAAACTCACCTAACTATTGACCAATATGATTTTCTTGTCCCTATGGCCGGCCATCACTTCCCCAATGGCCTAATTACATATTAAGGACCTCCAATTTAATATTCTATTTCTATTAGACACCTCTAGCTTGTAAAATAAAACTTTCGCACTTTATACGATTTAGTCCTTTTTCGAAATTAAACCTGCAGTCACCAAAATTGATGCACCAAAATTTTCATGCACTCATATTGTAAGCACACATTTTTGCCTAGGCTGAAAAACCAATAAAATAATAATAAATGTCCATTTTTAAAGTCCTATTAAAAGCCCAATCCAGTAGCCCAGTACATTAAACCGAACAACCCAAAACATTCTTAAAATGGCTACCCAGTAACCCATTACACCATCAGAGCCCAAAAAAATTAACCCAATTTCGAGCCCAAGTGAGGCACGACCCAAACGGCCCAACACTCAAAGTCGAAATAAAAAAACCTAGGGTTTTGAAACCCTAGGCGCCGCAAGCTTTGCCCCCGGTGTTGCCCGCAATCTGCTACCTCGCACTCCATCAGCGCTCGTCCACGCCGTCATCAACGCACGAACGGACTAGCCGCCAAGATTCTCACTAATGACCTACACAAGAAAGGAAAGAAATAGTAGTGCAAATGGAAAGAAATCGCAATGAACATGGAAAAGATGTTATTTCTTTTATTTTTCATTTCGCAAGGCTATAAAAAGCCTTGCATGTACCTGTAAAAGGGGGATTTTTCCCAGAGAAAAATACACACAATACACGAACATAGAGATATATACGAAAATACAATACAATAAAAAAAGAAAATCGAGCCAAGGTTTTGCTTCATTTTATTTTTATTTTATTTTTGAATACTGTTATTCTATTTCGTTTTATTATTATTTTTTAACAATATATAATATATATGTTAAAGTGTAAAAAAAAAGAGCGAAAAAACTAACCTTTTGGAACTCAGCCATCACAAGACGGTGGCGATAACTATGACATGCAATGACGAGCCATACCAGAGCATTCGTCAGAAATCACAGAGAGTTGGGCTCTCTGAAGCTCTCTCTCTCCCTTTTTTTTAAGTAACTGACAAATGATTTTTTTTGAAGGAAATATGGCTTTTATAGCCTATTGAAACGGCGCCGTTTTGGGCACCCCTCCCCAACGCCTAAAACAATGTCGTTTTATGGGCTGACCAGCACTTCGACCGGACCCAATCTCAGGATCCGCGTGTTTTTATGGAGGGGCTAATTGCACATTTAGCCCCTCCGCTTTTCTACTGTTTTATAATTAAATTCATTTTATTCCCAATTTTGCCCAATAATTTTTTCCCTGTTTCAATTTGGTCTGCATTCAAACGGCATCGTTTCTGGAGCGGGTTATTTTCTGTTTTGATCCCTCTATGTTGTGCGCGCATTACAATCCAATCCTTTCCTTTTTATTTATTTTCGATTTTGCCCCATTTTCCTGTTTTTTAAAATTCAATTTCATTTTTTTCATTTCCTTTATAATTTTTATTATTTTATTATTATTTTTATTGTAATTATTGTTAATTTTATTTTATATCATATTATTATTATTTTTACTATTATTATTTTATTAGTACTAATATTTTTTTATTTTGCTATTATCAATATTATTATTATCATTACTTTTAACATTAGTATTCCTATTTTTATTATTATTTATTACTTATATTATATAAATTAGCATATTATTTATTATATTATATATTTTGAATTATTTTTATATTATTAATTTTATTTTAGTTTAATTATTTTTATTTATAAAATTATTTTAGTATTTATATATATTAGTTATTATGTTATATTCTAAAATTTTGTATATTATATAGTATTATATTATATATTATTTCTAAAGCTTTGTTTTATATAAAATTTATTTATATTATCTAAATTATTTTATTTATATTGTTTATATTATGTATATAATTTTATAATTAATGTATTACGTATATACATATATTTTCATTATTTATTATTTTACTTAATATAATTTTTATTACATTTTTTATACTAATTAGCATGTTATACATATTCAAAAAAAAAAAGAAGGGATTTTATACATTATTTAATTATTCATTTTATATATATATATATGTTTTCTTTTATTAATTATTTTATTATTTAATCTTGCATGAAAAGCTTATATTTACCTAGTATTTTGATTTGTTTTATGTTGCTTTATATATTTTATTTGTTTATATAATGCCTTTTATTTATTTACTATAGTGTAGTTATTTTAGTTGTATTTTATGTTGTATGCTATTATCCTATAATTGTTTTTTTTTATACTTGTGTATGATACATGGATTATTGTTCAAAATAAAAATACATTTTTACAAGCTTACTACATTTTAAAATAAGGCAATGTTTTGGTATTTAGAAATTCGGGAAATAGTGCCCAATCGTGCTGGGTTGCTATTTTCCATTTGGCTAAATAATTAAATACCCTTTTAATAAATTTCATAAATTATGATATGGCTTTAATTACGAGGGTTTAGAAAATATCTTGTCCAATCGTGCTGGCTGTGATGTTTATATTCTTTCGGAATAAAGAAATCTCAAGTTTCAAATAAAAACTTATTCTTGAGAACTCAAAATGTTGTATCCTAATTTATTGGGTGTGATGTTTTGTGTCTTGAGGTAAGAATTTTCTAAAATAAAGATACACCTAGCTTCAAAGTTGTAAAATGTTGTATCCTAACTTATTGGGTGTGGTATTTTCATTTCTTTGAAATAGGTAAGTCTTGATTTTCCTTCTAAAGGGATCTTATTTTAAACTTTTTAAATTTCAAATATTTGGACATGATTTTGTCAATTAGGTACCAATTTTTGGGCGTTATGAGGGTGCTAACCCTTCCTCATACGTAACTGACTCCCGAACCTATTTTCTCATTTTTCGTAGACCAAAATCAAATGTTTTAAAATGAAAAGGTGATCTAATCACACCTAAGTAAAAAAGGATTGGTGGCGACTCCTATTTTGTTTTTAATGTCGATCCCCATTTTCTAAACCTGATTTTTAAATGGTTTCGACAGCTTGGCGACTCCACTGCGGACTTAGAGAGTCAGGCCGTAAAATTGATAATTTCATGCCCTTTTGTTCGAATTTAAAATTCTAATTTTAAAAATATGATCCTTTTATGTGGTTTTAAAATATATCTCTTTGCATTGCATTGCATGACCGTCGTGGTCACACCCTTAAGTGGGAGTGAGAAACTATGTCTTCGTGAGGTCTTCACCTCTGTATGGGCTAGTGGACTGCTTCCGGGATACATCCGTATCTATGTCTTCGTGAGATTTTCACCTCCGCATGGCAATAGGGAAATGTATTCCCCTGAACTGAACTCGATCCATGTGAGCCTATAATGGGTGAGGATCGAGGAATCTGCTGGTTCGGGTAACTCAACTTTAGAACTAAACCACATATAGTGAAAACATAAAGGCTTACCCTAAGATAGAACCATGTCAAACCCTAGTGGTTATCCTAATAGGTTCTATGTTATTTATTTTTCCTATGCTAACGGGTTTGTTGTATCCTCCATAATAGACAAACTTCCTCCATCTTGGAAAGATTTTAAAAGAATTCTAAAACATAAGAAAGAGGAAATATCTCTTGAGGCTTTGGCAAATCATCTTTGTATTGAAGAAGAATATCAAAAGCAAAATCAGAACCTAAATTCTAAAAATGCCAAAGTGCATGTTAATGAGGAGGTACAAAGTACTAAACCATTCAAGAGAAAGTTCAAACAGACTGATAGAGCACCTAAGTTCAAAAAGAAACAAAAGGGCTCATGCTATCATTGTGGTAAGCCGGGACATTTTAAGAATGAATGTCAATTTTTAAAGAAGATATCATCTTATAAGGCTGATAATAACGAAAAGTTCGTAGCAATGATATCTGAAACTAATATGGCACAAGATGGTAATACATGGTGGATTGATACCGGAGCAACCAAACATGTGTGCAAAGACAAAAGCATGCTCACAAAGTTCACACAATGTGAAAATGACAATGTCTTGTACATGGGAAATTCTTCCACCGCAGCAATCAAAGACAAAGGGTCTGTTGAACTACAATTCACTTCTGGAAAATTTTAATCTTAAATGATGTATATTATGTACTAGAAGTTAGGAAAAATTTAGTGTCTGGAAGTCTATTGAACAAGTTTGGTTTCAAACTTATTTTCAAGCAGATAAGTTTATTTTGTCTAAGGGAGGAATTTTGTAGGGAAAGAGTATATGTATGAGATTATGTTCAAACTCAATATTATTAATAAGAATAAAATACTATTTTTGCTTATATTGTTGAATCTTTTGTTTATGGCATTATAGATTAGATCATTTGAATTATAGAAAATTGAATGACATGTATACGTTAGATTTAATTCCTATTTTTAATAATAATATTGAAAATGCAATACATGTATGTTGACTAAAATTACAAGAAACCCTTTTCCTAAGGTTAAAAGGAAAACAAAATTGCTTGATTTGATGCATAGTGATTTATGTGACATGCATAATACTCCTACATTAGGTGGAAAGAAATATTTTGTTACTTTTATATTTTGTTACTTTTATTGATAACTGTTTCTAGATATTGTTATGTATATTTATTGCATTCAAAAGATAAAGTGCTTAATAAATTTAAAGTTTATAAATCTGAAGTTGAACTTTAGTGTGAATCATTTATCAAGTGCTTAAGATCAAATAAAGGTGGATAATAATATAATCCAAGTTATTTTGAATCAACTGGAATTGTCCATCAAGTTTCGGCCCCTTACACACCACAACAAAATGGTGTAGCTGAAAGGAAAAATAGAGTCTTGACTGAAATGGTAAATTCAATGTTATCATATTCAGGTCTTGGACCATATTTTTAGGGAAAAGCTGTTCTAGCAGCTTGTCATATATTGAATAGAGTTCCTAATAAGGAAACAAAAATAACCCCTTATGAACAATAGAAGAAAAGGAAACTAAACCTTAATTATTTGAAGGTTTGGGGTTGTAGAGGTATTGCCAAAGTTCTAACACCTAAACGTAAAAAGTTAGGTGAAAGAGGAACTGAACACATATTTATAAGATATGCACATAATAGCAAGGAA
Source organism: Gossypium rotundifolium (assembly GCA_025506655.1). Taxonomy (NCBI): domain Eukaryota; kingdom Viridiplantae; phylum Streptophyta; class Magnoliopsida; order Malvales; family Malvaceae; genus Gossypium; species Gossypium rotundifolium. The sequence goes on along the minus strand of CP106729.1, from coordinate 133,953,283 downwards.
TATAGGTTCATGGTAATTGAACCAAATGATTCAATTTCAATTAATATTGTTTTTGAATCAAGAGATGCTATTTTTGATGAAAATAGATTTAATTATATTTCAAGACAATTACAGCCACAACAATTGATTCACTCTTCAAATGAGAATGGGATTCCATTGGAACAAATTGATAATAATAATGAATATTGTAAAGAATTAAGAAGAAGCAAGAGGATTAGAAAGGTCAAAGATTTTGGACCAGATTTAAATATGTTTCTTGTAAAAGGAAAATGTTAAAGTATATGCAATAAGATACATTATTGTTATAATACTAATCTGATCCTATTACATTTAAAGAGGCAATGAAATCTCAAGACTCTGCTTTTTGGAAAGAAGTAATAAATTATGAGATGGATTCAATTATAGGACATCAAACTTGGATCTTAGTTGATCTTCCATCGGGTTCCAAACCAATAGGCTTTAAATGGATCTTCAAAAAGAAAATGAAGGTCGATGGAATCATTGATAAATTTAAAGCAAGGTTGGTAGCCAAAGGTTTTGCACAAAAACAATGTATTGATTATTTTGATACCTATGATCTAGTAGCAAGAATTTCTACAATTAAACTCTTAATATTATTTACCTCTATATATAATTTGGTTGTTCATCAAATGGATGTTAAACTACATCTTTAAATGGTGAATTGGAAGAGAAAGTGTACATGGAACAACAGGAAGGATTTGTGGTTCCAGGACAAGAGCATAAGGTATGTAAGCTTGTTAAATCTTTATATGGGCTTAAACAAGCACCAAAAAAATGGTACCAAAAGTTTGATAAGGTTGTTTTAGCTAATGGCTATAAAATTAATAAATCCGTAAGTGCATATATAGCAAATTTGAAAATGGAAAAGGTGTCGCTTATATGTAGATGACATGCTCATTTTTGGTAAAGATTTGGAACAAATAGAAAAAACAAAGAAATTATTGTCAAACAACTTTGCTATAAAGGATATGGGTGTAGCAGATGTTATTCTTGGGATTAAAATAACCTGAGATGAAAGCACTATAGCTTTCTCACAATTACATTACATTGAAAAGGTGCTTAAAAAGTTTGATCTTTTCAACTGTATACCAGCATCTACACCCATGGATCTTCAAATAAAATTAGTATCTAATGCTGGTAGGAAAATTGATCAATTGAAATATGCAAGTCTGATTGGTTGTCTTATTTACATAATGACTTGTACAAGACCAGATATTGCATATGCTGTTGGGAAATTTAGTAGGTACACAAGTAATCTAAGTATTTTGCATTGGCAAGCTTTGAATAGAGTACTTAGGTACTTAAAGAAAACTATTAACTATAGATTGTGTTATAATAGATATCCTCCAGTTTTAAAGGGGTATTCAGATGCTAGTTGGATTACAAGTTTGGATGATCATGCATCTACTAGTGGATGGATCTTCATTCTTGGTGGAGGAGCCATTTCTTAGGGTTCCAAGAAACAAACATGTATTATTGATTCCACCATGGTAGCAGAATTTATTGCATTAGCCGCTGCATCTAAAGAAGCAAAATGGTTAAGAAATTTGCTTTATGATGTACCTTTATGGCCTAAGCCAATTCCACCTATTTCCATCCGTTGTGATAGTGAGGCTACTCCAGCAAAGGTATATAGCCAAGTATATAATGGAAAATCTAGACACATTGGATTAAGACATAGTTATGTCTGACAATTAATCTCTGATGGAGTGATCACTATTAATTATGTGAGGTCAAGTGAAAATTTGGTGGATCCTTTGACAAAAAGTCTTGCTAGAGATGCAGTAAAAATGACCTCAAAAGGGATAGGACACAAGCCCATTAATTAGAGGCACCTATGATGGAAACTCGACTCAATGCTTGGTATAACGTCAAGTCTTGAGTTCAATGAGACAAAATACATCATTAGTATGTGATTGTTAGCACTATAAATAAATCCATCCTAAGATTAAAGTGTTAAGTATCCGTAATAATAAAGGAAAGATGAGTAATGTACTCTTAATGGACCCATAATATAAATATGTTAGGGTGTTATAATTTTTGGAGCACTCTTGATGGGATCTACCTATGTGAGTGGAAGTGTGACAGCTTCTAGGAGCTTAAGGGCTTGGCTTTAGTAGCACTCATGAAAAGAGGACACAAACACATGGCCATAATAGTGTCCCTAGATACTATGCATTGACCGATGTTGAAATCATTGTGTGAGATAGGTTTGGTTAGCAAATGGAAAAGTTGGTTCAAAACTTAGTCTACCATGCAATTTCGATTAACTTTAACATGTTTTCACTAAGTGAAGGTTCAATCGTAAGATACCTTTATTTATGCAAATTGATTTCCAAGAATATCAAAATCTAAAATATTTTAAAAATGGGGAGAGATTGTTGGAACATTTTCAAATATTTATAGTGTTCCAATAACTATAAATGAATGGGTGTAATTAATCAAAAGTTATATTATTTGCTTTTTTGAAAAAGAATTATAACTATTTAAATAATATTATTTGAATAGTTATAATATTAAATGAATAATTATGTGTTTATTTTAAATATATTATGTAAATACCCAATTTTACTCGGGCCCATAAAAAAATAAAAACCAATAAATAGTCCATTTACAGTCTTTCTTTTAACCAAATACCCTAAACTACTCGATTACAAACCCTTAGCCCAACTACAAACCAAAACCCAAACCCGATTAACCTAGCTAGACTTAATCAAGCCCAAATCAGTGCAGCCCAAAAGACCCAACAATTAAACAGAAATCAGTAGCCTCGGGTTTAAAGAAACCTCGGCGCCAGAGGCAACATCCCAAACGTCGCGCCGCTCCTCACGCCCAGGCCAAGCATTCAGCGCACCACCGAATCACGCTTCAGTTAGCGTCTAGTCATCACCGCAAGATCTCCGTTTCTCCTGCACAAAAAGAAAGAAAAATTGACAGCAAATATGGAAGATTTATTTCCTTTTTATTTTTTTAATTTCAAGGGTTATAAAAACCCCGTAAGACTTCTAAAAAAGGGGGGCTACACTGCTACACACGAAAAACAGAGAGAAAATATACACAAATTGTAACATCCTAAATTTTTGGGCCTATGCGTTTAATGGGTGAATATGTGGAATGAGTTAATTTAAGTGTTAGGGGTCCAAATTGGGCTCAGGCTTAGACAGAGGCCTTAATTAAAATTATCTGTTTGGGCATTATAGGGTTTAAAAGGTAGTATCTATGTTTAAAATACCAAAGTGGGCTTGTGGCCCAATCTTAGGAGGTGATGCCACACAAGGAGTAAGGGCCCAAATTTAAGTTTCATGGAGCCCAATTCTTTTAATTTAAGTTAGCTAAATTTTGGGCATTAGGATTAGGTGGAGTGGATGGCAACAAGGCTAAAATTTAGGGGTTTTAATGTTTAAAATATGTGGATAATATCTTTGATAAAGGAGGGAGGAGTTAGAGATAATTAAGTCTCTTTTAGATGAGCTAGTAGATTAAGATAAATGACAAAAGTTAGAATTTATCTACAAAGAGAGTGATGGCCAAGAATCCATCACTGAGAGGAGTAAAGAAACCAGCTACTACATGGCAAAGGGTTGCCAAATTTCCTATAAATAGAGGGGGCTAACTTCTTGTTTCGACATTAAATCCTCTCCCTTTTGTGCCGAAATTCCCTAGCTTCTTTTCTCCAAATTTCTTTCTCTAATTTCTTTAAAAGCTAAAACTTTTCCTCACTTTCTTTTCCCTTGCACTGCTTTTCTAAAAAGTCAAGCATCCATCGCTTTTTTCTTTTATTCATCCTATTTGAGAAATTGTTCTACACTTAGGCATTTAAATATTCCATCGGCACATCAATCCTCTCCCTAGTGCTAGCCAAATCTCCTAAGCTAAGGTAAGAGTTGAATTTTGATTAGTTCTCATAATCTATTTTAGAAAGGCAAAAGCCAAAAGATAATAGTTAATGGTTTTATGATGGGCGACAATTCGGGATTTGAAGGAGGCTTAGTCGACTAGATCTAAAAGCCGAAAATCATAAGTCTCCAATTTCAGGATTTTAAGGTAAGAAGATTATCCCTAGAATTTTATTAGATTCGTTCAATATATATATGATCTTAACTTTAAAAGGAGGATTAACGATTAAATATTGTTATAGTAGCTCTGATAAGGATTTGATGGAATTAAATATGGATCAGACAAAAGAAAGAATCCCTAAGTTTAAGAAACGAGCAGTATCTGCTGTTCGAGATTGGCCAATTGGTTGTCGACCGGCTTCTAAACAACACCTTAGGCAGATAGTAGTTGTGTCGACTAAGGATAGCGTCGATATAGAAAGCCTCGTTTTATCGGTAATCAGGTGTGTAACACTTCCCCACCGTCTAGATCTGATTAATAATAAATGTATATATATGTATATGTGTTCACAAGATTTATATGTTACATTAAAAGTCGAAATATCGGATTTAAACGACGGACCCTCAGGTTAGTAAATAATCTGACTATATGTTACAAGTAAACTGTTGTACATGTTTTAAATTATTGTGCATGTTGCATGGGGTGGGTGATGAAAGGAGGAAGTTATATGTACATGTATATGAGTAACGGTTTTTACCCTGAACTACTGTAGCAGCTAATACCGTGAACTGTTATACGGGCTTCGGCCATTATATGTTACAAGGGCTTTGGCCAATATATGTTGATGAGCAGCATGACTGCCATCTTGGAGAGTAGTGGTGTGGGTTGATTGTAGAAATCCCCAATGGTGTGTTAGTTGGTACAGGGGCGTGTAGCGGATGGAAACCTAGGAAATGGGTTGGGCTTTGCATATTATATGTTTCCATGTAAATGAATTTATTATTATGTTTAATGAGGCCCAAATCTAGTGGTGCATGAGGGTTGCACACTCAGTCTCGCGACTCACCCCCTTTAAACTAACCTTTCAGGTAGCATTTAGTGCATCGGACCGGGCTGGAGAGGAGCGCAAGGTGGCCATGCAAAAGAATATGTGGATCCGGTAAAAAGACTCAAGTTAATTATTTTTATATTATGTTTTATTTAATGGATTTTAAACCTCGTTGTAATAAGGCCATGGGCCACTAGTTTATATCTTGTTTTATTATGGGATAAATTATTTTTAGTTATTCAAACATTTATTTTAATTAAACTAAGGCATGTAATTAAGTTTGGGTTTTATTCATAAAGGCGTATTTTATATAAATTACATTTGGGCTTTCTGACAACACGATTTGTTTTACAAAAATTTCTTTAGTGACATACCAGATCCGGTCGTGGTGTTTGGGCCGGGTTTGGGGTGTTACAAATTGGTATCGAGCCTGTTCAAAACTCGACTTTGGGATTTTGGGCCCAAAAGATTTTCTAAAATGGGTTTTAAAACATGGATTTTATTAGCAAAGGTTTATTAGTTCAAGATGGCACCGAGACTTGACCAAGTTCGCTGTAAGTACTCTAAACCATTGTGTGATATAAATGTGGGCTTAACGGGCTTATGGGACGTAGACTATCTAGGTTAGAACTTGATGGACTCTAGGCTTAGACAAACAAATTCTTAAAATCCATAAGACTTAACTTCATTAAACAAAACCTGTAAACAAGTCGCAAGACTAAAGTGTGGTAACAACCATATGCATGTCTAGGAATAGATCCGCAAGAGCTTGGTATTTAAGCAGTCCGAGTGACTCACCTCCCTTCACGGAATCTTACGGTGCATAGTGATTGTTCACTTTAGCCATGACAGGTGTGGTAATAGGCATATGCATGTCTAGGAGTGGATTCAGGAAAGCTTGGTACTTAGCAGTCCCTAGTGACTCACCTCCTTTCTACTAGAATCCTACCAGTGCGAGTGACTATTCACCCTAGTTACAGTACGTGTTGATGTGCCAAAACTACAATTAAAACCCGAAAGGGACCAAACCACTTTTTCTCACAAAATTTTTAAAATATCCTTACTTTGAAAAAATACCTATGGTTTGCGAAATACCCGATTTACAAAGTCAATGAATCTTTCCATAGGAAACAAAAACAACAACAACAACATCAAAATATCCCCGAGTTGTAAATGACCAAAATATTTCGATTGGAAAAATTATTGAAACACCCCTAGATTTCATAAATTACTAAATAACCCCAAATTTGCAAAATTACCGAAATACCCTCAGATTTGCAAAATTATCGAAATACCCCCAAGTTGGAAAATTACCAAAAAACCTTTATTTCGTCAAATCACCCGGAACCTTATTTTGGAAAATTACAAAAATACCCTTGTAGGTAAAATTACGAAAATACCCTTGGGTAGTGAAACGACGAAAATACCCCTAGGTGGTGAATGTAAGTTTATAAGGTTGTTTTTATGATTGATGTGTGCTGAATGTTGACTGAAGGTGAACTCTAGGACTAAGAAGTATCGACTTGAGAACTAAACCCGTAGATAGAATTCGAATTCGAAAGAACTACTATCGAAATGATTTTACATAAGATTGTTCGCGGTGAATAAGTGGGAAGAATTAATTATTCATAAAATTCTTAATCAGATAAACGTCGATCGAAAGAATGAGTACAAGAGGACGAAGACGCTTTAGATGCGAATAATGGTGCGTACCCTACCGTAGTATACTAAGTGTTTATTTTGGCTTTAGAATTAGAGTGCGCAATGAAAGCATAGTGGTGAGACTTAGGTAGTATGATTTCTAGTTAGTTGGAAATTTCGAGGACGAAATTTCTTTAAGGAGGGTAGAACTATAACATCCTAAATTTTTGGGCCTATGCGTTTAATGGGTGAATATGTTGAATGAGTTAATTTAAGTGTTAGGGGTCCAAATTGGGCTTAGGCTTAGGCAGAGGCCTTGATTAAAATTATCTGTTTGGGCATTATAGGGTTTAAAAGGTAGTATCTATGTTTAAAATACCAAAGTGGGCTTGTGGCCCAATCTTAGGAGGTGACGCCACACAAGGGAGTAAGAGGCCCAAATTTAAGTTTCATGGAGCCCAATTCTTTTAATTTAAGTTAGCTAAATTTTGGGCATTAGGATTAGGTGGAGTGGATGGCAACAAGGCTAAAATTTAGGGGTTTTAATGTTTAAAATATGTGGATAATATGCTGATAAAGGAGGGAGGAGTTAGAGATAATTAAGTCTCTTTTAGATGAGCTAGTAGATTAAGATAGAGGAGAAAAGTGAGGAATTTATCTACAAAGAGAGTGATGGCCAAGAATCCATCACTGAGAGGAGTAAAGAAACCAGCTACTACATGGCAAAGGGTTACTGAATTTCCTATAAATAGAGGGGCTAACTCCTTGTTTCGACATTAAATCCTCTCCCTTTTGTGCCGAAATTCTCAGCTTCTTTTCTCCAAATTTCTTTCTCTAATTTCTTTAAAAGTCAAACTTTTCCTCACTTTCTTTTCCTCATACGATTTCTCTAAAAAGTCAAGCATCCATCGCTCTTTTCTTTTATTAATCCTATTTGAGAAATTGTTCTACACTTTCGGCATTTAAATATTCCATCGGCATTACCGAATCCTCTCCCTAGTGCTAGCCAAATCTCCTAAGCTAAGGTAAGAGTCGAATTTTGATTAGTTCTCATAATCTATTTTAGAAAGGCAAAAGCCAAAAGCTAATAGTTAATGGTTTTATGATGGGCGACAATTCGAGATTTGAAGGAGGCTTAGTCGACTAGATCTAAAAGCCGAAAATCATAAGTCTCTAATTTCGGATTTTAAGGTAAGAAGATTATCCTAGAATTTTATTAGATTCGTTCAATATATATATGATCTTAACTTTAAAAGGAGGATTAACGATTAAATATTGTTATAGTAGCTCGATAAGGATTTGATGGAATTAAATATGGATCAGACAAAAGAAAGAATCCCTAAGTTTAAGAAACGAGCAAGATTCATTGCTCGAGATTGGCCAATTGGTTGTCGACCGGCTTCTAAACAACACCTTAGGCAGATAGCGGTTACAGTCGACTAAGGATAGCGTCGATATAGAAAGCCTCGTTTTATCGGTAATCAGGTGTGTAACACTTCCCCACCGTCTAGATCGATTAATAATAAATGTATATATATATGTATATGTGTTCACAAGATTTATATGTTACATTAAAAGTCGAAATCTCTGATTTAAACGACGGACCCTCGGGTTAGTAAATAATCGACTATATGTTACAAGTAAACCGTTGTACATGTTTTAAATTATTGTGCATGTTGCATGGGGTGGGTGATGAAAGGAGGAAGTTATATGTACATGTATATGAGTAATGCTTTTACCTCGACCATCAGAATGGCTAATGCCGTGAACTGTTATCTGCTTGGCCATTATATGTTACAAGGGCTTTGGCCAATATATGTTGATGAGCAGCATGACTGCCATCTTGGAGAGTAGCGGTGTGGGTTGATTGTAGAAATCCCCAATGGTGTGTTAGTTGGTACAGGGGCGTGTAGCGGATGGAAACCTAGGCAAATGGGTTGGGCTTTGCATATTATATGTTTCCATGTAAATGAATTTATTATTATGTTTAATGAGGCCCAAATCTAGTGGTGCATGAGGGTTGCACACTCAGTCTCGCGACTCACCCCCTTTAAACTAACCTTTCAGGTAGCATTTAGTGCATCGGACCGGGCTGGAGAGGAGCGCAAGGTGGCCATGCAAAGGAATATGTGGATCCAGTAAAAAGACTCAAGTTAATTATTTTTATATTATGTTTTATTTAATGGATTTTAAACCTCGTTGTAATAAGGCCATGGGCCACTAGTTTATATCTTGTTTTATTGTGGGATAAATTATTTTTAGTTATTCAAACATTTATTTTAATTAAACTAAGGCATGTAATTAAGTTTGGGTTTTATTCATAAAGGCGTATTTTATATAAATTACATTTGGGCTTTCTGACAACACGATTTGTTTTACAAAAATTTCTTTAGTGACATACCAGATCCGGTCGTGGTGTTTGGGCCGGGTTTGGGGTGTTACAAATTGGTATCAGAGCCCGGTTCAAAACTCGACTTTGGGATTTTGGGCCCAAAAGATTTTCTAAAAATGGGTTTTAAAACATGGATTTTTATTAGCAAAGGTTTATTAGTTCAGCATGGCACCTGAGACTTCGGCCAAGTTCGCCAGGTAAGTACTCTAAACCATTGTGTGATATAAATGTGGGCTTAACGGGCTTATGGGACGTAGACTATCTAGGTTAGAACTTGATGGACTCTAGGCTTAGACAAACAAATTCTTAAAATCCATAAGACTTAACTTCATTAAACAAAACCTGTAAACAAGTCGCAAGACTAAAGTGTGGTAACAACCATATGCATGTCTAGGAATAGATCCGGAAGAGCTTGGTATTTAAGCAGTCCGAGTGACTCACCTCCCCTTCGCCGGAATCTTACCTGGTGCATAGTGATTGTTCACTTTAGCCATGACAGGTGTGGTAATAGGCATATGCATGTCTAGAGTGGATTCAGGAAAGCTTGGTACTTAAGCAAATCCTAGTGACTCACCTCCTTTCTACTAGAATCCTACCAGTGCGTAGTGACTATTCACCCTAGTTACGAGTACGTGTTGATGTGCCAAAACTACAATTAAAACCCGAAAGGACCACCACTGTTTTTCTCACAAAAATTTTAAAATATCCTTACTTTGAAAAATACCTATGGTTTGCGTAAATACCCGATTTACAAAGTCAATGTAATCTTTCCATAGGAAACAAAAACAACAACAACAACATCAAAATATCCCTGAGTTGTAAATGACCAAAATACCCCTGATTGGAAAAATTACTGAAACACCCCTAGATTTCATAAATTACTAAAATAACCCCAAATTTGCAAAAATTATCGAAATACCCTCGATTTGCAAAATTATCGAAATACCCCAAGTTGGAAAATTACCAAAATACCTTTATTTTGTCAAATCACCCGGAACCTTATTTTGGAAAATTACAAAAAAACCCCTGTAGGTAAAATTACGAAAATACCCCTGGGTAGTGAAACGACGAAAATACCCCTAGGTGGTGAATGTAAGTTTATAAGGTTATTTTTATGATTGATGTGTGCTGAATGTTGACTGAAGGTGAACTCTAGGACTAGGAAGTATCGACTTGAGAACTAAACCCGTAGATAGAATTCGAATTCGAAAGAACTACTATCGAAATGATTTTACATAAGATTGTTCGCGGTTAATAAGTGGGAAGAATTAATTATTCATAAAATTCTTAATCAGATAAATGTCGATCGAAAGAATGAGTACAAGAGGACTAAAACGCTTCAGATGCTAATAATGGTGCGTACTCACCGTAGTATACTAAGTGTTTATTTTGGCTTTAGAATTAGAGTGCTTAACTAAAGCATAGTGGTGAGACTTAGGTAGTATGATTTCTAGTTAGTTGGAAATTTCGAGGACTAAATTTCTTTAAGGAGGGTAGAACCTGTAACATCCTAAATTTTTGGGCCTATCGTTTAATGGGTGAATATGTTGAATGAGTAAATTTAAGTGTTAGGGGTCCAAATTGGGCTCAGCTTAGCAGAGGCCTTGATTAAAATTATCTATTTGGGCATTATAGGGTTTAAAAGGTAGTATCTATGTTTAAAATACCAAAGTGGGCTTGTGGCCCAATCTTAGGAGGTGACGCCACACAAGGGAGTAAGAGGCCCAAATTTAAGTTTCATGGAGCCCAATTCTTTTAATTTAAGTTAGCTAAATTTTGGGCATTAGGATTAGGTGGAGTGGATGGCAACAAGGCTAAAATTTAGGGGTTTTAATGTTTAGCTGATAAAGGAGGGAGGAGTTAGAGATAATTAAGTCTCTTTTAGATGAGCTAGTAGATTAAGATAGAGGAGAAAAGTTAGGAATTTATCTACAAAGAGAGTGATGGCCAAGAATCCATCATTGAGAGGAGTAAAGAAACCAGCTACTACATGGCAAAGGGTTGCCAATTTCCTATAAATAGAGGGCTAGCTCCTTGTTTCGACATTAAATCCTCTCCCTTTTGTGCCAAATTCCTAGCTTCTTTTCTCCAAATTTCTTTCTCTAATTTCTTTAAAAGCCAAAACTTTTCCCCACTTTCTTTTCCCTTGTGCCGAAGTTCTCTAAAAAGTCAAGCATCTATCGCTTTTTTCTTTTATTCATCCTATTTGAGAAATTGTTCTACACTTTCGACATTTAAATATTCCATCTGCATTACCGAATCCTCTCCCTAGTGCTAGCCAAATCTCCTAAGTTAAGGTAAGAGTCAAATTTTGATTAGTTCTCATAATCTATTTTAGAAAGGCAAAAGCCGAAAGCTAATAGCTAATGGTTTTATGATGGGCAGCAATTTAGGATTTGAAGGAGGCTTAGTCGACTAGATCTAAAAGCCGAAAATCATAAGTCTCCAATTTCGGGATTTTAAGGTAAGAAGATTATCCCTAGAATTTTATTAGATTCGTTCAATATATATATGATCTTAACTTTAAAAGGAGGATTGTTATTGTAGCTCTAATAAGGATTTGATGGAATTAAATATGGATCAGACAAAAGAAAGAATCCCTAAGTTTAAGAAACGAGCAGTATTTGCTATTCGAGATTGGCCAATTGGTTGTGGACCGGCTTCTGAACAACACCTTAGGCAGATAGCAGTTGTGTTGACTAAGGATAGCATCGATATAGAAAGCCTCATTTTATCGGTAATCAGGTGTGTAACACTTCCCCACCGTCTAGATCTGATTAATAATAAATGTATATATATGTATATGTGTTCACAAGATTTATATGTTACATTAAAAGTGAAATCTTGATTTAAACGACGGACCCTCGTGTTAGTAAATAATCGACTATATGTTACAAGTAAACTGTTGTACATGTTTTAAATTATTGTGCATGTTGCATGGGGTGGGTGATGAAAGGAGGAAGTTATATGTACATGTATATGAGTAACGATTTTACCTCGAACTCATCAGAGCGGCTAATGCCGTGAATCGTATATCTGAGCTTGGCCATTATATATTACAAGGGCTTCACCAATATATGTTGATGAGCAAAGATGACCGCCATCTTGGAGAGTAGCGGTGTGGGTTGATTGTAGAAATCCCCAATGGTGTGTTGGTTGGTACGCGAGCGCAGCATGGAAACCTAGGCAAATGGGTTGGGCTTTGCATATTATATGTTTTCATGTAAATGAATTTATTATTATGTTTAATGAGGCCCAAATCTAGTGGTGCATGAGGGTTGCACACTGAGTCTCGCGACTCACCCCCTTTAAACTAACCTTTCGTGTAGCATTTAGTGCATCTGACTGGCTAGAGAGGGCGCAAGGTGGCCATGCAAAAGAATATGTGGATCCGCAAAAGACTCAAGTTAATTATTTTTATATTATGTTTTATTTAATGGATTTTAAACCTCGTTGTAATAAGGCCATGGGCCACTAGTTTATATCTTGTTTTATTATGGGGTAAATTATTTTTAGCTATTCAAACATTTATTTTAATTAAACTAAGGCATGTAATTAAGTTTGGGTTTTATTCATAAAGGCATATTTTATATAAATTACATTTGGGCTTTCTAACAAAACGATTTGTTTTACAAAAATTTCCTTAGTTACATACCAGATCCGGTCGTGGTGTTTGGGCCGGGTTTGGGGTGTTACACAAATACACACAGAGAAACACGCAATAGACAGAATACAGAGAGAAAGATAGAGGCAAATACATCGAGAGTATACAGAGATTAATAAAAGCAAAGGTTTTTATTATTTGCTTTTTTCTTTTTCTTTTTATTTTCGAATATTTTTTTTTTATTTTGCTGGAGGCTATATATAATATATATATTTATAAAACACAAAAAAAGAGAGAAACTTGCGTTTTTCTTAAATTTCGGCCACCGTGCACAGTGGCAGGCGACGGTGGCCGATGCGGTGGTCTGACGCCAGAGTGGGAACCAGATTATCGCTCAGGAGAGGATTTTTTGAAGGGCACAAACCTTTTTTAAAAAAAAAAAACTGAAGGAATGAATGTTTTTTAGAAAAAATTGGGCTTTTATAGGATTGAAGAAACGACGCCTGCTTCATCCTGCATTTCAGAGCCAAAACGACGCCAGATCGCCCTCGGCCGACCGATCCGACCCGCCCAGCCTAAGATCCGCTTTTTCATAGGAAGGGCTAATTATGCTTTTGGCCATTCGCTTTTTTTGGTTTTATAATTAGTTTTTTTTTACTTTTAATTCTACCCTAGATGTTTGTTTTTTTTCAATTTAACCCTTTAGACTATTCCAAGATGTAATGCCAACGACGTCAGATAGAAGAAGAGGATTAATTGCATAATCATCCTACATTATGACATGTGTTCAAATTTGGCCCTTTTACACTTTTACCCTTTTTTTTTTCTTTCGGTTTAATTTTTATTTTTTATTTATTCTTTGTATTTTCATTTTTATTATTTAATATTATATATTTATTAGATTATTATATTTTATTACACTAAATCATTCTATTTATTATTTTATTTTCGTTAATAAATTTTTATATTATTTTATATTATTTAGTATTTGAATATTATATATATTATGGTATTATATTATTATTTTTTAAAATTTTTTATAAAAGTTATTTATATCTTTATAACATGTTTTACTTATATTATTTATATTATATTTTTTTAATAAAAGATCTTTATGCAAATTTATTTTATATATTATTATGTATCATCTTTTATATGTATTAAATTATATATCTATTATTCAATTTTTTATTGTTTTACCTATATTGCTTTATATATTTTATTTATCTATGTAATGCCCTTTTATTTACTTATTATTTTATGATTACTATAGTGTAGTTATTTTAGTTATATTTTATATTGCATGATATTGTATTATAATTGTTTTTAGTATTTGTGTATAATAGTTTATAAATGCAATATTGTCACATAATCATTGTTTAAAATAAAAATACATTTTTGCAAAATTAATATTTTATTTAAAGGTTTTTAAATAAGGCAATGTTTTGGTATTTGGAAATTCGAGAAATAGTGCCCTAACGTACTGAGTTGCGATTTTCCGTTTGGCTAAATAACTAAATATCCTTTTACAAGTTTTATAAACCGTTAGATGACTTTGATTACGAAGGCTTTAAAATATTGTGTCCTAACGTACTGGATGTGATGTTTATATTCCCTCGAAACAAAGAAATCTCAAGTTTTAACTTAAATGGCTCGAAGTTTTTAAAAGAAATCGTATTTTTAATTACTTTTAAATTTCAAACATTTGGACATGACTTTATCAATTAGGTACCAATTTATTGGGCTATTACGAGGTGTTAACCTTCCTCGACGTAACCGACTCCGAACCTATTTTCTTATGATTTTCGTAGACCAAAAAATATTTTTAAAACGTAACGTTTTACAAGGTGAACCAATCACACCTAAGTTAAAAAGATTGGTGGCGAATCCCGTTTTTGTTTTTAAAGTCGATCCCTATTTTTCAAAACCCAATTTTTAAGATGGTTTCGATACTTGGCGACTCTAATCGGGGACCAATAAGAGAGTCAAGCCATAAAATTGATAGTTTCATGTCCTTATGTCTAAGTTTAAAATCGGTTTAAAAATTATGATCCTTTTATTTGCATGCGATTCGCTTACATAAAATATCTTTGCATTGCATTTGCATGACCGTTGTGGTCACACCCTTAAGTGGGAACGAAAAGCTACTCCTTCGTGAGGTTTTCACCTCAAGTGCGAATAGTGAATTACTTTGGGATACATCCGCATTCTATGTCTTCGTAAGGTTTTCATCTCCGTAGCTATAGGGAAATGTATTGCCTCGAACCAACTCGGTCGATATGAGCCTATAATGGGTGAGGATCGAGGAATCACTGGTTTGGGTACCTCAACTTTAGAGTCGACAGATATAGTGAACCCTAAGGGCCTACCCTAGGTAGAACCATGTCAAACCCTAGTGGTCGCCTCGATAGGTTCTATGTTATTTTCCTCCGCTAATGGGTTTTCTTTTGTTTTGATTGCATTGCATTCACATCATAGAAAAGAGGTGTTGATTTCAAGTTTGATTACTAAATAGAAAAGTTGGTCATAAGAAAATGGATTTTTTGATAAAGTGGATTATAATACGGTCGTCTGAATATATTCCAAGTGAATACAATGAGAGAAGACTGATAGTCCGTGAAGGAATACAAGACCTTATCACCCAAGGATTCAAGTTGACAAGACTATTCAAAGATTTCCATGTCTCGACATTCTTGAAGAAGCTAACAAGTGAACAGGAGTCGCAGTCCAGATCAAGCAAAAGGAGCTAGAGGAGGCATCTATTAGAAGTTTGCAAGACTTGACTTTTGCGAAGAAGGGATTCATGTTTTCACTTGGACTATGAGGACAAGACCGTGTATACGATCCGTTTTGTGTAAAGAAATTTGTTTTCTAGAAAAGTTTTTCTAATGTAACTGAATTCAAAATCAACACTTCTCTTTCTCTGCATTCATGCATTACATAACATCATATTTTTACTTGTTTTATATCTTATTCTGCGGTGCTAATTTTTTGTGTTTTATTTGTGCACACCATTTCATACATTAAGAGGTGTAGATTCAGGATCAGTTTCTAAGTTAGAAAACTGGTCATGGAGAACGAGTTCCTTGATAAAGTGGAAGATAATGCAATCGTCCGTATATGGTTAGAGCAAAACTAATTAGAAAGAAGATTTCAAGGTATGGATTTGTTTGAGTAAGAGAGAAATGGGGCAGCACTGGAATCTCTGCCACTTGTAACCCCTGATGTTGTTATGATCAAAGTGAAATCGGATGCGAAGAAGATTGTACGACACCTATGGTAAGGCGTGGTGTTTAAACTAAAGGGTAGAAGGTAACTATATTCACCAATCACTTCAAAGTGAGCGTAGGAAGTACAGATGGACACTTTTACCCATTACAATGTTTTTTTTTTCATATGAAGATGGTCACCTAAGTAGACGGACGTATTCTGTTAGCACCAAGGTTAAGACTAGGCAATAGTGAAGATTTCTTTCCAAGGAATGGGCGTTGGAATTTTAACAATAAGGAATTGGTGGAGCCATCTAGGATTGAAGGATGGACTGTTGTGAAACTTCTTGGCTCATCGTTGTGATCCAAACAACATTGCAAGAGATTAGATTCGTTGTGGAAGGAATTCGTATTGATCCCCCAATTGATATATTTAATGAGATGAACCAGAATAGACGTTTTTCACCTATGGTTAGAATTTAAATGGAAGTGAAAGAATCTTTCTGAGTATGGAATTGTAACTCAGTGTATGGCACTAGTTAGGGTGAATAATCAAATCTTCTTCTGAAGATCAAAGGCTAAGCTTGGACGATCTTTTCATCACCATCGAAGCAATAATTCCATGACTGAGTTAAAGTCAAGATTGAGGAAATTAAGGGTAAAATTGAAGAGTTAGAAGCAATATGGCACAGTTGTGAACTTCAGATCGAGCTTCTTGAAACAAGAGAATAGCGTTAGAAGGAAGAGCTTCACTATTCCCATGACCAAGTTAAAAGTCGGGATTACCTCATGGGTGAAGCAATAGTTCCGATTTTGGCATCACAGGCTGATACATTGAGCACGAAGTATGAGCTACGGTCAGATTGTGGTCAAGAGTTGGTTTTGTTGTCAGAACTATAAGATTTAGGGCGAAAGCATATAGTAGTCCATTTTATGTAAAAGAATTTGTTTTCTAATAAAGTTTTTTAAAAATAAAGTTGATCAGAATCGATACCTCTTTGCATTCATACATTTGCATTACATTGCATCATTTGCATTAGACTTTTACAAGAGAATCCTAATTCGGTCAAAATATTTCAGAGTTAACCTGGAAAACATGAAGCAAAGGTTGGAGAGAATAGAACAAATGCAAATACAGATGCAGGAGCAATTGATCGAGATTCATCAAGAAATGCAGGAATTTCAAATGAGTATGATAGGCCAACTAACCGGAGGACTTGAAAAAATGAGTAGCTCAGTGGACAATAGTGAGGATGACGAGGAAGACATCGTTTACTCTCCAATGGGTGTTAACCCAAGCAATGATCAAGCCAAACCGGTTGCTCTGGTAGAAATGAAGGAAAGAGGAGAAGGGACCTCAAAAGCCCTAAATAAGAATGAAAAGAAAATGAATAATGTCTATAAGTATAACTCTGAAAGGCTCCAATTTACGCCAATCCCCATGACGTATACGGAGCTATATATGCACATGTGGTGTCCCCATTTTATTCAAAATCGTTGCAACGTCCATTCCCAAAATGGTATAACGAGAAGGCCTAATGTGGGTACCACGCGGGAATAAATGGCCACTCAATCAAAATTGCAATACTTTTAAAAAGTTGGTCGAAAGGTTTATTAAAATGAGAGTTGTGAAGTTCGATGATCCATCAAAACCTGATCACTTTAAAGAGGAAGTGAATGCAGTGATTGAAGGAGGAGACAAGAAAGTTGCTACTCCTTGAATAAATCAAAGAGGGAATCAAAACGAAGTTTCCAAACCCTTGTGTAATTGGAAGTGTTTTGAATAATAAGACTGTGGAAGAAATCTCTGTACTTTTAGGGCTAATCTAGAGTAATGTTCAAAACAGGCTTGTTGTCTTGGGCCTAGAGGCAACAAGAGCTCTTTTGTGAAATAGGCTTATGTTCAAAATTTTATTTTAATAAAATACATCTTTTTGAATATATATTCTTTTATTCTTTACATTTCATAATGTACATTTGTCTTACCAATATTCTTTCATTCTTTACCATACTATCCAAATAATCATCCTTAGAATCATTTGTTCTCCTTCGTACCTAGGTACCCAGATATCAACGTCATGAGAGACGTTGTTACTGATTCCCTTTTTGAACAAGATATGGGTCTAGGGGATCTAAGGACTTTGAAGATAACAGAGATTGTAATATATCTTCTGACTTGTTAAGAATGGCTTAGCAAGATGTAAAATAGACCTTACTTTACAAAGGGTCATTGGATATTGCGAGCCTAGAAAGGGGTAAAGATCGAAGCCTAGCTCACCACCAAAATAAGGCAAGACATTATTGAGTTGTTTTTAAGAATTCAAAGATGTTTTCACACAATTATGTTAGGACATGCCTTGGCTCATAAGGAGCAGGCTAAACATGAGAATCAAGCATTGCCGATCTATATAGAAAGGGGTGATATCAGTTATGCCGAATATAATGAAACAAGATTCATACGCCTACTCCAGTTCTTCATAAATTTTCCATATGTGGGGCATGGATGAGATGGGGCCAATCTCGTCAAAAGCTTTTAACTAATGTCGATTCATTGTCGTGGTCTTCGTTTACTTCCCTAAGAGGGTGGAAGTAGCTTCATATGCCACTGTTACGAGGTCGAGGTTATTAAAAAAAAGATCAGATGCTAGCAAAGAATGCATAACTGCATAAAGTCAAAGTTTATAGTTTGTCCAAAGATCGTGCAACAGATCACCAGATAGCAAAAGTTGCCAAAAAAAAAGGTGACTTAGATTTGTAAGGATTGGCATAAGAAACTATCTATTACCTTCTGTCCCATTGAACGTCGGCCAGAACCTTCACTGGGGTAACATCTTGCCCATTATGGAATTGAAGTGTTTTTGCCAATTGAATCTAATCGAAGAAGAGGTTAAAAGTTATCCATCATGATCGGATGATATGAGCTTACGACAAAGAGATTCATCCAAAAGAATTCCACAAGGGGAACCTGATGTTGAAAAAGATTTTTCCTCTACAAAATGATTTTAGAGGAAAGCATATGCCGAACTGGGAAGGACTTATGAAGAGTCTTTTCTAGATGAGCATTGGTATTGATCGAGATGGATGACGAAGACTTGCCTAATCCGATGAATTCAGATTTGGTCAAGAGATATTTTCCCTGAAATAGGAAAGATCAAGGTGAAAACCCGTAAAGGGCGCTTCAAAAAAAAAAAGAAAGAAAGAAAGAAAAGGAGAGGCCAAGGCGAAAATCCGCAAAGGGCGCTTTGAGACCAAAGGGGCTTTGAGCTGAAAACCCGAAAAGGGCGATTCAAAATTTGAATAAAAAGTGGGGCATAAAGTAGTCTTGTTACATTTCAATTAACAATGAAGAAGTATGGTACGTCTTGGGGCATCGACAAAGTACTCCGGATCCCCTAAACACATATTGAGCTTAAAATGGTCCTCAAGAAGTTGGAACAAAGAAGCTCAAGCTACGATATCTGGGGCACCTAGTAAATTTTCTATCTTTGATTACTTTATTCTTTTCAAAGAAACACCTTAATCAACTTTCTTTTATAGCCTTTGCTATTTTTTCTTACTTTATTCTTTTTAAGATACACCAATCAATTTTCATTTATTGCTTTGGTTAGCTTATTTGTTTTGAGTAATGCTCCTGATTAATTTCTTTCTTGTCCATTGCTGTAATATTTTTCAAGTATTTTATATTGAAATAAAGATTTATGGACTAATAACATTTTCATAAAAGGAGTTTCGCATATTACTCTGGAAGCTTCTACATAGCATGAGAATCTGAAACAGGACTATTGCTCAGAACTCACCAAGCCTAAGGGATTGAAAACATTGAAAAATGATTATCTCTTTAGATTCTTATTGGATAAGACAATTTTGTTGGTGGTACCACATCGAAAAATGACGAACAAGGTCAATCCGAGTGTAAAAAAGGATCATTGTCGGGATACCCTGCATCCATTTAGACACACATATCTGGTTAGTACACCCAGGGAATGGTGTAACAGATTGAAAGTGATACAAGTTCTGTACCTCTGTAAGTGGTATGGGAGAAACCAAATACTATTCCCCTGAAGTTGCAGTGGGAGATACCAACTTCATGTCCTGAGGTTCAAATGGGGTTGACTCAAAAATTACATTGGGGCGAGCTGGTTAAGCAGAATATGATTGATAAACAAAAATGATGAAAAAAATGAGTAATAACACTTAGATTAGGAATCATATTCATAACATTTTTGTATCATATCAAATTTCATTAGATGCATTCAATTCATTCCGGTCATTGCATTATAATCCTAACCATTTTCATGATATATTGCATTCATGTCACTCATAACACATGAAACCGAATCTCTGTGAAATGTCATTCAAGAGACGTGTAGCAATATAGGTGAAGTTTCAGATCTTATCTTCCTAAAGTTGTAAGAAGAAGATCAAGACACTTTCATCTTATCTCTCCGGGTTACAGAGAGTAGATTGAAAAAAGCAGAAGATCTTATCTTCCTTAAATTGTAGGAAGCAGATCAAAGATGTTTTACTCTTATCTCTCTGAAGTTACAGTGGAGTAGACAAAAGACAGAAGATATTATCTCCCTGAAGTTGCAGTGGAGCAAATTGACCACAGAAGATCTTATCTTCCTAAAGTTGTAGGAAGCAGATCAAAGATGTTTTAGTCTTATCTCTCTAAAGTT
The DNA here is from genome assembly GCA_025506655.1 of Gossypium rotundifolium. Lineage (NCBI taxonomy): Eukaryota > Viridiplantae > Streptophyta > Magnoliopsida > Malvales > Malvaceae > Gossypium > Gossypium rotundifolium. Next base: position 133,932,852 of record CP106729.1, on the reverse strand, counting down.
GCAGTGGAGTAGACTAAAGACAGAAGATTTTATCTCTCTGAAGTTACAGTGGAGCAAATCGACCACAGAAGATATTATCTTGCTAAAGTTGTAGGAAGCAGATCAAAAGACATTTTAGTCTTATCTCCCTGAAGTTGCAGTGGAGTGGACTAAAGATAGAATATTTTATCTCCCTAAAGTTGCAGTCGAGCAAATCGAAAGAAAGAAGATCTTATCTTCCTGAAGTTGCAGGAAGCAGATCAAAAGACACTTTCAGTCTTATCTCTCTGAAGTTACAGTAGAGTAGATTGAAGAAAGAAGATATTATCTTCCTGAAGTTGCAGGAAGCAGATCAAAGACATTTTCAGTCTTATCTCCCTGAAGTTGCAGTGGAGTAGATTGAAGAAAGAAGATCTTATCTTCCTGAAGTTGCAGAAAGCAGATCAAAAGACATTTTTAGTCTTATCTCCCTAAAATTGTAGCGGAGTAGATTGAAGAAAGAAGATCTTATCTTCCTGAAGTTGTAGGAAGCAGATCAAAAGACACTTTCAGTCTTATCTCTCTAAAGTTGCAGTAGAGTAGATTGAAGAAAGAAGATCTCATCTTCCTGAAGTTGCAGGAAGCAGATCAAAGACATTTTCAGTCTTATCTCCCTGAAGTTGCAGTGGAGTAGATTGAAGAAAGAAGATCTCATCTTCCTGAAGTTGTGGGAAGCAGATCAAAGATATTTTCAGTCTTATCTCCCTGAAGTTGCAGTGGAGTAGATCGAAGAAAGAAGATCTTATCTTCCTGAAGTTGCAGGAAGCAAATCAAAAGACATTTTCAGTCTTATCTCCCTAAAATTGTAGTGGAGTAGATTGAAGAAAGAAGATCGTATCTTCCTGAAGTTGCAGGAAGCAGATCGAAGGCATTTTAGTCTTATCTCCCTGAAGTTGCAGCGAAGAAGACTAAAGATAGAAGATTTTATCTCCCTGAAGTTGCAGTGGAGCAAATCGAAAGAAAGAAGATCTTATCTTCCTGAAGTTGCAGGAAGCATATCAAAAGACATTTTCAGTCTTATCTCCCTAAAATTGTAGTGGAGTAGATTGAAGAAAGAAGATCTTATATTCCTGTTGCAGGAAGCAGATCAAAAGACATTTTCAGTCTTATCTCCCTAAAGTTATAGCAGAGTAGATTGAAGAAAGAAGATATTATCTTCCTGAAGTTGCAGGAAGCAGATCGAAGACATTTTAGTCTTATCTCTCAAAAGTTGTAGCAGAGTAGACTGAAGACAAAAGATCTTATCTTCCTGAAGTTGCAGGAAGCAGATCAAAAGCACTTTTAGCTTTATCTCTCTGGAGTCGCAGTGGAGTTAGAAGCCATTTGAAGAAGACCAAGAAGCCAAGGCTCCGCCAAGACCGGGAAAAATTGGTCCTTTTATAGTCTTTGCTCTATTCTTGTTTCACAACAATGAGGAAAGAGGGGCAGCTGTAAATACCCAATTTTACTCGGGCCCATAAAAAAATAAAAACCAATAAATAGTCCATTTATAGTCTTTCTTTTAACCAAATACCCTAAACTACCCGATTACAAACCCTTAGCCCAACTACAAACCAAACCCAAACCCGATTAACCTAGCTAGACTTAATCAAGCCCAAATCAGTGCAGCCTAAAAGGCCCAACAATTAAACAGAAATTAGTAGCCTAGAAACCCTAGGCGCCGCAGGCAACATCCCGAACGTCGCGCCGCTCCTCACGTCCAGGCCAAGCATTCAGCGTACCACCGAATCACGCCGCAGTCAGTATTTAGTCATCACCGCAAGATCTCTGTTTCTCCTGCACAAAAAGAAAGAAAAATTGACAGCAAATATGGAAGATTTCTTTCCTTTTTATTTTTTTTATTTCAAGGGTTATAAAAACCCCGTAAGACTTGTAAAAAAGGGGGGCTACACTGCTACACACGAAAAACAGAGAGAAAATATACACAAATATACACAGAGAAACACGTAATAGACAGAATACAGAGAGAAAGATAGAGGCAAATACATCGAGAGTATACAGAGATTAAAAGATAGAGGCAAATACATCGAGAGTATACAGAGATTAATAAAAGCAAAGGGTTTTATTATTTACTTTTTTCTTTTTCTTTTTATTTTCGAATATTTTTATTTTATTTTGCTGGAGGCTATATATAATATATATTTATAAAACACAAAAAAGAGAGAAACTTATGTTTTTCTTGATTTCAACCACTGCACTGGTGGCTTGTGATGATGGCCGATGCGGTGGTCTGATGCCGGAGTGGGAACCGGATTATCGCTCAGAGAGGATTTTTGAAGGGCACAAACCTTTTTTAAAAAAATCAAGGAATGAATGTTTTTAGAAAATTTGGGCTTTATAGGATTGAAGAAATGACGCTGCTTTCATCCCAAGCATTTGAGCCAAACGACGTCAGATCGCCCTCGGCCGACCCGATCCCACCCACTCCAGCCTAAGATCTGCGTGTTTTCATAGGAAGGACTAATTGCGTTTTGGCCATTCCGCTTTTTCTAGTTTTATAATTAGGTTTTTTTTACTTTTAATTCGCCCCGGATGTTTGTTTTTGTTTCAATTTAACCCTTTAGACTATTCCAAGACAAGATACCAACGACGTCAGATAGAAGAAGAGGATTAATTGCATAATCAGTCCTACATTATGACATGTGTTCAAATTTGGCCCTTTTACACTTTTACCCTTTTTTTTTCTTTCAGCTTTAATTTTTATTTTTTATTTATTCTTTGTATTTTCATTTTTATTATTTAATATTATATATGTATTAGATTATTATATTTTATTACACTAAATCATTCTATTTATTATTTTATTTCGTTAATAAATTTTATATTATTTTATATTATTTAGTATTTGAATATTATATATATTATGGTATTATATTATTATTTTTAAAATTTTTGTATAAAAGTTATTTATATCTTTATAACATGTTTTACTTATATTATTTATATTATATATTTTTAATAAAAGATCTTTATTCAAATTTATTATATATATTATTATGTATCATATTTTATATGTATTAAATTATATATCTATTATTCAGCTTTTTCTATTGTTTTACATATATTGCTTTATATATTTTATTTATCTATGTAATGCCTTGTTATTTATTTATTATTTTATGATTACTATAGTGTAGTTATTTTAGTTATATTTTTATTGCATGATATTGTATTATAATTGTTTTTTAGTATTTGTGTATTATAGTTTATAAATGCAATATTGTCACATAATCATTGTTTAAAATAAAATACATTTTTGCAAAATTAATATTTTATTTAAAGGTTTTAAATAAGGCAATGTTTTGGTATTTGGAAATTAGAAATAGTGCCCTAACGCATTGGGTTGCGATTTTCCGTTTGGCTAAATAACTAAATATCCTTTTACAAGTTTTATAAACCGTTAGATGACTTTGATTACGAAGGCTTTAAAATATTGTGTCCTAACGCATCGGATATGATGTTTATATTCCTAAACAAAGAAATCTCAAGTTTTAACTTAAATGGCTCAAGTTTTAAAAGAAATCATATTTTAATTACTTTTAAATTTCAAACATTTGGACATGACTTTATCAATTAGGTACCAATTTATTGGGCGTTACGAGGGTGCTAACCCTTCCTCGACGTGAATCAATTCCTAACATGTTTTCTTATGTTTTCAGAGACCAAAAATATTTTTAAAACGTAACGCTTACAAGGTGAACCGATCACACCTAAGTAAAAAAGATTGGTGGCGACTCCTGTTTTTATTTTTAAAGTCGATCCCCATTTTTCAAAACTCGATTTTTAAGATGGTTTCGACATATTATTATTCAGAAAGACACCTATTGAAACATGTCTCTATGAAAAGACATGAATATTCCTATAAATAAGAATGATATTTCATTTGGAAATCACACCAACAAATTCTAATATTCTTTCTTTTCTTCCTTCATTTTTAAAATTTTAATATTCTTTCTTTCTTCCTTCATTTTCTAATATTAATAGATTATTCTATAAAGTATTACTGTAAATCCTTTGTAGAAATTAAGTTTCTTGTTATACATTGCTCGGCATAGTGGACTATTCTCGTCAAGTCTTGAAATGAAAATAGTTATTGGTTTCATTGTATCCTCGAGGTTAATTTGCTTGGAACTCATTTGCATTAATCAAGATAGGTGGAAGTGAATATAACTTTAAAGATAGTGCATTGATACACGCCTTGGAGCCTTGTCCTATTTCTTCTTTTTCTATTCGAGTTCCGTTCGTGTTCGAGATTTTCCTCATGGAGATTTGTACTAACACTTTCTTAATATTTAAAAATAATATTTTTTTATTTCAATATTACATCTCATACCAAATCATCATTTCAAAACCGTACCAAATTTTTTAGGGTATACTAAAAATTAGGGGTGAGCAAAATTTGATTCGATTCGAAAAACTCGATAAATTTTTCAAATTTTGAATTAAATAGTTCAAGTTATTTGAGTTAATCAAGTTTTTTTTGATCAACTCAAATAAAAATTACAATTTTCGGTTTAACTCGGATGTGAATTACACAATTCGGGTTATCCAAAATCCGAATAAGAAAAGACAAAACTACGCTATTTTGATAAATATTTACTTTTTCTAAAGTTAAAAGTCAAAATCATTAAGTTAAAAGTCAAAACTACGTTGTTTTAATAAATATTTACTAATTAAGTTAAAAGGCAAAACCATTATATTGTTTATGTAGTTAAATAACTTTATACTTCATTTACTAGTTAAATAATTGGTTCATGTAAATGCAACATTAAGTATAAATAATAAGATTCGTTAACTCGACTCGACTTGACTCAAATTTTTGACTCGATTTGATCCGATTCGAAAAAATTCAAATTGAATTCGGTTGCGAAAATAGGATTCGTCAACTCGACTAACTCGAAATTTTTTAACTCGATTCGACTCGACTCGATCGAATACTTACCCTTACTAAAAATATAAGTACAAAAAAAATTGAGAGAGTAAAAAATTTTGAGAGAATACCAAAATTATGAGAGAATACGGAAAAATATAAGAAAGTACCAAAAAAAACATGAAAGAGGAAGTACTAAAAATTATGAGAAAATAGTAAAATATATGAGGAACTGCAAAAAAAAAAAAAAACATGAGAAAGTATAAAAAATATAAGAAAGTATCAAAAAGTCAGGAAAAAATTGAAAGTGCAAAAAGTACGAGAAAGTACCAAAAAATGAGGAAATGCAAAAAATTATGAGAATGTACCAAACCATACAAGAAAATATAAAAAATTTTGAGGAATAAAAAGGAGAATGTATCAAAAAATAGGAAGAAATACAAAAATTATAAAAAAAAGAGAATGCATCAAAAAAAAAAATAGGAAGAAATACAAAATGTTATGAAAATATCAAATAACATGAGAGGTCATCTCAATAATTTTGCATTAATTTAATTTTTGTATATTTTAAAATTATCATGAAATATAATTTTTTACTAATTTTAGAATTATAAATTATAATTTTTTCGTAATAAAATTTCATTGAAATTTCTTAATATTTAAAACAATTTTATTTATTCTAAAATTATACCTCATATCAAACCAACTATCAAAATATTTAATTGGAATAAGAAATTTATGAGTATACAAATATACCAATTATTACTTCAAACCTATTAGTTATTCGAGTAAATTTCTTTAAAACGTCGTTTTTAAAGATAATTATTGGATTAGATAGTATTTTTAAAAATTATAGGATTAAATAACTAAAACTAAATAAAAAATGTTTTTAATTGGAAGTACTTTTTGTCCCTAATATCTTTTTGTTTTAGTGTCATTTATAATGAAAATATAGATTCATATCTCATACCACTTAAAAAAATAAAAAATGTAAAAATATGTTTTTGTAAGTTTTATTTTATGATAAGTTGCACCAACAAAATAAAAAAATATTGGGTAAAGAAACTCACAGTAGAACCTCTCCCTTTGTCTAGTTTCAAAGGAAAAATAAAGTAACAGAACAGGAAACAACGGCGGTGAATGCCAAAATTGTGTTTGAAAAACCAATAAATTTGATCAATATTAATTTATTGCTAAAAAGAAAAGTTGGTAACTTTACTTTTCACTCAATGGATAAAGATAAGAGAATAAAACAATGATTATTCCAATTTCCGACATCGAAGCAGAGCAGATAGAGAAAGCAAAAGGTTAAGTGAAGATGGGAGCAGAGCAAGCACTGAAGAGGATTCCACGCATTAAGTTTCCTCAAAGACACCCTAAACCCTCGCCTTCAGGTTGCTCCTCTCTTCTCTTTTCTTTTTGGTATTAATTTTGGGGTTCTGGTTTTTAGTGCGTTGAAATTGAAAAACTATTCTAAAACTCAAAACGTCTGCTTTGAGCTTTTAATTGAATTTATTATCATTTGTTTTAATTCTTGCTTTGTCTTCTGAATTTCAACATCAAGGTACTAAGCTTGTTCTTTGTTTCTTTGATCTGTTGCAAACGTGAAGTACAGATGCTGAATTTAGTATATACTGAGTTAGATTATTTTTTTTTTATTTTCTTCGGTCTCGTTCTTGGGAGTTGCTATTTTTGTGATCTTCTTTGATGGAAGGAGCGAGTCAGATGAGATGGATATTTGCTAAGAGCATATACTGATCGTTTTGATAGAAATTAGATGTTATGCACAGTAGAGCTTGAGACAAGTGGGATAGATTTGATTAAAGGTCGAATTCCAAATTAGATTTTTGTTGATGGGAGGATTTTGGACTGCATTGGCGATGAGGTCAGAGTTGAAGATCGAATTCATGCTTTTATTCTTTTGGAAATGGTGCGGGGAAGATGTACCTCCCTCTATGTAACCACATTCCAATGCTTAACTAGTCTATGTGGGATTGTTTTTCCTCTCAAAACTAGCCTCTTAGATAAGCATGTGAACTGTCGAGAACTGGATGGATCCAAGACACGTTACCACAGGCAGCATCGTTTTTTTACACTTCTTCTGGTAGAGAGCCGAGCTAGAGGTCGAGTCTTTGGACATGTAAGTTGAAATGGAGCTGCTGAGCTTCCTACAAGATGAAGGTGAGCTAAGGGGCCTCATAGTTTGCTAGGGGTCAGGTCTACTAATAAGGATTGGACTGTGGCTACATATAGCAAGGGTCACCTTTTCATCATCATTGGCTTTTCTTGAAAGGGCAAAAGCATAAAGATAATCTTCTCCTTCAAAGCAGATATAATTACCTACAGTATTGAAATATTGCTGTGATAGTATTACTTTTCTTTTTGGATGAGGATGGGCTATTGGGATAAGTTTAGTGATAGTGCAAGTTTCTAGGTGGTTTCCAATTTTTTTCGGGTTTCTCAAGTTTAGATTTTTACTTTGTTCTCAGATTGGATTTGGGATTTGTGTTTAGGCTTGTTAGATCATTTTTGAACTTTTTATAGAATATGTATTGACTTTAGCTTATTTTTCGAGTTTAGGTTTGGATGGGATGAAGTTTTGGATTTGGATTTGAGCTTTCTGAAATTGGGGTTTGTTTATCGCCTCTACTTCTAACAGCAGAACCAGATTGAAACCACATTTGCTTGAGCTTTGCTCTGTTTGTTGGTCGACTGAACGGGATAGAATTAGGATATTTTAGTCCCTGTAGTGGCATGTGGTCTTTAAGTTTCCATTTTATATTTGACACCACGTTTAAGGTTGTGTTGTTGTATAGGTTCAATCTCTGAAACACAAGCAACACGCAAAGATGGAGGTGTCATTGGTAACTTCATTGCAAGGTCAAGGTTGAGCTCAGATGTTCCAGCTCCGCCCAGCAACACTGCTGTAGGAGGAAAAGCATCGCTTTTGCCAAAACGTACTCCTGTCTCTGAGAGGGAAATCGAGGCTATTCTGGTAAGTAAAATTAATCTCCTGACAAGCCGCCTCTCATCATCGTAAATGCAGCTAATCTTTTCAAATTCAAATCTCAACCTCTACAATTTCTTCTCTTATTCGTGAACTTCACTTTTAAATACCAAATTAAGGCCTAGAGATGATTCTAACATGTATTAAATCTTACCACCTTGCAGTTAGGCGGCTGCTTCTGAATTTTCAGCTGTCAAAGCTAGCTTTCCCGAAGCTCTGATCTGTTTTTTTTTTTTTTTTTTTCTCCCATCTTAGTTCTCTGATATGTAAAGAACTGTTTACTGAAGTTTAAAAAGCTCAAAAGAATCAAAATTGGTCTTAAAAAACCATTGTGGGATGAGACTTCATTCTCAGTGAAATAATATGTTGAAACTCTTTTTCTATTTCGACTCTGTTTGATCTTGTAAGTATTATTCCTTCCTATGCAGCAAATATGAAGTACCACTCAAATACCTGGGTTAATATTATTAACACGTCAAAATAGAATAAATACAAAAGAAATACAGGATTTATCAGTTCTATATTTTAGGCATCATACTGCAAAATGCAAACCTTAAAACAAGCTGGGCAAAAACTATAAACAAAGATGATAAATAGGAAAGGCGTGATATCCCTAAATCAATAGCAGCAGCAGTAGCCAAGGAGTATGTTTATTGATTATGGTAGACCTTTCTTTACCCTACGAAACCTTCCCAAATCATTTATCTCTACTAAAACATCCCATCTGATTTATCCACAAGACGATGGTTAATTCCCCATGGAAGCTGTTTGAGAGCATTTTCGAAAACAATGAAGATCACCTTTTGGTGACATCAACAGCAGTGAGGTATTTGTCAGCTTGTGCAGCTGCTTGCCTTCCCTCTCAGACTGCCCACACAACTAATGATTGACCTCGTCGACAGTCTCCAGCTGCAAACACTCCGTCCACATTGGTTGCGAAACGCCCAAACTCTGCCTTAAAGTTTGATCGGTTGTCTTGCTCCACACCTAGCTTCTCTGCCACCGTCTGTTAAAAGAAAGCAAATTACATAAAATAGCTGGATCTTGAATGGTTCAAGGAATTAACAATGCTGTTCCCTTTTTTAATATTTGTAAAAGTTTTAATACTCACCGACTCAGGCCCGAGGAAACTCATGGCAAGGTGACTAGGTCACCTCGATTATTTCTCTGAGCCCTCTACTTCCTTGAATTGAAACTTCCCACTAGAATCCTTTTCCCAATACACACGTATCACCTCTAGCCCTTTCACGGCTCCATTCTCGCCTCCCACGAACCTCTTTGTCAAAACCTCATACGATCTTGGGTCTTTTCCAAATTTGGCAACAGCTTCTTGGTGCCCATAGTCTACTCGGAATATCCGAGGCCACTGCAATTCCAACCACAATTGGAAACAAACGCATAAGATCAAATATTCCAACTTGCCTAGACGTGATCGACCTCCAGTGAGTTCCCAAGCCACTTCGATAGCTAGTGTCGATAATGTTCCACAGAACCGGGTCGAGTGTAAACATTGTAGGAAATGGCATCCTGGGAGTTGTAGAGTTCATGATCGGTCCCGCTTTAAATGTGGATCGTCGGATCATTTTATTCGAGAGTACCGATGTTAGCCGAGCAAAATGCAACTCGTAACACTAGACCAGAAGCAAAGGCGCCAAAGACGGGTAGACCACTCGAGATATCTGTGCAATGTAGGTGGCGATCGAGAGGGACGAAGGACACCGCAATACGATCGAGGCTAGAGTTCCAACTAGAGCTTATGCTACGCGAGCCAGAGAGGATGCTTCTTCCCGATGTCATTACTGGGACTTTCACCCTTTATGATACTACTGTGATTGCATTGATTGATCCTGGTTCGACTCATTCATATGTGTGTGCAACTCTAGTATTCGGTAAGACTCTGCCAGTTAAGTCTACTGAGTTTGTGATTCGTGTGTCCAACCCTTTGGGTAGATGTGTACTTGTTAATAAAGTGTGTAGAGGTTGCCCGTTGATGATTCGGGATCCTTGCTTCCCAGCCGATTTAATGTTGTTGCCCTTCGATGAGTTCGATATAATTTTGGGAATGGACTGGTTAACTTCACATGATGCAAGGTGAATTGCAAAAGAAAGCTTATTGATTTGAGATGTCGAGCGGTGAGATCATCGTAATTGAATCCAAATGATTTAAGTGGGTTTCTACAAGAATATCCTCGATGTTGGCCCGAAAGTATGTGAGAAAAGGGTGCGAAGCTTATTTGGCCTATGTAATCGGATAATAAAGTGTCCGAAAAGCATATTGAATCAGACGATTGTATGTGAATACCCGGATGTGTTTCTTGAAGAATTAGGGTTTACCACCAAGACGAGAGATTGAGTTCAAGATTGAATTAGCACCAGAACGACTCGATCTCGATAGCTCCGTGATCGAATGGCACCCATCGAGTTAAAAGAGTTGAAAGCACAGTTGCAAGAGTTAACAGATAGGGCTTTGCACGACCGAAGTTTCTCTCCTTGGGTGCACCCGTTTTTTGTGAAGAAGAAAGATGGAACGATGTGAATGTGTCTTGATTATTGGCAACCTAATAAGGTAACTATAAAGAATAAGTACCGTTACCTCGGATTGATGATTTGTTTGATCGCTTGAAAGGGGCTTCAGATTTTAAGCTAGATTTGAGATCAAGTTATTATCGCTATGAGTCGAGATCTGAGATGTGCCAAAGATTGCATTCCTGGACGAGGTACGGACATTTTGAGTTTCGGTTATGCCTTTTGGACTCACTAATGCACCTACTATTTTTATGGATCTAATGAATCGGGTCTTCAGACAGTTTTTGGATTGATTTGTAGTAGTGTTTATTGATGATATACTAATCTACTCCAAAGATGAAACCGAGCATGCCGAGCATTTGATATTAGTGCTACAAACTTTGCTAAATCAACGGTTGTATGCAAAGTTTAGTAAGTGTGAGTTCTGGATGAATGAAGTTAGCTTCTTGGGTCATGTTGTTTCAGATCGTATTCGGTGGATCCAAACAAAATAGCAGCTATACTCGATTGGAAACCACCAAAGAATGTTTCGAGATTCAAGCTTTAGGCCTTGGGATACTACGTAAGGTTTGTAAAAGGTTTTTCCGTGATAGCTACACCTTTGACAAGGCTACTACGTAAATATGTCAAGTTTGAGTGGTCGGAAAAGTGTCGAAAAGTTTGAATAGTGAAAGCTCTTTTGACCAAGCTCTCAGTGTTAACTCAACTGAATCGGGTAAAGAATTTGTCATTTTAGTGATGCTTCTTTGAATGGGTTGGGTATGCGTTTTGATGCGTGAAGGCAAAGTTATAGCCTACGCTCGAGACAATTGAAGTCGCATGAAAGAAATTATCTGACTCACGATTTGGAATTAGCAGCCATTGTTTTCGCATTGAAAATTTGGCGTCATTACTTATTCGACGAGAAATGTCACGTTTATTCGGTTCATAAAAATCTAAAGTATTTGATGACTCAGAAAGATTTAAACTTGAGACAACGCAGATGGTTAGAATTGTTGAAAGACTATGAGTTAGAGATTGACTACCATCCGAGAAAAGCCAATGTTGTTGCAGATGCGTTAAGTCAAAAGTCATTATTTGCTCTTCGTGCGATGAACACACAGATGGTTATGTCTGGTGATGGTTCGATCATAGTCGAGTTACAAGCAAGACCGATGTTTATTCAGAAATTTGTGATGCATGAAAGTTAACAAAGATTTGATTGCTAGATGAATTCAAAGGTGAAAAGATACTAATCGAGTTTCAAATTGATGCAAATGACTGCTTGAACTTTAAAAGCCGAATGTGTGTTCAAGAACTTGGAGTTGATTCAAATGATTCGAGTAAGGCTCATAGTGGTTGATTATCGATACATCCGGTAGCACGAAAATGTATAATGATTTGAAACAGTTTTATTGGTGGCTCGGCATGAAACGGATATATCTCGAATTTGTGTCAAAGTGCTTAATTTGTCGCAAGTAAAAGCCGAGCATCAAGTGCCTTCGGGTTGCTTCACCGATCATGATACACGAATGGAAATGGGATAAAATCACTATGGATTTTATATCCGGTTTGCCTATGACACCAAGCAAGAAAGATGCGATCTGGGTTATAGTAGATAGATTGACCAAATCACTCATTTTTGTAATTTGTCAGTATGGACTTTTCACTCGATAAACTTGCTAAGTTGTATATATCTCAAATCATGAGATTACATGGTGTCGAGTTCTATTATCTCGCATGAGACCGAGATTCACATCGCGATTGTGGAAGAAGTTACAGGATGCTTTAGGTACTAAACTTCATTTTAGCACCGCTTTCACCCGCAGCAGACGGTCAATCTGAAGCGAACCATTCAAACACTTGAGAACATGTTGAGATGTTGCGTTCTCGAGTTTGAAGGTGCGTGGGAAAAGTACTTACCTTTGATTGAATTTGCTTATAATAATAGTTTTCAATCAAGTATCAAAATGGCACCCTATGAAGCTCTATATGGCCGCAAGTGTCGTACGCCATTGTACAAGACCGAGCTCAGTGACAACAAGATACAAAGGGTTGATTTGATTAAAGAGACTGTATAGAAAGTGGCTATAATCAAAGATAGTTTGAAAGTCGCATCGATCGTCAAAAGTCTTACGCTGATTTGAAACGTAAAGATATAGAATTTCAAGTCGAGATCGGGTATTTTGACAAGATATCCGTGGAAGAAAGTACTTCGTTTTGGTCGAAGGCAAACCGAGTCCGAGATTTATCGGACCGTATGAAATCATCGAACGATTGGGCTGTTGCTTATAGGTTGAAGTTACCCTCTCAATTAGAAAAGATACACGATGTATTTCACGTTTCTATGTTCCGTAGATACATATCAGATTCGTCACATGTGATTGCTCCATCTGAGATTGAAATCTGACCCGATATGATGTATGAGGAAGAACCGATCCATATCTTAGCTCGGGAAATGAAAAAGTTAAGAAACAAAAGGATTCCATTAGTGAAAGTACTATGGAATCGGCATGGAGTTGAAGAGGCTACGTGGGAGCCTGAGGACTCAATGAGGCAACAATATCCGACGTTATTTAACGGTAAGATTTTCGGGGACGAAAATCCTTAAGGGGGAGAGTTGTAACAAATCGAATTTGACCCTAATCGAAATGGTGGTTTTGAGACCACGAATTCGAGTCCGAGAAATATTTAAATATTATATTTTAAATTTATTATATGTGAATTAATGTGTGTGAAAGTTTCGTAGAAAAATTTTATTGTTTGTGGATTTAATTTAGAAAAAGGACTTAAACGCGTAAATGGTAAAAGTTGCAAACTATAGTAAAATGCACCAAATTGATTGTGGCTTTATAAATGGAAGTCCAAAAAGGGCAATTAGCCCATTATTCATGATAGTGGACGGTAATGGTCTTACATGACCTTATGGTTATGTTTTAAATTTTATTATTAAAAGGTTAGTTTAGTAAATTGATAAATAAGTAATATATGTTATTATTATTATCAAAATGAAACCATTATCATCTTACTTTTCTCAAGGCCGAATATAAACTAAGAAAAGGGGTTAGGAAAGCTTTGAATTTAAGCAATTATAAAGCTGATTAAGGTAAGTTTAATCTTCTGCTTTTGTTGATTTTATGTTTTTGAGATCGTTGTTTCAGATATTACCCGACCCATGCTTGAATTTTTGAGAATCATGTGTATATGAGGTTCGCCATTGATGTGTTCTTATGGTTTTGATATTTGATGGTTTTAGATTAAAGATGTGTTAAAGATTTACAAGTTTTTATTAGAAATTTTGGTGAAATTTTGTATTTAGGGCTATTTTGTAAAAATAAAATTTTAGAGGACTTAATTACAAAATAAATGAAATAAGAGGGCTTATAAAGTCCCTAAGAATATTCGGCCCTTGTATAGTCTTGGAAAATTATGTGTATTTTGTGTTTTGTACAATTAGGACTAAATAGTAAAAATGTGAAACCTTAGGGTAAAATGGTAATTTGCATGTTTTTGTGTTTTGGGACTAAATTGAATTGAAATGTACTTGAATGAGCTGAATTTAATATGTTTTAGATCAAGAGCAAAGAAAAATGGAATTGGATCGGGAAAGAGCGAAAATTCTCGAATAAGCAGGCCTAAGTTATCCGTCGACAATGAGTAAGTCCTGTTTAAAGTATGTTAAAGAATTATTTATGAATAGGTTCAATGAAATTATTTGATAAATTTGAGTATGAATATATGTATTAGCCAAATGTAAAGGCTTTAAAATGAATTAGATGTGTTTTGTATATATGATAAGAATATGTACATTAGTGGTGATATGTGAATGTGAATTGTGTATATGTTTAGTTAATGATGATATTGTTAAGGAATGAAATTTGATGGACTAGTTTATGAATTATTTCGGCTTATTGCTTAGCGTGCCTTGTGCGGTGATTTGATTCGAGCTTATTGCCTAGGTGCTTAGTGTAACGCTTCAAACCCTACTCTGCTCGTTATTTAATTTAATTTGAAAATGCCAACGCATGAAAACGTTTGAAATATTCTTACTTAAAAGTGAAAACCGTTAAAAATTTGTTGCCTTTAATAAATCATTTTCGTAATTTAAAATATTCTAAGTAAAAATTAAGTTATTATAAAAATACGGATTCAAAACTTTATTATGACTTTTGAGAATTAAATAGCTTTTAAAATTAAACTTATAAAATATTAACTTAATTACAAATCCAATCGAAACATTACAAAAATTCAAATACTTTAAGTGGCCCTTATTACAAAAACAAATAATTAATCAAAGTACTTAATAATAACTGCATGGAATAAAATGTCTTTTGCATGGGCCACCTTGTATCCTCTCCAAACCGGTCCAAGCATCACTTGCGATGTTAATAAAATTTGGGTGAGTCATACAGACTCAGTGTGTAATTAGACCACTGAATTCCACCCACATGTCAAACCACATATTTACCCACATGTCAGATATTAATGCAACATTATTCACATGAGTTCACTTATTGGGCTTGGCCCACATTCACATCAATAGAGTTCACATATTGGGCTTGGCCCATAACCATACCACATTCTTATAATAGGGTAATTAACCACATGTTTCCACATTCTGGGCTTGGCCCATTTCCACATCAATCCACATATCATATACTGGGCCTGGCCCATTTTCCACGTTTATTCATATCACATGTTATGCAATTATGAAACCCAACCCAGCCTAGGGTCCATCCTCTACACACCCCCTTATCCAGCCTACCATACACAAGGGGATTATTAAATAACCCTCTCCTTTTTTACTCCAATAAGGCAACAAATGCCGTCCACGCGAACTTAATTGCAAATAATCCATAACGCGACCTTAGTCAGTGTCAATCCACGATGTAGCCGTAGCTAACATCAAAACCACGATGAGCACAAAGCCATCAATAACCACGATATGGCACATAGCCTATCTCGATCACGATGAGGCACAGAGCCATTCATCAAACCACGTACTCGAAGTACACCCGGTCCTTCTTTCATATCCCACCCATGCACATGCAACATAAAATAGTGCCATGATGATAATGCATGTACATGTTATTTAGCATATCACACTTATACAAATTAATAACCACATGACATTCAAATTTAGAACTTACCGGATTGTTGACATACCCCTTGAGGGTATCCATATCACACATTACCACTGCACTGGTTAGCACATTCATAACATATACACATATCACATACAATCATATATCCTGGAAAAAGATAGTCTAACTACACACCTGACTATTTAGCGAAATCCTTAGCTACTTGATTCTAACACGATGAACGGATTTTTCCTCCTCCCTTCATCGTCGATTTGGTCTCCTACCAAATCAAGGCTTTGATTATCTCGCCGATTTACCCTAACATCCATAGATAGAATCGGTCATCCATTAGATACTAAATATGGCCTATGGCCGAATATTACTCACCCCTTACCAAGCTTACTTGAATCCCGAAATTGCACTTGTCTTATAGAATTGTCGAGATCCCTATATGTCACATATTAGAATCAGCTATTAACAATAATCCATGCACATAGGCTCTAGGCCAAATACCATACTTACTTACCTTAACGAATCGAATCCACAAAACTCCTTTGATGCTTCCTTAACGTTGGCTACACAAAGAAACACTTATAAGGACACTATGAACATTCACCATAACTAAAACCAAGGCCTCACTCACTTGATTCGGCACACAACATAAAAAGAATCCAAAACCCGATTGCTTATAGAAGAATACTTACCACAATCACCCGTTTGAAGTGCAAGAGAGAGTGTATTCGACAAAAGAGAGAAAACGCTTGATCTTCGACTTTTGAGACTTGCGACAAAAGAATAGGAATAAGGGTACTTGATATTCGGCTATGGCTTTTTAATAAAATAACATACAAATAGAGGAATGATCACTTACCAGATTCAGCTAAGCCTCCAAATGAGGTTTGAATATTCGGCTATCACAAGTATATTTTGGCCTTTGAGAAACTTATGAGAAGAAGAGAAGAGTTTGAAGTATTTTGGCAATGGTAACAAAAGAAAATATGTGAAAGTAGGAAGAAAGCAAATGTATAAGTGGTTCCAACTTTCGGCTTTTGTCAAGAGGGAAGTAGGGTGCAACTTTCGGCAAAACACAAAGATGGAAGGAAGGTTTCGAAAGAGGGAATTCCTATCACTCCAAAATTCGGCAAAAGGAAGAATACACATGCAACTAAAATTCAGCACTTAATACTCCCTACATGACCGAAATTGACTTCAAAAGAAACCCATATTCGGCCACTTTATCCTTACTTATCAAATCCTATTTCATCTCCTATTTTATCCCTATATCACCTATTCAAAACAAATAAAATAAGGCCACCATTATCTTCTATCATAAATAAATAAAAATAAAAGCCAGCATTTATCCATTATCCCATCCGAATTAAAAACAAACTAGCTTGATCCTTATCTCATCCTTCCAATGCCCATGTGCCGTCCAACACTCCTCCCTCTCCTGACGCAAATGTGCAAAATAAAAGCCACCCATTTGTTGCCCCCAAGTTTCGAACATGGGACCTGCTGGAGTTACCACACGCTACCAGCCTCTTTGCTGCTAGGTCCTTTGCGTCATAAACCCCCAACAATTCTTTTTAAGGCTTCCTTCCCTAGCCCCGCTTGTCTTAACGCCAAAAGCAAAATAAAAACACGCCTCCCTGCTGCCAACAAGACTCAAACCCAGGCCCTTGCGCTACTGCATAAGGCGTCATTTCCAGGCCCTTAAGTGGCACCTTGCAGCCACTTTACCAAGGCACTCTTTGTGTCCAAAAGCGCCTATAACTTCTCTTAAGACCTCCATAGCCTTGCTCCCCTTTTTAACGCCAAACATAAAAGCTCCCAAGTGAAATTTTCAGCTCGAACCTCCTTCCCTTGGCACTCCATGTGACGCAACCTTCCATGCCCCTTAGGGTAGCGTCCCTTGCCAATTTGCCTCACGATTCCTTGTGTCATAAATCCCACGAAAATTTCCTTAAGGCCTCTTTGCCTAGTTTCCTTTTTTTTTCACTTAAAATTCCAATATTTTCCAAGCATTTCCCCTTTACCTAAAGTTCTCAAAAACTCCTAAAACACATCCCAACACACTCTAAGCTTACTAACACATGAATTATGCACTAAATGCATAACCCCTAATCTAGGATGTTACAGTTCTACCCTCCTTAAAAATAATTTCGCCCTCAAAATTACTTACTATCGAACAATCGTGTATCCTTAACTCGTCACACTATTCTACTGATGCGCACTCTAATCTTAATAATACTAACACATTTCTTAGATACTATCTCGAGATTCGCATTCGAGGTTTCTCACACTTCACTAACATCACAAGAACGAACTATCTCTTAAAGAAATAAATAGTATTTCAAACATAAGGAACTTACCCGCTATCACATCCTTGGTTGACTCGCATCCGCACTTTCAGCACCTCTGCCGAGTGTTCCACGACCTTGGCCCCGAGCCCTGTCCATCACTTGAGGACATTTCTTAACCAAATGAGCCTTAGACCCACACCGGAAACATGCCTTACTATTGCCCCAGCATTCTCCTAAATGAGCTCTCCAACATTGAACACATACACGACTTCGATTCTCAGCAACTGGTACAGGTGCACGTATAGAATTCTCGATCCTTGCCCTTTTCTGAACCTCTACAAACGATGCTGTCGGTCCAAAACTTCTCTTATTCCCGTTCCTTTCCTTATCTCAGTTCTCTCTTACAGTCCTCTTAACTTCTTCAGCGATCCGAGCTTTCTCCACTAGAACAGCAAAGTCTCGTTCTCTCTGCGGAGCAATCAACACTCGCAGCTCATCTCGTAATCCATCTTCAAATCGGACACACCTTTCGTAATCAGTAGCCACAATCCCCTTAGCATACTGACTTAACCGCACAAATTCTGCTTCATATTCTGCTACCGACATACTTCCTTGTACCAAATTTAAAAACGCCTTTCTTTGCGAGTCTAAATAACTAGCTCCAACGTACTTTCCTTCAAACTTAACCTTAAAGTACTCCCAATTTACTTGATCTGCAGGGGTACCTTGCTTGATAGTGAGCCACCATCGATAAGCTTCATCTCGGAGCAACGAGACAACACCTTTCAACTTTTTTTCCGCCGTTAGAACCAAATCATCCATAATCCTTTCAACTGCTTCTAGCCAGTACTCCACCACGTTCGGGGCTACTCTAGACACTCCTCTAAAAATCTCGGCTCCGTTTGACTTAAGTCTTTCAGGCACTGACTTTCGAGCTCCATTGCCCACATTAGCTCCTGCGACTCGCTCTAGCACTCATGAGATAGCTAATGATATCAGACATCTCCTCGGTCGATCTCGATCTCCGTGCTCCACCGGGCTTTGGCAAGACATCACTTTTGACCCATGGCCAGACCCTACTAGTTTCGATACTGCCATTCTACCTCGACCGCGTCCACTAGAACTCATGTCTAACGTCGAGATTTAATCTGATTAGAAGGTTTTATGCATTAGAAATTTTGTTCCACTGATTATCCCGCGAACAATTTTATGAAAAGAGTTTGATAGTGGTTCTTTCGATTAATCAAAGTCTTAGTTTCAAGTTCACTATTCTAATTCAGAGAATCACATTCACATTCACATTCATCCATCTCGATAGAGACACATTCATTCATCAATAACATTCAATCGCACTTCCATGGGCATTTTTGACCATTCCCAACCTAGGGGTAATTTCGTCATTTTTCCTATAGGGGTATTTTGGTAACAAATCGCGGTCAATTCGAAAATATTTTACAAATCAAAGGTATTTCAAAATTTACAAACCTCGGGGGTTATCTTGAAAATTTGTTTTCCAAATCAGAGGTGTTGCAAAAATTTCAGAAATCGGGGTTATTTCGGTAATTTTAGAAGTTAGGGGCAATTTGGTAAATTTTCCAAATCAGGATATCTTGGTATTTGTAAAACAGAAGTTTTTGGTATTTTTGTAAAGTAGAAACATTTTAGCAAAAGTCGAGGGTATTTTTGAAAATCTTAAAAACTAAGGGTATTTTAGTAATTTATAGCACAGGGGCATTTTAGTAATTTTCCCAAATCAAAGTACCTTGAATTTTTTTGCAAAATAGAGTTTTTGGACACTTTTTCAAAATAGAAAAAATTCTATAAAAATCGAGGGTAATATGGTAATTTTAAAAACCAAGGGTATTTTTATAATTTTACAGCCAGGGGTATTTTAGTAATTTTGGCAAACCAGAATTTTTTTTAATTTTTTTTTGAGAAATTTTCAAAATAGATTTTGTTGCAAATCGAAGGGTTAATTTAAGAATTTTAAAAACTAAGGTGTTTATAAAACAGTATGGCTAGTCCCTTTCGGGTTTTAATTATCAGTTTAGCCTGTGAATAAGTCCTCTTGGTTAGGGTGAACCGTAGCTACGCACCAGGTAGGATTCGAGTAAAGAGGAGGTGAGTCGCTAGGACTGCTTAAGTACCAAGCTCTTACCGAATCCATTCCTAGACATGCGCACAATGGTTGCCACACCTTAGCTTGGCGACTTAGACACAGGTTTGTTTAGTTGCACTTAAGTCTTATGCATGTGTTTGAGTGCACTAGCCCAAGGGTTCAATAGCCCTAGTATTCTAATCTATGAGCCCAAATAAACCCATAACATTCACATATAAATCACTTCAATACTCTGAGGTACTTACCTGGTGGACTTCGGGTTGGAGATACAGGTGCCATGCCAGAATCAACCTGAAATAGTTCATAAAATCTTATATTTTTGAAAAGCCCATTTTGGAAAAATGTTTTTGGGCCCAAATCCCTCAAAGTCGAGTTTTGAACTGGGCTCTGATACCAAACTGTAACACCCCAAACCCGGCCCATTCGTTCGACCGAATTTGAAAATGCCACTGCGAAAAACGTTTGAAATATTCTAACTTAAAAGTGAAAACCGTTAAAAATTTGTTGCCTTTAATAAATCATTTTCGTAATTTAAAATATTCTAAGTAAAAATTAAGTTATTATAAAATACGGATTCAAAACTTTATTATGACTTTTGAGAATTAAATAGCTTTTAAAATTAAACTTACAAAATATTAACTTAATTACAAATCCCATCAAACATTGCAAAAATTCAAATACTTTAAGTGGCCCTTATTACAAAAACAAATAATTAATCAAAGTACTTAATAATAACTGCATGGAATAAAATGTCTTCTGCATGGGCCACCATGTATCCTCTCCAAACCCGGTCCAAGCATCACCTGCGATGTTAATAAAATTTGGGTGAGTCATCTGAGACTCGGTGTGTAATTAGACCACCTGAATTCCACCCACATGTCAAACCACATATTTACCCACATGTCAGATATTAATGCAACATTATTCACATGAGTTCACTTATTGGGCTTGGCCCACATTCACATCAATAGAGTTCACATATTGGGCTTGGCCCATAACCATATCACATTCTTATAATAGGGTAATTAACCACATGTTTCCACATTCTGGGCTTGGCCCATTTCCACATCAATCCACATATCATATACTGGGCTTGGCCAATTTTCCACATTTATTCATATCACATGTTATGCAATTATGAAACCCAACCCAGCCTAGGGTCCATCCTCTACACACCCCCTTATCTAGCCTACCACACACCAGGGGATTATTAAATCACCCTCTCCTTTTTACTCCAATAAGGCAACAAATGTCGTCCATGCGAACTTAATCGCAAATAATCCACAACGCGACCTTAGTCAGCGTCAATCCACGATGTAGCCGTAGCTAACATCAAAGCCACGATGAGCACAAAGCCATCAATAACCACGATATGGCACATAGCCTATCTCGATCACGATGAGGCACAGAGCCATTCATCAAACCACGTACTCAAGTACACGGTCCTTCTTTCATATCCCACCCATGCACATGCAACATAAAATAGTGCCATGATGATAATGCATGTACATGTTATTTAGCATATCACACTTATACAAATTAATAACCACATGACATTCAAATTTAGAACTTTCCGGATTGTTGACATACCCCTTGAGGGTATCCATATCACACATTACCACTGCACTGGTTAGCACATTCATAACATATACACATATCACATACAATCATATATCCCGGAAAACGGTAGTCTAACTACACACCTGACTATTTAGCGAAATCCTTAGCTACTTGATTCTAACACGATGAACGGGATTTTTCCTCCTCCCTTACTGCCGATTTGGTCTCCTACCAAATCCCGAAGGCTTTGATTATCTCTGCCGATTTACCCCTAACATCCATAGATAGAATCGGTCATCCATTAGATACTAAATATGGCCTATGACCGAATATTACTCACCACTTACCAAGCTTACTTGAATCCCGAAACTGCACTTGTCTTATAGAATTGTTGAGATCCCTATATGTCATATATTAGAATCGGCTATTAACAATAATCCATGCACATAGGCTCTAGGCCGAATACCATACTTACTTACCTTAACGAATCGAATCCACAAAACTCCTTTGATGCTTCCTTAACGTTGGCTACACAAAGAAACACTTATAAGGACACTATGAACATTCAGCCATAACTAAAACCAAGGCCTCACTCACTTGATTCGGCACACAACATAAAAAGAATCCAAAACCCGATTGCTTATAGAAGAATACTTACCACAATCACCCGTTTGAAGTGCAAGAGAGAGTGTATTCGACAAAAGAGAGAATACTTGCGACAAAAGAATAGGAATAAGGGTACTTGATATTCGGCTATGGCTTTTTAATAAAATAACATACAAATAGAGGAATGATCACTTACCAGATTCAGCTAAGCCTCCAAATGAGGTTGGAATATTCGGCTATCACAAGTATATTTCGGCCTTTGAGAAACTTATGAGAAGAAGAGAAGAGTTTGAAGTATTTTGGCAATGGTAACAAAAGAAAAGATGTGAAAGTAGGAAGAAAGCAAATGTATAAGTGGTTCCAACCTTCGGCTTTTGTCAAGAGGGAAGTAGGGTGCAACTTTCGGCAAAACACAAAGATGGAAGGAAGGTTTCGAAAGAGGGAATTCCTATCACTCCAAAATTCGGCAAAAGGAAGAATACACATGAAACTAAAATTTAGCACTTAATACTCCCCTACATGATCGAAATTGACTTCAAAAGAAACCCATATTCGGCCACTTTATCCTTTCTTATCAAATACCTATTTAATCTCCTATTTTATCCCTATATCACCTATTCAAAAACAAATAAAATAAGGCCACCATTATCTTCTATCATAAATAAATAAAAATAAAAGCCAGCATTTATCCATTATCCCATCCGAATTAAAAACAAACTAGCTTGATCCTTATCTCATCCTTCCAATGCCCATGTGCCGTCCAACACTCCTCCCTCTCCTGACGCAAATGTGCAAAATAAAAGCCACCCATTTGCTGCCCCCAAGTTTCGAACATGGGACCTGCTGGAGTTACCACACGCTACCAGCCTCTTTGCTGCTAGGTCATTTGCGTCATAAACCCCCAACAATTCTTTTTAAGGCTTCCTTCCCTAGCCACCCTTGTCTTAACGCCAAAAGCAAAATAAAAACACGCCTCCCTGCTGCCAACAAGACTCGAACCGAGGCCCTTGCCCTACTGCATAAGGCGTCAATTCCAGGCCCTTAAGTGGCGCCTTGCAGCCACTTTACCAAGGCACTCTTTGTGTCCAAAAGCGCCTATAACTTCTTTTAAGACCTCCCTGGCCTTGCTCCCCTTTTTAACGCCAAAAATAAAAGCTCCCAAGTGAAATTTCTGCAGCTCGAACATCCTCCCCTTGGCACTCCATGTGACGCAACCTTCCATGCCCCCTAGGGTAGCGTCCCTTGCCAATTCGCCTCACGATTCCTTGTGTCATAAATCCCACGAAAATTTCCTTAAGGCCTCTTTTCCTAGTTTCCTTTTTTTTTTCACTTAAAATTCCAATATTTTCCAAGCATTTCCCCTTCACCTAAAGTTCTCAAAAACTCCTAAACCACATCCCAACACACTCTAAGCTTACTAACACATGAATTATGCACTAAATGCATAACCCCTAATCTAGGATGTTACACTTACTGTCGGTGACATATTTGGGCTTCGTGCCTAGCAGGCTTAGTGCCGGTGACATATTCGGTCTTCGTGCCTAGCAGGCTTAGTGCCGATGACATATTTGGGCTTCGTACCTAGCAGGCTTAGTGCCGGTGACATATTTGGGCTTTGTTCCTAGGTGCTTAGTGCCGGTGACATATTCGGGCTTGGAGCTAGCGCAGCTTAGTCTTGTGATATGTTCAAGCTTCGTGCCTAGCGTGCTTAATGCCAGTGATACTTTAAAATAAAGAAACCATAATTTATCGAGGTGTAACATAGTGAAACTATTGAGTTAAAAACTCATGTAAGCTTAAGTCCCATTGAATTCTTCAGAAGTAAGGTAAGTTGTGATTAATGTTACTTGAGTTGAAATATTATGTTAAAAATGGTGTTATGTGAATTTGACCTGGTAATCCACATGTAATATATGTACTTTGTGCTTTGATGAGTTGCAGGTTGATGGTAGTGAAGTATAAGTAATTGAGTTAATACATCACTAGTATTCGGTTTTGTATCAATTGCATATCGAAATATACATATACAATGTTTTACATTTATTGATTAAAAATGTTAAAGTGCTTGATTAGTGAATTATCTTTTGCTTAAGACTTACTAAGCTAGTGAGCTTACTTGTGTGTGTTCATTGTTTCGTTTTATAGATCATTGATTCAACTACGGGTTCAGGGGATCATCAAGAAAGTCGACCACACTATCACTCTTTTTGGTATATATATGTTTTGTTTACTTTTTGAATCAAAGGCATGTATAGGCTAGCTAAGTTTTCGAATGATATTATAATAATGTATAAAAGCCATGCGAAAGTGGCTAGTTCTTAATGTTGATGCTCGAGGGTAGAAATCTATCCTTGATGTGATATGCGTGAATGTTTTGTTTGGAAAATGAATGAGGATGATATATATATGTATATATGTTTCATGCTGAATAGGTATGTTTGTGCATGAATGATTGCCGTGAGGTCATTAGGTGTAAATTTTGTTAACTGTTGGAAATGGACATAGGTAGGAATTTATTAAGAATGGGATTAGTCTTGATATATATATATAACTTTCGAATGTATGTTTATGTATAGTAGTCATACGAAAATGATTTGAATTGGATCATTAAAATTTAGCGTGGTTATTATGAATTCTTAAATAAGTGTTAAGAGTGTTTGTGTTATCAATTCACTATGGGTTAATTATAGTTAACATTTGGTTGCTATGTCTCGTAAGCAAGGTGGTGAACGAGTTGATTTATGTATATGATAGGTGTGGTGTCTTTGTAAATGGAATTTCATTGAAATAATTATGGACTTGGGCATTTAAAGAGATGTTGTCTGTGTTTTAATGTTTAAGATTTGACTTTTGAATTTATGGAAAATATGCGTACCATACATATATGTTTGTATAAGTTACAATAATAGATTCGAACATGTATAAGTTATCATAATTACATATGTGATTAATTTGTTATTATAAAGAGAAAATTTTGTGAAGTTGGTTTTGTTATATGCGAACCTAGACTGGATCTTTGATAGGTGAATATTCGAAATAGAAAATAGTATGTCTTGTGCATGCAATGTATTTATATATTTGATATATATATATATATATATTATGGTGTGTTATAAGATGGTAACATATATAATTATTGACATGTGTTTGATTTGAACTCGGGAGTATTAAGGTTCGAAATTTTGAATAAGATAAGTGTATTAATGTATTTCATTTGAAACATGGAAGTAATGAATGTCTAATCGAAATGTCTATTTTTAAGTGCATGTTATTAGGTAATACCTCATAACCCAAATCTGGCGACAGACACGGGTGAGAGGTGTTACAGTATGGCCTGTTTTGCCACGGCTTAGACATACGGGTGTGTCTGAGGCCGTGTGAGGCACACGGCATGCCCACCAAGGCATGTGACCTCTGTAACTTTGAAAAACATTTGAATTTCAAAAAATTCCATATGTGTGCGGTTTAGCCGCAACCCCTTTCTAATGCATGTTTAAGGTCTCGTAGACCTATTTAAGGGACTCTTTGGTTATGAATTGTTAAGTTATGATGTGAATGTTCGTAAAAGTTTTGAATTGTCAAGTAATGCCTCTTAACCCTAGACTGGCGATGGTTATGGGTTAGGGGTGTTACATCGGATACTCGGGAAATGCTCACTCAAAGTTGTGAAATGGGCTTGCTCACAGGAGCTGTGGGTCGAGATGTTAGCTACACGATGCTACTCACACGAGCTGTGGAGAATCCGCAACAAATGCAGGACTTCAGCCATCGGTAGGACATCTAGGACCAACACCCGAAACCGTATAGTCCCTAATGACATGTCGTTTGTATCATGATACACTTGAACTTTGACTATACGACCAATCAATGAAATTTATTAAATTAAAATTTCAATAATACTATACTTAACTCATAAATATTAACTAATGATATTTATGAACTCTCTCATCAGATTTGTGGTCCTGAAGCCACTATTTCTGACACCACTGAAAACGGGTTGTTATAATCTCGCCGCAAAATCAATATCTCATTCATTTAACATCTTGCCATAACACCGATACTTCTTTTGCAACATATCTTAATTTTGGACACAACATTTAATATCAAGAAGGCATATGCACTTCTACATTAACGTGCACCCCATTTCGTATTTTACAACTCGCCAACACTAGCAATTCATAAACCATCTAGCCACATTCATTCAATAACCATAGATTCACAAACAAATAATAATTTACTACCAATTGATATTTCGATGGCTTATGTGGACAACAATTATGTAAGAAAGAAGTCTTTGATTTAGGCCACATATCCATACTTAGAACAAAACATCATCAACAATACTTTCACCCAACAGCAACAAGTTCAATATCTCCAGATTATGCATCAAAGTTTTCTAGCAAACATAACCCAACTATCACAACCCTACAACATGTAGAATGAAAATTGAAAGTTGGAGTTCAGAAACTCACCCGCAAAACACCCGAATACATGGTTATCAAAATCTCTAATCGATACCATGTTTTTTGAATGATAAAGTCATCTTCTTCTCTCTTCACCTAAATTTGCAAATATATATATCCCATCACTTTTTTTTTTTTTGGCAAATACTTCTAAAAATATAATGTCTACTAAACTTAAAAGTTTCAATATTACTCTCCTCTACTTTTGTTTATTGATTCTAAATCAACATCCGCAAGAATTCCCTTGTAATATCTTTCAAAATTTTACGTAGACCAAAATCTCACCATGCAAGCCTAAAAGATGGAAATCCAGGCATAGTACTATAGAGATGAGTATGAATAAATGTGCTAAAAAGTTCATATTCAAAGGGGAGAGTTGCTCTCATCTCATGCATATTTTGATACTCATTGTAAACTTTTGGTATCACTTAGATTTTTAAGTATTGCGTTCCCTTATTATATACATAATTTACTAATGATTTTCCAAAATATTTAACACTTGTTATTGGTTACTAATTTTGTTTTCAGTTAGACATCCCCATATAACACTACAAATATTGTTATGGACATATCAAAGTCTATTTAATTTATTTGAAATCTATATAAAATATTTAAATCCAAATTTTAAAAATATATTAAATAATATAATTTAAAACTTATGTAAAATATTTAAATCCCAATTTTAAAAATGTTTTAAAATAGATTTAATTTTCTATTTATTTTCAATTTTAGAAGTAAATATGAAATTCTATATGTTTAATATATTACACGAAATTATTTAATATGTTTGTTTGTAAATTGTAATTTTAAAACTTTTAAAAATAATTATAAAATAAATATTTTAAATAATAATTTAATTTTAATATGTTTTCAATGACACATTTACCCGAAAAGGTCTATTTCCAAAAGAAATTACGAAAATGGGCCAAATTAAACAATATTTATGGAAAAGGGCCAATTTTGGCAAAATGCGCCTACGTGGCCATGCTTAAGGGGAAAATTTTCAGCAAAGCGCTCCCCCAGGCACCAACAACTATTTTTTTTTGATTTTTTTGACCGTTGGGGGGGTCCAATGGTAAAAAACAACTATAAACCCCCCCTTTTCTTATATTTCACACATAATTTCTTCAAAAATTAATCCAAAAATCTCTACAATTTCTCCCTAAAGCTCTCAAATTTCTCATTAAATTTCTCAAAGCTCTTTATAATTAGTTATTTACTTTATTTTTTTTAAAATTACTATTTTTTCTAATTTCAAAATTATTTGATCGTGTTAGCAATAGCCAGGGGATTAATTCGTCTCTATCATAAACATATCTCCGTCGAACAAATGAAAATGGTAATGGTTTATTTTAAATTTTGATTATTATTCAATTTTTTTCATTTATGTAACTTTAATTAATTTTAATTTTTGAATATTATTGAATATTTTTTTTCATTTATGTAATTTTAATTAATTTGTATTTTATAATTTTTTATAACAGTCTGTAGATCAGGTGTTACAATGTTATATTCGTAACATGTCGGTCGGTCATCACTGTTGATAGAAAATTACTTGAGGGAAGCGGGTTTTTGGCACGCGGCCACAATAGGCCGGGGGTATGAGTTGGACCCAAACTCATCAGCGTGTTAATAGAGAGGTGGAGACCGGAGACGTACACATTCCATCTTCCATGCGGAGAGTGTACTATAACTTTGGAGGACGTCCAGTTACAATTAGGATTGCCGGTGGATAGGGCAACAGTCACCAGGTCCGTTCAATGTACTGATTGGGGAGCCATATGCTACGATCTTTTGGGTGCGATTTTGGATAATATTTTCGGAGGTCGGATCGAGATGGGCTGGTTACGAGACACATTCCTAGAGCCGACGAAGGATTCGACTGAATTAGAAAGAATATGATATGCTCGGACATACATCCTTGAGATGATTGAAGGTTATCTGATGCCGGACTTGTCACGAAACCTCATACATCTGAGCTGCCTGCTGAAACTTGTTGATTTTAGAGCAACTGGCGAACTTAGTTGGGGGTCTGTCGTGTTGGCAATATTGTACCGGGAGATGTGTGGGCGACGCGACCAAATAAAGCCAAAATTGGAGGTTGTCTATCACCACTACAATCATGGGCTCGATTTCGCTTTCCATTTTTACGTCATCGAGTGAACCACCCATATACATTCCTACTCATAATGAGGTAAAATTTTTATTTGGTTTTACAATTATTCCATAGATTTAAAATAAAATTGTATGCTGAAATTTTATTTAATTAGGTGGAACCATTCGGCGAGTTGTATTGGAATACCTACTGCCTTTGAAGATATACGGCTTCTATTAGACCAAAGGTTGGAAGCGCAAGTAGGTATTAAATAAAATATATATACATAAAATAGTCGTTTCATATTTAGTACTTAGTATTTAGTATTGAGTATTATGTATATAACTAATATTTTTATCTCGTTCATATAGTTTCAATGGACACCATACGATGATTCGGCAATACGGGTAGTAATTCCGGAAGAATCTTTTCAAAATTTGAACATTTGGCACGTTAAGGTACCATTGGTCAACTATGTTATTGTCGAGATGCACCAGACGGATAGAGTGTTAAGGCAATTTGGATTTTGACAACGGATTCCTGAGGAACCTGAGGTGCTTGATGAACAACAAAGAATCGACTTATGGCTAACGAATACAAATTGGCCGGTATACTGGTCAGAATATATCGAAATTTGGGAAAACTTGTATGATCATATACCTGACCGCGAACCGATCATTGTCCCAGAGTTAGCGTGTACCCCGATTTACATGCCATGGTTTAGGATCCATGGCAAGCCATATTTACTGTCGGAAGAGCAGAGGCGTCGACAAATCTATGTAGAAAGGGACCGACGGGGCCCTTTAAATCCAAGGAGATAGGATGACGGCACGGGCCCATCAATAGCGGTGACACAATCATCGGGCCTATCAATAGCGGTCACACAATCACTGGGCCCATTAATAGTGCCCACACAATCACTAGGCCCAATGCCTCAATCGACGACACCCACATCACAACCCTTTCAGCTTATGCTAGATGCGTATCCTAGCCCTTATATGTATCCTAACCCTTATATGTTTTCTTTTTCCAGTTCTATGGCAAGTTGGAATGTATGGCCCAGTGCGTCTCCTTTCCCGATGACTCCGACTACTCAACCAATGATATATAGGCCATCGTCACCGGAGGGATCGCACGAGGCACTGTAGGCGAACTCATCTCATTACCATTCCCCATCACCTTATGGGATTCAAACACCTCCGCCATGGTTGATGCAAACATCTTC
Source organism: Gossypium rotundifolium (assembly GCA_025506655.1). Classification (NCBI taxonomy): domain Eukaryota; kingdom Viridiplantae; phylum Streptophyta; class Magnoliopsida; order Malvales; family Malvaceae; genus Gossypium; species Gossypium rotundifolium. The sequence continues at coordinate 133,902,997 of CP106729.1, read as the reverse complement.
ACATTCTTTATTCTACCAAGGTGGGTCATCCTCCTAACACCCACAACTGAAGCAACCACAACCCCCGAGCAACAAAGGAGGAATTCAGCGCGTAATCGTCGTCCACCCCCATGTGGCACTGATTTCGACCAGCATATACATTAATTTTTTTAATATATTTGTAGATGTTGTTTCTATATTATTTCATTTAATAAAAAGAAATTGTTTTTAATATTTTAATTATAAATTAATTTTATATTTTTAATAAAATATAAGGTCTTTTGAATAAGGAAGAATAGAAATAATGCAACATCATTTCATTACAGCAATTATCAACTATTTCAGTTTGGACATGATCGAATTGTATGCCCTGGGTTCCTACACCATCCATACAAATTTCGTTGGCTTGTTCTTTCCCGGATATCCATATTATTATGTATTCTACTCAAGCAAGGTCAACCTTTCGATTTGCGATACAATTTTGTATCCGGTAACAATTTAAACGGAGCAAGCAATACAGACGGCCACTTACGTTCATCTGGGACCGGTGGGAATACGTGTCTCCACACATTGTACATGATTTCTATTTTGTACACTTCTTCGACATATCTCATTGGATCCAAACGGAGATTCTGATAAGCTGCAATTGCATGAGCGCATGGATAACGAAGTGCGTCAAACGCCCCATAATCGCAAGTCCTATTTATGAGGTGTACACGATATTGCCCGCCGGAATACATTGGCTCGGTTTGTCAAACTCGTCACACGAAACCATAGGTTTTCGCGATCATGACACACTGTGTGCATGGTGTTGGCCCGTGCCTTCGCCTTATTAATTTCTTGCAATACCTTCGGGACCATACATGGCCTCCCTGCATTTGGCCTTTATAACTCGCTACTCGCTTTGGAAATAGTTCCACCAAATGAAAATATGTCTCTCGCACAACCTAGGTTATCGACAAGTGACGCGTTCCTTTTAGAACAAAATTTATGCATTCAGCCAGGTTTGTGGTCATATGACCATATCGTAGGTCGCCGTCGTATACTTGTGTCCACTATTCGAAAGGTATGTTACAGAGGTACTCTGTGCCTTGACCATTAACTGAGCGTAAAATCCCCAACATTTCATGAAAATAGTCATTATTGATCTCGTACCCTACCAATATAAGTTGTCAGCGAAAATTACATGCCAATACCAATATTTCATTCAGATTAAATTGAATATTACAACCGAAAGTATATTAATAGAGATTAAATACCCATGTTGGTCACTTGCTTTCGTTTAGTCATTGATCGATACTGCCAGTAAGAGTTGGACGCAAAGTGCCTTAGACAATACCGATGGTGTATGCGATCCCATAGGCTTCCATGTCGCTCAATTGTGGCTAATATTCTAATGCCCTGATCTGATATAACGTAGATATCAGGTTGGGGGCATACATGCCTCCTTAACCTAGAAAGAAAGAAATTTCAGTCATCAGCTGACTCCTCCGGTGTTATTGTAAATGCAATTGGAAGGATTCTCCCACCGCTATCCTGTGCCAAGCTAGCAATAGCCAATGGGTATATCTACCATACATAAATGTACCATCAATTTCTACCAATGGCTTGCAGTACACAAATGCATCTCGACATTGCTTAAAGCTCCAGAACAGACATTTGAACACATGACATCCATAGAGCAATTGGTCATTGTAGTATGCAGGGACCGTTTCAAGGTCTTTTATGCAACCTAGGACGTACCTCTCCAGCACTTGACACCACTATCGAACCTCATTATATGAAGCACCCCACCCACTATGCATGTTTTCCAACGCATTTTGCTTAGCTATCCAAGCCTTACGGTAAGAGGGCGTGTACCTCAATTACCTATGAATACAAGCAATTATGCATGACAGAAAAGTCCTAGAATCCGCCTTCAACATCGGTAGTATTAAGGTAGCAATCATGCCTTAATCTATCTTAGAATGATCTTGAGAAACACCTGTCAAAGAAGTACGTTAAATAATACAACATTAAGTAATAATATCATTAAACCCTAAACACCTAGTGATATTGTACTGGAAACACAGGTATGTGGACCTTTGTATTTTTTTTATCTCCCACAAGCCTCTCTTTTTCCTAAGAGAAGCCATGATTTTCCATGAACATGTACCGTCTTACATTGCACACTTGGCCTCGAACTTCTCGGATTTGGATTTAACCACGTTGCAGTTAACCCTGTGGTTGATGCTATATTGTTTCAAAGCACCAAGAAAACTATCTTTACTGGAAAACTCCTTACCAACTTCCAAATCACCAGAATTGAATGACGAACTTGTACGGTCACGGGTTTCACTCCTTTCTGACAAAGCTTGATTTTACATCTCTTTACAAATGTTTTCGAACAAGCGTTGACTCTGAGCCTCAATCTACCATTTTTATATGATTGCTTTCAAAATTCTCCTATAAATCTTAAGCCACAATCTTTCATCTTTGTCCCATGTAATTATCAGATATGGGCTATTGAGGGGCATCTTAAGAACCCCAGGTGCTGGTTGGATGATGTATAATATGCTTGTGAGCAATGAGGGGGCAATTCAATCCAAGTACAAGTCTCATGTGTATGCAAATCCTCAAAACATGACTCCAACATTTGTTCAAAGCAGATACAAGTTAACGACAGAGAAAGGATCTCGATACGTTCCCGCTACTTTCTTGACTGGTCTCCTCGACCCTGTTAACTCCCGTGATGAGTTCCTTGAACTCTTTTCTGGTTTGGAGGGGAAAATTCCCATTCTGGTCGTGTCAACTGAGGGATCTCCGAAGAGATCAAAAGCAGAGATGGAAGCTCTCAGAGAAGCAAGAGGAGTCAGCAAGTTTGTTAAGGTTGATGGTGCTCTTTTACCACATGAAGAGTACCCTTCCATGGTGGCCGATGAGCTTTACAAGTTTTTGCAAGAGAATTATGCTTAAAGCCCTTCATGCTGGACGTTCCAAGTAACAGGGTATAATTTTTTTTCCCACAACAATATGAACATGATACCCAAATACTATAGCTTGTGATAAATAAGAGAGGGTATAATTATGAGACTTTTTGTATTTTATCATTTTGTAATTGTGTGTTTAAAAATATATATAGTTTTTATTTATATAAATTTTAATTAAATTATAAAATTCATATATTGCACAACCTCTCCATTTGAGTAAAATTAAGATTATACGTTAATTATTAAATAAAATGTTTTATTATTACGATAAATATTTTCACGCTATGCGCAAAATGGGGCAAATATCCCAAAAATACCCAAAAAAAAATTACCGGAAAGGACAGGTTTCAAAAATATTGACCGAAAAGGGCAATTTCCCCAAAAAGTGCATCCACGTCGTAGCTTTTTGGGGAAGCGGCTAAAGCGCGTCCATGGGGGCGCTTTATGCCAACTCAAGAAAAGCGCCCACGAGGGCGCTTTTGTTGAGTTGGCTAAAGCGCCCCCATGGACGCGCTTTAGGCATTTTTGGGGAATCTTTCCCGTCCACTTGCAATGTGAAAAATGAAATAATTTTTTGGACAGTAGTCTCCGGCAAAATAATTTTGAGGAGACGTTTCAGAACAAACCGTGGCCGAAAACGCTCTCACGTGGACGCGCTTTTGCTACAGTGGTCTCCGGCAAAATTATTTTGAGGAGACGTTTCTGAACAAACCGTGGCCAAAAACGCTTCCAGCAGGGTGCACTATTACCCGGAGCAGTGAAAAGCGCTCCCACGTGGACGCACTTTTGCTACAGTGCCCGCGGCAAAATTAGGCTATAAATCAGCCAAATTGCATTCTCAGTTGGCAGAAAGCATTCAAGCAAAAAGAAAAAAAAAATTGAAAATGAGTGAACGTATTAATGGTGTTATTTACTACGATGGTGAAGTGCGTGACACCGAAAATGGTGTTGTTTTCTTATCAGAGAACACAGCGCGATTGAGTTTTAATCGAAACGTCGATTTGGTAGAACTTCGCAAAAGAATTAGGCGTAAAATATTCGGAACAACGCCAATGAAAGTTCAGTCTATTAAGTATAGATTTTGCGCTGGTTGATCCGGTGAGATATGACGATTCGACATCAAAGGTCCCTGAGCCTTGAGGCAATGGTGGAGACTCATTTTGCCGATGGATCGCCCTATCTCGAGTTATATGTAGAATTTTCATCTCCAAGTGATCTCGTCTGCGACCTCAACATCTAGTATCGCTCGAGGGGAATACACGACCCTGTGCCGACACTTTGTAAGTGGGAGGCAAAACACGAAGTGCCCGTGTGCGGTGGTAGTATGGAAAACATAACCCCGCACGACACTCGGTTGGTGGATGGGACATGCATATTAAAATTAAATAATTTAAAAAATTAAATTACAAAAAAATAAACTCAAATTGTATTAAATATATTACAACTTAATTACAAAAAAAAAAACCAAACCTATTTTGTCAAAGTTATTAAAATTAAATAAATTAAAAATTTAAATTACAAAAAAAAAAACAAACTCAAATTGTATTAAATATATTACAACTTAATTACAAAAAAAACCAAACCTATTTTGTCAAAGTTATTAAAATTAAATAAATTAAAAATTTAAATTACAAAAAAAAACAAACTCAAATTGTATTAAATATATTACAACTTAATTACAAAAAAAAAAACCAAACCTATTTTGTCAAAGTTATTAAAATTAAATAAATTAAAAAATTATATTACAAAAAAAACAAACTCAATTTTTATTAAATATATTACAACTTAATTACAAAAATTAAACCTTAATTACAAAAAAATAAACTCAAATTATAAATTAATTTACAATTACTCAAATTAGGGGTTTAGGGTTTAGTGCGGATGGGGTGGGAACCAAGTGCCACACGAGGCGATCGGATTCTGCTACTGGATTCCTCCTTCTTCTAGCTTCCGTGGGGTTGTGGAACCTCGGTGGGAATCCGTCCCTCGGCGGTGGGTCAGTTACAGGTGTTGCGATGATGACCCACCTTGATAAAATAATGACCCGGAGGTGTTTGCATAAACCACGGTGGGGTGGATCGCATCCGCACGGTGAAGGAGCTCGGTAGAAAGAATCGCTTCGACGGTACCTCCTCTAATCCCACACCGATGTCGACCTCACGATCGGTGGCTAAAAGGAGTTGTCGAGAATGCATCGAACCCGCCATGGATTCCAACACTGGGGGACTAGAAAAGGAAACATATATGGGTTAGGAGGATACATGTAAGGGTGGTACGCACCGGCATAAACCGTGACGACGTGTTATCGGTGTTGTCACCGAACCGATGGGCCCGGTGATTGTATAGGCGCCGTTGATGGGCCCGTGATCGATAGGCGCTGTTGATGGGCCCGTGATCTGGCAGCGCCGTTGTCGGGCCCGTCTCATCACCCCTTCTCATCACCCTTCTCCTTGAATGTAAAGGGGCCTGACGTTCCCTTCGCTCGTGAATTTGCTGTCGCATCTCTTCAGCCGACAACAGATACGGCTTGCCATGGATTCTAAACCATGGCATGTACTCCGGCACGCACGCTAACTCAGGAACTACGATCGGTTCCCGGTTAGGTAAAAAGTCATACCGGTTCTCCCACGTCTCGATATGTTCTAACCAAAATATTGGCCAATCCGTGTCGCCGCCAGAAGTCCACACTGTGCTCATCATCGAGCACCTCAGGAGCCACGGGAATCGGCTGTCGGAATCCAAATTGTCGCAGAACCCGATCTGACTGGTGCATCTCCACGGTCGCGTAGGTGATTAGCGGGACCTTAACGTGCCAACTGTTCGGATTTTGGAGGAACTCCCCTAGAATTACTGCCCGAATTTCAAGATCCTCGTACGGTGTCCATTGAAACTATATTAACATTACCAAAATATTAGTTATATACATAAATACTAAATTATAATAACGAAATTCGACACTTACTTGTGATTCCGACCGTTGTTCCAATAGGAGCCGTATATCCTCAAGCGAGTCAGGTATTCCAACATGACTTCTCGGATGGTTCCACCTAATTAAATAAACTTTTAGCATGCAATTACACTATAAATCTACGACATAATTGTAAAATATAATATTAAATTTACCTCGTTATCAATGGGAATGAATATGGCTGGTCGAGTCGGGGACGTAAAATGGAAATCGAAACCATGCCCATGACCTGCAGAGTGATAGGCAACCTCGATTTTTGCTTTATTCGACCGTCGCCTCAAGACATCTCCCAGACAACCTCGATAGCACGGCAGACCCCAACTCAATTCACGGGCCGCTCTGAAATCAACAAGTTTCAGAGCCATCTCGTGGACGAGGTTTCTAGAGACGTCCGCATCGATAGCCTCCAATTATCTAAAGTATGTATGCCGTGCATACCGTATTCTTTCATCTTCATCGAATCTTCATTCGCTGCGGAATGTGTCTCGTAACCAAACCATATCGATCCGACCTCCTTGCAATTTATCCGAATGGCACCCAGGAGCTCGTAGCATACGGCCATCCAATCGAGAGATGTTACGGACCGGTGACTACCGACCCGTCCACCGGTAATCCCAACTGTAAATTGCACATCTTCTAAGGTGATGGTACACTCTCCGCATGGCAGATGAAAAGTGTGCGTCTCGGGTCTCCACCTCTCTATCAACGCGCTTATCAAAACCGGGTCCAACTTGAACCCCCGACCTATCGTGGCCACGTGCCAAAAACCCGCTTCCCGCAGGTAATTCTCGATCAATGGCGATGGGGGACCAGGCATGTTGCGAATATAACATTGCAACACCCGATCTACAGACTGTTTAAAAAATAATAAAATTCAAAATTAAATAAAAATTGCATAATTAAAAAAATTTAATAATATTGAAAAATTAAAATTCAAACTTACCATTTTCAATTGCTCGACGCCAATGTGATTGCTGTCTAGGCGATGTAAATCCCGGCCATTGTACTCCGATAAAGATTTTTTAAATTTTCCAAAAAAATAAATATATTAAAAAATTTATAATGGGCTTTTTCGTAAATGGTAGAAGACTATTTCGAAATTTAAGCGTAAATTTCAAGGGCTTTGATAGAAACTTGAGAGAAAATTGAGAGCAAATTGAGAGAAAATTGAGAGAAAAATGAGAAAGGATTGAAGTGTGAAAAAAATGAAGGGTTGGGGGGGTATTTATAGTTTTTTTTCCGTTGCCTTTTTGACTGTTGGGGTCCAACGGTCAAATTTTTTTTGATTCTTGCCTAAAAGCGCGTCCATGGGGAGCGCTTTAGGTTAACTTCAAGAAAAGCGCTCCACGAGGGCGCTTTCTTTGAGTTGGCCTAAAGCTCTCCCATGGACGCGCTTTTAGCCTTTTTCCAAAAACGCTACCGACGTGGACGCTTTTTGGGAAATTGCCCTTAGGTCAATATTTTTGAAACCCGTCCTTTAGGTAATTTTCTATTTTTTTGGTATTTTAAGATATTTGCCCATAAAATGCAAGTGTAATTTATTATATATAATTGTAAAAAGGGTAAAAATAATATTGGTAAAAAGTTTACATATTAAAGGTTATTACATTATTCATTTCTACCTATTGTAATTTTTTTTATAAATTATTTAACTATAACATTATTAATTAAAATTAGAAAATAAATTATGAAAAGAAAAATAAATAGAATGTTATATTTATAATTAATTGTCTTAGAAAAGTTAATTTAATTGATAAGTAATAAAAGTAACATGTTTTATTCTCATTATTAAAGCTTTTTTGGATGATTATTCAATGCAAAATAGTGTATTTTATGCTCATAATCCTTTAAATTCATGTTTTTATATTTAGGAGAGTATTTGGGAACAAAAGGAGTGAAAAACGATCAAAAATAAAAAAATCGAAGCAAGTTTCAGGAGCCACACTGGCTGGGCACACGGCCGTGTGAGCCACATGGGATGCCACACGGCCATGTGCTAGATTGTGTGGAAATCGCGATCTGCACTCCAAACACGCAGAAAAATGCAATTTTTAGGTTTTTCGGGCATTTTAAGACTTATATATACTAAATATGAGAAGAGATGAGTGAGCCGTCATAGAATATTGAAGAAAACAACTCAAACAACACCACTGAAGCCGACTCTGAAGCAAATTTCCATCAAAATTGAAGATCTCCTTTTGATTTCTTTGAAGTTTATTATGAGTTTTTTTTTTTATTTCTTTTGATTATACTGTCTTTGGAATGTTTTTATTTGTAATTATGAACTAATTTTCTAAATACCTATGGGAGATGAATCCTATGATGAATTTTGTCTTTTTATTTCTATTTTACGCAATAAATACTTGAATCTTGTTCTCAATTATGTGTGCTTAATTATTGGTTTAATATTTTCGGACTATTAATTCATGTCTGTTGTGCTTAGATTAGAGGAGGAAAAGTCCTTATTTAAGAATAGATCTAGCATAATTGAGTGGAGTTGCATGCAATCCTAGAAATAAGAAGACATAAATCTGCCAGATTAGAGTCAAATCTAATAGGACAATTCATAGATCGAGTTAATGCGATAATAGATGTTTTAATTAGAAAGAAATTTCAATTAATCAAGCTAGAATTAGTTGCTCTTACTCTCGAAAGACCACAATTTAGGGATTTCTACCAATCAATAGACTAAGTGAAGAAATTGTTTTATTTCGATTGATAATGACAAATGAAATTTAGGTGGATTATTTACTGGATATTGTTTCGCTTGGTTGTTAATTGTTTGTTTTCCTGATTCATTCTTTGTCGTGTTCTTTAGTTAATTAATTTAGTTAATTTTAGTTTTAATCAACCATTCAAATTTGTCGGTTAAATAATAGAAAGATGATAATTACTAATATTTTTAGTCTTCGTGAGAATGATATATTTGCTCACCGTAGCTATACTATTAATTGATAGGTGCATATACTTTAGTTAAATTTTTAGTTGGTTTATGACTACAATCATTAACTTTTATTATAAGTTTTATTATTATTTTATCTATAATAACTATACAACTTGTGACATATATAGAGGGTTAATGAGGGATATATATAGATTTTAAAGAAAATTTAGGTATTAGGTCTGTTTCTTTTTCAAAAAAATTTAAGGAAATGGATTATTTTTCGAAGAGCGAAGACAATGCGCTTTTATCCTCTCTCATACCACTTCAGTTGAAAGCGTTTCCTGTACGTGGCATTTTTATCATTCCAAATATATATTTTTTTAAATCAGCAAATTCATCAAATTTTCGCTCATTGTGCAAGAACCTTTATTTTATATAGGCCAAACTCAAAAACCCTCTTATCTTTTAACTCCAAGAGGATTTTGGTGTTTGTACTGGTCGAAGTTGGACTTATTTTCCTTTTGTTTTGAAATGAATCTCTTCTACTTAATAATACATATATGTATATAATATTTGGAACATGAGTAAAAGAAAAAAAATTATTATTCTCATATATAGCTTGCCAAATACATCACAGACTATTAATATCATACACCAAACACGACCCTTTTGTTTTATTTTTTCATTTTCTCCACATAGAAAGATACAAATAATACAAATATTTTGACAAGCCTTCACGTTCATTCCATGCACCTGCAACAGAAAAATATATAAATTTATATCATAAAATGACATCAAAACTTTTGTATCCATTTTATCTGCTATTAACTATTTTTATTTTTATAATTAAGACGTATTAAAATAAAATAAATTAAAATTTTCGTGATAACTTCAAATAACATATTCGTTCTCGACATAAAAAAATACTATTGATTAGACTTAAATTTCAAAATCATAATTCCTCTACGGTCCTAAATTTGCTATCATCTAGGAAATGTTGTTTGTCTAATCATTTTTTCTATTCCATGCTTAATCAACAATATAACTCCAAGTATATAAAAAAATTTTAATTAATGTTATTAGAAGGTCATCAAAATTTTAATTCTTTTTAAAAAAATGACGAAAAGTATTTTGCAAGGAGTGTTTTCAAGTGACATGGCGGGAGAGAAGATGAAAGCGCGGTGCTATAGAAGACATTTTTACCTTCTCTCTTAACAAATGATTTACTTTCCTAATTTTCGAAAAATTAGACTGAAACCCTAAATTTTCTTTAAAATCGGCATATAAACCTCCTTAACCATATAGAAGTCCAAAATCAACTATTTGACGTAAAATTTAAAGGTAACTACTTCAAAGATAATTTATTAAAATCTAAAAATTAAAATATAAAAATGATATAATTAATGAAATCTTAAAATTAGAAAATGATTAAAAAATGTTTGGCTTCAACATATTATTTCATCTCACGATGACTATTATTTACGATGATTATTATTATTTTTATGGACAAACGATAATCGTCAACATTTTTTTTTTAAAAAAAGAGTCAATTAGCCTTTTAATAGCACTCTATACGAAATGCGATTTCCTTTTAACATGTTTTCTTCATGGATGGTTTAATGTTGGTGTTTTAGATGCATGTGGCTTCCGTTTGAATTCTATTCCAAGCTTATTTGGTTTCCTTTAGGGTAAATTACAAGAATGATGATCTTTTTGGTCAACTATTTATAAATTTTTTCAATTTAATCACTAAAATTTTTGAAATTAAAATTTTTATAATCCAACCATTAAATTCATAACAAAGTTTGACATAGCCTTTTCTTTATTAGCTTAATATTAATTTTAGCCCTTCACTATAACATTTCAAAATGTCAATATGATAAAAAATTATTAAGTAAATTACTATCAATTGAATCAAATTGAATGGAATTAGCTTAAGGAGTTAATAACAGTAATAAAATATAACTAGAACTTTTCTTACAAGTACTAAATTGAAAATTTTATAAAATATGAGGGACTAGAGGTGAAAATTTCCAACTAGTATGGGGGGATTAAACTTGAAATTAGCTCATGAAAACTACGTAACTTTTTTAATCAAATAAGCACAAATTTCTTTCATGATTAAGCAAATTGGAAGTGGGAAACGTGGTTTTTAAAGATTCAATGGGTGATGACTTTACACCTCATGTATGCTTCCTTAACTAGCAATTAAAGGGGAAAAGGTTAGTTTCATTGCTAGATTTCGGCTATTTTGAAAGAGAAATAAGCTAGTGTGTGGAATAAAAGTGGGGTGATTAGTGAAATACTTGCTTAAGCACTTAGCCTTTACACGTTATTCTTTCATTCACTTAACCCACCATGAAGGAAGCTAAAGAGTTTAGAAACAAAAATTGCCCATTCGGTGGGAGAAGAATGGAAAGATGAAAGAAATTAACTACAAGTTGTCATACACGAACAAGGCTGGAGAAAAAAGAGCTTAGTTGACCTTGAAGAGTTTAGTGAGAGTACCTCCAACTAAGGGAAGTCGGCTGGATTTTGATGTTTTGTAACCTAAACAAAATGTTAATTACAAGTAAAAATTAATTATAAAAAAATTATATCTTAAATTAGTGTGGTGTCTTAATGATACGGTATTAAGGTAGGATTATTTGATAGTTTTTTTGCATATGCCTTAGTAAATATATTTCTGGGATCGATCCGATTAAACAACGAACAAGTAAAAAATAGTGGAAGAAATTGAGAAATTGAGCACACAAATTTAATGTGGAAAAACACCTCCAAAGAGCATAAAAAATCACAGGCAAATATAATTTTACTATAATGGCAAAAGAACGAAGTGTACAAAAGATAGAGATAAAAACTAAACCCCGAAACCCAAAAACAAAGAACTCTCAAAACGTAAACACTAAATTCTCCAAAAGTGTTATGTGTTCTAAACTTTAATGGGTGTGTTTTCTAAGGTTGTAAAAGAGCCTATTTATAGGTTAAATTCATAGGTTAATAAAATAATCTAAATTAATCAGATTTCGGTTGAAACAAATAAACGAGTTTAACTGGGAGGTTATCTCTCAAATTTGATTGAAATATGAGGCATACTCAACATATATTGATTTATTGGATATTATTGAATTAACAAGATTGAAGTATTAATCATGACAATAAAAATGATAAATATTAGATGGACAAATTATAATATGTATTACTAGAAATGTTATTTGTGCTATCAAAATTTTTGTGTACGAATATGAATAATCAATTTGAGTTAGAATGTTTAAATCGATGGATCGATAAATGACATGTGTTACCTTATACTTGATTATAATAATGGTTGAATTGTATTGTAGTGAATTAAATTATATCATCCTTCATACATTCCATGGAAGTTAGCAACGTATAGTGGGCATGCCATAGCGTATAACACGTTATTGATATGTTATATGTTATTGCATGTTAGCGTCTCACACTTGAGAGTATCGTTCATATGTTGCGCTTTGCGCATTGGTGCATAGATGGTTTTAAGTTGTGTGCTAACGTGCACTTGAGTATCGTTTATATATTGTGCTTATTCCTATGGTTTTATTTTATCATGGTGTACAGGGATGGTATCCATGTACCTAGCTTAAGTGTCCACCTTGTATACGAAAGGCTAAAATGTACTCAGATTAATAAAAAGATTAAATATTTTCTTGAATTGAATATTAAATAAATAATGAGTCTGATGCTTTGCTACATTGATAAAAAATGTTTAATTGTGATTGTTGGTTAGTTTAGTCCATGGTTAATAAATGAATATATATATTTTTATACCTTATGGTTATGGTTATGCTTATATTTTGTTTAGTTATAATATATGTTACTTGTTAGAAGTTGTTGAAAAATATGACACTGGCAAATTCGTGCCAATAAAATGCCCACTCCTTAGCCACCAAACTATGAGAAGACAATTTCCATATTTGAAGTGTTGGCAATTTATTGAACGTCTTATATGGGATATGCTAATTATATGGATGATATCTAGCACATTATGTAATATCCTATCACTTGGGGAAATCATATATTGGAGTGGATTGAATCGAATGACCTAAGTCAATCCCTTGGATATTAAACTTTGAATTGAATTGAAACTCTATTTGCTGAGCTACCAAAAGTCTATATGTAACATCCCTAACCCATATCTGTCGCCGGATTAAGGTTACGAGCATTACCGATATCGAAACATTTAAACTTAATGTCATTCAATAACATAAACATATCATAAATCAATCATACATATATATATTGTCTCTAAATCCAGCCCTCGAGGTCCTAAAAATACCTTGGAAACAAATCGGAACCAATTTGAAAACATTTGGGAAATCTAGTAAAAAGATTCACAAAGGGGTCACACAGCCGTCTGGCCAGGCTGTGTGCCTTACACGGCTGAGACACATGCTCGTGTCTCAGTCTGTGTAACCTTCAAACTAGGGAGACACGGCTAAGTCCCAGCTCATGTCTTCACCCGTGTAACTCTCTGAGTAGCATCACACGACCGTGTCACACGGCCGTGTGCCAAGCAGTGTGCTAGGCCGTGTAACTCAGTGACTTGTATACAAAAGAACTCTCAGATGACACACGACCGTGTCGCCAGGCCGTGTGCCACACATGGCTGAGACACACGCCCGTGTCTCAGGCCATGTGGACCCAAAATGAACCTTAAACAACAAGTTTACAAATTCAAGCTTACTTGGAACCTAAGTAAACCATTTACCAGCCAAAAGACCTAATCAAGGTGACCTTAAACAAGCTAAAAACATGCTAAATCATTCGTCTAACATTCAACCAATATGCCACTCATAGACATCTCAAACATATACAACTAATACTTACTTAAACATGCCAAAAATTACCACAAATTCGTGCATCATATCTCATTCCATATTAAGATTAAAATCACAACATAATTGACCATTTTCACTCCAACACTTTGTACCAAGATGCTTTAAACATCTACCATTAAAAAGTGTTCCAAAAGAACTTACCTAGTCATGCATAATAAATCCATTACCATTCATTATCAACAAGCATAAACATACCAACTTTAACATTCACATATTCACCAAAACTTCATAATACCAAGGAATTATAGTATTACATGCCACTTTAACCAACTACAAACAAGTACCAAAATGACTACCAAAATGATGATGATAATGTGTGAGCTTCGAGTCGATCTAATCAAAGCAACGATTCCAAGAGTCCTATTCAAACTAATAACAACAAAGGAGCTTAGTAAGTTCAATAAGTAAACTCATTTACTATCAAATACTAAATTTCTAAAGGATGTTAACTTTTATTACACTAGCAATAAGCCTGCTAGGCACAAAGCCTGAATAACACTAGCACAAAGCCTGCTAGGCACAAAGCCTGAATAACAGTATAATTCGACACTTAAACATCATTCCAGAATAGAAATTAAAGATTTAAATCACTAACAAGGTATTTAATTCAACTAAAAATAAATATAAAATGAACTTACAGGACTGATTTGTAGTAATCGCAAAGCACATGAACTACTCCGAAATCTTTCCTTTTCCATGATCGTCAACCTATTCGTGATGTAAAACAATAGTTTCATTCAATTGAGTACTTCTAAACATCAAGTTAGTCCATAATTCAATTTTATGCAAAATTACCATTTCACCCCTAACATTTTAACTTATTACAATTTAGTCATTCATCTCATAAATTGAAATCTAAGCATTTTAATCCCTCATTCAAGCTAATCGTATTTATTAGGGACCTATATCAACCCAAATAAACCATCATTTCATAAATTTAACATGAAATTTTACCACTTTTACAAATCGATCCCTAAATGCAAATTTCGTAAAAAAATCACTTTACAAAACTTGTTTATTTATCAACAAAGATTCATAATCTAGCATTAAACCTCAAGAACCATTCAATAACTTTCATGGCATAACCCTTAATCTTTAACAGTTTTACAAATTAATCCCCAGGCTAGCTAGATTAAGCCACAACGATCTTAAAAACATAAAAATCATTAAAAACTGGGCTCTGGGCTTGGAAACTCACCATGCAATTAAACAAAGCTTGACCAAACCTAGCATTCATCCATGGTGTTCTTTCTCTTCAAAATAGGTTTTTTAGGATAAACCTTATTTCTTTTCTTTTGATTTTAATTTAATTACCTAATTACCATATTAACCTTTAAAAACTAACAAAATTGCAAGAATACCATGCCATGCACATCCACTAACCTTATAAATGGTATAATTACCATTCAAGTCCATTAACTTCCATTTCCATAGTCATTTAGCCCTTTTAACTATTAGAACTCAACTTTTACACTTTTTACAAATTAGTCCTTTTTACCTAATTAATCATGCAAACACTAAAATTTCTTAATGAGATTTTAATACGACCCTAATAAAATTTCGTATACACCATTTAAATAATAAAATAAAAATATACTCGTCGAATTTGTGGTCACGAAACCACTTTCTAATTTCACTTGTTGTAATTATTGAAGAGAGTGGATATTTCTCACTGAGCTAGGCTCCACAGATGTAGGGAAATAGAACCGTGTAAACAACTTCCGTATGTTCTCTATGTATACTATTTTTCATATTTGGTGGTGAAGGAGTTCCAAGTCTCTTTACACTAGTTCACTGGTGTAGTTTGATTCTCAGCAATAGTTTCATGGTAATAATTGGTATTAGAATTTACCACTTAAAGTAGCTACTGGAGATCTGTGGTGTTGCTAGAATTAAACTATGGAAGTTTCATCCACATCAAGACCCCCTATGCTCGAGGTTGGAAATTATAGTTATTGGAAAGCATGCATGAAGACATACATTAAGCCTATTGATGAGAAGGCATGGATAACTATATTGACTGGTTGGAAGCCACCCAAGATGGACACTAAAAGTGGTATAGTTGTCAAGTTAGAGGCATAATGGACTACAAAGGGAGAAAAATCGCTAATGCAAACAACAAAAAATTACATGCAATATGAATTCAAGAGAATTGTCAAATGCACTGTGGTAAAATTAACTTGAGATATATTGGAGACTACTCATGAAGGCACCTCAATCGTTAAATAATCAAAGATGCAAAAGCTGACTTCAATGTTTTACGTTAAACTATGTGACTTGTCAAATCAGGTATTTACCTTGGGAGACTAGTATAAAAATACCAAACTTGCAAGAGATGTATTAAGATCTCTCCTAGAGATGTTATTTATCAAGGTCACAACAATTGAGGAGGCTAAAAATCTCAAAAGATTAGCCATAGATGAGCTTATTAGTTCCACAAACATCTTAAATGTATCTGGATAAAGTAAAATGAAGTAGAGGCAAAGGAGAAAAAAACATATTTTTACAAGTAAATAAGGAAGTGCCCACTTCCCAAAATGTTACCGTAGAAGACCTTTAGGAGCAAATAGCCTTACTCACTTAGAAATTCAACAAGGATTTCAAGAAACAAGCAAGGAGGTTCAAGAAGTTTGAAGCCAATGTCAATGTTGCAAAAACCAAATCAAAGGGAATTATGATCAAGGAAGAATCTAAGAAGGACAAGAAGGGTGTGAAATTCTGTGAATGTCAAGGATATGGTCACATCCAACCTGAGTGTGCCCACACTCAGAAGAAGAAGAAGAAGACTTTGTGTAACTTTGAGTGATGAAGACTCTTTTAGTAGATTTGGTTCTGAAGAGGATCATTAAAACTTTATTGCTTTCTCTCCTAGTATGATAGATGAATATTCTGATGAATATGTCAACAGTGGGATTAATGAGGGCATCTTTAAGACCTATAAGGTGATGCTAGGTAAATAGGGAATGATGTGTGAGATTAACACTCAATTATCTTAGGAAAATAATCAATTAAAAGATGAGAATGTTGTTTTGATCAAACAAGTGGGTACTAAAGAAGAACTTCTTATAGAAGAATTGAGTAACATGGCAAAGATAAAAGAAGAACTTATTCAAACCAAGCTTATGCTTGAAAATTTCTCTACTAATAACAACAAAATCAATGAAAAATGAACAAATGAGAGAAGAAATCAAGGAAGGTAAGGCTTAGGATTTGTGAATAAAGGTAAAGTTGTTAAAGAAAGTTGGTGACTACTTTAAGCCAATGGTAATTAAGGTATTCAAGAATAATGATCACTTTCATAAGGTGATTTGTAACTATTGTGGTTCCTTAGGCCATATAAGACTATGATGCTTTAAGATGCTCCATGATATGAGATGGAGAAATATGGTATCAAAGAGAGTGCCCACTCCCTATGGCACTACTACGCAGAAGAAAGTGTGCATGAAGAAAGAAGCAAAATGTTTGTTGGTCACTCATTGTTCCTTTAAACCAATTGTTGATGGAATTTGGTACTTTGATGGTGGCTGTCTATGACACATGACAGGTAACAAGACCTACCTCATTGAGTTTGAAGATTGTCTAGTAGGAAGGGTGACCATTGGTAATGGGAAGAAATGTCAAATACTTGGAAAATAAACTCTAGACATACTGAGTATGCCTTGATTTAAGAATGTTTTACTTGTAGATGATCTCAACTCCGATCTTGTGAGTATTAGTTAACTCTGTGATCAAGGTATGCTTGTGAATTTCACTAAAATCAAGTGTACAGTGACTAATGATATTGGTGAAGTAATCATCAAAAGTGCACGTGCTTTTGATAATTGCTATAAAGTGATGTTGACTGTCCAATGTAATAGTGCTACAACTTCATGTTGGGAAATGTGCCCATATTGTAGTAAACATGTAACTATTTTCTATTTATTTGAACAATGAATAAATAAATAAAGTTAATTTCACATTTCACTATTATGTCTTTTCTATTTCTGTTTTTTATATTTTGCACGCATAACAAAATTATGACCAGCAATTATTAGCTCATTGATTTTCTAAGTTCAAACTGAAGATAAGTTGCATTGTAAGAACGTTTACGTTGCGAGAAAGACAACTTACTTTAGTAGATAATCTAAATAAGTCCATAATCTTGTAAAAGAATCGAAGTGAGCATTTGATTCAAATACTGAAAAGGATTATTATGTCGTCTACAATTCGAATTGGGGAGATGGCTAGTCTTGGCTATCGAAGTAGTAGACTCCACGGGTAGAGACATAGATGTATTCATTGGTACAATGATACATGATACCCAAGATGAATTAATTCTGAATCCATTTGTGAATTAATTCACTTGTGACATTCATGGTGTGATTTTCCTAAATTCTAAGTTAATTACTGACCATGCGTATGCAACTCATGTGCTTTGATATAAGTGGAGGCTTAAGCTCTAAAAATTATTGAACCTATAGCTGATATGTTGGGTACATGAATTGTGTATGGCATGGCTTTACTTGTAACACCCCAAACTTGACCGGGACGATCTGGCTCGAAATCAAAAAGTTACATTAGCCACCTAAGTCACTCTCCGACTAACAACCTCTCAAGGCACACCCAAACCTTATAACACCTCAATCTTATCCATTTATTAGCTATTTATTAATGTGGCAGCAATTTGTGAACCAATTTTAAACTTTTTATAAGTAATTCAACCTAATGGCATTTTTGTTATTTTACTACCTATGGTTAAACTAAACCAAATTAAGATCTAAACATTTACCAACCCTCTTTTAGTCAATTCATGTAAGCCCTCAAAATTTCAGCTTAATCCGAATTTATTTTCTATGTTTAATTTAAGTTTTATCATTAATGACTAAATAGTAACAATTTCAAACTATCGGTTACTATGCCAAAATATTGAATTGAGTCTGTTTCTAACAAATTTTATCAATTACAAGTCTAATCCTAAAATTTTATCAAGTTTCCTTATCATTTAAGGCTCTAATTAAAGCTATCAAGTTACATGACTATTTTGTAATTTAAACAGACTAGAGAACCAATTTAAAAAGACCAAAATTCAAACAACCAACAGTCCACATGCAGTTTTTTTATGCGAAAAATTTGATTTTAAACCTAATTTTGAGTATTTTAATGGCCAATTAAGCCCGATTTAGCTACAATTAAATATCAAACATATTCATACACCTTTAATTGAATTTATTAACACCAATTAATCCTTAATTAAATAAAATTAAACATTCAATTTCATGCATATCACCCACTAATTAATTCAAACAAGTGGTGTATCTTAGTCGCTAGTAAACCACTTAATGGAAGCTTCATTTAAACATTGTTTAGTGTAAACATCATGCTTCACACACCGTGTTATCAATCACCGTGTTATCAAGAAACAATACACCGTAAATTATTCAATAATCAAACTCAAACATGCATATATGATATTATAAAACCATCCAAAATTAAAAATGTTCAATGTCCAAGTCCAATTACAATCAAAACTAAACTAAGTCCTGGAAGTTCCACATTTCCCAATTATCATCTCTAAAACGTGTAATTAAATCTCTACCGAGCCTTAATCTCTTGGAACTCTCTTGCTCAATTCCTCAACTCCTCAATCACGTCGGTTATCTTCATGAATGTAAGGGTGTGAGCTTAAAAAAGCTCAGTGAATGTTAATAAAACGATGAGTAAATTATCACCCAAATCATGCTTAAATTGAAACCAATCAAATACAAATTTTTAGTCAAAATATCAATCTATAATAGTTCAATGTCATATGTTCAACCATGTATCAAAAGTCATAATTAATCATGGCATATAATCATCAATTTAGTATATAACATTTCATACATTTATATTGGCATATACAATCATGGCATATAATTAATCATCTACAACGCCTTCCAGAATCTCAAAGTAAACCGCAGATCTTGGTCTGATATGATCGAAACAAGAACTCCATGAAGACGAACAATCCCTCGGATGTAGAGCTCAGCAAACTGATACAAACGAAAAGTCATACGACCGCAGAAAATGTGCAGACTTCGTAAATCTATCCACAATCACCCAAATTGAATCCTTACGTGTCGGAGTCAAAGGCAAACTCGAAACAAAGTCCATCATAATCTGCTTCGATTTCCACTTCAAAATCTAAATAATATGAAGCAAACCCAATGGAAACTGATGTTCGGCTTTCACCATCTAACAAACCAAACATCTCACAACAAAGTCACCAACATTCTTATTCAACCTAGGCCACCAATACAGAACTCGAAGATCCTGATACATCTTTTCCTATCGAGATGCATAGCATAAGGACTGCTATGTGCCTCGATAAGAATCAAGCGCCTCAGATCCTCATCCTCTAGAACTCACATACGACGTCGAAAACACAAAATGCCATTAGAGTTGAGATCAAAATTTCCTTGAAATCCTGACTCAACCTAACAAATCCGACGGGCCAAACTCTCATGAAAAGGTTAACGCTCACGAATCTGCTGCGAAAGAACCGTCCTCACCTAAAGTTTAGCCAACAAACCCCCATCCTCAGAGACAGATATCCTTGCAAATATAACCCTCAAATCAACCGAGACTTGCGACTCAGAGCAACTGCAACTATGTTAGCCTTTCTCAAATGGTACTCGATCACACAGATGTAATCTTTCAACAACTCGATCCAGTGCCTCTGTCTCAAGTTCAACTCTTTTTGGGCTAGGAGATACTTAAGACTCTTTTGATCAGTGTAAATCACACACTTCTCACCGTACAAATAGTGACATCAAATCTTAAGCATGAAGACTATGGTAGCCAACTCCAAATCATGAGTTAGATAGTTACACTCATGCGGCCTCAACTGCCCGACGCATAAGCAACTACCCTACCCTCCTACATCAGCACACAACCCAGACCCGTATAAGAAGCATCAATGTAGACAACATACTCTTACTAGATTCTAGCTATGTCAACATAGGTGCTTCAGTTAAAATCGAATTTAGCTTCTCAAAACACTTTCGCCTCTCATCAGTCCACTCAAAGGCAATGTTCTTTTAAGGCAATTTTGTCAAAAGAGTAGCAATGCTCAAAAACCCCTCGACAAAGTGAAGGTAATAACTAGCTAACCCCAAGAAACTTCTGACCTCAAAAATAGTTCTCGACGGCTTCCAAGATGAAATCACTTCAACCTTCTTTGGATCAACTCGAATACCCTCAGATGAAATGATATGACCAAGAAAACCACCTCACAAAGCCAAAACCCATACTTGCTCAGCTTCGTATACAACTGCTTCTCCCAAAAAACTTGTAGAACCACTCTCAAGTGCTCATCGTGCTCATCCTCAGATCGAGAATACACCAATATATTGTCTATGAAGACTACCACAAACCGATCCAAGTATGAGTGGAAAACTCAGTTCATCATGTCCATAAACGCGACAGGTCCATTCATCAATCTAAATGGTAGGACAAGATACTCGTAGTGACCATACCGAGTCTTGAAAGTAGTATTCATCACATCTAAATCCTTAACCATCAACTAGTAGTACCTGGACCGCAAATCAATCTTCGAGAAAACTAAAGCTCCCCGAAACTAATAAAACAGATCATCAATCCTCTCCAATGAATACTTATTCTTGATGGTTAACTTATTCAACTGGTGATAGTCGATGCATAGCCTCAAAGTCCCATCCTTCTTCTTAACGAACAACTCCGGTGCTCCTAAGGAGACACACTCGAACAAATGAACCCATGATCCAAAAGCTTTTGCAACTGCAGCTTCAACTCTTTCCGTTCGTTAGGTGCTACGCGATAGGGCACAACAGACACCAAAGTAGTATCGGGATAGAGCTCAATACCAAACTTGACTTCTTTATTCGATAGTAAACTAGGAAACTTATCAGAAAACACATCCAAAAAATCAAAAATAGCCCAAATTTGATCCAACCTTTTCTCCTTACTATCAGCATTCAGGACATAGGCTAGATAAGCTTCGCAACCTTTCTAGACCAATTTCTCAGCACAGAGAAAAGATATCACAGTCGACAACAACTCAAACTTCTTTCCCACAACAACCACTTCAAGACCACCAGCATCACCCAAGGTCACCAACTTCGCCTCGCAATCCACCTTCGCTCGATGCTCAGACAACCAATCCATGCCAAGAATGAAATTAAAACCCCAAAATGGCAACTAAAGCGATCAATCGAAAAGACATGTCCCTAAACCATTAGAGGATAGCAATGATATACTCGATCCACCACTACACTATCACCTAGAGGACTCTTAACCATAACACTCGAACTAGAAGTCTCTACAACAATCCTCAACTCTCTAGATACGCCTCTCAAAATAAATGATCTCGTCGCACTAGGATAAAAAAATCTAGAAGTGGAAAATATTGTAGCATGAAAGTACCTGTGATAACATCAGTCATCTCTTTAGTCCAAGGCTCATTCACTGCATAAACTTTGGCTGGACCACCATCACCACCTTGAAAGCACCACACTGACCAACACTTCTACCACCATCACCTTTGCCACAACCTCTACCTTGAGCCAGAGTAGGTGCAGCAGCAGTAACAACAAGCTAATCACGAATAATAAAGTGCTCTCCTCAGGCAGTCGCTAACTCGATGCTCCATCGAACCACAAGCCAGACAAGAACCCATCATCCTCCAACACTCTCCCAGATGTCAATGATTACAGTGCTCACACAAAGTTCACATATCATGACCCTGATCAGCAAGATGAACCTCGACTTTCATGGCCTGTCTATCCTGACCACGACCACCAACAATACGTCAATCAAATCTACCAAAACAAACTATCTTCCTATTATGACTAGAACTACTAGCAGCGTCGGTCATCCTCTTAATAGCTCCACATGAAATAGCTTTGGTATCCTCCCCTAAAGTTTCCTCAAGCGTACGAGCCTTCTCAACCATCTCATCGAAGACCTCGGTACTCTAAGCAACCAAATAGAGCTTAATTTTGTGGTTCAGTGTGAACCTAAACCTCTTACAACAACTCACCTCATGAGCCACCAACTCAAGAGTGTACTGACTCAATCGAACAAACTCAGGGTCTATTCATCTACTGACAGAGTACATTGGATGAGATCCATGAACTCATGTCTCCTAGCCTCGAGATACTACTCGCCCATGAACTTCCTCCGGAACGACGAGTAGAAGAAGTCCCAAGTCAAATGATCTAGCACAATACCCCTCTCAATAGTCAACCACTATCTATGAGCCTCGTCCGTCAGCAGCGACACAACACAACCTAACTTATCCTTGTCAGAATAACCCATCTAACCAAGAATACGAATGACATCCTCTAACTAGTACTCGGAACGTGTCGGATCACCTCCCCTAACACCAGAAAACTCTTTACCATCTAGAGCTCGCAAGCACTCTAATGGAAAACCCTGACGAGCTGGAGCAGTGTTGGCACCAGCGATATGCTTTAGTGCCCCAACCATCTCTGACATGAAGTGCTCGACGTGACCCATCTGAGCATCATCTCGTGGCAGTGCATCGTCCTCTATACTACCCCAATCGCGACGCAGAGGCATAACGACTATCGTATACTAAATATAAGAGTAAAGAAAACCCTAGGTTAACTGATTTTTTGGATTTTTATGTTTTCAAACAATATAAGCAAGCAAACATCATAAATCCAAGATCACAATTTTAATATTTGACAACACTAGGCTAACCTAATTTTTTAAACCTAACCTGACTCTGATACCACCAAATGTGACACCCCAAACCCGATTAGGATAGTCTGGCCTGAATTCAAAGCACTACATTAGCCACCTAAGTGACTCTCTAGCTAACAACCTCCCAAGACATACCTCGACCTTATAACACCTTAATCTTATCCATTTATTAGTATTTATTAATGCGGATGTAATTTGTGAACCAATTTTAAACTTTTTATAAGTAATTTAACCTAAGAGCATTTTTGTCATTTTACCACCTACGGTTAAACTAACCCAAATTTAGATGTAAACATTTACCAAGCCTCTTTTAGTCAATTCATGTAAGCCTTAAAAATTTCATCTTAATCCGAGTTTATTTTCCATGTCTAATTCAAGTTTTATCATTAAGAACTAAATCATAACAATTTCAAATTATCAGTACTATACCTGAATATTAAATTGAGTGTGTTTCTAACAAATTTTATCAATTACAAGTCTAATACTAAAATTTTATCAAGTTTTCTTATCATTTAAGGCTCTAATTAGAATTATTAAGTTACATGACAATTTTGTAATTTAAACAGACTAGAGAACCAATTTAAAAAGACCAAAATTCAAATCCCCAACAGTCCACTGCATTTTTATATTGATTTTAAACCTGATTTTGAGTATTTTAATGGCCAATTAAAGCTAATTTAACTACAATTAAATATCATACATATTCATACACCTTTAATTGAATTTATTAACACCGATTAAGCCTCAATTAAATAGAATAAAACATTCAATTTCATGCATATCACCCACCGGTTAAATCAAACAAGTGGTGTACCTTAGTTGCTAGTAAACCACTCCATAAAAGCTTCATTTAAACAATGGTTAATGTAAACATCATGCCTCACACACCATATTATCAATCACCGTGTTATCAAGCAACAATACACTGTAAATTATTCAATAATCAAAATCAAACATGCATATATGATATTATAAAACCATCCAAAATTAAAAATGTTCAATGTCCAAGTCCAATTATAACCAAAATTAAACAAAGTCCCGGAAGTTCCACAATGCTCGGTTACCATATCTAAAACATGTAACTAAATCTCTACCGAGTCTTAATATTTGGAACTCTCTTGCTCGGCTCCTCAACTCCTTAATCTCGAAGGGTAATCTGCACGAATCTGAGGGTGTGAGTTTAAAAAGCTCAATGAATGTTAATAAAACAATGAGTAAATTAGCACCCAAATCATGCTTAAATCGAAACCAATCAAATACAAATTTTCAGTCACAATATCAATCCATAATAGTTCAATGTCATATGCTCAACCTTGTATCAAAAGTCATAATTAATCATGGCATATAATCATCAATTTAGCATATAACATTTCATCCATTTATATTGGCATATACATTCATGGTTTAATCGGGTGATCATATATTGGATAAACGGATCTCCTTACTCCCAATCAAAATCAGAATCAGTCTCGGTTTGAGCGGGTCGAGGCCACACGCTCTCTTATCTCGCCTCAAATTAGTCCCGTTGAGTGGAGACACAAGCTCAACACCCCCTTATCTACTCCAAATCAGTCCACCTAGAGCCTTATTGCTCACAAATAACATATTAATATGGTGAGTACTCACGAATCCTATGGTATGCCAACTATATCCAATGGATCCACCAGCTATAATGCCAATATAATAAATAAATCATAACATAATTCAGTCAATAATGTGCTCAATTTAAAGTGCCAAAATGCATATGTGAATTATGTTACATAGCTATTTTAACATCAAATTAAATCTAGCATACCAATTACCCATTATCAATGTTCATTTATCAATTGAAATATCAACATACCATGAACCAAAAACTCCAGTATACTTGCTTAGTTCACCATTATAATCAATCAAATCAAGAACAAAAAATCACTAGATGCTTACTTACAAACATTTAACAAAAATTTTGTCACTTAAACGTATATCAATAATCTTGCAAAATTAACCAACCAAAACTCAATTAAATATTTGCAATCAGTAATTAATCATCCAATTAAGCATAAGTTAAGGTCAACTTACCAAATTTCCCTTTAATAACACTCACCACACAACTAACTCAACCACAACCAAGTGATCAACAGAGCAAATCCAAGCTTAAATTTCGATTAGCTTGATCCTCTTCAAGATTCAGAGCTTCTATAGAGAAAAAAAATAGATATTACCACCTTTCAAAAGATATAATAAACACAAATTTTGATCAACTAGACTACACGAAATTCTCACTCAAAGTTACCTTACCAGATTTGCATCATCAAGTTAAAAACTCTATTCCTCACAAAATCGATCACTCTAGCCCTCCTAATTACTTTCAAGCATCAATACTAGACAAAATAAACATATACTAAGCATCAATTTCACCTTTAAATCAATTCCACAAAAATCCAGAAAATCGGTTCATGAAGATGATAAAATTTGAATTTCTTTAAATTACCTTACAAAACATGTTTAATCTTGATAAATAAGATCAAAAAACCTTCTAATAGATCCATTTTGAGTTGGAACATCTATTGATTTGTAGGTTTCCTCACAAAATTTAAGATTCACCATTAAAACATCTTAAGCTTTTGAAGAAGATGGCATTGATAAAAAAAAAATCATGTAATTATCACTCAAATAATATAAATATGCTTCTAATCGTCATAAAAATAAGTTTAGAAATAATAATTACCTTTGATTCATTCTAAATCCTTTGATTGAAAATCTTGATTCAAGAATCTTGAGAAATTTTGAAATATTTTTGGCTACTTTTGTTATTAATCTCGGGTGAAAAGAGAGATTATTTTGAGAAGAAAATTTGTTGAATATATTCTCTGATGATAGATCTTTAAAACCATGCAAAGAAAATGAATTTTATAGTTTTCTAATTTGATATAAATGGTGTGAAAATTAGGCTAGATGCTTTTTGTTTAAAACTAAAAAACCCACAAAAATTTAAAAATTGGAAAATTTGCCCAATGGCTACTCCCATATTTTCCTTGCTTTATCAATTTATCATTTCCCTCCAAAATTCTGAGCTTAAAGGTTTATTTGCCAAATAAATACTCCAAAGTTTCTTTTATTTTACAATTAAACCAATTTAATTAATATTTAAATTTAACTCAAATTAACCCCAATAAAAATTATTTTAAAATTCTTTTCTAACCCAAATTAATTATTTTCACCAATAATTATTTAATTAATTTAAAATTAATTTTCCAAAAATATTTTTATTTTTTGGATTATGTTTTAATCAATTTTAGATGAAATTGACCTCCCAAATTAAATTAAAATTTCTATTAACCCAACAAATTCTTAAATTCACGTTCGAAACCTAAAAAATACACCTGAAACTACTAGACCCTATTTAAGGATATTACATGGTGACACGGTCGTGTTACCTTGCAATACACGGCCTCAGCCTGTCATACGGTCTTGTGTGATCCCTATTTTACTTTTTTACCATAATTTTTTTGAAGTGTTTCAAATGAGTCTTTGCTTAGTTTTGAAATTTTATTAGAGCATTTATAACCTTAATTTAATCCCAATTTAATATGAATAACATGTTTTGAATGAATGATTGATGATTAATGACTGCTTAAAGAAATTTTTAAGTGATAGTATGATTTTGTTCTATTATTTATTATAGCATCCTATAACCTTAATTCAAAGACGGAGACAGGTGAAGGGTGTTATATTTAGTGATATCAGAGCTATAGGTCCAGTCAATTCTAGATTGAATGCATCGCGTATTGAGTTTAGAAATACATACCACAATAACCTATAATAGTGCGATATCTTTAGATCCGAATTGACTCCGTCTTTATATATATTATGATGGCCGAACTAAATGGTGTCATATTTGTCACACCCCAAGTTTGATGGATCCAAGATTGAGGCGTGTAGGTGCTGAAATAAATTGTTTGGCGAAGTATAATCCACCAATTTGCTTCTTTTGGCGTATATGTGTAGGCGTATAGTAATCGTTGTGTAAATAAGTGAAGATTCTATTTTAGGTTATTCTTCTGTTTTAAGAGGAAGATTTTGTTAGATGACAAGGTAATTATGGTGAGAGTTACCACCAAAAGTATAGTTCACCTAGTTACTTGAGTACTGTGCAGAATGGGCTTTGTATAGTGATTTGGTTAAGAGCCAACTAGATTAACTAAACAAGTAACAATTATGAAGGATTTTCAATTATGTTTCTCACGAAATCTATATGCTATTAAGTAGGGAAAATTTTGGATTTGAGTGACACCTGTTAAGTTCCACTATAAGGAAATAGGTCTTATCTATATGTGTGAGAAGAGTTTGCAAGAGAGTTTTCTTCTTCCCTTTATATATCACTCTCTTGTTCTTTTCTTAAATCTAAATGTTAAATTTTCCTCATTAAGTTGGAAGCTAGGTTTTTGGTTTAATCAGTTATTGTTCCACGCCATAGTAAGTAGTATAGCTCTGCATGTTAAGTTTTTGAAAAAAATAGGGTTATTAAGAGTTATGAATAGTAAGTTATGAATACAAGGCTTTGTATGTGGGTTAATTATGGTTGGGATGTTAGCAAATTGTATGTAATTCGGTTTTAATGGTGAATTTATGTTCCTTAAGCAATTGTTGCTGTTGGGTCAAGAAGGATGCCTGAGTATGGAGCTTCGGTCTATGGTGGGTGAGTATCAAGTGAGTCTTTATCCTAACTCTTACATGGGTACTGTTCAAATAGAAGTATATCAAAATGATGATGATATCTCTATTAATTGGTAAGTGTAAAAAGCATAGTAAAAATGATATACATGTTATGAGAATATGTATGAAGTTTTGTTGGAATAGAATATGGATGGGTAAGTATGCATTTATAGTTTGATATAGAAAAGGCACGAATCAATCAAATGTGTATGTAAATGTCCCTCTGTGATGCCTCTGTTAAGATGATTATATTGCTAACCAGACTGACATATCATGACAGGAAAATAAGTGTCAGACCATGAGGTTGAGACCCATGACATCTTATGATATGAAAACACTCATGGTGTAGCCTCCAATAAGATGAAGACTGGAATGGCAGATCACGATACATGAAAGTGTGTAAGTCTATGTGGCTAAAACCCATGGCAAGATATGATTGCATGAATGTTCATGGTGTAGCCTTTGATAATGTGTAGATAAAATTGGAAGATCACGATACATGAAATTTATGTATAAGTCCATGAGGGAGAAACCCATGACACCTTCTATGAAAGTCCATTGGGATAGTAAATATGTGATTCTTTATGTTGCCCTTGTGATGTATTCTTTTCAGCACTTATGGCGTACTTTGCTAAGTTTGTATGGTAGAATGTCATTATTTGCCCATATGGTAAGTTCTGGATAAATTATGATGGTTTTGTGATAATACTACCATGATAAGGTTATGATACATCTAAAACTGATTTGGTTGATTTAAAACTCTGATATAATCGAATAAGCTTTAAGGGAAGTTCTTGAAAAGAAGTGTGTATCTGTATGTTCATAAAGGGTATCTGTTATGGTAATCTGTGAATATAGGTGTATTCGTATTCATGAAAGACATAAGAAATTTTCTATTTAATTTCATCTACATCATATATAGTGCTGAAGGTTGATTATCTAGTATCTGCCATATGAGAATAATATCATGTCTTACTCTAGAATATTACGAAATTTGAGCTGTTTGGCATCTTAGGTAGATCTGTGTTTTGTAACAAAGATTTGGGTAATCATTATGAACAATCTAGATAATCCATTATCAGTATAAGCATATATTGAGTCTAAACTAGAGAATGATTTGAGTTGGTAAATTGATGGTATTCAACTCTGCGTGGGAATCGCCAAACGCGTAAATATCAGCTAGTGAATAGTATCTATGACCAATTGTTCTAGGATAAACGATGCAAGTTATCTGAATAGAGAAGAAGAGGTAGTATGGTTTGGTAAGATTTGAAGTCAATCAATGATTTAAGTTAAGCATGGTAAGTAGCACATAGTTATATATATATATATGTGTGCCTGTCCAAAGATGTAAGGTATTCACCAAAGATAGATTGGGTAATCTAAATAATCAGGATGAAGAGTTCAGCGTGAAAGATTTAAAGGTATAGTGTATTTGAAACTCACTAAGTTCATGTAACTTATAAGTGTTATGTTTATGTTTCAGGTTATGCTGTAGGAATGATTTCTCCAGGAGGGAAAAGCTAGGAGTACGCCAAGAGGGTGGCAAACGTGAGATACTATGCATACATGGGACATCTTTAGATAGTGGTGAATTGTAGGTTTATGCCCTATTAGTCTGTTCATTTAAAGCTATGTATTGTAGTAAGTTATTAGAGACAAATTGTTTCTTATCCCTCTAAAATGTTTCCCAGTCTTCACCTTCAGGATGGCAAACATTGAATTTCAGGGATTCTACAGTGATTTCCTAAAGACTGTTGAAGTCCAATTGACTAAGATCTAGACCTTAGAATGGGTAAAGTCTCTACTATATTCTTCTTGATATCCTCTTGGAATTTCTTCAAAGATTCCTTTTTTTTTTGGCATAATTGTTCCAGCTCTAAGGATTGTCATAGGTTTTGAGATTCAAGTTTTTCCTCCAAAGAGGATTTCTCATCCCCCTATTGACTATTCTTTGTCTCCAAATATTTGACTTGGGATTTGAATTTTCATATTTCATTTTCCAAAAGGAGACAACAAAATCCAATTCCTTAATCTAACTAAGAGCCACCTCTTGGGATTGACAGATTGGAGCTAAAGACTGCTCGTGAAAATGTACAACCTATTCTAGGCTTGCCAATAATGTGTCATTTTCCTTGCAAGCTTCTAGTAAAGCCCAACTCATTAGCCCATTTTTAGTCGATAAGATTTGATAGGATCCAACCAACACTTAAAGCAGGGATCATTTGTAACACCCTTACTTGTGTCCGACACCAGGATAGAATACGAGGCATTACCGTACTTAACCTTGCTTGAACATGTATTATTGGGCTATAAAATTTCATTTCAACTTAAAACCTTTCATCCTTGATCATAACAAGCATAATATAGGCCTACGAGACCTTAAACATACATCCAAAAAGCTTCAGAGTTCAACTAGAAACTTTTACACTCTTAGAAAAGTTTTACCTAAACAGGGGTCACACGTCCCGTGTGACATGGGACACGCCTATGTGGTCAGACGTGTGGTCTTACACGCCTATTTCCCTAGCCCATGTGGAATTTATTTTCCCTTGAACGTACAGGAGCTTTCACACGGTTGGACACACGCCCGTGTCTATAACCCATGTCCTTCACACGGCCTAGACACGCCCATGTCTTTCCCTGTGGAGCTCTCTGTTTATGACATCATCAACCTCTTAAGAGCACATGGCTCGGGCACACGCCTGTGTGCTAGCCTGTGTGACAAATCAAATTCTCGTAAGTTGATGCAGGGGACACACGACCTATTAACACACCCATGGGGCTGACTGTGTGTCACACATGGCCTAGACACTCGCCAGTGTGTCTACCCGTGTAGACAATTAGAGGTTATTTTCCAATCCAATTGCCACCTTGAAACATAAACACACTTATACCAACTTAAGCAACACATAACATAGTAATCATGCACTATGAAGGATCCCCTAAATCATCATTCATACTCCTCACATATAACTCCATCGATTGCATAAACTTTCACATCATAAAACTCATCATCATTAATGTATAAAACTTGACAAATATTGGACAATTTCTACTAGCCATTTACAAAAAAGAGTGAGTAACCTTAATAGTCAACACTTTGGCTCCCAATATGATATAACTCAAAATGATCAAGTTCCTATACATGCCATACTCAAAATAAAACAACTTTACTATACCAAAATAGTGATTGATAGTGTGATCCGAGCTCCACGCTCTATGATCCCCAAGCTAGCTTGGTGATACTACAAGGAAAAAGAAAAGAGATGGGTAAGCATATAGCTTAGTAGGTTTGCATGAAATTTATATAGCAACATCATTACTCATAATAAACTCTTCCATATCATAAAACAATAACAACATAAGTCTCAAATTCTTAGGCATACTTACTCATACTTACCCTTACCCATCACATATCACATTATGATTTAATAACCTGTATTTTACTCATGGTACCTGTATTCACTTAGTCACATAGTTTATTACTTATGCAATCATAAACATAAACTCAAAGTTTTCATCATCCTTAACATAAATGGAACTCGATGCCATCCTTGTATAACTTGGCTCAATATCATCTATACATGCTTAGCTCATTTGTCACCTTTACATACTTAGCTCTTTTGTCACCTATACATACTTAGCACTTTCATCACCTTTACATACGTAGCTCTTTTATCTTATGAATTACCCAAAATATTGGAGGATTATAATATCCGGGATTTAGGGGTTATGCCTTTTCACTTAGATGTGTGTGGTAACATGCTTGTGTGTGATTTGAATGTGTTTTGGGGGCTTCGAGAACCTTGGGATGTAGGTGGAAGCCTTAGAAAATATTGGATTTTTAAGCCTAAAAAGGGAACTACGGGAGCTAGGCCTTAAGGAGGTTAGTGTGTGGCTTAGGACATAAGGGCTGGTGGTAAAGTGAAAGGAGGCGCCACTTGGAGGCTGAGCGGTGGACGCCAGCAGAGTGTGAAGGGACTTAGGTTTGTAACAGACCGAATTTGACCCTAATCGGAACGGTGGTTTCGGGACCACGAATCCGAGTTTGAGAAATAATTAAATATTATATTTTGAGTCTATTATGTGTGAATTAATGTGTGTGAAAGTTTCGTAGAAAAATTTTATCGTTTAAGTGCTTAATTTGATAAAAAGGACTTAATCGCGTAAAGCGTAAAAGTAGCATACTAAAGTGAAAGGTGTTAATTTGAGCATGGCTTTATAAAATGAGGTATAAAAAGGGTAAATAACCCAATTTAAGGGTTAGTGGCCGGCCATGGACAAGATTGTCCTTAAGTTAAAATGTTTCATTATTTTAATTAAAAGGTTAGTTAAGTAAATTGGTAAATAATTTTATATGTTAAAATAAAAGAAAAGAAGCCATCATCTTTTGTTTTCATCCATGGCCGATTGTGGAGAAGGAGCTAAACCTTAAAATCCTTTGTAATTTGACACTTTGAAGCCAAAAATCTAAGGTGAGTTTTAGTTAGTTTTGATAAATTTTACGTTTTTGAGATTGTTGCTTGAACCAGAATCAACCCATGTTGTAATTTTTGAATCTAAGCATGCTTGATGTTCACCATTGTTGTATTCATGTGGTTTTGATATTTGATGATTTTAGATGAAAGATATGTAAAGGATTAGTATATTTTGTATTGGAAGTTTTGATGAAATTGAGTATTTAGGGCTAAATTGTAAAAATAAATTTTAGAGGGCCTATTTGCAAAATAAATGAAATGTGAGGACTTGTAAAGTCCCTAGGAACATTCGACCCTTGTATAGTCTTGGCTAATTTGGTGTATTTTGTGTGTTATGCAAATAGGACTAAATTACAAAGTTGTGAAATGCTAGGGGTAAAATAGTAATTTGCCCATTTATGTGCTTAGGGACTAAATTAAGATGAATTGTACGTGAATGAGCTGAATTTCAATGTGTTTTAGATCAAGAGTAAAGAAAAGCAGTTTAGATCGGGGAAGGCGAAGGTTCTCGAATAGCCGATTTATGCTACTATCGACAACCGAGGTAAGTCCTAAACAAATTTATATCGAGAAGTTAATTACAAAAGTAGTATATGATAAAATTTGGTATACTAAGGCATAATAATGTATATAGGCGAATGTGGGGCATGAAATGGTATTAAATTTGTTGGTTGAATGTGATGTGGATACTTACGTTCGGTTTAACATGATATTGTAAAATAAAGCATATGAGATGGATGTGATTATAGCATTAAGTAATGTGCATGGGAATGTTGATTGTGCTATATATCGGGCTTAAATGCCTACTGAGGCCTTGTAAAGTGTTACATTTCGCTTTAATGCTAGCGTGCTTCGTCTTAGGTGATATATTTAAGCTTAGTGCCTAGCAGATTCGTCTTTGGTGATCTATTGGGCTTAGTGCCTAGCGGGCCTCGTCTTAGGTGATCTATTCAGCTTAGTGCCTAGCGAGGCTTCGTCTGTTTGATTTATTTCGGGCTTTAAATGCCTAGCGTGCTTTATCTGGGTGATACGCTATAAGTGGAGATTCTGAATATCAAATAAGGTGAGATGTTTATATAGTGTTAAGTGGTACAAGTTCAAGTAAGAACTAACCTACCAATTTAGTAAGGAATGAAGTGAACTAAAATTCTTATTGTATAGTTAAAGATCAGTGATGAGTGTGACAAAAGCGCTTGTGCTTGCGTATAAGTAGAAATAGAAGATCGATGCCTAGATTGGTTTATATGGAATAATAATGTACAGTTTCACGATGTCATAGCAATGATGTTTAAGTAAAGAGCATTACTATTATACAGCTATCAAAATTTTACATAATGAAATAATTGTGTTTTATACTACAAGCTTGGATTTTAATATGTTTAAATGTATGCTCATTATATTGATATTTGCTTGAGACTTACTAAGCTAGTAAGCTTATTGTGTGTGTGTCTTTGTCTACCTCTGTTTTATAGATCTTGAATCGAACTACGGCTCAAGGATCATCCGTGAAATCAACCACACTATCGACTTTCTTTTGGTATTGAAAACTTAGTTTGTTATTTAAAAATGGCATGTATAGGCTAGACTAAACCGTATAACTAATGTTTTGGTAATAGTGTAAATATGCTAGCCATGCGAAAATGGCTATCTATTTTGAATAACTTGTTCGTGTTTTGATGATATAGTTTGCTCATGCCTTGAACTATTATTTATGCTTGATTATGGTTTAATCATGTGTGAGAGTGGTGCTATTATTTATGTATGAAAGGTTATGACATGAATGATTTATAAATTAATTCATGATGATGAGCTTATAATATGGTATATACATTTATAATGTTGGATTCATGATTCGCAATGAATAATGGTAAGCTTGGTGTAATATTAGGTTTAGTCAATAAAGTAAATGATGGATGTATATTGAAGTTATAATATGTGAGATATATGTGTTAAATAACGTTATGACATGCGTATATTTGAATTGGTCACTTAATAGATAAGCATTAAGTTCAATAATGTATGATTGTATTGGGCTATTTCGATTAGGTTTGTGTAAGTGAGTACATACATATATTATTCTTGGTTAGTTGTATATTAGGTTTGAACTTTTGTTTAGTTTATTGATTGTTAGAACAAATATTGTTTAGATATGATATGTTTGTTATGTGATTACTTATATGAGATTTTGATAAACCTTTTATATGTGAATAAGGGTGGTAGTTTAGTGAGTTGGATTAGGACTCAGTGCATATTATTTGGAAGTGTAAATTGGAAGCATGAGTTAGCCTTGTAAACTTTACATTTGGTAACAGAAAATATTAGTGAATATGGTAAGTGTATTGACTTAATGAAATAATGATATGAAAATTGTGGAATTGATTCTTAAATATGTGTATATATGACCATGTATATTCGGCCACATAAGTAATATATGTACGTGATGTTATATTATGATTATAGAGTTTGTGCATATGGGTGTATGTATATTTGGTTATATAATGACATTTTGGTTTTTTGCAAGTTGAATGATAATTTGTTATTTTAAATATATTAGCATTCGGCTAAAGTAGCATTTGGTATGAATAGTACATGCAAAAGTAATGAATAAGTTGTTTAAATTTATGTGGCTCAATTATGCACATGTTAACAAATTTTAGGTTTGCATTGGATCGATTGAGTGTTGGTTCTGTTTGATTTTAGTATGAGAGAGTTTTTATTTAAACGACATGACTATTTCATAATTAAAAACTGATTATGCCGTATATGACTTAAGTGATTGATTAAAAGTTGTGATTTAAATAGTAATGCCCCGTAACCCTAATCTGGCGACGGATACTAGTTAGGGGTGTTACATTTTATTGGTATCAGAGCTACGGTTTAGTCGATTCTAGGACTACCGTAGTATGTAAGAGTCTAGCTATACATGCCTTTAAATTGTATATATGATAGTGTGGTGACTTGACAATTTCAATTGTATTTTATATAGTAAATGGATTACGATCCGATAGAGTCGTGGCAGATGATGTGGAGAGTGTTGCGCCTGGTCTCGCACGTGGATCAGCGCCACTAGACTCTCAACCAATTACGGGTAACCACGAGGGAGAGGCTAAACAAGCCTTCTACCAAATGATGAATGAATGGTTTACCCAGTTTATTCAGAATAATCCGACTGTACAACAACCTCCACCCCCGAATAATCCGACTTCGGTACCTTCAGCACCTCCGATAATAGATCCAATGAGATCTAGTAGGCCTCTCGTTGATAAAATCAGGAAATTTGGGGCTGAGGAATTTAAGGCTAATGATAATGATGATGCAGAGCGAGCCGAAATGTGGCTTGATAACACTATTCGGGTACTAGATGAGCTATCCTGCACTCCAGAAGAATGTTTGAAATGTGCTATATCTTTACTTCGGGACACTGCCTATCACTGGTGGAAGACACTAGTATCAGTGGTTCCAAAAGAAAAAGTAACATGGGATTTCTTCCAGAATGAATTCCGCAAGAAATATATCAGCCAGAGGTTCATCGACCAGAAACGAAAAGAATTTCTTAAACTGAAACAGGGGCAAATGACCGTGATGAATATGAACGAAAATTTGTCGGGCTCGGCAGATATGCTAGAGAGTGTGTTTCTACTGAAGCTATTATGTGCAAAAGGTTTGAAGACGATCGGATGAAGATATAAAGTTGCTTGTTGGCATTCTTGAAATTCAAGAGTTTGTGACATTAGTTGAGCGAGCTTGCAAAGTGAAGAGCTCGGAAAGAGAAAAGAAAGGTGAGACGGAAGCTAGAGACACTCGAAAGAGACCGTCGGGTAAAATTTCCATTCCACATCTAAGAAGTTTAGAGATGATTTCAGCCGACATAAGGCTACTTGATTCATCTAGACGTGATCGACCTCCAGTGGGCTCCCGAGCTACCTCGGTGGCCAGTGTTGGTAATGTTCCACAAGATCGAGTTGAATGTAAACATTGTGGAAAATGGCACTGGGAGTTGTAGAGTTCGTGATCGGTCCCGCTTTAAATGTGGATCCTCGATCATTTTATTCGAGAGTGCCGATGTTAGTTGAGCGAATACGCACGAATTCTCGAGAAGCGAAGGCATCAAGACAGGCGGACCACCCGAGCATTACGGCAATGTAGGTGGTAGTCAGAGAGGGACGAAGAACACCGTAGTTCGATCTGAGGCTAGAGCTCCAGCTAGAGCTTATGTTACTCGAGCTAGGGAGGATGCCGCTTCTCCAGATGTTATTACCGGTACTTTTACCCTTTATGATACTACTGTGATTGCATTGATTGATCCTGGTTCAACCCATTCATATGTATGTGAAACTTTGGTATTCAGTAAGACTCTGCCAGTTGAGTCTACTGAGTTTGTGATTCGCGTATCCAACCCTCTGGGTAGATGTGTGTTTGTTAATAAAGTGTGTAAAAGTTGCCCATTGATGATTCGGGATTTTTGTTTCCGATCTATTTAATGTGTTGCCTTTTGATGACTTTGATATAATTTTGGGAATGGATGGTTAACTTCGCATGACGCAGATGGTGAATTGTAAAAGAAAGCTTATTGATTTGAGATGCGAGCGGTGAGATCGTCGTAATTGAATCCATGATTTAAGTGGGTTTCTGCGATAATATCTTGATGTTAGCCGTAAGTATGTGAGAAAGGGTGCGAAGCTTATTTGGCCTATGTATTGGAAAATAAAGTGTCTGAAGAACATATTGAGTCTGTACCGGTTGTGTGTGAGTACCTAGACGTGTTTCCTAAAGAATTACCAGGTTTACCACCAGGACGAGAGATTGAGTTCGGCATTGAATTAGTACCGGGAACGACTCCGATCTCGATAGCTCCGTATCGATGGCACCTACAGAGTTAAAAGAGTTGAAATTGCAGTTGCAAGAGTTGACAGATAGGGGTTTTGCACGGCCAAGTTTTTCCCTTGGGTGCACCGATTCTTTTGTGAAAAGAAAGATGGAGCGATGCGAATGTGTATTGATTATCGACAACTAAATAAGGTAACTATAAAGAATAAGTACTGTTACCTCGGATTGATGATTTGTTTGATCGGTTGAAAGGGCTTGAGATTTTCGAAGATAGATTTGAGATCGGGTTATTATCGATTCATGAGTCGAGATATAGATGTGCCAAAGGCGCATTAGGACGAGGTACGGACACTTTGAGTTTTGGTTATGCCTTTTGGGCTTACTAATGCACTCGCTATTTTATGGATTTGATGAATCGGATTTTAGACAATTTTGGATCGATTTGTGGTGGTGTTTATTGATGACATATTAATCTACTCCAAAGATGAAATTGAACATCTTTGAACATTTGAGGTTAGTGCTACAAACTTTGCGAGATCATCATTTATGCGAAGTTTAGTAAGTGTGAGTTCGGATGAAAGAGGTCACTTTTTGGGACATGTGGTTTGAGATCGGGCATTCGAGTGGATCCGAACAAAATCTCGGCTATACTTGATTGGAAGCCACCGAAAAATGTTTACGAGATTCAAGTTTTTGGGACTTGCGGGTTACTATCGACGATTTGTGAAAGATTTTTCTATGATAGCTACCCGTTAACAAAGTTCTCTGCAGAGAAGATGTCCGGTTCGAGTGGTCGAAAAATGTCGAAAAGTTTTGATCGGTTGAAAGCCCTTTAACGAAGCTCCAGATTAGTTCAAATTTGAATCGGGTAAAGAATTTGTTGTGTATTCGATGCTTTTTAAATGGTTTGGGCTGCGTTTTGATGCAGAAGGCAAAGTTGTAGCCTACGCTCAAGACAATTGAAGCCGCATGAAAGAAATTACCCGACGATGATTTAAAGCTTGCGACCATTGTGTTCGCCTTTGAAGATTTGGCGTCATTACTTATTTGGCGAGAAATGTTATGTTTACTCGGATCATAAAAAAGTCAAGTATCTAATGACTCGAAAGATCTGAATTTGAGACAACGAGGTGGCTAGAACTATTGAAAGACTATGAATTGGTGATTGACTATCACCGGGAAAAGCTAACGTTGTTGCGGATCGTTAAGTCGAAATCTTTATTTGCTCTTCTGCAATGAATGCCTGATGGCTATGTCTAGTGATGGTTCGATCATAGCCTAGTTACGAGCAAGACCGATGTTTATCCAAACAAATTTGTGATGCATGAAAGTTGACAAGGATATGATTGCTAAACGAATTCGATGTGAAAAGGTGCAGAGTCGATTTTGATTGATGCAAATGACTGTTTGAATTTTAAAAGCGAATGTGTGTTCCAAAGAACTCGATTTGGTACAGATGATTTTGAGTGAGGCTCATAGTGGCGACTATCGATACATCCGGGTAGCACGAAAATGTATAACGATTTGAAGCAGTTCTATTGGTGGCACGGCATGAAGCGGGATATATCCAATTTGTTTGAAATGCTTAATTTGTCGACAAGTAAAAGTTTGAACATCAAGTGCCATCTGGACTACTTGACCAATCCTCGATACGAATGGAAATGGGATAGAATTACAATGGATTTTGTATCCGGTCTTCCTATGACACCAAGTAAGAATGATGCCGTATGGGTTATAGTTGATAGGTGACTAAATTAGCTCATTTTGTGCCGATTCGTACAGACTTTTCACTCGATAAACTTGCTGAATTGTATGTATCGCAAATTGTAAGATTGCATGGTGTACCGAGTTCCATTGTGTCAGACAGAGACCCGAGATTTACGTCGCGGTTTTGGAGGAAGTTGCAAGATGCTTTAGGTACTAAACTACATTTTAGTACGGCCTTCCATCCGCAGACAGACGGTCAGTTCGAGCGAACTATTCAAATACTTGAGGATATGTTGAGAAGTTACGTTCTCGAGTTTGAAGGTACGTGGGAACGATACCTACCTTTGATTGAATTTGCTTATAATAATAGCTTTCAATCAAGTATTAAAATGGCACCTTATGAAGCCTTATACTGGTGAAATGTTGAACACCATTATCTTTGGATCGAGCTCGTGAAAATAAGATACACGGGTTGATTTGATTAAAGAGACGAGTAAAGTAGCCATAATCAAAGATAATTTGAAAGCTGCATCAGATCGACAAAAGTCCTATGCTGATTTGAAACGTAAAGACATTGAATTTCAGGTAGGAGATCGTGTATTCTTAAAAGTTTCTCCGTGGAAGAAAGTACTCCGATTTGGTCGGAAGGCAAGTTGAGTCCGAGATTTATCGGACCGTATGAAATCATTGAACATATTGGGCCGGTTGCTTATAGATTGAGATTGCCCTCTGAGTTAGAAAAGATACATGACGCATTTCACGTTTCGATGCTTCGTAAGTCTGATCGAGATCATCTCATGTGATCACCCCCAACGAGATTGAACTCCAACTGATTTGACATATGATGAAGAACCGATCCGTATCTTAGCTCGGGAAATAAAAGAGTTGAGAAATAAAAGAATTCCATTAGTGAAGGTTCTATGGAATCGTCACGGAGTTGAAGAGGCTACGTGGGAGCCTGAGGATTCAATGAGGCAACAATATTCGACCTTGTTTAACGGTAAGATTTTCGGGGACGAAAATCTTTAAGGGGGAAGAGTTGTAACAGACCGAATTTGACCCTAATCAGAACGGTGGTTTTGGGACCACGAATTTGAGTCTGAGAAATAATTAAATATTATATTTTGAGTCTATTATGTGTGAATTAATGTGTGTGAAAGTTTCGTAGAAAAATTTTATCGTTTAAGTGCTTAATTTGATAAAAAGGACTTAATCGCGTAAAGCGTAAAAGTAGCATACTAAAGTGAAAGGTGTTAATTTGAGCATGGCTTTATAAAATGAGGTATAAAAAGGGTAAATAACCCAATTTAAGGGTTAGTGGCCGGCCATGGACAAGATTGTCCTTAAGTTAAAATGTTTCATTATTTTAATTAAAAGGTTAGTTAAGTAAATTGGTAAATAATTTTTATATGTTAAAAATAAAAGAAAAAGGAAGCCATCATCTTTTGTTTTCATCCATGGCCGATTGTGGAGAAGGAGCTAAACCTTAAAATCCTTTGTAATTTCGGCACTTTGAAGCCAAAAATCTAAGGTGAGTTTTAGTTAGTTTTGATAAATTTTACGTTTTTGAGATTGTTGCTTGAACCAGAATCGACCCATGTTGTAATTTTTGAATCTAAGCATGCTTGATGTTCTACCATTGTTGTATTCATGTGGTTTTGATATTTGATGATTTTAGATGAAAGATATGTAAAGGATTAGTATATTTTGTATTGGAAGTTTTGATGAAATTGAGTATTTAGGGCTAAATTGTAAAAATAAATTTTAGAGGGCCTATTTGCAAAATAAATGAAATGTGAGGACTTGTAAAGTCCCTAGGAACATTCGCCCTTGTATAGTCTTGGCTAATTTGGTGTATTTTGTGTGTTATGCAAATAGGACTAAATTATAAAGTTGTGAAATGCTAGGGGTAAAATAGTAATTTGCCCATTTATGTGCTTAGGGACTAAATTAAGATGAATTGTACTTGAATGAGCTGAATTTCAATGTGTTTTAGATCAAGAGCAAAGAAAAGCAGATTTAGATCGGGGAAGGCGAAGGTTCTCGAATAAATGATTTGTACTACTTATCGACAACCGAGGTAAGTCCTAAACAAATTTATATCGAGAAGTTAATTACAAAAGTATTATATGATAAAATTTGGTATACTAAGGCATAATAATGTATATAGGCGAATGTGGGGCATGAAATGGTATTAAATTTGTTGGTTGAATGTGATGTGGATACTTACGTTCGGTTTAACATGATATTGTAAAATAAAGCATATGAGATGGATGTGATTATAGCATTAAGTAATGTGCATGGGAATGTTGATTGTGTTATATATCGGGCTTAAATGCCTAGCGTGCCTTGTGCATGTTACATTCGGGCTTTAATGCCTAGCGAGCTTCGTCTTAGGTGATATATTCGCTTAGTGCCTAGCGCAGCCTCGTCTTAGGTGATCTATTCGGCTTAGTGCCTAGCAGGCCTCGTCTGGAGTGATCTATTCGGGCTTAGTGCCTAGCGAGCTTCGTCTTTTGATTTATTCGGGCTTTAAATGCCTAGCGGTGCTTTATGCCTGGTGATACGCTATAAGTGGAGATTACGAATATCAAATAAGGTGAGATGTTTATATAGTGTTAAGTGGTACAAGTTCGGTAAGAACTAACCTACCAATTTAGTAAGGAATGAAGTGAACTAAAATTCTTATTGTATAGTTAAAGATCAGTGATGAGTGTGACAAAAGCGCTTGTGCTTGCGTATAAGTAGAAATAGAAGATTGATGCCTAGATTGGTTTATATGGAATAATAATGTACAGTTTCACGATGTCATAGCAATGATGTTTAAGTAAAGAGCATTACTATTATCACACTATCAAAATTTTACATAATGAAATAATTGTGTTTTATACTACAAGCTTGGATTTTAATATGTTTAAATGTATGCTCATTATATTGATATTTGCTTGAGACTTACTAAGCTAGTAAGCTTACTGTGTGTGTGTCTTTGTCTACCTCTATTTTATAGATCTTGAATCGAACTACGGGCTCGAAGGATCATCCGTGAAGTCAACCACACTATCGACTTTCTTTTGGTATTGAAAACTTAGTTTGTTATTTAAAAGGGCATGTATAGGCTAGACTAAACCGTATAACTAATGTTTTGGTAATAGTGTAAATATGCTAGCCATTCAAAATGGCTATCTATTTTGAATAACTTGTTCCGTGTTTTGATGATATAGTTTGCCCATGCCTTGAACTATTATTTATGCTTGATTATGGTTTAATCATGTGTGAGAGTGGTGCTATTATTTATGTATGAAAGGTTATGACATGAATGATTTATAAATTAATTCATGATGATGAGCTTATAATATGGTATATACATTTATAATGTTGGATTCATGATTCGGCAATGAATAATGGTAAGCTTGGTGTAATATTAGGTTTAGTCAATAAAGTAAATGATGGATGTATATTGAAGTTATAATATGTGAGATATATGTGTTAAATAACGTTATGACATGCGTATATTTGAATTGGTCACTTAATAGATAAGCATTAAGTTCAATAATGTATGATTGTATTGGGCTATTTCGATTCAGTTTGTGTAAGTGAGTACATACATATATTATTCTTGGTTAGTTGTATATTAGGTTTGAACTTTTGTTTAGTTTATTGATTGTTAGAACAAATGATGTTTAGATATGATATGTTTGTTATGTGATTACTTATATGAGATTTTGATAAACCTTTTATATGTGAATAAGGGTGGTAGTTTAGTGAGTTGGATTAGGACTCAGTGCATATTATTTGGAAGTGTAAATTGGAAGCATAAGTTAGCCTTGTAAACTTTGCATTTGGTAATGAGAATATTAGTGAATATGGTAAGTGTATTCGACTTAATGAAATAATGATATGAAAATTGTGGAATTGATTCTTAAATATGTGTATATATGACCATGTATATTCTACCACATAAGTAATATATGTACGTGATGTTATATTATGATTATAGAGTTTGTGCATATGGGTGTATGTATATTTGGTTATATAATGACATTTTGGTTTTTTGCAAGTTGAATGATAATTTGTTATTTTAAATATATTAGCATTCGGCTAAAGTAGCATTTGGTATGATTAGTACATGCAAAAGTAATGAATAAGTTGTTTAAATTTATGTGGCTCAATTATGCATGTTA
Organism: Gossypium rotundifolium; assembly: GCA_025506655.1. Taxonomy (NCBI): domain Eukaryota; kingdom Viridiplantae; phylum Streptophyta; class Magnoliopsida; order Malvales; family Malvaceae; genus Gossypium; species Gossypium rotundifolium. The sequence goes on along the minus strand of CP106729.1, from coordinate 133,859,703 downwards.
ACAAATTTTAGGTTTGCATTGGATCGATTGAGTGTTGGTTCATTTGATTTTAGTATGAGAGAGTTTTTATTTAAACGACATGACTATTTCATAATTAAAAACTGATTATGCCGTATATGACTTAAGTGATTGATTAAAAGTTGTGATTTAAATAGTAATGCCCCGTAACCCTAATCCGGCGACAGATACTGGTTAGGGGTGTTACAAGGTTCGAGTAGCAAGGGAAGCATTTTGGCATTTATTTTGTGTCAAGGAGAGGGAAGAGTTGGTGTTGCCATGGACACTTCATGGATGAAGTGTAGATTGGGTCAAACAGCTCAAACATTCGGCTAAGTAGGAGGAAACGAAGGGATTTGGATGAGAGAGGAAGAGTTTACCGAGTAGAGGGGTCTTGGTGTGGCATTTTCGGCCAAGGGACTTCTATGATGACAAATTCGGTCACCTAGTAGCCAAAATCCCCTAAGCCGAATTTTAATTTGAGCCTCACCATCACTTTCTTTTTCTTTCTTCTCACCAATCTTTCTTCCTCTTTCTCACCAAAGCCGACCCACACTATCTTTCTTTTCTTCTTCTTCTCACAATTCCTTCTATCATCAAAAGCCAAAAGCACATTGACTATAGCAGATTGTACCGTTAACCCATTGAAACCGATTGTTCCTAAACACTAAAGGCCGAAAGCCGATCATATTTCTCCTTGTCAATCTCTTAGGGCTAGTGCTTATTGCATTGGTCACTCTTTTTTGGTAAGGATCTCTTTTAGGCTGATTTCTTGTTCTTCTTTTTTCTTTTTGGACTGTCAAATATCAAAGACTCTAATCTCTATATCTCTTTGACCGAAACCATGAAGGGAAAATTCAGACCACTTGTAGCCGACGATTTAAGAGAGATCTTTCAGGATTTTGGATATCCAAGGTAAGCAAGGCATACCATTTGGCCAAGGGCCATTTCTATTGTTTTAAGGCACTAAGTCGATTCTAACCTAAGCGATGTAGAGATTTTGGCAATTTCAGGAGCAGACAATAGTTTCCGGGATTTGAGCAAGCAAGGTAAGGGAGTTGTAATATTCGACCAAAGGCCATATTATTTTAAAGATGGCCGATTCTAACTATGGTTTTAGGGGAGTTTGTGATGATAAAAGAGGAGTCTCGGATTCGGATCTATTAGGTAAGGGTTCTAGTGTTTGGATCATCTCTCATTCGTTCAAAAGCGAAGGCTAATTATTTTGTGTGCTAGTGCTTGGCCGATTGCAAGGGAGGTGCATCACGTAGCCGAGATTTGGTTGGAAACCAAATCGGGCATTAAGGTGATATCTTCATGCGACATATCCTTGAGGATTTTAGTTGAGCGAATAGGCTTTTGGTTACTAACAAAGTGTTGGCATATGGGTGATACATGATCTCATTAGTTTTGCATAGATTTGCTTAGATCTACAAATAGTCGGTGTGTAACCTACATTAACCGATAGATTAATGGTAGCAATATTAAACATGTGATTATGAAAATAGGAGTAACATGGCTAAAGGTACCATTCAATGAAAAGGCATTCAGTGCGTTACCCCTAACTCTCGATTAATAATGTTATAAACATTGATATGGAATATGTGGATTTCGTTATGACTTTGGGGTAAGGTACATTGCATGATATCTAAATAATGTGTATGTTGCATGGGCATATGGGTGATAATGATAAATAGGAAGTGTTCTAGTGGTATTTACCACATTATCCGTGACTTATGTCACATATTATGAAGTGCTGTCACATTATCTCGTGGCTATGGTGATGTGAAGTTATCGCAAGTGACTACCTTCGATGGTGTGTATGGAGGGTCAATTTAGTAATCCCACGGTGTGATTGGTAGGTATGAGTGGTGTGTAGAGGTTGGATATCTAGGTGGGTTTGGGTTGCATCATTGCTTATATTTGTTATATGTGATTTGATATGCCTTAATCGCTTGGGAGTCTGTGTTGGTTGTTACGCACCGAGTCATTGACTCACCCTTCGTGGGCTAACATTTTGCGGTGATACTCAAGAAATGGATCGGGTCGGCAAGTACTTAGTGGTGGCCATGCTCAACTCAGCATTTTCGGGTTTCTTATGATTAAACTTGTCACATTTTCTTATTAAGTTTTTTTTTGAGATTTATTTCGGGATTTGTTTTGTTGTAATAAGGCCATTACTATTTAACTGTTTCACGTATGCATTTTAAATTTTTATTCTATTATGATCGACATCAAACAAATGGTTAAACAATTTTTCGTAAGACAACTTCAAATGTTTTGACAGCCAAACACCTACGATTTTCAACTTATTGATAAGCTCTAAAATTCGGCATTTCTTTCAACTTGATCATAACACCAATATATTTTCTTCAAAACCACCAATTTCTCTAAGATGACAAAACGAGATTTAGCTATGTTTTACTCAAGAAGCATGCCAGATCCGATTAGGGTTTGTGGGTCAGGTTTGGGGTGTTTCAGCTTGGTATCAACGCTCGGTTCAAAACTCAGCCTTGAGGGCTTTTGGGCCCAAAACATTATATTTTTTGAAATTGAGTTTTACTAAAAGATGAGTAGGTTTTCTGGCATGGCACCTGAGTCTCAAGCCCGAAGTCCACCAGGTAAGTACCTCTAATTATTGTGTGATTTGTATGTTGGTATTACGGGATCATAGATTAGTAGATTAGGAGCTATTGAACTCTAGGATTAGTTTACTCCAACACACAATTACATAAAATTTAAAACTAATCGAACAAACACGTGAGTAAGTCGCCGAAGTTAAGGGTGTGGCAGCGATTGTGCACATGTATAGGATTGGATTAGGGGAGCTTGGTATTTAAGCAGTCCTAGTGACTCACCTCCTCTTCGCTCGAATTCTACTTGGTGCGTAGTGACGGTTCACCCTAACCAAGAGGACTTAGCCATAAGCTAAATTCAATAATTAAAACCCGAAAGGGACTAGCTACACTATTTTATAAAAACCTTAGTTTTAAAATCACCAAATTACCCCCTGATTTGTAAAAACTACCTTAGATCTGGAAAAAAAATTTTCAAAGTACCTCGATTTGTGGAAATTACTAAAATATCCTCTGTTTATAAAATTACCATACTACCCTCAATTTTTACCAAAATATTCCTATTTTGCAAAAATACCAAAAACCTCTATTTTGTAAAATCACGAGATACCCCTAATTTGGAAAATTACCAAAATACCCCTATAGGACAAATTATGAAAATACCCTTGGGTTAGAACGGACGAAAATGCTCAAATCGGTGAACATGTGTAGTAGATACTATTGAATGAATGTGATTCTCTGAGTTAGGGTAGAAAACTTTGAAATGATTGAAAGAACTACTACTAAACTTCGTTGCATAAAATTTGTTCGTGGATAATTAGTGGAACAGAAAACTAATGCATAAAATTTCTTAAATCAGATTAAATCGCGATCATAGACATGAGTTCTAGGGGATGTGGTCGTAATGTGCGTGGGCGAGGTAGAGGCAGAATGACCGTGTCGGAACCAGTTAGGTCTGGTCAAGGGTCCAAGAATGAGATGCCACCACCACCATTCTTTGGTGTTGAGTATCGTGATCGACGGGATGATGTAGTATCGGAGGCGATCTCATGTGAGTTCTTGAGAGGGTAGCTGGAGTAGGTGGAGGCATGGGAGCTCGAAAATCTGTACCTGATCGACTCTGAGCCAATAGAGCTGAGGTATTTTGAGGTGTATCTGGTGTGGCACCCAATACGGCTGAGTATTGGTTGGAGGCGACGGAGCGAATCATGGACGATTTGGATCTGACTATTGAGGAGAAACTGAAAGGGATGGTGTCGCTTATCCGAGATGAGTCATACCAGTGGTGGCTCACTGTTCGGGATAGTGCTGTAGCGGATGATCTCACTTGGGAGTATTTCAAGGCGACGTATCAGAAGAAGTATATTGGGACTAGCTATATTGATGCGCAGAGGAAGGCGTTTCTGAGGCTGGTTCAGGAGAGTAAGATCGTAGCAGAGTACGAGGTAGAATTCTTAAGGTTGAGCTGGTATGCTCGAGGTATCATGGCTACGGAGCATGAACGATGTGTTAGGTTTGAGGACGGACTGAGGGATGATCTGAGATTGCTGATAGCTCCACAGCAAGAGCAGGAGTTTGCCATATTGGTAGAGAAGGCTAAGGTAGCCGAAGGGGTCAAGGAATCTGTGAGGCAGAATTCGGATAGGAATAGACAAAAGAGAGGTTTTGGAATATCAGGGTCATCCAGAAGTCTCCAAAAAAGACCTAGGGTTGATAGGCCACGAGATCGATAGGTTGCTGCGGGAGGTCAGTATCGTGCGTGTGCTCAATGTGGAAAGATGCACCCGGGGGAGTGTTGGCAGAAGATAGGGGGATGTTTTAAGTGTGGGTCCAAATATCACATGATTAGGGACTGTCCTATGGAAACAGACATGAGCCGACCAGTAAGTCAGGGTTTCAATCAGGCTGGAAGAGGTGGACAGCAGCCGCCGCGGGGTCGCGGTCCGGTTGGCAGAGGTAATGGTGCTAGAAGAGGTAGCAGAACACCAGGCAAAAGTGTTGGTAACACGGAGGTGAGATAGTCGGGTTGGTATATGCGGTTTGTGGGAAGGAAGATGGTGACGCACCTGATTCATAACGGGTACGTTCCTCATCTCTGGATTACCCTTTATTGCTCTGATAGATATAAGGTCAAACCATTCGTACATCACTAGTGAAGTATCTGGAACTCTACATGTGAACTTTGAGATTGTACCTAGGAAGATGACTGTACTTAGTCCTTTAGGGCAATCAGTAGTAGTAGACAAACTCTTTAGGGCAGTGCCTTTAGAAGTTCAGGGGGCGCAGTTTCCAGTTGACTTAATGGAGTTGCCATTTGGGGAATTTAATCTAATCTTAGGAATGGACTGGCTAGTGAAGTACAGTGCGAATGTGGATTGTGCTGCTAAGCGCATGTCATTGAGAACTTCTGACGACAAGGAAGTTGTGGTGATGGGCGAGAGATGGAATTACTTGTCGAATGTAGTATCTGCCCTTAAGGTCGAGAAGATGGTAAGAAAGGGATGTGTAGCTTTTCTGATGTTGGCCAATGCCTTAGAGGCTAAGGAAGCAGCTGTAGGAGGGGTCAGGACGGTAAGAGAATTTGTGGATGTCTTTCCGGAGGAGCTGCCTAGGTTACCCTCGAGACAGGGAGGTGGAGTTCAGAATTGATTTGCTGCCAAGTACAACTTCTGTGTCAATTGCTCCGTATAGGATGGCGCCAAAGGAGTTGGTAGAGCTCAAGGCCCAGATCCAAGAGTTACTCGATCGTGGGTTTATCCGACCCAGTGTGTCTCCATGGGGAGCACCTGTCCTATTCGTGAAGAAAGACGGGACTATGCGTATGTGCATAGATTAACGACAGTTGAATAAGCTGACGATCAAAAACAAGTACCTATTGCCGAGGATAGACGATTTGTTCGATCAGCTTAAGGGGTGGTATTTTCAAAAATAGATCTAAGGTCGGGATATCATCAGCTTAGAGTGAAGGAAGCAGATATCCATAAGATAGCTTTTCGGACTAGATACGGGCATTATGAGTTCTTAGTAATGCCATTCGGATTGACGAATGCCCCAGCTACGTTCATGGATATGATGAATCAGGTTTTCCAACCCTACTTGGATCAGTTCATCGTTGTGTTCATAGACAACATTCTGGTATATTCCAAGTCCGAGGAAGAGCATGATGCGTATTTCTGGATAGTATTGTGGGTGTTAAGGGAGAAGAAGTTATATGCCAAGTTTAGCAAGTGTGAATTTTGGTTGAAGAAAGTTGAGTTTTTGGGTCATGTGGTGTCTGCAGAAGGGATAAGGGTGGATCCTCGAAAGATTGAGGCAGTATTAGATTGGAAACCACCTAAGTCTGTGGTAGAGGTTCGTAGTTTCTTGGGGCTAGCATGCTACTACAGGAGATTTGTTGAAGGGTTCTCGTCAATAGCAGCACCTTTGACAAAGTTGTTGAGAAAGGAGGTACCTTTCGTGTGGGCGGATAAGCAGCAGGAGAGTTTTGAGAAGCTTAAGAGAGTATTGATAGAGGCTCCAGTTTTGATTCAGCCGAAAGTAGGGAAAGATTTTGTGGTGTATTTTGATGCTTCCCATACAGGATTGGGATGTGTTCTAATGCAAGACCGGAAAGTGGTCGCTTATGCGTCTCGGCAATTGAGGTCACATGAAGTTAACTATCCGACGCATGACTTGGAGTTGGCTGCGGTAGTTTTCGCTCTAAAAGTGTGGAGGCACTACTTGTATGGAGAAAGGTCGGTGATCTACACGGATCACAAGAGTCTAAAATATTTGTTGACTCAGAAGGAGCTGAATTTGAGACAGCGAAGGTGGGTGGAGTTGTTGAAAGACTACGACTGTTCAATAGAGTATCACCCGGGCAAGGCGAATGTGGTGGCAGATGCCCTAAGTCAAAAAATAGTGTCGGATCTGAGGACGATGTTTGCACATCTTAGTCTTTATGATGATGGAAGTTTAGCTGGTTGCAGGTGAAGCCGACATGGTTAAGTCAGGTGAGAGAAGAATAGTTGGTAGATGGGGAACTAAGTGCTAAGCTGCTGCAAGTGCAAAATGGGGAGTTGGAAGACTATGGTGTAAATAGCGATGGAGTGCTGTGTTTTTGGGGCAAGGTCTATATGCCAAAGGATGAGGAGTTAAGGCAGAAAATTCTTCGGGAATCGCATAGTAGCCCTTTATGCTATGCATCCTGGAGGAAGTAAGTTATATAGGGATCTACGGGATCAGTTTTGGTGGCCTGGTCTTAAGCGGGAAGTTACAGAATTTGTAGGGAAGTGCTTAACATGTCAGCAGGTTAAAGCTGAACACCAAGTACCGTCAGGATTACTTCAACCGATAAAGATTCCACAATGGAAGTGGGAGAGAATTACCATGGACTTCGTTAGTGGGCTTCCTCTTACGCCTACTAAGAAGGACTCGGTATGGGTGATAGTAGATCGGTTGATGAAGTCTGCACATTTCATACCAGTGCGGGTTGACTATTCTCTGTAAAGGTTGGCAAAGTTGTATGTGGCAGAAATTGTGAGGCTGCACGGAGTGCAATTATCTCGGATAGGGATTCGAGGTTTACGCCTCAATTTTGGAAAGCACTACATTAAGCATTGGGCACCAGGTTGGACTTCAGTACGACATTTCATCCACAGTCAGACGGCCAGTCTGAGTAGGTAATTCAAGTGTTAGAGGACATGTTGAGGGGTTGCGTGTTAGACTTTAGAGGAAGCTGGGAGGAGTTCTTGCCTTTAGCGGAGTTTACATATAATAACAACTATCAAGCAAGTATTCGGATGGCACCGTACGAAGCGCTTATGGACGGAAGTGTCGCACTCCTACGTGTTGGACAGAATTGGGGGAACGTCATGTTTTGGGTCCGAAGATTGTGGCGGAATCCGAAGAAAAGGTCAAGGTAATTTGGACACGATTGAAGGAGGCATCTGACAGGCAAAAGTCATATGCAGATCTTAAGCGGAAGGAGATAGAGTTTGCTGTGGAAGATCGGGTGTTTCTAAAAGTTTCACCGTGGAAGAAGGTGATGAGATTTGGTTGCAAGGAAAGTTATGTCCCAGGTTTATAGGACCTTATCGAATTTTGAAGCGGGTTGGACCAGTGGCATATCAGTTAGAATTACCTTTAAAATTAAAGCAGATGCATGATGTGTTTCATGTCTCGATGCTACGGCGATATCGGTAGGACCCATCTCATGTAGTGCCAGTTGAGGAGGTAGAGCTAAGACCAGATTTGTCCTACGTGGAGGAGCCGATTCAAGTTCTGGAACGGGATGTGAAGGTGCTGCGGAGGAAATTAGTTCCTCTAGTCAAAGTGTTATGGTGTAGCCATGGATCGGAAGAAGCTTCGTAGGAGCTAGAGGAAACAATGCGACAGCAATACCCTCACTTATTTTAGCCAGGTAATTTTGAGGTCAAAATTATTTTAAGGGGGTAGAACTGTAATATCTAGGATTTAGGGGTTATGCATTTTCACTTAGATGTGTGTGATAGCATGCTTGTGTGTGATTTGAATGTGTTTTGGGGGCTTCGGGAACCTTGGGATATAGGTGGAAGCCTTAGGAAAATATTGGATTTTTAAGCCTAAAAAGGGAACTACGGGAGCTAGGCCTTAAAGAGGTTAGTGTGTGGCTTACGACACAAGAACTGAGCTGGTAAAGTGGCAAGGGAGGCGCCACTTGGAGCACAGAGCAGTGACGCCATAGGGAGTGTGAAGGGACCTAGGTTCGAGCAACAAGGGAAGCATTTTGGCATTTATTTTGCGTCAAGGAGAGGGAAGAGTTGGTGTTGCCATGGACACTTCATGGATGAAGTGTAGATTGGGTCAAACAGCTCAAACATTCGGCTAAGTAGGAGGAAAAGAAGGGATTTGGATGAGAGACGAAGAGTTGGCTGAGTGGAGGAGTCTTGGTGTGGCATTTTCGGCCAAGGGACTTTTATGATGACAAATTCGGTCACCTAGTAGCCAAAATCCCCTAAGGCAAATTTTAATTTGAGCCTCACCATCACTTTCTTTTTTCTTTCTTCTCACCAATCTTTCTTCCTCTTTCTCACCAAAGCCGAACCACACTATCTTTCTTTTCTTCTTCTTCTCACAATTCCTTCTGTCATCAAAAGCCGAAAGCACATTGACTATAGCAGATTGTACCCTTAACCCATTGAAACCGATTGTTCCTAAGCACTAAAGGCCGAAAGCCGATCATCTTTCTTCTTATCAATCTCTTAGGGCCAGTACTCAATGTGTTTGTCAACCTTTTTTGGTAAGGATCTCTTTTAGGCAGATTTCTTGTTCTTCTTTTTTCTTTTTGGACTGTCAAAAATTAAAGACTCTAATCCCTATATCTCTTTGGCCGAAACCATGAAGGGAGAATTTGGGATCCACTTGTAGCCAACGATTTAAGGGAGATCTTTTGGGATTTTGGATATCTAAGGTAAGCAAGGTATACCATTCGGCCAAGGGCTATTTCTATTTGTTTTAAGGCACTAAGCCGATTCTAACCTAAGCCATGTAGGGATTTCGGCAATTTCAGGAGCAGACAATAGTTTTCGGGGTTTGAGCAAGCAAGGTAAGGGAGTTGTAATATTCGGCCAAAGGCCATATTATTTTAAAGATGGCCGATTCTAACTATGGTTTTTAGGGGGAGTTTGACAGTGATAAAAGAGGAGTCTCGAGATTCAGATCTATTCCGGTAAGGGTTCTAGTGTTTTGAATCTATCTCTTATTCGTTCAAAAGCCGAAGGCTAATTATTTTTGTGTGCTAGTGCTTGGCCGATTGCAAGGGAGGTGCATCACGTAGCTTTAGGATTTGGTTGGAAACCAAATTGGCATTAAGGTAAGGTGTTATCTTCATGCGACATATCCTTCGAGATTTCTAGTTGAGCCGAATAGGCTTTTGGTTGCTAACAAAGTGTTGGCCGATTGTAGGAAGGGGGAAGGCAAACATTTTGGGATCTCGTTAGTTTTGCGTAGTTTCAAGATTTCGCTTAGATCTACAAATAGTCAGGTGTGTAACCCTACATTAATTCCCGATAGATTAATGGTAGCAATATTAAACATGTGATTATGAAAATACGAGTAACATGGCTAAGGGTACCATTCAATGGTACAGTGCATTCAGGTACGTTACCCCTAACTCTCAGTTAATAATGTTATAAACATTGATATGGAATATGCGTGATTTCGTTATGACTTTGGGGTAAGGTACATTGCATGATATCTAAATAATGTGTATGCTGCATGGGCATATGGGTGATAATGATAAAGGGGAAGTGTTCCGGTCGTATTTACCACATTATCCGGTGACTTATGTCACATATTATGAATCCAGTGACTTTGTCACATTATCTGGTGGCTATGCCACGATTATAAGGGCGATGTGCAGTTGACTGTAGCGACTGCCTTCGATGGTGTGTAGCGGATGGAAGGTCGATTTAGTAATCCCCACGGTGTGATTGGCAGGTACGGGTGGTGTGTAGAGGTTGGATATCTAGGTGGGTTTGGGTTGCATCATTGCTTATATTTGTTATATGTGATTTGATATGCCTTAATCATTTGGGAGTCTGTGTTGGTTGTTATGCACTGAGTCTGTTGACTCACCCTTCGTGAGGCTAACATTTTGTAGGTGATACTCAGTAAATGGACCGGGTTGGCAGGGACTTAGTGGTGGCCATGCTCAACTCAGTATTTTCGGGTTTCTTATGATGAAACTTGTCACGTTTTCTTAGTAATTTTTTTTTTGAGATTTATTTCGGGATTTGTTCTATTGTAACAAGGCTATTACTATTTAACTGTTTCACGTATGCGTTTTAAATTTTTATTCTATTACGATCGACATCAAAGAAATGGTTAAACAATTTTTCGTAAAACAACTTCAAATGTTTTGACACCCAAACACCTACGATTTTCAACTTATTGATAAGGTCTAAAATTTGGCATTTCTTTCAACTTGAAATTTTTGAAACATGAAAACAACGTTTTAATGAAATACAAACTTTAATAACAACACGGTTTTCAACTTGATCATAACACCAATCTATTTTCTTCAAAACCACCAATTTCTCTAAGATGACAAAACGAGATTTAGTTATGTTTTACTCAAGAAGCATGCCAGATCCGATCAGGGTTTGTGGGCTGGGTTTGGGGTGTTTCAAGGATAATCAATCTTATCATGCATGTACCTCGGTGCCAATGCCACATCCCAGATATGGTCTTACATGGGATCACCTCTTGATGCCGATGCCATATCCCAGATATGGTCTTACATAGGCTCTCTTAGCTCGATGTCGATGCCTTGTCCCAGACATGGTCTTATACGAGATCTTCCTTTGGTGCTGAAGCCATGTCCCAGACATGGTCTTACACGGGACCTTACTTGTATGGTGCCGATGCCTTGTCCCAAACATGGTCTTATACGGGACCTTCCTTTATGGTGTCGATGCCATGTCCCAAACATGGTCTTATACGAGACCTTTCTTATTCGATGTTGATGCCATATCCCAGACATGGTCTTCTACAGGATCTATGTTTGGTGCCGATAGCATGTCCCAGACATGGTCTTATACGGGACCTACATTCGTTTCGATGCCATATCCCATATATGGTCTTATACGGGACCTTCCTTATCTTTTGGCATGATATATGTATCCTCGTTATTCCGAGTCTTCAACCGGGACTTCAACTTACATGTTCTCATTCATTTTCTCACCAAGGCATTATTAATCGACTTCATGGAAATAATAAGCATTTCACAAAATAAAAAGTAATTTAAACACGTTAACACATGTAACCTTAATTTCAGACAAACTTACCTCGGTGCTTAAAATGTATATAAATGTTTGATTTAGTCGCAACCTTGCTCTTGCCCCGGTTTTGGTCCAGGCTTCGCATTTCTTGATCTATAATGACAATTTCACTTATTTAGTACTCACATTGACTAAATCGACTCATGAATCACACTTTGGAAAATTACAATTTTTGCCCCTAAACTTTCTCATAATTACACTTTTGCCTCTAGGCTCGTAAAATGATTTTTATTCAACTTCCTTGTATTTTAGGCTTAGCTGAATTATTCTCTTAACTACAAAAGCCCTTAATTTCCACTATTTCACTCATGTATGACCAATTTTATAATTTTTACAATTTGATCCTTTTATGCATTTTTCATGAAAATCACTTAGAAAAAGATGTTTATTACACATCAAACTTTCATATTCTTCCTTAAAACATCAAAATACATGTATGTCATACATGGGTGAATTTTTGAACATAAACCCTAACTCAAAATATAGCTAGATTAGCTAAATCGAGCTGCGAAGATCTCAAAAATACGAAAAACATTAAAAACGGGGCAAAGATACACTTACAATCAAGCTTGAAAGATGAACAAACCTTAGCTATTTCTTCCTTAGGGAATTTCGACCAAGGAGAGGAAGATGGACACAATTTAGACTTCTTTTTCCCTTTTTAATCTTTTATTTACCAAATAACAAAAATGCTCTTAATGATCCTTTCTTGAGATTTTTCCTTCCCATGTCTGTTTTTTTCCATCTTAACATATAATGGTCTAATTGCTAAATAAGGACTTCTAATAATTTTTATGTTGCTGTTTCATACTTAAACATTCTAGATTCTCATATTTTCTAATCCTTGCAATTTTGTCCTAATGGACAAATTGTTTACTAATTAATAAAATTCCTTTATGAAATTTTTGCACAATCATGCAAATACCTTGTAAGCCTCATAAAAATCATTAAAATACATATTTCTACTTCAAATATGTGGTATCGCATGACTGTCCTAACTAGGCCCTAAATCAAGCTGTTATAATTCTCCCCCTTAGAGATTTTCGTCCCGAAAATCTTACCAGCAAAAAGGTTTGGGTATTGGTTCCTCATAGTCTCCTCGAGTTCCCATGTAGCCTCCTCTACCCCATGTCTTTGCCACAAAACTTTCACAAGAGTAATACTTTTGTTCCTTAACTGTTTCACTTCCCGTACTAGGATCTTAATTGCTTCTTCACCATATGTCATGTCGGTTGAATTTCAACCTCTGTCGGTGCAATCACATACGAAGGACCTGATCGGTAGCGTCATAACATAGACACGTGAAATATATCATGAATCTTTTCTAACTCAGACAAAAAGCCAATCGATAAGCTACTAGCCCTATCCTCTCGGTGATCTCATATGGTCCGATAAAATGCGGACTCAATTTGCCTTTTCGGAAAAATCTAAGAACTTTCTTCCATGGAGACACATTCAAGAATACTCTATCACCGACTTGATCTTGATCTCTTTTCGTTTCAAATCGAATAGGATTTTTGTCTATCAGAAGCAGCTTTTAAACAATCTCAAATCACCCTTACTTTCTTTTCAGTTTCTCTAACTAGATCAACTCCGTGAATCTGATTTTCCTTAAGTTCAGTCCAATATAAAGGCGTTCGACACTTATGCCCATACAAAGCCTTATAAGGTGCCATTTTCAAACTTGACTGAAAATTGTTATTATAAGCAAACTCTACCAATGGTAAGTACTTTTTCCAACTACCTTGAAACTCAAGAACTCAACACCGGAGCATATCCTCAAGTATCTGTATTAATCTCTCTAACTGTCCGTCGATTTGGGGGTGAAAAGTCATACTAAAACTCAACTTTGTACCCAAAGCATCTTGCAACTTTTTCCAAAATTTGGACGTGAATCTTGTATCTCTATCTGATATAATCAATATAGGCACTCCATGAAGCCTTACAATCTCTGAAACATACAAGTTTGCCAACTTATAAAGTGAATAGTCAACACATATAGGTATGAAATGGGCTGACTTCATAAGTCTATCGACTACGACCCATATAGTATCTTTCTTGCTCGGTGCCAACGGCAAATGTAACACCCCTTACCCAAAATCCCCGCCAGAATCGGATACGAGACATTACCGTACAAATCTACCTAGGCTTAACGCGATTAATTCCCTTGAGATACCACAACAACCTCATTCCCGCCTTATGAGACCTTACTCGTACCTACGAGGGCTCTCAAGACTATATCAAGAACTCTTACGATCCATAAAATTTCTTTCCCTTTTAAATCGAGACTACACGCCCATGTTAGAAGATACACACGCCCGTGTACACTTCACACGCCCATGTACCCAAATCGTGCCTAAAAACCCCAGCATTCTGCTAAAGTTCCCACGGTTAGGGCACACGCCCATGTGAAATGAAGGCACGCCCGTGTACCCTTACAACCCACCTGTGTCTTCCACCCGTGGTCGACACTGACTAATTTCACACGGCCTTGACACGCCCGTGTCTTCAACCGTAGGAAGCTACTGACTTGATCCACAAGGCCTGGGCGCACGCCCATGTCCTTACCGTGTGCCTTACACAGTTCATGCACACGGCCGTGGGATCTACCCGTGGCCTATTCTAACTAATAATAATAAGGTACAAGGTTAACACGACCTAGACACATGCCCGTGTGTCTACCCGTGTGGGCGCATGAAGACTATTTACCAAGACTTATGCCATTCACACTTGCATACATTCATACATAGCATCAATATTACTCTTGAATTAAAGACATTTGATTGAAAAAAAGATTAAGGTTTTCATCCCATACACCAGGGAGACTAATTCCCATATAATTACAATAACTTAAGCCATAATTTTATGGCTATACACAAACGAGACATAAGCTATCGTGGGCCAACACAATTTGGCTATATCAACAAGGACTTAATCAACTTTAAATACTCACCCTATTCATGCCATGACTCATAAGTACTTAATACCTTATACCAGTGTCCGCTCAACAGTGTGAAATTATCTCCGGCGATCTCCAACCCGAGCTAGCTAAATTAACCTATAAGAGATGAGAGAGGAAGATGAGTAAGCAACATTGCTTAGTAAGTTCATCTATATAAATCTAACAAATATTGCTATTCATTAAATATAGATAACCACATAGTATTATACTGAGTTTCTTCTCTTAACTCAAGGTTACTTTCCAACCACTCATAAAGCTTACTCATCCTATCTCTTACCACATTATCACCATGCCACAAGCCAATTGCTCGATCAATTAGTACACAATCCTACATTGACCACCACAAGATCATATATATATAACAACATATCAAATATCTTCGCTAAGCCACTCATACCACTAAACTCTCGGTGGCTACAAACTTAGCCCACCATAGAATCTCTTACAGGGGTGGTATCGCACACAGCCCACAAATCATTTATAAGCGATGGTATTACACACACGACCCTTCATTTACTAATTCAATCAGATGGTAACACACACATCCCACCGATAGTATTACGGTTGATGGTATCGCACACAGCCCATCAATTAATGATATCTCGTGTGGTATCGTACACAACCCTCCATTCCTTTATAAGCGATGGTATCACACATAGCCCATCGGTTATAATATCTCCACAAATATCTATCCACGTACATTTCTCTAATTCAAATGTTTGAGGAACCTTCTCACACACTACTATGTTTACTTAACTTTCTATGATGCTCATTTGCATTCACAAAATGCAATAATAAATCTATCTCAATTAACTAAATTGCATTGTTTACACATAGCCCACTAGGGCCCACTAGGGTTCATTATATACTGAAATCACCTCAATTCCATTCTAACACACCCTTGTGTTTCCCATGATACAATCCTATACGTTCTCATTTTTAATTTTCTTGTTAAATCACTCAAATCGCTAAATGACTCTCCAGAGTCTCATATACATAGTGCCACTTACATCAACATATTGATGCCATGTCCCTGACGTGGGCTTATACAAATTCTCACATCGTTTCCATGTCCTTGATATGGTCTTATTTAATATCTATCACCGAGGTCATATTCCAATATGGTTTTACACGGAATCTTAACTATCATCAGATCATGCTATTTACAATTATCATTACTCTTAGACTTGATTCTCTTGATATCTCACCAAATAGATTTCATACATTCATAGTATAAACATACATTCCATTCCACATTAGAGTATCAAATTAACTCATTTGTAATTGCCACATACACACATGAACTTACCTCGATAACGAAAAGGCCCAAAAATGACTTTTTGCCATATTTCTCTTTATCGTTCTAGGTCTAAATTTCATTTTCCTCGATCTATAACAATAAAATTTACTCGTTTAATCACTTAATGATCATATTACAACATAATATCTACTTAGGCAAAAATTACCATTTTACCCCTACACTTTGGCAAAATTATGATTTTGCCACTAGGCTCGTAAATAAATTTTCATCACATTTTAATATTAAACAAGCCTAGCTAATCATTTAATGCTCTTACAACTATCTACAATTCCAACTATTTCATGCCTTAATAAATAATTTATAACTTTTGCATTTTAGTCCTAATTAGGTGTTTTTATGACAACACCTTTCACAAAAGTTGTTTCTCATCATCTTATCATTCATTTTCTTCCATAAAAACTCATCCAACCAGCATAAACTCTCTAACGGCAAGTCCCTAGACTCTCAACCATATCGCAAAATAGTCCCCTCATTAGCTAGCTTAAGCTTTGGGGACTCCAAAAGTATAATTTTTATCAAGAAAAGTCATCAAAATCACTTACTAGAGTGGAATGAAGCTTGCTAAAATTTTGAGCTTTCAAACACCCCTCCATGGCTGATATTTTCGGTGGAGAAGGGAAGAAAAATAGAAAGATGATAGCTTTTTACCTATTCATCTTATTTTATTCATTTATTCCACCAACTTTGACTAAATTAAAAGGTCTTGTCCCCTCTTGTCTACATGGCCGACCATCACATTAAATATGGTCTAATTGCCCTTTAAAGACCTCCAATTAATAACCCATAGCCATTTGGTGCCTCTAGCAAATAAAATAAAACTTTTGTGCTTTATGCGATTTAGTCCTTTTAGCGATTTAGCATGAAATCGCTAAAATTAAAACACCAAAATTTCCATACATCCTTATAAACATGTTATAACACATAGAATAACATGAAAATAATTTTCTCTAGCCTCGAATTAGTGATTTCGATATCACTGTTCCAACTAGCCCCTAAATCGGGCTGTTACAAATCTCCCCCTTAGGGATTTTCGTCCCCGAAAATCTTATCAGGAGGATTTGCTACCAACTTTCTTAAAATGTTTCCATCTACTCTTCAAAATTGCAAATTCCACTTATCCTCATATTTCTCCTGCCAATAACTCTTAAGCTATGAGACATAAGGTCGAAGCGCAACTTGAGACCTAGGTTATTCTTCCTCTGGGGCATATACTATATCCAATAATCCACTAATGTGGAACTCCGTACATGTCCAAACATTCGTTCAGATCTCTACTGGTTGATTCACTACAATTCGAATAACATTCTTCTTCTAGGAAGTTTTATCAAACCGAATTTAAAATCTATAAGGTTTTATCTCACTTCCTCATCAAAGCATTCACCAGCCGTAATAGTCTCAACTTGTATGCTTTGGAAACTCAGCTTCCAGTGGTTAACTACTTCTGAACATAAACTCAATCATATCATAAAATGTACTCTATTTCCAAAACATTTATGCTCGCAACTGTACTTCCTTACTCTTACATTAGTAGATATGCTACTACTAAATCCCATACAAAAGCTTCTGTATAAGTTTTGGCTTTCTCATCATTCCAATTCTATCTCGAGGAAAACATCAACAACAAAAATTTTATCCAACGCGGATCTTTCATCTAGGCATCTGTGCTATGTATATTATTTGAGAAGTATTACACTAACTATACACACCATTGCAATAGTTCAAGCCGTTTCCACTATTTCATTCCAAATCTTTTGCAGCATAAGACACTCCCACTCATTAAAATTTAGAAAATACACATCAAGTTTCCCATAAATCATTTCATAACACCTAACTCACAACACAATCACAAAAGTGATCGTCTCATGATCACTAACCGATCAACTCTTTCTCTCGATTCAGATCGAACTCAGTACTAGAACTTTCAATTAGTAGTTCCTTCTATAGCTTTCAACTCAACCATCGTGGTTTGAACACTTCGATGATCATATCTTTGTATTATGCTTCCTACTCACGCACACACAGAATTTTATTCTCTTTACTGATTCACGTGCCAATATACACAGAACTTGAATCATATCTCGGTACGTTAAACTACTCTTTTCTCCATACAAGGAACATATCTTAAGCATATTCTCACTCGAGTTTCTCTTGCTATGCTAATCTAAAACCTTTACTATCGTCATATCTCACAATAGCAGGGACATCTCTATCAAATTCATTAACTCTGTTTGGCTTATCCAAAACTCATCCCTCAACGTGAAACTCACGATTCCACTCCTTATACTAGAATCATCACAAACTTCCTCCTCAAAGTACCCGAATAAGGTTACGAGGAGATAAAGGAATGTCAATTCCAATTACTAAATCGATAACCATTTAATCTAATTTCACAATCAGAAAATATTCTCGCATGACCTCGATTCATGAAATAAACAACTACATCGTCCCTAAAAGGTGAAAGATATTTACACGTAATACTTAAAGAGATCATTATGATCCATACAATTATGGATATCATAGTTGAACACTCTCACAATTCAAACATTGTTTCCTTAACCATTTCGTCCTTAAACTCCTTAACAATTCCTTTCTTTAATGAACATCAATTTAAGAGATCTCGATAAACATACGCCTCAAACCTCCTACTCACTTGAGTCAAATAGCCTAGGCTAACTTTCTCTTTGTTTTTAACATTGCATAAGCAATACAATCGTCAAAGCATTCAGACATACTCATTTACAATTGCCTCTAATGAGCACATACCGTGCCACACTCCGTACTCATTTCCTTGCGACTCGTTCATGAGTGCCTGTATTCACTCATTCCTATGACTTTAGTACATTCCTCATTTCTACCTCTAGGCTCATTTATCAGTCCCCATGATCATTAGGGATACTCAAAAACGCATAATATCGTCATTAAAACAAGTTCAGGGCCAATATTACATCCTAGAGGTGATCTTATATGGAATCACTTTTAAATGCCAATGCCAATGCCATATTTAAAATATGGTCTTATATGGACTGCCACATCAAGTATCGATGCCATATTTCGAATATGGTCTTATACGATTATCATATTCCATGTCTCATGGATAACCTTTTCATTTCAGCTCTCTACGACTTCAACCTCATGTTTAACAAAAATTGCTCTATCTAATAGAGTATTATGTATCAATGTGATACAAGACATTCTCAATTATGCTAACATAATTATTGCATTATTCAAATGCAAACTTACTCAACTTCATCATTCATAACATGCGTAATACTCTTAGTCAGCCTTAACTAACATAGCTTGATAACAGCTTTACTCACTTGACTTCCTTGCTCTCTCATTCAATCTTCACTCTTTTGCTTGATTAATTACTACGAATGACCGAGGATACTGAATCTCATCTCACATATATCTCGATGCCAATGCTATATTCTAGATATAGTCTTACATGGAAGGTCTTAACTCGCCCTCGACGCCATGTCTTGACATGGACTTACCTAGTATCTCTTCTTGTTTGTCGATGCCATGCCTTAGCTTGGTCTTATACGGACTCTCTCGTCTCATGTGAGTGATCGAGTATCCTAGGAAATTTCAATTTCAATCGGGATTTCCACATACTTATGTCCCACATTAATCTCTACTTGAGTACTCAACACTTCACTCTAATTTCTCTTACTATTACTAATCAATTAAAGAATGTCTTATGGGTTTGAGCACATCATTTTCTTGATTGCCATAGTCCAACTATGGTCTTACTCTAGTTCACATATCGAGGCCAATGCCATGTCCCAAACATGGTCTTACACTAGCTTTCATGTTGTCACCAATGCCATAGCCTCGCTATGGTCTTACACGAACTCTCATATCAACACCAATGCCATATGCCAGATATGGTCTTATATGGGATCACATGTACTTCCATGGTCCAACCATGGTCTTATTCATCATTTTATCATTGAACGATCGTACCCATCCCTGTATTCTACTTAGTCAAACTTTCCAGTTTAACTCTCACACCATAATACTCGTAGTTTCATACACGGTCACGAAATAAAACATTATAAAATTTTCTACTTTAATAGTCACACATGAGATTCAACTATGTTGACATATTAATCATACATCATTTAAACAATCATACACACACATATACCCCATTCTCTAGGTAAATTTACTCACCATATGCACCTAACCCAATAGGTTGAGTATATAACACTTATGCACATCCCGCCAATATAGATAAGCTTACCACTTTACAACTCTCATTTGATGCATAAGAGCATTTCAATTTTCCCATTATCACTTACACCATTATTGGATTTAGCTCGATTGGGAACAATCCTGTCTTAACAAAATAATTTCGTTAGTGCCGGGAGATATCACACTGTCACAGTCCACCTATGGCATGTATAGCTAGACTTTTACTCACGCTAGGTTAGTCCAAGAACAGACTAAACCATGCTCTGATACCACTAAATGTAACACCCCTTACCCAAAATCCTCGCCAGAATCGGATACGAGACGTTACCGTACAAATTTACCTGATTGTCACTTAGGCTTAACGCGATTATTTCCTTGAGATACCACAACAACCTTATTCCTACCTTATGAGACCTCACTTGTACCTGCGAGGGCTCTCGAGACTATATCAGAACTCTTACGATCCATAAAATTTTTTTCCCTTTTAAACTGAGACTATACGCCTGTGTTAGAAGACACACAAACCCGTGTACACTTTACACGCCCATGTACCCAAACCATGCCTAAAAACCCAGGCATTCTGCCAAAGTTCCCACGGTTAGGGCACACGCCCATGTGAAATGAAGGTACGCCCGTGTATCCTTACAACCCGCCTGTGTCTTTCACCCGTGGTCGACACTGACTAATTTCACACGGCCTGGACACGCCCGTGTCTTCAACCATAGGAAGCTACTGACTTGATCCAAACGGCCTGGGCGCACGCCTATGTCCTTAACGTGTGCCTTACACGGTTCATGCACATGGCCGTGGGATCTACCGTGGCCTATTCTAATTAATAATAATAAGGTGCAGGGTTAACATGGCCTAGACACACACACGTGTGTCTACCCGTGTGGGCGCATGAAGACTATTTACCAGGCTTTATGCTATTCACACTTGCATACATTCATACCTTATCACATAAATTCACATAGCATCAACATTACTCTTGAATTAAAGACATTTGATTGAAAAAAAGATTAAGGCTTTCATCCCATACACTAGGGAGACTAATTCCCGTATAATTACAACAACTTAAGCCATCATTTATGGCTATAAACAAGCGAGACATTAGCTTTCTTGGGCCAACACAATTTGGCTATATCAACAAGGACTTAATCAACTTTAAATACTAACCCTATACATGCCATGACTCATAAGGACTTAATACCTCATACCAGTATCCGCTCAACAGTGTGAAATTATCTCCGGTGATCTCCAACCCGAGCTAGCTAAATTAACCTATAAGAGATGAGAGAGGAAGATGAGTAAGCAACATTGCTTAGTAAGTTCATCTGTGTAAATCTAACAAATATTTCTATTCATTAAATATAGATAACCACATAGTATTATACTGAGTTTCTTCTCTTAACTCAAGATTACTTTCCAACCACTCATGAAGCTTACTCATCCTATCTCTTACCACATTATCACCATGCCGCAAGCCAATTGCTCGATCAATTAGTACACAATCCTGCACTGACCACCATAAGATCATATATATATATATATATATAACACCATATCAAATATCTTCGCTAAGCCACTCATACCACTAAACTCTCGGTGGCTATGCACTTAGCCCACCATAGAATCTCTTACGGGGTGGTATTGCACACAGCCCACAAATCATTTATAAGCGATGGTATCGCACATAGCCCATCGATTACTAATTCAATCAGGTGGTAACGCACACAGCCCACCGATAGTATTATGGCTGATGGTATTGCACACAGCCCATCAATTAATGATATCTCATGTGGTATCGCACACAGCCCACCATTCATTTATAAGCGATGGTATCGCACATAGCCCATCGGTTATAATATCTCCACAAATATCTATCCACTTACATTTCTCTAATTCAAATGTTCGCCAGGAACCTTCTTACACACTACTATGTTTACTTAACTTTCTATGTTACTCATTTGCATTCACAAAATGCAATAATAAATCTATCCCAATTAACTAAAGTGCATTGTTTACACATAACCCACTAGGGTTCATTATATACTGAAATCACCTCAATTCCATTCTAACACACCCTTGTGTTTCCCATGATACAATCCCATACGTTCTTATTTTCAATTCTCTTGTTAAATCACTCAATTCGCTAAATGACTCTCCGGAGTCTCATATACATAGTGCCACTTGCATCAATATATCGATGCCATTCCTTAACGTGGGCTTATACGAATTCTCACATCGTTTCCATGTCCTTGATATGGTCTTATTTAATATCTATCACCGAGGCCATATTCCAATATGGTCTTACTCAGAATCTTAACTATCATCAGATCATGCTATTGACAATTACCATTACTCTTAGACTTGATTCTCTTGATATCTCATCAAATAGATTTCATACATTCATAGTATAAACATACATTCCATTCCATATTAGAGTATCAAATTAACTCATATGTAATTTCCACATACACATATGAACTTACCCCGATAACGAAGAGGCCCGAAAAGGACTTTTTGCCCATATTTCTCTTTATCACGTTCTAGGTCTGAATTTCATTTTCCTCGATCTATAACAATAAAATTTACTCATTTAATCACTTAATGATCATATTACAACATAATATCTACTTAGGCAAAAATGACCATTTTGCCCCTACACTTTGGCAAAATTATGATTTTACCCCTAGGCTTGTAAATAAATTTTCATCACATTTTCATATTAAACAAGCCTAGCTGATCATTTAATCCTCTTACAACTATCTACAATTCCAACTATTTCATGCATTAATGAACAATTTACAACTTTTGCATTTTAGTCCTAATTAGGTGTTTTTATGACAACACCTTTCACAAAAGTTGTTTCTCATCATCTTATCAATCATTTTCTTTCATAAAAACTCAACAACCAGCATAAACTCTCTAATGGCAAGTCCCGAGACTCTCAACCATATTACAAAATAGTCCCCTCATTAGCTAGCTTAAGCTTTGGGGACTCCAAAAGTACAATTTTTATCAAGAAAAGTCATCAAAATCACTTACTAGAGTGGAATGAAGCTTGCTGAAATTTTGAGCTTTCAAACACCCTCCATGGCTGATATTTTTGGTGGAGAAGGGAACAAAAATAGAAAGACGATAGCTTTTTTCCTATTCATCTTATTTTATTCATTTATTCCACCAACTTTGACCAAATTAAAAGTTCTTGTCCCTTCTTGTCTACATGGCCGGACATCACATTCAATATGGTCTAATTGCCTTTTAAACACCTCCAATGAATAACCCATAGCCATTTGGTGCCTCTAGCAAATAAAATAGAACTTTCACACTTTATGCGATTTAGTCCTTTTTCGTGATTTAGCATGAAATCGCTAAAATTAAAAGACCAAAATTTCCATACATCCTTATAAACATGTTATAACACATAGAATAATATGAAAATAATTTTCTCTAACCTCAAATTAGTGATTCGAGATCTCTGTTCCAACTAGCCCTTAAATCGGTGTTACAGCAAACCCGTTACAAAGTCCATGGTAGCACAATCCCATTTCCACTCGGGCACAATAAATAGGTTAAAGCAAACCCGATGGTACTTGGTTTTTGCCTTTACTTGCTGACAAATCAAGCATCTTGAAACAAACTCAGAAATATCTTTTTTCATACTCGGCCACCAATACCATTTCTTTAAATCATTATACATTTTGGTGCTACCAAAATGTACAGATAGGCATCCACTATGTGCCTCATGCAAAACTTTACGAATGAGCTCATCGTTCCTCAGTACATAGACTCTATCTCTGAACATCAAAGATCCATATGAATTAATCCAAAAATCAGACCCAATACCTGACTCGCGCTGAACTCTTTTGGCTTGCAATTTACTATCATCTTTCTAAGCCTCATATATCTTTTGGAGGAACATCGGTCTAGCCCTCAACTCAGCTAAGATGGAACTATCATCTGAAAAAGTCACCCATGTATTCATAGCTCTCAAAGTAAACAAATACTTTCTACTCAAAGCATCGGTGACTACATTTGCCTTTCTTGGGTGGTAGTCAATGACTAGCTCGTAATGTTTTATCAGCTCTAACCATCTTCGTTGCCTTAAGTTCAATTCCTTCTGAGTCATCAAATACTTTAAACTTTTGTGGTCGGTGAATATCCGACATCTTTCACCATACAAATGGTGTCTCCAAGTCTTCAACGCAAAGCCAATGGCAGCCAACTCTAAATCATATGTCGAATAATTCTTCTCATGTGTCTTTAACTGTCTAGAAGCATATGCTATCACCTTGCCTTCTTGTATGAGTACACAGCTCAATCCATTTAAGGATGCATTGCTGTAGATCACAAATTCTTTTTTCAATTTAGGTTGTACTAGAATTGGAGCCTATGTCAACAATGCTCTTAATTTCTCAAAACTCTGTTGACACTTTTTCGTCCATTCAAACTTTACATCTTTCTGTAACAATCTCATCATCGGGGTAGCTATCATAGAAAACCCCTTAACAAACAATCTGTAATAGCTAGCTAGGCCCAAAAAACTTCTCTCATCTGTTACGTTCTTAGGTGGCTTCCACTCAATAGTGGCCGAAATTTTGCTTGGATCAACTCGGACTCCATCTTTCGAGACAATAGGCCCCAAAATCCAACTTTCTTGAGCCAAAATTCACTTTTGCTGAACTTGGCATACAATTGATTTTCTCGTAAAATCTGTAAAACTGTCCTCAAGCGGCATGCTCATACTTATCACGGGAATATATTAGTATGTCATCAATAAAGACAACCACAAACTAATCCAAGTATGGCCAAAAAATACGGTTCATTAAATCCATAAACACCACAGGGGCATTTGTTAAACCAAAAGGTATGACTAAAATTGTAATGCCCATCCCTCATCCGAAATGCAGTTTTTGGCACATTTGAACCTTTCACTCTTAACTTATAATACCCTAATCTCAAATCTATCTTGGAAAACATAGTGGCTCCCTTCAATTGATCAAACAAATCATCGATCGTTGGCAATGGATACTTGTTCTTTACGATTACCTTATTAAGCTACCGATAATCTATGCATAATCTCATAGAACCATCTTTCTTTTTCACAAATAACACTGGTGCACCCCATGGGGAATAACTCGGTCTTGTGAAACCTTTGTCTGTTAACTCTTGCAATTGTGCCTTTAATTCCTTCAACTCAGATGGAGCCATTCTGTAAGGAGCAATCGATATCAGTACAGTACTGAGAGCTAACTCAATGCCAAATTCAACCTCTCTAACCGGAGGCAACCTTGGCAATTCCTCTGGGAAAAAATCTGGATACTCACATACGATCGGTACTGATTCAATCTTTGACTCAGTTTCTTTAGCATTCATAACGAAGGCAAGATAGGCTTCATACCCCTTTCTCACATAATTCTGAGTAGACATATTAGAGATCAATACTGGAGATTTATCTTGTTCATCTGATTCAATACGAAGAGTGTCCCCATTTTCACATCTCAACTCAGTGTATTTCTTTCCACAATTTACTATCACATCATGAGTGGTTAACCAGTCCATACCAAGAATTATATCAAATTCATCAAAAGGCAATAGCATGAGATTTGCCTTAAAATAGTGACCTCTAATCATCAATGGACAATCTTTGCATACTTTATCAACTAATACACTTTTGCCTAGTGGATTGGACACTTTTATCACAAACTCTATAGACTCTATGGGCATGCTCATACTAGATACTAATTTCATGAAAATGTATGAGTGGGTAGATCCCGGATCAATTAAAGCAACAACATTAGTATCATGGAGAGAAAATGTACCCATAATTACATCAGAGGATGATGCCTCTTTGCGAGCACGAATGGCATAAGTCCTTGCAGGCACTCTACCCTCAGGCCTCACAGTATGCTCTTGGGGTGTACCTTTACTACTCGTTCCACTACCCGGGTTTCTTTGTTGTCTTCCTCTATTAGCACTTCCTAATTTTGCACTTTGAACCTTCTCTTTTTCAACCATCTCAGGGCATTCTCGAATAAAATGGTCTTGGAAACCACACATAAAACAAGCACTATCATGTGCATGGCATTTACCAGGGTGTAGTCTACCACACTGTGGGCATTTTGGTCTATTAGATCGAATTTTCCCAACACTAGCAACTGAAGTAGTCTGAGCTTTATTCCCCGAGTACTACTTACCCTTCTATTTAAAAACACAACTGATGTAGTTGATCAGGTAGAGAAGTCTCTTGACTTCTTGGATGAAGATTGAAACTACTTGTTCAATTGTCTCCTTCTTGAATCATGAGACTCCATCTCAGCTTTTCTTTTCTCTTTTATAAATTCTTCAGCTTTACAAGCCCAGTCCACTACCACAACAAATTCTTTTAACTCGAGGACACCAACAAACAATATGATATATTCATTTAATCCGTTGTCAAACCGTTTACACATGATGGCCTTAATGGGTACACACTCTTGAGCATATTTACTGAGCCTTACAAACTTACGCTCGTACTCAGTTACTGTCATCTTACCTTATTTTAGTTCAAGGAATTCCTTTCTTTTCTGATCGATGAACCTCTGACTAATGTACTTCTTCCAAAATTCTTCTTGGAAAAACTCCCATGTAATCCTTTCCCTTGGTACAAAAAACACAAGGGTATTCCACCACTGATAAGCAGAATCTCTCAGAAGAGACACTACACATTTCATGCACTTTTTAGGTGTGCAAAATAATTCATCAAATACTCAAATGGTGTTTTCAAGCCAGAATTCTACTCTTTCTGGATCATCATCTTTACTAGCCCAAAATTTTTCAGCCCTTTATTCCCAGATTCTATCAACCGGAGGCTTTTCTCTTCTTACCATTTCTACCACAGGAGGAGCTACAAGGGTAGGCTAAGGAATAGGCGGGGGTGGAGGGGGTTGTGCATTCAAATTCGTACGAATGAACTCCGTATACCATGCATTCATCATATGGAGAAAGGATTCCCTAGCCTCTTCTCCTCTCTAACTCACGGTTGGAGGTCTACCCTCATTTTCATTTGGCACCGTCTCTTTAGCGAGAGCCGGCGTATTACTTTCTACATCATTCGCCATAGCTCTATCGAGATCCATTTACTATATGAAAATACAATTTAAGTCGTCAGGAGTCGTCACACTATCATTATATAAATACTCATATGTATGGAATGTATAGCTAGACTCATGCATACGCTACATTAGTCTGAGAATGGACTAAACCATAGCTTTGATACCATTAAATGTAATATCCCTTACCCGTGTTTGATGTTGAGACAGGATACTAGGCATTACCATACTTAACCTTGCTTGAACATGTATTATTGGGCTATAAAATTTCATTTCAACTTAAAACCTTTCATCATTGATCATAACATATATAATATAGGCCTACGAGGCCTTAAACATACATCTAGAAAGTTTCGGAGTTCAACCCTGAAACTTTTACACTCTTAGAAAATTTTTACCTAAACAGGGGTCGCACGTCCGTGTGACATGGGACATGCCCGTGTAGTCTCACACACCCATGTCCCTAGCCCATGTGGAATTTATTTTCCCTTCAAACCTACATGAGTTTTCACACGGCTGGACACACACCTATGTCTATAACCCGTGTTCTTCACACGGCCTAGACACGCCCATGTCTTCTGCCCATGGAGCTCTCTGTTTATGACATCATCAACCTCTTAAGAGCACACGGCCTAGGCACACGCCCGTGTGCTGGCCCGTGTGATGAATCAAATTCTAGCAAGTTGATGCAGGGGACACACGGTCTATTAACACACCCATGGGAGCTGATTGTGTGTCACACATGGCCTAGACACACACTAGTGTGTCTACCCATATGGACAATTAGAGGCTATTTTCCAAGCCAATTGCCACCCTGAAACATAAACACACTTATGCCAACTCAAGCAACACATAACATAGCAATTATGCACTATGAAGGATCCCCTAAATCATCATTCATACTCCTCACATATAACTCCATCGATTGCATAAACTTTCACATCATAAAACTCATCATCATTAATGAATAAAACTTGACAAATATTGGCCAATATCTATTGGCCATATACAAAAAAGAGTGAGTGACCTTAATAGCCAACACTTTGGCTCCCAATATGATATAACTCAAAATGATCAAGTTCCTATACATGCCATACTCAAAATAAATCAACTTTACTATACCAAAGTAGTGATTGATAGTGTGATCCGAGCTCCGACATTCTACGATCCTCGAGCTAGCTTGGCGATATTACAAGGAAAAAGGAAAATAGAGGGGTAAGCATATAGCTTAGTAAGTTTGCATGAAATTTATATAGCAACATCATTGCTCATAATAAACTCTTCCATCTCATGAAACAATAACAACATAAGTCTCAAATGCTTAGGCATACTTACTCATACTTTCTCTTACCCATCACATATCACATTATGATTTAATAACCTGTATTTTACTCATGGTACCTGTATTCACTTAGTCACATAGTTTAGTACTTATGCAATCATAAACATAAACTCAATGTAACACCCCAAACCCGGCCCAAACACTATAACCGGATCTGGTATGTCACTAAGAAAATTTTTAGTAAAACCAATCGTGTTGTCAGAAAGCCCAAATATAATTTATATAAAATATGCCTAATAATCAAAAGCCTAAAACTGAATTACATGTCTTAGTTTTAAAATAAATAAAAATAAACAATAAAGGCCCATAACAAACAAAAAGGTAAACTAATGGCCTATGGCGTTATTACAATGTAGTTCAAATCCATAACATAGAATACTTAAAAAAAACTAATAAAGGAAAACTTTTCGCTGGATCTACATATGCTTTTGCATGGCCACCTTGCGCTCCACTTCGGCCCGGTCCGATGCACTAATTGTCACCTGAAATGTTAGTTTAACTAGGTGAGTCGCGAGACTCAGTGTGCAACCCTCATGCACCACTAGATTTGGGCCTCATAAAACATAATAATAATTTCATTTACATGGAAACAAATAATATGCAAAACCCAACCCATTTGCCTAGGTTTCCATCCGCTACACGCCCCCGTACCAACCAAACACACCATTGGGGATTTCTACAATCAACCTACACCGCTACACGCCAAGATGGCAGTCATGCTGCTCATCAACATATATTGGCCGAAGCCCTTATAACAGATCACGACATTAGCCGCTCAGTAAATCACGGTAAAAACCACTGCACATATACATATACATATACTTCCTCCTTTCATCACCCAACCCATGCAAACATGTACAACAATTTACTTGTAACATATAATCAGATTATTTACTAACCTGAGGGTCCGCTATAAATCCGAGATCTAGATGGTGGGGAAGTATTACACACCTGATTCGCGTACTAAGGCTTTCGTTATATCTACGCTACTATCACTCGAGACTACCACTATTGGCCCATGATCTGACTTTGATTTTGGCCCACTCTTCGATGGCCAATCTCGCACTATCGAAACAGATCGCTTCTTGTATTTGAGTGACGGTTTTACAGATCCAACCTCTATTGCTTGACTATTAGTTGAGTCCATAACAATCCCTTAATCACTAAACCAAATAAACAATGAGATCTAACTCATGAATTAAATATAACCCTTAAAACGAGCACTTACCTAGTTAGTCAAATCCCAAATGTCCTTGAGAAATTGTCACCACCAACCTACCTTCGGGTTTTCCACCAAATCGACACTTTCGAATAAAACAAGACAAGATTTGGCTTCTAGGATAGAGAGTGTGAAATCGACAAACCTTTGGAATAAATGATTTGGTTCAGGACTTGACAGAAAAAATAAAAAAAAAATGCAAAGAAACAAAATCCTAAAACTCACCAGATTAGAGAGGAGTATGCAGCTTATGGTGCACCTTCGGGAAACAGAGATCTCACTTGTAGATTCGGCTATGGGAGGGGAAAATAAAGACTAGGGTATTCAGATTTGAGAAGAAAAGAGGGGAAAATAAACTGTGTTAGAGAGTTGCGGCAAAGAAAAGAATTTGAGAGAATAAGAGAAGGGAATTTCGGCTAGGTGAGGAAGAAGAGAAAAAAAATAAAAGAATGGATGATTAATTGGCTTAAATAGAATTCGGCAGTGCACCCCCTATCCCAGAGTTGGATTTTCGGCCAACTCTACAAACACTTGATAGCTCAAATTCCTATTCCTTATCATGATCTGTTGACTCATTTAAAAGAGTCTCAACTAGATCCAACTCCTCATCCTCTTAATTATCTTTTATCACTTAAATAAAACAATAAAACTCCTAAAAGAAAATGCCTTGTGCCGTCCCCTCCTAAGGCTCCTAAGTGTCAAATTTTGACCCAAAACTTGGGCTTCGGGTGGCCACAAATTGGGCCTCTTTCCCCTTACCTTTTGACGCCATCTCCCCTCCTTTCTTATGGCATCATTCCCTTCTTGGCCACAAGCCCAAAATGTTCATTAAACTACTTGAAACTTTATTTTAACCCATGTAATATCCCGGGTTAAGGGCTATTTTATTTTGGCATTGTTGCATGGTTAATTGATTGCTATGATGTTGTTTGTGTGTTTGGGGCCTAGTTGTAGGCTAGGAGTGAGCACAGTAGGAGGAAAATTCTTGTTTTGGGCTTTAGGGATAGGAGTGAAGGAGATGGGGTTTTAATTAATTTAAGAGAATTTGTAACACAAGAGATGAGTTGGTGGAGTGGCAAAGCAAGGCGCCACTAGGAGCTTGTGGTTGGCGTCAAAGGCAAGGGGAGGTCTTGTGTTCAAGTTGCAAGAATCCCACCCTTTGGCTCTCATTTTGGCGGCATGGAGGGAGGAGTTGTGGCAAATTTAAACTCCACCTTGGACTTGGTCAAGTGGTGACTTGGATGGTGGAGAGCAAAGTGTGGAGGAGGACTTGGTCCACTCATTTCAAATGAGTGAATGGGAGCTTTGGGGGATTGTGGCGAATTTAGGGGAGTTGGAGGGAAGGTGGCGGCTTGGTGTGGGAGAGGGAAGGTAGAATATGCCTTTGTGCATGTTTTTTTGGTCATAGAAGGAGATAGCAACTAAGTCTTTTCTTTTCTTTTAGTCAAAACAAGCAATTCACTCTTTGGTAGAAGCAAACCGAAACCCCTAGTGTGTTTTCATTTTTTTCCTTTTCCTTTCTCAATTTGTGCTCCTAAACCAAAGTTCAAATATCTTGTTGCCAAATTGCTTTCATCTTTTACTTGGTGTGTGACCGAATATTGTTTGCATTTTCCCTTTCACTTGCATCTTGTGCAAAGCCAACCTAGCACCCTTTTCAACTCTCTTTTCCCTTTCAAATTTTTGTTAGTGAAAGTCTCCCCAAAATCCTCATCTTCATTTTCTTTTCTTTCCAAGAAAGAACCAAGGTGTTCTCTTACTATTGTTCTTCCCATTTCAATTCTTGGCGAAACTTCATCTCCACAATACTTTTCTCTTTTCTTTCACACAAAACCAAAAGCACCTCTCCATATCTTCAAACTATTTCTTTCTCTTCCAAAACTTATTAGCCGATTTTTCTCCATTGTTTTCTCATCATCTTGGAGCCGAACCTAGCATTTTCTTTCTCCTTTTCTTGAAGGATTGTAGCCGAAACTAGTTCTTCTTCTAAACACACCTTATTCATTACTTTCCCTTTAAAACCGAAAGTGACCCCTCATTCATCTATTTTTATTTGCTTGTCTTTTCCAAAACACGTTAAGCGAATCATTCTCCTACGGTGTTGTGTGGCGAATATTTGGTGGTGTTGGGTGTGTGATTCCCAACCGATTGATAGTGGGTAAGTGTGGCGAATGGCCTTGTTCCTTTCATTGGTACTTTGCGATTCTTGGTATGTTAGGGCTGATTTCGATATTGATTTAAGAGATGTTAACTTCTTGTTTAATCTTTTCGTATAGGATCTTTGGACTTTGGAAATAATCAAGAGAAGCCTCCAACTCTTTTAGCCGATTGTTAAGTGGTGGTGGAGGCCGGTTGTAAAGGAGAAACCTTTGTGGTTCAAGTTTGGTAGGAAGCCAAACGGTTGCAAGGTAGGGACTATGTGATAAACTCTCTTTGGTTTAATGCTTGTGGCCGATGGTTTGATGGGTAATCCATTTGTTGGCCGATTGTAGGATTCGAGTTGTAGAAGTGAGCGAGGGGCGTAAATCGATTCTAGGATTAATACCTTCGTCAATTGGTGTGTAAACTAACACACTTCATTTAGTAATATAATTGATAACACATGCGATGATTAATGAAACGTTGATGATTGATGTGATACCCAATGGGTATGATTACGGACTCGGGTAAGTCGATATTATTATTACGTGTATTTCTTGATGATTTATATGATACCATGGTTGTGGATATATGTGACATGGGGTATGAGATTAGACATATTAGCATGATATGCATGATTATATGATATGCATGATTACATGAGTGTGGTATGTTGATGGGTGATCTGAGTGGAGGGAGCGGTGATATTTTGTCTTGTGAGCACCGGTGCTTTAGTAGCACACTTTGTGACTTTGGGTCACGGAGGTTTGGCACCTCATTGCGACTTGTCCACGTGGTTTAACCACCGTGGGTTGGCCCCACTTGAGATATGGGATAAATCGCTAGTGATTTGGTATCACACGATGGGTTGGCCCCATCATCGATTTGTGACTTTGGTCACCGGTGCTTTGGTAGCACAATTGTGTCTTTAGGACACCGGTGGTTTGGCACCACATTGACGGATATTGTGTCTTTGGGACACGGTGTTTTGGTAACACATTGTGACTATATGTCACCGATGGTTTGGCACCACCGGTGGTTTGGTACCACAGGGGTAGAAAAGCGATATGGATGGTTAGGATCGGGTTGCATTAATTATGTTGCTTTGTATGATGTGTGTTAGCATGTTGTTCTTGGGGCGGATTTACACATGAGTCATTCGACTCACCCTCTCCTTTGACATTTCGGTGACTCGTGAGAGCGGACATGGGCCGGATGGACTCGGGGTGCACATGCCATGCTTTAATAAAGGATTATTGAATTTGGGTACTTTGGCTTATTTACTTTATTTGGGTTTTATTTTGGATTTGTAAAAGGCCTTTAATTTATGTTTTGGTGATGTTTATGTTTTAATTAGATTTTTAATATGCCTTAACAAAACAAGTTGGTATGAATTTTACTAAAACTTGGAAAGATAATGATTTCAAAATTTTAACGCAATGTGTTTTTAAAACCATACCATCGGGTATTACACTATGTCTTTTACAGTAAGAAAATTCAAATGATTTTCAAATCAAACTTGTATTACTCCTAAGTCTAAAAAGAAAGGGTTTTAAGTAACACAAAAAAAAAAAACTACTAAGGTTTAAATGGTTTTAAACTCGTTTAACTACACGTACTGGTTAGGATTTCAAAATCTTCGGGTTTCAAATACTTCATCTGATTTCAACAAGTCTACTCAAATTGTCTCCTAAAATACACTGTGTTTCCACTCGGCTTCTAACGAAAAATTTAACCTCTCACAAACATGTTTTCCGTAACATACAGATTGGACGTGGTGTCTTGTCCGGGTTTGGGGTGTTACATTTAATAATATCGAGCCAAGTTCAAAAGCTCATTTGTGGGCCCGAGGCCCAAAATGTTTTCAAAAGTGCATTTTAAGTTACGGTTTTACGTACCTTGTTTTGAAAAGTATGGTTTGAAAGGCATGGCACCGAGTCACTGCACCCGGTTAAGCCAGTAAGTACCCGTACTATTTGTTGTGATTGACATGATTGGATAGCTAGTAAAGACTACTCTAGAGACTCGAGACTAATAGGACTCGTGGACTCATGAAAAAAGCTTCTTTAAAATTTCATAAGACTTTGCTTTAAACACGGTGAAATAATAGTGATACATAAAATTCTTTAATTGAGACGAGATTTAGTCATGAGTACCGAGGTGGGCGTGGTCGTGGGCGTGGTCGCAGTAGGATGGTATTTTCGAGCCCGTAGGTTCGGGCGGGGTTCGAGAGAATGAGATCTGGTTTCGCCACCAGTGGAGGTGGTGAGTTCGAGAGCGCACCGGCGATGATGCAAAGTGTCACGAGCGTCTGTCGGGTCTTAGAGAGGTAGCTGGAGCGGTGGGGGTGTAGGAGCTAGGAAATCGTACTGGCGACTTGGCAAATAAATTTGAATTCTTCCGGTATCTCTGGTGTTGCTCCTAACCTTCTTGAAATCTTGGCTAGAAGCGATCGAACGGATCATGGACGATCCGGACCTAACGGTGAGGAGAAATTAAAGGGATCGTATCACTTCTCGAGATGAGTCATACCGATTGGTGGCTCACGGTCAAGTGGCAATGCTGCATTGAAGACCTGACATGGGACTATTTTCGGGCTGCTTATCAGAAGAAGTACGTCGGAGCTAATTACATAAATGAGCAGCGGAAAGCATTTCTGAGGTTAGTCCAGGGGAGCAAATCTGTATCGGAGTATGAGGCCGAGTTTTTGAGGCTGAGTCGGTATGCCAGGGGTATGGTGGCTACGGAAGAGGAAAGGTGCGTTCGTTTCGAGGATGGCCTGCGAGACGAGTTAAGATTGTTGATTGCGCCCCAGCAGGAGCGTGAATTTGCGGTTCTGGTTGAAAAGGCGAAGGTTGCCGAGGGCATTAAAGAGTCGTGAGGCGTAGTATGGATAGAAACCGTCACAAGCGGAGTTTTGGATCTTACGGGTCGTCGGTAATCAGTGAGAAGAGGGCTAGACCGAGTGGGCGAATCGATCGGGTAGGTTTGTTGCTTGCCAGCGGGACCGCCGCATTGTAACCGTTGTGGGAAGGCTCATTGGGGAGGATGTTGGACCAAGGCGAGGTCATTTTGAGTGTGGTTATTTGGACCACCGAGTGAGGGACCGTCCGCGTAAGTTAGCTAGAATTCAATCGAGAATCGGGCGTAATCGATCTGAAATAATGGACCACCTGCAGAGGGCCGAGGTAATGGCAGAGGAGGTATTACAGCCTGGGGCCGTGGAGCACCAAAGAGGTGCGAGTAGTTCCGAGGCGAACTGACCGAGGTTGGTATATGTCGCGAGGCGCCGAGAGGAGAGGCGGCGCCGGACGTCATAACAGCAGACGTTTTGATTTTTGGTTCTCCTTATCTTGCTTTAATTGATGTGGGGTCTACACACTCTTATGTTGCCGATGAGTATAGTAGAGACAATGGATTTAGACTCGAGATATCTTAGGCGGATGACCGTAATAAGCCCTCTAGGTCACTCGGTAGTGGTAGATAAAGCGTATAGAGCGTACCTCTAGAACTCCAAGGGTATCTTTCGAGGTGATCGATGGAAGCGCCATTCGGGAGTTCGATCTAATTCTCGGAATGGATTGGTTGGGTAAGCATCGGTGAAGTTGAATTCTGTGACTAAGCGCATGGTTCTCGACATGGTGAGGGTGATGAAGTAGTTTTGATCGGTAATAGGAGAAACTATCATCCAACAGTATCTGCCCAAAGCCAG
The DNA here is from genome assembly GCA_025506655.1 of Gossypium rotundifolium. Classification (NCBI taxonomy): domain Eukaryota; kingdom Viridiplantae; phylum Streptophyta; class Magnoliopsida; order Malvales; family Malvaceae; genus Gossypium; species Gossypium rotundifolium. Next base: position 133,824,343 of record CP106729.1, on the reverse strand, counting down.
AAAATGGTCAGGAAAGGCTGCGAAGCATATATGGTGCATGTGTATGCCTTGGAGGCTAAGGAGTCTTCTGTGGAGACTGTTCGGACAGTTAGGGAATTTGTGGATGTGTTTCCTGAGGAGCTTCAGGGTTTGCCACCAGATCGGAGGTAGAGTTCGGGATTGATCATTGCAGGCTGCGCAAGTATCCATTGCTCCGCATGAGGATGGCACCTAAAGAATTAGTGGAGCTTAAGGCTCAAATCCGGGAGTTATTGGACCGAGGTTTTATCGGGCCAAGTATTTACGCCTTGGGAGCGCCGGTACTCTTTGTAAAGAAGAAAGAGCGGTACTATGCGGATGTGTATAGACTACATAACTGAATAAGTGACGATTAAAAACAAGTATCCACTACCTCGGATAGATGACTTGTTTGATCGGTGAAGAGGCGTCTGTTTTCTCGAAAATCGACCTAAAGGTGCAGGTATCACCAGTTGAAGGTAAAAGAGGCGGATATCGTAAGACGGCATTAGTACTCGGTATGGGCACTTTGAGTTCTTGGTTATGCCGTTTGGGTTGACTAATGCACCGCGACTTTCATGGATCGATGAATAGGGTGTTCCAACGATTACCTAGATCGGTTCGTGGTAGTTTTATCGACGACATCTTGGTATACTCAAGGATCGAGGAAGAGCATGGCGCTCATTTACTGGTGGTATTGCGATTCTAAGGAGAAAGCATTTCTATGCGAAGTTTAGTAAATGCGAGTTCGGCTCGTGGAGGTGACATTCTTGGGTCATGTGGTATCGGTGAGGGATTTAGTGGACCCCGTAAGATAGAGGCCGTTACGGATTGGAAGCCGCCTAAGTCGATAGTGGAGATTCGGAGTTTTACGGGGTTGGCGGGATACTCTAGAAGATTTGTAGAGGTTTCTCGTTAATTGCAAAGACCGATGACCAAATTATTGAGGAAGGGAGTTCCGTTTGTTTGGGCGAGAAGCGATAGGAGAGCTTCGATAAGTTAAAGAAGATTTTGATGAAGCTCGGTTACGATCCACTGAGGTGGTAAGGAATCCTGATGTCTTGCGATGCATCACATCTGAGCTTGGGTTGTGTCTTGATGCGAGATGGGAAGGTTGTGGCTTACGCATCCCGGCGGTGAGGCCACATGAGGTAAATTATCCCACATACGATCTGGAGTTAGCGGTAGTAGTATTTGCCTTAAAGATATGGAGGCATTACTTATACGGAGAGAGATCGATAGTCTATACGGACCATAAGAGTCTCAAGTACCTCGACTCGTAAAGACTTGAATCGAGGCGGTAGATGGATTGAGTCTTTGAAAGACTACGATTGCTCAATTGAGTATCATCCGGGCAAGGCTAACGTCGTGGCGTACGCGTTGAGCCGTAAGGTTGTTTCGGATTTAAGGCGTTGTTTGCCCACTTGAGTTTGTATGATGGCGGGAGTATTCGCGAAGCTGCAGTTAAGCCTACTTGGGTTGGAGGATCGAGAAAGCGGTTGTTAGATGAGGTTTTGAGGCGCGAGAGGACACAAGTGCGAGAATGATGGTTTGAAGGGTTACTGACTTGTCCGATGATGGGGTTACGTGTTTTTCGGGAAGGCTTGTATGCCGAGAGATGCTGAATTGAGGAAGAGGATTCTTGAGATGCTCATAGCGACCCTACGCTATGCATCCCGGAGGTAGCAAAATGTATAAGGATCTCGGGGGCGATTACGGTGGTAAGATGCGAAAAAGGAGGTGCGAGTTTGTAGGAAAGTGTCGACATGTCGTGAGTCAAGGTGAGCATCGATTGCCGTCTGGGTTGCTTGACCGGTGAAGATTCCACAGTGGAAATGGGAAAGGATCACTATGGATTTAAATCGGTGGATTACCGCTTACACCGAGCAAGAAGGATTGATTTGGGTAGTTGTGGATCGGTACTAAATCACTCACTTTATTCGGTGAGGTGGATTACTCACTTGAGGTTGGCAAAGCTGTATGTGTCGAGATTGTGAGGCTCGCAGGGGTGCCGTGTCGATCATCTCGGATAGGGACCCCAGATTCACGTCAAGGTTCGGAAGGCTTTGCATCGAGCTCTGGGTACGATTAGATTTCAACCGGCATTTCATCCATGGTGACGGGCAATCGAGAAAGGGTTATCTGAGATATTGGAGGACATGCTTGAGGTGTGTTTTGGACTTGAGGGTAGTGGGAGGAGTATCTACCGTTAGCTGAATTCGCACAACAACAACTACCAAGCGAGCATTAAGATGGCACCTTATGAGGCGTTATGCGGTAGGAAGTGTCGTTCACCAACTTGTTGGGCGAGTTAAGTGAGCGTCGATTATTGGGACCAGAGTTGGTTCTTTGAGACCGAAGACAAAGTTAAGTTGATTCAGCTCGATTGAAGGAAGCTTGACCGCGAAGTCTTATGCCGATCTTAAGCGGAGAGATATTGAGTTTCTTTGTGGGAGATCGGGTTTTCTGAAGGTCTCACCGTGGAAGAAAGTATTAAGGTTTGGGAGGAAAGGCAAGCTTAGTCCGAGGTTTATTGGTAGTATAAGATCTTTGAGGCGTGTGGGACGATGCGTACCAGACTTGAGTTGCCAGTGAGCTTAGTCGATTCACGACGTCTTTCACGTGTCGATGCTTGATGTTATCGTTCGGATCCGTCACATGTGGTGGTAGTAGAAGAGATCGAGGTAAACCGGATATGACCATGGAGGAGGAGCTGTCATGATTTTAGATCGGGGTAAAGGTTACTGCGCAGGAAGTCATGCCTCTGGTTAAGGTTCTTTAGGCGGAATCATGGCGTGGAAGAAGCTACGTGGGAACAGAGGATATGATGAGACAACAATACCCGCAACTCTTGACCGACTCGGTAATTTCGAGGTCGAAATTATTTTAAGGGGTAGAAGCGTAATATCCGGGTTAAGGGCTATTTTATTTTGGCATTGTTACATGGTTAATTGATTGCTATGATGTTGTTTGTGTGTTTCTGGGGCCTAGTTGTAGGCTAGGAGTGAGCTTTGAGTAGGAGGAAAATTCTTGTTTTTGGGCTTTAGGGATAGGAGTTGAAGGAGATGGGGTTTTAATTAATTTAAGAGAATTTGTAACACAAGAGATGAGTTGGTGGAGTGGCAAAGCAAGGCGCCACTAGGAGCTTGTGGTTGGCGTCAAAGGCAAGGGGAGGTCTTGTGTTCAAGTCGCAAGAATCCCACCCCTTTGGCTCTCATTTTGGCGGCATGGAGGGAGGAGTTGTGGCAAATTTAAACTCCACCTTGGACTTGGTCAAGTGGTGACTTGGATGGTGGAGAGCAAAGTGTGGAGGAGGACTTGGTCCACTCATTTCAAATGAGTGAATGGGAGCTTTGGGGATTGTGGCGAATTTAGGGAGTTGGAGGGAAGGTGGCGGCTTGGTGTGGGAGAGGGAAGGCCGAATATGCCTTTGTGCATGTTTTTTGGTCATAGAGGAGATAGCAACTAAGTCTTTTCTTTTCTTTTAGTCAAAACAAGCAATTCACTCTTTGGTAGAAGCAAACCAAGAAACCCCTAGTGTGTTTTCATTTTTTTCCTTTTCCTTTCTCAATTTGTGCTCCTAAAACCAAAAGTTCAAATATCTTGTTGCCAAATTGCTTTCATCTTTTACTTGGTGTGTGACCGAATATTGTTTGCATTTTCCTTTCACTTGCATCTTGTGCAAAGCAGAACCTAGCACCCTTTTCAACTCTCTTTTCCCTTTCAAATTTTTGTTAGTGAAAGTCTCCCAAAATCCTCATCTTCATTTTCTTTTCTTTTCCAAGAAAGAACCGAAGGTGTTCTCTTACTATTGTTCTTCCCATTTCAATTCTTGGCGAAACTTCATCTCCACAATACTTTTCTCTTTTCTTTCACACAAAACCGAAAGCACCTCTCCATATCTTCAAACTATTTCTTTCTCTTCCAAAACTTATTAGCCGATTTTTCTCCATTGTTTTCTCATCATCTTGGGCCGAACCTAGCATTTTCTTTCTCCTTTTCTTGAAGGATTGTGGCGAAACTAGTTCTTCTTCTAAACACACCTTATTCATTACTTTCCTTTTAAAACCGAAAGTGACCCCCTCATTCATCTATTTTTATTTGCTTGTCTTTTCCAAAACACATTAAGCGAATCATTCTCCTCACGGTGTTGTGTGGCGAATATTTGGTGGTGTTGGGTGTGTGATTCCCAACCGATTGATAGTGGGTAAGTGTGGCGAATGGCCTTGTTCCTTCATTGGTACTTTGCCGATTCTTGGTATGTTAGGGCTGATTCGATATTGATTTAAGAGATGTTAACTTCTTGTTTAATCTTTTCGTATAGGATCTTTGGACTTTGGAAATAATCAAGAGAAGCCTCCAACTCTTTTAGCCGATTGTTAAGTGGTGGTGGAGGCCGGTTGTAAAGGAGAAACCTTTGTGGTTCAAGTTTGGTAGGAAGCCAAGCGGTTGCAAGGTAGGGACTATGTGATAAACTCTCTTTGGTTTAATGCTTGTGGTCGATGGTTTGATGGGTAATCCATTTGTTGGCCGATTGTAGGATTCGAGTTGTAGAAGTGGCGAGGGACGTAAATCGATTCTAGGGATTAATACCTTCGTCAATTCGGTGTGTAAACTAACACACTACATTTAGTAATATAATTGATAACTTTGTGCGATGATTAATGAAAGCGGTGATGATTGATGTGATACCTAATGGGTATGATTACGGACTCGGGTAAGTCGATTATTATTATTACGTGTATTTCTTGATGATTTATATGATACCATGGTTGTGGATATATGTGACATGGGGTATGAGATTAGACATATTAGCATGATATGCATGATTATATGATATGCATGATTACATGAGTGTGGTATGTTGATGGGTGATCTGAGTGGAGGGGCGGTGATATTTTGTCTTGTGAGCACGGTGCTTTAGTAGCACACTTTGTGACTTTGGGTCACGGAGGTTTGGCACCTCATTGCGACTTGTCCACGTGGTTTAACCACGTGGGTTGGCCCCACTTGAGATATGGGATCGTCGCTAGTGATTTGGTATCACACGATGGGTTGGCCCCATCATCGAGTTGTGACTTGGTCACGGTGCTTTAGTAGCACAATTGTGTCTTTAGGACACGGTGGTTTGGCACCACATTGACGGATATTGTGTCTTTGGGACACGGTGTTTTGGTAACACATTGTGACTATATGTCACGGTGGTTTAGCACCACCGGTGGTTTGGTACCACACGGGGTAGAAAAGCGATATGGATGGTTAGGATCGGGTTGCATTAATTATGTTGCTTTGTATGATGTGTGTTAGCATGTTGTTCTTGGGGCCAGGATTTACACACGAGTCATTCGACTCACCCTCTCCTTTGACATTTCAGGTGACTCGTAGACGCGGACATGGAGTCGGGATGGACTCGGGGTGCACATGCCATGCTTTAATAAAGGATTATTGAATTTGGGTACTTTGGCTTATTTACTTTATTTGGGTTTTTATTTTGGATTTGTAAAAGGCCTTTAATTTATGTTTTGGTGATGTTTATGTTTTAATTAGATTTTTAATATGCCTTAACAAAACAAGTTGGTATGAATTTTACTAAAACTTGGAAAGATAATGATTTCAAAATTTTAACGCAATGTGTTTTTAAAACCATACCATCGGGTATTACACTATGTCTTTTACAGTAAGAAAATTCAAATGATTTTCAAATCAAACTTGTATTACTCCTAAGTCTAAAAAGAAAGGGTTTTAAGTAACACAAAAAAAAAAAAAAACTACTAAGGTTTAAATGGTTTTAAACTCGTTTAACTACACGTACTGGTTAGGATTTCAAAATCTTCGGGTTTCAAATACTTCATCCGATTTCAACAAGTCTACTCAAATTGTCTCCTAAAATACCTTTGTGTTTCCCTCGGCTTCTAACGAAAAATTTAACCTCTCACAAACATGTTTTCCGTAACATACCAGATTCGGACGTGGTGTCTTGTCCGGGTTTGGGGTGTTACAACCCAAGTAAGCTTAAACAAAATATTTAATTTGGGCCTTTGATTTAAACACATGAAACAAGCACCACATATAAATGCACAGGCCCACCTTTAGGATGTTACACTTAAAGTTTTCACCATCCTTAACATAAATTGAAATCGATGCCATCCTTGTATAACTTGGCTCAATATCATCTTTCCATGCTTAGCTCTTTTGTCACCTTTACATACTTAGCTCTTTTGTCACCTTTACATGCTTAGCTCTTTCATCACCTTTAATATTTAGCTCTTTTATCCGATGAATTACCCAGAATATTAGAGGATACTCAATCTCATCATGCATGTATCTCGGTGCTAATGCCACATCTCAGATATGGTCTTACATGGGATCACATCTTGATGCCAATGCCATATCTCAGATATGGTCTTACACAGGCTCTCTTAGCTCGATGTCGATGCATGTCCCAGACATGGTCTTGCACGAGATCTTTCTTTGGTAATGAAGCCATGTCCCAGACATGGTCTTACACATGACCTTCCTTGTATGGTGCTGATGCCATGTCCCAGACATGGTCATGGCCTTATACGGGACCTTCCTTATATGGTGTCGATGCCATGTCCCAAACATGGTCTTCTATGGGACCTTCCTTATTCGATGCTGATGCCATATCCTAAACATTATCTTATACAGAATCTATGTTTGATGCCGATGCCATGTCCTAGACATGGTCTTATACGGGACCTACATTCGGTGTCAATGTCATATCCCAGATATGGTCTTATACGGGACCTTCCTTATCTCTTGGCATGATATAGGTATCCTCATTATTCTGAGTCTTCAACCGCGACTTCAACTTATATGTTCTCATTCATTTTCTCACCAAGACATTATTAATCGACTTCATGGAAATAATAAGCATTTCACAAAATAATAAGTAATTTAAACACAGTAACACATGTAACCTTAATTTCACACAAACTTACCTCGGTGCTTAAAATGTATATAAATGTTTAATTTAGTCCGCAACCTTGCTCTTGCCCTAGTTTTGGTCCGGGCTTGCGTTTCTTGATCTATAATGACAATTCACTTATTTAATACTCACATTGACTAACTCGACTCATGAATCACACTTTGGAAAATTATAATTTTTGCCCCTAAACTTTTTTATAATTACACTTTTACCCTAAGCTCGTAAAATGATTTTTATTCAACTTCCTTGTATTTTAAGCTTAGCCAAATTATTCTTTTAACTACAACAACCCTTAATTTCCACTATTTCACTCATGTATGACCAATTTTATAATTTTTACAATTTGATCCTTTTTTTCATTTTTCATGAAAATCACTTAGAAAAAGATGTTTATCATACATCAAACGTTCATATTCTTCCTTAAAACATTAAAATACATGCATGTCATACATGGGTAAATTTTTTAACATAAACCCTAACTCAAAATATAGCTAGAAATAGCTAAATTGAGCTATGAGGATCTAAAAAATATGAATAACATTAAAAAGGGGGCAAAGAGACACTTACAATCAAGCTTGAAAGATGAACAAACCCTAGCTATGTCTTCCTTACGGAATTTCGGCCAAGGAGAAAAAGATGGACACAATTTTGACTTCTTTTTCCCTTTTTAATCTTTTATTTACCAAATGACAAAAATGCCCTTAATGATCCTTTCTTGAGATTTTTCCTTCCCATGTCTATTTTTGTCCATCTTAACATATAATGGTCTAATTGCTAAATAAGGACTTCTAATAATTTTTATGATGCTATTTCATACTTAAACCTTTTAGATTATCATATTTTCTAATCCTTGTAATTTAGTCCTAATGGACAAATTACTTACTAATTAATAAAATTCCTATATGAAATTTTCACACAATCATGCAAATACCTCGTAAGCCTCATAAAAATCATTAAAATACATATTTCTACTTCAGATTTGTGGTGTCTCACCACTATTCTGACTAGGCCCTAAATCGGGCTGTTACATCGTTGAGGATGTGAGGTCAAAGAAGAATAGAAAGCCTCTTTTATGTGTTGGGGAAAATTATTGATTAACTCTTATTGAACAACCCTAAGAGAGAAGGGGTATTGCCCCTACCTGAAGATATTTAGCCATGAGAAAAAGGTATTAATCTCACCAAATATAATAGTGTCAACTATAGATCTTAAGAGACCTCAAGATGGTCTTAGCAAGCTGGTTTTAGAATAGTTTCAACTGTAGAGGAATCCACAAGGCGTTTTGAAGGGTTAACAAAATGGGTGGACCCAGGTGGCAATTCAAGTGCATCAGGTGAGTCAGGGACAAGAGTTATGGTGTTTTGGGAAAGAGTGGGCCCTTTCTTCAATCTGCTTCATTTGACAATCAGTTGTGAGGGAGCACTACTTTCAGTACTTGCTCCACCAATGGCTTTTTTTATTCTTATCAACTACTGTATTTGAAAGTGTGGTGAAAAGTCCTTCTTTACCCCATATTTTCTTTTGTAGAGCCTATACATCCATCCACTTGCCGAAGTGGGTGAAGTTGGTAATTGAATTTGAGGAGTAAACCTTTCAGTATTAGCAATAGGGCAGTCAGCGTATCGGATGAATGATTAGGCGAAGAAGAGTGAGAAATGATGTTCCATTGATGAGGTCGAAGACCACAGGTGTCAAAAAAGAAAAAGAGAGGTTCCTTTGTTTCCCCTACTAAGATCAGTGCTAACATATCCCTTGCAATGTGAGGCCATGCCATGTAAGCATTAGGAACATTATAAGAGTCCGTCCATAGGAGTAAGTCATTTGCTTGTCAGCCATTGGGGCTAAATTCTTGAAGGCAATACTAGAAGACATGCCTGACTAAGACTATATCTATTAGTTATAAAACTCGCCCTCTCCTCAACCATCGATATTGTTTTAGAGCCACAACAATGTCAACATATTGACATTACTGGTAGACCTCTTCCTGAGGTATAGACCAATGAGTGGGAAGCCAAAGCCAATCTCTAGTTTACAAGTGACCCTTACATATTTGCTTTTCTTTTGATGAAGATTAGAAGTTCAGTTCTGTATTATTGGCTTGAAGCCTTGGCATGTGCTAAAATGGGCTACTCCAATCGATAGGCCCTATCGAGTGACTTTCAGTTGGTAGAATTTCTAAAAGACTTTGAGCATGGGTGTCTCATTATGTATGCTACAATCAATAAAGAATGCCACTAGCATCCACCATGACAGTGCCAAGAGCTGCCCTAGTGCGAGCCCATATTAGTTTAGCAATGATCAGAAGAAATTGTGCAAAGGAAAATGGAACCCAACCTCGAGTACGATTAATGGGAGAATGAAGCTTTCGATATTGTCACTCATGTGGCAACCCCTCGGATTATCTTAAATTCGAAGGCGAAGTAGGGATGGAGAATCCTCTGGCTCTTAGATATCGATTTAGTTCCTCCTTTGTGGTGGTGCAATCTTAGTATGACATGATTACACTCTGATAGACCTTAGGACCTCTAGGTCCAATCGAAATTATTCTCGAAGATGATTACTACAACTGATGGAGACACAGATACCACAGTGATAAACTGTAAAAGTAACATATTTTAATCTCATATTTTGAATACTTTTGGATGATTTATACTCTAAATTGTGCAAAAAGGTGCTCTTAATCCTTTGTTTTCATGTTTTATACTCAGGAAAGCACCCGAGTATGAAAAGAATAAGAAATAGGCTTAAAACGGGCCAAATGGGCCAATTCACGAAATTAACACGGCACAGCCGTGCCCCTTTAATATGCTTACACACGGGCTTAACCCCAAGTCACACGGCCACGTCCTATGCAACAGGCTCGACCACGGCCTAGTTGCGATTCACATGGGTGTGTCCCTACCATGGAAAAGAGGAATTTTACTCGGAATAGGATACTTGGAGGCAAGGAAACACATTCCAAAGCCTAATTAAACACCCCAAGAGGAATTCTATTCGGATTAGGATACTTGGAGGCCAAGTAAGGCATCTTGTAACACCCAAAAATTAGGGGCTCTGCATTTTATGTCTCTGTGTGTTTGGCATGTTTTGTTTGTTAATTTGGTGTGTTTAGGGGTCCCGGGAAGACTTTGGGTTAAGCTTGAGCCTTGGTGAAAATTTTATTTTTAGGCACTTTAGGGGGAGCTGGTTGAAGTAGGTCTTAAGGATAATCTCTTGTGTTTGTTGACACAAGAAGAGGTGTGGTGGAGTGGCAAGAAGGTGCCACATAAGGTGCAGGGGAAGTAGCGTCACAAGGGAGCAGCAAGAGGAAGGAGTTCGAGTCTCATCAACAGCATTCATGAGCTTTATTTTTTGTGCCTAGGGAGTAAAGTGTTGGCATTCGGTTGGACTCTTCATGGTGGTTGGTAGAATGAGTCAAAGATTTTGAATGAGTGGCCATGAGGTGATGGTGGTGTTTGAATGGGTCAAACCGATTCAAACTGATGGAGGGGAGTGAAAGTAAGAGAAAAGTATAGGATTTGATGTTGGTGGAGGTGATGGCCGAATGTGGGAACCTTGAAGGGGGAGAATTTGGTTTGGTGCTAGCTAGAGGTGTGTGCCAAAATTGCTTTGTTTTGAGGAGAGTTTTGTTGGAATTTTTGGTTTAGGGAGTGAGTGTGTGCCGTTGTGAATGAGAGCACTTTTGAGGTTCATTTCGGGTAGCCTATTTCTTGTAAGTGCCGAAAGTCCTTACACCATGTTTGGTTCAATGTAATGGCATAGCCATTACAATCCTATTCCGTGGGCCCACCTTAAACACCTATTTGGTTCAATGGAATGCCTTATTATGGGCTTATTCCATTAAGGGCCTATACAATGAAATTGCTTGATTTCTATTCCGCTTCCTCACCACTGATTACTGATTCAGTGTTTAAGGAGACCATCACTGCAAAAATGATCCCCACTTTGCCCTCTCCCATTTCTCACCTGAAACACACTCCCCTAATCTCCACTCCACAACCCAAAATTTACACTTCTTCTTCTTCACGCCACGCCATTTCGCTTTCATTTTCAACCTCAAAAAGAGTCCTTTTATCTCAACTCCGAATCTATTTTCCTGTTTATGTTCACCCATCGATCCTTGCAATGGCCGATACTAATCTCCCTCGAAGAATAACTAAGGTTCCTCTTTCTATCTCCTCCTCTCCTTTTTGGGTTTCTACACTTTGCTTTCATAGCTTTATTATTTTTGCTTTTAATGAATCAAAAGCTTGGATAATTAATTTAAGCGTCTTCTTACATTGAAGAAAGCTTTGCTTTTCTTTTCTTTTCTTGTTAATTTTCCATGCTTTAATTCGGTATTCTTTACCTTTGATCAAACAGAAACTCGGTGTCTCTTCAAATGAACTGTAAGTACTTAGCTTTCGATTTTTTTTTTTAAGAAATTCTTGTTAAATTTTGTGCTTTTAGTTGTTTCAATGTTATGAGCAACAAAATTAACTTTCTGGGTTTCCCTTTTTTTTTTTAAGAAATTCTTTTTTCCTGTTGCCTAAAAGTTTTTTTTTTGCCCCGTAGCACCTGGAATTAGTGCTTTACCATCAGAGGATAACATGCGACATTTCAATGTGATGATCCTTGGTCCCACATAGTCTCCACATGAAGATAGTTTATTTTTTTCATCCAATGGTTTAGAAATGTATAATTTCTATTTGATTGTTCAATGTTTATGGCTGATTTACGTCATTAAGAGTGACACCATCCCCAACGGTCATCATTAAAATGACCACAATTCGTTTTAAGCAAGATTATTGTTCAAAAATTGGTTTATGCGTTTATTTTATTTCATTTTCTTTTTCCTTTTGGTTTCTAACCTTTGTAAGCAAAAATCGACCCATGTTTTCAATCTTAAAATGTTGGTTCAATTAGCATGCTTTTTCGGTGTTATCCGAAGGCTTAGTCCGGTTTTGGGAAGTTCTTTTGACAATATCTCATTTTGCAATTAAAGAATATGATTCATTTTCTAGTTTGGAATATTTCGTTTAGGAGGGTTTTCAAGTTGGAACTATTTTTGCCTCAAGAATATCCCATGATCGCTCCCAAGGTACTCAACTCTCGCACCGCTTCTTAATATTTAGCATGACCTTGTTTTCGTATCCACTATTGTATACTAGATTGTTTTTCCTTTGATATCCGATATTACACGTCTTCATGACCTCATCTAGAAAATTTTTTGTAGGGTTTTGATATGATTTAGGGATGTTGTTGTTTGCTTTTAGAGAACTATTTTTAATTTGTTGGGGTGTTTTTTCTGGCATGTTTTTACTATTACTGCATTTAGTTTCCATCACTCTATGTTGTCTTCTTAGTGATTATGAAATATAGTTACCTTTGGTTTGTTAAAATGTTAATCAGTGTAGCAAACACCAAAACCTGAAGTATATTATATAGTAATCCCCACAATGTTGATTTTGGTTCGTTATTATCTTCACATGATTAATTTTAACATGAGATATATACCCAAATAAGATAGCTTTTCAAGTAGCACAAAATTTTTAATAGAAAATACGTTTCTTGATTTCAAGGTTTTCCAAAAATGTATGAGTTTCTTATCTCATAGTTTTCCTTATGAGTTGCATGGCTTTAATAAAATTGACTTGAATTCTTCTCATAAGCAATAGACCAGATCTGCTTGATGATACATTGCTGAGACCGTAGGCTTGATTGCCTCCGTTTACGTGATTTTCCATCTCCGCATGAAAGGTTGGATATTCGACCTTTCTTTCAAGAAAAGTTCTTGATATTATTTTTATGCCTCGCTTTTCTCGCTCTCTTTTATTTTTTTGTTTCATCATAGAAACCAAGATATAAAACTCTTCTTCAAGTCTCTTTTATTTTGTTGATTGGTTATTTATATGGTTGATTATTATTATTATTATTATTATTATTATTTGTGTTCAGTGGATATTTGTATTGATTCTGTAACTTTTGTGTGTAGGGGAACCTACCAGTTGTATTACAAGTCTCTTCTTGAGGATCCTTTGCTGGAATGCTTTGAGCTAGTTGATGATTTCAATTTTTAAGGTTTGTGGATTATCTTTCTCTATGTTTTATAATTTGATATTGGTGACGACTCAAATGCATTAAATTGGCTTGGATAGGTTATTTTGTATGGTATGAGTTATTGAATTACTTTATTAAAGAACTCTATAAGAGGAAGGTGTCATAATTTAATAGAAATGTGCTTCTTTGTTTCATGTTGTTTTCTATATATGTTAAGACATTTGATGCTGTTCAACTTGTTTTAGAGGAGTTTGGTCGAAGCATCGGTAAAATATAGGGCCTCTGGTTGCTGATCCTTAGAGAGGTAGATCCATTTATGGTAGCCGATAGACGTTGGGTGGAGTTTGAGTTGGTTGTGGGATGACAGATTAATTTACGGACTAGTTAACTTGCAGAATGGTAAGAAGTTGGTTTCTGTCCTAGTTATTTGGTTTTAGGAAGGAATGTAATATGAGATAATGGTTATAGAGTTGAAGGTTGATGTATGAATTTTTGAAGCAAATTGAGCATTGATTTTTCGTAACATGAATGGAGTTATTTTAAATAAATGAGTTATTTTTGAAGCTTAATTAAATACTTCTAATATTTAATTTTTTAGAGTAATTAAATTATTTGTTTTAGTAATGATATTTTAGCACATATATGTATTGCAATTTAAAAATACTAAAATAGATTGTATATATTTTGATTTTTAATCCATATAATAATAATTATATTAAGCATGTTATTAAATTATATTTTTATTAAATTATATTTAATAATAATTATGTTAAAATATGATTAAATTATTTATTATTTTTATTAAATTATTTTCAATAATAACCTTATTAAAATTTAATAACAATAACAATAATCATCTACCTAACAAAAATTCTGCTAAAGGTATTCTGGTCATTTTAGTTCTTTTCCTTATGCTATTATAACATCATTCCATTCAACCAAACACAAGAATTCTATTATAGTTCTATTCCATTCCATTCAACCAAACAGTTGAATTACTTATTACAGCTCTATTCCATTACAGCTCTATTCTATTACACCTCTATTCAATTACAGCTCTATTCCATTACAGCAAACCAAACGTGGTGTTAATCTTTTCTCTTCCATCCTCTCTAGAACCGAATCATCTTTATGGTTGCTAGTCGAATCCCTCCTCACTATTTCGGTTTCTTGCTTATGCAACTTTCTTTTTCTTTTGTTTCATACTCGTTTCTACACTCTATTTCTCCTTAGCCGAACATTCCCTTGTTCATAACACCTCTCTTTTCATTCTCTTTTTCCTTCTACTTTCTTTGATTCTCTTGGCCGAAACCCTCATCTCCTCTACTTTTTATTCTTCAGTCGAAACCTTGCACCATCTCCACTGACATCTTTTCATTCTCTCTTAAGCCGAATAGCACCTTGGGTAAAGTGAATCGGGATCACCCTGTTATTCGACTATTGAAGCCTAATACGTGAGGGGCTACTCTTTTCTACCAAATCTATCTTGGTTTTCATCATTAATAACACAAGGTAATCCTGCGTGATACTTTTTCTTTCTTTAAGTCTCTTTTTGGTTAACCGAATATCAAGGGCTGTCTGGGACTGCTGGGCCGAACTTCTGTTTCTCTCACAACTCATCTCTGATTCGAGGGAGAATCAGTTGTGGTGTAGTTCATCATTTACCTAGGTAAGGGCCACTTCTTTTCGGTTCTACTTGACCATAGCCGAATGGCTATGTTGCTTATGATTTATGGTTTTTACTAATCTCTTTTATCTTCTCATTTTCTCATTTTGGGACGACACTCCGGGAAACTCCTGTAGCCGAGTGTTTGTAGTCCGAAGCCAGAGGGTTGTTGTTTGACGAATTAGATCATTCCATTCGGGTTCTTAAGGTAAGGGGCCATCTTATGATTTCTTGGTTATTCATTCCTTTCAATTGTGATATGCTTTAACCAAATTCCGTTATTAGTCAATCTACGCCTCCTTATGTACTGATCAAAGATTCTCCATGGATGCAAGTGTAAGTCAAACCAAGGAGGGGAGTGTGTCTGTAATCCCTACTCCTAAGTTTAAGAGGCGTGCTGTGTCAGTGATTCGGGATTTTCTGTCGGGCTATGGTAGAAAGCCGACGTCTGCCTGGGATAGGCAAATAGCTGTCGTTCTTGCTAGTGAAAGCGTCGACGTAGAAAACTTAGTGTTACGTGTTATCAAGTGTGTATTACTCAGACGTTTCTTGTTGTTGTGTTATTAACTGTATTGGCTGAAAGCCGAAATGACTAATTTAATAGTCGAGGTACCCTTGCGGGAAGGTTGGAGACACCGGTAAGTTCTTCTATGATGATATTTCTGATTATATGCATGTATGTAATAATAAACTATTATACATTGAGAGCATGTTGCATTCATATTTAGCATGATGAAATGAGCATGGGCTCGGGATTGAATGAAAGGGAAGTTTGAATTAAGTGACTATGGTCACGGTGGCCTAAGAACCACAGTGGTTAAAACCACCTATATATTTTAGTGACTTGTCTCGGTGGTTTAAGACTATAGTAGGTTGGCCCTACGTAAGATAAATTTATCAAGAGATCGTCACGGTGGTCTAATACCACAGTGGGTTATCCCACAATTATATATATTTTAGTGACTGTGTCACGAGTGACTATTGTCACGAGTGGTCAAGAACCATGGTGGTCAAGAATCACAGTGGCATAATGCCACGGGTGTTTGGATGGAAAGCTAGACTGGGTTGGGCTGCATTGCATACAGGTGACATATGCCATATTGAGTGGGCTAAGGCCCAAAGTGCATCTAAGGCTTAAAGCCTAGTTTGCGTTATACGGCGGATTTATACACTGAGTCTCGGTGACTTACCCCTCTGCTAAATTTTGCAGGTAATCAATAGATCACGAGTTTTGGAGCTGGAGCAGACTCGAGGTGGCCATGCGTTACAATTGCTCTCATAAACTTCATATTTAAAATTTGAACTTATTTATAATTTGGGATTTTATTTTGTAATAAGGCCATTTTAACTCTATTTTGGGGATTTGATTTAATGCTGCTTTGTATATGTTATAAACTGTCAAAAAATGAGGTTTTCTTAAAAACATAAATAACGTTTTTTTTCCCAAAAGGATTAGCCAATGGATTACAAGTTACAGATAATTAAATTGAGGATTTTCCTAATACTACAAACATTCTTTTCAAAAGATCACGTATTTCAACATTGTTTTCAATTGTCACCCTATAAAACTTTTCAAGTTCGGCCTTATAAATAAACCAATTTTTTTTAACTCCTAGTGATTTCTAATAGAAAGTGGGTGAGACATATTTATACACAAATGAGTTTCAAAAATTACCCATAATGTGGTTTCATTTAAACAAAAATTTTATTCTCAAATTACGATGTTTTGTTCAAGTTTTCAAAACTACCTTTCCTGTAACAATCCAGATTCAGTCGTATCGTGTGGACCGAATTTAGGTGTTACAATTGTGGTATCAAAGCAAGTTTCAAAAACTTAGCTGTGGGAATGGGGGTTAAAATTGTTTTCAAAGGTTAGTTTGAAAAATGGTTTAGAAATATATATATGTTTTCTGGAAGCATGGCATCCGAGTCTCCGACACCAAATCCGCATGGTAAGTCTTCTTACTTTTATTGTTTTGCATGAAGTGAATGTATTGTGCTATGATTGCTAGTACTAAGAAATGCAACTCTAGAAACAGAAACCTTTAGGTATGCATGTATTGGCGAGAATTACTTTCAATATTACTTTCATAAGACTGCTCTGTAATAAACAGTGGAAGAAAACACTAACTCATAAAACTTTTAAATTAGATTAAGTTGAATCGATAGCCATAAGTGCTAGAGGACGTGGTGGCGATAGATGTCTTGCCACAGAGAGGTGAAGTGACGGGGCTGAGCCTTCAGAATCTGAGCATGGGCCGGAGGTAAAGTGCCAGCATCGCTAGTTGTGGAAGCAAAATTTAGGACCAAACTGGTGGAGACGATGCTGTGTCTCAGGCTATGTTACGCATTTTGGAAAGAGTTGTTGGAGCGAGCATGGGATTAGTGGCTCAAAAATCTATGTCGGAGCGACTTCGAGCTAATGGGGTTGAGATGTTTAGGGGCGTTTCTGGTGTGGCTCCCAACTAGTCGAGTACTGGCTAGAAGCAGTTGAGCGCATCCTAGATGATCTTGACTGTACAGCTGAGGAGAAATTGAAAGGGGTAGTGTCTCTTCTCCGAGACGAGGCATACCAGTGGTGGCTCACGGTTAGAGATGGTACAGCAGCTGACCATATTACTTGGGACTTCTTTAAGTTTGCATTCCAGGGGAAATACATTGGGTCGAGCTATGTGGACACTCAATAGAAGGCATTCTTAAACTTGTTTAGGGGTAAGACGGTGGCGGAGTATGAGGCAAAATTCCTACATCTAAGTCGGTATGCCCGGGGTATTGTGTCAACGGATCATGAGCGTTGTGTTCAATTTGAGGATGGCCTGAGGGACAAGTTACGAGTACTGATAGCTCTGTAACGAGAAAGGGAGTTCAGCTGTTTTGGTGGAGAAGGCTAAGATAGCCGAAGAGGCAAAGTGATCTGAAAGGCAGAACTAGGATAGTTACAAGGGTAAGAACAAAAGAAGTTTTAGATTGTCAGGGTCTGCTAGGAATTTTCAGAAAAGGCCTAGGTTGGATGGGCTGGGTCGAGCTGCGAGGCCTGTTGTGGTTGGTCGGCCACAGCAGTGTGCTACGTGTGGGAAGTTTCACTCGGAGGAGTGCTGGGCAAAAAGTAATGGATGTTATAGGTGTGGATCATCGGGTAAGGGATTGTCCGCAAGAACCAAGCAGAGCGCGGCTAGTAGGCCAGTAGGTCGGGGGCGTATAGCATCGAGCAGAGGTGTTGGTAACACAGATGCAAGACAGCCTGGGCTGGTCTATGCAGCTAGACACTGAGAGGAGGGCGATGCACCAGACGTCATAATCGATACATTATTTGCCTCGAGAAAGGGTTTAATATACGTTGAGGAGTCTTACGGATCAAGCTAAGTGAATAAATTGCATGGTTCGGTGTTAAATAACAAGTGAAGTCTAGGTGGATTCCTCTTGAGGGTATCGTTACAATCAATTAAGTTTTCTTCAAGTTATTTCCCAATTCGTTCTTTTTGTCGTTGCGTCTTTAGCTTAGTAGTCGTTAAACTAGATTAAATCAACCAATCATTCCATATTTTAGGCTAAATAATAAAAAGAAAGTTAGTATTAGTACTTTTAGTTCCTTTGGGTTTGACAATCCGATCTTGCCTAAGCTATACTACTGTTCGATAGGTACACTTGCCTTAAGTCATTATCAAAGTTAGTTTCCAAGTTCGATCATTCTCTTTATAAATTTTAAAGCTTTGATTTCAGCGATCATGTTTTTGGTGTCGTTGTTGGGAACTAAAATATTAAGAAAGCTCTATTTTTATTACTTTAGCTATTTTTTTCTCACTTTAATTTTAGTTTTATTTCGCGTAATTTATTTATTATTTTTTTACTAAATTTTACTTTCTTTTTTAACTTAGTAGGTACCTCTAGTTTATGACTAGAAGGAACCCGACAGGGCCTCTAGAATATGATAGTGATATTGAGGCTACCACACGAAAGAATCGTAGAGAAATAAGGCAAGCCCTAAATTACCAACAAGGAAAATCCAATCCTACTGAAGGGATGGACGAGAATAACCCACGACGAGATGTGGAAGAAAACAATGCTTCGCGTACTATGTATGATTATGCTAAACCTCATTTAATAGGAGCTGAATCTAGTATTGTTAGGCCTGTTATACCTGCTAATAATTTTGAATTAGAGCCTAACACAATACAAATGATTCAACAATTTGTTCAATTTGATGGTTTGCAGGACGAAGAGCCGAACACTCATATAGCTAATTTTTTAGAGTTTTGTGATACTTTCAAAATAAATGGCGTTTCTGTTGATGCCATTTGTCTTCGATTATTTCCCTTTTCGTTAAGAAATAAAGCCAATCAGTGGTTGTACTCGTTACCACAAGGGTTAATTACTACATGGGATCAAATGACAGAAAATTTTTTATTAAAATATTTTCCACCAGCCAAAATGGCCAAATTACGAAATGGTATCTCTTCTTTTATGCAGATGGATTTAGAGACATTATATGACGCATGAGAGAGATATAAGGATCTCTTGAGAAGGTGTCCACACCATGGTCTACCCTTGTGGTTACAAGTCCAAACTTTCTATAATGGTGTAAATCCCTCAACGAGGCAACTAATCGATTCAGCCGCCTGTGGAACTCTGAACAACAAAACTCCTGAAGCAGCCTACGAGTTCATTGAAGAGATGTCACTGAATAACTATCAGTGGCAAGTTACAAGGACAAAACCTATAAAATCAGCCGGAGTTTACAACCACGATGCAGGGACCACGCTATCAACACAGGTAGAGATGATGAATAAAACGCTTGATAGCTTTTGTTCTTCGCAGGTACATCCAGTCATGCAGTGCAACGAAAGTGGAACTGTGGTGAATCCTGAGTACCCACCCTACCAACCGGACGCAGAAAGTGAACAGATGAACTATATAGGTAATAATTTTCGATCCAATAATAATCCTTATAGTAATAACTACAATCCAGGCTGGAGGATGTAACATTTGAAATTGGGCCTAGAAGAATTGGGCCCAATGGGCCTTAGGCGTAGGAGTGTTTAAAAATTTTTGAGAACAATAGAATGGCATTATTTCAAGTTGGACTTATTAGGAAGGTGATTTTGGAAAGTTACATGGTCCTAGGAAGCTTCGGGTTCAAGTTTGGCTATAGGAAAAATTTTGTGTTTAAGCCTATTAACGAGAGAGAGTAAGTAACCTTAAAGCTTATGGAAATAAATGAGTAAATGGTTAGCATAAGTGAGCTAATAGTAAAGAGGTTATGGTGCCACATGTATTACCTTGAGGGAAGAGGTTCGAATCCCTTTGTGTGCATTGTGACTTTTATTTTTTTTCTTTCCTTCCTTAATGTGTTGGTCAAGGAGTATTTATGGCAAGGGTGGACTTCATTATTTTTGGTAAGGTGGCTAAAAGAATAAGGCAAGGTTGAGGTTAGGGAAAGGAATCAAAAGGAATAGGTAAGTAAGGGGGACAAGAGGGTTATTTTGTGGGTGGTGTTTTGGAAAGTTTGGGTGGCCAAACTCTTATCCTAGGGGGGATGAATGTGGACGGCTTGGGGCTAGGTTGATAGCCAATTTGGTGCTTGATGTTTTGGTAAAAACAAAAGTGTCAGTTTTGGGTCAAAATACCAATACCATCATTGTATTTTTTTTTCTCAAAACTCCCTCTCCTAGCCGAATATGGTCATTGGTAATTGGTAAGATTTTGGTTGTTTTGGCCAATTCTTTATTGACAATTTGGTATCGTTTTTCTTTTCTCCCCAAACTCCTTTTCTTCTCCTTGCCGAATCTACACAATTTGGAGAGTGCAAATTCCATTTCTTTCTTTTTGCCGATTGTACCCCAAACTTTGAGATCATTTCTTTTGTTCACTCATCCTTCTTGAAAACCGAAACACTTCAAACACCTTGATACATCTTCTCCTTTCTTTTAATCATTTCTACTTATTTGTGTTGACACTCACTCGTTTGATCAATCGAGTTATAGTGGAAGGCGAAACTTTCACTCATCCGTAGCCATTGTTCAATCGTTAGAAATCGGAACTAATATCGTTAAGGTAAGGGATTCATCATGGTTCTTTTTGGATCTTTTTGTTGACCGGTTATTTTGCTTAACGAGATAGTGGTTGTGACTAATCGATTATATTTCTAGGGACTAAATCGCTTGATCTATCCCTCGTAATAAGAGACTCGGATTGTTGGTAAGTGATATAGATTGTTAATCAATCGCAATACTTGGATGAAGTTGTAAATTGAGTTTGGACTAATTGTTGACCGATTGTAATTTTAGGTGCCACGAAGAGTATTGTGTTACGAATCCCGTAATAAGGTGTGTAATCCCGTACCTTCCGTATGCATATCTGAAATGGTGTGTAATCTCACACTTCTCTGAAAGTTTGTATGAAATATTCTGTGAATCGGTCGAAATACCAAAGAAAACCAAAAATTGGCATCTGTAATCACTCGGGCGTGCGTATGATAGTAGTGGTAATTATATTTTGTAATAAAATAGTTTCGGTTAGAAACAATGGCTTGTATTAATTAGAAACTGAACGAGATATCAAATAAAAACTTACTGTGTCTATTTTGATAAGGAAGAAACGGAGAAGGAAAAGGAATTTTATATTCTGATATATGTTAATTTTAGTAAGACTGGTTCTGAATGATTTAGTGGTTCCCTGATCTGTCTTGGAAAAATCATATAAAATTGTACAAAGTGAATTATGGGATATAATTTATATGTATGGATTCTTTAGTGAGCCTATTTTTAATAGAAACAAGTGGGAGCAGTATATGAAAACCGTACAGTGAGATATTTGAAATTAAGAAAGGAGAGGTCTGAATCATTGGATAGTGAAACAAGGAAAACTTTGAGGAATAAACTGTGCTAAATGGTTAAGCCAAAAATTCTGGAAAAATTCTAGTAAGAAGATATATGAGTCTAGTTTCAAGGAAAATTTACGGATTCAGATTTTGAGTTTCCTAACTCAAGTTACAGTCAATTTAGTCAGTACGATACAAATAGACAATTTAAATTTTTATGCCCAAATTAGTAGTTAAGTCTGGATGGCGAAATTACCAAATTACCCTTAGTGGGTGATATTACCAATTTATGAAAATGCCCCTATGGGCCGAATTACTGAAATACCCTTAGTGGGTAAGATTATCGAATTACCAAAATGTCCCTAAAGGGACGAAATACGATATTGCATAATGGACTGAATTGACATTTTGCCTTATGGGCCGATTGGACATATTGATTAATGGGCCAATATGATATTTTGCTATATGGGCCGATTTGATATTTTGCTATATGAGCCAATTTGATATGTGACTAAATGAGCCAATTTGATATGTGACTAAATGGGCCGAATTGATATGTAATTAAATAGGCCGAATGGATATGTGATAAAATGGGCCGATTTGATATATTGCTCTAATGGGCCGATTTTACAAAGTGTTATTAGGCTAATTTGTCTGTCATAAATTTATGAATTTTTAACTATTTTTATTATGTTTGTAAATATCATGATTTGATATGTATGATGCATATGCATGAATTGCATGGGATGGGATAATGATGAAGAGAAGTTTTGGTAGCTTTGCTACATAATTTTGGTGGCTCTACTGCATATTTGGTGACTCTGTCACAATCTGTCTGGGGGCTATGCCACGTAAACTCTATTATTTTGGTGGCTTGTCCACAAATAATCTGTTATAAATGGCTTAATGCCTACATTTGGTGTGTTGGCGGGGTGGGTGACTAAAGCTCCCCACAGGTGTGTTGGTTGGTACGGGTGGTGTGTAGTGGATGGAAAACTAGGTTTGGTTTGGGAATTGCATTTCATATTCATGTTATATTCATTACATTATTATTGTATGTGGGCTTAGGCCCAAATAATTGCTTAATGAGATTTTGGTCCAGTGAACAACGGTAAGGGGATTTCACACTGAGTTCTTATAACTCACTCCCTTTCTTTCTTAACCCTGTAGGTAATGCTCCGTGAGGTGGACTTGGGCCATGGATGACTCGGTGGAGGCCATACTTCAGAAATGGTGTTATTAAATTTTAAATTTCTATTTCCGTTTATTTTATTATTTTTCTATATTGGTTTAAGTTGTAATGAGGCCTCTAGAGTATTTTGTTATTTGCTTTATGGTTGATATACTTATTATTTTGCTTAATTTCTTTTAAACGAGAATTTTCTAAAACTTAAATAAAGGTTTCCAAAATCGATTAACAAATGAATTTCATAATAAACTTTATAAATATTTTAACACGATAGTTATTTTCTCAAACTATCAAACAATATTTTCAAAAGTCACGGTTTTAAAGTTCACTACCTTGATTGTTGACTCATCAATCAATCTCTCAAAAATACTTGTATTTTATCTACGTTTTCGCAACAATTTCAATATACTTCTGCAACTCTCTTTTTCTAAACATCACTTATTTGAAAATAGTTTATTTCAAATACGTTTTCTCCACCAAAAAGGTTTTTCTTAAAAGATAATTTCATTTTCAAGTAGTGAACATTTGCTTAAGTGTTTTGGTTTTTAACAAAGAGGCTAAAATTTTCAAACGTGTTTTTTTGGTGACATGCCAGATTCAGGCCTAACTTCTAGACCGGGTTTGGGGTGTTACATTTTATGGTATCAGTGTAACATCCTAAAAATTGAGTATCGATATTTTGCATGTTTTTGGTGCTTAGCTTGTGAATGATTCAATTTGTGTGCTTAATATAGTCTTGAGAAGGCTCGGGATTTATTAGGAATTAGAATAAATTTTAGTAACGAGTACTTTATTGAAGTGGATCAAGTGACTTTGATGTTTAAGGAAATTAAGTGCCAAAAACTAGCATAAGATGAGCTAGTAGTAAAGTGGAGTTGGTGCTATAAGTGTTGCTTGAGGGAAGAGGTTTGATGTAATATCCCGGATTATAACTTATGCATTTTTGCTTAATAATATGAAATAGCATGCCTTTATGTGTTAAGAATGTGTTGTATGAATTTTGTGAACCTTAGAAAATAGGAGAGTGCCTTAGAAATTATTAGATTCTAAATCTAAAAGAGGAAGCTAAGCAGGGTGGCCTTAAGAGAAAATGTAAGGGAGTTATGACACACAAATGGGCTTGGTTAAGTGGCTTGAAGGCGCCACTTAAAGCCTCTGTAAGTGACGCCACAAGCAGGTGCAAATGGGCCAAGGTTCAAGTCACAAGGAAAGCAAATAAAAGATTTTATTTTGCTACAAGGAGGAGAGGAAGTGGACAGCACATGGACTCGGAGAAGAGGAAGTGGGCGACACAGGACACTTCAAGATTTGGCTAAGGGAGAGTGAATTAGGGATTAGATAGTGAGAGGATGTAGTGGCTGAATATTGGACTCTAGGGGCTTGTATTTTGGCTTTGAAGAGTGTGAAGGAGTGTGTGCTGAATTTTTGTTGTGAGCATTCATCTTTTCTTTCTCTTTTTGCCTTGCCGAATTTCCTCTCCCTTCCTATTCTCTTTTCTTTCAAACTCAAATCATCACCTTTTCTTGAATGGCCGAATGACCCTTTGTCATTGAATAGCCTAGTCGAATCTCAAAGTGCCTATTTTCTCTTCTTTGCCGCAAATCTTAAAAGCCAAAACGATTAGCCGAAATCTATTCTCTATTAGTATTCACAAGTAAACTTTGGTGGTAAGTACTTCTTATAATCGGTTTCCCTACTCTTTCTTTTAGTGTGCGGAAACCAAATGTTTGACCTTGGTTTTAGGGATGGCCGAATGTGTGTAAGGCCATAGTGATGTGTTCTTTTTGTGTGTAGCCAACATTAGGGAGCAGTAAAGGAGCCTCTCAGGATTTGAAGTGCTCAAGGTAAGTGACATGTAGTTTTGGCCAAGGGCCATTTTCCATAGATTTATGCATAAGTCGACTCTAACAATGGTTAAGTAGGGATCTCGATATCACCAGAGAAGCAAGGATCAATTTGGATTCAGATCTACAAGGTAAGTGAAGGTGCATATTCACCATATTGGTTACTATGTTAGCGAATCTAACTATGGATATTTAGGGCGGTCGACGGTGGTATACAAGGATTTTGATATTTCAGATCGCAAGGTAAGCACTTATGTACAATCGGCCAAGGCCATATTTGGTGTTTTAAGATCTATTCCTTATTTGTTCAAAAGCCGGAACTAACCAAGTTAAGTGATTTAGCATTGGCTGATTATAGGGTAGGAAGATAACAAAGTTTTCGGGATTTGAGGAGTACTCAAATCGGCAAGCAAGGTAAGCTTTCGATTATGGATTTTGGACAGTTAGCCGAATAGGCTTTTGCTAACATGTTGAGGGTGGTCGAATATAGGAACTAAGGATCTAGGATGCTAGACCGGGATTTTGGGATTTCAATAAAGCGATAAGTATATCAGGTGTGTACCCCACACTAAGCTTTAATTAATTTACGGTTATGTTTCAATAAATATGTTACTAAGAATATGTTAAGATGTGGCTAAAAGTACCATGCAATGGTACAGAATACTCAGGTATGTTTACCCACTCCTACTATGAGTATATCGTGATAAATATCTATTATGGCACATAAGCGCAACTATAAGAATGTGAATAAGGCATAAGGCATAATATTTGCATGTTTTGTATAACATGGGGCATATGGGTGATATGTAAAGGGGAAGTGAATTGGTGGTTTTATACCCCAATATCTCAATGTGGTGACTTATGTCACAATATCCGAATGTGGTGACTTATGTCACAATATATGAATGTGGTGACTTATGTCACAATATATGAATGTGGTGACTTATGTCACAAATATATATCTGGTGGCCATGCCACAAATTTTATAAGGGCGATGAGCACATCGACTCTGAATGAACGCCTTGATGGTGTGTAGCGGATGGAGGGTTGACTTAGTAGTCCCCACAGTGTGAAGGTTGGTACGGGTGATGTGTAGCGGATGGTTATTTAGGCTTGGGTTCGGGTTTTCATCATTAATTATATATATGTTACTACATATGATTTGACATGCCTGAGTTAATTGAGTTCTGTGTTGGTTGTACACATTGAGTCTGTTTGACTCACCCCTTGTGGGACTATTTTCTAGGTGACACTCAGTAATGGACCGAGTCGGCAGGAGCTCAGTGGTGGCCATGCAAAGCTCAGAGACTGTTTAATTTTTATTAGATCAATTTATATTTTAGTTTTGAATTATTTCGGGTTTTTATTTGATGTAATAAGGCCATAAGTATTAAATTGTTGCGGATGGTTATTTAGGCTTGGGTTCGGGTTTGCATCATTAATTATATATATATGTTACTATGTATGATTTGACATGCCTGAGTTAATTGAGTTCTGTGTTGGTTGTACACATTGAGTTTGTTTGACTCACCCCTTGTGGGACTATTTTCCAGGTGACACTCAGTAATGGACCGAGTCGGCAG
Source organism: Gossypium rotundifolium (assembly GCA_025506655.1). NCBI lineage: Eukaryota > Viridiplantae > Streptophyta > Magnoliopsida > Malvales > Malvaceae > Gossypium > Gossypium rotundifolium. The sequence continues at coordinate 133,798,259 of CP106729.1, read as the reverse complement.
GAGCTCAGTGGTGGCCATGCAAAGCTCAGAGACTGTTTAATTTTTATTAGCTCAATTTATATTTAAGTTTTGAATTATTTCGGGTTTTTATTTGATGTAATAAGGCCATAAGTATTAAATTGTTTATGCATGCTTTTAAATTACTTAGTTTGATACGATTATTATCGAATTAAAGTTCAAAGACAAATTTTCTTAAATATAAATATCAAATGTTTTGACACCTAATCAACACGGGTTTTAATATTTGAGCCCAACCCAAATCAACTGATTTAAAACACACACAAGTTTTTAGTAAAGTTCAAGTATGATTCGCATGGTTTTTCCTAGAAGCATGCCAGATCCGGTCAGGGCTTGTGGGCCAGGTTTGGGGTGTTTCAGCCTAGTATCAGAGCCCGGTTCGAAACTCGACCTTGAGGGCTTTTAGGGCCCAAAACGTTTTCTGCCTATTGAAAGTGGATTTTCTAAGAAATGAGCGGGTTATCTAGCATGGCTTTGAGTCTCGGCCCAAGTCCACCATGTAAGTACCCTATCCATTGTGTGAATTATTGTATGATTTGTAGAAGGGTAGAAATGGAACATAGATTAGTATGATAAGTACTTGAACTATAGAACTAGTTACCCCAACAATTTCATAAAACTTTAATGCACAATTAAACAAACCTGTGACTAAGTCGACGAGCTAGGGTGTGGCAACCATTGTGCGCATGTCTAGGATTGGTTTGGTGGGAGCATGATATTTAAGCGCCCTAGTGACTCACCTCCTCTCCACTCGAATCCTACACAGTGCGTGAGTGACGGTTCACCCTAACCAAGAGGACTCACCATGTGCTAAACCCAATAACTAAAACACGAAAGGGACTAGCCATATTTTTATAAAACCTAAGTCTTTAAATCACCAAACTACCCCTTCAAGGTGTAGGAAAACTATTTTGAAAAAAAAATTCCAAAATATTCTCGAATTACTAAAATGACCTAAATACCCCTAGTTGGAAAAATTACTAAAATGCCCTTGGTTCATAAAATTTCCATACTACCCACGCTTTTATCAAGATTCTCTTATCTTATAAATATCTAAAACCCTATCTTTACAAAATATTAAGATGCCCGATTTGGAAAATTTCTGAAATTACCTGATTTGTAAAATGACCAAATTACCCCTAACCTATGTAAATGACCAAAATGCCCTCAGTAAGGAAAATTACCGAAGTACCCTCAAATTAGAAATCTTTAAAAATACCCTTATTTTGGAAAGTCACTAGGAACCACATTTTGCAAAAAATTACCGAAATGACCCTGGCTTGTAAAATTACAAAAATACCCCTAGTGTATAAAATTATCATTTCACCATTGAAATTTTCCCAGCAAGTATTTTAATTTTTGTAAAATATCAAAAATCTCTATTTTGCAACATTTTCAAATTCCCTAATTTGATAAATTACCAAAATACCCCTGTAGGACAAAATTACGAAAATACCCTTGGGTAGTGGAAAACAACAAACAACGACAACTACAACATTTCTCTGTAATGAACGTAAGTTCATGTGTGTGACTGAATGAATGATCTGAGACTGTATGTGAATGAATTCAAAAGAACTACCCCTTTAAAAACTATTGAACATAAGACTTTACGTGATAAACCAGTGGAACAAAACTAATTCATAAAATTCTTTAATCAGATAAACGCAAAGCGAAAGTATGAATTCAAGGGGACGTGGTCGTAACGTGCGTGGCCGTGGAAGAGGCCGAATGACCGTGTTTGAACCCGTTAGATCAGGTCAAGGATCTGAAAATGAAATGCCACCACCACCGCCAGTCGCTGATGTGGAATATCATGATCGACGGGGATGACGCGATGTCACTGGTGATCTTGTGGGTTTTGGAAAGGTGGTGGAGTGAGTGGAGGCATGGGAGCTCAAAAGTCGGTACCTGAGTGACTCCGAGCCAATAGAGCTGAGGCGTTCCGTGGTGTATCAGGTGTGGCACCCAGATCACCGAGTATTGGTTGGAGGCGATGAAGCGGATTATGGATGAGCTCGATTTAAGCGGCGTGGAAAAATGAAAGGGTTGGTGTCGCTTCTCGCGATGAGTCATATCAATGGTGGCTCACGGTGCGGGATGGTGCTACGGTGAGGAACTCACTTGGGATTATGCTAAAGGCGAGATACCGTAAGAAGTATGTTGGCACTCATTATATTGATGCAGAGAAAGGCATTTCCGAAATTTGGTTCAAAGGAACAAGTCCGTGGTGAGTCTGTTGAATTCCTAAGGTCAAGTTGTTATGCTCGAGGATAGTGTCTACTGAGCATGAGCGGTGTGTCCAGTTTGAGGATGGACTAAGGGATGATCTGAGGTTGGTGATAGCTCCACAACAGGAGCGGGAGTTTGTTGTGTTGGTGAGAAGGCTAAGGTAGTCGAGGGAATTAAGGATTCTGTAAGACAGAACACCGATCGGAATAGGCAGAAAAGAGGATTTGGATCATCAAGGCCATCCAGGAATGAGCAAAAGAGGTCTAGAGTTGATGGGCCACGAGGTCGACAAGCTCGCTTAGGAGGCGATGTCGTGCTTGTGATCGATCAGGGAAAAATCACTTGGGTGAATGTTGGAAAAGATGAGAGGATATTTTCGGTGTGGGTCCAAGGACCACATGATTAAGGATTGCCGATGAGAACTAAAGGGGACGACGAAGAAGTCGAGGTTCTAACCAGTCGAAGAGGAGGACACCGCCACCACAAGGTCGTGGTTGGTTCTACCGGCAGAGGTAATGGTTACGTAAGGATGAGGAACACCGGTCGAGGTGTTGGTAACACGGAGGCCAGGTAGCCGGGTTTGGTTTATGCGGTTCACCGGAGGGAAGACGGAGATGCACCGGACGTCATAACCGGTACGTTCCTTATATCTGGCAAACCTTATGTTACTTTGATTGATGTGGGCTCGACCCATTCTTATGTTGCATGTAGAGTAGTTGAAACTCTAGGGATAGCCTCTGAACTATCTGATAGGGAGATGACTGTAGTAAGCCCATTAGGCCAAACTGTAGTGGTGAATAAGATATTTCGGAGAGTATCTTTGGAACTTCAAGGAGCGGTATTTCTTACCGACTTAATGGAATTACCCTTCAGGGAATTTGATCTTATACTTGGCATGGATTGGCTAGTAGAGCATCGGGCTGTATTGGATTGTGCAGCCAAACGAATGGAGTTAAGGACCCCAGAGGATGAGGTGGTGGTTATGATAGGCGAAAGGAGGAACTACTTATCTAACATAGTTTCGGCATTAAAGGCGGATAAGATGGTTCGGAAAGGGTGTAAGGCATTTTTGGCCTTCATTTGTGCTTTGGATACAAACGAAGGGGGAGTTAGTGGAGTTAGAACTGTAAGGGAGTTTGTAGGTGTTTTTTCGGAGGAATTACCTGGAATACCCACGGATAGGGAGGTGGAGTTTAGAATTGACTTGCTACTTGGTACAGCTCCTGTGTCAATCGCCCCGTACAGAATGGCACCTAAGGAGTTGGTTGAGCTCAAGGCTCAAATCTAAGAATTGCTTGATCGTAGTTTTGTTTGACCCAGTGTGTCTCCATGGGGAGCACCGGTCTTGTTTGTGAAGAAGAAGAACGAAACTATGCGTATGTGCATAGATTATCGTCAGTTGAACAAGCTGACCATCAAGAACAAGTACCCTTTACCAAGGATCGATGACTTGTTCGATCAGCTGAAGGGGGCAACAGTATTTTCGAAGATAGATCTACGGTCGGGATATCATCAGCTTAAGGTGAAGGAGGCAGATATACATAAGATGGCTTTTCGGATAAGGTATAGGCATTTTGAGTTCATGGTAATGACATTTAGATTGACGAATGCCCTAGTCACGCATTCATGGATATGATGAACTGGGTTTTCCAACCCTATTTGGATAGGTTCATCGTTGTGTTCATCAACGACATTCTTGTGTACTCCAAGTCTGAAGAAGAGCATGATGAGCATCTACGGATTGTGTTGCAAGTGTTGAGGGAAAAGAAGCTCTATGCCAAATTTAGCAAGTGTGAATTTTGGCTTAAGGAGGTTGCATTCTTAGGACATGTAGTGTCTGCAGAAGGAATAAAGGTGGATCCTAGGAAGATTGAGGCGGTGTTGGATTGAAAACCACCTAAGTCTGTGGCTGAGATTCGTAGTTTCTTGGGACTGGTAGGCTACTACAGAAGGTTTGTGGAAGGGTTCTCATCGATTGCCGCACCTTTGATAAAGTTGCTGAGAAAGGAAGTACCTTTCGTTTGGTCAGATAAGCAACAGGAGAGCTTTGAGAAGCTTAAAAGGGTTTTGACTGAAGCTCCGGTGTTGATTCAGCCTGGGGCAGGAAAGGACTTCGTGGTGTATTGTGACGCTTCTCATACATGATTAGGATGCGTGTTAACGCAAGATGGGAAGGTAGTTGCTTATGCATCTCGATAACTAAGGCCACATGAGGTTAACTACCCGACGCATGATTTGGAATTGGCGGTAGTGGTCTTTGCCCTTAAGGTGTGGAGGCACTATCTTTATGGAGAGAAGTCGGTAATCTACAAGACCAGAAGAGCCTTAATTATCTGTTGACTTAGAAAGAGCTGAATCTGAGACAGCGAAGTTGGGTGGAACTATTGAAGGACTATGATTGTTCAATAGAGTATCACTCGGGCAAGGCAAATGTAGTGGCGGATGCCCTAAGTCGGAAGGTAGTGTCAGATCTGAGGGCGATGTTTGCACATCTGAGCTTGTATGATGATGGAAGTCTACTGGCAGAGCTGCAAGTTAAGCTGACATGGTTGAATGAGGTGAAGGAAAGTCAATTAGCGGATGAAGATCTAAGGGCTAAGTTTCGACAAGTGCAGAATGGGGAGTTGGAAGGTTATGGTATGAATGACAAGGGAGTATTGTGCTTCAAGGGTAAGGTCTGTATACCGAAGGATGAAAAACTTAGGCAAAGAATTCTTTGGGAATCGCATAGTAGCCCTTATGTTATGTATCCCGGAGGTAGTAAAATGTACAGAGATCTAAGGGAACAATTTTGGTGGCCTGGTCTTAAGCGGGAAGTTACCGAATATGTTGGCAAATGCTTAACGTGTCAGCAAGTTATGGCTGAACACCAAGTTCCGTTGGGATTGCTTCAGCCAATACAAATTCCGCAGTGGAAGTGGGAGGATATTACCATGGACTTCGTTAGTGGGCTTCCCCTTACGCCTACTAAGAAGGACTCGGTATGGGTGATAGTGGATCAGCTGACAAAGTCCGCGCATTTTATTCCAGTGCGGGTTGACTACTCCCTACAAAAGTTAGCAAGGTTGTATGTAGCGGAGATTGTAAGGTTGCACGGAGTGCCAGTGTCGATTATCTCGGATAGGGATCCGAGGTTCACATCTCGATTTTGGAAAGCTCTACATCAAGCTTTGGGTACTAGATTGGATTTTAGTACGGCTTTTCATCCACAGTCGGACGGCCAGTCTGAACGAGTAATCCAAGTCTTAGAGGATATGTTGAGGGGCCGTGTGATGGATTTAAGAGGAAGTTGGGAGGAATATTTGCCTTTAACAGAGTTTGCCTACAACAACAGCTATCAGGCTAGTATTCGGATGGCACCGTATGAAGCGTTGTATGGTCAGAAGTGTCGAACTCCTACATGTTGGACGGAATTAGGAGAATGTCGAGTTTTGGGTCCAGAGATTGTGGCTGAATCTGAGGAGAAGGTTGAGATAATTCGGGCACAGTTGAAGGAAGCATCTGATAGGCAGAAGTCATACGCAGATCTCAAATGGAAGGAAATAGAATTTGATGTGGGAGACCAAGTGTTTCTTAAAGTTTCACCTTGGAAGAAGGTGATGAGATTTGGTCGAAAAGGGAAGCTAAGTCCAAGGTTCATAGGACCTTATCGAGTATTGAAGCGAATTGGACCAGTGGCATACCAGTTGGAGTTGCCTTTGGAATTGAAATAGATGCACGACGTATTTCATGTTTCTATGCTACGTCATTACCAATCGGATCCATCCCATGTGGTTCCGGTTGAAGAGGTGGAACTGAGACCAGATCTATCTTATGAGGAAGAGCCGATTTAGATTCTGGAACGAGATGTAAAGGTGCTTCGAAGGAAGTCAGTTCCTTTAGTCAAAGTGTTATGGCGAAACCATGGATTGGAGGAAGCTTCGTGGGAGCCGGAGGAAGCAATGCAACAACAATACCCTCACCTATTTTAGCCAGGTAATTTCAAGGTCAAAATTATTTTAAGGGGGTAGAACTGTAATATCCCGGATTATGGCTTATGCATTTATGCTTAATAATATGAAATAGCATGCCTTTATGTGTTAAGAATGTGTTGTATGAATTTTGTGAACCTTAGAGAATAGGAGAGTGCCTTAGAAATTATTATATTCTAAATCTAAAAGAGGAAGCTAAGCAGGGTGGCCTTAAGAGAAAATGTAAGGGAGTTATGACACACAAATTGGCTTGGTTAAGTGGCTTGGAGGCGCCACTTAAAGCCTCTATAAGTGACGCCACAAGCAGGTGCAAATGGGCCAAGGTTCAAGTCACAAGGAAAACAAATAAAAGATTTTATTTTGCTACAAAGAGGAGAGGAAGTGGACGGCACATGGACTCTGGAGAAGAAGAAGTGGACGGACAGGACACTTCAAGATTTAGCTAAGGAAGAGTGAATTAGGGATTAGATAGTGAGAGGATGTAGTGGTGAATATTGGACTCTAGGGGCTTGTATTTTCGGCTTTGAAGAGTGTGAAGGAGTGTGTGCGAATTTTTTGTGAGCATTCATCTTTTCTTTCTCTTTGTGCCTTGCTGAATTTCCTCTCCCTTCCTATTCTCTTTTCTTTCAAACTCAAATCATCACCTTTTCTTGAATGGCCGAATGATCCTTTGTCATTGAAAAGCCTAGCCAAATCTCAAAGTGCCTATTTTCTCTTCTTTGCCACAAATCTTAAAAGCCAAAACGATTAGCCGAAATCTATTCTCTATTAGTATTCACAAGTAAATGTTGGTGGTAAGTACTTCTTATAATTGGTTTCCCTACTCTTTCTTTTAGTGTGCGAAAACCAAATGTTTGACCTTGGTTTTGGGATGGCGAATGTGTGTAAGGCCATAGTGATGTGTTCTTTTATGTGTAGCCAACGTTAGGGAGCGAAAGAAGGAGCCTCCTGGATTTGAAGTGCTCAAGGTAAGTGACATGTAGTTTCGGCCAAGGGCCATTTTCCATAGATTTATGCATAAGCCGACTCTAACAATGGTTAAGTAGGGATCTCGATATCACCAGAGAAGCAAGGATCAATTTCAGGATTCAGATCTACAAGGTAAGTGAAGGTGCATATTCGGCCATATTGGTTACTATGTTAGCCGAATCTAACTATGGATATTTAGGCGGTCGACGGTGGTATACAAGGATTTTGGATTTCGGATCGCAAGGTAATCACTTATGTACAATTGGCCAAGGCCATATTTGGTGTTTTAAGATCTATTCCTTATTTGTTCAAAAGTCGGAACTAACCAAGTTAAGTGATTTAGCATTGGCTGATTGGAGGGTAGGAAGATCACAAAGTTTGAGGAGTACTCAAATCGACAAGCAAGGTAAGCTTTCGGTTATGGATTTTGGACAGTTAGCCGAATAGGCTTTTGCTAACATGTTGAGGGTGGTCAAATATAGGAACTAAGGATCTAGGACGCTAGATCCGGATTTTGGGATTTCAATAAAGCGATAAGTATATCAGGTGTGTACCCCACACTAAGCTTTAATTAATTTACGGTTATGTTCCAATAAATATGTTACTAAGAATATGTTAAGATGTGGCTAAAAGTACCATGCAATGGTACAGAATACTCAGGTACGTTTACCCACTCCTACTATGAATATATCGTGATAAATATCTGTTATGGCACATAAGCGCAACTATAAGAATGTGAATAAGGCATAAGGCATAATATTTGCATGTTTTGTATGACATGGGGCATATGGGTGATATGTAAAGGGGAAGTGAATTGTTGGTTTTATACCCCAATATCTGAATGTGGTGACTTATGTCACAATATCCGAATGTGGTGACTTATGTAACAATATATGAATGTGGTGACTTATGTCACAATATATGAATATGGTGACTTATGTCACGAATATATATCTAGTGGCCATGCCACGAATTTTATAAGGGCGATGAGCACGTCAACTTCAGCGACTGCCTTCGATGGTGTGTTACGGATGGAGGGTTGACTTAGTAGTCCCCACAGTGTGATGGTTGGTACGGGTGATGTGTAGCGGATGGTTATTTAGGCTTGGGTTCGGGTTTGCATCATTAATTATATATATGTTACTATGTATGATTTGACATGCCTGAGTTAATTGAGTTCTGTGTTGGTTGTTCACATTGAGTCTGTTTGACTCACCCCTTGTGGGACTATTTTCCAGGTGACACTCAGTAATGGATCGGGTCGGCAAGAGCTCAGTGGTGGCCATGCAAAGCTCAGAGACTGTTTAATTTTTATTAGCTCAATTTATATTTAAGTTTTGAATTATTTTGGGTTTTTATTTGATGTAATAAGGCCATAAGTATTAAATTGTTTATGCATGCTTTTAAATTACTTAGTTTGATATGATTATTATCGAATTAAAGTTCAAAGTCAAATTTTCTTAAATATAAATATCAAATGTTTTGACACCTAATCAACACGGGTTTTAATATTTGAGCCCAACCCAAATCAATTGATTTCAAAAACACATAAGTTTTTAGTAAAGTTCAAGTAAAATTTGCATGGTTTTTCCTAGAAGCATGCTAGATCCGGTCAGGGCTTGTGGGCGGGTTTGGGGTGTTTCATTCGAATCTTTAGGAATGCATTTTGTGACATTTATTTTTGCTCTTTCCTAGCAAGTGTCTACCAAGCATCAAATTTTTGGTAAATTAGACTTTTATTTTTATGGTAAGGTGGCTAAGAGAAAAGGCAAGTACAAACTTAAGGTAGGGAATCATGAGAATATGGCATATAGGGGGGACACAAGGCATATCTTAAGGGTTATGTTTTGGAAACTTAGAATGGCTAACTTGTTTATGAACTTGGACGGCTTTGTGGACTAAAGAGGAGCCGAATTTTGGTGGTAAGCTTTGGGTAAGGATGGTAGCTAGATAGAATCACATTTGGTCATTTTTGCTCTCTCAAAACACCTTTTTCCTCTCATCTTTTTCTCTCTTAGCCGAATGTGTCATATGCTTGGAGAAAACAACTTTGTTTTGTTTCATTTGGTCATTTTTGCCAACCTCTCAAGTGTTTCATTTTGTGCTTCTCTCCTAGTGCCGAAATCATCAAACACAAAAAGACCATTTCTTTTTCTTCTTTATTCCCCATTGCCGAATGCACATTGTTCCAAACCTTACTTTTTGCTCTTTTCTCACCCTTGAAAATCGAACCATAAACATCTCATCTCTATTCTCCTTTATTCTCCATTTTACTCATCTTTCAAACACATTTTTTTCCTTCTTATTTCTTCCATGGCCGAATGTTAGAGACCACCTCCATAGCCGAAATTATTTTTCCATTACCATTAAATCATAGCCAAATCTTCTTTTTCTCATAAACTTTATTCTTGATCATTTCTTCTATTCAACTTTGGACAATCGGTAAGAATCATCTTCCTTGTTTTCTTTTGCTATTTGGTCACCTTGGCCGAATCTTTAAGTTGGCTTAGAAGAGCCTTTAAATCGATAATTGTTCATCCTCTTAGACAATTTCCTTTTTTTTTTAGTGATATAGGGGAGGTCCGAATCACCATCTCGTCAAAAGTTATCTTGAAGTTATTCAAGTTCGGATCATCTATCAAGGTAAAAAAAAAGGGAACTCTTCATGGATTTCATGATCACCCTCGATTTTATCAATGATGTTCAATTGGGTTTGTTATAATTGAAAGTTTTATATAGGGATCCTTTGGAAATCACTCGAAACTTTAAGGCAAACAAGATAGGGTCGAAAAGAGTGGTGAATAGTGATTAGAAGAGGGGCGATTTTGCTATTCCCTCTAGATTCAAACGAAGGGCTGTTTCAGTAATTTGAGACTTTCCATCGGGTTGTGGACCCTCATCCGAGGAGAATCAATTATTCGAAGTTGTTCGTAGTTCAGAGCCATTAGCTGTTCAGGATTTTCCATCGGGTTGTGAACTGTAAATCGGGGAGAAATGACAAATAGTTGTTGTTCAAGATTCCGAGGGTAAAGATCTAGATCACTTATATTTAGTATAGATTTATATTAAGTATTAGTGTTCTAATCAAGCGTGACATGTATTAAGGTATCGAAGAGTGGGAAAGTATAGTTCTCACCATAATCAGGTGTGTAATTTCACATTTATCACATGGGTTAGATGTTATACCGTAAGCCTTAGAATAAAATCGTAAAGTTGGTAAAATCAAAAAATACGGTATATTAACACTTTTTGTGTAAATGCATGAAATCAGTATTAAAGTCGTGGAAATTACGGAATTGCCCTCGATGGGCTAATTTGGTAAAAAGTAATTTTTGGGCCTCATGTGCTTAATGGGCCAATTTGCTATATTGCTTAATGGGCCGAATTGCTAGATTGCTTAAGGAGCCGATTTGATAAATTACCATATGGGCCAAAATGAGAAATGGGCCAACTTGTAGTATGGGCCTTATGTTGAAATTATCATATGAATATTGTTATGCCTTATATAAGTATACATGATTGCATGGGTTAGGATAAAATTGAAGAGAAGTTCGGTGGCTCTTATATGTATACATGATTGCATCTAGGATAAAATTGAAGAGAAGTTCGGTGGCTCTACCACAATCTAGCCACAATCTAGTTCTATTGGCTCGCCACAATCTAGTTCGGGTGGCTCAGCCACAAACATTTTAAATGGCTTTATGCCTGCGATTGGTGTGTTGGCGGGGTGGGTTGACTTGATCCCCAGGTGTCTTTGGTTAGTACTGGTGGTGTGTAGCGAATGGAAATTTAGGCTTGGTTGGGAATTGCATTTCACATGCATTTTTTAATTACTATATTGTTAAATTCATAAATAGGCTCAAGCCCAATAAAATGTTTTGATGATTTGGCCCGAGAGACTTGGTAAGTGGGTTACACATCGAGTTCTAAGTAACTCACCCCATTTTCTTACCATTTTCGTAATGATAATTGATGGGGGCTTGGTAGGGGATGACTTCATGGGGCCATACTTCAAATGATGGTTTTGATGAACTTTGAATTACTCTTTAAGTATTTTTCTTAATTAATTTTTCAGCCATGCGATGTAATAAGGCCTTTGGTATTATTTTTATGGATTTTACTCGTGGATGGCTTTTAATATGTTTTAGATACTAAAAGGAGACTATTTTAACTTTATAAATGTTTTCTTTAATTTACATATAATTAAAGGGTTTTATTAAAATCACTAACTCGTAAGAATTTCTGTGAAAACTCTTTTATGAATTTTGTTTTCAAATTCCTTTTGAATTCTTTTAAACTTCTTATAAAATTTAATCAATTATTTCTCCGAGATCAAATTATAAACTCTTATGTTTTAAAATTCATAGATTTCAAATTAACCTCGCTTTTTATAAACTCCATCTCCAAATAGTTTTTGAAGACCTGTTTTCCTTAAATCATTAGATGACTAGATGTATGTAAGATTTGTATGGCATACCAAGTCTGGTCTTAACGCATAGACAGGGTTTGGGGTGTTACATTTTATGGTATCAGAGCCAGGTTCAAAACTCGACTGTGGTTTGAGTTTAACAACAATTTTTGTTTAAAACTGTTTAAATTTTTAGACTTTATGTTTTAAAGGTAGTATGGCACCACGAGCATCCGGCACCAAGTCAAGTAAGTATTTGTATATTAAATGTTTATTATTGTGATATGATCATAGGAACACTCTAGAACTTTTAGTTTTAAGTGTTGAAAATGATAGAGATCGAGACTATAGGATGTGATTACGAAAACAACTCTATCTCTTATATCTCATAAAATATCGTTAATAAACACTGAAATAGTATTCTGATTCATAAAACTTGTAATCAGATTAAACCGAAATAGTCAGTATAAGCACTAGAGGACGTGGACGTGGACGCGATAGACGTGGCCATGGTAGAGGACGAGGTGCTAGGGTTGTGTTTGAAGCACCGGGTCATATGCCGGAAATGGACCACTGCGTCACCCAGGAGTGAGATTGGATCACATGACCTTATGAGAGAGGACAATGCTTTGACTTAAGCAATGTTGCAAGTCCTAGAAAGGGTTGTTGGGACTAGAACTGGCCTAGCAGTTCATGGATCAATATCGGAACGACTTAAATCAAGTGGTGCCTAGGTTTTTAGAGGTGTCTCCGGTGTAGCTCTAAAATGTTGTGGAATATTGGCTCGAGGATGTAGAGCGGATTATGGATGATCTGGAGTGCATCGTCGAGCAAAAACTGAGAGGAGCGGTGTCCTTGCTAAGGGACGAGGCGTATCTATTGTGGCTTACGGTTCGAGAAGGCACTGAGGCTGCATTTGTCACTTGGGATTTCTTCAAAGCTGCTTTCCAAGGGAAGTATGTAGGGACAAGTTATGTGGATGCCCAGAGGAAGGAATTCCTGAATCTGGTTCAATGAAATAAGACGGTGGCAGCTTATGAGACAAAATTTCTACACTTGAGTCGTTACGCTCAGACTATAGTGCCAACAGATCATGAGCACTGTGTACGCTTTGAAGATGGGCTGAATGATGAGTTGCGGGTACTGATATCTACATACCAAGTAAGGACTTTTGCCACACTTTTGGAGAAAGCCAAGATAGCCGAAAAGGCTAAGAACTCAGAACGCCAGAACCAGGAAAGAGTCAGAGACAAGAGCGATTTTAAGCACTCGGTTTCTTCTAAAAGGTTCCAAAAGAGGCCTCAAATGATGAGCCAACTCAAGCTAGAGCACCTGTGACTACTAATTAGAGTCGAGACTGTGCTAATTGTGGAAACGACACCTTAAGGAATGCTGAAAGAAAATTGGTGGTTGTTATAAATTTGGTTCCAAGGATCATCAATATAGGAATTGCCCTCGAAGGACTGCTCTGACTCAGGAAGCTCGTAACCCTGATGCACAGCCAGCCAGAGGGGCTCAACAGCCACCGAGAAGCCGTGGACCAGGTCGTGGTGGTAATGGTGATGGACGTGGTCAAGGTACACCGGGTCGAGGTAATGGCTTTATAGGTAACGCGGAGGCAAGACAGCTGAGGTTGGTCCATGCGATTAGGCGTCGTGAAGATGGCGATGCACCTGATGTGATAATTGGTACGTTTTTCATCTTTGATGTACCTATATCGGGTCTACCCACTTGTATGTTGCTAGTACCATATCTGGAAACTTAAATATTAGATCTGAGATTATCGATAAAGAGATGACGGTAATTAGTCCTTTAGGACAGTCTGTAATCGTGAATAAATTGTATAGAGACGTGCCTTTGGAAATCCAAAGAGAAATATTTTTAGCGGATTTGATGGAATTGCCTTTCGGCGAGTTCGATCTTATTTTGGGCATGGATTGGTTGGTGAAGCACCGGGCGCAATTGGATTGTGCTGAAAAATGGATGTCAATAAGGACTGTGGATGATGTGGAAGTAGTAATGATAGGCGAACGAAGGAACTTTTTGGAAAATGTGGTATCTACTTTAAAGGCAGAGAAGTTGGTGCGGAAAGGGTATAGAGCATCCCTAGCCTTCATTAGTGCTTTGGATGCCAAGGAATTATCGGTGGAAGGTGTGAGAACTGTGAAAGAATTTCCAGATGTCTTTCCTGAAGAACTTTCGGGTCTACCTCCAGATCGGGAAGTAGAATTTGGCGTTGAGCTTTTACCCAAAACGGCTCTAGTGTCTATTGCTCCTTATAGAATGGCACCGAAGGAATTAGCAGAGCTTAAAGCTCAAATTCAAGAATTGTTGGATCGGGGATTTATCCGACCGAGTGTGTCTCCGTGGGGAGCACCGATTTTGTTCGTCAAGAAGAAGGATGGGTCGATGCGTATGTGCATTGATTATAGGCAGTTGAATAAATTGACGATCAAGAATAGGTATCCATTGCCAGAATTGATGAACTATTTGATCAATTGAGAGGAGCTTCAGTTTTCTCCAAGATTGATTTGAGATCGGGTTATCATCAATTCAAGGTTAAAGAGGCAGATATTCATAAGACGACATTCCAAACTCGTTATGGACATTATGAGTTTTTGGTGATGCCATTTGGTTTGACCAATGCACTAGTTGCATTTATGGATATGATGAACCGAGTCTTTCAACCCTATCTAGACCAGTTCATAGTGGTGTTTATAGATGATATCTTGGTATATTCGAGGAATGAAGAAGCGCATGACTCACATTTGCGCATTGTGTTACAAATATTGCGAGATAAGCAACTTTATGCCAAATTCAGTAAATGCGAATTTTGGTTGAAGAAAGTGACTTTCTTGGGTCATGTGGTGTCAGCCGAAGGAATAAGAGCTGATCATCGGAAGGTAGAGGCTGTATTGGATTGGAAACCACCGAAGTCAGTGGCTGAGATTTAGAGTTTCTTGGGTTTGGCTGGTTACTATAGACTCTTTGTTGAGGGTTTTCGTTGATTCTGCACCCTAACTAAGTCATTGCGAAAGGAGTACCATATGTGTGGACCGATAAACAACAAGAAAGTTTTGAGAAGCGAAGAAGATTTTGATGAAAGTGCCGATCGATTCAACCTAAGGCTGGAAAAGAGTTTATCGTTTAATGTGATGCGTCACACACGGGTTTAGGATGTGTGCTGATGCAAGGAGGAAAAGTGGTGGCTTATGCTTCTCGTCAGTTAAGGCCGCACGAAGTTAACTATCCTACTCATGACTTGAGTTGAGCTGTGGTGGTGTTTGCTTTAAAGATTTGAAGGCACTATCTCTATGGTGAGAAGTCGATCATTTATACGGACCATAAGAGTCTTAAGCACCTCCTTACCCAAAAGGAGTTGAACTTGAGACAACGAAGAAGGGTGGAGTTGTTAAAGGATTATGACTTCTCAATCGAGTACCATCCTGGAAAGGCTAACGTGGTGGCAGACGCGTTGACTCGTAAGGTAGTATCAGAGTTAAGAGTAATGTTTGCTCATCTCAGTTTGTATGAGGATGGCAGTCTGCTAGCGAAACTTCAGGTGAAGCCATTGTGGTTAGAACAGATCAAGGAAAAGTAGTTATCAGATGAAAAGTTGGTCCTTTTAATACACCAAGTTGAAAGTGGTATATAGGGGACTTTGGAATGAACAAGGATGGCGTGCTGTGTTTTCGTGGAAGAGTTTGTATGCCCATGGATTCGGATTTGAGACAAATGATTCTACGAGAGGCGCATAGTAGCCCTTATGCTATGCACCCCGAAGGAAATAAGATGTATCGAGATCTCCGTGAGTAGTATTGGTGGCCAGGGTTGAAGCGAGAGGTTACTGATTTTGTTGGAAAGTGTTTGACTTGTCAACAAGTGAAGGCGAAACATCAATTACCATCAGGTTTATTGCTACTGGTAAAGATTCCTCTATGAAAATGGGAGCAGATAACGATGGATTTTGTTAGTGGGTTACCCTTAACACCTACTAAGAAAGATTCTATTTGGGTGGTAGTTGATCGATTGACAAAAACTGCTCATTTTCTATCAGTTCTTACGGATTACTCGCTGCAAAAGTTGGCTAAGTTGTACATAGCGGAGATCGTGAGGTTGCATGGGGTACCAGTGTCTATCATATCGGATAGGGATCCTAGGTTTACATCACGATTTTGGAAAGCTTTGCATGAGGCTTTGGGAACAAAGTTAAACTTTAGTACGGCTTTTCATCCTCAGTCAGATGGTCAGTCAGAAAGAGTAATTTAGATTTTGGAAGACATGTTAAGGGGTTGTGTAATTGACTTCAGAGGTAGTTGAGAGGATTTCCTACCGTTGGTAGAGTTTGCGTATAATAACAGTTACCAATCCAGTATCCAAATGGTGCCCTATGAAGCGTTATACGGTCGTAGGTGTCGTACCCCTACTTGTTGGACTGAATTGGGGGAACGACAGTTGTTGGGTCCTAAATTGATATCTGAGATGGAAGAAAAGGTAAAGGTGATTTGAGCACAATTAAAGGAAGCTTCGGATAGACAAAAGTTGTATGCGGATCTGAAGCGTAAGGATATTAAGTTTGCGGTGGGAGATCAGGTCTTTTTGAAAGTCTCACCTTGGAAGAAGATTTTCAGATTTGGAAGGAAGGGCAAGTTGAGCCCTAGGTTCATTGGACCGTACTGTGTGTTGAAGAGTGTAGGACGAGTGGCCTATCAGCTTGAATTACCTTCGAAGTTGAGTCAGATTCATAGTGTTTTCCATGTTTCTATGCTGAGGCGTTATAGATCAGATCTGTCTCACATAGTACTTGTAGAAGAAGTGGAGTTAAGGCCAGACTTGTCTTTCGAGGAGGAACGAGTGAAAATTTTAGACCATGATGTTAAGGTGCTAAGAAAGAAGACTGTGCCATTGGTTAAGGTTCTATGGCGTAATCACGGAGTGGAGGAAGCTACATGGGAGCCTAAGGATGCAATTCGACAACGATATCCTCACCTCTTGTAACCAGGTAAATTTCGAGGACGAAATTTTCTTTAAGGGGGTAGAATTGTAACATCCTAAAAATTGAGTATTGATATGTTGCATGTTTTTGGTGCTTAGCTTGTGAATGATTCAATTTGTGTGCTTAATATAGTCTTGAGAAGGCTCAGGATTTATTCGGAATTAGAATAAATTTTAGTAATGAGTACTTTATTGAAGTGGATCAAGTGACCTTGATGTTTAAGGAAATTAAGTGTAAAAAACTAGCATAAGATGAGCTAGTAGTAAAGTGGAGTTGGCGCTATAAGGGTTGCTTGAGGGAAGAGGTTTGAATATTTAGGAATGCATTTTGTGACATTTATTTTTGCTCTTTCCTAGCAAGTGTCAGCCAAGCATCAAATTTTTGGTAAGTTAGACTTTTATTTTTATGGTAAGGTGGCTAAGAGAAAAGGCAAGTACAAACTTAAGGTAGGGAATCATGAGAATATGGCATGTAGGGGGACACAAGGCATATCTTAAGGGTTATGTTTTGGAAACTTAGAATGGCTAACTTGTTCATGAACTTGACGGCTTTGTGGACTAAAGGGAGCCGAATTTTGGTGGTAAGCTTTGGGTAAGGATGGTAGCTAGATAGAATCACATTTGGTCATTTTGCTCTCCCAAA
Source organism: Gossypium rotundifolium (assembly GCA_025506655.1). NCBI lineage: Eukaryota > Viridiplantae > Streptophyta > Magnoliopsida > Malvales > Malvaceae > Gossypium > Gossypium rotundifolium. Next base: position 133,781,026 of record CP106729.1, on the reverse strand, counting down.
ACACCTTTTTCCTCTCATCTTTTCTCTCTTAGCCGAATGTGCCATATGCTTGGAGAAAACAACTTTGTTTTGTTTCATTTGGTCATTTTTGCCAACCGCTCAAGTGCTTCATTTTGTGCTTCTCTCCTAGTGCCGAAATCATCAAACACAAAAAGACCATTTCTTTTTCTTCTTTATTCCCAATTGCCGAATGCACATTGTTCCAAACCTTACTTTTTACTCTTTTCTCACCCTTGAAAACCGAATCATAAACATCTCATCTCTATTCTCCTTTCTTCTCCATTTTACTTATCTTTCAAACACACTTTTTTTCCTTCTTATTTCTTCCATGGCCGAATGTTAGAGACCACCTCCATAGCCGAAATTATTTTTTCCATTACCATTAAATCATAGCCAAATCTTCTTTTTCTCATTGTAACATCCTGAATAGGGCCTATGCATTTCCAGTTTAATTGTACGAAATGACAAGTTTCAAGTACTATGAATGAATTTTTGATACTTTTGGAAATCTAGAAATGCATGAAAATGGAAATGGAAATGGAAATGAACACTTTTGGAAACTTAGACATTTTGGAAAGTGAAACATTTTGGAAACCAAGCCAAAATAGGAAACTTGAACATTTTGGAAACTTGAGCATTTTGGAAACACGAACATTTTGGAAACTTGAACATTTTGGAAACCCGAACATTTTGGAAACACGAACATTTTGGAAACCTAAACATTTTGGAAACACAGGAAAATCTGAGCAGCGAAAATTTTAGGAAACTTAAAATGACCGGAATGTCAATTTTAGAGCCCAAAGGGGAACTTAGGGCCAAGTGACCCTAAAATATAAAGTATATGAAATTTGACCCAATAACGGACTTGGAAAAGTGGCTGAAGATGCCACCTAAGGTTTTAGGAAATGGCCCAAATGCAAGAGGTTTTGGGCTGAGTTCGAGTCACTTGGGAAGCAAGTAAATAAGTTTAATTTTGCTTCCGTAGTGAGGTGGACGGCATGGGTTTCTAGAAAGGAAGAGTTTTATTTGCATAAATATGTGAATAATAAGAGATAAATAAAGGAGTTTTATTCACATAAATATGTGAATAATAAGAGATAAATAAAGGAGTTTTATTCACATAAATATGTGAATAATAAGAGATAAATAAAGGATTATTTTCTAAAGAGATAATATTATCAAAAAGAGGAGTGGTGGCCAAGTCAAGGACTCTTGGCCTAGCAAATTTGGCTATAAAAGGAGAACCCAAGGTCTTTTTCTCTCATCTTTCCAAGTAGCCAAAAATCCCTTTGCTCTCTCCCCTCTACCGAATTTTCTTTCTATCTTTTCTTCTTCTCTTTTCTTCATCTGTCAAGCCAAAACCTTTTTCTTTTGATCCCTGATTAAATCTCCACAGTGAAACCACGAGACTCTAGGCAAGGAAGCAATCGGTCAAGGCATTAAGGATCTTTTACAATTTGTCAAATACAAGGGGAATCTTTCGAAATCTAAGGATCCAAGGTAAGATATTTTATTCGATTAAAGGTTATGATGTATATGTTAGATTAGATCTAACATGAAAATTCGACAGACATATATAGGCAAGGAATTCTCTTGATTTGGAATTTGTATGGTAAGTGATATTCGCCAAGGCTTAATTTTGGTATTTGGAATTATTTTCATTATTTCAAAAGCGGAAACTCACATGGTTACATGATTTAGTATTAGCCGATTTCAAGGAAAAAGGATACTAGTAATTTCGGGATTTGATTTACAATCATCCAATTCGGCATCAAAGGTAAGTCTTTTTACAAATCCTACTAGGATTTGGTTTTGTTTTAAAGCCAAATAGGTTTATTAATGTGACTTGTATGATGACCGAATATAGGAATTAATAGATCTGAAGTTAGATCGGGATTTTCGAGATCTCAAGGAACTTTTATTTAAGCGAATAAGGTGTGTACCCTTACTATTCTTCGATATATTATGGCTAAGTATTTTAATATATGATATGAAAAATAATATGTATGTGGCTATGTACCACACATGTGGCAAAAAGTACCAAGGCATGCGTTTCCTACTACGATAGGATTGTGAAAATGTTATTTAATAACATGCGAATATAAGAATATGAACATGAAATTAAATTATGCTATATATGTATATATGTTTTGGGCATTGGGATTTATGTGAAAGGGGAGAGCAGTGTTGACTTGGTCTCACCCACTAAAAATGTTGACTACGGTCACATTGCGAAATATGTCGACTACGGTCACATTATGAAATATGTCGACTACGGTCACATTGCGAAATTTTGGTAACCGGTTACAATAGTGTCTAATGACACAACGTGGAGAGTAGCGGATGGAGGGTTGACTTAGTAGTCCCTACGGTGTGTTGGTTGGTGCGGTGGAGAGTAGCGGATGGCATAGGTTTTGGGTTTGGGTTGCATCATAATTATTATATGGATTGATGATTTGAACATGAATGCCGATTTATTGAAAGATAGTATTGTGTGCACATTGAGTCTGTTGACTCACCCCATTGTGGGAATTATTTTCGGTGATGAGCGTTGTGATTGGTAGGTAGATCATGAGGAGGCCATGCATCACTTGAAGAATTTATTCAATTTGGACTTTATTTAATTTTAATACTTTTTAATTTTATTTTGGGTTTACTTGATGTAATAAGGCCATAAGGCCCGATGGATTATTCTTTGTTTTTACATTACTTTTAATATTTTGCTAAGAACTATTTTGGACATGTTACATCGAATTGGATTTACAAGATTAAATAAATGGGTTTTCGCCTAAGCCCAACTCAAATAATAGTTTTTCTAAAATCTACAATTTCTCTAAGTATCGAATGTTTTTGAGATCGGTTTACTTTAGAACATACCAGATCCGGTCCGGGCTCGTGGGTAGGGTGTGGGTGTTCGATTTGTATCGAGCCATTTTAAACTCTCGGCACTGGGCTAAGGCCCAAAACGTTTTCAAAGCGAGCCAAATGATTTTTCTTTGAAAGTAAGAGCTTTTGGCATGGCCCCTAAGTCTCAACCCATGATCCACCGGTAAGTACCCCTAACTATATGTGTGATTACGTGAATTGTTTAAGGGTAGAAAAGGCATGGAGCGTAGAATAGCATGATAGGAACTTGAACCCTAGGATTAGTCTACTCAAACACAAATACATAAGACTTAATACACTAGACAAACACGTGATTAAGTCACCGAGCTAGGTGTGGTAATCAAGCAGCGCATGTCTAGGAGTGGATTCAAGAAGAGCTTGGTATTTAAGCAGTCCTAGTGACTCACCTCCTCTTTACTCAAATCCTACAGTGCGTAGTAACTGCTCACCCTAACCAAGAGGACTTAGTCACTGCTAAACCCAATAACTAAAACCCGAAAGGGACTAGCCGTATTTTTATGGAGACCCTAATTTTAAAAATTTCTAAATTACCCTCTTGATTTGAAAAGAATATTTTATAAATTTTCCTGAAATATTTCGATTTACAAATTTACTAAAATACCCTAGTGGTAAAATTACAAAAATGCCATTGGTTATAAAATGTCCAACTACTCAATAGTTTTGCCAAAATTTCATTATGTTATAAAAATCCAAAAACCCTAATTTGCAAATTATCAAAAATACCGTGATTTTTGGAAAATTACAAAATTGCCCCTAACTTACAAAATTACCAAAATGACCCTAATTTCCAAAATTTTGCAACTTCATCGTCTTTGGAAAATAAATTTCTCAAAAGAACCCTCAAAGTTTTGCAACTTCGAAATATCCCGATTTATTAAAATTTTACAATTTACCCGATTTGTGGAAAAATTACCAAAATACCCCAATGTCCAAAAATTACAAAATACCCCGGGTTTTAAAATATTTTTCAAGTTACCCTAGACTTTGGAGTTTTCAAAATAATTTTGACAAAATCATCAAGGAACCTTATTTTGACAAAATTACGAAAATGCCCTCAGAGGACAAAAATTACGAAAATACCCTCGGGTAGTGGAAAACAACAACAAACAACAAAAACTACAACATTTCTCCGAATGAGCGAAAGTTCATATTTGTTTGATGGATGGATGGATGAATGGAAAAAGCGTGTGTTTGTATGATCTGAAAGAACCACTCCTAAACTCTTTTCATAAAATTTCTTCATGAGTAATAAAGTGAAACAAGTACTAATGTATAAAACTTTTAAATCGATTAAATCATGACGTTAGAAAATGAGTTCTAAGGATGTGAACTTAGAGATTGTGCCTAGAAAGTATGATGGTTCTATTAAGATTAGAGTGCGCAACAGTAAGCATAGTGCGGTGAGAAAGATTATACTGTTGTCGATAAGTAATTTCGAGGACGAAATTATTTTAAGGAGGGTAGAAGCGTAACATCCTGAATAGGGCCTATGCATTTCCAGTTTAATTGTACGAAATGACAAGTTTCAAGTACTATGAATGAATTTTTGATACTTTTGGAAATCTAGAAATGCATGAAAATGGAAATGGAAATGGAAATGAACACTTTTGGAAACTTAGACATTTTTGGAAAGTGAAACATTTTGGAAACCAAGCCAAAATAGGAAACTTGAACATTTTGGAAACTTGAGCATTTTGGAAACCTGAACATTTTGGAAACTTGAACATTTTGGAAACCCGAACATTTTGGAAACTGAACATTTTGGAAACCTAAACATTTTGGAAACACGAAAATCAGAGCATGCTGAAAATTTTAGGAAACTTAAAATGACCGGAATGTCGAATTTTAGAGCCCAAAGGGGAACTTAGGGCCAAGTGACCTAAAATATAAAGTATATGAAATTTGACCCAATAACGGACTTGGAAAAGTGGCTCAAGATGCCACCTAAGGTCTTAGGAAATGGCCCAAATGCAAGAGGTTTTGGGCTGAGTTGAGTCACTTGGGAAGCAAGTAAATAAGTTTAATTTTGCTTCCGGAAAGGTGAGGTGGACGGCATGGGTTTCTAGAAAAGGAAGAGTTTTATTTGCATAAATATGTGAATAATAAGAGATAAATAAAGGAGTTTTATTCACATAAATATGTGAATAATAAGAGATAAATAAAGGAGTTTTATTCACATAAATATGTGAATAATAAGAGATAAATAAAGGATTATTTTCTAAAGAGATAATATTATCAAAAAGAGGAGTGGTGGCCAAGTCAAGGACTCTTGGCCTAGCAAATTTGGCTATAAAAGGAGAACCCAAGGTCTTTTTCTCTCATCTTTCCAAGTAGCCAAAAATCCCTTTGCTCTCTCCCCCTACCGAATTTTCTTTCTATCTTTTCTTCTTCTCTCTTCTTCATCTGTCAAGCCAAAACCTTTTCTTTTGATCCACGATTAAATCTCCACACCAAACCACGAGACTCTAGGCAAGGAAGCAATCGGTCAAGGCATTAAGGATCTTTTACAATTTGTCAAATACAAGGGGAATCTTTCGGAAATCTAAGGATCCAAGGTAAGATATTTTATTCGATTAAAGGTTATGATGTATATGTTAGATTAGATCTAACATGAAAATTCAACAGACATATAGAGGCAAGGAATTCTCTTGATTTGGAATTTGTATGGTAAGTGATATTCGCCAAGGCTTAATTTTGGTATTTGGAATTATTTTTCATTATTTCAAAAGCGGAAACTCACATGGTTACATGATTTAGTATTAGCCGATTTCAAGGAAAAGGATACTAGTAATTTCGGATTTGATTTACAATCATCCAATTCGCATCAAAGGTAAGTCTTTTACAAATCCTACTAGGATTTGGTTTTGTTTAAAGCCAAATAGGTTTATTAATGTGACTTGTATGATGACCGAATATAGGAATTAATAGATCTGAAGTTAGATCGGGATTTTCGAGATCTCAAGGAACTTTTATTTAAGCGAATAAGGTGTGTACCCTTACTATTCTTCGATATATTATGGCTAAGTATTTTAATATATGATATGAAAAATAATATGTATGTGGCTATGTACCACACATGTGGCAAAAAGTACCAAGGTACGTTTCCTACTTCTGATAGGATTGTGAAAAATGTTATTTAATAACATGCGAATATAAGAATATGAACATGAAATTAAATTATGCTATATATGTATATATGTTTTGGGCATTCGGGATTTATGTGAAAGGGGGAGAACAGGTGTTGACTTCGGTCTCACCCACGAAAAATGTTGACTACGGTCACATTGCGAAATATGTCGACTACGGTCACATTGCGAAATATGTCGACTACGGTCACATTGCGAAATTTTGGTAACTTCGGTTACAATAGTGTCTAATGACACAACGTGGAGAGTAGCGGATGGAGGGTTGACTTAGTAGTCCCTACGGTGTGTTGGTTGGTACGGGTGGAGAGTAGCGGATGGCATAGGTTTTGGGTTTGGGTTGCATCATAATTATTATATGGATTGATGATTTGAACATGAATGCCTGATTTATTGAAAGATAGTATTGTGTGCACATTGAGTCTGTTGACTCACCCCATTGTGGGAATTATTTTCAGGTGATGAGCAGTGACGGACCGGGCCGGTAGATCATGAGGAGGCCATGCATCACTTGAAGAATTTATTCAGAATTTGGACTTTATTTAATTTTAATACTTTTTAATTTTATTTTTGGGTTTACTTGATGTAATAAGGCCATAAGGCCCAGTGGATTATTCTTTGTTTTTACATTACTTTTTAATATTTTGCTAAGAACTATTTTGGACATGTTACATCGAATTGGATTTACAAGATTAAATAAATGGGTTTTCAGTCTAAGCCCAACTCAAATAATAGTTTTTCTAAAAATCTACAATTTTCTCTAAGTATCGAATGTTTTTGAGATCGGTTTACTTTAGGAACATACCAGATCCGGTCCAGGCTCGTGGGCCGGGTGTGGGGTGTTTCACTCATAGACTTTATTCTCGATCATTTCTTCTATTCAACTTTGGACAACCGGTAAGAATCATCTTCCTTTTTTCCTTTTGCTATTTGGTCACCTTGGCCGAATCTTTAGGTTGGCTTAGAAGAGCCTTTAAATCGATAATTGTTCATCCTCTTAGACGATTTCCTTTTATTTTTTTAGTGATATAGTGGAGGGCCGAATCACCATCTCGTCAAAAGTTATCTTGAAGTTATTCAAGTTCGGATCATCTATCAAGGTAAAAAAACAAAAAAGGGGGAACTCTTCATGGATTTCATGATCACCCTCGATTTTATCAACGATTTTCAATTGGGTTTGCTATAACCGAAAGTTTTATATAGGGATCCTTTGGAAATTACTCGAAACTTTAAGGCAAACAAGATAGGGTCAAAAAGAGTGGTGATTAGTGATCGGAAGAGGGGCAGTTTTGTTATTCCCTCTAGATTCAAACGAAGGGCTGTTTCAGCAATCTGAGACTTTCCACCGGGTTGTGGACCCTCATCCGAGGAGAATCGATTATTTGAAGTTGTTCGTAGTTCGGAGCCATTAGCTGTTCGGGATTTTCCATCGGGTTGTGAACCGTCAACCGGGGAGAAACGACAAATAATTGTTGTTCGAGATTCTGAGGGTAAAGATCTAGATCGCTTATCTTTAGTATAGATTTATATTAAGTATTAGTGTTCTAATCAAGCGTGACACGTATTTAGGTATCGACGAGCGGGAAAGTATAGTTCTCACCATAATTAGGTGTGTAATTTCACATTTATCACATGGGTTAGATGTTATACTGTAAGCATTAGAATAAAAATTGTAAAGTTGGTAAAATTGGAAAATACGGTATATTAACACTTTTTGTGTAAATGCATGAAATCGATATTAAAGTCATGGAAATTACGGAATCGCCCTCAATGGGCTAATTTGATAAAAAGTAATTTTTGGGCCTCACGTGCTTAATGGGTCGAATTGCTAGATTACTTAATGGGCCAATTTGCTAGATTGATTAATTGGCTGAATTGCTAGATTGCTTAATGGGTCGAATTGCTAGATTACTTAATGAGCCGATTTGATAAATTACCATATGGGCCAAAATGAGAAATGGGCCAACTTGTAGTATGGGCCTTATGTTGAAATTATCATATGAATATTGTTATGCCTTGTATATGTATACATGATTGCATGGGTTGGGATAAAATTGAAGAGAAGTTCTGGTGGCTCTGCCACAATCTAGTTCGGGTGGCTCAACCACAAACATTTTAAATGGCTTTATGCCTGCAATTGGTGTGTTGGCCGGGTGGGTTGACTTGATCCCCACAGGTGTGCTGGTTGGTATGGGTGGTGTGTAGCGGATGGAAATTTAGGCTTGGTTGGGAATTGTATTTCACATGCATTTTTTTAATTACTATATTGTTAAATTTGTAAATGGGCTCAAGCCCAATAAAATGCTTTGATGATTTGGCCCAGTGGACCTTGTAAGTGGGTTACACACTGAGTTCTACGTAACTCACCCCATTTTCTTACCCTTTTCAGGTAATGGTAATTGATGGAGGCTTGGTAGGGGATGACTTCGGGGCCATACTTCAAATGATGGTTTTGATGAACTTTGAATTACTCTTTAAGTATTTTTACTTAATTAATTTTTAGTTGTCTTTGTAATAAGGCCTTTGGTATTATTTTTATGGATTTTTACTCGTGGATGGCTTTTAATATGTTTTGATACTAAAAGGAGACTATTTTAACTTTATAAATGTTTTCTTTAATTTACATATAATTAAAGGGTTTTTCTTAAAATCACTAACTCGTAAGAATTTTTGTGAAAACTCTTTTATGAATTCTGTTTTGAAATTCCTTTTGAATTCTTTTAAACTTCTTATAAAATTTAATCAATTATTTCTCTGAGATCAAATTATAAACTCCTATGTTTTAAAATTCATAGATTTCAAATTAACCTCAGTTTTTTATAAACTCCATCTCCAAAATAGTTTTTGAAGACCTGTTTTCCTTAAATCATTAGATGACTAGATGTTTGTACGATTTGTGTAGCATACCAAGTCTAGTCTTAACGCATAGACCGGGTGTGAGGTGTTACAATCAGAGCCTAGTTTCAAAACTCAACTGTGGTTTGGGTTCAAAAACGTTTTCAAAGCTGTTTGAAATTTTAATTTATACATGTATGTTCTAAAGGAAGTATGGCACCACGTATCCCAGCACCAAGTCAAGTAAGTTTATGTTTTCATATTATGATTATTGTGGTATGATAGTAGAAATACTATAGAACTTTTAGCTTTACGAGCTGAAACTATAGAGATTGAGACTATAGGATGCATTTTGCAAAAACAACTTTGCTTCTTTTGTTTCATAAAACATTGTTTAATAAATATCAAAATAGCATAAAGATTCATAAAACTCTTAATCGGATTATATCGACTTGGTAAACATGAGCGCTAGAAGACGTGGACGCGGTAGACGTGGACGTGCTAGAGGCCGAGGTGCTAGGACTAGATCTTCAACATCGGGGTGTGTTTCTGAAAGAGAGGTGTTGGCATCGCCAGTAGCTGAGACGGGGTCTCATGACCGAGTTGGGGTTGTCGAGCTGACTCAGTTAGTTAAGAAAGTATTGGAGGAGGTTAAAGGAATCAGTGAAGCATTTCGAGTTGGGTCTGTGGACTGTAAGAAGAAATTTGATCGCAGTTCCTTTGGGTCGCAGTCTCATTCAATAAAGCATGTTAAGGCACGTCCAAACTTTCCAGCTTGCAATTATTGCAGAAGGCGTCATCCGGGAGAATGCTGGAGGAGGTTAGGAGCATGCTTGAGATGCAGGTCTAAGGAGTATAAGGCTAGGAATTGTTTCATCACCATCAAGTCAGGTATGTTTTGGTTGTGTGAAAGAGGATTTAAGATTAAGTTAAAAGTACATTAGTGTTAATAAGATCAGAGTGCGCAGCGAAAGAATAGTGGTGTGATTTGAGCGATACGTTTAGTAGTTGATGGGAAATTTCGAGGACGAAATTTCTTTAAGGAGGGTGAAATTGTAACATTCCGAAATTGGGCCTAGAAGAATTGGGCCCAATGGGCCTTGGGCGTAGGAGTGTTTAAAATTTTTGAGAACAAGAGAATGGCATTATTTCAAGTTGGACTTATTAGGAAGGTGATTTTGGAAATTTACGGGGTCGTAGGAAGCTTCGGGTTCAAGTTTGGCTATAGGAAAAATTTTGTGTTTAAGCCTATTAACGAGAGAGAGTAAGTGACCTTAAAGCTTATGGAAATAAATGAGTAAATGGTTAGCATAAGTGAGCTATTAGTAAAGAGGTTATGGCACCACATGTATTACCTTGAGGGAAGAGGTTCGAATCCCTTTGTGTGCATTGTGACTTTTATTTTTTTTCTTTCCTTCCTTAATGTGTCGGTCAAGGAGTATTTATGGCAAGGGTGGACTTCATTATTTTTGGTAAGGTGACCAAAAGAATAAGGCGAGGTTGAGCTCAGGGAAAGGAATCAAAAGGAATAGGTAAGTAAGGGGGACAAGAGGCTTATTTCGTGGGTGGTGTTTTGGAAAGTTTGGGTGGCCAAACTCTTATCCTAGGGGGATGAATGTGGACGGCTTGGGGCTAGGATGATAGCCAATTTGGTGCTTGATGTTTTGGTAAAAACAAAAGTGTTAGTTTTGGGTCAAAATACCAATACCATTATTGTATTTTTTTCTCTCAAAACTCCCTCTCCTAGCCGAATATGGTCATTGGTAATTGGTAAGATTTTGGTTGTTTTGGCCAATTCTTTATTGACAATTTGGTATCATTTTTCTTTTCTCCCCAAACTCCTTTTCTTCTCCTTGTCGAATCTACACAACTTGGAGAGTGCAAATTATATTTCTTTCTTCTTGCCGATTGTACCCCAAACTTTGAGACATTTCTTTTGTTCACTCATCCTTCTTGAAAACCGAAACACTTCAAACACCTTGATACATCTTATCCTTTCTTTTAATCATTTCTACTCATTTGTGTTGACACTCACTCGTTTGATCAATCGAGTTGTAGTGGAAGACCGAAACTTTCACTCATCCGTAGCCATTGTACAATCATTAGAAATTGGAACTAATATCGTTAAGGTAAGGGATTCATCATGGTTCTTTTTGGATCTTTTTGTTGACCGGTTATTTTGCTTAACGAGATAGTGGTTGTAACTAATCGATTATATTTTTAGTGACTAAATCGCTCGATCTATCCCTCGTAATAAGAGACTCGGATTGTTGGTAAGTGATATAGATTGTTAATCAATCGCAATACTTGGATGAAGTTGTAAATTGAGTTTGGACTAATTGTTGACCGATTGTACTTTTAGGTGCCACGAAGAGTATCGTGTTACGGATCCCGTAATAAGGTGTGTAATCCCGTACCTTCTTTATATATATCTAAAATGGCGTGTAATCTTACACTTCTCTAAAATTTTGTATGAAATATTATGTGAATCGGTCGAAATACCGAAGAAAATCAAAAATCGGCATCCGTAATCACTCGGCCGTGCGTATGATCGTAGTGGTAATTATATTTTGTAATAAAATAGTTTCGGTTAGAAATAGTGATGTGATTTTGAAATTCACGAAAAATAGGAGAAAGGGAATTAGAAAGTGAATGAGATATCAAATAAAATCTTACTGTGTCTATTTTGATAAGGATGAAACAGAGAAGGAAAAAGAATTTTATATTCTGAGATATGTTAATTTTAGTGAGACTAGTTCTGAATGATTTCGTGGTTCCCTGATCTGTCTTGGAAAAATCATATAAAATTGTACAAAGTGAATTATGGGATATAATTTATATGTATGGATTCCTTAGTGAGCCTATTTTCAATAGAAACAAGTAGGAGCAGTATATGAAAACCGTACAGTGAGATATTTGAAATTAAGAAAGGAGAGGTCTGAATCATTGGATAGTGAAACAAGAGAAACTTTAAGGAATAAACTGTACTAAATGGTTAATCCAAAAATTCTGAAAAAATTTAATAAGAAGATATATGAGTCTAGTTTTAAGGAAAATTTACGGATTTAGATTTCCAGTTTCCTAACTCAAGTTATAGTCAATTTAGTCAGTATGACGCAAATGGATAGTTTAAATTTTTATGCCCAAATTAGTAGTTAAGTCTGGATAGCGAAATTACCAAATTACCCTTAGTGGGTAATATTACCAATTTATGAAAATGCCCCTATGGGCTACATTACCAAAATACCCTTAGTGGGTAAGATTACCAAATTACCGAAATGCCCCTAAAGGGCCAAAATAGATATTGCTTAATGGACTGAATTGACATTTTGCCTTATGGGCCGATTGAACATATTGATTAATGGGCCAATATGATATTTTGCTATATGGGCCGATCTGATATTTTGTTATATGAGCCAATTTGATATGTGACTAAATGGGCCAATTTGATATATGACTAAATGGGCCGAATTGATATGTGATTAAATAGGCCGAATGGATATGTGATAAAATGGGCCGATTTGATATATTACTCTAATGGGCCGATTTTGCAAAGTGTTATTGGGCCAATTTGTTTGTCATAAATTTATGAATTTTTAATTATTTTATTATATTTGTAAATATCATGATTTGATATGTATGATGCATATACATGAATTGCATGGGATGGGATAATGATGAAGAGAAGTTTTGGTAGCTTTGCTACATAATTTTGGTGGCTCTACCACATATTTGGTGACTCTGTCATAATCTGTCTAGTGGCTATGCCACTTAAACTCTGTTATTTTGGTGGCTTGTCCATAAATAATCTGTTATAAATGGCTTAATGCCTACTTTTGGTGTGTTGGCGGGGTGGGTGACTAAAGCTCCCCACAGGTGTGTTGGTTAGTACGGGTGGTGTGTAGCGGATGGAAAACTAGGTTTGGTTTGGGAATTGCATTTCATATTAATTCATTACATTATTATTGTATGTGGGCTTAGGCCTAAATAATTGCTTAATGAGATTTTGGCCTAATGAACAACGGGAAGGGGATTTCACACTGAGTTCTTGTAACTCACCCCCTTCTTTCTTAACCTTGTAGGTAATGCTCCGTGAGGTGGACTTGGGCCATGGATGACTCGGTGGAGGCCATACTTCAGAAATGGTGTTATTAAATTTTAAATTTCTATTTCTGTTTATTTTATTATTTTGCTATATTGGTTTAAGTTGTAATAAGGCCTCTGGAGTATTTTGTAATTTGTTTTATGGTTGATATACTTATTATTTTGCTTTAAACGAGAATTTTTTCTAAAAACTTAAATAAAGGTTTTCCAAAATCGATTAACAAATGAATTTCATAATAAACTTTATAAATATTTTAACACGGTAGTTATTTTCTCGAACTATCAAACAATATTTTCAAAAGTCACGGTTTTAAAGTTCACTACCTTGATTGTTGACTCATCAATCAATCTATCAAAAATTCTTGTATTTTATCTACGCTTCCGTAACGATTTCAAAATACTTCTGCAACTCTCTTTTTCTAAACATCACTTATTTAAAAATCGTCTATTTCAAATACATTTTCGCCACCAAAAAGGTTTTTCTTAAAAGATAATTACATTTTCAAGTAGTTAACATTTGCTTAAGTGTTTTGGGTTTTAACAAATAGGCTGAAATTTTCAAACGTGTTTTTTTTTTGTGACATGCCAGATTCGGGCCTAACTTCTAGGCCGGGTTTGGGGTGTTACAGAGGAACCACCCAAATTTTTCATGGGGAGGCCAAGGAAATCAGGGAAATCAAAGATAGCAACCTCCTCCAAATTTCCAAAATCAGCCATATCCGCAAGAGAAGAAGCCAAACCTCGAAGAGATGCTGGCAAAATTCACGTTAGACACAGAAAAGCGCTTCCAAGAAACTGAGAAAATAATTAAAAGTAATGAGAGCCGAATTAGGGAACTTACTAAGTCAGTCAAGGAAGCCACTAATGCAGTCGAACAACTCGCAAAGCTAATGTCAGAACGACCGCTACGACGTCTACCAAGTAACATCGAGGTTAACCCAAAGGAGCAAATTCAAGCCATCTCAGCTCAAGACAGTAAAGGGTTAGATAAACCAAACCCAATACAAGAAAACAAGGTAGATGAAGGTGAGATAGAGGTAACACAAGAAAAGCCAAAACCAGTAATCAAAGAGTACCAACCTCGCATAACTTATCCCAAAGCAATGAAAAGAGACGATTCAAAGGAACAGTTTGGTAAGTTTCTTAAACTCTTAAAGAAATTACATATTAACTTACCTCTTTTCGAAGCTCTTTTTCAGATGCCAAACTTGAGGAAATTTTTAAAACAACTCTTGACTAACAAACGCAAATTAGAAGAAGAGCACCACGTGGAATTGAACGCAACATGCTCAGCAATGTTACAGAATAGAGTACCACGGAAGCTAAAAGATCCAGGGATTTTTACAATTCCATGTTTAATTGGTAATTTAGCTATTGATAATGCGTTAGCTGATTTAGGGGCAAGCATAAATGTCATGCCTTACACATTATTTAAATGACTAGGTCTAGGGAAGACCAAACAAACTAGGATAAGTATACAATTAGCTGATAAAATTGTTAGAATTCCTAGGGGCATTATCGAAGATGTTCTTTTCAAAATCGATAAATTTGTTTTCCCAGTAGATTTTGTTGTCTTAGATATGGATAAGGATAATACAATCCCCTTAATTTTAGGAAGACCTTTTCTAGCAACTGCCAAGACTAAAATTGATGTTGCCACAGGAGAACTCATACTTTGTGTAGGTGACGAATCAATCAATCTTCAAGCTCTTGGCTCGGCCAGGACAACAATCGATGAAGGTAAGAAGGTCAATACAAATGATAAATAAATTGTTCAACCTTTATTGCAGGAAACACCGCAAAGACACAACCCTGGGCCGACTCATAGATCCCAAATCAATAAAGAAGAATCGGAACCACACAAAGTAAAACCAGAGGAACCACTAGAAGAGCTCATAGAAACATCCAATCACTTTAAAATAGGAGACTAGGTACTATTAGACAAAGCAGATCCGCACATCATCACAATAGGCTTGAAGGAAAAGAGAGAAACCCTTCTTAAGGTACACAATATCTTCCCACACGAAATAGTCGAGGTAAGCGACCCAACATTCAACACTTTTGAGGTAAACACCTCTCGACTTAAACTTTAAGCAAGAGGGAAGATATCCAAACCTTTAAACCTCCCTGATTCAAGAATAAGGAAAAGTCTAGCTTAAGACTATAAACGGGTGCTTCTCGGGGGCAACCTAAGCACTAACCTTACTTCTTTTTACATTTATTTTCATTTTATTTTCTTCTCTTTCTCTTTCTCTTTGTAGCTTAACAAAAAGTGCAGATTTTTAGGACACACGGCCTTACACACGGTCGTGTCTTTGGTTGTGTGGACCACCGAAATCCCCGTACTGACATAGCGGAGGTCGTGCAATCAAATCCCAACCACTTTTTGACGTCACGGATCCAACCACTCCACCACGGGCACCGATAGATTGGCACGGCTGTGCTCAACCATCGTGTGAAGCTACTGACTTACTAGACACGGGACAAACACGCCCATGCTACCCAATCGTGCCAACACACTGCCTTTTTAGGAACGGGTGTGGCATTTGGAAAAACGGGCGTGGGTGAGCAAACACGCCTAGACACACGGCTGTGCGATGCGGTTGTGTAATTCAACACACTCTCGGTCCATGGGCGTAGGAACATGCCAGAATTGAAATCCTATTTAAACCCCACAGCCCTTCTCCTTCTCACCTCCTTATTTCTTCCTTCTTTTTCTTTCTTTCCTTAGAAAATGTGCCCAGACTCTTGAGCTACACTAGAATCATGCCGAAGAAGCGTAAGAAGGCAAGCATTGTCTCCTCAAAGGAGACCCCAACACATAAGTTCATGCTAGCCACTTCATCCAAACACCAAGCCAAGGGTCTTTTAGACCATTTAAATTTTTCTTTATGTTTATTTTCCCCTTTATCCTACTTATCTATAATTCTCTTCTGCTTAATATATTTTAAATTCTTTTAGTTTCTTGGTTTTAGGTTCTAAAGGCTGCTTGGGAATCACTCACCACAGCCTTAGAGGTCACACCCACCTCGCGAACCATCCAACAACAAGGACTCCTCAGTCCATTATTCTTTTCTTTTAATTTCAGTTTTCTTCTTAGTCTTCTTCTCTTTATTTCTTTTGTCTTTAATTATAGTATTAGTATATTATTAATGTTTCTTTAGATTTCTTGGCTATATCTTTGTAGGCTACCCAATTTCTTTATCTAGCACAAAGCTCATTGGTAATCACACCACCAAGCCCATAGAAAATGCCATCACGACCTTTGCCAAACTCTCGGAATCATCCAAAATTCAGGAAGTGTCACTTCTCTCCTTCTCTTTTGATTACATTATTAGTTACCTATCTTTGTACATTGAGGACAATGTACATCTTAAGTGTGGGGGGTAAAAGTACCTAACTTTTTGCATTATTCCAAAATCCTGAATTTTAAGTCTTATTCCTAAGTAATTTTCTCATATTATTAATTAGGATGAAATTTATAATGATTTATGATTTTTATCGATATGTTTTTGAGTAAGTCATTGATAATTGTGCATTGATGATTTATACTTGAAGAATACTAGAGAATCAAGCATGATAAGTCTATTTTTCAAGAATCAAAAATTTTCTAGGTTGTTGAACTGAATTTGAATATTACCTTGAAGTTTGGAATTTACAGGATTAATGTCAAATACCCATAATTTTTGTGAGATTTGAGCCTTATAGAGCATGTATTCTTTTCATGCTCACTTTATTGATTATGAGTGTGTCAACACTAAATTGTTATTCTAGAACTTGCCTACATTATACATATCGAGACCACATTAATGATTTGATATACTGAGATGATAAAGGCACCTAGGTTTTAACCCATTCACTCCACTAAAAAGCCTACCTTCACAAATTAACCCTTAGTGAACCCATTTGATCCTAACAACCCTTTTTATTAATTTACCCACTAATATTAACCCAAAACCCTTTGTATTTGTTATCACCATTCTTTTTGTCTACCCTTCTATTGAGAATTGATTTGATCAGTTACCAAATTAGGTTATCTCAGTTGATAAAGTTTTCTTTATTATGTTTTTAGTTTGTTTTTTTTAAAATAAAGTATAATCAAGTATTAGTATATGATTAAAGGAGCTTATGCGCTTAAATTCCAATTGTTGAATAAGAGCTCGTATTAAAAGTATTATCAATAGTAGTATTACTAGTTTCAAAGCAATCATTTATTTTCTAGTTCATTATTCTTAGTAGGTAATTTATCAATTTGATCTCGATTTTAACCTTCTAATTCAGCCTTTATCCACACCTTTTAACCCAAGCCCCGTTACAACCCTGATTAAAGACCTTTTGATTTGTGTATCATCTCATATTACAGTGGTGGAGATTTGATTTTCAGGCAAGCCTATGGGATTAACTTTTTAGGTTCAACTTATGAGTGCTTTTCTTAAAACTTAAACACTTCGAGTGATTTGAGTGAATCTTTACTGAGGATGTCAATCCTTGTCGGTTTTGAATTAAAGGTAATTATTTAGATAAGGGGAGACACCTATGTTTTCGTGCTACAAAATATATGACTTAGAAATTGTTTAAATCTTTAGGAGTCTTTGAGTTAAATTATCCATGTATAAATTATCTGTGAATTATGATGAGGCATTATTGATAGGAATTGTGAATTATGGAAAGTTCGTTTTAATTATAAGTTGAGAATTTTGCTTGAGGACAAGCAAAAGCTTAAGTGTGGGGGTATTTGATAAACCGTAAAAGTAACATATTTTAACCCCATATTTAGTATGCTGTTGGATGATTTAGCCCTTGATTTATGTAAAAAAGGTGCTTTTAATCCTTTCTTTTCATGTTTATACTCAGGAAAGCACCCACGGACAAAAAGAACAAGTAACGGGCTTAAAACGGGCCAAATTGGGTCGTAAAGGAAATCGACACGACCTGGACTTCAAGCCACATGGCCGTGCCTCGACAATTAACTAAGACATGACCATGCCACGACTTACACGGTCGTGCCCCAATCGACAGAATCGAGACACGGCCTGAAAATGATTTACAGGCGTGTACCATGGCTATACCCCTGCCACGGAAGAGAGCAATTCCACTCAGATTTGGATACTTCGAGCCAAAGAAACACTTTCCAAATCTTATTCAAATACCGAGTAAGAAGAAAACTTAAATGAGGACACTTATGGGCCAAGTAAAGCATTCTAAAGTCTATATAAACACCCTAAGTGTATCCTTCAGGGGTCGTTAGGCGGTGAGCTAGGCCAAGGAGCCGAGCCGGGAAGGTCAGACTTGTGGGAATCACTCGAAGATACCCAGTGGATCCATCTCAAGAAGCCAAAATTCTACTCAAGACGACAGATTTCTCCTTCAATTCCTCTAGGGGGTTTTAGGGATTCCTTATGTTTTGTTTTATCTTTTCTCTTGAGATGTTTTCTTTCTTTGCTATGAACTAAACCCTTCAGATACCTGAAGGAGATGAAACCTAGATGAATCTTGTTATTGATTTCTGAATTATATGATAAATACTTAGATTATTCTTAATTATGCAAGCTTAATCCAAATATGATGTGCTTAAATGGAGGAGGAATAGACCCTGCTTAAGAGTAGATCTAGCATAGTTAAGCGGAGTTGATCGCACGCCTAGAGATAGGGTGACGAGATTTTATCGGATTAGAGTGAAACCTAATATGGGAATCCATAGATCGATTTAATGCTATTCTAGGGGGTTATTATAAGAGAATGAGAGTTCCACTAATTAACCTAGGTTTAGACGTTATTCGCCTCAAGAGAGGGTTTAATATATGTTAGGGAGTCTTATGGATCAAGCTAAGTGAATAAATCGTATGGTTCAGTGCTAAATAACAAGTGAAGTCTAGGTGGATTCTTCATGAGGGTATCACCGTAATCAATTAAGTTTTCTTCGAGTTATTTCCCAATTCATTCTTTTTGTCTTTGCGTCTTTAGCTTAGTAGTCGTTAAACTAGATTAAATCAACTAATCACTCCATATTTTAGGCTAAATAATAAAAAGAAAGTTAGTATTAGTACTTTTAGTTCCTTTGGGTTCGACAATCCGGTCTTGCCTAAGCTATACTACTGTTCAATAGGTACACTTGCCTTAAGTCATTCTAGAGTTAGTTTCCAAGTTTGATTATTATCTTTATAAATTTTAAAGCTCTAATTTCAGAGATCATCAAGCCATCACCGCCCAAAATAGTGAAGGTTAGACGAACCAAACCCAAATGAAGAACTTGTGGTAAGTGAAGGTAAGGTTGAGGTGAGCCATGAAATACCAAAATCGGCAAATACAGAGTACCAACCTCGTATACCATATTTCGAAGTAATGAAGAAGGCAACACAGAGGAACAGTTTGGTAAGTTTCTTAAACTTTTAAAGAAATTACATATTAACTTACCATTTCTCGAAGCTCTTTCGCAGATACCCGATTATAGAAAATTTTTAAAAGAGCTATTGACAAACAAACGGAAGCTAGACGAGGCATCGCATGTGCTAAACGCAATGTGCTCAGCAATTCTACAAAATAAATTGCCATGGAAATTAAAAGATCCAGAGAGTTTTACAATTCGATGTCTAATTGGTAGTTTATCTATTAATAATGCTTTAGCTGATTTAAGGGCAAGCATCAATGTTATGCCTTATAAAATGTTTAAACAACTAGGTCTAAGGAAACCCAGACAAACTAGGATGAGCATTCAATTAACTGATAAAACTATCAAAATTCCTAGGGGTACAATAGAAAATGTTCTAATCAAAATTGATAAATTCGTATTCCCAGTAGACTTTGTCATTTTAGACATGGATGAGGACAATTCGATTCCTTTAATTTTAGGAAGACCTTTTCTAGCAACTGCCAGGACTAAAATTGATGTTGGTACAGGAGAACTCATTCTTCGTATAGGTGACGAATCAATCAGTCTACAAGCTCTTGACTCGGCCAGAACATCGACTGATGAAGGTGAGAAAGTAAATTCAGTTGATAATAAATTTGTTCAACCTTCATCACAGGAAACACCACGAAGCCACAAACTTGAGCCGAATCATAGACCTGGTGCCAATAAAGAAGAATTACATAAGGAACGAAGCCTTAAGGTCAACAAACTAGAAGAGTGGAAGTCACACTTTAAAGAGAAACCAAAATCGCACGAAGAAAAATCGAAGGAACCCCTAGACGAGCTGATAGGAACAACAAATCACTTCAAAATAGGGGATCAGGTATTGATGAATAAGGAAGACCCTCGAATCACCACTTGAACATCAAAACAAATGAAGAAATCACCTTTAAAGTACTTAATGTCTTCCTATACGGGACAGTCGAGGTAAGCAATCCTAAATTCAGCACTTTTGAGGTAAACACTACTCGACTTAAACTTTAAACCAAAAATCGAGTTGATCGCATGAGAAAGGATTTTCACCTCCTCAAACCACCATGACCATACAAATAACAGGTAAGTCTAGCTTAAGACTTTAAACGAGCGCTTATCGGGAGGCAACCTGAGCACTAACCCCATTTTTTTTATTTTCCCTTTTTAGCATTCAAATAAACCAAAAGTGTAAATTTCCAAACCACACGGCCTTGCACACAGCTGTAGCCGTGGTCGTGTGGGCACCACAGGTAGGTAAAAGGGCGTGACCATAGACGTGTGGCAACAGGACAAAATTTTCCCCAAAACATAGGCCGCATCTCTATTTAAACCCCCTTCTTACTTTTTCTTTTCCAATTATCTTTCTTCTTTCATTTTCCATTATTTACTTTTACTTTTACTTTTATTTTTATTTTTATATTTATATTTATTTCCTTTATTATTTTCTTCTTATTCTTCATGCCATTTAGATTTAGCTTAGGATACAATAAAACCAAGCTGGCTACTTCGAGGATTCAAATTCAATCAGGTTCGAGGCGCTCCCCCACATTCACCTCCACCAATCCTATCTGGTTTCTTTTCATTGACTCCATCCAAAATTCAAGAAGTTTCACTTCTCCCCTTTTCTTTTGATTTTATTACTATATGATTATTTATCTATCTTTGTACATTGAGGGCAATGTACATCTTAAGTGTGGGGGGGTAAAAGTGTCTAACTTTTTGCATAATTCTCATAAAAGTGCCTAAATTTTTTTTCATTATTCTCAAATCCCTGAATTTTATCTTGTCTTTAATCATTTTTCACATATTACTAATTAGGATGAAATTTCTATTGATTTATGATTTTTATTGACATGTCTTAGATTAAGTTATAGTCAATTGTGCATTGATGATTTAAACTTTAAGATACTAGAGAATCAATCATGATAAGTCAATTTTTCAGAATTAAAAATTTTTGCTAGGTTGTTGAACTGAATCTGAATATTACTTCACAGTTTGAAATTTACAAGGTTGATGTCAAAAACACCCATAATTTTTGTGAGATTTTGAGTCTTATAGAGCATATATTCCTTTTCATGCTCACTTTTTGATTCTGAGTGTGTCAACATTGAATTGTTATTCTAGAACTTGCTTCGATTATACATGTTGAGACCACATCATTGATTTGATATACAGAGATGATAAAGGCACTTAGGTTTTAACCCACTTACTCCACTAAAAGCCTACCCTCACAATTAACCCCTAGTGAATCCCGTTGATCCTAACAACCCTTTTTATTAACTCACCTACTAATATTAACCAAAACCCATCTTGTATTTGTTATCACCATTCTTCTTAACTCCTTTTTGTTGAGAATTGATTTGAGCAGTCGCCTAACTTTGTTCCCTATTTTAGTTATTAAATTCTCGTTCTTCTTATTAAGTCCTTATTCTTAAAAATATATATTCATTATTAGTTCTGTGATTAAGTGAGCTTATACGTTTAAATTCCACTTATTAAAGAAGAAGCTCGTGTTATCAATATTAGTAGTACAAGTTTTCAATTGATGTAATTATTATCAGTTCATTTTTAATAGTTAGGTAATTTGTCAATTCAATCTCGATTCTAACATTCTAATTCAACCTTTATCCACACCTCTAACCTAAGCCCTGTTACAACCCTGTTAAAGACCTTTTGATTTGTGTATCATCTCATATTACAGTGGTGGAGATTTGATTTTCAGGAAAACCTATGGGATTAACTTTTCAGGTTCGACCTTTGGCATTTTTTTTCTTGAACCTTAACCACTTCGAGTGCTTTGAGTGAATCTTTAGTGAAGATGTCAATCCTTGTCGATTTTGAATCAGAGGTAATTATTTAGATAAAGGGAGACACTATGTTTTCGTTCTACAAATATATGACTTAGAATTATTTGAATCTTTAGGACTGTTTGAGTTAAATTACCCATCTATAAATTATCCATGAATTATGATGAGACATTGTTGATGAGAATTATGAATCGTGGAAAGTTCATTTTAATTGTAAGTTGAGAATTTTTCTTGAGGACAAGCAAAAGCTTAACTGTGGGGGTATTTGATAAACCATAAAAGTAACATATTTTAATCCCACATTTAGCATACTTTTGGATTATTTATACCCCAAATTGTGTAAAAAGGTGCTCTTAATCCTTTTTTTCATGTTTTATACTCAGGAAAGCACCCGAGGATGAAAAGAATGAGAAACGGGCTTAAAACAGGCCAAATGGGCCAATTCATGAAATCAACATGGCCTGGACTTCAAGCCACATGGCCGTGCCCTTTTAATAGGCATACACACAAGCCTAACCCTGAGTCACACGACCGTGTCCCATGCAACAAGCTCGACCACGGCCTAGCCACGATTCATACGGGAGTGTCCCTGCCGTGGCAAAGAGTAATTTTACTCAGAATAGGATACTTGGAGGCAAAGAAACACATTTCAAAGCCTAATTAAACACCCTAAGAGGAACTCTATTCGGATTAGGATACTTGGAGGCCAAGTAAGGCATCTCAAAGCCTATATAAACACCCTAGGGGGCAACTTAAGTGGAGAGTTCGACGGGGTTCGACAGAACCCTTCTGTCGAGTCTTTTCAGGATAGATTTGTGGGAATTACTCTAAGATAGCCAGTTGATCCATCTTAAGAAGCCAGAATCATACTCAAGACGGTGGATCTCTCCTTCAATTCCTTCAAAGGGTTTTAGAGTTTTCTTATGTTTTATTTTATCTTTTCTTCTAAGATGTTTTCTGAACTATATGATAAATATTTGATTTATTCTTAATTATGTGTGCTTAATTCTTGTGTTAATATTTCTGAGATATTGATTCAAGTTGAATGTGCTTAGGTGGTGGAGCAAAAGTCCCTGCTTAAAGTAGATCTAGCATAATTAAGTGGACTTCATCGCGCTCCTAGAGATAGGGTGACTAGATTTTACCGGATTGGGGTGAAATCTAATATAGAAGTCCATAGATCGAGTTAATGCAATTCTAAGGGTTTTAATTAGAAAGATATTTCAATTAATCAACCTAGGTTAGATGTTATTCACCTCGAGAGAGGGTTTAATATAAATTAGGAATCCTACGGATCAAGGCAAGTGAATAAATTATCTGGTTTCAGTGTTAGATACAAAGTGAAGTCTAGGTGGATTCTTCCTAAGGGTATCTAAAACACCCCAAACCCGGCCCACAAGCCCTAACCGGATCTGGCATGCTTTTAAGAAAACCATTCGAATCTTATTTGTTACTTTGCTAACAATTTTTTGTGTTTTTGAAAATGGTTGATTTGGGTTGGGCTCGAATTTTAAAACCCGTTTCGATTAGGTGTTAAAAACAATTTGTTATTTATACTTAAGAAAATTTACTTTTAACTTTGAATTATCAAAATCGTGTCATACTTAGATAATTAAATTTTGCATGCATAAGCAGTTCATACTATAGGCTTATTACATCAAAATAAAACCCAAAATAAAATTTAAAGTACTTAAATAACATAAAGTGTCCAACTAATAAAATTAAAGTCTTTGGGCATGGTCACCACTAAGCTCCCCGCCAATTCGGTCCATCATGATCATCACCGAAAAATATTCCCACAAGGGTGAGTCAAAGCAGACTCAATGTGTACAATCAACACTAAGTCTCAATAGTTATGACATATCAAATCATACATATTCATATAGCGTAAAATGATGCAATCCTAAACCCAAGCCTATATATCCATCCGCTACACATCACCCGTACCAACCGTCACACCGTGGGGACTACTAAGTCAACCCTCCTTCCGCCACACACCATCGAAGGCAGTCGCTGCAGTCAATGTGCTCATCGCTCTCATAATTTCGTGACATAAGTCACGACATTTATATATTGTGACATAAGTCACCACATTCATATATTGTGACATAAGTCACCACATTCAGATATTGGGGTATTGAACCACCAATTCACTTCCCCTTTACATATCACCCATATGCCCATGTCATACAAAACATGCAAACATGCTTTATTTCTCGTTCTTATCACTATTAACACATGTGCCATAATAGATCATAACCTACTCATAGTAGGAGTGGGAAAACGATACTGAGTACTTCATTACCATCGCATGGTAACTTAGCCATATTTTTCACATTTTTCTTATCACATGTATTAAATTAAATCCGTAATCTATTAAGGTTTAGTGTGGGGTACACACCTGATATATTTATCGCTTTATTGAAAATCCCAAAAACTCAATTTGACGCCTTAGATCTTAGTTCCTATATTCGGCCATTATTGGACATATTAGCAAAACCTATTCGGCTAATTAATTAAATCCCGAAGGACTATTGAAACCAAAACTTACCTTGTGGCCAATTGGATTGAACATCAAACCCGAAACTTTGTTATGTTCCTTCTTGTAATCGGCCAAGCACTAGATCACTTCACAGGTTAGTTTTCGACTTTTAACCGAAGTAAGAAATAAATTTAAGTTCCTAAATAGGCCTTGGCCGATTGTACATTAGGGCTTACCTTGCAATTTGAAATCCCAAAATCCTTGTATACCACTGTCGACTACCTCTAAATGTCCATAGCTAAATTCGGTCAATCACAAAAACCAAAATATGGCCTTAGGCCGAAAGTCACACTTCCTTACCTTGTTAACTAAATCCCGAAATCAATCCTTGCTCCAAGTGATGTCGAAATACCTATAGGGTATATGTGTTAGATCCAATTCCAACCTTAAACATAATAGATGGCCTTTGGCCTAATCTTAAACCTTACTTACCTTAGATCTGAAATCCCGAATAGTTTCCTCCCTTGTAGGTGCCTATAGTAGAATCCCGAAATTCCTAAAAGGACCGATTTCATGGTTGATTAAATGCCGAATTTTGGCTTTTGTTCCCCACAAGTCGACAGAGAAGAAATAAGGAGGAATAATAGAGATTTTGGCCATAGCAGACTTACCTATCCAAACCGATTTGAGAAAGGGTCACAAGAGATCTCTAACTTGGTTGCTATTCGGCCAAGACTGAGAAGAGATGAGGTGGAAGAATTTCAGCAATGGCTTAGGAGAATAATGAAGATTCGGCTTCAATGGAAAAAGGAAAATAATATTGTGAGTCGGCCTTTTACAAATGTGGAGAAGGAGAGTATGAAGCTTAGGAGTTTCGACTATGGTGAAGCTTAGGAGTTTCGGCTATGGTGAATATAGGAAGAAGATTTCGGCTAGGAAAGAAAACTATGAGAAAAAGGAGAAGAAGGAATTTCGGCTAGAGAAGGAGATGAGAAAGAAAAGTAGAGTAAAAAGATGGACACTCTTGCTAAGAATTTCGGCTAGCATTCAAACACTAGCCTTTTCTTGCTTTTCTACTATTTTATCTCTTCTTCCTCCATTCAAAATAAATAAAGAAATAAATCTACATTTATCTCCTTAGCTTTAGTCAAATTTTTAAAAGAATCCAAGCCTATCTAAAGCTCCTTCCTCAGTCTCCCTATGCCGTCCACCTCTACTACTTATTGCCACAAAAATTAAAGCTTCATTTAGCTTCCTATGCGACTCGAACCTTGGCCCATTACTCCTGCTTGTGGCGTCATTCCTAGAGGCCTTAAGTGGCGCCTCAAGCCACTTTTCCAAGCCCAATTGTGTGTCATGTTTCACCTCTATTTTCTCTTAAGGCCTATCGGGCTTAATTCCCTCTTTTGGACTCAAAATATGATATTTTCTAAATCATTCTCCTATATTCTAGGGTTATAAAAACACATTCATACACACAAAGGCATGCTTTCACATTCAATTAAACAATTATGCATAAGCCATAATCCAGGATATTACAGTTCTACCACCCTTAAAATAATTTTGACCTCGAAATTACCTGGCTAAAATAGGTGGGGGTATTGCTATCGCATTGCTTCTTCCAGCTCCCACGAAGCTTCCTCCGATCCATGATTTCGCCACAACACCTTGACCAAAGGGATCGACTTCTTTCGAAGCATCTTCACATCTCGTTCCAGAATCTGAATTGGCTCTTCCTCATAAGACAGATCTAGTCTCAACTCCACCTCTTCAACCGGAACTACATGAGATGGATCCGATCGATATTGATGTAGCATGGAGACATAAAATACGTCGTGCATCTGCTTCAATTTTGGTGGCAACTCCAACTGGTATGCCATTGGTCCAACTCGCTTCATTACTCGATAAGGCCCTATAAACCTTGGACTTAGCTTCCCTTTTTGACCAAATCTCATCACCTTCTTCCAAGGCGAAACTTTAAGGAACACTTGATCTCCCACATCAAACTCTATTTCCTTTCGTTTGAGATCTGCATATGACTTCTGCCTATCAGATGCCTCCTTTAATCGAGCTCAAATTACACTAACCTTCTTCTCAGATTCTGCCATAATTTTCGGCCCCAAAATCTGATGTTCTCTCAATTCTGTCCAACATGTAGGAGTCCAACACTTTCGACCATACAATGCCTTGTACGGTGCCATTTTAATACTGGCCTGATAGCTGTTGTTGTATGCAAATTCTACTAGAGGCAAATATTCTTCCCAACTTCCACTAAAGTCTATCACACAGCCTCTTAGCATATCCTCTAGCACTTGGATCACCCGTTCAAGCTGACCATTCGACTGTGGATGGAAAGCCGTACTGAAATCTAATCTAGTGCCTAAAGCCTGATGTAGAGCTTTCCAAAATCGAGACGTGAACCTCGAATCCCTATCCGAGATAATTGACATCGACCTTACTCGCCACATACAACCTTTTGTAGGGAGTAGTCAACCCAGACGGAATAAAGTGCTTGATTTTTTCAGTCGATCCACTATCACCCATATCGAGTCCTTCTTAGTAGGCGTAAGGGGAAGCCTACTAGCGAAGTCCATGGTAATTCTCTCCCACTTCCACTGTGGAATTTGTGTTGGCTGAAGCAATCCCAATAGAACCTGGTGTTCAGCTTTGACTTGCTGACACGTCAAGCATTTGCCAACGAATTCAGTCACTTCGCGCTTAAGACCAGGCCACCAAAATTGTTCCCTTAGATCTCTGTACATTTTACTACCTCCGGGATGCATAGCATAGGGGCTACTATGCGATTCCCGAAGAATTCTCTGCCTAAGTTCTTCATCCTTTGGCATACAGACCTTACCCTTGAAGCACAATACTCCCTCGTCATTAACACCATAACCCTCTAACTCTCCATCTTGTACTCGTCGCAACTTAACACTTAGATCCTCAACCACCAACTGTCCCTCTTTCACTTCATTCAACCACATTGGCTTAACTTGCAGTTCTGCCAGCAGACTTCCATCATCATACAAGCTCAAATGTGTAAACATCGCCCTCAGATCCGACACAACCTTTCAACTTAGGGCATTTGCCACCACATTCGCCTTGCTCGGGTGATACTCTATCGAGCAATCATAGTCCTTCAATAGTTCCACCCACCTTCGCTGTCTCAGATTCAGCTCTTTCTGAGTCAGCAGGTACTTAAGGCTCTTGTGGTCTGTGTAGATTACTGACTTTTCTCCATAGAGATAATGCCTCCAAACTTTAAGGGCAAAGACCATTGCCTCCAATTCCAAGTCGTGCGTCGGGTAGTTAACCTCGTGTGGCCTTAGTTGTCGAGGCGCATAAGCGACTACTTTCCCATCTTGCATAAGAACACCTCCCAATCCTGTATGAGAATTGTCACAATACACCACGAAGTCCTTTCCTGCCTCCGGCTGAATTAAGACTGGAGCTTTGGTCAAGACCTTCTTAAGCTTCTCAAAGCTCTCCTGTTGCTTATCAGTCCATATGAAAGGCACTTCCTTCCTTAATAACTTTGTTAGAGGCGCGGCTATCAACGAGAACCCTTCCACGAACCTTCGATAATAGCCTGCTAATCCTAAGAAACTCTGAACTTTCGCCACTGACTTAGGTGGTTTCCAATCCAACACTGCCTCTATCTTCCGAGGATCCACCCTTATTCCTTCAGCAGATACCACATGTCCTAGAAACGTCACCTCCTTAAGCCTAAATTCACACTTGCTGAATTTGGCGTAGAGCTTCTTCTCCCTCAACACTTGCAACACTATCCGGAGATGCTCATCATGCTCCTCTTTAGACTTCGAATACACCAATATGTCATCTATGAACACAACAACGAACCGATCCAGATAGGGTTGGAAAACCCGATTCATCATGTCCATAAATGTGGCTTGGGCATTTGTCAAACCGAACGGCATTACTACGAACTCAAAATGCCCATACCTTGTCTAGAAAGCCGTCTTATGGATATCCACTTCTTTCACCTTAAGCTGATGATATCCGGACCTCAGATCTATCTTTGAGAAAATCATGCCCCTTGTCGATCAAACAAGTCGTCAATCCTTGGCAAAGGATACTTGTTCTTGATAGTCAGCTTATTCAACTGACGATAATCTATGCACATGCTCATAGTTTCGTCCTTCTTCTTCACAAATAAGACTGGTGCTCTCCATGGAAACACACTGGGTCGAATAAACCCACAGTCTAGCAACTCTTGAATTTGAGCCTTGAGCTCAACTAACTCCTTTGGTGCCATTCTATATGGGGCAATTGACATGAGAGCTGCACCGGAGCAAATCAATTCCAAACTCCACCTCCCCTGTCGGGGTATTCAGGTAATTCCTCCTAAAGACATCCACAAACTCCCTTACGCTTTAACTCCACTAACTCCCCTTCGCTTGTATCCAAAGCACAAATGAAGGCCAAAATGCCTTACACCCCTTCAGGACCATCTTGTCAGCTTTTAAGGCTGAAACTACATTAGACAAATAGTTTCTTCTTTCCCCTATCATAATTATCACCTCATCCTCTGAGGTCCTTAACTCCATTCGCTTTGGTGCATAATCCAATACGACTCGATGCTCCACTAGCTACCCATGCCAAGTATAAGATCAAATTCTCAGAAGGGTAATTCCATTAAGTCGGCAAGAAATACCGCTCCTTGAAGTTCCAAAGGTAATCTCTGAAATATCTTATTCACCACTACAGTTTGGCCTAATGGGCTTACTACAGTCATCTCCCTATCAAATAGTTCAGAGGCTATCCCTAGAGTTTCAACTACTCTACATGCAACATAAGAATGGGTAGAGCCCACATCGATCAAAGCAAAATAAGGCATGCCAAAAATAAGGAACGTACCGATTATGACGTCCGGTGCGTCACCAT
The DNA here is from genome assembly GCA_025506655.1 of Gossypium rotundifolium. Lineage (NCBI taxonomy): Eukaryota > Viridiplantae > Streptophyta > Magnoliopsida > Malvales > Malvaceae > Gossypium > Gossypium rotundifolium. The sequence goes on along the minus strand of CP106729.1, from coordinate 133,751,461 downwards.
CCTCCCTACGGTGAATTGCATACACCAAGCCCGACTGTCTTGCCTCTGTATTACCACCACCTCGGCACGGTGTTCCACGTCCTCTTCCGGCACCATTTCCTCTACCATTCAGACCACGCACTCGCTGAGGCTGCTGTCCGCCTCTTCTAGCCTGGTTAACACCCTGAGCTGCTGGTCGATTCCCATCCTGTCTCATAGGACAGTCCTCAATCATATGGTTCTTAGACCCACATTTGAAGCATCCTCCTGTCTTCTTCCAACACTCTCCTAGATGCTTTTTTCCACACTGATCATAAGTACAGTACTGCTCTCTTGTCACAGCCCGCTAGCCTTGTGGCCCATCAACTCTAGGCCTCTTTTGTACATTCCCTGACGATCCAGATGACCTAAAACCTCTCTTCTGTCTATTCCAATCGGTGTTCTGCCTTACAAAATCCTTGATACCCTCGGCTACCTTAGCCTTCTCCACCAACACCGTAAACTCCCGCTCTTGTTGTGGAGCTATTAATAACCTCAGGTCATCCCTTAGTCCATCTTCAAATCGGACACACCGCTCATGCTCAGTCGACACTATGCCTCGGGCATAACGGCTCAGCCTTAGAAATTTCGTCAGACTCGACTCTGGACTTGTTCCTTGAACCAAACCCTTAAATGCCTTCCTTTGAGCATCGATATAATGGGTACCAACATACTTCTTTTGGTATGCCGCCTTGGCATACTCCCAAGTGAGTTCCTCAACTGTAGCACCATCCCACACCGTGAGCCACCATTGATATGACTCATCACGAAGAAGTGACACCAACCCTTTCAACTTTTCCTCGTCAGTTAAGTCGAGCTCATCCATAATCCGCTCAGTCGCCTCCAACCAGTATTCAGCGGTACTGGGTGCCACACCAGATATACCACAAAATACTTCACTCGATGGCTCGAGTTGCTCAGTACCGACTTCTGAGCTCCCATGCCTCCACCTGCTCCAGCCATCCTTTCCAAGACCCACAAAGATCACTTGTGACACTGCATCATCCCTCGTTTGATCCTGATATTCCACATCAGCGACTGGTGGTGGTGGTCGCATTTCATTCTCAAATCTTTAACCCGATCTAACGGGTTCAGACACAGTATTCGGCCTCTTCCACGGCCACGCACATTACGACCACGTCCCCTTGAATTCATACTTCCGCTTTGCGTTTATCTGATTAAAGAATTTTATGAATTAGTTTTGTTCCACTGATTTAACACAAACAGTTTTATGTTTAATAGTTCTAGGAAGTAGTTCTTTCGATTCATACACATACAGTCTCAATCATTCGTTTAGTCACACACATGAACTTGCGTCCATTACAGAGAAATGTTGTAGTTGTCGTTGTTTGTTGTTTTCCACTATCCAAGGGTATTTCCGTAATTTTATCCTACAAGGTATTTTGGTAAATTTTTTTCAAATTAGGGTATTTGAAAATGTTGCAAAATAGAGATTTTTGGTGTTTTTACAAAATTGAAATACTTGGTAGGGAATTTCAAGGGTAAAATGGTAATTTTATAAACTGAGGGTATTTTCGTAATTTTTCAAACCAGGGTCATTTCGGTAATTTTTCACAAAATATGGTTCCTGATGACTTTTCAAAACAAGGGTATTTTTTTAAAGGTTTCTAATTTGAGGGCACTTCGATAATTTTCCTTACTGAGGGTATTTTGGCCATTCGTTCAGGTTAGGGGTAATTTGGTCCATTTACAAATCAAGGGTAATTTCATAAATTTTCCAAATCAGGGTGTCTTGATATTTTGTAAAGTTTTTTTTTGGATATTTGTAAGGTAAGAGAATCTTGATAAAGAAAAACTGTAGGTGGTATGGAAATTTTATAATCCAAGGGCATTTTAGTAATTTTATTCCAACCAGGGGTATTTGGGTCATTTTAGTAAATCAAGAATATTTTGGAAAATTTTTCAAAATAGTTTTCCTACACCTTAAAGGGATAATTTGGTGATTTTAAGACTAGGGTTCTTATAAAAACATGGTTAGTCCCTTTCGGGTTTTAGTTATTGGGTTTAGCCTGTGGCTGAGTCCTCTTGGTTAGGGTGAACCATCACTACGCACCAGGTAGGATTCAAGTGGGTAGGAGGTGAGTTACTAGGACTGCTTAAATACCAAGCTCCCACTGAAACCAATCCTAGACATGCGCACAAAGGTTGCCACACCCTAGCTCGGCGACTTAGACACAGGTTTGTTTAATTGTACATTAAAGTTTTATGTAATTGTTGGGGTAAACTAGTCCTATAGTTCAAGTACCTATCATACTAATCTACGTTCCATTTCTACCCTTCCACAAATAATTCACACAATAGATAGGGGTACTTACCTGGTGGACTTCGGGTCGGAGACTTAGGCGCCATGCCAGAAAGCCTGCTTATTTCACAAAATTTTTCACAAAATCCTTTTGGGCTTACTTTTGAAAACGTTTTGGCCCTTAAACCTAAGGCTAAGAGTTTAAAAATTGGGCTTGATACCAAGCTGAACACCCCAAACCCGGCCCACAAGCCCTGATCGGATCTGGCATGCTTCTAAGAAAACCATTCGAATCTTATTTGTTACTTTGCTAACAATTTTTTGTGTTTTTGAAAATGGTTGATTTGGGTTGGGCTTGAATTTTAAAACCCATGTCGATTAGGTGTTAAAAACAATTTGTTATTTATACCTAAGAAAAATTTACATTTAACTTTGAATTATCAAAATCGTGTCATACTTAGATAATTAAATTTTGCATGCATAAACAGTTCATACTATAGGCTTATTACATCAAAATAAAACCCAAAATAAAATTTAAAGTACTTAAATAACATAAAGTGTCCAACTAATAAAATTCGTGCTGGGCATGGTCACCACTAAGCTCCTGCCGACCCGGTCCATCACTGATCATCACCTGAAAAATATTCCCACAAGGGGTGAGTCAAATAGACTCAATGTGTACAATCAACACTAAGTCTCAATAGTTATGACATATCAAATCATACATATTCATATAGCTTAAAATGATGCAATCCCAACCCAAGCCTATATATCCATCCGCCACACATCACCCCACCAACCGTCACACCGTGGGACTACTAAGTCAACCTCCTTCCGCCACACACCATCGAAGGCAGTCGCTGCAGTCGTCGTGTTCATCGCCCTTATAATTTCGTGACATAAGTCACGACATTCATATATTGTGACGTAAGTCACAACAATCATATATTGTGACATAAGTCACCACATTTAGATATTGGGGTATTGAACCACCAATTCACTTCCCCTTTACATATCACCCATATGCCCATGTCATACAAAACATGCAAACATGCTTTATTTCTCGTTCTTATCACTATTAACACATGTGCCATAATAGATCATAACCTACTCATAGTAGGAGTGGGAAAACGTACCTGAGTACTTCGTACCATCGCATGGTAACTTAGCCATATTTTTCACATTTTTCTTATCACATGCATTAAATTAAAGCCGTAATCTATTAAGGTTTAGTGTGGGGTACACACCTGATATATTTATCGCTTTATTGAAAATCCCAAAACTCGATTTGATGCCTTAGATCTTAGTTCCTATATTCGGCCATTATTGGACATATTAGCAAAACCTATTCGGCTAATTAATTAAATCCCGAAGGACTATTGAAACCAAAACTTACCTTGTGGCTGATTGGATTCAAGATCAAATCCCGAAACTTTGCTATGTTCCTTCTTGTAATTGGCCAAGCACTAGATCACTTCACAGGTTAGTTTTTGGCTTTTAACAGAAGTAAGAAATAAATTTAAGTTCCTAAATAGGCCTTGGCCGATTGTACATTGGGGTTTACCTTGCGATTTGAAATCCCAAAATCCTTGTATACCACTGTCGACTGCCCCTAAATGTCCATAGCTAAATTCGGTCAATCACAAAAACCAAAATATGGCCTTAGGCCGAAAGTCACACTTCCTTACCTTGTTAACTAAATCCCGAAATCAATCCTTGCTCCAAGTGATGTCGAAATACCTATAGGGTATATGTGTTAGATCCAATTCCAACCTTAAACATAATAGATGGCCTTTGGCCTAATCTTAAACCTTACTTACCTTAGATCTGAAATCCCGAATAGTTTCCTCCCTTGTAGGTGCCTATAGTAGAATCCCAAAATTCCTAAAAGGACCGATTTCATGGTTGATTAAATGCCTAATTTCAGCTTTTGTTCCCCACAAGTTGACAGAGAAGAAATAAGGAGGAATAATAGAGATTTCGGCCATAGTAGACTTACCTATCCAAACCGATTTGAGAAAGGGTCACAAGAGATCTCTAACTTGGTTGCTATTTGGCCAAGACTGAGAAGAGATGAGGTGGAAGAATTTCGGCAATGGCTTAGGAGAATAATGAAGATTCGGCTTCAATGGAAAAGGGAAAATAATATTGTACGTCGGCCTTTTACAAATGTGGAGAAGGAGAGTATGAAGCTTAGGAGTTTCGGCTATGGTGAATATAGGAAGAAGATTTCGGCTGGGAAAGAAAACTATGAGAAAAAGGAGAAGAAGGAATTTGGCTAGAGAATGAGATGAGAAAGAAAAGTAGAGTAAAAAGATGGACACTCTTGCTAAGAATTTCGGCTAGCATTCAAACACTAGCCTTTCCTTGCTTTTCTACTATTTTATCTCTTCTTCCTCCATTCAAGATAAATAAAGAAATAAATCTACATTTATCTTCTTAGCTTTAACTGAATTTTTAAAAGAATCCAAGCCTATCTAAAGCTCCTTCCTCAGTCTCCCTATGCCGTCCACCTCTACTCCTTATTGCCACAAAAATTAAAGCTTCATTTAGCTTCCTATGTGACTCGAACCTTGGCCCATTACTCCTGCTTGTGGCGTCATTCCCAGAGGCCTTAAGTGGCGCCTCCAAGCCACTTTTACAAGCCCAATTGTGTGTCATGTTTCACCTCCATTTTCTCTTAAGGCCTATCAGGCTTAATTCCCTCTTTTGGACTTAAAATACGATATTTTCTAAATCATTCTCCTATATTCTAGGGTTATAAAAACACATTCATACACACAAAGGCATGCTTTCACATTCAATTAAACAATTATGCATAAGCCATAATCCAGGATATTACAGTATCGTCTTAGTCAACTGAGTTTTCCTAAAGTTATTTCTTCAATTCATTCTTTTTGTCTTTGAATCTTAGCTTAGTAGTCAGTTAGTTTTAGATTAAACAACCAATCACTTAATATTTAGGCTAAATAATAGAAAGAATGTTAGTATTAGTACTTTTAGTTCCTTTGGGTTCGATAATCCGATCTTGCCTAAGCTATACTACTGTGCACTTGCCTTAAGTCGTTGTCAGAGTTAGTTTCTAGGTTTGATCATTCTCACTTTATAAATTTTAAAACTCGACAAAACAACGATCACATAGCCTCTTCCTCAGGTTGTTACTCTGGCCATTTTATATATATATATATATATTAAATTAAGAAAAGAAAAGAAAGTTTACCTCTAAAGAAAATGTGAACTATTGATGAGGGAGTGATGAAACTGAGAAATGTAGATAGAGGAGAAAGGAAAAAAATAAGGGCTTCGTTGATGAAGAAAGAATTTGGAAAAATGAAAAGAGTAAACACTCGAATTATGTAAAGAAAGGAGAAAGAGTTTTAAATACTTTAATTTATTTAAATCCGAAAATCTCCTCCAAATGCTGCATCCAAGTCCTATCCATGAGTATTATCTGAAAAATTTAAGAAAATTAAAGGAGTGAACTAATAAGCTTGTGTGAGTTTTATATTAAACTTAATAACAAAAATTATTTTAAACTGAACAAAAACATTACTAAATACATAATAATCAAATATGTAGTCTTTTATGTGTATAATTATGATAATAAATTTTTTTATAAGAAAAAAATATATGCAAAAATTTCCAAAATATCCTACCCATCTCCATTACAAACCAGAAGGAGATCCCCAAAACTCATCCATCCAAAACACATCAACAAATATGGGGACAAAGCCACCAAAAGTGCAGACAATATGCTAGAATGAATAATTATGGTCAAGCCACCAAAAGCGCAGACATGCTACCAAAACAAATGTGTGGTTAAACCACCAAATATTGCAGATCATTAAATTTCCACATCTTCCTCCTTACCATATAGTCTTAACCTCATGAAATGTGACTTGTAATGCAAGCTCATTATCAAAACATTAAGCATGTTAAACATGCAATCATATACAAATAAAAAATAATCAATGGACATGGTATTCCATGCTTTACAGAACAAATATTTCTAATTTTCAATACTAACAAGTCATGATAAACAAATATGCCACAATGACACATGCCATGAGAATTAGAATGAAAACACATATTAATAATCATTAACATAACATATCAAAGAGATTTAAGTTAAAATGCATACCTTAAATCCACAAAATCACTCACCATATTAATTTTCGCTACTAAATTATACTTATATTAATAAATATTTGATCACATAAACATTATAATCAAAATGATCAATTTCACACAAAATACTTGAATAAAACACAAACCTTTAATTGTTCAAAAAACTAATTTGAAGTCAAACCTCCAAATGAGTAGAACTTGATTGAGACTATATTGAAAATTGAATTAATTTATAATTGAATCAACTTCAAACCAAATATCCAACTTACTCTTCATTTGAAACAAATGCTTACCCTTAATCTTTTCCAACCACAACTCTCACTTGGAATCACTAGTCTCAAATCAACCTTCAATTCAAAACAATCACTTGATTGATCATCCATGTAACATCCTAAAATTTGTTTATGTGTTGGAGCTAGTTAAACTATTAATTGTGTATGTTTAGGAGGAGGCTCGGGGTTTATTTGGACCTAGTAAAAAAAATTGGCATTTAGCACTTCAAGGTAATAGAGTAAGTGACCTTAAAGCATATGGAAATAATGAGTAAATAGCTATCATAAATGAGCTTATGGTAAAAGGGTTATGGCACCACATGATGTACTTTGAGGGAAGAGGTTCAAATCCCATTGTGTGCAAATTTTGTCTATTATTTTTGCACTCTTTCCTTAAGTGTCGGCCAAGCATGTAAATATGGCAAGGTGGACTTTTTTTATTTTTGGCAAGATGGCTAAGGAGAATAGGAAATAATGAAGGTGAGGAAAGAAATCAAGAAAAAGGATTTTAGTCATGTATGTGGATGATTTTGTGTGTTAGGGGGATAGCCGAATTTTGCTTGGTGTTTTGGTAAAGTTTTAATGTTTGTTTTGGTCAAATTCCTTTAGCATCAAGAGTGTGTCATTTTCTCCAAAATACCATTCTCTTAGCCGAATTTTGTCTTTGGCAATTGGTAAAAATTTTGGTATTGTTTTGGCCAAAATTCCTTTATGCAACTTTTGTGACATTTTCTCTTCTCTCCAAATTTCCTTCTTGCCGAATCTTCAACTTTGAGTGTGCATATTCTCTTCTTTTCTTTCTTCTTGTTGCCGAATGTACACCAACCATTGAGACCAAAATTTGTTCTTTCATCTTTCTTGAAAACCAAGCTAGTTAAACATGTTTCTTCTTATTTCTTTTCCTTCTCACGAAATCCTTTAAGCATCTCTTTTGTCCTAATTCTTTTTGACCATAGCCGAATATCAACATACAATTTCCTCTATAACCGAACCTTCATCTCTTCTCTATTTCTTCTTCTCATCCATATTAACATCTATTTCGTGATCAATCGGTAAGTGTTCTTCTCAATATTTTTTTTTCTCTTAATGACCGAATTTATACTTTGGTTTGGGATGGTCATTTTGACCGAGACCATCACCTTACTTTCTCTCATTCGAGATCATTTTCTTCTTCGTAGTGATATAGTGGAAGGCGAAAACTTTGATTCTTTTGAAGTCATCGTATAATCACTAGAAATCGGTCCTAAAATCATTAAGGTAAGGAGTTCTTCAAGGATTCTATAAATCATTCTTTATTCGTTAAGATGGTGATGATTAACCGATATTTTATAGGGATTAAATTGCTCGATCTACCCAATCGTTGATCACTCGAGAATTAGTGGTAAGCCAACCTTTATCATTTTGATAGTCTATTTTTTATCGTAATATCGATCTATATAAGATCAAACCGAATGGAGGCTTGTGGTACTGGTTTGAATGGAAAGTCGAGTGGAGATCTCAAAAGAAGCGGATTAGCGATCCCTACTCCTAAATTCAAGCGAAGGGAGGTATCAAGATTCGAGATTTTCCATCGAGTTGTGGGCCATCAACCGGGGAAAACTGACAAATCATAGTCGTTCACAATCCCGAGGGTAAAATTTTAGATTATTTGTTTTAAAGTAGATTTATTAAATCGCGTACGTTGACTAATCGAGCATTATAAAATATAGGTGTCGACGATCAAGAAAGCGTAGTGCTTACTGTAATCAAGTGTGTAATCTCACACCGTTTTTGTGGGTTAAAGATTAATATTATATTGGTAGTAAATCGCGTGACTAAAATCTTATTATGGTGAAACTAGGAAAATTGGCTTAGATCTCACTATTATGATAAAATGGACAAAATCAACATTAACATCGTGAAAGATTACAAAAATGCCCTTAATGGGCCAAATTAGTATAATTTACTATATGGGTCGATCTGTTAATTTCCTATATGGGCCAAATCGGTATAATTTGCTATATGGGTCGATCGATAATATGATATATGGGCTGATCTGTTAATTTGTTATATGGGCCAATCTGATATTTTACTAAATGGGCCGATCTGATATTTTACTTAATGGGCCTAATTGATAAATTGTTATAATGGGCCATAATTTTGTAATAAATATCCGAATAAATTATTGTGGTTATATTGTGATATGTTATGCATTATATACATGATTTGCATAGGATGGGATAATGTTGAAGAGAAGTTCTGGTGGCTCTGCCACATAATTCTGGTGGCTCTACCCAAAATCTGTATAGTGGTAATGCCATGTAAATTCTATTATTCTGGTGGCTTGTCCACAAGTAATTTGTTATAAACGACTTAATGCATGCGATTGGTGTGTTGGTGGGGTGGGTTAACTTGATCCCCACGGTGTGTTGGTTGGTAGGGTGGTGTGTAGTGGATGGAATACTAGGTTTGGTTTGGGAATTGCATTTCATACACATGTTATACTTAATACATTATTATTATTGTAAATGGGCTTAGGCCCAAATAATTGCTTAATGGGATTTTGGCCCAGTGGACAACGGTAAGTGGGTTACACACTGAGTTCTAGTAACTCACCCCATTTCTCCCTTCCCTTTCAGGTAATGATTAGTGATGGAGACTTAAGCCATGGATGACTCGGTGGAGGCTATACTACAAAAATGGTTTAATTTGAAATTTGGATTTCTATTAGTACTTTTAATTACTTTGCTATTTTGAGTTAAGGTTGTAATAAGGCCTCTGGATTAATTTTGTTTTGTTTTATGTTTTGATGAATTTATAAATTGCTTTAAGTATTTCAAATTGAGATTTTTTCAAAAACTAAAATAATCGTTTTCTTAAAATGGCTAAACAAAAGGGTTTTATAATAAACTTTAATAAACATATTTTAACACGTAAATTTCTCTAAAATTTTCATCAACACTTTTCAAAATTATTTTCAAATACTTCTCAAACCATTAACGATATTTTCAAAGTCGTGATTTATAAGATTTTCATATCCCAAATTTATCGAATTATCAACCAAACTTTTATTCAATAATACTTTATCAAAATTTTAAAAGGGAGTTGTTTTAATTGATCTATTTATGAAAAAGGACTTAGTAGTATTTTCTCATGTGACATGTCAGATCTAGCCTTAACGCATGGGCCGGGTTTGGGGTGTTACATTTTATAGTATTAGAGCCCAGTTTCAAAACTCGGCTATGGTTTGGGTTCAAAAACATTTTTTTAAAACTATTTTGAAATGTAAAAAAAAATTAAAACGTATATTTTTAAAGGAAGTATGGCACCATGGGTATCCGACACCAAGTCAAGTAAGTGTATGTTATTGTATGATTATGATTATTGGATATGACTATAGGAACACTCTAGAACTTTTAGTTTTAGGTGTTGAAACTATAGAGATTGAGACTATAGGATGCGTTTACAAAAATGACATTATTTTTTATACTTCATAAACTATTGTTTAATAAATATTGAAATAGTATACTGATTCATAAGACTTCTAATCAAATTAAATTGAATTAGCCAAATATAAAAGCTAGAGGGCGTGGATGCAGTAGACGTGGCCGTGGTAGAGGCCAAGGCGCTAGAGTTACGTCTGAAGTGTCGGGACATATGTCAAAAATGGACACACCTACGTCACCCATGACTGAAACTGGATCACAAGACCTTATGAGGGAGGACATCGCTCTATCCCAAGCAATGTTGCGAGTTTTGGAAAGGGTTGCTGGGGCTAGAACTAGGCCAGCAGCTCGTGGGTCAATTTCAGAGTGACTCAGATCAAATGGTGCTGAGGTTTTTAGGGGTATCTCGGAGGTAACTCCAAATGTCGCGGAATATTGGCTTGAGGCTGTGGAGCGGATCATGGATGATCTAGATTGCACCACCGAGCAGAAGCTAAGGGGAGCTGTGTCTTTATTGAGAGACAAGGCGTATCAATGGTGGCTCACTGTTTAGGAAGGCACTCAGGCCGATCGTGTTACTTGGGATTTCTTCAAAACTGCATTCCAAGGAAAGTATGTAGGGGCTAGCTATGTAGATGCTCGAAGGAAGGAATTTCTAAATTTGGTCCAAGGAGGTAAGACTGTAGCAGCTTACGAGGCAGAATTTTTACGTTTGAGTTGTTATGCCCGGGGTATAGTGCCAACTGACTATGAACGCTGCGTGCATTTTGAGGACGGGTTGAGTGATGAGTTGCGGGTACTGATAGCCCTACAACAAGAAAGGAATTTTGCCACACTTGTGGAGAAGGCCAAGATAGCTGAAGAGGCTAAGCACTCGGAGTGACAAAATCGAGAAAAAGATAGAGGCAAGAGCAAGAGAGACTTTAAGTACTCAGGTCCTACTAGAAGGTTTCAGAAGAGGCCCAGTAATGATGAGCCATCTCAAGCTAGAGTACCAGCTGCTACCAATCAGATACAACCATGTACGGACTGCGAAAAATGACACCCAGGTGAATGTTGAAAGAGAACCAGTGGTTGTTTCAAATGTGGTTCTAAGGACCATCAGCTTAAAAATTGCCCTCGATGGACTGCTCAGACTCATGATGCTCGTAACTATGACGCACAGCCAGCTAGAGGCGCTCAGCAGCCATCGAGAGGCCATGGGCCAGGTCGAGGTGGTAATGGCGAAGGACAAGGTTAGGGTGCACCGGGTAGAGGTACTGGTTTCAAGGATAACGTGGAGGTGAGGCAGCTAGGGTTGGTTTATGAGGTCAGATGCCGAGAGGATGGCGATGCACCTGATGTGATAATTGGTACGTTCTTCATATCCAATGTACCTGTTACTGCTTTGATAGATATCGAATCCACCCATTTGTATGTTGTTAGTGCTGTATCTAAAAATCTAAACATTATATTTGAGATTACTGCTAGAGAGATGATGGTAATTAATCCTTTAGGATAGTTTGTGATAGTGAATAGATTGTTTAGAGATATGCCCTTAGAAATTCAAGGAGAAACATTTTTGGTGAATTTAATGGAACTGCCTTTCGACGAGTTCGACCTTATTTTGGGCATGGACTGGTTGGTGAAACACTGTGCGAACTTGGATTGTGCTGCAAAATAGATGACGCTAAGAACTTCAGAAGATAAGGAAGTGGTGATGATAGGTGAAAGGAGAAATTATCTAACAAATGTGGTATCTTCTTTAAAGGCAAAAAGTTGGTGTGAAAAGGGTGTGGATCATTCCTAGCCTTCATTAGTGCATTGGATGCCAAGGAATTGTCAGTGGAAGGTGTTAGAACGATGAAAGAGTTTTTGGACATCTTTCCAGAGGAACTTCCTGGATTGCCTCCGGATCGGGAGGTAGAGTTTGGCATTGAGTTATTGCCAGGGACGGCTCTGGTGTCCATTGCTCCTTATAGAATGGCGCCAAAGAGTTAGCGGAGCTTAAAGCTCAAATTCAGGAGTTATTGGATCAGGGATTCATTTGACCGAGTGTATCACCGTGGGGAGCATCGGTCTTGTTCGTCAAAAGAAGGATGGGTCGATGCGTATGTGCATCGATTATGGACAATTGAATAAGTTGACGATCAAGAATAAATATCTATTGCCGAGAATCGATGATCTATTTGATCAACTGTGAGGAGCTTCAATTTTCTCGAAGATAGATTTGAGATCAGGTTATCACCAACTTAAAGTTAAGGAGGCCGATATTCATAAGACTGCGTTTTGAACTTGTTATGGACATTATGAGTTCTTGGTGATGTCGTTTTGGTTGACCAATGCGCTAGATGCATTTATAGACATGATGAACCGGGTCTTCCAACCCTATTTAGATCGGTTTGTGGTGGTGTTCATAGATGACATCTTGGTGTACTTAAAGAATGAGGAAGAGCACGATTCGTATTTGTGGGTAGTATTACAGATATTGCGAGAAAAGTAACTTTATGCCAAATTCAGTAAGTGTGAATTTTGGCTGAAAGAAGTGACCTTCTTGAGGCATGTTGTGTCGGATGAAGGAATTAGAGTTGATCCCCGAAAAGTGGAGGCTGTGTTGGATTGGAAACCACCGAAGTTAGTGGCTGAAATTTGGAGTTTCCTAGGGTTGGCTGGTTATTATAGGCATTTCGTTGATGGGTTTTCGTTAATTGCTGCACCCCTAACTAAACTATTATGCAAGGGAGTACCATTTGTGTGGTCAAATCAGCAGCAAGAAAGCTTTGAGAAATTAAAAAAGATTCTGACGGAAGCACCAGTATTGATTCAACCTAAGGTTGGAAAAGAGTTTATTGTTTACTGTGATGCGCCACACAAGGGCTTGGGATGTGCGTTAATGCAAAGTGGAAAGGTAGCATCTTATGCATCTCCTCAGTTAAGGCCGCACGAAGTGAATTATCCCACTCATAATTTAGAGTTGGCTGCATTGGTGTTTACTTTGAATATTTGGAGACACTACCTGTACGGTGAGAAGTCTATCATCTATACGGATCATAGGAGTTTAAAGTACCTCTTTACCCAAAACGAGTTGAACTTAAGACAGCGAAGGTGGATAGAACTGTTGAAGGATTATGACTTTTCAATCGAGTATCATCCCGAAAAGGCTAACGTGGTGGTAGACGCGTTGAGTCATAAGGTGATATCGAATTTGAGAGCGATGCTTGCTCATCTCAGCTTGTATCAAGATAGTAGTCTGCTAGCTAAACTTCAGGTGAAGCCTGTGTGGGTAGGTCAGATTAAGGAAAAAGCATTTATCAGATGAAAAGTTGGGTTCCTTAATTCAGCAAGTGAAAGGTGGTGTGATAGGGGATTTTGGATTGAATAATGATGGAGTATTGTGTTTCCGCAGAAGAATCTGTATGCCCAAAGATTCAGAATTGAGACAAATGATTCTGCGTGAGGCGCATAGTAGCCCATATGCTATGCACCCCGAGGAAATGAAATGTATTGAGACCTCCGTGAGTAGTATTGATAGCCAGGGTTGAAACTGGAGGTTACTAATTTTGTGAGTAAGTGCTTGACATGTCAACAAGTGAAGGCGAAACATCAATTACCGTCGAGATTGGTACAACCGATGAAGATTCCATTATGGAAATGGGAATGGATAACGATGGATTTTGTTAGTGGGTTACCCTTATCACCTACCAAGAAAGATTCCATTTGGGTAATAGTGGATCAGTTGACGAAGACTGCCCATTTCCTACCTGTTCGTACGGAGTTCTCATTGCAAAAGTTGGCCAAGTTGTACGAAGCAGAGATCGTGAGGTTACATGGGGTACCAGTGTCTATCATTTCGGACAGGGACCCTAGGTTTACATCACAGTTTTGGAAAGCCTTACATGAAGCTTTGGGAACAAGATTGAATTTCAGTACGGCATTTCATCCTCAAACAGATGGTCAGTAGGAGAGAGTAATCCAGATTCTGGAAGACATGTTAAGGGGCTGTGTGATTGACTTCAGGGGTAGTTGGGAGGATTTCCTACCGTTGGCAGAGTTTGCTTATAACAATAGCTATCAATCCAGCATCGACATTGTATGGTCGTAGGTGTCGTACTCCTACTTGTTGGACCGAATTGGGAGAGCGATAGTTATTGGTCCTTAGCTGATATTAGAGACTGAGAAAAAGTAAAGGTAATTCGGGCATGATTAAAGGAAGCTTTGGATAGACAAAAATCATATGCGGATATGAAGCGTAAGGATATTGAGTTTGCGGTGGGAGATCAGGTCTTTCTAAAGGTCTCACCTTGGAAGAAGATCTTTAGATTTGGAAGGAAGGGCAAGTTGAGCCCTAGGTTCATTGGACCGTATCGTGTGTTGAAGCGTGTTGGGCCAGTGGCTTATCAGCGTGAGTTACCCCGAGTTGAGTCAAATACATAGTGTTTTTCATGTCTCAATGTTAAGGCGTTATCGATCGGATCCGTCTCATATAGTACCAGTAGAGGAAGTTGAGATAAGACCTGATTTGTCGTTCGAGGAGGAACCAGTGCAAATTCTAGATCGGGACGTCAAGGTACTGAGAAGGAAGACTGCATCGTTAGTCAAAGTTCTATGGCGTAATCACAAGCGGAGGAAGCTACGTGGGAGCCTGAGGACGCGATTCGACAGAAATATCCTCACCTCTTTTAATTAGGTAAATTTCGAGGACGAAATTTCCTTTAAGGGTAAATTGTAACATCCTAAAATTTGGAATTTTATGTGTTGCATTATTTTTGGTGCTAAGCTAGTTAAACTATTAATTGTGTATGTTTAGGAGGGCCTGAAGAGGCTCGGGGTTTATCTGGACCAAGTAAAAAAAAATGGCATTTAGCACTTTAAGGTGATAGAGTAAGTGACCTTAAAGCTTGTGGAAATAATGAGTAAATAGCTAGCATAAATGAGCTAATGGTAAAAGGGTTATGGCGCCACATGATGTACTTTGAGGAAGAGGTTCCAATCCCATTGTGTTTAAATTTTGACTATTATTTTTGCACTCTTTCCTTAAGTGTCGGCCAAGCATGTAAATATGGCAAGTTGGACTTTTTTATTTTTGGCAAGATGGCTAAGGAGAATAGGAAATAATGAAGGTGAGGAAAGAAATCAAGCAAAAGGATTTTAGTCATGTATGTGGATGGTTTTGTGTGTTAGGGGGGATGGCCAAATTTTTCTTGGTGTTATGGTAAAGTTTTAGTGTTTGTTTTGGTCAAATTCCTTTAGCATCAAGAGTGTGTCATTTTCTCCAAAATACCATTCTCTTAGCCGAATTTTGTCTTTGGCAATTGGTAAAAATTTTAGTATTGTTTTGGCCAAAATTCCTTTATGCAACTTTTGTGACATTTTCTCTTCTCTCCAAATTTCCTTCTTGCCGAATCTTCAACTTTGAGTGTGCATATTCTCTTCATTTCTTTCTTTTTATTGCCGAATGTATTCCAACCATTGAGACCAAAATTTGTTTTTACATCTTTCTTGAAAACCAAGCTAGTCAAACATCTTTCTTCTTATTTCTTTTCTTTCTCACGAAATCCTTCAAGCATCTCTTTTGTCCTAATTCTTTTTCACCATAGCCGAATATCAACATACAATTTCCTCTATAACCTGAACCTTCATCTCTTCTCTATTTCTTCTTCTCACCATATTAACATCCATTTCGTGATCAATTGGTAAGTGTTCTTCTTAATATTTTATTTTTTTCTCTTAATGACCGAATTTATACTTTGGTTTGTGATGGTCATTTTGACCGAGACCATCACCTTACTTTCTCTCATTCGAGATCATCTTCTCCTTCGTAGTGATATAGTGGAAGGCCGAAACTTTGATTCTTTCGAAGTCATCGTATAATCACTAGAAATCTGTCCTAAAATCATTAAGGTAAGGAGTTCTTCAAGGATTTTATAATCTTCATTCATTAAGATGGTGATGATTAATCGATATTTTATAGGGATTAAATTGCTCGATCTATCCAATCGTTGACCACTCGGGAATTAGTGGTAAGCCGATCTTTACCATTTTGATAGTCCATATTTTATCGTAATATCGATCTATATAAGATCTAACCGAATGGAGGCTTGTGGTACCGATTCGAATGGAAAGTCGAGTGGAGATCTCAAAAGGAGCGAATTAGCAATCCCTACTCCTAAATTCAAGCGAAGGGTGATATCGGCGATTCGGGATTTTCCACCGGGTTGTGAGCCGTCAACCGGGGAAAACTGACAAATCATAGTCGTTCACGATCCCGAGGGTAAAATTTTAGATCATTTGTTTTAAAGTAGATTTATTAAATCGCGTACGTTGACTAATCGAGCGTTATAAAATTTTAGGTGTTGACGACCAAGAAAGCTAGTGCTTATCGTAATCAGGTGTGTAATCTCACACCATTTTCTGTGGGTTAAAGATTAATATTATGTTGGTAGTAAATCGTGTGACTAAAATCTTATTATGGTGAAACTAGGAAAATTGGCTTAGATCTCACTATTATGATAAAATTGACAAAATCGGTATTAACATTGTGAAAGATTATGAAAATGCCCTTAATGGGCCAAATCGGTATAATTTGCTATATGGGTCAATCTGTTAATTTGCTATATGGGCCAACTCAGTATAATTTGTTATATGGGCCGATCTGATAATTTGATATATGGGCCGATCTGATAATATGATATATGGGTCGATCTGTTAATTTGTTATATAGGCCAATCTGATATTTTACTAAATGGGCCGATCTGATATTTTACTTAATGGGCCAAATTGATAAATTATTATAATGGGCCATAATTTTGTAATAAATATCCAAATAAATTATTGTGGTTATATTGTGATATGTTATGCATTATATACATGATTTGCATGGGATGGGATAATGTTGAAGAGAAGTTCTGGTGGCTCTGCTACATAATTCTGGTGGCTCTACCACAAATCTGTATAGTGGCAATGCCACGTAAATTCTATTATTCTGGTGGCTTGTCCACAAGTAATTTGTTATAAACGGCTTAATGCCTGCGATTGGTGTGTTGACGGGGTGGGTTGACTTGATCTCCACAGGTGTGTTGGTTGGTAGGGTGGTGTGTAGCGGATGGAATACTAGGTTTGGTTTTGGAATTGCATTTCATACACATGTTATACTTAATACATTATTATTATTGTAAATGGGCTTAGGCCAAAATAATTGCTTAATGGGATTTGGCCCAGTGGACAACGGTAAGTGGGTTACACACTGAGTTCTAGTAACTCACCCTGTTTCTCCTTCCCCTTTCAGGTAATGATCAGTGATGGAGAGTTGAGCCATGGATGACTCGGTGGAGGCCATACTACAAAAATGGTTTAATTTGAAATTTGGATTTCTATTAGTACTTTTAATTACTTTGCTATTTTGAGTTAAGGTTGTAATAAGGCCTCTAGATTAATTTTGTTTTGTTTTATGTTTTGACTGAATTTATAAATTGCTTTAAGTATTTCAAATTGAGATTTAAAAAAAAACTAAAATAATCGTTTTCTTAAAATGGTTAAACAAAAGGGTTTTATAATAAACTTTTATAGACATATTTTTAACTCGAAATTTCTTTTAAAATTTTCATCAACACTTTTCAAAAATTATTTTCAAATTCTTCTCAAACCATTAACGATATTTTCAAAGTCACGATTTATAAGATTTTCATATCCCAAATTTATCGAATTATCAATCAAACTTTTTATTCAATAATACTTTATCAAAAACTTTAAAAAGGGAGTTGTTTTAATTGATCTATTTATGAAAAAGGACTTAGTAGTATTTTCTCATGTGACATGTCAGATCTAGCCTTAACGCATGGGCCGAGTTTGAGGTGTTACAATTTAACTTTTCTTCATCAACCAGAACTTCATAAAATTGCAATAAATTTACAACACCTTTATACTTACTATAGTACCCTATACCCAGAATGGTCACCGGACCTGAGTTACAAAATGCTACAATAGTTACCAGAATCATTGTAACATCCTAAAGGGGGGCCTGTGCATTTATTTGTGGCATTTGTTTCATATGTTAAAATTTGGAAATTTAGGTTTAGAGCTGAGGCCTAAATTAAATATTCATTTAAGCTTACTTGGGTTAAAATAAAGTTTTAAGTAGTTTAATGAGCATTTTGGGCTTGTGGCCCGAAGGAAATGATGCCATAATGAGGAGAGGAGTTGGCATCAAAAGGCAAGGAAGAGGCCCAATTGTGGCCACGAAGCCCAAGTTTTGGGTCAAAAATTCGCACTTAAGAGCCTTAGGAGGGATGGCACAAGGCAAATTTTTAGGAGTTTATAGTGCTTTAATTTAAGTGATTTAATGCTGATAAAGGGTGAGGAGTTGGATCTAATAGAGACTCTTTTAAATAAGTCAGTAGATCATGATAAGGGATAAGGATGGGAGCTATCCAAAAAATTGCAGAGTTGGCCGAAACTCAACTACAGGGGGGAAACGGTTTAGTATAGGCTTTTGTAGTAGCTGAAATTCTGCTAACCAGTTCTATCCATCTTTTCTTTTCTCTGTCGAAATCTCCACTTCATTCTCCCTCTGAGTCTTTCTTTCTTTTCTTTTTCTAGTTGGCCAAATACTTTGACGACTCTTTTCTTATTCTTTTCAAAACACTTTAGCCGAACTCTCATTGTTATTCTCCTCCTTTTCTCCAAAAGCTAAAAATTTCATCTTTATTCATAGCCGAAATCTCACCTTAGCCGAACCTTCATCTTTGGAAATCGAAAACTATCTAGCTCTTCCTTTTCCTTCTAGATCCCTTCTAAAAGCCGAATCCCCTTTGTTCATACCCTCATCTCCCATAGTCGAATCTACAAGGGTGGTTTCATTTTCCGAAGGTGCACCATAGCCGAATACTCCTCTTTAATTTGGTAAGTTTCGGGATTTTGCTTCTTAGCGATTCTTCATTCACTTCTATCAAGTTTCTAATCCGAATCAGTTTTTTAAGGCCTTGTCGATTTCACTCTCTGTACCTAGAAGTTGAATCTGTTTCATTAAGGTCTCCTGTGCCGATTTGTGAAAAGCCGAAGGTAGGTGGTCAATGGTAGGTTCGGCTGAATGGCTACTTTTTAATTCCTTTCCCTTTTGCCGAATTTATATGGTAATCGGTTGGTTCTGATCATCGTAAGGGTTTAATATTTTTGGTGATGGCCGAATGTAGGAAGGGAGGTAACGTGTCCTCAACCACATTCGGGATTCGAATAACTAGGTAAGAGTTCGATTTAAGTGCTATAGTTGTTTAAGTAATTAGATCTCATCGTTTAAATGGTTTAGTGATTAAAGGATTATGATGGACTCGAATAACAGTCAGGCAGAAAAGGTTGGATCTATAAAACCAACACCTAAATATAAGAAGCGATCTGTTTCGGTAGTGCGAGATTGGCCATCGAGGTGTGGGCCGATATCAAAGCCAGATCGTGGGCTGATTGTGGTAGTCTCGAGTGATAGTAGCGTAGACATAGCGAAAGCATTAGTACGAGAATCAGGTGTGTAATACTTCCCCACCATCTAGATTTGATTATTAATGCTCATAAGTTTTATATGTTATAATAAATGCCAAAATTTTAGTTTAATGATGGAAACCCAAAGAAGGTAAAAGCGGACCACCAGGTTAGTAAATAATCTAATTAAATGTTATAAGTCAATTGTTTATATGTGATTGCATGGGTTGGGTAATGAAAGGAGGAAGTTATATGTACATGTGTAGCGATTTTTACCGTGAGATGCTGTAGCGGCTAATGCCGTGATCTGTTATAAGGGCCATGGGCCATAATATGTTGATGAGCAGCATGACTGCCATCTTGGTGTGTAGCGGTGTGGGTTAATTGTAGAAATCCCCAATGGAGAGAACAATTGGTACGGGGGCGTGTAGTGGATGGAAACCTAGGCAAACGGGTTGGGTTTTGCATATTATTTGTTATCTATATAAATGAGATTATTATTATGTTTTATGAGGCCCAAACCTAGTGGTGCATGAAGGTTGTACACTGAGTCTCGCGACTCACCCAATTAAATTAACCTTTCAGGTGACACATAGTGCATCGGACCGGGCCGGAGAGGAGCGCAAGGTGGCCATGCAAAAGAATATGTGGATCTGGCAAAAAGTCTCAACTTAATAGTTTTTTTTAATTATTTTATTTTATGGATTTGAACTCCGTTGTAATAAGGCCATGGGCCACTAATTTATGTTTTGAGTTTTGTTATGGGTTTTATTTATTTGTTATTGTTTTTTTCATTCAAAGATTTACTTTAATTAAACTAAGGCATGTACTTAAATTTGGGCTTTTATTCCTAAAGGTATTTTATATAAAATTTCACTTAGGGTTTTTGGTAACCTGAATTGTTCTATTAGAATTTTTTAGTGACATGCCAGATCACGTTGTAGTGTTTGGGCCGGGTTTAGGGTGTTACAAATTTGTATCAGAGCCTGGTTCAAAACTCGGCTCTGGGGGTTTTGGGGTTCAAAAGATTTTCTGAAAATGGCTTTTGAAACATGGATTTCTTTTAGTAAAGGTTTGTTAGCTCGGCATGGCACCTGCGTCTCCGGCCCAAGCTCACCAAGTAAGTATTCTGAACTCCTGATTGTGATATAAATGTGGGCTTAATGGGTTTTTGGGACGTAGACTATTTAGGTTAGAACTTGATGGACTCTAGGCTTAGATAAACAACTCCTAAAATCCATAAGACTTAACTTCATTAAACGAAACCTGTAAACAAGTCACAAGACTAAAGTGTGGTAACAAGCATATGCATGTCTAGGAGTAGATCTGAAAGAGCTTGGTATTTAAGCAGTCCGAGTGACTCACCTCCTCTTCGCTGGAATCTTACCTGGTGCATAGTGATTGTTCACTTTCGTCATGACAGGGTGTGGCAATAGGCATATGCATGTCTAGGAGTGGATCCAGGGAAAGCTTGGTACCTAAGCAGTCCTAGTGACTCACCTCCTTTTCACTGGAATCCTACCTGGTGCATAGTGACTATTCACCCTAGTTACGAGTACGTGTTGACAGGCCAAAATTTACAATTAAAACCCAAACGGGACCAGCCATCTTGTTTTGTAAAATCCTAAAGTAAACCTTAGTTCTGAAATCACCAAATTACCCTGGATTCGTAAAAATTACCCTGGTTCTACAAAATGACCAAAAATACCCCTTGTTTGAAAATGACCAAAATACCCCTGATTTGCAAAATGACCAAATTACCCATGACTTGCAAAATTATCGAAATACTCCCGAGTTGAAAAGTTACCAAAATACCTTTATTTCGTAAAATCACCCGGAACCATATTTTTAAAAAAATTATGAAAATACCCCTGTAATGACGAAAATACCCTAGGTGATGGATGTTACTTGTATGAATGTTGTGTGTGCATAATTCCTAGAATTAGGAAGACTGAAAACTACAGATAGGTTCGAATTCGAAAGAATCACTTTTAAAAACTATGTTTCATAAGATTGTTCAGGGATAGTTAGTGGAAACAACTAATGACTCATAAAATTTTTAAATCAGATAAACGTGAACCAGAAGAATGAGTACAAGAGGTCGAAGACGTCCGCCACGTGGTCGCGGTAAAGGTAGGATTACCGTGTCAGAACCCGTAGGATAGGGTCATGGGTCCGGGAATGAGATACTGTAACACCCTCATACCCGCCCGCGACTTTGACCGAATCTGGTTGTGTCACTGTGGAAAGACGGTTGAAAATCTTTGTGACTTTAGAATAAACCTTAAAATTTATTAACTTCAAAACCATGTCCATTTAAAATAATATGAAAACCTTAATGATGTAAAATGTTTGAATTAAAACTTTATTAAACATATATATATATAATTTGAATAAAGTAAAGTTGTTAAAAATAAAGCCATCTTCACATAAGTAATTTAATTTAAACAAGCCATCTTACTAATAATAATAACATAATACCAAAATAATAAAAAGGCCCTTATTACAACCCATACTTAAACAAAATACTTAATATTAAAAGGCTTAGAATAATTTAAAATATCTTCTTCGCATGGGCCACCATTATCCTCTCCGAACCCGGTCCAAACTCACGAATCACACGAAATGGTTAAGAAAATAGGGTGAGTCCACAGGACTCGATGCATAATCATTACACATGTTCCACACGCATGGACCTAACCCATACCCACAGTTCACGTAACAAGTCATGCAAACATGCATCCCGGCCCACCTACAATCCACCGTAACACCAACCTTAGCAGACTCCACACTTTAAGGCAGTAGCTAATCCACCGATCACAACCGAGTGATCCCACAAATCTTACCTCGGCGGACACCTTGCACAAGGTCGTGGTCGAGCCACCGATCACATCGTGATCCCGACGAAGAATCTGTCTACGGTGATGCACTCACTATCAACCGTCAAGATGGGCACCAGACCACACCTCCCTTGATGTAGCACACGACTAATCATCAAGCACTAATGTAGCACGAGGCTAACATTAGACCACGTACAACAATGTGTACACCCATCCTTCCTTGGTCACATCCAATCCCCATGCATAAGTGTCAATGCATCATGTCAAGTCAATCATATCGAATGAGTATACATCACAAGCTCATTACCATATCATACATACACCATAAGTAAATTTAATAACACAATTTTACCAACCTGATAATCAATTACCCCACATATGGGTATCCATCACCTTAGCCTTTAATGTCGGCTATCACATAGCATACACAAGTACACACTAATAAACAATTAGCAAGAAAGAAAGCGGCGATGATTACGCACCTTATCACTGAAGTTCTAGACCTCGATCTCAATGCTATCGCTAAACGAAACTACGGCGATCTGCCTAAACTGCTGCTCTGACGATGGCCCACACCCCGGTGGCCAATCTCGAACCGTCGAGACAGCTCTTTTCTTGAACTTCCGAATAGGGACTTTCCCTAGCTCCCCTTGACTGGTACTCGCCTCCATCAACACACTTAATCAGAACAACGGTTAATCACCCAAGCATTCGGCTAAATAAATACTAAAAGAGATAGACTATCAGAATAGCTTCTTACCACCACTTACCCACCGATTAACAGAGAATGAAGGATCAAATCCACTGCTTTGCGACCCCAGAGACCCTACAACCATTCAGTTACCACAAGAGATTAACATACTTCCAAACAAATGCCCAAAATTGGCTCTTACCTTTGTAAAAGTCGACAGAGAACAGAGAGGGAAAGAAATAGGCATTCGGCTATGCCTACTTACCTTCACCAACGCTTGAAAAAGGAACCCAACTTGATCTACCCCCTCCACCTAATATTCGGCCAAGATGAAAACCAATAGGAGAAGGGAATTTGGCACACCAAGAGGGAGAGATTCGGCTAGAGAAGAAAACTATTCGGCTTTGAAGAAACAAGAGAAGAAAATGGAATGTTGATGGGGCTTAAAGAGGTGCTACGGCAACAAGAAATGGAGAGGGATTTCGGTGAAGTGACAAGGAACAAATGGAAGGAAAAGATGACCTTAAAGGTCTCTTGAAGTTTCGGCCTAGAGAGCAAGTTATTAAGAAAAGAGGTGTTTTTGGTGTGGGTAATGTTTGAGAAAAAGAATGAAGGCTTAGGAGTAAAGAGCTAAAATTTGGCAAAAGGAAGCTCACCACCCCTTAAATAGAATTCAGCCACTCCCCCTACCCTTCATAGCTGAAAATACCCTCATGAGAAGCCCCCTAGCCGTCCAACTCATCTACCTCACACCCAAATCGCTTGATTCCCTCCTAGCTTCACTCTACACCAACCTTTCAAACAAATTCAAACTAAAACCAACTCAAGCCACACATTCAAAATAAGTTGACCCATTCAAAATCCCTTTTAAGTGCCATGGCGAAACCAACTCCTCCCCTCTCATGGCCTTAAAAACAAAGCCAAAATGTTGCCTAGCAGCTCGAACACCAGCCCCTTTCTCACCTTGAGGCGTCACTTCTCCATGCTCTATGTGGCGTCTCCCTTGCCACTCTGCCAAGCCTTCTCTTGTGTCTTAACCTCCCAAATATTTCTCTTAAGACCCCTCTAGCCAAGCTCCCCTTTTAATACTAAAAATTCAATAATTTCCTAAGGCATTCTACTACACTTTAGAGTTCTCAAGACCCTCAAAACTCACCCAACCACACACTGAAGTATGCCAACACCTGAATTATGCACTAAATGCATAACCCCTAGAACCAGGGTGTTACAATTCTACCCTCCTTAAAAATAATTTCGTCCTCAAAATTACTTGGCTAGACTAACAGTCGTACATCCTAATTCACCACCCCATGTGTAGTCTGCAAGCACTCTGATCTCAAAGAGCTATCATATTTCCTAGGCAAAGTTCCTACGTCCACCCTCAAGGTTCCACATGCTTACTAGCAACAAAAAACAATCTGACTTATCCACAAGCAAGACAATTTAGGGGATTCCAGAAATAGAGAACGTACCCAATGTCAAATCTGGCACATCTTCCTCCTCACGACGCCTGACTGCGTAAACTCACCTTGGCTGCCTCGCCTCAGTGCCACCATTACCACGGCCTAATGCTCCACGACCTCGACCGGAGCCATTCCCTCCATGGCTCGGACCACGACCCCTCGTCGCTTCTGACCATCTATGCTCACTACACATAACCCAGCCTCTTGTCCAAGTCCTATTCAATTCGGGGACAATCCTTAATCGATGAGACTTGGACTTGCATAAAAGCATTCTCGATCCGATTCCAGCACTCACCAATATGATACCTTCCACACCGAGCACACGGACGATCTGGATTCCCAATAGTTGACTTAGGAATACGAGCAGAAGTCTCGACCCTCGGTCTTTTCTGAAATCTTTCAATTGATTCTGGCGATCTCGAATTCCTCTTATCCGGTTCCCTTCTCTATCTCTATTCTGCCTCTCGGTCCTCTTGACCTCCTCAGCTATCTGAGCTTTCTCCACTAAGATGGCGAAATCTCTTTCTCGTTGCGGAGCAATCAAAACTTGCAGACTTATCCATGACCCATCTTGAATCGGCGCATCTCTCATAGTCGGTAGCCACGATGCCCGAGTATCTGGCTCAAACACGAAACTCGACCTCGTACTCGCTATTGACTTGCCTCCTTGCACCAAATTGAGAGCGCCTTCCTCTGGCGTCCACATAACTCGCTCCGACATACTTCCCCTCAAACTTAAACTTAAAGTAGCCCCAGTCCACTCGATCCGCAAGGGTACCATCCTTAACCGTGAGCCACCATTGGTAGGCTTCATCCCGTAGCAACGAAACAACACCCTTAAGCTTCTCCTCTGCAGTTAAATCCAAGTTGTCCATAATCCTTTCAACTGTCTCAAGCCAGATGATTCTGCCACGTTCGGAGCTACCCCAGACACTCCTCTGAAAACCTCGGCTCCATTTGACCTAAGTCTTTCACCCACTGGCTTTCGAGTTCCATTGCCCACATTGGCTCTCGCCTCTCTCGAGCACCCGCGGCATAGCACTGCGATCTCGCATCGTCTCCTCTGTCGATCACGATGTTCAACCTCAACGGTGGTGGCGGCACATTGCTCTCGACCCGACCGGACCCAACCGGTTACGATCATCGCCATCACCCCACGCCCCTAGAACTCATATCTAGCGTCACGACTTACTCTGTTTAGAAAGTTTTATGCATTAGAAATTTTTGTTCCACTGCTTATCCACGAGCAAATTTTATGAATAACAGTTTCCAGAAGTAGTTCTTTCGATCAATCAAAGTTTCATCTAAAGGTCTCTATTCTAACTCAAACATTCACATTCTTCACTAAAGACACATACATTCATCCATGTCACTTTCTTGAGCATTCCCAACCCAGGGGTAATTTCGTCATTTTCCTATAGGGGTATTTCGGTAATAAATCAGGGTAAATTTGAAAATAATTTTTCAAATTAAAGACATTTCAAAATTTTACCAAATCTCGAGAGTCATCTTGAAAATTTATTTTTCAAATCAGCGGTGTTGCAAAAATTTTCAAAAATCGGGGTTATTTTCATAATTTTGGAAATCATGATCGTAAATTCTCCCAAATCAGGATAGCTTAAAACCGCAAAATGAAGTTTTGTAACGTAGAAACATTTTCGTAAAAGTCGAGGGTAATACGAAAATTTAGAAACCAAGGGCATTTTGGTAATTTTATCAATCAGGGGTAATTTTGTAAATTTCCAAAATCAGGGTATTATTTTGAATCACAGGATTTTTGAATACTTTTGCAGAGTAAAAAGTTTGATTGAAATCAGGACACTACGGTAATTTTAGAAACTGAGGGTATTTTTGTAATTTGCCACTAGGGGCATTTTGGTAATTTTGCAAGTAGGGGTATTTTTAGTAATTTTGTAAATGAGAAAATGTTTTTCAAAATCAAATTTAGGGTTTTAAAACAGCAAGGCTAGTCCCTTCCGGGTTTTAATAATTGGTTCAGCCTGTGAACAAGTCCTCTTGGTTAAGGTGAACCGAAGCCACGCACTGGTAGGATTCGAGTAAAGAGGAGGTGAGTCGCTAGGATTTGCTTAAATACCAAGCTCTTCTGAATACCACTCCTAGACATGCGTACAGTGATTACCACACCTTAACTCGGTGACTTACTTCACAGGTTTGTTTAGTAATCTTTAAGTCTTATGCATATGTTTGAGTAAACTAATCCTAGTGGTCCAATAGCCTTAATATTCTAGTCTCTGAGCCCAAAAATCCCATAACAATTCATATCAACAAGTCACTTCAAAAGTCCAAGTACTTACAGTGGACTTGGTAGGAGAATACAGTGCCATGCTAGGATAATCGAGACTTTTTTTTAATAAAAGCCCATATTTTCTAAAAGCCCATTCTTGAAACCATTTTTGGACCCAAAACCCTCAAAGTCGAGTTTTGAACCGGGCTCTGATACCAAATTGTAACACCCCCATACCCGCCCACGGCTTTGACCGGATCTGGTTGTGTCACTATGGAAAGACGGCTGAAAATCTTTGTGACTTTAGAATAAACCTTAAAATTTATTAACTTCTGAAAATAATGTCCATTTAAAATAATATGAAAACCTTAATGATGTAAAATGTTTGAATTAAAACTTTATTAAACATATATATATATATATATATATATATAATTTGAATAAAGAAAAGTTGTTAAAAATAAAGCCATCTTCACATAAGTAATTTAATTTAAACAAGCCATCTTACTAATAATAAAAACATAATACCAAAATAATAAAAGGCCCTTATTACAACCCATACTTAAACAAAATACTTAATATTAAAAAGGCTTAGAATAATTTAAAATATCTTCTTACGCATGGGCCACCTGTATCCTCTCCGAACCCGGTCCAAACTCACGAATCACTGAAATGGTTAAGAAAAAAAATAGGGTGAGTCCACGGACTCGATGCATAATCATTACACATGTTCCACACGTATGGACCTAACCCATACCCACAGTTCACGTAACAAGTCATGCAAACATGCATCCCAAGCCCCCACCTACAATCCACCGTAACACCAACCTTAGTAGACTCACCTAAGGTAGTGGCTAATCCATCGATCACAACCGAAAGTGACCCCACAAATTTTACCTCGGCGGAGACTGCTGCACAAGGTCAGTGGTGAGCCACCGATCACATCGTGATCCCGCGATGTCATCTCACGGTGATGTACTCACTATCAACCGCCGAGATGGGCACCCAACCACACCTCCTTGATGTAGCACATACTAATCATCAAGCACTAATGTAACACGAGGCTAACATTAGACCACGTACAACAATGTGTACACCCATCCTTCCTTGGTCACATCAATCCCCCATGCATAAGTGTCAATGCATCATGTCAAGTCAATCATATCGAATAAGTATACATCACAAGCTCATTACCATATCATACATACACCATAAGTAAATTTAATAACACAATTTTACCAACCTGATAATCGATTACCCCACATATGGGTATCCATAACCTTAGCCTTTAATGTCGGCTATCACACAGCATACACAAGTACACACTAATAAACAATTAACCGAAGAAATAGTGCGATGATTACGCACCTTATCACCTAAAGTTCTAGACCCTCGATCTCAATGCTATCGCTAAATGAAACTATGGCGATCTGCCTAAACTGCTGCTCTGACGCTGGCCCATACCCCGGTGGCCAATCTCAAACCGCCGAGACAGCTCTTTTCTTAAACTTCCGGATAGGGACTTTCCCTAGCTCCCCTTGACTGGCACTCGCCTCCATCAACACACTTAATTAGAACAACGGTTAATCACCCAAGCATTCGGCTAAATAAATACTAAAAGAGATAGACTATCAGAATAGCTTCTTACCACCACTTACCCACCGATTAAGAGAGAATGAAGGATCAAATCCACTGCTTTGCGACCCCGGAGACCCTACAACCATTCAGTTACCACAAGAGATTAACATACTTCCAAACAAATGCCCAAAATCAGCTCTTACCTTTGTAAAAGTCGACGAGAAAACGAGAGGAAAGAAATAGGCATTGGCTATGCCTACTTACCTTCACCAACGCTTGAAAAAGGAACCCAACTTGATCTACCCCTTCTACCTAATATTGGCCAAGATGAAAACCAATAGGAGAAGGGAATTGACATACCAAGAGGAGAGATTCAACTAGAGAAGAAAACTATTGACTTTGAAGAAACAAGAGAAGAAAATGGAATGTTGATGGGGCTTAAAGAGGTGCTATGGCAACAAGAAATGGAGAGGATTTGGTGAAGTGACAAGGAACAAATGGAAGGAAAAGATGACCTTAAAGGTCTCTTGAAGTTTCGACCTAGAGAGCAAGCTATTAAGAAAAGAGGTGTTTTTGGTGTGGGTAATGTTTGAGAGAATGAATGAAGGCTTAGGAGTAAAGAGCTAAAATTTGGCAAAAGGAAGCTCACCACCCCTTAAATAGAATTCAGCCACTCCCCCTACCCTTCATAGCCGAAAATACCCTCATGAGAACCCCCTAGCCGTCCAACTCATCTACCTCACACTTAAATCCCTTGATTCCCTCCTAGCTTCACTCTACATCAACCTTTCAAACAAATTCAAACTAAAACCAACTCAAGCCACACATTCAAAATAAGTTGACCCATTCAAAATCCCCTTTTTAAGTGCCATGGCCGAAACCAACTCATCCCCCTCTCATGACGCAAAAACAAAACCAAAATGCTGCCCTAGCAGCTCGGGGAATGGTGGAAATAGAGTATGAACGATGCGTTCGATTCGAGGATGGGCTACAGAATGAGCTAAGGATTCTGATTGCACCACAACGAGAGAGAATTTTCACGATTTTGGTAGATAAGGTCAAAATAGCTGAGAAAGTGAAACGGGTGGAGAAACAAGAGAAGGTTAGGGATCGGGGTAGGAGTAAGAGAAGTTTTAGACCCTCTAGAGCAACTGGAAATTTTTAGAAGAGGCCTAGGACTGATGGGCCAGCTCGTGCTCCATCGGGCCAGAGTCAAGCATGTTCTACATGTGGGAGAACCCATTATGGGGAGTGTAGAATGAAAATTGGTGGATGCTTTAGGTGTGGATCCACAGAACATTTGATAAGGGACTGTCCCCAGATGGATCGGGTGCAGTCGGCGGGCCAAGGTTCGATTAGACTAGGAAAGGTGATCGGTCTGGACCAAGGGATCTTGGTGCAGCTAGAGGGGGAAATGGATCTGGTCGGGTCGTGGAGCACCTGGTAAGGTTGCAGGTAGTGTAGATGCAAGGTAGTCGAGTTTAGTTTATGCAGCTCGTCGACGGGAGGATAGTGACGCACCGAATGTTATAACCGATACATTTCTTGTTACTGATAATCCTTTAATTGCCCTGATTGATATTGGGTCAACCCACTCCTATGTTGCATGTTCAGTATCTGAGACTCTAAGTATAGACTCTGAAACAACCACTAGAAAGATGACTGTGGTTAGTCCTTTAGGACAATCTAAGGTAGTGGACAAACTGTTTAGGGATGTACCTTTAGAGACTCAAGGGATAGTATTTCCAGCAGATTTAATGGAATTACCGTTTGGAGAGTTTGACCTTATTTTAGGAATGGATTGGTTGACTAAGTATCGTGCCCAGTTGGACTGTGGGAATAAGCATATGGTGTTGAGTACCGGAAGGCGGGGAGGTGATTGTGTTAGGAGAAAGGAGGAATTACTTGTCCAACGTGGTATCATCTTTAAAAGCTATTAAGATGATTCGGAAAGGATGTAGTGCATTTCTAGTCTTTATTGGTGCATTGCATACTACGGAGGTGACTGTTGATGAGGTTCAAACAGTCAAGGATTTTGCGGATGTCTTTCCGGATGAATTGCCAAGATTACCCCCGGATCGTGAGGTGGAATTTGGAATAGACCTATTTTGGGTACAATTCCAGTATCCATTGCTCCTTATAGGATGGCGCCATAGGAGTTGGTGGAGCTCAAGGCTCAGATTCAGGAATTATTGGATCGAGGGTTCATTCGACCGAGTGTGTCTCCATGGGGAGCGCCGGTCCTGTTCATGAAGAAGAAGGACGGATCCATGCGTATGTGCGTGGACTATCGTCAATTGAATATGTTGACGATTAAAAACAAGTATCCATTACCAAGAATCGACGATCTATTCGATCAGCTCAAAGGAGCTTCGGTCTTTTCTAAGATTGACTTAAGGTCTGGATATCATCAATTAAGGGTTAAAGAAAGAGACATTCATAAGACGGCATTTCAGACTCGGTACAGGCATTATGAGTTCTTGGTGATGTTGTTCGGGTTGACAAATGTGCCAGCAGCTTTTATGGATATAATGAATTGGGTGTTCCAACCATATCTTGATCGGTTCATCGTTGTGTTTATCGACGACATCCTAGTTTATTCTAAGTCTGGGGAGGAACATGATGAACATCTTCGTGTGGCATTGCAAACTCTGAAGGAGAAGCAGTTGTTTGCAAAGTTCAGTAAGTATGAGTTCTGGCTGAAGGAAGTGACTTTCTTATGGCATGTAGTTTGATCGAGGAATCAGTGGACCTCGAAAGATAGAGGCGATCTTGGATTGGAAATCGCCAAAGTCGTGGGCGAAGGTTGAGTTTCTTAGGTTTGGCGGTATTACGAAGGTTCGTTGAGGTTTTTTCTAATAGCGGCACCCCTAACTAAGTTGTTGAGGAAGGAGTATCATTCATATGGACCGACAAACAGCAAGAGAGCTTCAAGAAGTTGAAGAGAATCCTGACGTAAGCACCAGTATTAATTTAGCTGGAGCCAGGAAAGGAATTTACCGTCTACTATGATGCATCACACATGGGTTTAGGGAGTGTGCTGATGCAAGAAGGAAAGGTGGTGGCATATGCGTCTTGACAGTTGAGACCGCATGAGTTGAACTACCCTACACATGACTTGGAGTTGGCGGCGGTAGTGTTTGCCTTGAAGATTTGGAGGCACTACTTGTATGAGGAGAACGGTAATTTACACCAACCATAAAAGTCTGAGGTACCTCCTTACCCAGAAGGAGCTAAATTTAAGACAACGTAGGTGGATCGAGCTCTTGAAAGATTATGATTGTTCGATTGAATACCACCCTAGTAAGGCGAATGTGGTGGCGGATGCATTAAGCCGTAAGGTAGTATCGGAACTAAGAGCCATGTTCGCTCATCTGAGTTTATTCGACAATGGGAGTTTGCTAGCTGAGTTGCAAGTAAAGACAACATGGGTAAGTCAGGTTAGGGACAAGCAGTTAGGAGATAAAGACCTGAGTGCTCGACTATTGCGAGTGAGGGATGGTGGAATGGAGGACTATAGTCTGAACAAGGATGGAGTTCTGTGTTATCGTGGGAAGATTTGCATGCCTAAAGATGATGAGTTAAGACAGAGGATTCTTCGGGAATCGCATAGTAGCCCTTATGCTATGCATCCTGGAGGGGTCAAGATGTACCGTGATTTGCGAGAGCAATTTTGGTGGCCAAGTCTGAAGAAAGAGGTAACAAAAATCGTAGGAAAATGTTTGACGTGTTAGCAGGTCAAAGCTGAACACCAAATGCCTTCAGGATTATTGCAGCCAGTGAAGATTCCCCAATGGAAATGGGAGAGAATCACGATGGATTTTGTTAGTGGGTTACCCCTTACACCCACTAAGAAGGATTCGATTTGGGTGATTGTAGATCGGCTGACGAATTCTGCTCACTTCATACCAGTTCAAGTGGACTTTTCTCTACAAAAGTTGGCTAAATTATATGTGGCTGAGGTTGTAAGATTGCATGGTGTGCCGGTGTCAATCATATTAGATAGGGACCCTAGGTTCACGTCACGATTTTGGAAGGCTCTTCGTCAAGCAATGGGAACAAGGTTAGACTTTAGTACTGCTTTCCATCCACAGACTGATGGTCAGTCTGACAGGGTAATTCGAATCTTGGAGGATATGTTAAGGGGTTGCATCATTGATTTTAGGGGCAGTTGGGAAGAGTTCTTTCCTTTGGTAGAATTTGCATACAATAATAGTTATCAAGCTAGCATTCAGATGGCGCCTTATGAAGCATTATATGGAAGGAGATGGCGTACTCCAACTTGCTGGATAGAGTTGGGTGAATGCAAGGTGTTAGGTCCAGAATTAGTTTCGAAAACGGAGGGGAAAGTTAAGTTAATACGGGCTAGGTTAAAGGAAGCGTCTGATCGACAAAAGTCTTACGCAAATCTAAAGCGGAAAGAGGTGGAGTTTGTGGTAGGTGATCAAGTCTCCTTGAAGGTATCCCCCTAGAAGAAGGTAATGAGGTTTGGACAAAAGGAAGTTAAGTCCACGGTTTATTGGGCCTTATCGGGAACTAGATCGTGTGGGCCTAGTGGCTTATCATTTGGAGTTGCCTTCGAAGTTGGAGTAGATACATGATGTGTTCCATGTCTCGATGCCGAGACGTTATCGATCTGATCCATCGCACGTAGTGCCGGTAGAAGAGATAGAAGTAAGGTTGGATTTGTCTTTTGACGAGGAACTAGTGCAAATTTTGGATCGAGATGTAAAAGTGTTAAGAAGGAAGTCTGTTCCTTTGGTCAAAGTTCTATAGCGAAACCATGGCGCAGAAGAGGCGACGTGGGAGCCAGAGGATGTTATACGCCAACAGTATCCCCATCTCTTTTGATCAAGTAAATTTCGAGGCCGAAATTTATTTTAAGGGGGTAGAACTATAACATCCTAAAAGGGGGACTGTGCATTTATATGTGGCGTTTGTTTCATATGTTAAAATTTGGAAATTTAGGTTTAGAGCTGAGGCCTAAATTAAATATTCTATTTAAGCTTACTTGGGTTAAAATAAAGTTTTAAGTAGTTTAATGAGCATTTTGGGCTTGTGGCCCAGAAGGAAATGATGCCATAAGGAGGGAGAGGAGTTGGCGTCAAAAGGCAAGGGGAAGAGGCCCAATTTGTGGCCACCAGAAGCCCAAATTTTGGGTCAAAAATTTGGCACTTAGGAGCCTTAGGAGGGGACGGCACAAGGAAAATTTTTAGGAGTTTATAGTGCTTTAATTTAAGTGATTTAATGCTGATAAAGGGTGAGGAGTTGGATCTAATAGAGACTCTTTTAAATAAGTCAGTAGATCATGATAAGGGATAAAGATGGGAGCTATCCAAAGAATTGCAGAGTTGGCCGAAACTCAACTACAAGGGGGGAAACGGTTTAGTATAGGCTTTTGTAGTAGCCAAAATTCTGCTAACCAGTTCTCTCCATCTTTTCTTTTCTCTGCCGAAATCTCCACTTCATTCTCCCTCTGAGTTTTTCTTTTTTTTCTTTTTCTAGTTGGTCGAATACTTTGACGACTCTTTTCTCATTCTTTTCAAACCACTTTAGTCGAACTCTCATTTTTATTCTCCTCCTTTTCTCCAAAAGCCGAAAATTTCATCTTTATTCATAGCCGAAATCTCCCCTTAGCCGAACCTTCATCTTTGAAAACTGAAAACTCTCTAGCTCTTCTTTTTCCTTCTAGATCCATTCTAAAAGTCGAGTCCCTTTGTTCATACCCTCATCTCCCATAGCTGAATCTACAAGGGTGGTTTCATTTTCCCGAAGGTGCATCATAGCCGAATACTCCTCTTTAATTTGGTAAGTTTTGGGATTTTACTTATTAGCAATTCTTCATTCACTTTTACCAAGTTTCTAATCTGAATCAGTTTTCTAAGGCCCTGTCGATTTCACTCTCTATACCTAGAAGCCAAATCTATTTCATTAAAGTCTCCTGTGCCGATTTGTGAAAAGTCGAAGGTAGGTGGTCAATGGTAGGTTCGGCCGAATGGCCACTTTTTAATTCCTTTCCCTTTTGCTGAATTTCATATGGTAATCGGTTGGTTGTGATCATCGTAAGGGTTTAATATTTTTAGTGATGGCTGAATGTAGGAAGGGAGGTGACGTGTTCTCAACCACATTCGGGATTCGAATAACTAGGTAAGAGTTCGATTTAAATGTTATAGTTGTTTAAGTAATTAGATCTCATCGTTTAAATGGTTTAGTGATTAAGGGATTATGATGGACTCAAATAACAGTCAGGCAGAAAAGGTTGGATCTATAAAACCAACACCTAAATACAAGAAGCGATCTATTTCGGTAGTACGAGATTGGCCATCGGGGTGTGGGCCGATATTGAAGCCAGATCATGGGCTGATTGTGGTAGTCTCGAGTGATAGTAGCGTAGACATAGCGAAAGCATTAGTACAAGAATCAGGTGTGTAATACTTCCCTATCATCTAGATCTTTTATATGTTATAATAAATGCCAAAATTTCGGTTTAATGATGGAAACCCAAAGAGGGTAAAAGCGGACCACCAGGTTAGTAAATAATCTGATTAAATGTTATAAGTAAATTGTTTATATATGATTGCATGGGTTGGGTAATGAAAGGAAGAAGTTATGTGTACATGTGTAGCGATTTTTACCGTGAGATGCTGTAGCGGCTAATGCCATGATCTGTTATAAGGGCCATGGGCCATAATATCTTGATGAGCAGCATGACTGCCATCTTGGCATGTAGTGGTGTGGATTGATTGTAGAAATCCCCAATGGAGAGAACGGTTGGTACGGGGGCGTGTAGCGGATGGAAACCTAGGCAAACGGGTTGGGTTTTGCATATTATTTGTTATCTATATAAATGAGATTATTATTATGTTTTATGAGGCCCAAACCTAGTGGTGCATGAAGGTTGTACACTGAGTCTCACGACTCACCCAATTAAATTAACCTTTCAGGTGACACATAGTGCATCGGACCAGGCCGGAGAGGAGCACAAGGTCGCCATGCAAAAGAATATGTGGATCTGGCAGAAAGTCTCAACTTAATAGTTTTTTTAATTATTTTATTTTATGGATTTGAACTCCGTTGTAATAAGGCCATGGGCCACTAATTTATGTTTTGGGTTTTGTTATGGGTTTTATTTATTTGTTATTGTTTTTTTCATTCAAAGATTTACTTTAATTAAACTAAGGCATGTACTTAAATTTGGGCTTTTATTCCTAAAGATATTTTATATAAAATTTCACTTAGGGTTTTCTGGTAACCTGAATTGTTCTATTAGAATTTTTCTAGTGACATGCCAGATCCGGTTGTAGTGTTTGGGCCGGGTTTGGGGTGTTACAATCATTATAACACATTTTATAACATTTAATCAAACCTTAAATCATTAATCACTTTAATTACATGCACAATAGGGATTATGAATACATCAGGGATTAAATCAAGCATACAAACATAGATTAGAAGAATCGAGCATGAATTAAGGACCAACTTGCAAATTTACAAAACTTTAAACTAAGTATTGATACCAAAGAAATAAGTATAGTTATTTTTTGATAGGTATCGATATCATTCTGGCATTTTGCCAAATTTTGAAAATTGCTCATTTGGTCAAGTATTGATACCTAGGTCCCTAATATCAATACTTTTGACCAATTTGGTAAAAATCACTTGTTTATAATTTTCTTTCGATGCCTAAACCTATAAGTCAATACAAAATTACATATAGGTACATAACCAGCTTGCATAAACATCATTCAAAACATCCAAACAACCATAATTTAATCATGCTGACTTAAATATTTTCTTAAATTCAAATGGCATTCAATTATGCTTCCATTCCTAAACATCCTATATTAAAGTAATCATTCATCAAAGCATTACAATTTCATAATTCATCATGCTTCAAGAATAATAACACATCAACAAAACATGCTTAAACCATTCATTCCCTTAACCATGTCACAAAGCCTTTTAGAACACTTAACTTGTAACAGCCCATTTTTCAGTGGTGACAGAATAGTGGTTTCAGGACAACAAATTTCCATCGTGTCAGCTTGTAAATATTATTTAATGAATATTTATGGATTCATTAGAGTCATATAATTTTTTGGTTAAGAAATTTTATCGTTTAGATAGCTAATTAAGAAAAGCGACTAAATTGAAAAAGGTACAAAACTTAGTGATTATTACATTTAAGTGATTAAATAGATTAATTACTAAATTAAAAGGACCTATGTAGCAATTAGTCCCTAGTTATTAATTTTGGACGGCATTATGGATGAAAATCATAAAATAATACATGCTTTAATGGAAAAGTGGTAAATATTATAAAATTAAAACAAAATTAAATAAAGTAAAAGACATTTTCTTATTCATTTCTCTTCACCTTTGCCAAAAACACCATGGAAGAATAGTTTGGAGGTTCGGTTAGTTCATCCCTTTGCATGAGTAAGTTTTTTAGCCCCGTTTTTAATGAATTTTATGTTTTTGAGACAATTGCAACTAGGACTTACTAGCCCGTACCTTCATTTTTGAATATGTTAAAAATTTTAGAAGTTTCCATTGATGAATCTTGAATTTTTTTTAATGATAATTATGTGTTTGAAGCTTTAATTGTGGTATTTGGTTGTTTTGTGAAGTGATTTTTGTTAGATTTTGATTTAAGGATTAAATTGTTAAAATGTTAAAGTTTCAAGGTTTAATGGTGAATAAGAAGTGGTTTGTGGACTGCATAGAAGCCTTAGGTCTTCGACTATAAAGATTAACTTGTGAAAATGGTTAATTTGATGATTTTAGGGTTAAGAGACTAAATTGCAAAAGTTGTAAAAGTTAGGGGTAATTGTGTAATTTTGAAAAATAAAAGGGTATAAAATTTAAAGTGGATTGGAATATGAAATATAAGCTAATAATTGGGAACATTTTATTTTAGATCAAGACCCTATTGATTTACGTCGAAAAGGGAAATTTGTGGAATAGTCCATGAACTTTTGCAACAATTACAAGTTAGTCCAGGTAAGTTCATACGATTTATAATTTAGTATCTATATGATTTGTATGATGATATAATATGATATAATGGATATTAATTATTTTATTGATGATGTAAAGTTGTTTGAGAAATGTTATTGAATTTCGATATTTGGATTGGATGAACGCGAGACAGAGTACAATTGAAAGACGACGTGTTATGCAGAATTGGGGTGGAGATTGATGAGGTGTGCTTTATTTATTTTCTCAAGGATACCGAGGTTTAGCATTTGTTGCGAAGTCTCGTGTTATCCTATCTTATTCTGGCGTGTTATGGGGGCAATTATCTAGCTCTTCAAAGCATTTGGCCTGTTATCGGTTAGGTTAGGTCTTCGGAGGCGTGTTGTCAGTTGGATTAGCTCTTTGGAGCACTTGACGTGTTATTTGTTAGAATAGCTCTTATGAGTGTTTGGCGTGTTTCGGTTGGACTACTTGTGTACTCATATTTATAAGTTGTTCATCAAATCGTAAATTGTTGCACTATAAGTTGTATAATGACTTTGAATGGCATGACATGTAATTGATATCTAGAATTGATTCTATTATGGACATGTATATTTTCCAAGAGATTAATGCTTGAGCTTTGAATTGAGAAATGTAATTCACTAGTATGTAGTTGTGGATGACAGGAAGCATGTGTTGTTGGATTATTTTTTTATTGATTTGTTATATTTACTTCGGTAAGATTTTTTACTCCTATACGTCGAAATTACTAAGATTTAATAAGCTTACTTGTGTTAATTTCTATTCTTGTAGATACTTTCGAAGGTTGAATGATCGAATCAGCACTCAAGTCACACTATCCATCTGTATTCAATAGTTTTTGGAACGTTTTTTCTGGATTATATGACATGTAATAGGCTTGTTTTGACATTACTTTTGTTTTGGTATGTATATATAAAAAGTAAGCTTAAATGCAAGTTGGTAACATAAATATCACTACATGATCTTAGTGTTTATTTGGCAAATGTTTGGATAATGAGTTGCTATGAATTATGAATGATGGAAGGTGTTTTTGACATTAACTTGTAGTGCATGTATAACTAAATGGTCTCTCTTGAATTGTTGTAATTTGAGGTGCCTATGATAGGCATATTGGTTGGGTGTTAAGTTGTGTGAATTGAAATGTTTTGGTTGATGATTCATAATGTTGTGTAATTGTTTATATTTATGGAACCAATGAGGGTACATTGGCTAGGCATTTAAGATGGTTGAAAATAGCATAATTTGAGCTTGTTTAATGTCATTTTGAATGGGTCTATAGGTTGGTAAATGGTTTGCTTAGTGTTTAAGAAAGCTTGAAATGGTAAACTTGACATTTAAGGTTCATTTAGGTACACACGGCCTGGGACATGCCTATGTCACTTGGCCGTGTGCCACACGATGTGAGACACGACCGTGGATATTAAGTAAGGGAGTTACATGGCTTGTGACACACTGTGTGGCCCAACTTAGTGAGTTACACGGGTAAGAACACAGGCTAGGACACAGTCGTGTGTCCCAATTTTGAAATTTACATGCCTGGGGCATTCCACATGGCCTGGTCACACAGTCGTGTGTTCCCTTTTTTTTTTGAAAATTTTTATATTTTCCTAAAATTTTTTAATTTGTTTCAAATTAGTCTCGAATTGCTTCTAAGCTATTTTTAGGACCTTGAAGCCTCGATTTAGGGACAAAATGCATGTGATTGGTTGGTTTTTATTAAGGTTAATCTATTTAATATTATGATGTTTGATGTTTTACAATTGATCGGTAATACTTAGTAACCATAATTCGGTGACGGAGACGGGTTAGGGGTGTTATATTTAGTGGTATCAGAGCTACGGTTTAGTTGATTCTCAAACTTAACTTAGCATGTATAATGCCTAGAATTACATGCCATATAAACCTGTGATAGTGTGACATGTTTGATCCGATCTAACCCTTGTTTTTCTTATATATTTCAAAGATGTTGGTGGGATATGATCGTGATGACACTAATGAGGTTAATAGTAATTTACCGACCTCAAAACAAGGGGCGAGTAGTAATATTCTCATTCCACTGGTAACTTAACATGAACTTAAAAGCATGTTTTTTGGGTTTATGAATAAGTGGTTTAATGAATTTATGCAAAATGAATACTGCAGTTCAACGACCTCCACCCCCTATTCTACCTCCTGTTGTACCCCCACATCCTCCTGTGACTGAATCTAGTCGACGAATACCAATTAAAAAGCTTAGAAAGTGTGGTGCTGAAGACATCCGAGGCAGACAGAAGATGATCCGATTAAAGCTGAGTATTGGCTTCAAAATATTTTGCGAGTGTTCGAAGAAATGGCTTACCCTTTCAATGATTTTCTTAAATGTGTTGTTTCACTATTAAAAGAAGAAGCGCATAGTTGGTGGACTGCGTTGGTAGCTGTGTTGCTAACTCGTACCTGATAATATCCAAACTCAAGTCAATCTTCGAAAACACTGTAGCTCTTTTTAACTGATCGAACAAATCATCAATACGAGGTAACGGGTATTTAATCTTAATGGTGGCTTTATTTAGCTGTCGATAATCTATACATAGTCTCATTGACCCATCTTTTTTCCCAAACAAAACTGGAGCACCTCAAGGTGACACGCTCGGTCGAATAAATTTGCGATCTAGCAACTCTTGCAACTGCACTTTTAACTCTTCCAATTCAGTGGGGGCCATCCTATACGGTGTTATCGAAATTGGAGTTGTTCCAAGCACAAGTTCAATCACAAATTCTACTTCTCGAGTTGGTGGCAACTCGGACAGTTCTTTAGGAAAACATTAGCATACTCTTTGACTATCGGTACATGCTCAATTTTTGATTCGGCCACTTTCGAATTAAGAACGTAGGCTAAATAAGCCCTTCTTAATCAATTTTAGAGCTGACAGTGCTAAAACTACATTTTTAATACAATCAGCCCTATCTGCCCTAACACAAATAAATTCACCATTCGGACAATTCAAACTAACTTGCTTCCTTCAGCAACTTATTAATACATCATGCTTAAACAACCAATCCATTCCCAAAATGATATCAAAATCATCAAAAGGTAACAACATCAAACTAGCGAGAACTTCGTAACCTCTGACTTTTAGTGGACGTGATTTACATATCTAATTAACTAAAACACATTGACCTAGTGGATTTTTTACTTTGACAGTATATTCAGTGAACTCAATACGCAAATTATTTTTTCCACTAATGCAGTGCATATATACGAGTGAGTTGATCCAGGATCAATCAATGCATATACATTAATATCAAAGAGAGAAAAAGTACCCGCAATAACATTTAGGGCAGTAGCTTCCTCATGAGCTCTTTGTATAAGCTCTAGTTGGTGTTCTTGCTTCAAATCGTTCATTCATCTCGTTATTCTTTCCTCAACCAGAAGTAGTATTTCTAGCGTTTCCAGATCATCTACCTCTTTGTGAGGTTGCTTTAGGCTTGTTTGATTGATTGCCAAAATCATTTTGCCTTTTTGGATAATCATGAAGGAAATGATTAGTAGATCCACAACGGAAACAAGCTCCCAACTTTTATCAACACTCACCAAAATGCCATTTGTTGCAATCATCACAAACAATAACAGTTCTCTCAACATTTCTTACAGTTCCGACACTAGCAGCTGGAGCATTAACAGACTTAAAATTGCTTTACCTCAATTTATCTCTGCCAGTAAACTCTGAAGGGGCAGCAAATTGACTTGCCTCATTTCTAAATTTCTTCGATGGAGACATTTGAGAAAGCTTGAATGACCCTCTTTTTAAAGTCTCAAAATTTCAAATCTAATGTCGTTTACTTTTGCAAATTTCTTCATTTTTTTGGGCTTGTTCCAAAAGTTCTACAAATTCTCATAACGTTAATGTTGCCACAGAAATATGAATATCATCATTCAACCCGTCTCTAAATCTGATACACATTTCTTCTTCATTTGACACTATATTATGGGCACACTTGCTTAACTGTACAAATTCTCGTTCATAATTAGCTATAGACTGATTCACCTGTTTTAATTCAAGAAATTATTTCTTTTTCTTGTCCACAAACAACCAACTAACATACTTCTTCTTGAATTTAGTTTGAAAGAAATCCCAATTAATACAATCATTTGATGCCATCGTGCTCAAGTGTCCCACCATAAGTACACTTCATCTTTTAGTAACAACACAGCACGTCTCAAACAATCTTTAGGAGTGCACGTCTACTCCGTGAAGACTCTTTTCATATTCATTAACCAGTACCCGGCTTTTGCAAGATCATCATCAACCTTGCCTCTAATTTTTTTCGCACCACATTTTTAGATTTTGTCTATAGATAGTCGAGTAACTATCATAGGTACAGGACTTTGAGGACCCAAGGGTGCTAGAGGAGGCATAATAAGAGGTGAAGGTGGTGGAGTTGCAAGATTTTCTTGCTTGAATTCATTGAACCACTGATTCATCATTCTGAGAAACACATTTTTCATTTCATCACCAAAGGACTATGGAATCGATGCACTATTGCTTGCTTCAGGATTCGAAGCTTGAACATTGCTTTCATCTTCGTTAACTACAGCCATGTTCAACTTAGTCAACATCTTGAATCAATAAGAAAATAAAATATTAGATCGTATCACAAGCATCACACTATCACAAGGGATATGTGGCATGTATATACTAAACTCTACTCCACTAAGTTAGTCCTAGAATCGACTAAATCGTAGCTCTGATACTATTAAATTAACACCCCTAATCGTCTCCGTCGCCAAATTAGGGTTACAGAGCATTACCATACAAGTAATAATCATTTGTCCATATAACATTAAAATAAATACATGACATTCAAAACATCTCGATCATAGGTAATTTGGGACTAATTTAAAATAAAACAAAAATTTTAAGAAAACGTTGTAAAAATTGGAAAATAGAGGTCACGCAGTCATGTGAAATCAATCCAATCCATGTAACATTCTAACAAGGGACATACGGTCGTTTCCCAACTCGTGTCCTCACCCATGTAACTCACTGAGTAGCCCCACACGCCCGTGTGCCAAGCCGTATGTTAGGCCGTGTAACTCTCTGAGTTGCCTTACACACTGTGTCCCATGCTGTGTGCCAGGTCGTGTAACTCATTGACTTGAACACTAAGAATTTCTCATATAACACATGGCCATGTCGCCAGATCGTATGTCTCACACGATCATGTGATAGCCCGTGTCCTAGGCCGTGTGAACCTAAAATTTTACCCAAAATCAAGCCATTTCATAACCAATTCACACATAACTAACCCATCCATTCACGCACACTTTCAAGAGACTTAAGCATTATTCAAATACACATAACCATGTCATTTCAGACAATCTAATTCACCTAACCAATGTGCCATTCAAAGGCACCACAATATACCAAAATAGTACATACCAAAACAAGCCAACATTACCTTATTTCGTGCATAAAATCTAGTTCAAACACTTAACAAAACTTATCACAAATAACCATTTTCAAGTCATCAAAAAATACCAAAAAGGAATATTATATAAAGCAATTGAAAGTGCCCAAAATGACAATACTTGGTGAAGCATTAAAGTACACCTAACCAAGCATAACCTTCTAAACATAAAACATACCAAGACACCATTAATAAAACATCTTATACATTTCAAAACCACATATTTATCTATATATACATGCCACTACCCTAGGAGGATAGTGTGAGTCGGTTGATTGATCCTCCCAAAACGTCAACAACGATTCTCTACAAATGTAACACCCTAAAATTCAAGTATCGATTTTTATTGCATGTTTTTTATGCTTAAATTATGAAGGAAAATTTTCTTACTTCTTTTTTCGTGTTTGTTATAGTCCCGA
Source organism: Gossypium rotundifolium (assembly GCA_025506655.1). NCBI lineage: Eukaryota > Viridiplantae > Streptophyta > Magnoliopsida > Malvales > Malvaceae > Gossypium > Gossypium rotundifolium. The sequence goes on along the minus strand of CP106729.1, from coordinate 133,708,221 downwards.
AGAAGAGTATAGAATTATTAGGAATGGAATAATTTTAGTTTTGAGAATTTAATGAAGTGGATTAAGTGACATTGATACTTAAGTTAATTTAAGTGTCAAAGTGTAGCATAAGATGAGTAAATGGTAAGGTGGTGTTGGTGCATGAGTTGTGGCATGAGGGAGTGGTTCGAATCCTTGGTTAGCATCTAGATAATTTTATTTTATTTTTGCACAAGTATAGCAAGTGTCGGCCAAGCAATATATATGGTAAGGTTGGACTTTTCTTTTTGGTAAGTAGACTAAAGGAATAAGGTAATTGTTAACTTATGGTAGGGAATCAAGAAATTTTGGAGAGATAAGGGACATTAGGCATGTATCAAGGAAAAGGTTTTGAAATTATTTCATGGTCATTTGACCAATGAATTTGGACAACATTGTGGCTAGGGGAGGTTGGTAGAATATGTTAGTAGCTTGGCTAGGATTAGGAATTAGTTTTTGGTCATTCTTAGCTTTTTGTGCAAGTTTTGCAACTCTTTCTCAACCTTTCTCTCTTGGCGAATTTGAGCTTTTGGTAAGCCTTAATCTTTTGACCATTTGGTCATTTTGCCTATCACTTTAGTATTCTTTGTATGCCTTTTCTCATAGTGCTTGAAATTACCAATACCAAAAAGCCATTCCTTTTCTTTCTTCTCCCCATTCTTAGAATATACATTGCTCCTAAACTCATTTTTTGTCTTTCTCTTTTCTTCTCTTTAAAACCGAATCCTCATCATCATCTTTTTCTTCCATCTTTTATTTCTTTCTTTTATTTCTTTTCAATCAATACTTTCTCCAATAATTTCTCTCATGGCCGAATGTTAGTGTGCCCATAGTCGAACCATTTTCTCTTTCTTTGGTTATACATAGCGAATTCTCCATCATATCTAGACATCCTTCTCAATCCTTTCTTTTCAATCGTGGACAATAGGTAAGAGTTCTTTTTAGTTTATGTTAGTTAATAGTTATTTTGGCGAATCTTGATGGTGGTAAGAAGGATCTCTTGGATCGAAATAATCATTTTTCTATTAACTTTTCTTTGTTATATTTTAATGCGATAGTAGAAGATCAGAACTCAAGTGTTCATGAGTATCATAGAACGTTGAAATCGATTTAAGGTATTAAGGGAACGTTTTTGGTTGATTCTCATATTGTGGAGCAAGGATCTTTGTGGTAAGGAAATCTCACCCTTAAAACCTTTAGTATTATTTTCGATATATTATTAGGTTGGATTAATGATCTTTTGTCATTGAAGACATTCAAAATAGGGAAGAAAAGGGCGGTGTATAGTGTTCGGAAGAAGGGAGGTTCCGTTAATCCCCCTAAGTATAAGCAAAGGGCTATTTCGGGAATCCGAGATTTTCCACCGGGTTGCGGACGCTCATCCGAGGAGAATCAATTGTTTGAAGTTGTTCGTACTCCCGAACCTTTGTTTGTTCGTGGACTTTCATCGGTTAGCGAACCATCAATCGGGGAGAAACCGCAAGTAGAAGTAGTACGAAATTCGAGGGTAAAAGTTTAGATCTTATTCTAAGATTGGTTTTGTTAGTAAATTATAGCGTTTTAATTTATCGTGATGCGTATAGGTATCGACGAGCGGGAAAGTCTAGTTCTCACTATAACCAGGTGTGTAACTTCACACTCATTCTCGGGTTAGATATCACTCCGTAAGTATTGTGATAAAATCGTAAAAATACCAAAATCAGAAAAATACGTAGTAATTCATACTCTTGCGTAAATGCATGAAAATGGTTAAAACTGAGAAATCTGCGAAAAACTGCTAGATCGATAAATTGGGCCGAAAGATTGCTAGTTTGTTAAATTGGGCTGAAAAAACTGTTAGATTGTTAAAATGGGCCAAGAATATTCTAGTTCGATATATGGGCCAAAAATATTCTAGTTCGATATATGTACCAAAGTTCGCTAAATTGCTAAATGGGCAAAGTACTAATTTGTTTTATGGGCCCAAATGAAATGCTTAATTATAGACCCATTTATATTATGGATTATTTGATAAATTATTATATGGTTATATTTTGTTATGTACACATGATTGCATGGGGCGGGGTATTTGATGAAGAGAAGAATGGCCTGTTGCCAAAAATCTAGTTCGGTGGCTCTGCCACAAATATTAATGGCTCAATGGCTCTAGTTCGGTGACTATGTCACAATCTAGTTCGGTAGTGCACTACAAAAATTATTTTAAAGGCTTAATGCCTACGATTGGTGTGTTTGGCGGGGTGGGTTGACTTGATCCCCACAGGTGTGTTGGTTGGTACGGGGGTGTGTAGCGGATGGATATTAGGCTTGGTTGGGAAATTCATTTTTCATGCATTTCTATTTATTTTACTTTATATTGTTAAAATGAAATCGGGCTCAAGCCCAAGTTAATGTCTCGATGATCTGGCCGAATAATGGTGGTAAGTGAGTTGCACACTGAGTTCTTAGTAACTCACCCTATTTTATTATCCATCTTAAGTAATGGCAATTGATGTGGACTTGGGCCGGGGATGACTTGGTGGAGGCCATACTACGAGCATGGGTTTATAAACTATGAACCTTTTTTTAAATTACTTATTTTAATTACTATTTTGGGTTTGATGTAATAAGGCCTCTAATTATGTTTTTATGGATTTTTATGTGTGGATGGATTTAATTCTGTTTTAAGACTTTTGCTTTGGGCTTTTGTTTAATCTATAAAGTTTTCTTAAAAATATTGAGTTTTATAACAATTTGGTCACCTTAATTATTTCTTTTAAATTTCTTTCAATTTTTTAAATTACTTTAAGGTTTTTGATAAATATATTCTAAATGATAAGATTTCAAATAAAGTATTTTCTTAATTTACAAATTTTTAAATCTTTGGTCTTAGTTTTTATTAAACTTTATTTCCAAAAGGTGTTGAAGTATTATTTTACTTTAAACATTAGAAAATTAAATGGATGTTCGATCGGTGTGATAAACCAAATCTTGTCTTAACGCATAGACCGGTTTGGGGTGTTACATTTAATGGTATCGAGCCGCTTCAAAACTTGGTACGTGGTTTGGGTTCAACAACGATATTTGTTTGAGAAACAATTCAAATTTCTAGACTTTTGATTTAAAGGTAGTATGGCACCATGAGCATCCGCGCCAAGTCAAGTAAGTATCAGATATTGATTGTTTATTATAATTGTGATATGATCATAGAAACACTCTAGAACTTCTAGTTTTAGGTGTTAAAAATCGTAGAGATTGAGACAATAAGGATATGATTGCGAAAACAACTCTATCTCTTTCATATCATAAAATATCGTTAATAAAAACTGAAATAGTATTCTGATTCATAAAACTCTTAATCAGATTAAATCGAATTAGTCATTATGAGCACTAAAGGACGTGGTCGTGGACGCAGTAGACGTGGCCGTGGTAGAGGCTGAGGTGCTGCGACTGAAGCACCAAATCATATGCCGAAAATGGATGCACCTGCGTCACTTGTAAGTGAGACGGGATCACAGGATCATATTGAAGAAGACAATGCCTTGACACAAGCAATGCTGTGAGTCCTAGAAAGGTTCGTCGGAACTAGAATTGGGCCAACAACTCGTGGGTCAATTTCAGAATGACTCAAGTCAAATAATGTAGAAGTTTTTAGAGGAGTTTTCGGTGTAGCTTCGAATGTGGCTGAATATTGGCTCAAAGCTGTGGAGCGGATTATAGATGATATGGAATGCACTGTTGAGCAGAAACTGAAAGGAGCTGTGTCCTTGCTTAGAGACGAGGCGTATCAATGGTGGCTTACTATTCGAGAAGGCACCGAAGCTGCACTGATTACTTGGGAATTCTTTAAAGCTGCCTTCCAAGGGAAATATGTTGGAACGAGTTATGTAGACGCTTGAAGGAAGGAACTTCTAAATATTGTCCAAGGGAGCAAGACAAAGGGTGGCGTATGAAGTCGAAGTTTTACGTTTGAGTCGCTATGCTCGGACAATAGTATCAACAGATCATGAACGTTGTGTGCGTTTCGAGGATGGGCTTAATGATGAGTTGAGGGTTCTGATTGGCCCACAACAAGTTAGAACTTTTTCCACGCTTGTAGAGAAGGCCAAGATAGCCGAAGAGGCTAAGAACTCAGAATGTCAAAATCGGGAAAAATTTAGAAATAAGAGAGAGACACAGCAATCGGGTTCTTCAAAGAGATTTCAGAAGATGCCTCGGAATGATGAACCAGTTCAAGGTAGAGCACCGATAACTAATAATCAAGTTCGGAATTGTGCTGAATGTGGAAAAAGGCATTTTGGTGAATGCTGGAGGAAAACTGGCGCTTGTTACAAATGCAGTTCAATGGATCACCAGTATAGAAATTGCCTTCGACGTATGGATATGACTCAAGAAGTTCCTAATATTGATGCACAACCGGTCAGAGGTACTCAGCAGCCGCTAAGAGGTCGTGGACCAGGTCGTGGTGGTAATGGGGCTGGACATGGTCAAGGTGCAGCGGGTCGAGGCAATGGTCCTAGAGGTAACACGGATGCAAGATAGCCAGGGTTGGTATATGCAGTCAGACGCCGCGAGGATGGCAATGCACCTGATGTGATAACTGGTACGTTCTTTATCTTTGATGTACTTGTTATTGCCTTGATAGATATTGGTTCTACCCACTCATATGTTGCTAGCACCATATCTGGAAACTTGAATTTAAAATCTGAAATTTTTGATAGTGAGATGAAGGTAATTAGTCCTTTAGGACAGTCGGTGTTGGTAAATAAACTATTTAGAGACGTGGCCTTAGAAATTCAAGGAGATAGTTATGATAGGCGAGCGAAGAAATTACTTGGCAAACGTGGTATCTGCATTAAAGGCGGAAAAGTTGGTGCGAAAAGGGTATGGAGCATTTCTAGCTTTTATTAGTGCTTTAAATACCAAAGAGTTATTGGTAGAAGATGTGAGAATTGTAAAGGAATTTCCAGATGTATTTCCCGAAGAACTTCCTGGTATACCTCCAGATCGGGAAGTGGAATTTGGTATTGAGCTTTTGCCCAGGACGGCTCCAGTGTCTATTGCTCCTTATAGAATGGCACCGAAGGAGTTGACAGAGCTTAAAGCTTAAATTCAAGAATTGTTGGATCGGGGTTTTATTCGACCGGGTGTGTCTCCGTGGGGAGCACCGATTTTGTTTGTTAAGAAGAAAGATGGGTCGATGCGTATATGCATTGATTACAGGCAATTGAATAAGCTGACGATCAAAAATAGGTATCCTCTGCCAAGAATTGATGACCTGTTTGATCAATTGAAAGGAGCTTCAGTATTCTCCAAAATTGATTTGAGGTCGGGTTATCACCAGCTTAAGGTGAAAGAAGTGAATATTCACAAAACGGCATTTCGAACTCGTTATGGACACTATGAGTTTTTGGTGATGCCGTTTGGGTTGACCAATGCACCAGCTGCATTTATGGATATGATAAATCGGGTCTTTCAACCATTTTTAGACCAGTTTGTAGTAGTATTCATAGATGACATTTTGGTATATTCAAGGAGTGAAGAAGAGCATGACTCGCATTTGCGAATTGTATTGCAGTTGCTTCGAGATAATTAACTGTATGCCAAATTCAGTAAATGTGAATTCTAGTTAAGGGAGGTGACTTTCTTGGGTCATGTGGTATCAGTCGAAGGAATAAGGGTGGATCCTTGGAAGATTGAGGCGGTATTGGATTGGAAACCACCAAAGTCAGTAGCTGAGATTTGGAGTTTCTTGGGTTTGGCTGGTTACTATAGACGCTTTGTTGAGTCGTTGATTGCTGTACCCCTAAATAAGCTTTTGCAAAAGGGAGTACCATTTATATGGACTGATAAGCAACAAGAAAGTTTCGAGAAATTGAAGAAGATTTTGACGGAAGCTCAAGATCGATTCAACTCGAGGTGGAAAGGAGTTTCTGAGTTCTTGTGATCGTCACATACGGGTTTAGGCTGCGTATTGATGCAAAATGGGAAAGTGGTGGCTTATGCTTCTCGTCACCGAGACCACGAAGTAAACTACCCTACTCATGATTTAGAGTTAGCAGCAGTAGTTTTTGCTTTAAAGATTTGGAGGCATTATCTTTATGGTGAAAAGTCTATCATCTATACGGTTCACAAGAGTCTTAAGTATCTTCTTACTCAGAAGGAATTAAACTTGAGACAACAAGATGGGTGGAGCTGTTAAAGGATTATGATTTCTCAATCGAGTATCATCCGGGAAAGGCTAATGTGGTAGCAGACGCGTTAAGTCGTAAGGTGGTAACTGAATTAAGAGCAATGTTTGCCCATTTGAGTTTGTAGGAGGATGGTAGTCTGTTAGCGGAACTTCAGGTGAAGCCTCTGTGGTTAGAACAAATCAAGGAAAAGCAAATATTAGACAAAAAGTTGGGACCTTTACTTCAGCAAGTTGAAAATGGTGAAATAGAGGATTTTGGAATAAACACGGAAGGTGTGTTGTGCTTTCGTGGAAGAGTTTGCATGCCTAAGGACTCAGATCTGAGGCAAATGATTCTACGAAAGGTGCATAGTAGCCCTTATGCTATGCACCCCGGAGGAAATAAGATGTATCGGGATCTTCATGAACATATTGGTGGCCAGAGTTGAAGCGTGAAATTTTAGAGTTCGGGGGAAAATGTTTAACTTGTCAGCAAGTGAAGGAGAGCATCAATTGCCGTCAGGTTTATTACAGCCGGTAAAGATTCCTCTTTGGAAATGGGAGCGGATAACAATGGATTTTGTTAGTGGGTTACCTTTAACACCTACTAAGAAAAATTCTGTTTGGGTAATTGTTGATCGTTTGATGAAGACTGCTCATTTCCTACCAGTTCATACGGATTACTCGTTACAGAAGTTGGCGAAGCTGTATGTATCTAAAATTGTGAGGTTGCATGGGGTACCCGTATCTATTATATCAGATAGGGATCCTAGGTTTACATCACGGTTTTGGAAAGCTTTGCATGAAGCTCTGGGAACAAAGCTAAACTTTAGTACGGGTTTTCATCCTCAGTCAGATGGTCAATCGGAGAGAGTGATTCAGATTCTAGAAGACATGTTAAGGGGTTGTTTGATTGACTTCAAAGGTAGTTGGGAGGATTTTCTACCATTGGCGAATTTATGATAACAATGATTATCGCCTAGCATTCAGATGGAACCTTACGAGGCATTGTATGGTCGTAGGTGTCGTTCTCCTATTTGTTGGACTGAGTTGGCTTAACGGCGGATGTTAGGTCTGAGATGATTTCTAAAATGGAGGAGAAAGTAAAGGTTATTCGAACACGGTTAAAGGAAGCTTTGATAGACAAAAGTCGTATGCAGATCTGAAGCGTAGGGATATCGTGTATGCTGTGGGGGATCAAGTTTTCTTGAAGGTCTCACCTTGGAAAAAGATTTTCAGGTTTGGAAAGAAGGGCAAGTTAAGTCCTAGGTACATTGGACCATATCGTGTGATGAAGCGTGTTGGTCCAGTGGCTTATCAGATTGAGTTACGTCCGGAATTGAGTCAAATTCATAATGTTTTTCATGTTTCCATGCTGAGGCGTTATAGATCGAATCCTTCGCACATAGTACCGGTAGAAGAATTGGAGTTGAATTCAGACTTGTCTTTTGAGGAGGAACCAGTGGAAATCTTAGACCGAGATGTTAAGGTGCTAAGAAAGAAAACCGTGCCGTTGGTCAAAGTTTTATGGCGTAATCACGGAGTGGAGGAAGCTACGTGGGAGCCTGAGGATGCAATTCGGCAATAATACCCTCACCACTTTCAACCAGGTAAATTTCGAGGACGAAATTTTCTTTAAGGAGGGTAGAGTTGTAACACCCTAAAATTTGAGTATCGACTTTTATTGCATGTTTTTGATGCTTAGATTATGAAGGAAAATTTTCTTACTTCTTTTTCGTGTTTATTATAGTCCTGAAGAAGAGTATAGAATTATTAGAATGGAATAATTTTAGTTTTGAGAATTTAATGAAGTGGATTAAGTGACATTGATACTTAAGTTAATTTAAGTGTCAAAGTGTAGCATAAGATGAGTAAATGGTAAGGTGGTGTTGGCGCATGAGTTGTGGCATGAGGGGAGTGGTTCGAATCCCTTGGTTAGCATCTAGATAATTTTTATTTTTGCACAAGTATAGCAAGTGTCGGCCAAGCAATATATATGGTAAGGTTGGACTTTTCTTTTTGGTAAGTAGACTAAAGGAATAAGGTAATTGTTAACTTATGGTAGGGGATCAAGAAATTTTGGAAAGATAAGGGACATTAGGCATGTATCAAGGAAAAGGTTTTGAAATTATTTCATGGTCATTTGACCAATGAATTTAGACTACATTGTGGCTAGGGGAGGTTGGCGAATATGTTAGTAGCTTGGCTAGGATTAGGAATTAGTTTTTGGTCATTCCTAGCTTTTTGTGCAAGTTTTGCAACTCTTTCTCAACCTTTCTCTCTTGGCCAAATTTGAGCTTTTGGTAAGCCTTAATCTTTTGACCATTTGGTCATTTTGCCTATCACTTTAGTATTCTTTGTATGCCTTTTCTCATAGTGCCGAAATTACCAATACCAAAAAGCCATTCCTTTTCTTTCTTCTCCCATTGCCGAATATACATTGCTCCTAAACTCATTTTTGTCTTTCTTTCTTTTCTTCTCTTTGAAAACCGAATCCTCATCATCATCTTTTCTTCCATCTTTTATTTCTTTCTTTTATTTCTTTTCAATCAATACTTTCTCCAATAATTTCTCTCATGGCCGAATGTTAGTGTGCCCATAGCCGAACCATTTTCTCTTTTCTTTGGTTATACATAGCCGAATTCTCCATCATATCTAGACATCCTTCTCAATCCTTTCTTTTCAATCGTGGACAATAGGTAAGAGTTCTTTTTAGTTTATGTTAGTTAATAGTTGTTTTGGCGAATCTTGATGGTGGTAAGAAGGATCTCTTGGATCGAAATAATCATTTTTCTATTAACTTTTCTTTGTTATATTTTAATGCGATAGTAGAAGATCGTAACTCAAGTGTTCGTGAGTGTCATAGAACGTTGAAATCGATTTAAGGTGTTAAGGAACGTTTTGGTCGATTCTCATATTGTGGAGCAAGGATCTTTGTGGTAAGGAAATCTCACCCTTAAAACCTTTAGTATTATTTTCGATATATTATTAGGTTGGATTAATGATCTTTTGTCATTGAAGACATTCAAAATAGGGAAGAAAAGGCGGTGTATAGTGTTAGGAAGAAGGAGGTTCCGTTAATCCCCTAAGTATAAGCAAAGGGCTATTTCGAGAATCCGAGATTTTCCACCGTTACTGGACGCTCATCCGAGGAGAATCAATTGTTTGAAGTTGTTCGTACTCCCGAACCTTTGTTTGTTCGTGGACTTTCATCGGTTAGCGAACCATCAATCGAGGAGAAACCGCAAGTGGAAGTAGTACGAAATTCCGAGGGTAAAAGTTTAGATCTTATTCTAAGATTGGTTTTGTTAGTAAATTATAGCGTTTTAATTTATCGTGATACGTATAGGTATCGACGAGCGGGAAAGTCTAGTTCTCACTATAACCAGGTGTGTAACTTCACACTCATTCTCGGGTTAGATATCACTCTGTAAGTATTGTGATAAAATCGTAAAAATACCAAAATTGGAAAAATACGTAGTAATTCATACTATTGCGTAAATGCATGAAAAGCAGTTAAACCGAGAAATCTGCGAAAAAGCGCTAGATCGATAAATTGGGCGAAAGATTGCTAGTTTGTTAAATTAAAATGAAAAAAGCTGTTAGATTGTTAAAATGGGGCAAAAATATTCTAGTTCGATATATGGGCCAAAAATATTCTAGTTCAATATATGGGCCAAAAATATTCTAGTTCGATATATGTACCAAAGTTCGCTAAATTGCTAAATGGGCAAAGTACTAATTTGTTTTATGGGCCCAAATGAAATGCTTAATTATAGACACATTTATATTATGGATTATTTGATAAATTATTATATGGCTATATTTTGTTATGCACACATGATTGCATGGGGCGGGGTATTTGATGAAGAGAAGAATGGCCTGTTGCCAAAAATCTAGTTCGGTGGCTCTGCCACAAATATTAATGGCTCAATGCCTCTAGTTCGGTGACTATGTCACAATCTAGTTCGGTAGTGCACTACAAAAATTATTTTAAAGGCTTAATGCCTACGATTGGTGTGTTTGGCGGGGTGGGTTGACTTGATCCCCATAGGTGTGTTGGTTGGTACGGGGGTGTGTAGCGGATGGATATTAGGCTTGGTTGGGAAATTCATTTTTCATGCATTTCTATTTATTTTACTTTATATTGTTAAAATGAAATTGGGCTCAAGCCCAAGTTAATGTCTCGATTATCTAGCCCAATAATGGTGGTAAGTGAGTTGCACACTGAGTTCTTAGTAACTCACCCTATTTTATTATCCATCTCAGGTAATGGTAATTGATGTAAACTATGAACTTTTTTAAATTACTTATTTTAATTACTATTTTGGGTTTGATGTAATAAGGCCTCTAATTATGTTTTTATGGATTTTATGTGTGGATGGATTTAATTACATTTTAAGACTTTTTCTTTGGGCTTTTGTTTAATCTATAAAGTTTTCTTAAAAATATTGAGTTTTATAACAATTTGGTCACCTTAATTATTTCTTTTAAATTTCTTTCAATTTTTTTAAATTACTTTAAGGTTTTTGATAAATATATTCTAAATGATAAGATTTCAAATAAAGTATTTTCTTAATTTACAAATTTTTAAATCTTTGGTCTTAGTTTTATTAAACTTTATTTCCAAAAGGTGTTGAAGTATTATTTTACTTTAAACATTAGAAAATTAAATGGATGTTCGATCGGTGTGACAAACTAAATCTCGTCTTAGCATAGACACTGGTTTGGGGTGTTACAACAAAACAATCCACAAGAACTGGTAAGCTTACATAACTTAGTAAGGACATAGTGTATCAATTAATCTAAATACAATTAGACACAGTCCATATACTATTTGATCAGGGTTACCAAAGTATAAACAGGTGTACGTATGTGCAATCAGCAATAATTATCTATAAACATATTAACTAAAGAAAAATAATATAAGATTTCAAGTAGAACTTTATTTGCATACTGAAATACTATTGACTTACCTACGATTTAATTTTGATCAACACACAGGGACTATTCCGCTATTTTCCCTTTTCCTTGGTTATTTTCTTTTTGATTCAAATCTTGATCTATATAATAATTAAACACAATATATTAATCTCATACACATTTCACATTCCATTCAACGCATATGACCCTTAACTTTTCATTAATTATACATTTTCCCTAAACTTTTATAACTTTTGCAATTTAATCCTCTAACTCGAAAATCATCAAATTGACCATTTTCTAGGAATAAAATTTATAGCCAAATATTCTAAGCCCTTTAACAGTCCCTATTATACATTAAATTCACTATGAAACCTTTAAATTTGACATTTTAACAATTTAACCTTTAAATCAAAATTTAACAAAAATTACTTCACAAAATAACCAAATACCACAATCAGAGTTTTAAACATATAACTATCATCACAAAAACTCAAGATTCATTAATGGTAACTTCTAAAATTTGTAACAGATTTAAAATGAAGGTACAGGCTAGCTAGACCTAGTTGTAACAATCTCAAAAACATAAAAATTACAAGAAAACGGGTCAATTTCCATACCATGCAAGCTAAGAAGGTGACCGAAGCTCTCCTAGGTCGTCAATGGTAGTTTTCAACAAGAAGATGAAGAAATGAAGAAGGAAATCTCACTTTTCAATTTGTTTTTACTTTATTTTATGTTATTAATAATTTTACCATTAATTATACATTATTTTTATCATTTTCTTTCTTAATGTTGTCCCAACTTAATGACTAGGGGCTAATTGCTACATAGGTCCTTCCTTATTTAGTAATTAAACTATTTAATCACTTAGGTGCAATAATTACTAAGTTTTGCACCTTTTACAATTTAGACATTTTTCTTTAATTAGCTATTTAAACGATAAAATTTCTTAACCAAAAATTAATACGACCCTAATGGCCTCATAAACATTCTATAAATAACATTTATAAGCCAACACAATGGAAATTTGTGGTCCCGAAACCACTGTTCTATCACCACTAAAAAATGGGTTGTTACAACACAAGCATCTAGGATAGCTACACGACCATGTCTAGAGCCACACGATCTGGGCTCTATCACATGGCCTAGACACACAACCATGTGACCATTTTCACTTTGCCCCAAATCTTATGTTTTGTCTTGAATTGGTCCCCGATTGTTCCTAAACTATTTTAAAGGCCTCGTAGGCTCGATTTAAGGCCCAGTGTAGGTTCTACTCTGATTTGAATTATTTATGAAATTTTGTTAATTAATTTGGTAACTTGATGCTATTTTTTATTGATTGTTCTGAATTATTCGATAACACTCTATAACCCTAATTCAGTGATAGAATTGGGTTATGGGTGTTATATTGAGTGGTATCAGAGCTATGATTTAGTCGATTCTCAGACTGAACGTAGTGTGGTGAAGTCTAGAATTACGTGTCATATAAATCGGTGATAGTGCGATATTGATTGATCCAATTTAACCCTTGTTTTTCTTACAGATTTAATAAATTTTAATATAATTTGATCATACTAACCTTGATGAGGTAACCGGTAATATTCTGACTTTTAAACAGGAGATAAGTTATAGTTTATCGATTTTGTAAATGCATGATAGTGAAATCGAAATGTCTTTTCAACTTAATGAGTCAGTAGTTCATAGAAATGGTGTGAGCCAATTCAGTGGCTCCACAACCTTTCCCACTGATATGTTTCTTATGGCACCCCTGGGTCCTCAATCGATTGGAATAGTTTGACAGCTCTCTATTAATAATTGGAAAGTATGGTGATGAAGAATTTAGAGGTAAAATATATGAATATTTAAATATGGATGGGTACTGGCTTGAAAATATACAGAGAACTTTCGAGGAAATAGCTTGTTTTCTTTATGATTATCATAGATGCGTCATGTCTTAATAAAATGGGTAAGGCTTATATTTGGTGGTCAACATTAACAGCGGATGTACTGAGAGGCAGAATTAATCGGGATTTCTTCATATTTGAATTCAGAAAGAGAAATGTCATCTGGACAGCAAATTGTCCATGTCAATAAATATAATCAAGAAACCATGTCCTGTGAATAATGTTAAACAGTTGTCTATGCCTCAGAAAGGAAAAAGCCCTGGTCAGAACAATAACACTGGAGTTATGGAGTGGTATCAAAGACATAGTTGTTAGATCTGAAGCTATCGCGCTTGACATTATTTCTGGTATGTTTTATCCTTTTGATATTATTTATTGTACATGCACTGATTGATATTGGATCAACTTACTCATATATTTGCACTACATTAGTAATGGATAAGGATCTACGTCCTAAGTCAACTGAGTTTGATTGTCTGCTGAAAATCTATGACTGTGATTTTGCTATTGATCTTATGTTACTACCATTTCATGAATTTGATATTATTATGGGAATAGAATGGCTAAAGTTATATGATGATGTAGTGAACTGTAAATTGAAATGAATTGATTTGAAATGTTAGACTGGTGAAATTAATATAGTTGAGTCGAGTAAATCATATAGTACAACCATATTTATTTCAGTTATCTCTGTATAGAAATGATGTGAAAAGATTATAAAACATTTTTGGTATATAGAAAACAATGTGAAAAGATTGTAAAATATTTCAGTTTCTTGATTTGTTTCATGAATAATTTCTGGGATTTCTACCTAAATGTGAAAATTAAATAAATCCAGGATAAAGAATAAATATTTTTCTTATATCGTATAGACAACTTGTATTATTAGTTAAAAAAGCGTAATAGTGTTCTCGAAGATAAATATAGATTCAGTTATTATCAGTTGCTAGTTAAAGATTGTGATATGCTGAAAACTACTTTTTGAACTCAAGGTGACCATTATGAATTCTAGTAATGTTGTCTGGACTAACTAATGCCTTTGTTAATTTATGAATTTCATGAATCAGATTGTTCAGTCTTATCTGGATATTTATATATAGACGTAGTTATGTTTATTGATGATATCATGATTCATTTTAAACATTCTTTGTACACGTTTAATATTTGACAACTGACTATAGAATTTATGTGAGAAATAATTTATGTGAAAATTAACAAATGTGAGTTTTGGCTCAGCGAGGTTGGTTTTCTTGGTTATGTAAATCTAGCAGATAGGATTCGTGTAGATCCAAGAAAACTCTCTTTTATAGCTATATGAAAACTATGAAATGTCTTTGAGAGTTGGATCAGCTAAAAGCTTTATTGAAGGAAATTTTTGTACTGATTCATCCTAAATTGGGAAAAAATGTGTTGTTTGTAGTAATGGTTTTGTATTAGCTAAATTGAAACAAGACCATTGTTTCTACAAATAATTTGGGAGTTGCAAGAGGATGACCTAAATGATAGTTAAACGAGAACATATACAGGGTGAGCAAATCACGAAATTCAGAATTGGTATTATTGATATATTGTATTTTCGTAATATATTGTGTTTTGAATGATCTGGAATTACAATGAGACAATATCAAAGGTTCACAGTAGAGTGTAATCCATTCATTCGGGTAATACTAAAATATTTTGCGATCTGAAACTAATGTACGAGTGACCAGGTAGGAAACACAAAATTTCAAAAATTGTGATAGTCAAGCATCTAGTTCTATTTGGGTTATTATAGCCAATTATGATTCTTGAGTGAAATTTGGGAGCGAGTCATAAAAATTCTGTATTTGGATTACTTGTGACACAAAGAAAGAAAAATTCGATCTAGGTTATTGTAACACCCCAAACCCGGTCAGCACACCACAACCGGATCTGGCATGTCACGGAGTGAAAACCTTTTGAAGACGAAAGTTTATCGGATAATTTTCTTTAGAAAACCCTTTTGGAAATCCGTGCCTAAAGTCTAATTATTGTCGCAAGTTTTTAGAAACATTCAAGTTATCTTTGTTATCATAATTTAAGTGATGTTACCCGATGGCAACGCTTTAGTGAAAAACAAAGGAGTTATAGTTTTAAAAACATTGCATTCTTCGGTTAATTATTAAAATCATTTATCCCACATAGTTAAAATAATAGCAATAATAAAATGAAACCAAAAATAAATCTTAGCGGCCTTATTACATAACCCGAAAATCAAAATTGAAAATTTAAAAAGGTAACTAAAAGAAACCATAATCCAACGAACATGCATGGCCACCTCGAGTCCTCCCGGCTCCATCTCCGCAATCTACTCATCTACAAAAATATAAGGGAAGGGGTGAGTCACCAAGACTCAGTGTGTAAATCCCCAACCCGCTAGTGCATTCACTTACACAAGTTATCAGTAAAAACATACAAACCATGCAAAACATGCAACCCATAACCTAGCCATCCAAACACCTTTAACTACCCCGTGTGGTTAAAACCACTGGTGGTCAAAACCACTGGTGACCGTAGTCACAATATATCGGTGTGGTCAAAACCACTGATGATCGAAGTCACAAATCAAGTGATGGGGCCAACCCATCGTGTGGTCAAAACCACTAATGACAATCCCGTAAATAATCTCGTGGGGCAAACCCACATGGTACCAAACCACTGGGACGAGTCACATATCGATATGTGGTCAAAACCACTGGTGGTCAAAACCACTGGGACTTAGTCACAAAATATAATATCAAGACGGGGCCAACCCATCGTGTGGTCAAAACCACTGGTGACAGTCCAAAATAAATCATCCCCCTCTTCTCATCAAACCCAACATCATGTTCATAACATACATGTCATAATATCGAATGATCATGCTAATAACATATACCATAGCATTTAACAGATCACAATGATGTGTACCAAGAATCACATAACAGGGGACTTACCCGGAATCCAAGCTTATTTCCACAAGACAAAGTCACTAATACCAAGGGTTATACAGTAACATAATAAGCATCATTAAACTAATAAAGTGTGTAAGTGTTTACACACCTGACTATACGCGAAATCCCAAAACTACACGATACCACGAGATCCCGAAAAGTATGTTCATACTACACCTAAAATCGGCCAATACCACCCTTTAGATTTAAAGCCATTCGGCTTATTCACAAAATCTGAAGGATATGTCGCCCCAAATAACACACCTTAAGCCGATTTGGTTTCCAACCAAATCCCGAAGCCACACAAAGCCTCCTTGCAATCGGCCACACACTAGCACACATGAAAACATTTAGCCTTCAACTTTTGATCAGTTAAGACATAGATCTTAATGTTGAACCCTTACCTAGATCAACCACCAAGTCCCGAAGGCTCCCTGAATTCGACAATAGCCCTCCCTACAATCGGTTTTGGTCACTTCATTGGAGGACTAAAAGCCATTCGACCAAAACATAAATCCCGATACCAAATAAGTTTGTCGTCCCTTACCTTGATGACTTCTTTGGCCTTTAAACACCACAGATCGACACCCCCTATTAGAGTTAAGGGTTTCGGATACCACATGGGACAATAATAAGTTAAGATCTCGATTACCACAATTGAAGAAATATCAAAAGAAAAACAGAAGAGGTTTGGCATTACTCAAATCGATCAAGAAGAAAAGAAGAGATCCCTTACCAGAAGATTCGGCTATGTCCCCAAAAGCAAACTTGATTTCGGCACTTAAGATAATGAAGAGAAATCACAAGAAGAGAGAGAAATTTATGAGCCAAGTATTCGGCCAAGGTACTTGATAAAACCGAAAGAGAAACAACAAGCTTTCGGCTTTTGAAACAAAATAGAAAAGATGGGAAAGATGGGATCAAGATTCACCTTGAGTGGTGGTTTGATTCGAGAAAGATGGTGAAGAGAAGAGAGAAGATAGGTGACAAGGGTTCGGCTATGGTGTTTTGAGCAAAATAGGAAGAAAAAGAGAGAGATGAGGGAGATGAAGATTTCGTCTAAGTACTTTGAGAGAAAAAAGAAATAACACTAATGAGCTTAGAGGGACATTTGGCTATACCAAAAGCTCCCCAAAACTGATAGCCCCCTTGTCCACAGTCCACTATTCGTCCAACTCTCCCAAGTGAGCTTGATAAGACTCAAACTCCTCAATTCCCTCATCTTCATCTATTTGACTCTCTCTATCCTTATCCATTAAGAGAGTCCCACCTGAGTACTCCTTTCCTTGCTTGTGGCGTGAAAAAGAATAAGCAGGAGTACAATTCCTGGAGCTCAAGCATAGGCTCTCTCTCACTGCATGTGGCGTCACTCCCCTGACACCCTAGTGGTGCCTCCCTTGCCATTTTTCCCATTGCTTTTTTGTGTCAACCTTCCCAAATAAAATCTCTTAACCCCTCTCTCCTTTAGCTTCATTTCCTTGAATGCCAAAACAAAATTCTTAGCCCTAACTTCGGCCTAACTTAGGGTTTTAACTAGACCCCAAAATAGGTTAGATGAACATTATAGACAATACATCACATGCAACATAAGCAAAATGCAAAACCCACATTTTAAGGATGTTACAGTTCTACCCCCTTAAAAATAATTTTGGCCTCGAAATTACCAGATTAGAAGAGTTGAGGGTATTGCTGCCGCATTACATCCTCTGGTTCCCACGTGGCCTCCTTCGAACCATGGTTCCGCCATAATACTTTCACCAGGGGTACTGACTTCCTACGCAAGACTTTGACATCCCGATCCAAAATCTGTACTGGTTCCTCCTCGAAAGACAAGTCCGAGCTTACCTCAATCTCTGCAATCGGCATAACGTGTGATGGATCTGATCGATAGCACCTAAGCATCGAAACATGGAAGGCGTCGTGAATCTGACTTAACTCTGCCGGTAGCTCGAGTTGATAAGCTACCGGTCCCACTCACTTCAACACTATGTAAGGCCCGATAAACCTAGGGCTTAGTTTCCCTTTTCGTCCAAATCTTAGCACCTTCTTCCATGGCGATACCTTTAGAAAAACTTTATCACCTATTGCATACTCTATATCTCTTCGTTTTAGATTGGCGTAAGACTTCTACCTGTCCGACGCTTCCTTGAGATGAGCCCGAATCACCTTAACCTTGTCCTCAGTTCTGCCACCAACTCTGGACCCAAAACATGTCGTTCACCCAACTCTATCCAGCACGTAGGAGTACGACACTTCTGTCCATATAGTGCCTCATATGGTGCCATCTGGATACTCGCTTGATAACTATTGTTATAAGAAAATTTCTCCAATGGTAGATACTCCTCCCAACTACCACTGAAATCCAGAACACAGCCCATTAGCATGTCCTCCAGAATCTGAATTACCCTTCGGTGTCCATCGATCGGGTGAAAAGCTGTGTTGAAATCCAACCTCGTTCCCAAGGCTTGATGCAAAGCTCTCTAGAACCTCGACGTGAACCTAGGATCCCTATCCGAGATGATTAACACTGGCACCCCATGCAACCTTGCTATCTCGGCCACATATAACTTGGCTAACTTCTGGAGTGAATAATCAACCCTCACCGGTATGAAGTGAGCTAATTTGGTCAGACGATCCACAATCACCCAGACTGAGTCCTTTTTACTAGGCGTGAGGGGTAGCCCACTAACAAAGTCCATGATAATTCTTTCCCACTTCCACTAAGGAATCTTCATTGGCTGAAGTAAACCTGACGGTAGCTGATGCTCAGCTTTGACCTGCTGACACGTCAGACACTTTCCCACAAACTCAGTCACTTCCCGCTTCAACCACGCCACGTAATCGCTCGCAAATCCGGTACATCTTGCTACCTCCAGGATGCATAGCATATGGGCTGTTATGTGCATCCTGAAGAATCTTCTGCCTCAACACCCCATCCTTTGGCATAGAAGCTCTCCTTGAAAACACAGTACTCCATCGTGAGTTAAGCTATATCCTTTCAATCCATTATTCTGTACTTGCAACTTTCGAGCATTCAAACCCTCATCCACTAACTGTTTCTCTTTGATCTGCTCCACCCAAGTCGGCTTTACTTGCAATTTCGCCAACAAACCCCCATCATCATACAGACTAAGGTGGGCAAACATCGCTCGCAAGTTTGCTACCACCTTTCGGCTCAACGCATCAGCTATTACGTTAGCCTTGCCCGGATGATACTCAATCGAGGAATCGTAATCCTTTAACAGCTCAATCCATCTGCACTATCTCAAGTTCAAATCCTTCTAAATCAGAAGATACTTCAGACTCTTGTGATCTGTGTAGACCATTAACTTCTCTCCATACAGATAATGCCTCCAAATCTTCAAGGCAAAAACCACCATAGCCAACTCCAAGTCATACGTCGGTTAGTTACCCTCATGCGGTCTCAGCTGTTGAGACACGTATGCAACTACTTTCCCTTCCTACATCAGCACACATCCCAAACCAGTATGTGATGCATCACAGTAGACCATGAATACCTTTCCTGCGTCAAAATCGGAGCTTCCATCAAGATCTTTCTCAACTTATCGAAACTTTTCGACTGTTTCTCCGTCCACACAAATGGGACTCCTTTCCTCAACAGCTTGGTCAATGGTGCTGCGATCAGAGAAAATCCTTCCACGAATCTCCGATAGTACCCTGCCAGACCTAGAAAACTCTAAATTTCCACAATCGACCTCGGCGATTTCCAATCCAACACCGCCTCAATCTTCGAGGGTCCACTCTAATCCCTTCAGTGGACACTACGTGACCTAAGAAAGTCACTTCCCTTAGCCAGAATTTGCACTTACTAAACTTGGCAAAGAGCTACTTCTCCCTCAGAATTTGCAATACCACCCGCAAGTGTGCATCATGATCCTCCTCAGTCTTGGAGTACACCAATATGTCATCTATGAATACTACGACAAACTGGTCCAAGTACTGCTAGAACACTCGATTCATCAAGTCCATGAATGCTGCTGGTGCATTAGTTAACCCAAACGGCATTACCAGAAACTTGTAGTGCCCATACCGAGTACGAAATGTCGTCTTATAAACATTAACCTCTTTCACTTTGAGTTGATGGTACCCCAACCTGAGATCTATCTTCGAGAAAACTGATGCACTTTAAGTAAAGGATACTTGTTTTTTATTGTCAACTTGTTCAGCTGGCGGTAGTCTATACACATCCGCATTGTACCGTCCTTCTTCTTAAAAAAGAGTACAGGTGCTTCCCAAGGAGATATACTCGGTCGAATAAAACCTCGATCCAATAACTCTTGAATTTGGGCCTTTAGCTCTACCAATTCCTTCGGCGCCATCCTATACGGGGCTATAGACACTGGAACAGTTCCGGGTAACAAGTCTATACCAAATTTAACTTCCCGATCCGGAGGTAGACCCAGAAGTTCTTCTGGGAATACATTATCGAATTCCTTCACTATTTAAACTTTCTCCACTGCTAACTCCTTGGCCTCCAAGGCACATACCCGAACCAAAAATGTTTCACAGCCTTTTCTGACCATTTTCTCTACAGAGACCACATTCGATAAGTACTCCCTCCTATTGCCTATCATCACCACCTCCTCACCTTCCATTGTCCTCAATGCCATGCACTTAGCTGCACAATCCAAACTGGCCTGGTACTTTACAAGCCAATCCATCCCGAGAATCAGATCGAACTCCCCAAACGGCAGTTCCATCAGATCAGCCAAGAACACAACCCCTTAAAGTTCTAGGGGTACATCCCTATATAGTTTACTTACTTATATAGAGTGACCTAAAGGGCTTATCACAGTCATCTTCCTAGAAGTAATCTCAAAGTCTAAATTCATAGTTTCCACTATGCAACTGGCTACATATGAGTGCGTCGAACCCACATCTATTAAAGCATTGTAAGGAAATCCAAAGATTAGAAGTACTAGTTATGATGTCTGATGCATCACCCTCCTCTCGATGCCTCAGCTGCGTAGACTAACCCAGGCTGTCTAGCCTCCACATCACCTGCACCTCTGCCGGATGCTCCACGGCCTCTACCAGAGACATTACCTCCCTAGCAGCACCACGGCCCCTCTGTGGCTGCTGACCATCCCTTCTATTTTGAGTACGTTTTAGATCCCCAGACTGTAACCTAGCTGACCACTTTGGACAATCCCTCACTCGGTGTTCCATCGACCCACACTCAAAACATCATCTATGTTCTAGTCTAGCATTCTCCCATGTGAGACTTTCCACACCGAGCACATCGTGGCGGCCATTGAGTATTATTTGTAGTAGGCCTAGCAGCTTGATTTGGCCCACTATATCTACCCCGTTTTTGCTGATTCCCGCTAGGCCCAGATGATCTAGCATTCCTTTTATTCCATCCCTGATCCTGATTCCGTCTCACCGATTGTTTCACCTCCTCAGCAACTTTGGCCTTTTCTACTAAAACCGCAAACTCTCTCTCCTACTGTGGAGCAATTAGCAGCCTCAAATCATCCCTTAATCCATCTTCGAATCTAACACACCGTTTATGCTCCGTAGCCATAATGCTTTGAGCATATCGGCTCAGCCTTAAAAATTCTACCTCGTACTCTGATACAGATTTATTCCCCTGAACTAGCCTTAGAAACGCCTTCCTTTACGCATCAATGTAGCTAGACCCCACATATTTCTTCTGATAAGCTACCTTAAAATAGTCCCAAGTGAGGTCATCCACCGCTGCACTATCCCAAACCGTGAGCCACTACTGGTATGACTCATCTCGGAGAAGCGACACTATCCCTTTCAGTTTTTCCTCAGTAGTCAGGTCCAAATCATCCATGATTCGCTCGATCACTTCCAACCAATACTCAGCCATATTGGGAGCCACACCAGAAACACCTCAAAATACCTCAGCTCCATTGGCTCGGAGTCGCTCAGATACGGATTTTCGAGCTCCCGTACCTCCACTTACTCCAGCCACTCTTTCAAGCACTCGCAGCATCGCCTGTGACACTGCATCATCCCCTGTCTGATCCTGATACTCAACGCCAGCAGCTAGTGGTGGGGGTATCTCATTTTTTGACCCTTTTCTAGACCTAACCGGTTCCGATATGGTTATTCTACCCCTACCGCGTCCTCGCACATTCTGACCACGTCCCCTAGCACTCATATCTAATCACGGTTTATCTGTTTAAGAGATTTTTATGAATTAGCCTTTGTTCCACTTATTACCCACGAATAAATTTTATGAAAAGTAATTTGGTAGTGGTTCTTTCGATCATCACACAGTTTTCATTTCACTTTCCTACCCTCATTCCACGTGTAGGGGTATTCTCATCATTTCACTACCCGGGGGTATTTTGTAATTTAACCTATCGGGGTATTTTAGCAATAAAACAGAGTTAATTTGTAAACCTTAAAAAAAATTCCAGAAATCGGGGCATTTTGGTAATTTCATAAACTAGGGGTATTTTTCATAATTTGTCATAATCGAATGGTATTTTCAAAATTTTTTTTTCCAAAATATTGTTCAAGGTGATTTTACAAAGTAAGGGTATTTTAAATATTTTCACTTCGAGAGTACTTCGAAAATTTTCCCATACTGAGGGCATTTTGGTAATTTTACAAGTCAGGGGTAATTTGGTCATTTTTTTTCAAATCGTGGTATTTTAGTCATTTCTTAAATTAAGATTACTGTGGCCATTTCAAAACCAAGGTTTTAAGGCATTTCAAAACAAAACAGTTGGTCCCTTTTGGGTTTTAGTTATGAAGTTTAGCCTGTGAATAAGTCGTCTTAGCTGGGGTGAACCATCACTACGCACCAGGTAGGATTCGGGTGAAGAGGAGGTGAGTCACTAGGACTACTTAAATACCAAGCTCCTCCCTGAATCCACTCCTAAACATGAACAGTGGTTACCACACCTTTGGCTCAGTGACGTACTCACAGGTTTGTTTAGTGGATCATTAAGTCTTATGTAATTGAGTTGGGGTAAGCTATTCCTAGGGTTCAATAATTCCTATTTTGCTAATCTATGATCCCGAAATACCCATTTCCCCGACATATAAATCACACAACAGTCAGAAGTACTTACCTGGGCGGATTGGTGCCGGAGACTCGGTGCCATGCTGTTCATCCCATGTATTTCCAACCGAAAACATTTTAAAACCAAACCTTAAAACATTTTAGGCCTCGGGCCCACAACTAAGCCTTTGAACTTGGCTTTGATACCAAAATCGTAACACCTCAAACCCGGTCAGCACACTACAATCGGATCTGGCATGTCACGGAGTGAAAACCTTTTGAAGACAAAAGTTTATCAGATAATTTTCTTTAGAAAACACTTTTTGGAAATCCGTGCCTAAAGTCTAATTATTGTCGCAAGTTTTTAGAAACATTCAAGTTATCTTTGTTATCATAATTTAAGTGATGTTACCCGATGGCAACGCTTTAATGAAAAATGAAGGAGTTATAGTTTTAAAAACATTGCATTCTGTCGGTTAATTATTAAAATCATTTATCCCACATAGTTAAAATAATAGAAATAATAAAATGAAACCAAAAATAAATCTTAGCGGCCTTATTACATAACCCGAAAACCAAAATTTAAAATTTAAAAAGGTAACTAAAAGAAACCATAATCCAACGAACATGCATGGCCGCCTCAAGTCCTCCCGGCTCCATCTCCGCAATCTACTCATCTGCAAAAATATAAGGGAAGGGGTGAGTCATCAAGACTCAGTGTGTAAATCCCCAACCCGATAGTGCATTTACTTACACAAGTTATTAGTAAAAACATGCAAACCATGCAAAACATGCAACCCATAACCTAGCCATCCAAACACTTTTAACTACCCCGTGTGGTCAAAACCACTGGTGACCGTAGTCACAATATATCAGTGTGGTCAAAACCACTAATGACCGAAGTCACAAATCAAGTGATGAGGCCAACCCATCGTGTGGTCAAAACCATTGATGAAAATCCCGTAAATAATCTCGTGGGGCCAACCCACTGAGGTACCAAACCATTGGGACGAGTCATATACCGATATGTGGTCAAAACCACTGGTGGTCAAAACCACTGGGACTTAGTCACAAAATATAATACCAAGACAGGGCCAACCCGTCGTGTGGTCAAAACCACCGTGACGAGACAAAATAAATCATCCCCTCCTCTCATCAAACCCAACATCATGTTCATAACATACATGTCATAATATCGAATGATCATGCTAATAACATATACCATAGCATTTAACGAGATCACAATGATGTGTACCAAGAATCACATAACAGGGACTTACCGGAATCCAAGCTTATTTCCACAAGACAAAGTCCACTAATACCAAGGGCTATACAATAACATAATAAGCATCATTAAACTAATAAAGTGTGTAGTTGCCACACACGACTATCGTGAAATCCCAAAACTACGCGATACCACGAGATCCCGAAACGTATGTTCTTACTACACCTACAATCGGCCAATGCTACCCTTTAGATTTAAAGCCATTCGGCTTATTCACAAAATCTTGAAGGATATGTCACCCCAAATATAACACACCTTAAGCCGATTTGGTTTCCAACCAAATCCCGAAGCCACACAAAGCCTCCTTGCAATCGGCCACACACTAGCACACATGAAAACATTTAGCCTTCGACTTTTGATCAGTTAAGACATAGATCTTAATGTTGAACCCTTACCTAGATCAACCACCAAGTCCCGAAGGCTCCCTGAATTCGGCAATAGCCCTCCCTACAATCGATTTTGGTTACTTCATTAGAGAACTAAAAGCCATTCGACCAAAACATAAATCCCGATACCAAATAAGTTTGTCGTCCCTTACCTTGATGACTACCTTGGCCTTTAAACACCACAGATCGGCACCCCCTATTGGTGTTAAGGGTTTCAGCTACCACATGGGACAATAATAAGTTAAGATCTCCATTACCACAATTGAAGAAATATCAAAAGAAAAACAGAAGAGGTTTGGCATTACTCAAATCGATCAAGAAGAAAAGAAGAGATCCCTTACCAGAAGATTCGGCTATGTCCCCAAAAGTAAACTTGATTCTGGCACTTAAGATAATGAAGAGAAATCACAAGAAGAGAGAGAGATTTATGAGCCAAGTATTCGACCAAGGTACTTGATAAAACTGAAAGAGAAACAACAAGCTTTCAGCTTTCAAAACAAAATAGAAAAGGTGGGAAAGATGGGATCAAGATTCGGCTTGAGTGGTGGTTTGATTCGAGAAAGATGGTGAAGAGAAGAGAGAAGATAGGTGACAAGGGTTCGGCTATGGTGTTTTGAGTAAAATAGGAAGAAAAAGAGAGAGATGAGGGAGATGAAGATTTCGGCTAAGTACTTTGAGAGAAAAAAGAAATAACACTAATGAGCTTAGAGGGACATTCGGCTATACCAAAAGCTCCCCAAAATCGATAGCCCCCCTTGCCCACAGTCCACTATTCGGCCAACTCTCCCAAGTGAGCTTGATAAGACTCAAACTCCTCAATTCCCTCATCTTCATCTATCGACTCTCTATCCTTATCCATCAAGAGAGTCCCACCGAGTACTCCTCTCCTTGCTTGTGGCATGAAAAGAATAAGGAGTGTAATTCCTACAGCTCGAACATAGGCTCTCTCTCACTGCATGTAGAGTCACTCCCCTAACACCCTAGTGGCGCCTCCCTTGCCATTTTCCCATTGCTTTCTTGTGTCAACCTTCCCAAATAAAATCTCTTAACCCCTCTCTCATTTAGCTTCATTTCCTTGAATGCCAAAACAAAATTCTTAGCCCTAACTTTGACCTAACTTAGGATTTTAACTAGACCCCAAAATAGGTTAGATGAACATTATAGACAATACATCACATGCAACATAAGCAAAATGCAGAACCCCTATTTTAAGGATGTTACAGTTATTGTTGGAAGACTAATGAAATCGAGTCACTTAATTCTGGTCAGAATAGACTACTTACTTGAAAATGTATCAAAGATTGTTAGATTAATCAGAATATCATTGTCTATTATTTTTATCAATATATGAGATTCACCTTGAGATTTCAGGGTAAACTCTGTAAGGCTCTGGGTTTTAAACTTAACTTTGGTACAACATTTCATTTGTAAACAAGCAGTCAGTCAGAACGGATAATACATGTAATTCCCCTAACCCGTAACCATCGCCGGAATAGGTTAAGAGGCATTACTAGACTAGTAGCTCAATTTAGAACAATCATTTATCAAATATCATCTCATTTCAGTAAATATCATTCATTCACATTCAATATATATATTTAAATCGATCATACAAAGCTTAATTCATGCATTCGGGACTAAATCGGTAACATATAATCAATTTGAGAAAAAATAGGAAATTTTTCAAATAAGGGTCACATGCCCATGTGACCAGGTCGTATACCTCACACGGCTTCTAGACACGCCCGTGTCTTACACCGTGTGGAAACAAGGCATACATACTGACTTGTATCACACGGCCAGAGACACGCCCGTGTGCAATGTCTGTGTGAAAACTGGAAAGTATACTGACTTGGGTCACATAGCCAGCCACACGCCTGTGTGTCTAGCCCGTGTGCCCTTCGAAGTGGCCATACACGCCTGTGTATCAAGTTGTGCCAAAACTATAGGGTATACTGACTTATGCAACACGGCCAAGTCACACGCCCGTGTGCTAGGTCGTGTACCATTTAGGGGGTATACTGACTTGTACGACATGGACGATCACATGCCGATATGTGAGGCCAGATGGATCATACTGACTTTCATTCCATTACAACACTAGGGGACACACGGTCGTGTACTTAATTGTGTGTCACACATGGCTAAGACACACGCCCGTGTCCTTGACTGTATGGACAAAAATAGGCTATTTGTAAAGCCATTTTGCCACCCTATTTTCACAAGCATACACAAGCATAAATGACAACCTTTCATAACCCAATAGGCAACCATTCCATAACATTTCATACACATATTATACCAATTCAACTTAGTACCAAATTACCTAATTTATATCAAGCATAATCCATTCATATATCAACTACATATCAAGACATCATTTGCACATTTTCATCCCATCTATTTCTTTCCAAAACTTACCATATTAGAACATTTATACACAATCAAAATATGGTATCAAAATAAGCCAAATCACATGGCTTAACTTATACACCAAGTGTACCAAAACCATAATCTCAAAAGACTATAACTAACATCTTTAAAACTAGCCTATACATGACATATTGACTATTATCCACAAGTTCAAAAGCACCAATCAAAATTGGATAGTGTGATGTGCAACTCCAACTTGTCCAAAACGAGCGAGCTATCGAACCTCTATAAAGCATAGAAAATGAAAAAGAGTAAGCTTTATAGCTTAGTAAGCCCGTGTAATTCAGAATTAAACTTACCATTTATACCATAATCAAGGCAAATAATCAAGATGTATTCAATTCAATTACCAAATTCCTAAACACAAGCATTCAACACAAGTTAGTTACCTAAATACATGAAATCATCCATTATCTCAATACATTGCATTATACCATATTCATTTATATTGTACAACATTAGTAACATCTCATTTTCAAACATATAGACAATAATTCATTTGAAAATCGTAACTCATCCGTAAAAATAGTATCTATGCCCATTAACCTATTAGAACTTCAAAGGATACTCGAGTGATATACATCAGTAATCCATCAATTCATTATCATTTCTGCTCTTTCGAGCCATGATCGGTAAGCTCCTCTTAAGCTAATGAATAGTAAGTTCTATTGAGCTGAAACGGTAAGCTCTGACGAGCTGAACAGTAAGCTCATATGAGCTGAGAATAGTAAGCTCTTAGGAGTTGATATATCGATAAGCTCATATGAGTTGTGGTGAGTCCACAACAAATGCAGGAGCTCGACCAAAACGGTAACCCTAGTGATATGTCACTCTTATCCTATGAATTCATACGGTTCAAACGGGGCTCGATAACCAATAGATTATATCGATAAGGCATTCATATTTCAAGAATATCAATTATTCAATCACATACATTGTAATATCTAGGATTTAGGGGTTATGCATTTTCACTTAAATGAATGTGATTACATGCTTGAGTATGATTTGAATGTGTTGGGAGCTTCAAGAACCTTGGGATGTAGGTAGGAGCCTTAGAAGTTATTGGATTTTTAAGCCTAAAAAGGGGAACTAAGGGAGCTAGGCCTTAAGGAGTTTATTGTGTGGCTTAGGACACAAGAATTAAGCTGGTAAGGTGGCAAGGAGGCACCACTTAGGGCCTTGTGAGGTGACGCCACAGGGAGTGTAAAGGGGCCTAGGTTCGAGCAGCAAGGGAAGCATTTTAGAGTTTTATTTTTTAGCAAGGAGAGGCAGTGTTGGAAGGCACAAGGACACTTCATAGATGAAGTGTAGATTGGGTCAAAAGCTTAGAGATTCGGCTAAGTAAGAGTGAAAAGGGGGATTGGGTGGAGAGAGGAAGAGTTGGTGGTGGTGGGACTTTGAGGAGGGTTTATTCGGTCATGTATGGGGAGTAAAATAAATTTCTAAATTTCTTTTTACTCATCTCCCTCCTTTCTCTTTTATTTTGATAAGGCCGAAACTCCTCTATCATCCTTCTCCACCATTGCCGAAATTCTTAAAGTCCCAAACATCTTTTTCTTTTCTTTCTTCTCCATTCCATATTTTACTTTCCATAGCTGATTTCATCTTACTCCTTGTTAAATTGATTCCTTTTCTGTTACTTTCTCAAAGCCAATCAACCCTCTGTTATGGTTTGAATCTCTCGTGTTCCAAGCAAAAGTGTTCAATTGATTTGATGAGGATAACAATTAGTTGAGTTCTTTTCTTTTCCTTTGTTTAGTCGAAAGTCAAAGACTCTAATTCCTATTTTTCTTTTGGCCAAACCATGAAGGAGATCTCTCGGGATTCTTATAGCCGACGATTGGAAGGTGATCTTTTTGGGATTTAAGATCCAATGTAAGTAAGGCATACCATTCGGTCAAGGGCCACTTTTATTTGTTCTAAGGCTATGTTGATTCTAACTATGGTGTTTTAGAGGATTTTCGACAGATCTTCGGGATTTGGCTAAGCAATCTAGGTAAGGGTTCTAGTGTCTCAGATCAGTTCCTTATTTGTTCAAAGTCAAAAACTAATCGGTTGAGTGTACTAGTGCCTAGCCGATTGCAAGGGGGATCATCACAAAGTTTCGGGATTTGGTTAGTAACCAAATCGGCAGCAAGGTAAGGATTTTGGTTGCGTTAACCCTTTGAGATTTTCTGTATAGCCGAATGGCCTCTTTGCTAATGTTCTTGAGTTGGCCGAATGTAGGAAAGGGGATATAGTGCGTTAGATCAGGATTTTCAGGATTTCAATTAGATCTACAAATAGTCAGGTGTGTAACCCTACACTAAAATTCCCAATAGATTAATAATAATGTTAAGCATGTGTTAATGAAGTGACGAATAAACATGGCTAAGGGTACCATTTGATGGTACAATGAATTCAGGTATGTACCCCTTAAAACTCGTTAATATGGTTTAATAACATTAAAGTGAAAATATGTGGAAATCTGTTATGATTTTGGGGGTAAGGTAAATTGCTATGTATGTTTTGAATGTTGCATGGGCATATGGGTGATTATGTTAAAGGGGAAGTGATCTGGTGGTTTCTACCACATTATCTGGTGACTTATGTCACATATTATGAATCTGGTGACTCTGTCACATTATCTGGTGGCTATGACACAATTAAAAGGGTGATGTGCAGTTGACTGTAGCGACTGCCTTCGATGGTGTGTAGCGGATGGAGGGTCGATTTAGTAATCGCCACGGTGTGATCGGTAGGTACGGGTGATATGTAGAGGTTGGATCTAGGTGGTTTGGGTTGCATCATTATTTACAATTGTTTTATGTGATTTAATATGCCTTGAATGTTTTGGGAGTCTGTGATGGCTGTTACACATCGAGTCTGTTGACTCACCCTTCATGGGCTAACATTTTGCAGATGGCACATAGTAAATGGACCGAGTCGGCAGGAACTTAAAGGTGGCCATGCACAGCTCAGTTTTTCTTCTATTTTTGTTCTTAAGTTTATTTTGATTTATTTTGGGTTATGTTTTGATGTAATAAGGCCATTATAACTTAACTATTTTATTATGCGTTTTAAATTTTTGTTATGATACGAACAACATCGAACAAGACGATTTAACATTTTTCCTAAAACAACATTAATTGTTTTGAAACCCAAACACCTACGGTTTCCAAGTTAATATTAATAAACTCTAAAATTTGGCATCTCTTTTAACTTGTAACTTTTGAAATATGAAAATATCGTTTTAGCACATATTTAAACTACAATACGGTTTTTAACTTGAGAACAATCCGAAGCTATTTTCTTCAAAACCACCAAGATTTCCAAAATGTCATTTTGAGACTTAACTATGTTTCACTCAAGGAGCATGCCAGATCTGGTCAGGGCTTGTGGGCCGGGTTTGAGGTGTTTCAAATTTGGTATCAAAGCCCGGTTCAAAACTCGGCCTTAAGGGCTTTTGGGCCAAAACATTTTTCTTATTTTGAAATTGAGTTTTATTAAAGAATGAGCAGGTTTTCTAGCATGGCTTTTGAGTCTCCTACCTTGATCCACTGGGTAAGTACCCTAACCATTGTGTGATTTGTATGTGGGTATTATGGGACGAGACTAGTAGACTAGAAGCTAATGAACCCTAGGATTAGCTTACTCCAATATAGAATTGCATAAAATTTAAAGTCTAACCAAACAAACACATTAGTGAGTCATTTGAGTTAAGGGTGTAGCAACCGTTGCAGCGATGTCTAGGATTGGATTCGGGGAGCTTGGTATTTAAGCGATCATAGTGACTCACCTCCTCTCCGCTTGAATCCTACCTGGTGTGTAGTGACGGTTCACCCTAACCAAGAGGACTTAATCACAGGCTAAATTCAATAATTAAAACCCGAAAGGGACTAGTCATCTTGTTTTGTAAACCCTAAAATTAAACCTTGGTTTCAAAATTACCAAAGTACCCTTGATTCAAAAAATAACCGAAATACCCCTGATTTGCAAGTTGACCAAATTACCCCTAACTTGAAAAATTTCCAAAATACCCACGGTATGGAAAGTTACCGAAGTACCCCCGAATTGAAAATTTCCAAAATACCCTTATTTCGTAAAATCAACTGGAACCATATTTTATAAAAAATTACCAAAATACCCCTGGTTTGTAAAATTACAAAAAAACCCTCAGTTTATAAAATTACCATATTACCCTTGAATCTTCTTATCAAAAATATTCTTATTTTGCAAAAATACCCAGGAACCTCTATTTTATGAAATTTTAAAATACCCTGATTTGGAAATATTATGAAAATACCCCTGTAGGATAAAATTACGAAAATACCCTTGGGTAGTGGAAAACAACAACAATGACAACCACAACACTTTTCTGTAATGAACGCAAGTTCATGAATGTTGATGATTGAATGAATGAACTTGAGACTCTGTATGTGTGTATGAATTCGAAAGAACTACTTTTTAGAACTATTAAACATAGGACTGTTCGCGATAAATCAGTGGAAAGAAATAATGATTCATAAAATTCTTAATCAGATAAATGCAACTCGGAAGAATAAGTTCTAGAAGACATTATCGTAATGTGCGTGGCTGTGGTAGAGGTTGAATGATCGTATCGGAACCCGTTAGGTCTGGTCAAGGGTCCGAGAATGAAATGCCACCACCACCAGCTGCTGGTGTTGAATATCAGGATCAGACGGGGGATGATGTAGTATCGCAGGTGATGCTGCGAGTTCTTAAGAGGGTGGCTGGAGAAGGTGGAGGTATGGGAGCTTGAAAGTCTATACCTGAGCGACTCCGAGCCAATGGAGATAAGGTTTTTCGTGGTATATCTGGTGTGGCATCCAATAAGGCTGAGTATTGGTTGGAGGCAACGGAGCGAATTATGGAAGATTTGGACTTGACTGCTGAGGAGAAACTGAAAGGGGTAGTGTCGCTTCTCCGCGATGAGTCATACCAATGGTGGCTCACGGTACGGGATGGTGCTGTAGCAGATGATCTCACTTGGGAGTATTTTAAGGTGGCGTATTAGAAGAAGTATATTGGGATCGGCTATATTGATGCGCAGAGGAAGGCGTTTCTGAGGCTGGTTTAGGGGAATAAGTCCGTAGCAGAGTACGAGGCAGAATTCTTAAGGTTGAGCTGGTATGCTCGAGGTATTGTGGCTACAGAGCATGAACGATGTGTCCGATTTAGAGACGATCGAGGATGACACGAGATTATTGATCGCTCCATAGCGGAGCGCGAAGTTTGCTATGTTGGTAGAAAAGGCTAAGGTTCTGTGAAGGAGTTAAGGAATTCGTGAGACAAAATGCGGACAAGAATAGACAAAAGAGAGGTTTTGGATCATCAGGGTCATCTGGGAATGTCCAAAAGAGACCTAGAGTTGATGGGTCGCGTGGTCAGCAAGTTGTTATAGGAGGACAATCACTGCACTGCTCGGTGTGGAAAGATGCACCTAAGAGAGTGTTGGAAGAAGGCGGAGAATGTTTTAAGTGTGGGTACAAGGATCATATGATTAGGGGCGCCTATGAAAATAGACGGAGCCGACCAGTGGTCGGGATCTTATCAGCTAGAAGAGGTGGATGCAGACCACCATGAGGTCGTGGTCCGGCTGGCAGAGGTAATGGTTCTGGAAGAAGTTGGGGAACACCGGGCAGAGGTGTTGTAACACGGAAGCAAGACAGTAGGGTCTAGTATATGCTGATTAAATCGAGGGAGGATGGTGACGCCTTTTGATGTCATAATGGGTATGTTCCTTATTTCTGGATTACCCTTTATTGCATTGATAGATATTGGGTCAACTCATTCATACATTGCTAGTAAGGTGTCTGGAACTCTGCATGTGAACTTTGAGACTATACCTAGGAAGATGACTATACATAGTCCTTTAGGGCAATCCGTAGTATTAGACAAACTCTTTAGGGTAGTACCTTTGGAAGTTCAGGGGGCGCAGTTTCTGGCTGACTTAATGGAGTTGCCATTTGAGGAATTTGATCTAATCTTAGGCATGGACTGGTTAGTGAAGTACCATGCGAATGTGGATTGTGCTGCTAAGCGTATGTCATTAAGAACTTCTGATGACAAAGAGGTTGTGGTGATGGGCGAGAGACGGAATTGCTTGTCAAATGTAGTATCTTCCCTTAAGGCAGAGAAGATGGTGAGAAAGGGGTGTGTAGCTTTTCTGATGTTGATAAGTGCCTTAGAGGCTAAGGAAGCAGTTGTAGGAGGAGTTAGAACAATAAGGAAATTTGTGGATGTCTTTCCAGAGGAGTCTGCCAGGTTACCCGGACGAGGAAAGTGGAGTTCGAATTGATTTATCGTCGGCACACTCTGTGTTAATTGCTCCGTACCGAATGGCACCAAAGGAATTAGTAGAGCTTAAAGCTCAGATCCAAGAGCTACTCGATCATGGGTTTATTCGACCTAGTGTGTCTCCAAGGGGAGCACCGGTCCTATTCGTGAAGAAGAAGGACAGGACTATGCGCATGTGCATAGATTACCGTCAGTTGAATAAGTGACCATTAAGAACAAGTATCCATTGCCAAGAATTGATGACTTGTTCGATCAGCTTAAGGGGGCTGCGGTATTTTCGAAGATAGATCTAAGGTCAGGATATCATCAGCTTAAGGTGAAGGAAGCAGATATCCATAAGACGGCTTTTTGAACTAGGTACGGGCATTATGAGTTCTTGGTAATGCCATTTGGATTGACAAACGCCCTAGCCGTGTTCATGGATATGATGAACCGGGTTTT
Source organism: Gossypium rotundifolium (assembly GCA_025506655.1). Classification (NCBI taxonomy): domain Eukaryota; kingdom Viridiplantae; phylum Streptophyta; class Magnoliopsida; order Malvales; family Malvaceae; genus Gossypium; species Gossypium rotundifolium. The sequence goes on along the minus strand of CP106729.1, from coordinate 133,674,420 downwards.
TCAACCCTACCTGGATCAGTTCGTCGTTGTGTTCATAGATAATATTCTAGTGTATTCCAAGTCTGAGGAAGAACATGATGAGCATCTCCGAGTTGTGTTGCAGGTGTTAAGGGAAAAGAAGCTATATGCCAAGTTTAGCAAGTGCGAATTTTGGCTGAAGGAAGTTACGTTCTTAAGGCATATGGTGTTTGTCGAAGGAATAACGGTGGATCCTCGGAAGATTGACGCAGTATTAGATTGAAAACCCCCTAAGTCTGTTGTGGAGGTTCGTAGTTTCTTGGGGTTAGCAGGCTACTATAGGAGATTTGTCGAAGGGTTCTCGATAATAACAGCACCTTTGACGAAGTTGTTGAGAAAGGAGGTACCTTTCGTATGGGCGGATAAGCAATAAGAAAGCTTTGAGAAGCTTAAGAGAGTATTGACAGAAGCTCCGGTTTTGATTCAGCCGAAAGCAGGGAAAGACTTTGTGGTATATTGTGATGCTTCCCATACAGGATTGGGATGTGTTCTTATACAAGACGGGAAAGTGGTCACTTATGCGTCTCGGCAGTTGAGGCCACATGAGGTTAACTATTCAACGCATGATTTGGAATTGGCAGCGATTATATTCGCTCTTAAAGTGTGGAGGCACTATTTGTATGGAGAAAGGTCGGTGATCTACACGGACCACAAGAGTTTGAAGTATCTACTGACTCAAAAGAGCTAAGTTTGAGACAACGATGGTGGGTGGATTTGTTGAAAGACTACGATTGCTCAATAGAGTATCATTCGAGCAAGGCGAATGTTTTGGCGGATGCCCTAAGTTAGAAAGTAGTGTCGGAGTTAAGGGCGATGTTTGCATATTTGAGCCTTTATGATGATGGAAGTTTGCTAGTGAAATTACAAGTGAAGCCGACATGGTTAGGTCAGGTAAAGGAGAAATAATTGGTAGATGGTGAACTAAGTGCTAAGCTGCTACAAGTACAGAATGGGGAGTTGGAAGACTATGGTGTAAACGGTGATGGAGTACTGTGTTTTCGGGGAAAGGTTTGTATGCCGAAGGATGAGGGGTTAAGGCAAAAAATTCTTCAGGAATCATATAGTAGCCCTTATGCTATGCATCCTGGAGGAAGTAAGTTATATAGGGATCTACGGGATCAGTTTTGGTGGCCTGGTCTTAAACGGAAAGTTATAGAATTTGTAGGGAAATGCTTAACGTGTCAGCAAGTCAAGGCTGAACACCAAGTACCGTCAGGATTGCTTCAGCCAATAAAGATTCCGCAATGGAAGTGGGAGAGAATTACCATGGACTTCGTTAGTGGGCTTCCCCTTACGCCTGCTAAGAAGGACTCGGTATGGGTGATAGTAGATCGGTTGACCAAGTCTGCACATTTCATACCAGTACGGGTTAACTATTCTCTACAAAAATTGGCAAAGTTGTATGTGGCAGAAATCGTGAGGCTGTACGGAGTACTGGTGTCGATCATCTCGGATAGGGATCTGAGGTTTACATCTCAATTTTGGAAAACATTACATCAAGCTTTGGGCACTAGATTGGACTTTAGTACAGCATTCCATCCACAGTCGGACGGCCAATTTGAGTGGGTAATTCAAGTGCTGGAGGATATGTTGAGAGGTTGCGTGATAGACTTCAGAGGGAGTTGGGAGGAGTTCTTGCCTTTAGCGGAATTTGCGTACAATAACAGCTATCAAGCAAGTATTCGGATGGCACCGTATGAAGCGCTATATGGACGAAAGTGTCACACTCCTACATGTTGGACAAAACTGGGGGAACGTCAGGTTTTGGGTCCAAAGATTATGGCAGAATCGGAAGAAAAGGTTAGAGTGATTTAGGCACGGTTGAAGGAGGCGTCTGATAGACAAAAGTCATATGCAGATCTTAAGTGAAAGGAGATAGAGTTTGCTATGGGAGATCGGGTGTTTCTCAAAGTTTCGCCATGGAAGAAGGTGATGAGATTTGGCCGTAAGGGAAAGTTAAGTCCTAGGTTTATAGGACCTTATCGGATTCTAAAGCGGGTTGGACCAGTAGCGTATTAGTTAGAATTGCCTTCGAAGATGAAGTAGATGCACAATGTGTTTCACATTTCGATGCTACATTGTTATTGATCGGATCCATATCATATAATATCGGTTGAGGAGGTAGAGCTGAGACCAGATCTGTCCTATGAGGAAGAGCCAATTCAGATTTTGGAATGGGATGTAAAGGTGCTACGGAAGAAATTAGTCCCTCTAGTCAAAGTGTTATGGCGTAACCATGGATCGGAGGAGGCTTCGTGGGAGTCAGAGGAAACAATGTGACAGCAATACCCTCACTTATTTTAGCCAGGTAATTTCAAGGTCGAAATTATTTTTAAGGGGGGTAGAACTGTAATATCTGGGATTTAGAGGGTATGCATTTTCACTTAAATGAATGTGATTGCATGCTTGAGTATGATTTGAATGTGTTGGGGGCTTCAAGAACCTTGGGATGTAGGTAGGAGCCTTAGAAGTTATTGGATTTTTAAGCCTAAAAAGGGGAACTAAGGGAGCTAGGCCTTAAGGAGTTTATTGTGTGGCTTAGGACACAAGAATTAAGCTGGTAAGGTGGCAAGGAGGTGCCACTTAGGGCCTTGTGAGGTGACACCATAGGGAGTGTAAAAGGGCCTAGGTTCGAGCAACAAGGGAAGCATTTTGGAGTTTTATTTTTCAGCAAGGAGAGGCAGTGTTGGACGGCACAAGGACACTTCATAGATGAAGTGTAGATTGGGTCAAAAGCTTAGAGATTCGGCTAAGTAAGAGTGAAAAGGGGGATTGGGTGGAGAGAGGAAGAGTTGGTTGGCAGTAGGACTTTGGGAAGTGGTTTATTCGGTCATGCATGGGGGAGTAGTGCCGAAATTTTTGAATTTCTTTTTACTCATCTCCTTCCTTTCTCTTTTAGTTTTGCTAAGGCCGAAACTCCTCTATCATCCTTCTCCACCATTGCCGAAATTCTTAAAGTCCCAAACATCTTTTTCTTTTCTTTCTTCTCCATTCCATATTTTACTTTCCACAGCCGATTTCATCTTACTCCTTGTTAAACCAATTCATTTTCTATTACTTTCTCAAAGCCAATCAACCCTCTGTTGTGGTCGAATCTCTCTTTGTTCCAAGCAAAGGTGTTCAATCGATTTTGGTAAGGGATAACAATTAGTTGAGTTCTTTTCTTTTTCCTTTGTTTAGCCGAAAGTTAAAGACTCTAATTCCTATTTTTCTTTTGGCCGAACCATGAAGGAGATCTCTCGGGATTCTTATAGCCGATAGTTGGAAGGTGATCTTTTCGGGATTTAAGATCCAAGGTAAGCAAGGCATACCATTCGACCAAGGGCCACTTTTATTTGTTCTAAGGCTATGCCGATTCTAACTATGGTGTTTTAGGGGATTTTTGACAGATCTTCGGGATTTGGCTAAGCAATCTAGGTAAGGGTTCTAGTGTCTAAGATCTGTTCCTTATTCGTTCAAAAGCCGAAAACTAACCGGTTGAGTGTACTAGTGCCTAGCCGATTGCAAGGGGGATCATCACGACGTTTTGGGATTTGATTGGTAACCAAATCGGCAGCAAGGTAAGGATTTTGGTTACGTTAACCCTTAGGAATTTACTGTATAGCCAAATGGCCTCTCTGCTAATGTTCTTAGTGTTGGCTGAATGTAGGAAAGGGGATCTAGTGAGTTAGATCAGGATTTTCAGGATTTCGATTAGATCTACGAATAGTCAGGTGTGTAACCCTACACTAAAATTCCCAATAATGTTAATCATGTATTAATGAAGTGACGAATAAACATGGCTAAGGGTACCATTTGATGGTACAATGAATTCAGGTATGTACCCCTTAAAACTCGTTAATATGGTTTAATAACATTGAAGAGAAAATATGTGGAAATCCGTTATGATTTTGGGGGTAAGGTAAATTGCATGATAAATGTATGTTTTGAATGTTGCATGGGCATATGGGTGATTATGTTAAAGAGGAAGTGATCTGGTGGTTTCTACCACATTATCTAGTGACTTATGTCACATATTATGAATCTGGTGACTCTATCACATTATCTGGTGGCTATGCCACAATTATAAGGGCAATGTGCAGTTGACTGCAGCGACTGCCTTCGATGGTGTGTAGCGGATGGAGGGTTGATTTAGTAATCCCCATGGTGTGATCGGTAGGTACGAGTGATATGTAGAGGTTGGATCTAGGTGGTTTGGGTTGCATCATTATTTACAATTGTTTTATGTGATTTAATATGCCTTGAATGTTTTGGGAGTCTGTGGTGGCTGTTACACACTGAGTCTGTTGACTCACCCTTCGTGGGCTAACATTTTGCAGATGGCACACAGTAAATGGACCGGGTCGGCAGGAACTTAAAGGTGGCCATGCACAGCTCAGTTTTTCTTTGATTTTTGTTATTAAGTTTATTTTGATTTATTTTGGGTTATGTTTTGATGTAATAAGGCCATTATAACTTAATTGTTTTATTATGCATTTTAAATTTTTATTATGATACGAACAACATCGAACAAGATGATTTAACATTTTTCCTAAAACAACATTAATTGTTTTGAAACCTAAACACCTACGGTTTCCAAGTTAATATTAATAAACTCTAAAATTTAGCATCTCTTTTAACTTGTAACTTTTGAAATATGAAAATATCGTTTTAGCACAAATTTAAATTACAATACGGTTTTTAACTTGAGAACAATCCGAAGCTATTTTCTTCAAAACCACCAAGATTTCCAAAATGTCATTTCGAGACTTAACTACGTTTCACTCAAGGAGCATGCCAGATCCGGTCAGGGCTTGTTGGTCGGGTTTGGGGTGTTTCATACATTCATTTAAAATATTTACCAATATATAAAAGTTCGATTCTAATTATACAAACTTACCTCGTATCCCTCGGATGGAAATTATCATCTATTCGCCAATCTTTCTCTTTCCCCGATCTAGTTCCGGTATTTGCTTATCTTGATCTATAATATATCAAATTTAACCCATTCAATAGTAATTCAATTCAATTAAGCCCATATTTCCTAATTTTGGAAAATTACACATTTGCCCCTAATGTTTTACATTTTTCACAATTTAGTCCCTAAGCTTGTAAAAATGAAATTCATTCAATTTTTATGAAACCCAAGCCTATCTGAATTTATTATACAATACTAGTAGCCCATATTTTTATTTTATTCATACTTTTAACCACAACATTTCATATTATCTCAATTTAATCACTTTTTGACATTTTTGTCAAAAATCACTTTACAAAACTAGTTTAACTATCATCAAGCTTCCATAATCTATCATTAAAAATCAAAGAACTCAAGTATTCAACAATGTCAACATGTTAAATCTTCAAAAATTACAAAATCTAGGGTATGGGCTAGCTAGAATACAAAGTAACAATTTTAAAATGTAAAAATCATTAAAAACCGAGTAAAAATCATACCTTAATTGAAGAATTAATCAATGCCAAATGAAGAACCCTATTTTGGCTTCTTCTATTTCTAATTTTTGGCTAAATATGAATGAAATAACAAATTTTTGGTTTTTTTAATTATAATTAACCTTAATTATCAAATTACCTTAATAACCTTATTAATTAAACATAAAATCATTTAAACAATGTCCAAGAATGTCCACTTACATTATAAATGGACTAATCACAACATAAGGACTTCCATTTTAATAAACCATAGTTATTAGGCACATTAAACTAATAGCACACAAGTTTTACATTTTACACAATTTAGTCCTTTTTACCGAATTAAACATTTAAACAGTAAAATTTCTTTACGAAACTTTCACATAATAATTCTATCATGATGTAAACTTTAATAAAATAATAAAATAAATATTTTGACCTCAGATTTGTGGTCCTGAAACCACTATTTTGATTTGACTCGAAAATGGGCTGTTACAACTCTCCCCCCTTAGGGATTTTCGTCCTCGAAAATCTTACCAGTAAATAGGTTAGGGTACTAGTTTTCACATAGCTTCCTCAAGTTCCCACGTAGCTTCCTTGATCCCACATTTATGCTAAAGAACTTTTACTAGGGCTATGCGCTTATTTCTCAATTCTTTGATTTCACGAACCAAAATCCTGATCGGTTCTTCACTATACATTAAATCAGCTTGTATCTTAACATCTATTGGAGAAATCACATGTGACGGATTGGATCTGTATCGACGTATCATAGAAACATGAAAAACATTATGGATCTTTTCAAGTTTTGACAGTAAAGCTAGTCGATATACCACTGGCCCTATTCGTTCAATAACTCCATATGCCTGATAAAATACGGACTCAACTTTCCTTTATGGTCAAATCGAAGAACCTTTTTCCATGGTGACACCTTTAGAAACACTCTGTCTCTGACTTGAAATTCAATTTCTCTACATTTCAAATCTGCATAGGATTTCTATCGGTCTGAAGCTGCTTTTAAACTGTCGCGAATCATTTTCACTTTTTCTTCACTTTCTCTGATCAATTCAACCCGTGAATCTTTTTCTCACTTAATTTAGTCCAATATAGTGGAGTTTGACATTAGCATCCATATAAAGCTTCGTAAGGTGCCATCCTTATACTCGTTTGGAAACTGTTGTTATATGTGAATTCAATCAATGGTAAGTATTTTTCCCAACTGACCTCAAACTCTAAAATACAACATCTCAACATGTCTTCAAGAATCTAAATAACTCTCTCAGTCTGACCATCAGTCTGAGGATGAAAAGCAGTACTGAAATTTAACTTTGTACCTAAGGCTTCTTGCATTTTCTTCCAAAATCGCAGCGTAAATCTTGGATCTCTATCAGAAATAATAGATAGTGGCACTCTGTATAACTGAACAATTTCAGAAATGTACAATTCAGCTAATCTGTCAAGTGAATAATTTGTACGTACTAGTATGAAATGAGCAGATTTCATTAGTCGATCAACGACATCCCAGATAGCGTCTTTCTTTTTTGGAGTTAAGGGCAATCCCTATACAAAATCCATTGTAACTCTATCCCATTTCCACTCAAGAATCATCACATGCTACAGTAAACCAAATGGTACTTGATTTTAGCTTTGACTTGTTGACAAGTTAAACATTTAGAAACAAATTCTGAGATATCTCGTTTCATGCCTTTCCACTAGTAAAATTGTTTCAAATCATTGTACATTTTGGTACTTCCAGGATGAACAAATAAACAGTTATGGTGCGCTTCGTGCAAAATCTTTCGAATGAGTGTTGAATTTCTCGGTATGCAAATTCTATTCCGAAACCTTAAACAATCATCAGTTCCAATCTGAAACTCTAAATCAGGGATGTTTTCACATTGAATCTGTTTAGCTTGCAATTCACGATCAACTTTCTAAGCTTCACAAATTTGTTGAAGAAATACCAATTTAGCTTTCAATTCGGCTAAAATAGACCCATCATCACAAATCATCAACTGAGTGTTCATTGTTCGTAATGCAAATAAATATTTTCAGTTCAAGGCATCAGCAACAACATTAGCTTTTCGGGAAATAATCAATCACAAATTCATAATCTTTCAATAACTCGAGCGATATTCATTGTGTAACACCCCAAACCCAGCCCAAAACCCCACGGCCAAATCTGAAATGTCATTGAGGTGGTTGTTCAAAAAGAATTTGAGTTGGAAGTATAAATAACTTAGGGGTTTTAAAACGAATCTCTTTTGTACATTTGATTCGGTATTTGGTAGAAATTCCGCGAAGCAATTTGTTTATGCGAAATTTGAATTTCAAAACTTTACTTTAATATCTGAGTTGAAAACATTTTATAACCATGTTAGATAACAATTCAATAATAATTCTAAGACTTAAAAACCATAACAAAAATCCCAAAACAATTTAAGTGGCCTTATTACAATGAAATCTATCCGAAAAAGTACTTGGAAATATAAAATATATATAATTAAAGAAATAAAAGTAGCTTCTGTATGGCCACCTCGTATCCACTCTAGCCCGGTCCAAGAATCATGTATCACCTGTATTATTTTTAGGAAAATAGAGTGAGTCAAACCGACTCAGCGTGCAATTATTCCATACGTTTCCACAAATGGGCTTGGCCCAAGACCACATCAATCCACATACCACACATAAAGATGCAAAATGTTAACCCTCCCCAACCTAGTATCCAACCACTACACACCCCCGTATCATGCCACCACACACCAGGGGATTACTAAATCGACCCTCTATCCGCTACATACCTCTTTGGCAGTCATGCTGCTCAAAATCCACTTAGTGGTCTAGCCATTGGTCCACGTGATTAAAATCACAAATATCCATAGTGTGACTCGAGGTCATCACCAATCCACAATGAGGCACGAAGCCAACATCAAACCATGATGTAGCTCAAGGCTAACATCAAACCATGTATATAAATGTACATCCTTTCCTTCATTAAACATATCCCGGTCCCCATGCACATACATGATATAATATGGTGAGATGACAACATAATCATTATGAACATATCCAACATGCATACACAATAAGCTTTCCAAAGTCTCACATATACATATACATCCATCAAAATTTCAATATAAGAAAGTTACTAACTTTGGTACCAAACACCCCAATATGGGTAATAGCATCACCACAGCCACTATCTCAGGTACCATACATATTTCATATTATAATTAAAGAATATACGTAAACAATGTGTTAATTACACACCTAAGAACCTGAAGAACTAGACTCTCGACCTCCCTAATGTCCTCGTTCGAAGAGATCACAGTGATCGGTTTGTTCACGCCGACGCCGCCACAAAGACCGAGGCCAATCCCAAACCAATAAACCGACCGATCTGTAACATCCTAAAATTTGTGTATCAGTTGGTAGCTTGTGTTAGTTCGGGTAGTATTGTTTATGTGCTTAGTATAGCCTTGTGAAGGCTTGACTTTATTTATGAAGCTAGAATAATTCTTAGTATTTAAAATTTAATGAAGTGGACTAGGTGATCTTGACACTTAAGATGATATAAGTATTAAATTCTAGCACATGAGGAGTTAGTGGCAAGGTGGCTATGATGCATGAAGGGTTGCTTGAGGGAAGAGGTTCGAGTAGCATGGATTGCATTGGAAGACTTTATTTTTATGCACCTTTGCATTAAGTGTCAGCCAAGCTATTCTTATGGTGGTTGGACTTTCAAAATTTTTGGTAAGTTGAATAATGGATTTGGAAAGCTTGTATTATGGGATAAGATTCTTAAGACTTATGGAAGGATGGGGGGACAAAGGGCTTAGATGACGGAGAGTGTTTTGGAAACTATGCTAAGGCTATTAGTCCATGAATGTGGACGGCATGTGTGGCTCGGTGGTGGCCGAATGTTGATAGGAAGTTTAGGGGGGTTTAGTTTGGTCAATTCTTGCATTTTGTGCATCTTTTACATTTTCTTTTCCTCTCCAAAAGTTTTCTTCCTTAGTTAATGTGCCTTGGCAATAAGGTAAATTTTGTTTTAGTTTTAGCATTTGTCTTCTTGTTTTGTGTTAAATCCAAAAGACCATAGAGGTTTGCCAAATTTTTCTTAGGCATTTGGCGAATATTCAATAGAGCCTCTCACATATTTTTATTCTCTTTGAAGCCTAAAACCAACCCTCTTCCTTCCATCTTTTCTTCATCTTTAGTGGTTGGCGAATCTTCCATCTCCCATTTCATCTTTTTTCTTTCTTCCACTTTTTCTCAAAACCAAAACATCCCTCTTCCATTGTAGTTTCTTTCTTTTCCTTCCTTTTTCTTTCTCTTTCTCCACTCTAGCCGAATCCTTTTTATTGTTACAAATCAACCATAGCTGAAATTTCCTTCACCATTTAACCATATTGCCGAAACTTCCCATTCTCTTTTTGATTTGTCTTGGCCGAATATCAACAAGGGTAGGTCTTCACTTGGTTTTCTTCAAACGGCTTTAGAAGGGGGTAAGTATTCATGGCCGTATTTCCTTTGTTTCTTTTCTCTTTTCTATTTCATTTTCCTTAAGGACAAAAGCCAAATTTTGGGCATTTGTTAGTAAGGTTTTAACCATAGGAACTTATTTCTTTTAGGTTCTTTGAGACGTTAGAAGCAATCGATTTAACCCTATTTCTCTAGCAATCGAAGTGGTAAGTCAAGTGGTAAGGATTTTTGTTGGTTCATTAATCTTTAAGTGGATGTAAAGCCGAAGGCTTGTGAGATTAAGGTTTGTTGGTGTGGCCGAATGGTCTTGTTAATGATTTTGTGGTTTGGCCGAATGTAGGACAAGGAGATCTAGAGAGGTAGATCGGGGCTTCGAGATTTAGTGATTTCGCTAGTGTCAGGTGTATACCTTGCACACTTTATAACTCGGTTTATATATATATATATATTAATAAACTAATCATGTTACCAAAGTGGAAAACTATGAGATCTTGATATGATTCCTTGATGAGTATGAACAAGGACTCGGGTAAGTCCATTTCAATATGATGTTGATATATGTTGTTTAATATCATGATCTATGATATATTTGTTATATGTTCATATTAGAGCATGATGGCATGATTTGCATAATAATTGCATGGTTATTGGTGATATGAGAGGAGGGGGAAGATTTGATATCCGTGTCTTTGGGACACCAGAGGTTTGGCACCTCCAGTGGTTTAGTACCACAATTATTTTGTGTCTTTGGGACACCAGAGGTTTGGCACCTCATAGCGACTCATCCTAGTGGCTTAGTACCACCGTGGGTTGGCCGCACTTTCGATATATTTGGATCGTCGCCAGTGATTTGGTATCACACGTGGGTTGGCCCCACAACTTGATTATTTGTGACTTTGGGTCACCAGTGATTTGGCATCACATTATTGGATAACCTGACTTTGGGTCACCAATGGTTTGGCACCACTAGTGGTTTGGTACCACACGGGGTAGAAAAGGAGTTATGGATGGCTAGGATGGGTGCATTATATATATATATTATATTGAACCACTAACAAAAAGGTAGGATAAATAAATAGATGACAAACGAGCTTTTTTGGTTTATGAATTTTTAAAGTGTAAGAATATTGTATTAATTAATCGGTTTTCAAAGATTTAAGGGAAGGATTTATGCGGGTTCCCATAATAATTATGACCCATATCTGAGTCTTGGTGACTCACCTTCTCCTTTATCTTTTCAGTGATTCTTGATCGCGGAAAGGAGCCGGATGAACTCGAGGAGGCCATGAAATAAAATTCGATTTTATAAGAACTTTAGTTTGGGTACTATATTTTATTTTAATTTGGTTTATATTTTCATTTGGGTTTATAATAAGTCCTTTTTAATTATGTTTTGGATTATTTATATGTTTTGGACTTGTTTTAAATATGGTTTAAAATGTACATGGTTGATATATTAATTTGAGCACAAAGTTTTCAAAATTACAAACGCTAATGGTTTTCAAAACATTACCATCGGGTAATATAAATTGTTTGATAATATTTTATAACTTAAGTGATTTTGATAACTCATACTTTTTCCAAAACTTAAGTTTGCAATTTCAATTAACAACGGTTTTCAACCATTCGCTTGAGTCTTTCATAAAAATTATAAAAGGTTTTCTAATCTATGGAGCTGTGACTAAGTTTTAAAAATTTATCCACGAAATTTCAAAGTAAACTATCAGTTTTTTAACTTATTATAACTTGTTTTCTTCAAATATAGAATAATAAAGAGTTTTCACTAAAAAAATTTATCGTTATCTCGATTTTCTTCAAAATGTTTTCCCTCTGTGGCATGCCAGATTCGGTCTTGGTGTATTGATTGGGTTTGTGGTGTTACAAATTGGTATTAGAGCCAAGTTCAAAAGCTCGGCTGTGGGCCCAAGGCCTAAAATGATTTAAAGTATGGTATTAAAATGTTTTTGTTGAAAATTATATGATTTGAAAGGCATGGCACCGAGTCTCTGGCACCGATCCACCCAGGTAAGTACTTCAAACTGTTGATTTTGATGGTTTGACTGTATAGTAGTAGGAACTACTCTAGAGACTCAAAACTATAGGTTGCATGTACTCGCGAAACAACTTCTTATTAAAATTATTCATAAAACTGTGTTTAAAAGATAGTGGAATGATGTCTAAGCATAAAACCTTTAAATCAGATAAGTCAAGACTTTAGACATGAGCACTCGAGGTCGAGGTCGTAATACGCGTGGACGCGGTCGAGGTAGGATGGCTGTGTCTGAGCTAGTGAGGTCTTGTCAAGGATCAGAAAATGAGATACCAGTACCTCCACCGGCTGTAGGTGGTGAGTTTCAGGATCAAACAGGGGACGACGTAGTGTCTCAAGCAATGCTGCGAGTTCTTGAGAGAGTAGTTGGAATAGGTGGAGGCGCGGAGCTCGTAAATCAGACTGAGTAACTCGAGCCAATGAAGTGAGGTATTTCGAGGTGTTTGGTGTAGCTCAAGACGACCGAATATTGGTTAGAGGCGACGGAGGCGAATCATGGATGACTTAGATCCGAATCTTGAGGAAAAGCTAAAGGGATAGTGTCGCTTCTTGGGATGAGTCATATCGGTGGTGGCTCACGGTGAAGAACGATCTTTGCGGAGGATCTTACAGGACTATTTTAAGGCAAACAGTCGGAAGAAATATATTAGGTCTAGTTACATTGATGCTTGATGTAAGGCATTTCGAGTTTGGTCCGGGGAGTAAGTCCGTATCGAATATGAGGCAAAATTTTTAAGACCGAATTGGTATCTTTGGAGGTATCGTGGCTTCGGAGCACGAGCGATGTGTCCGGTTCAAAGATGGATTGAGAGACGAGCTGAGACTGCTGATTGCTCCACACCAGAAGCGAGAGTTTGCTACGTTGGTTGAAAAGACTAAGATAGCTGAAGGGATAAAGGAATCTGTAAGGTAGAATCACGACAGGAACAAACATAAGAGAAGTTTTGGATCATCCGGGTCAGCCGATAATTCTCAGAAGAGGGTTAGGTAGAATGGGCCAAATCAATCTAGGAGGCCCGTTACTGCTAATCAGGGACCAGCACAGTGTAATCGATGTGGGAAATATCATTGGGGTGAATGTTGGACCGGAAGGAAAGGATGTTTTGAGTGTGGCTCGCTGGATCATCGTGTGAGGGACTGTCCACGTAAGCTAGTCAGGAATCAGTCTGAGGGTCAAGGTCGTGCTCAGTTCAGAAAGGAGGGACCGTCACCGCAGAGAGGTCGTGGTAATGGTAGAGGAAGTAATGGTTCTGGTCGAGGCCGCGGAGCATCGGACAGAGGTGCAAGTAAATTGAGTCAAGATAGCCTGGTTTGGTGTATGCAGCGAGGCATCGAGAGGAGGGTGACGCACCGGATGTCATAACCGATACGTTTTTAATCTTTGGTGTACCATATACTGCTTTGATAGATGTAGGTTCGACGATTCAGTATGTTGCCAATAGCATAGTAGAGACCATGAACTTAGATTCAAACTACTTCAGGAGGATGATGATGCTTAGCCCTCTAGGTCACTCTGTAGAAGTAAATAAGTCAGTATAGGATGTACCCTAGAACTCCAAGGGGTAGTGTTTGTAGTCGATCCGATGGAACTACCGTTTGGGGAGTTTGATCGATTCTTGGGATGGTGGTTGGTCAAGTACCAGCGAGTTTGGATTGGCCGCTAAGCGCATGGTGTTGAAGAACGGTGAAGGTGAAGAGGTGGTTATGATAGGTAATAGAAGAGATTATCTATCCAACATGGTATCTGCGTTGAAAGTCGAGAAGATGGTCGGGAAGCGGTCTGCGAGGCATTTATGGTTCATGTGTGCGTTGGAGGCTAAAGAGTCTACTATAGGGAATGTCCGAGCGGTGAAGGAATATCTTGATGTATTCCCGGAAGAACTTTCGGATTGCCTCCGGATCGTGAAGTTGAATTTGGAATAGATCATTATCTAAAAGCGCGCCAATGTCTATCGCTCCGTATAGAATGACAAGAAGGAATTAGTGGAATTGAAGGCTCGATTCGGGAGTTGTTGGATCGAGGTTTTATTTGACCAAGTGTTTTACCTTGGGAGCGCCGGTATTTTTGTCAAGAAGAAGGATGGTACGATGCGGATGTGTATAGACTACCACTAGTTGAATAAGTCGACGATCAAAACAAGTATCCTTTCCGAGGATAGATGACTTGTTTGATTAGCTTAAAGAGCGCAATTTTCTCCAAGATTGATTTAAGGTCCGGATATCATCAACTAAAGGTGAAAGAGGTGATATCCATAAGACGGCATTTCGCTTTTCGGTATGGGCACTACGAGTTTCGGTAATGCCTTTTGGATTAACTAATCGCGTGGCAAACATTCATGGACATGATGAATCGGGTATTTTAGCGCTTTTGGATTAATTTGTCATAGTATTTATAGGCGATATTTTGGTATACCCAAGTCGAGGAGGAGCATGATGCGATTTGCGAGTAGTGTTGCAGATTCGAGGAAAAGCAACTATATGCCAAATTTAGTAAGTGCAAGTTTTGGCTTAGGAGGTGACTTTCTTGGGTCACGTAGTATCGGTGAGGATTAGAGTGGATTCTCGAAAGATCGAGCGATGTTAGATTGGAAGCCGCCTAAGTCGATGGGTGAGATTCGAGTTTTCTAGGTGCAGCGGGGTATTACCGAAGATTTGTAAATAGATTTTCTTTGATCGCAGCACCTATGACTAAGTTATTGAGGAAAGGAGTTCCATTTGTGTGGACTGAGAAGCAACAAGAAAGTTTCGACAAGTTGAAAAGATTCTAATGAAGCTCGGTTTGATTCAACCCGAGGCGGGCAAGGAATTCACGGTTCTTGTGATGCATCACATCTTGGTTTGGGATGTGTCTTGATGCGAGGAAGAAGGTAGTGGCTTATGCATCTCGACGATTGAGACCATATGAAGTTAATTATCCGACGATGACTTGGAATTAGCTGCAGTGGTTTTCGCTTTGAAGATTTGGAGACACTATTTGTACGGAGAGAAGTCGATAGTCTACACTGATCACAAGAGTCTAAAGTATCTTTTGACTCAGAAGGATTTAAACTTGAGGCAGCGTAGATGGATTGAGTTGTTGAAGGACAACGACTGTTCGATTGAGTATTATCCGGGCAAGGCTAACGTGGTGGCAGACGCGTTAAGCTATAAGGTTGTATCAGACTTAAGATCGATGTTTGCTCGTCTTAGTTTATACGATGATGGGAGTCTTTTGCAGAATTGCAAGTCAAGTCGACTTGGTTAGAGCAGATCAAGAAGAAACAGTTAGAAGATGATGGTTTGAATGATCGGAGGTTGCAGGTTCAGAATGGAGGTTTAGAGGATTATAGTTTGTCCAGTGATGGAGTGTTGTGTTTCCAAGGGAGAGCTTGTATGTCGAAGGATGTTGAGTTGAGGCAAAGGATTCTTCGGGACGCACATAGCAGCCTATATGCTATGCATCCTAGAGGTAGCAAGATGTATTGGGATTTAAGAGAGCAATTTTGGTGGCCAGGTCTGAAGCGGGAGGTAACTGAGTTTGTGGGTAAATGTCTAACGTGTCAGCCGATCAAAGCTGAGCATCAGTTACCATCTGGATTACTTCAGCCGGTGAAGATTCCACAGTGGAAGTGGGAAAGGATCACTATAGACTTTGTCAGTGGATTACCTCTTACACCTAGTAAGAAGGACTCAGTTTGGGTGATTGTGGATCGTCTGACTAAGTCAGCTCATTTCATTCCGGTAAGGGTGGATTACTCGCTTTAGAAGTTAGCTAAGTTGTATATGGCGGAGATAGTAAGGTTGCACGGTGTACCAGTGTCGATCATCTCAAACAAAGATCCTAGATTTACGTCGAGGTTTTGGAGAGCGTTACATCAAGCTTTGGGTACGCAGTTGGATTTCAGTACGCATTTCATCCACAGTCTGACGGGCAGTCGGAAAGAGTTATACAGATTTTAGAGGATATCCGAGAGGTTGTGTTTTGGACTTGAGGTGGTCGGGAAGAGTTTTTACCATTAGCTGAGTTCATGTACAACAATAGTTATCAGGCAAGCATTAAGATGGCACCATATTAGGCATTGTATGGTAGGAGATGTCGCACACCTACATCTTTGGATGAGTTGGGTGGCGTCGGATGTTAGGACCGAGTTGGTTATAGAGACTAAGGATAAGGTTAAGATGATTCAGCTTGTTTGAAGGAAGCTTGGATAGGCGAAGTCTTATCTCGATCTCAAGCGGAGGGATATAGAATTTGCCGTGGGTGACAAGGTCTTCTTAAAGGTCTCGCCATGGAAGAAAGTGTTAAGATTTGGGAGAAAAGGCAAGTTAAGTCCAAGGTTTATTGGGTAGTATAAAGTGTTGAGATGAGTGGGACCAGAGCATATCATTTCGAGTTGCCAGCAGAGTTGAGTCAGATACACAATGTGTTTCATGTCTCCATGCTTAGACGCTATCATTCTGATCCATCACATGTCGTGGCAGTGGAGGAAATAGAGGTGAATCCAGATTTGACGATAGAAGAAAAACCAGTGCAGATTCTAGATCAAGACGTAAAAGTTTTACGTAAGAAGTCGGTTCCTTTAGTGAAGGTCTTATGGCGGAACCATGGCATAGAAGAAGCTATGTGGGAACCGGAGGATGTTATGAGGCAGCAGTACCCTCAACTCTTTTGATCAGGTAATTTTGAAGACGAAATTATTTTTAACGGGGGTAGAATTGTAACATCCTAAAATTTGTGTATCAGTTGGAAGCTTGTGTTAGCTCGGGTAGTATTGTTTGTGTGCTTAGTATAGCCTTGTGAAGGCTTGACTTTATTTATGAAGCTAGAATAATTCTTAGTATTTAAAATTTAATGAAGTGGACTAGGTGATCTTGACACTTAAGATGATATAAGTATTAAATTCTAGCACATGAGGAGTTAGTGGCAAGGTGGCTATGATGCATGAAGGGTTGCTTGAGGGAAGAGGTTCAAGTAGCATAGATTGCATTGGAAGACTTTATTTTTTATGCACATTTGCATTAATTGTCGGCCAAGCTATTCTTATGGTAGGTTGGACTTTCAAAATTTTTGGTAAGTTGAATAATGGATTTGGAAAGCTTGTATTATGGGATAAGATTCTTAAGACTTATGGAAGGATGGGGGGACAAAGGGCTTAGATGATGGAGAGTGTTTTGGAAACTATGCTAAGGCCATTAGTCCATGAATGTGGATGAATGTGTGGCTAGGGGTGGTAGAATGTTGATAGGAAGTTTGGGGGTTTAGTTTGGTCAATTCTTGCATTTTGTGCATCTTTTACATTTTTCTTTTCCTCACCAAAAGTTTTCTTCCTTAGCTGAATGTGCCTTGGCAATAAGGTAAATTTTGTTTTAGTTTTAGCATTTGTCTTCTTGTTTTGTGTCAAAGCCAAAAAGACCATAGAGGTTTGCCAAATTTTTCCTTAGGCATTTGGCCGAATATTCAATAGAGCCTCTCTCATATTTTTATTCTCTTTGAAACCTAAAACCAACCCTCTTCCCTTCCATCTTTTTCTTCATCTTTAGTGGTTAGCCGAATCTTCCATCTCCCCATTTCATCTTTTTCTTTCTTCCATTTTTGATCAAAACTGAAAACATCCCTCTTCCATTGCAATTTCTTTCTTTTCCTTCCTTTTTCTTTCTCTTTCTCCACTCTAGCGAATCCTTTTGTTGTTACAAATCAACCATAGCGAAATTTCCTTCACCATTTAACCATATTGCGAAACTTCCCATTCTCTTTTGATTTGTCTTGGCGGAATATCAACAAGGGTAGGTCTTCACTTGGTTTTCTTCAAACGGTTTTAGAAGGGGGTAAGTATTCATGGTCGTATTTCCTTTGTTTCTTTTCTCCTTTCTATTTCGTTTTCCTTAAGGACAAAAGCCAAATTTTGGGCATTTGTTAGTAAGGTTTTAACCATAGGAACTTATTTTTTTAGGTTCTTCGAGACGTTGGAAGTAATCAATTTAACCCTATTTCTCTAGCAATCAAGTGGTAAGTCAAGTGGTAAGGATTTTGTTGGTTCATTAATCTTTAAGTGGATGTAAAGTCAAGGCTTGTGAGATTAAGGTTTGTTGGTGTGGCGAATGGTCTTGTTAATGATTTTGTGGTTTGGCCTAATGTAGGACAAGGAGATCTAGAGAGGTAGATCGGGGCTTCGGGATTTAGTGATTTTGCTAGTGTCAGGTGTATACCTTGCACACTTTATAACTTCGGTTTATATATATATATATTAATAAACTAATCATGTTACCAAAGTGGAAAACTATGAGATCTTGATATGATTCCTTGATGAGTATGAACAAGGACTCGGGTAAGTCCATTTCAATATGATGTTGATATATGTTGTTTAATATCATGATCTATGATATATTTGTTATATGTTCATATTAGAGCATGATGGCATGATTTGCATAATAATTGCATGGTTATTGGTGATATGAGAGGAGGGAAGATTTGATATCGTGTCTTTGGGAAGATTTGATATCCGTGCACAGTTATTTTGTGTCTTTGGGACATCGAGGTTTGGCACCTCATAGCGACTTGTCCTAGTGGCTTAGTACCACCGTGGGTTGGCCCCACTTTTGATATATTGGGATAAATCGCTAGTGATTTGGTATCACACATGGGTTGGCCCCACAACTTGATTATTTGTGACTTTGGGTCACAGTGATTTGGCATCACATTATTAGATATCGTGACTTTGGGTCACCAATGGTTTAGCACCACCGGTGGTTTGGTACCACAGGGGTAGAAAAGGAGTTATGGATGGCTAGGATGGGTGCATATATATATATATATATTGCTTGGTTATGAATTGTGTAAGAATATTGTATTAATCGGGGAAGGATTTATGCCTTCGAGTCTTGGTGACTCACCTTCTCCTTTATCTTTTCGGTGATTCTTGATCGCGGAGGAGGAGCCGGATGAACTCGAGGAGGCCATGAAATAAAATTCGGTTTTATAAGAACTTGACTTGGGTACTATATTTTATTTTAATTTGGTTTATATTTTTATTTGGGTTTGTAATAAGGCCTTTTTAATTATGTTTTGGATTATTTATATGTTTTGGACTTGTTTTAAATATGGTTTAAAATGTACATGGTTGATATATTAATTTGAGCACAAAGTTTTCAAAATTACAAACGCAATGGTTTTCAAAACATTACCATCGGGTAATATAAATTGTTTGATAATATTTTATAACTTAAGTGATTTTGATAACTCATATGTTTTTCCAAAACTTAAGTTTGCGAATTTCAATTAACAATGGTTTTCAACCATTCGCTTGAGTCTTTCATAAAAATTATAAAAGGTTTTCTAATCTATGGAGCTGTGACTAAGTTTTAAAAATTTATTCACGGAATTTCAAAGTAAACTATCAGTTTTTTAACTTATTATAACTTGTTTTCTTCAAATATAGAATAACAAAGAGTTTTCACTAAAAAAATTTATCGTTATCTTGATTTTCTTCAAAATGTTTTCCCTCTGTGGCATGCCAGATTCGGTCTTGGCGTATTGATCGAGTTTGGGGTGTTACAGTTTCTTAAACTTGGGAGTCAGAACTACGCGTCCAACCCCTTTCTCTCCTTGGCTGGTACTCGCATCCATCGAAGGGTAACTTAATCAAAAACCCGGTTAAAGATGTTAAATCAAATCTAAACAGAACCCAAATAATATCTTAATCGAGTAATCTTACCAAAGTCGACCCAAATCCTGATGGTTCCTACTTGATCTTGAAGATTGATGAAACCCCCTACGTAAGTTATGTTAGATTCGGCTCTAACACTAAATATCCAAACAAGGTGGCCTTTGGCCGAACCAAAGGTACACCCTCCTTCCCTTGATCGATTAAATCCCGAAGCTTTTAGATACCCCTAACGCTGGCTTCCAACAAGGGACACAAAGTTAAAACCTTGAATAGATTTGGCCACACACATATACAAAGTTAGGCTTCTAACTTTCAGCAAACAAAAGAGAAGGAAAAAAAGATCGAATAGAAGAGAACTCTTACCACAATATTAGAACCGATTGGAAACTTAATAGAGAAAAACGATGGCACTTTCAGAGATGCAGATGATTTGAAGGTTCGGCTATGGTTCAACAAATGGAAGAAGATCATTCAGCTATAATAAAGAAAAGAGAGATAGGCTATTCGACTTTTGAAAATGGAGTAACTAATGAAAGAGAGGAAGAGGGAGTTGGGTTAAAGAGTTTTGGCTAAGAGAACAAATGAAGGGTGAATTTCGGCTTTTAAGAATTTAGCAAAGAAGAAAAGGAATCAAATGATTGAAAAGAAAGATGTAGAGGAAAAAAAAAGATGGAACAAAAATGCACCAATGCTCTCACTTTCGGCTTATGAATATGGATAGAAAAGAGAAAAAAGGTGAATGGCTTTTGCTTAGCAATTTCGGCAACTAGACTAATGAGGAGAAAAACTCCCAAAACCGAATATACCTACTCCCTATACCACTCAAGATTTCGGCTAACACCCCTTCACCAACACTCCCCACGATTTCCTCCTTAACACCCTCCACATCACTCATTCAAAAACCTTTGAATGAGTCAAGCTCCTACAAGCTCTCCCCACCACCAATTCAAAAGATTTGACCAAGTCCACTTCCACCTTTCAAGTGCCATAGCTGCCTCCAACACTCCCTTCCCCCTTGACACAAAACACGCCAAAAATAAAAATAAAACTCCCCTTGCTACTAGCGTGATTCGAACCTCTCCCCCCTTGACACCCATTGTGACGCAACACTCCCCCATTGCACCTAGGCGTTACCTCTGCCACTCCACCACTTCCTTTCTTGTGTCATAAACCCCACATAAAATCATTTAAGGCCTAACGCCACTAGCTCTCCCTTAAAGCCTTGAACCCAAACTTTTTGCTAAGGCTCCTACCTAACCCCAAGGTTTCCTGAAGCCCCCAAACACACTCAGACAACATCCAAAGCATACTAGCACATAAAATAAATTAAAATGCGAGACCCCTAAATCCTGGATGTTACACGTTGTCGCAAATTCAGATCTTTCTACGACATCAGATATTTTAAGCTCTTGTGATCCGTATAAATGTGGCATTTCTCACCGTATAAGTAGTGTCACCAAATTTTCAATGCAAACACAATTGCAGCCAACTCTAAATCATGTGACGGATAGTTCTTTTCATTTAGTTTTAGTTGTCGAGAAGCATAAGCTATAACCTTTCCTTCTTGCATCAGAACACAACCCATACCATTTAATGATGCATTGTTATAAATCACAAATTCCTTCCCCGATTCCGGTTGAACCAAAACTAGTGCTTTAGTTAACAATACTTTTAACTATTCAAAACTCTGCTGACATTTTTTGACCATTCGAACTTCGCTTTTTTTTGTAGCAATCGTGTCATCGGTGTCGTGATCATCGAGAATCCTTTTATGAACCTTCGATAATTTCCCACTAAGACCAAAAAACCACAGACTTCAGACACGTTTCTCGAAGGTTTTCAATCAACAATAGCAAAAAATTTTCTCCGGTCAACTCTAATACCATTAGTTGAAACAATATTCCCCAGAAATCCAACCTCTCAGAGCCAAAACTCGCATTTGCTGAACTTTGCAAATAACTACTTATCACGTAGAGTTTGTAACACAATTCTCAAGTACTCGGTATGCTCAGATTCATTTCGTGAATAAATCAAAATATCGTCAATAAATACAACAACAAATCTATCTAAATACGATCTAAATATTCGATTCATCAAGTCCATAAAAATGGCAAGAGCATTAGTTAAACCGAAAGGAATGGCCAAAAATTCATAGTATCTATACCTCGTTCTGACCGTGGTTTTTAGCACATCCGACTCTTTAACTCACAACTAATAATAACCCGATCTCAAATCAATCTTTGAAAATACTGTAGCCCCTTTCAACTGATCAAATAAATTATCAATATGCGGCAGAGGGTATTTGTTCATTATAGTCACTTTATTCAACTATCTGTAGTTGATACACATTCTTATAGTGCCATCTTTCTTTTTCACAAACAAAATCGGTGCACCCCAAGGAGAATAACTCAGTCGTACAAAACCTCTGTTTTTTAGTTCTTGCAACCGAGCTTTCAACTCTTTTAATTCTATTGGAGCCATTCTTACGGAGCTATTGATATCGGTGTTGTTCCTGGTACTAATTCAATACTAAATTCAACTTCTTTGATCGGAGGCAAACCCGATAATTCCTCTGGAAATACATCCAAAAACTCACAAATAACAGGTATAGATTCAATCTTTGATTCAGATACCTTAGTATCTAATACATATACAAGATATGCATTACAGCCCTTTTTCATACATTTCTGATCTAACATAGACGATATCACAGTAAATAATTCACTTGAACCATCAGACTTAATCTGAAGAATTTTACCATTTTGACATTTCAATTCGATAGCCTTTCGTCTATAATTCACAACTGCATCATGCATGGTTAGCCAATCCATACCCAGAATCACATCAAACTCATCAAACGGTAGAAGCATCAAGTCAACCTGAAAAAGTAATCCCGAGTCATTAAAAGGCAATTCTTACAAATTTTATCAACTAAAACAGACTTGCCTAACGGGTTCGATACTTTAATTACAAACTCTGTCGACTCGACATGTAAACTTTTTTTAAATACTAAATTCATAAAAATATATGAATGAGTTGATCCAGATCTATTAACGTAACTATATCAGTATCAAAAGAGAAAAAGTACTGGTAATAATGTCTGGCGATGATGCCTTCTCCCGTGCATGAATAGCATAAGCTCGAGCAGGTGTTCGTGCCTCAGATCTCACAACAGAATCTCTCGTAGCACCTCGGTTACCACTCATATTTCTAGTGTTTCGGGGTGGTCTCCCTCTATTAGCCGTGTTACTTACTTTCACCGATTGATCTCTTTCAGCTGTAAACTTTTCTGGTCAATCCCGGAGATAATGATCAAGAGATCCACATTTAAAGCAAGCTCGCTCACTAATCTAAATTCACCATAATGTCTCTTATTGCAGTGTTTACATTCAGGTCCAGCATTTCTAACACTTACCACACTAGCAACGGATATCGCCTAAGGTTTAGAACTGAAATGTCTCATATCTCTATGTCTAATTAAAATTCTTGCAGAAGCTATAGAACGAGAATGATATTCTCTAGATTTATTTGATGCTGACTGATGTAATTTGCCTACAAATCTCTTTCTAGAATCCCTAGCCTCAAAATCGACTTTTCTTTTCTCTTTGAAAAGCTCTTCGGCTTTACAAGCTCTGTCAAACAGAACGACAAACTCTTTTAGCTCAAGAATTCCAACCAAAAGTCTAATTTCTTCATTCAATCCATCCTCAAATCTTTTACACATTATAGCTTTAGAAGAAACGCATTCACGAGCATATTTGCTGAGTCATACAAACTCTCTTTCATATTCTGTGATTGATATACGACCCTATTTTAATTCAAGAAACTCCTTTCTTTTCTGATCGATGAACCTTTGGCTGATATATTTCTTTCTAAATTCAACTTGAAAGAACTCCCAAGTAACCCTTTCTCGTGAAACTACGGATATTAAGGTATTCCACCACTAATATGTAGTATCTCGTAACAGTGATACAACACATTTTAAACATTCTTCAGGTGTGCAGGATAGTTCTCAAATACCCGAATCGTGTTCTAGAGCCAAAACTCAACTCTCTCAAGGTCATCATTAACAGTGGCTCTAAAGTCTTCGGCCCCGTGTTTCTGTATCTTGTCAACAGGTTGTTTATTCAATCACAAAGGATCAATACCTTGAGAAACTATAGGAATCGATTGGGGAATAGGTGGGGGTGGAGGTTGCTAATAGCTGGGTTCGTACGAATGTACTGTGTGAACCACTCATTTATTATTTGAAAGGAGGCTTCTTTAGCCTCACCCCCATGACTACTAGACATGGGTCTAGATTTAGTAGGTGCAGTCTCTTGAGCGGGAGCTGGCACGTTACTCTCTACATCATCTGCTACAGCTCATTCGGGATCTATTACTATATAAAAACACATTTGAAAATGTCAGGAGTCATCACACTATCATAGTTTTATATATGACATGTATAGCTAGACTCACATATGCTACGTTAGTCCTAGAATCGACTAAACCGTAGCTCTGATACCAATAATTGTAACACCCCTATACTGTAACTGTCACTGGAATAGTTTAAGAGGCATTACCGGACTAGTAACTCAGTTCAGAACAATTATTTATCAAATATCATCTCATTTCAATAAATATCATTCATTCACATTCAATTTATATATATTTAAATCGAGCACACAAAGCTTAATTCATGCATTCGGGACTAAATTGATAACATATAATCAATTTGAGAAAAAGTAGGAAAATTTTCAAATAAGGGTCACACGCCTGTGTGACCAGGCCGTATGCCTCACACGGCCTATAGACACACTCATGTCTTACACCGTGTGGAAATAGCACATACATATTGACTTGCATCACATGGCCAGAGACAATCCCATGTGCCATGGCTGTGTGAAAACTAGAAAGTATACTGACTTGGGTCACACAGCCAACCACACATCCGTGTGTCTAGACCGTGTGCCCTTCGAAGTGGCCATAGACGCCCGTGTATTAGGTCATGCCAAAACTGTAGGGTATACTGACTTATGCAACAAGGCCAAGTCACACGCCTGTGTGCTAGGCGTGTGCCATTTAGGGGGTATACTAACTTGTACCACATGGTCGATCACATGCCCGTGTGTGAGGCGGTGTGGAGCATACTGACTTCCATTCCATTACAACACTAGGGGACACACAGCCCTATACTTAACCATGTGTCACACATAGCTGAGACACACACCCTTGTCCCTAACCGTGTGGACAAAAATAGGCTATTTGTAAAGCCATTTTGCCACCCTATTTTCACAAGCATACACAAGCATAAATGACAACATTTCATAACCCAATAGGCAACCATTCCATAACATTTCATATACATATTATACCAATTCAACTTAGTGCAAAGTTACCTAATTTATATCATACATAATCCATTCATATATCAACTACATATCAAGACATCATTTGCACATTTTCATTCTATAACATACCACATTAGAACATTTATACACAATCAAAATATGGTATCACAATAAGCCAAATAACATGGCTTAACTTATACACCAAATGTACCAAAACCATAATCTCAAAAGACTATAACTAACATCTTTAAAACTAGCCTATACATGCCATATTGACTATTATCCACAAGTTCAAAAGTACCAATCGAAAATTGGATAGTGTGATGTGCAACTCTGACTTGTCCGAAACGAGCGAGCTATCAAACCTCTATAAAACATAGAAAAAGAAACAGTGTAAGCTTTATAGCTTAGTAAGCCCGCATAATTCAGAATTAAACTTACCATTTATACGATAATCAAGACAAATAATCAAGATGTATTCAATTTAATTACCAAATGCCTAAACACAAACATTCAACACAAGTTAGTTACCTAAATACATGAAATCATCCATTATCTCAATACATTGCATTATACCATATTCATATATATTGTACAACATTGGTAACATCTCATTTTCAAACATATAGACAATAATTCATTTGAAAACCGTAACTCATCCGTATAAACAGTATCTAAGTCGGTTGAACCTATTAGAACTTCAAAGGATACTCGGGTGATATACATCAGTAATCCGTCAATTCATTATCATTTCTGCTCTTTCGGGCCATGATCGGTGAGCTCCTCCTGAGCTGATGAATAGTAAGCTCTATTGAGCTGAAACCGTAAGCTCTGACGAGCTGAATAGTAAGCTCATACTAGCTGAGAATAGTAAGCTCTTATGATCTGATATATCGATAAGCTCATACGAGCTGTGGTGAGTCCGCAACAAATGTAGGAGCTCGACCAAAACTATAATCATAGTGACATGTCACTCGTATCCTACGAATTCATACGGTTCAAACGGGGTTCGATAACCAATAGATTATATCGATAAGGCATTCATATTTCAAGTATATCAATTATTCAATCACATACATTCATTTCAAATATTTACCAATATATAAAAGTTTGATTCTAATTATACGAACTTACCTCATATCCTTCGGATGGAAATTATCGTATATTCGCCAACCTTTCTCTTCCCCCAATCTAGTTCTGATATTGCTTATCTTAATCTATAATATATCAAATTTAACCGATTCAATAGTAATTCAATTCAATTAAGCCCATATTTCCTAATTTTGGCAAATTACACATTTGCCTCCAATGTTTTACATTTTTCACAATTTAGTCCCTAAGCTCGTAAAAATGAAATTCATTCAATTTTCATGAAACCCAAGCCTAGCCAAATTTATTATACAATACTAGCAACCCATATTTTTATTTTATTCACACTTTTAACCACAACATTTCACATTTTCTCAATTTAATCCCTTTTTGACATTTTTGTCAAAATCGCTTTATAAAACTAGTTTAACTATCATCAAGCTTCCATAATCTATCATTAAACATCAAAGAACTCAAGTATTCAACAATGGAAACATGTTAAATCTTCAAAAATTACAAAATCTAGGGTATGGGCTAGCTAGAATACAAAGCAACGATCTCAAAAACACAAAAATCATTAAAAATCGAGTAAAATCGTACCTTAATTGAAGAATTAATCAATGCCGACTAAAGAACCCTATTTTAGTTTCTTCTACTTCTAGTATTCGGCTAAAGATGAATGAAATAACAAAATTTTGGTTTTGTTTTATTATAATTAATCATAATTATCAAATTACCTTAATAACCTTATTAATTAAACATAAAAATCATTTAAACAATGTCCAAGAATGTCCACTTACATTATAAATGGACTAATTGAAATATAAGGACTTCCATTTTAATAAACCATAGCTATTAGGCACATTAAACTAATAGCACACAAGTTTTACACTTTATGCGATTTTGTCCTTTTTCCTGACTTAGACATTTAAACGGTAAAATTTCTTTATGAAACTTTCACATAATAATTCTATCATGCTGTAAACTTTAATAAAATAATAAATAAATATTTTGACCTCAAATTTAGGGTCCTAAAACTACTATTTTGATTTGACTCAAAAACGGGCTGTTATAATACAAATTCTGGAAATTAAGCTACGATATTATATTCTTGAGATTAAAGGTAGCTGGGAAGAATATACATCGTTGACAAAATTCGCTTGTTATAGCAATGGTCAGTCAAGAATAAAAATGACACCGTTTAAAGCTTTTCACGAAAGAAAATGTAGAATCTCATTATACTAGCCAGAATGGAGTGGGAATAGGTTTGTGGTGACAAATTTGATTTGAACAATAGAAAAGTCTTCCAGAATTTAGTAACTTTAGTTAAGAATTTCGAGGATGAAATTTTCTAAGGGGGAGAGTTGTAATAGCCCAGTTTTTAGAGGTGTCAAAAATTGTGGTTTCAATACCACAAATGATACGATCCCAACTTCGTAGGTTAGTCTGAGTCGTATAGTTGCCCGATCGTTAAAATAAGGAAGTATTGTTCGGGTTTGGAAAGGTGTAGGGAATTAGGCTAAGTGTAGTTTAAGGGTGACAAAGATAGCCTTACAAGAAGAAGGCTAATGGAATTAGAAGGTTCGATTATGAAGGAAAAAGGAGGCTAGGTGATTGGGTTGAAATGGGTACTTAAGAACAAGATTGAACCAACGCTTCGATTGAAGGTTGACCCGAAACTTATAGGTCCTAAAGTTGTTTAGGTAAGAAGAATGGGAAAACCTCGACCCACTATCTAAAGTAGATAGGAACCTCGGTATAATTTGTTTCAAACGCGACACGATATCGTGATAAGTTTGGTCGAACAAAAACAAGTTGATGCCACTAACTAGTTAGATGAGTCAATAGAGTCTTTGGACAAATTTTGAGAGAAGAATTTTCTCACCAAATTGGCAGCAATTCATTAAGGTTTCGGAAAGTTTTCTTAATAAAAGTTTTTAGCTAAATATTTATAGCCAAAACATAGGCTAGCCGAATGGACAAGTTTCCTAGCTGAATGGTCAGCCTTAAATTCACTTAATTAGGTTGAAATTTCTTGAAAATTCCAGGTTGCTTCCTTGTGCATTGGGGATTTCGAAAATCATCTTCTAGATGCCTAGAAAATTAGTTGAAATAATTGGAGGCCTTGGGAGCTAAATGGTGCATGTAGGTTCGGCCTAAGGGCTTGAAATTGGTTTTAATTGTGGCTCCTTGATCAGCTGAACAGGTTGGACTTTATTAAAGTCATCTTGGTTTCTCCAACAGTTTCTAGGTGTGAACAATAGGAAATGAGCAACCCTTGTCTGGAACATTTCATCTGGTGGGGCTTTCAAAGATGCATTGGTGAGCTGAATTGAAACACCCCAAACCCGGCCCAAAAAGCCTAACCGGATTTGGTATGTTCCTCGAGTAAAACTATAGCGAATTCTCATTTTTGTTTAAGAAAAACTTGATGATTTTGTAGAAAACAGATTAACTTAACATTTTGTAAAGAGAAATTTATAGCTTTTAAAAGAAAATCATTACTTGTTGGAGGAATTGATAAATCAAAAGAAAACCACATTTAAGGAAATTACTTTAAAACATATATATATATATATATATATGTTAGTGACAAAAACATTTTGAATTATTATTTATCGAAAACCATTTAGTTATTTAATAGTTATTGTTCATGGCAAATAAAGGTAAATCCAAACACAAAATTAAAGATAGTTTATAGTGGCCTTATTACAAAAATAGCAACCCATAATAAAGTCTAAATAATAAAATTAACTTAATAAGTTTAAGTAGGAAAATTTCCAAACTTCATTATTTGAGCATTGGCCACCTCGAAATCCTTGTTGACCCGATCCATCGCTTCTACTTAATCATCTGAAAAGTTTATCCCACAAAAGGGTGAGTCATAAACTCAATGTATAACACATACATTAAAAACCCATTTTCATAACACATTTATTCATAGGCCCATTTAAGTCATATTTGGCCCAAAAGCCCATTTAGCTCATATTTAGCTTAAAAGCCCGCTTAGCTCATATTTAGCCCAAAGGCCCATTTTCATAGCAGATCAAATAATAATCATTCAATATTACATGATTATGTACATGAAATGAAATGCAAGCCCTACCACCTAGATATCCATCGCTACACACCACCGTGCATTCAACCAACACACCGTGGGATTACTAAATCGACCTCCATCCGCTACACACCATCGAAGGCGATTGTTGCAGATCAACATGCACATCGCCTTATAATTTTGTGGCAAGGCCACTCAGACAAAATTGTGACCAAGTCACCGGATATCAAATATGTGACCAAGTCACCGGATTTCAAATATGTGACCAAGTCACCAGATTCATATATACGTGATCAAGTCACCAAATTCAAATATACGTGACCAAAGTCACCAGATTCACATATGTGACCGAAGTCACCGTAAATGTGGTAAAACCACCGAATACTTCCTCCTTTATCAAATATACCCATATGCCCATGCATATACATATCAATAAATTTTCATGCTATTTACCCCACGATCATAATATAGTCATATTTATCTCACATTTATGCATATAGCAAAATGAACAAAATATTGGGGTAAACATATTCAATATCGTATACCACCGAATGGTATCCAAAATCACAATCATACACATGGTCATATAATCACATTTAAATATATGTAAATCTATGAGATTTTTAATGTAAGGTTACACACCTCGTGATGTGAGAACAATACCCTCTCGCCGTTAACACCTAATTAATTAACACACTTGGTTAATATACACTATTGCTAACAAAACTACACTTATTGATGATGGATCTAAATCCTTACCCCTGATTCTCGAACAGCAAGTTATTTGTGGTTTTTCTCCACTAGATGGATCAAAACCCATTGATATTCCACCAACGTAAAGTGGTTCGGTTGTCCGCACTACTTCAAATAATCGATCCTCATTAGCAGAGGGTCCACAACCCGGTGGAAAGTCTCTAACCGACGATACAACCCTTCATTTGAAGTTTGATGGTAAAGGAATACCTCCTCTTTTCCAAACACTCTAACTGCCCTTTTCTTACCTATCTTGTTAGTCTCAAATCGCCCCTAAAAATACGATCGATTAGTAGTCTATCTAAAGAAATCGATATAACCAAAAAGGGATAATCTTACCTTGATGATTTCGAAAGATCACTTCTTAAAAGTTGTCTTCAACAAAGATCCTTAAAAATCCTTTCCAAGGATTCGGCTTAGAGAGAAAAAATAAAAGATTTATTTTCTAGATCAATTATAATAAAAAGAATAATGAAAACTATTGACAAACAAAAACCTTACTTTGATTCACTTGAAGGTTCGGCCTTGAACAAAAAGAAGAAAGGAATTGATGATTCGGCTTTAACAAAAGAGAAGAGAAAAGATGGTGGTTTCAAATATGATGGTTTCGATTTTGAGAGAAAGAAGAAAGAGAATGAAAATGAAAGAAGAGAGAGAAGAAGAAAAGGTGATGATGAAGAAAAGAAAAAGAGATAGGTTTAGAGACCTATGCACATTCGGCCAAGGGGAAGAAATGAAGAAAAAAGATAGTTCTTTGCAATTTGGTAGTTTCGGCTATGAGAGGGAAAAAGAAAAGAGAAATAGAATGAAAAGGAAGAAAAAGAAAATGAGAGAGAAAGCTTTTGGTGAAAGTTGAATTTGGCACTAGAGAGGAAGAAAAGAAAGTGTCTTCAAAAGTGACAATATTTTGGTATCAAAAGAAGGTAAAATTTTGAGAGGAAAAGATGAAATAAAGGTACCTATTTTGGTCAAAAATACAAAGGCCAAAACAAAGCAAACTTGTACCAAATGTCACTAGACAATTTCTACTAAGAGAAGAAGAATATTGGACAAAGGAAAATGCATAATTGACAACCTTTTGGTTAACTAAAACCTCCTAATCCCATACCAAAATTCGCCAACAAGGAAGCCAACATCCTCCCCTTTTGCTCCACATTTCTTCCTATCAACCTTAATTTTGCTATCACCATTAACCACTCCCTTTAGCCCTAAAATCGTCTAGGTTCATGGTCAAATGACCATGAACAAGCTCCCAAAACATTGCCCAATATCATGCCTTTTGTCCCCCCTCATCTTATCATCCTTCATGATTCCATACCATAAGTTCTTAGCTTCCTTTTTCATATGGTCAAATGGCCAAAAATAAAAGAATACTCATCCACTCTAGAATATTCTTGGCCGACACTAAAGGGAAGGAAACATAAAAACTAAAATTTTTCCCATTTGCTAGCTAGGGGATTCTAACCTCTCCCCTCAAGCACTCATCCATTCATCCTAACCACTTTGCCAATTACTCAACTTATGCTTAAAACTCCTTGTCATTAATTCTTAAGGCCTAACTTGCTTAGCTCTCTCTTAATTATTAGAAATTAAAAGTTTCACTAAGCATTCACTCAATTAATGAAGCTCAAATAACTTCCAAAATACACTCATTAATAATTAAGCATGCAACATCATTCAATTAAGTAAGATGCATAACCCCTAATTATCAGGATGTTACAGTTCTACCCCCTTAAAATAATTTCGTCCTCGAAATTACCTGGCTGGAATAAGTGAGGGTATTGCTGTCGCATCGCTTCCTCCGGTTCCCATGAAGCTTCTTCTAATCCATGATTATGCCACAATACTTTGACGAGAGAAATTGACTTTCTCCGTAAAACCTTTACATCTAGCTCCAGAATTTGAATTGGCTCCTCTTCATAGACAAATGGTCTTAATTCCACCTCCTCAACGGCACTACATGAGATGGATCCGACGTGAACAACAGAACATTGAAACATGGAACACATCGCATTTGCTTCAACTCCAAGGCAAATCTAACGATATGCCATGATTCGACCCGCTTCACAACCCGATAAGGTCCAATGAACACGGGACTTAGCTTCCTTTGCAACCAAATCTCATCACCTTTTTCCAAGGTGAAACCTTTAGGAAAACTTGGTCCCCCACAGCAAACTCTATTTCTTTTCGCTTTAGATCGCATACGACTTTTGCCGCCGATGCTTCCTTTAACCGAGCCTCGATTACCTTAACCTTTTCTTGATTCACCACTATTTTGGACCCAAAATCGACGTTCCCTAATTACGTCCAACACGTAGGAGTGCGACACTTCATCCATATAGTGTTTCATACGGTTGCAATCCGTATACTAGCTTGGTAACTGTTGTTGTATGTAAATTCTGCTAACGGTAAGAATTCCTCCTAACTTCCCTTGAAATCTATCACACATCCCTTAACATATCTTCTAAGATTTGATTACTCGTTCGTGACCGCCGATTGTGGATGAAATGCCGATCAAGTCCAATCTGTGCCCAAAGTTCGATGCAAATGCTTTCTAAAACCAGAACGTAAACCTCGGATCTCTATCCGAAATAATCGACAATGGCACTCCATGCAATCTCACAATCTCAGCCACATATAACTTCGCCAATTTTTGCAAAGAGTAATCAACCTAACTGGGATAAAATGTGCAGATTTCGTCAATCGGTCCACTATCACCCAAATGGAGTCTTTCTTAGTAGGCGTAAGAGGAAGCCCACTAACAAAGTCCATGGTGATTCTCTCCCACTTCCATCGCTGAAATCTTTATCGGTTTGAAGCAATCCCGAAGGTACTTGATGTTCAAACCTTGACTTGTCGACACGTTAAACACTTTCCTACAAATTTCAGAATTCTCGCTAAGTCCGTGCCACCAAAATTGATCTCGCAAATCTCAAGATAACTTACTTCCTCTAGGATGCATAGTATAAGGGCTACTATGCGACTCTCAAGAATCTTTTGCCTTAACTCCCGATCCCCGGCATACAGACTTTACCTTTAAAACACAATACCCCATCACTTTGTTAATACCAAAATCTCCTATCTCTCCATTCTCAAGACCGCCGAAGGTACTTGATGTTCAAACCTTGACTTGTCGACACGTTAAACACTTTCCTACAAATTCTGAACTTCTTGCTTAAGTCCAGGCCACCAAAATTGATCTCGCAAATCTCGGTATAACTTACTTCCTCCAGGATGCATAGCATAAGGGCTACTATGCGACTCCTGAAGAATCTTTTGCCTTAACTCCTGATCCCTCGGCATATAGACTTTACCTTTAAAACACAATACCCCATCACTGTTAATACCAAAATCTCCTATCTCTCCATTCTGCACCTGTCGAAGCTTTACACTCAGATCTTCATCTACCAACTGCCTCTCTCTCACTTGACTTAACCACGTCGGCTTAACTTGAAGTTCTGCCAACAAGCTTCCGTCATCGTAAAGACTAAGATGTGCAAACATTGCCCTTAAATCTGATACCACTTTTTGACTTAAAGCGTGCGCCACAACATTTGCCTTGCCTGTGGTACTCGATAGAACGGTCATAGTCTTTCAATAACTCTATCCACCTTCGTTGCCTCAAATTCGCTTCTTTTCGAGTCAAGAGATATTTCGGACTTTTGTGGTCGTGTATATCACCGACTTCTCTATATAAGTAATGTCTCCAAACTTTAAGAGCAAAGACTACAATGCTAACTCCAAGTCATGCGTCGGGTAATTAACCTCGTGCGATCTCAATCGCCGAGACGACACGCAACTACCTTCCCGCCTTGCATCGAACACATCCTAATCCCGTGAGAAGCATCACAATACACGACAAAATCCTTTCCTACCTCAGGTTGAATCAAAACCGGAGCTTCAGTCAAAACTTTCTTGAGCTTCTCAAAACTCTCTTGCTGCTTATCAACCCACACGAAAGGTACTTCCTTTCTCAGTAATTTCGTTAAAGGTGCACTATCGATGAGAATCCTTCGACAAATCTTCCGTAGTAGCCTGCTAACCCCAAGAAACTACGAACCTCGCCATTTAACTTAGGTGGTTTCCAATCTAGCATGCTTCAATCTTCCGAGGATCCACCCTTATCCCTTCGCAGATACCACATGGCCTAAAATGCAACTTCTTTCACCAAAATTCACACTTCTTTGAATTTGGCATAAAGTTTCTTCTCCTTAAAACTTGTAACACAATTCAAGATGCTCATCATGTTCCATTTCGCACTTAGAATACACCAGATGTCGCCTATGAATACCACGATGAATTGATCCAAGTAGGGTGGAAAATTCGGTTCATCATATCCATGAACGCTTGGTTGGGCATTCGTCAATCCGAATGGCATTACCAAAAATTCATAATGCCCATATCTAGTTCGAAAAGCCGTCTTATGGATATCTGCTTCTTTCACCTTAAGCTGATGATACCCCGACCTTAGATCAATCTTTGAGAATACCGCAGCTCCTTTGAGCTGATCGAATAAGTCGTCGATCCTTAGCAAAGGATACTTGTTCTTGATGGTCAGCTTATTTAACTGCCGATAATTATACACATCCTCATCGATCGTCTTTCTTCTTCACGAATAAAACCGGTGCTCCCATGGAGACACACTAGGTCGAATGAATCCATGATCAAGCAACTCCTCGAATCGAGCCTTAAGCTCAACTAATTCCTTCTTGCCATTCTATATGGAGCAATAGAAACTGGCGCCGTTCCAGGCAATAAATCAATCCCGAATTTTACCTCACGATCCGGAGGCAAACTTGGAAGTTCTTCCGGAAAAACATCTACAAATTCCTTCACAGTCCTGGCTTCATTAATAGTTGTCTCCTTAGCCTCCAAGGCACTCACCAACATCAGAAAGGCTACACATCCCTTCCTAACCATCTTTTCTGCCTTAAGAGCGGATACTACATTAGATAAGTAGTTCCGTCTCTCACCCATTACTACAACTTCTTTGTCATCAAGAGTTCTTAGGACATCCGCTAGCAAAGACAATCCACATTTGCACGATACTTCACAAGCCAGTCCATGCCTAAGATTAGGTCGAATTCTCCAAATGGTAACTCCATTAAATCAGTCGGAAACTGTATCCCTTGAACTTCTAAAGGCACTTCCTTAAAAAGTTTGTCTATAACTACAGTCTGTCCTAGAGGACTAAGTACAGTCATCTTCCTAGGTACAATTTCAGAAGTCACATGCAAAGTCCCAGATACTTCACTAGCGATATAGGAATGAGTTGACCCTATATCTATCAAAGCAATAAAGGGCAACCCAAGATGTTAAACGCATGCGTAATAACATCAAAGGCCATCGTTCTTCTCTGCGATTTAACCGCATATACCGCACTGGCCGTCTCGCCTCCAATTACCATCGCCCTCTCAAGTTTCGCGACCTCTACCAAACCATTACCCTTTCATTTGAACTACGGCCCTTATCGCTCATCGCCCACCTCATCACCGATTAGCACCTTGACTTGTCGGGCGCTTCTTCTCAATTCTTCGGGCAATCCTTGATCATATGGTCTTTAGATCCGCACTTGAAACATCCGCCGGTCTTTTTCCAGCATTCTCCCGAGTGCATTTTCCCACATTGAGTACAAGTACGATTTTGTCCACCCGTAGTAGTCTGTTGACCTCGCGGTCCATCATTTCTTGGTTTCTTTTGGAAATTCCCGAACGACCCTGAAGACCCAAAGCTTCTCTTATTCTTGCTCGGGCCTCTGTCCCGGTTCTGTCTCTCAGTCCATTTAGCCTCTTCGGCAATTCTTGCCCTTTCCACTAAGATTGCAAAATCTCTTTCACTAAGTGAGCAATCGTCACTCGTAGCTCATCTCTAAGTCCATCTTCAAATCGATGCACCGCTCATATTCAAGAGCTACTATCCCTCTAGCATATCGGCTAAGTCGCAAAAATTTCGCTTCATATTCATTTATCGACTTGTTTCCTTGGACCAAATTCGTAAATGTCTTCCTCGGGAGTCGATGTAGCTAGCTCCAACGATTTTCCTTCAATTTCACTTTAAAATACCCCCAATCCAGACGATCCACGTGGGTACTCTCCTTGATAGTGAGCCACCACCGGTAGGCTTCATCACGAGTAGTGAAATAGCACCTTTTAATTTTTCTTCATCGCAGCGATCTATATCGTCCATAATCCTCTCGATCGCCTCCAACCAAGATTCCGCTACATTTGGGGCTACTCCAGATACTCCCTAAAACCTCGGCTCCATTCGATCTAAGTCTCTCACCATCGATTTTGAGACCCATTTCGAACTAGCCTCGCTACTCGTTCTAAAACTTCAAGACCTGACTTGTGATATGCGTCACCTCCATCATTTTGTTCTTGAAATTCCACCCCAACAATGGTGGTGGAGCATCATTTCTAACCTTGACCAGATCGAATCGGTTCCGACACACCATTCTTCCTCGTCCACGCCCACGACGCCCACGCCCCTAGAACTCATGTCTACTACGTGTCTTATCTATTTTTACTGAAAAAGTCTTATGTATTAGAGTCTTTTCACTTCTTATTAAAGGAAAGTTTTATGAAATGGATATTTAGTAGTTTTTCCGTAGTAGCACACAAACACCTAGGGTCCATGTCTCTAAAGTATAGTTTCCTTAGGCTTATCAAACTTTCATATCACTTTATCAATAAGGATACATACCGATGGATCCGGGTCGAGAACTCCGAAAGTGCCATGCTCTTGTAAAACCATTTTATCTTAAGAAAACTAAAAAATCATTTGGGCCAATTTTTGAAAACGCTAGGGCTTCAAAACCCAAGGCCGAGAGTTTAAATCTGGCTCGATACCAAGTGAAACACCCCAAACCCTACCAAAAAGCCTAACCGAATTTGGTATGTTCCTCGAGTAAAACTATAGCTAATTCTCATTTTGTTTAAGAAAAACTTGATGATTTTGTAGAAAAGCAGTTAACTTAACATTTTGTAAAGAGAAATTTATAGCTTTTAGAAGAAAATCATTACTTGTAGGAGGAATTGATAAATCAAAAGAAAACCACATTTAAGGAAATTACTTTAAAACATATATATATATATATATATGTTAGTGACAAAAACATTTTGAATTATTATTTATCGAAAACCATTTAGTTATTTAATAGTTATTGTTCATGGCAAATAAAGGTAAATCCAAACACAAAATTAAAGATAGTTTATAGTGGCCTTATTACAAAAATAGCAACCCATAATAAAGTCTAAATAATAAAATTAACTTCATAAGTTTAAGTAGGAAAATTTCCAAACTTCATTATTTGAGCATTGGCCACCTCGAAATCCTTATTGACCCGATCCATCGCTCTACGAATCATCTGAAAAGTTTATCCCACAAAAGGGGTGAGTCATAAACTCAATGTATAACACATACATTAAAAAGCCCATTTTTCATAACACATTTTTATTCATAGGCCCATTTAAGTCATATTTGGCCCAAAAGCCCATTTAGCTCATATTTAGCTTAAAAGCCCGTTTAGCTCATATTTAGCCCAAAGGCCCATTTTCATAGCAGATCAAATAATAATCATTCAATATTACATGATTATGTACATGAAATGAAATGCAAGCCCGCCCACCTAGATGTCCATCCGCTACACACCACCGTATCAACCAACACACAGTGGGATTACTAAATCGACCCTCCATCCGCTACACACCATCGAAGGCAGTTGTTGCAGTCAACATGCACATCGCCCTTATAATTTTGTGGCAAGGCCACCAGATAAAATTGTGACCGAAGTCACCGAATATCAAATATGTGACCGAAGTCACCGGATTTCAAATATGTGACCGAAGTCACCAGATTCACATATACGTGACCGAAGTTACCAGATTCAAATATACGTGACTTAAGTCACCAGATTCACATATGTGATCGAAGTCACCAGAAATGTGGTAAAACCACCAGAATACTTCCTCCTTTATCAAATATACCCATATGCCCATGCACATACATATCAATAAATTTTCATGCTATTTACCCCACGGATCATAATATAGTCATACTTATCTCACATTTATGCATATAGCAAAATGAACAAAATATTGGGGTAAACATGCCTGAATATCGTATACCACTGAATGGTATCCAAAATCACAATCATACACATGGTCATATAATCACATTTAAATATATGTAAATCTATGAGATTTTTAATGTAAGGTTACACACCTCGTGATGGTGAGAACAATACCCTCTCGCCGTCAACACCTAATTAATTAGCACACTTGGTTAATATACACTATTGCTAACAAAACTACACTTATTGATGATGGATCTAAATCCTTACCCTGATTCTCGAACAGCGGTTATTTGTGGTTTTTCTCCACTAGATGGATCAAAACCCACTGATATTCCACCAACGTAAAGTGGTTCGGTTGTCCGCACTACTTCAAATAACCGATCCTCATTAGCAGAGGGTCCACAACCCGGTGGAAAGTCTCTAACCACCGATACAGCCCTTCGTTTGAAGTTTGATGGTAAAGGAATACCTCCTCTTTTCCAAACACTCCGAACTGCCCTTTTCTTACCTATCTTGTTAGTCTCAAATCGCCCCTAAAAATACGATCGATTAGTAGTCTATCTAAAGAAATCGATATAACCAAAAAGGGATAATCTTACCTTGATGATTTCGAAAGATCACTTCTTAAAAGTTGTCTTCAACAAAGATCCTTAAAAATCCTTTCCAAGGATTTGTTTAGAGAGAAAAATAAAAGATTTATTTTTCTAGATCAATTATAATAAAAGGAATAATGAAAACTATTGACAAACAAAACCTTACTTTGATTCACTTGAAGGTTTGGCCTTGAACAAAAAGAAGAAAGGAATTGATGATTCGCTTTAACAAAGAGAAGAGAAAAGATGGTGGTTTCAAATATGATGGTTTCGATTTTGAGAGAAAGAAGAAAGAGAATGAAAATGAAAGAAGAGAGAAGAAGAAAAGGTGATGATGAAGAAAAGAAAAGAGATAGGTTTAGAGACCTATGCACATTCGACCAAGGGAAGAAATGAAGAAAAGATAGTTCTTTGCAATTTGGTAGTTTCGACTATGAGAGGGAAAAAGAAAAGAGAAATAGAATGAAAAGGAAGAAAAGAAAATGAGAGAGAAAGCTTTTGGTGAAAGTTGAATTCGACACTAGAGAGGAAGAAAAGAAAGTGTCTTCAAAAGTGACAATATTTTGGTATCAAAAGAAGGTAAAATTTTGAGAGGAAAAGATGAAATAAAGGTACCTATTTTGGTCAAAAATACAAAGGCCAAAACAAAGCAAACTTGTACCAAATGTCACTAGACAATTTCGGCTAAGAGAAGAAGAATATTGGACAAAGGAAAAATGCATAATTGACAACCTTTTGGTTAACTAAAACCTCCCTAATCCCATACCAAAATTCGGCCAACAAGGAAGCCAACATACTCCCCCTTTTTGCTCCACATTTCTTCCCTATCAACCTTAATTTTGCTATCACCATTAACCACTCCCTTTAGCCCCTAAAACCATCTAGGTTCATGGTCAAATGACCATGAACAAGCTCCCAAAACATTTCCCAATATCATGCCTTTTGTCCCCCCTCATCTTATCATCCTTCATGATTCCATACCATAAGTTCTTAGCTTCCTTTTCATATGGTCAAATGGCCAAAAATAAAAGAATACTCATCCACTCTAGAATATTCTTGGCCGACACTAAAGGGAAGGAAACATAAAAACTAAAATTTTTCCCATTTGCTAGCTAGGGGACTCGAACCTCTCCCCTCAAGCACTCATCCATGCATCCTAACCACTTTACCAATTACTTAACTTATGCTTAAAACTCCTTGTCATTAATTCTTAAGGCCTAACTTGCTTAGCTCTCTCTTAATTATTAGAAATTAAAAGTTTCACTAAGCATTCACTCAATTAATGAAGCTTAAATAACTTCCAAAATACACTCATTAATAATTAAGCATGCAACATCATTCAATTAAGTAAGATGCATAACCCCTAATTATCAGGATGTTACATGAATGATCAGCTTCGAAGAGTGAAACAGCAACCCCTAGTGTCCCTTGCTATACACGAAGAGTTGCTTGGAGAAAGTAACCAGCAACCACCTATTTAATGCCGTCCCATGTCCATGTAACTGCACCAAATTAAATCAACCATTAATTCATGTTTAAGACAAAATAAAATAGGACACTAAGACATATTAAATTCGGCAGCCACCTTGAGACATAATTAAAATGTGTTTGAGCTAAGACAACTTAATTACTTAAATTAAATTTGGCTGGACTAGGACACATTAAAACATGCAATAAACTTAGACAAATTAATAACATGCATTAGCTATGACAAATTAAAGCACGTATTAAAAAATAAGACTCATTTAACACAAAAATTAATATGTCCAGATTTTAACAAATTAATTAACTTAAACTAATTAACTAATTTAACTAGCAACAATTTTAATTATTAATTCCAGCACATTAACGCAAGCTCAAATAAGCTAAGGATGAGCTTCTTGAACTAAGTTTTGAACTAGCTGAGCTTGGAGGAGATTGCATGGTTTGCTCAGTTCGATGTTCCAAGAACTCTCAAGCTGTCCAGCAATAGTGTTGCGCCAAATTCTATCTATAAAAGTCGAAACTCCTTTCTTGAACCTCTTGGCACTAGCATGAGAGGTTCTTCGACAGCTTTGGTTGGTTCCCGAGCCACTGTCGTATCAACAAATCTGACTAGTAAGTTCATAAAATTAGTATTTAAATTATACGAGTCAATAATAATTTTTATATTGAATTTTGATTTGATGAATTGTAATTAATTGAATTAATGGTTAGTATAAGTGGTTTAGTCTAAAAGTTAAGTGGTTTTTTAAAAATGAGGTATTGGGACCAATTTCTATAACTTAAGACCTTAAATATTTTTATTAAATGTTTATAGAGTCGTATTATAGGTGAATTGAGGTTTGGTCTAGTAATTTTGACGATTGGTTATTTGATTAAGGTAAAAGGATTAAATTGTAAAAAGGTAAAACTTAATCGCTATAGATTTAAATTAGTAAAGGGACCAAAATGGTAATTAAACCATGGTAAAAAAGTCCAAGTGGTGGTGGATATGATTAATCCACTAGCTTTTGGGCTATTTGCTCATTTAGTCCTAATTAGTTTAGGGTTAAATTAAAATTAAGCTTGTTTAGTTAAAAAATTAAAATGATTTAAGGACCAATTGTGCAATTAAACCCCTTAATTGGTAATTGTACCATATTCTCATTTGATTGACAAATATGGACATGTTTTAATGATTTTATAAGTTATAATTGAAAGGTTAAGTTTGTAAATAGTTAAATGGTAATTTAAATTAAAAGATTAAAAAGATAATATCATCATCTTCTTTCCTTTTTCTTTCCTGTGGTGAAGATCGAATGGCCATAGGAGAGGTAGATAAGCTTTCGGCCAAACTAGGGCTCCTTGATTTGGTAGGTAAATCTTGTCCGTTTTGGTAATTTTTATGTTTTTGAGCTCGTATTAGCTTAGTCTGGCTAACTCAGGGACTAATTTTTAAAATTGTTAAACATTATACATAATGCCATTGATGAGTTTGAGTTTTTCTTGAAGTTTTATGGTAGATTATTAAGCTTGGTTGTTAAAGAGGATTATTTTGTAAAGTAGTTTTTAGTAATTTTAATGTTTAAGGACTAAAATGTTAAAGTGATTAAATAATGACTTGATGTGAAATAACAGCAAATATGGGCTGTAGTGGAGTGTTATACAATTCACTTAACTTAGTTTTAGTTAAAATTGATTAAATTGCAAGTTTTAAGCTTAGGGACGAAATTGCATAAAAGTAAAATGTTGGGGGCAATTTTGAAAAAATGTAAAAAGGACTTAATTGCATAAAATGAGTTAACTTTATTGTTGGAATTAGTTAGTTGAATGAAATTATCATTTTAGATCAAGAATGGGTTGAAAATCGATGCATAGAAAAGTTGCGGATGATAGCCTATGGGTTAAGCACTTAGTGCCGAGGAGTGTTATCGGTTGGATTGGCTCATATGAGCATCTGATATGTTCTGGATGGTTAACTGTGTACTCATATCCATATATCATTCATTGGGAAATGTTTTATTGATCACTGAATGTTATTAAAATGTGAGAAATTAATTTGTACTATTGTTTGAGCATTACTCACCTGTTGTGAGTTGTGATTGATAAGAACTCTATCAGTAACCTTGTTATTTGAATTATTATTTTAATTCAATAAGCTTTGTCGTTTAATTGACGAACTTACAAAGCTTTATGTAAGCTTACTCGTGTCATTGTCTTTTTCTTTCTAGATTATGTTTTTGTGGAAATCGGGTGATCGGATCAACTCGAAGAATCACACTATCCGAGAATCTTTTGGTAGACTTTGACTATAACCTTGGCTTATATGGCTTGTAATAGGCTAATGGTGGATGTTTTGTGATAGTCTTAAGAAAATATATGGTAGCTTGATGTACTTATATTTTTGTTATGTTAAGTAGCTATTTGAGGCATGTATGCTTAATTCTAGTGAAGGCATGAATGGTTGATGCTAATCAAGCATGAATTGGTAAGTTTTGTTATTTGATGTGGTATGCATGGATGGCTTGAAAGTTTAGCTTGATAATGATTTGTTATGTGCTTGAAATGTGGTGTCAACGGTGGCACATTGGTTAGGCACATAGGATGGTTGATTAACTTGATTTGAGTGGTTTAAAATGCATTCCAAAGTCCTGTGAACATGTGTGTAATTGTATAATTAGGTACTTAAGCATTTGGATGTGAAATGAGCATATTTTGGAACATTTTGGGCACACACAGACATGGGCTGTCACACGGTCATGTATCACACACGGGCAACCTACATGGGTCTGTGCCATGAACGTGGTAGGTGCAGGGTTCACACCGGCTGGCACACAACCTGTCACACAGCCGTGTCGCCCAAGTTAGTGAGTTACACTGGTAGACACACGGGTTAGGACACAAGCATGTGAGCCAAGTCAATGAGCTCTACGGCCTAAGCACATGGGCGTGTGATGTAGCAGACGGGCATGTAGGATAGCCACACAACCATGTCTAGAGCTACTTGATCTGGACTCTATCACAAGGCCTGGACACACAGCCATGTGACCCCTAATTTGAAAATTTTCACTTTACCCCAAATCTTCTGTTTTGTCTCTAATTGGTCCTCGATTATTCCTAAACTATGTTAAAGGCCTCATAGGCTCAATTTAAGGCCCATAAGTGTAGGTTCTACTCTGATCTGAATTAGTTATGAAATTTCGTTAATTAATTCGCTAACTTGATGCTATATGTTATTACTTGTTTTGAATTGTCCAGTAATACTCCATAACCCTAATTCAGCGACGAAAATGGGTTATGGGTGTTACGACAAGTTTAAAAGTCTACGATGAATCCTACTCCTAAAATAATGAAAATTATCCCAAAATTACAATCCTTAAAAACAAAAAGTTCAATCGTTTTCCTCAAAATCCATCTCCTTATCCTCTTCTCCTTCATAATCCCCGCTTTCTTTATGTCCCTTACTATCTTGCTCCTCTAACAAACAAAGGAACCATGAAAGTGGTCCACTATACCTTGCTATTTTAGGGATACTAAATCA
Organism: Gossypium rotundifolium; assembly: GCA_025506655.1. Classification (NCBI taxonomy): domain Eukaryota; kingdom Viridiplantae; phylum Streptophyta; class Magnoliopsida; order Malvales; family Malvaceae; genus Gossypium; species Gossypium rotundifolium. The sequence goes on along the minus strand of CP106729.1, from coordinate 133,630,910 downwards.
GCCACAGGATCTTGATATGTGCTAGAACTGAATCTCTTTCTCAGGCTCTAGGCATAGGAATCTCATTACAACATGTGGAATCCTTCTTAGCGTTGGGTGTAGAAGTGATGCCAGTTGAAAGCATTGACATCCAAATGGTACATCATTATTCTCACTCGATTATTGGCAATGACCCCCTCTACCTTAAATAATTGCTCTAGCTTAGCCCACCACCCTTTAAAGTTGGTACCATCAAATCGGGGACAGTCTGTAACAGCCCGATTTTGGGCCTAGTCAGAATAGTGGTTTCAAGACCACAAATTTGACATAAGAAAATTTATTTTTATTATATTTTTATGGTCTACAATTTCATGAAACGATTTCGTGAAAATTTCGTTTAAAAATTTCGTCGTTTGGGCACTCAATTTAGTCAAAAGGACTAAATTATACAAAGTGCAAAACTTGAGTTCTAGAAGCTAGAGGTGTCAAATTGCTATGAAATTTAAATTGGACGTCCTTAAATGGTAATTATACCATTGGTTAATTTTTTGGACAAAAAATGGACATGAAATAGGTGAAATAGAATATTTCTAAGTTAGGGGCATTTTGGTCATTTAGTAATTAAAATGAATTAAAGGCAAAATTAAAATCCAATTTTTGTCCATATTCAACCCCATGGCCGAATTTCACAAGGGGAAACCATGGGTATGGTTTTTCAAGCTTCCAAGCTCGATTGTAAGTCCGTTCTTGTCCCGTTTTTAATGATTTTTATGTTTTTGAAATCCTCGTAACAAGATCTATCTATTTCTACCACTAATTTGAGATATGGTTAAATTTAGGGTTTTGAACCATGATGAATATGTGTGTACTTTTGTGTTTAATGGTAGAAAATGCATGTTTATGGTTAGAGAAACGACTTTTACTAAGTGATTTTCGGTAAAAATGCCTAAAAGGACTAATTTGTAAAAGTTATGAAATTTGCCATAAAAGTGTGAATTAGTGGAAATTGTGGGCTATTGTAGTTATGAAAATGGTTCGGCTAGGGTCAAAATACAAGGAAATTCAATAAAAATCATTTTTACGAGCCTAGGGGCAAAAGTGTAAATATGATAAAGTTTAAGGGTAAAAATGTAAATTTTACCAAAATATGAATTTAGGCTAATTTGAGTAGCAGGGTGAATAAATAAATTAAATGTGTTGTTATAGATCAAGGAAAATGAGGTTTGGAACTAGAACGAGGGAAAAACGAGTAATTGATGAATAAGTCTTTTTCACCGATTTTTTTTCGAGGTAAGTTTGTATGTAAATAATACATCATTTTTATTTATTTATGTTTTAATATTTTGTTATATTATATGATATATGGTTGAATATGGAGTAATTATTTGATGTAAATTATGAATTGTGATTGATTATGGATGAATTGGTAAAATGTTGAAAAGTGAGAATTCCCAGTTGAACCTTCGGAATAGAAAGCATACGAATGAGGTAGCTAGGTCACATGTGTAGTACTAACTTTTGGACACTATGTGTACAAGAGAGCTACGAGATGGTTTTAGGTCACGTGTGTAGTACTAAGTGCAGGTGTAACATCCTAGAATTTGAATTTTATGTGTTACATTAAATTGGTGATTTAGCGTGTTAGATTATTAATTTTTGCTTGATGATGAGGTCTTGAGAAGGCTTGGGATTTATTTGGACCTAGTGAAAATTTTTAGTTTATAGTACTTTAAAGAGAGGGAGACAGTGAACTCATGGTATATGGAAAATTATGAGTAAGTAGCTATCATAATTGAGCTATTGGTTAAGAGGTTATGCGCCACATGTATGGTCTTGAGGGGAGAGGTTCGAATCTCTTAGTATGAATTTTGTGAATATTAATTTTTGCTCTTCCCTAGCAAGTGTCGGCCAAGCATCATATTTTTGGTATGTTGGACTTTTATTTTATGGTATGATGGCTAAGAGAAATGGTAAGAGTGAACTAAAGGAAAAGAATCATATGGAAAAGGCATGTAAGGGGGGCATAAGGCATGAAACAAGGGAGATGTTTTGGAAACTTTGGGGTGGCTGAACTTTTACTTTTTGGCCAATGTACATGGACGGTTTTGGGGCTAGAAGGGGTTGGCTGAATATTGGTAAGGATTAGGAGCTTGTTGGCCAAAAATGCTTTAGCAAATTAGTGCATTATTTTTCTTTTCTCTCCACAACTTCTCTCCCTAGCTGAATTTGAGCAATAGGTAAGTTTTTATTTCTTTTGGTCATTTCATTTTTGACCATTTTGATATCATCTTTTCTCCCTAAACTCTATTGCTCTTTGTGCCGAAATCATATAGTCTTTGAGTGATATTTTCTTTGTCTTCCATTTGGCCGATTATACACCCACCGCAAGACCCTTTCTTTGTTCATCTTCCATCATTGAAAACCGATACATAAACCCTCCCTTTCTTCTAATTCTTTTTCTCCTTTCTTCCTTCTTGCAAAGAACTTTTAAACATTTTTTTCTCTCTTCCAAAATCTTTCACCATGGCCGAATGTTAATAACCATCTTCTTAGTCGAATCTTCCATTTCTCAAATAATTCTTCTCAATCATTTCTTCTATTCAAACTTTGGACAATTGGTAAGAATTCTCTTCAATTCTTTATTTTATTCTTCTTATTGCCGAATCCATATATTGGCTTGGGAGGGTCTTTTTGACCAAAATCATCATCTCTCTCTTAGACAAATCCTTTTTTGTCTTTATAGTGAAATAGAGGAAGGTCGAATTACCATTTCCTCGAAGTTATTTCGTAATCACTAGAATTCGGATCAAAAACCTTCAAGGTAAGAGTTCTTCACGGATTTAATAATCATCCTTTATTTATTAAGATGATTAACAGTATGGAAAGGAGTAACCGATTATTTTATATAGGGATTTGTTCGTGGATCACTCAGAATTTTGTGGTAAGCCTATTTATACCATTTTGTTAAGTCCATACTTTAATAGATTATTGATTTATTTAAGATCTAACGAATGGAGGCTCATAGTAATGTGTTGAAAGGGAAATTTAGTGGTGATCTCAAAAGGAGTGGATTGACGATCCCAACTCCTAAATTCAAATGTAGGGCCGTTTCGACAATTTGAGACTTTCCACCGGGTTGTGGACCCTCTTCTGGTGAAAATTAATTATTCGACGTTATTCGCAGTTCTGAGCCATTAGCTGTTCGGGGTTTTCCAACGGGTTGTGAACCTTCATCCGTAAAGAATCAACAAATAGTAGTTATTCGAGATTCCAAGGGTAAAAATCTAGACCGCTTATCTTAGAATGGATTTATTATAAGTGTTAACGATCTAATCGAGCGTTAAAATATTTTTAGGTGTTGACGATCAAGAAAGTGTAGTGCTTACCGTAATCAGGTGTGTAATCTCACACCATATTTCATGGAATAGATATTTATATTGTGACTAATGGTAAATCGCTTGATTAAGTCACTTGTTAGTGAAATCTGGTAAGATGGCGTAATTATCATTATTTTGGTAGAAACTATAAAAAATCGGTATTAAGACTGTGATAAATGGGCCAAATGCGATATGTGCTAAATAGGCCAAATGTGATATGTGCTAAATGGGCCAAATGTGATATGTGCTAAATGGGCCAAATGTCATATGTGCTAAATGGGCCAAATGTGATATGTGATAAATGGGCCAAATATGATATGTGATAAATAGCCCATATTGTTCGTAATAATTATATGAATGGAATATTGTAATTGGATATGCATATTATATACATGATTTGCATGGGTTGGGATTTTGATGAAGAGAAGTTCTGGTAGCTTTGCTACAAATTATCGGTGGCTCTGCCACAATTTGATATATGGCTTAATGCCCAGTTTGGTGTGTTGGCGGGGTGGGTGACTAAAGCTCCCCACAGGTGTGTTGGTTGATACGGGTGGTGTGTAGCGGATGGAAAATTAGGTTGGTTGGGAAATTGCATAACACATGCGTGTTATATATGATATTATGTTATGATTGTAAATGGGCTTTGGCCCAATAAATGCTTAATTGAATTTTTAGCCCAGTGACAATGGTAAGTGAGTTACACACTGAGTTCTAAGTAACTCACCCCATTTTCTTTACCCTCCTCAGGTAATGATCAGTGGTGGAGGCTTGGGTTGGAGACGACTCAGTGGAGGCCATACTACGAATAACGGGTTATTTAAATTTTGGATTTCTTTTTAAGTACTTTTTATTATTTTTGCTATTTTGTAATAAGGCCTCTGGTTAAATTTTTATGGATGTTTTACTTGTGGATTTATTTTATAATATGCTTTAAATACTTAATTGGGATTATTTTATTAAAAATAGAAATAAACGTTTTCTTAAATAAACGCGTCTGAAAAGGGTTTCATTCTTAAATTATTTTAACTCGGTAATTTTTACGTAACAATATTTTTAAATTTTTGTTTTCAAATTACTTTCGAATTCTTTAAATTTTCTCAAAATATTAAATCAATTTTTCCTAAGTTTCAATTTATAAATTTTACGACCCAAATTATTAGATTTAGTAATCAAACTTAGTTTCAACAACTCCACGTTAAAATGTTTTTAAAAATCCGTTTTCTTTAAATCTTTAAAAGATTAGGTGTATGTTCATTTAGTGTGACATGTCAAATTTGGTCTTAACGCATAGACCGGGTTTGGGGTTTTACATTTTATGGTATTAGAGCCTGGTTCAAAGCTCGGCTGTGGAGTGGGTTCAACAACATTTATTGTTCAAAATTGTTTGAATTATGTTTTTAAATGTAGTATGGCACCACGAGTATCCAGCACCAAGTCAAGTAAGTGTATTGAAATTTAATGATTATTATTATTGTGATATGACTATAGGAACACTCTAGAACTTTTAGTTTTAGATGTTGAAACTATAGAGATTGAGACTATAGGATGCGTTTACGAAAACAACTCTACCTCTTATATCTCATAAAATATCGTTAATAAAACATTGAAATAGAATACTAATTCATAAAACTTGTAATCAGATTGAAACTGTAACACCCCAAACCCGGTCTATGCGTTGAGACTAGATTTGGTTTGTTACATGATTCGAACTATTCTTAAATCTTTAATGAGTTGAAAACTACAATATTGTTTACAGAGTTTAAAATTTGAAGAGTATTAGATTTTGATAAATATTTAAAAACATTAGTTGAAAATCATTGTATTATCAAAAACCGTTAGGAGATTTGTTAAAGAGTTAACAATAAAAGAATTATTTATAAAAGAATTCCATATACTTTGAAAACCCAAATTTATTTAAGTAAAGCATCATAAATCACACCCATGATTTAAAAGCCCAAAATAAAGTTTAAATTCCAAACACACATAAAATCCATAAGTTATTTATAGAGGCCATTTATTACAACATCCCAAAATAGTAAAAATAATAATTAAAAGTTCAGAATTTAAATAACCCTTATTTAGCAATATGGCCTCCACGAAGTCATCCTCATTAAGTCCACATCGGTTTCCATTACGAGATGGAAAGAAATTAAAGGGTGAGTTACTTAGAACTCGTGTGTAACTCACTTACCACCATTATTGGGCAGATTGTCAAGATATTATGTTGGGCTTAAGCCCAATTCGAATTCAACAATATATCATGAATTTAAAAAAATATAATGCATGAAAATGTAATTCCCAACCCAAACCTAATATCCATCCGCTAACACCCCGCATCAACCATCACACGTGGGGATCAAGTCAACCCACCCCGCCATCACACCAATCGTAGGCATTAAGCCTTTTTATAATTGTGGCATAGCCACTAGAACTAGAGGCAATAAGCGATATTGTGGCGAAACCATAGAACTAGAGGCAATAAGCGGATATTGTGGCGAAGCCCAGAACTAGAGGCAATAAGCGATATTGTGGCAATCGCCATTCTTCTCTTCATATATCCCACCCATGCAATTGTTCATGTACATTAAAATATAAAATTTATTATCAATAAATATAACATGGTGGGTTTATCAATAACATTTCATTTGGCCCATAATTATAGCAATTTATCCATTTAGCAATTTAGTGGGCTTTGGCCCATTTTAACGAACTAGAGTGTTTTGGCCCAATTTATCGAACTAGAGTATTTACGCCCATTTTCACGAACTAGAGTATTTACTACCCATTTTCACGAACTAGAGTATTTACGGCCCATTTTCACAAACTAGAGTATTTACGGCCCATTTTCACGAACTAGAGTATTTACGGCCCATTTTCACGAACTAGAGTATTTACTACCCATTTTCACATACTAGAGTATTTACTACCCATTTTCACGAAACATCCAATTTTCATAATAACAATTAATATCTCGAGGGCATTTTCGTAATTTTCACAATTTTGTCGTTTTTACGTATTTTTGTCATAATATCAATTTTACGTTTTTACCGATCTAATCGCTTTTACGATTTTGCTTCCATACCTAGAATTTGACATCCAACCAAAATAATGAGTGTGAAATTACACACCTTGATACCGTGAGTATTAACCTTTCGCTCCTCTAAGACCTAAAATATAATTCGATTCGTTAGACAACTAATTCGCAAAAATAATCTTAATCGTTAATGGATCCAAAATCTTACCCTCTTGATTTTGAATCACTTGATTTTCGGTTTTCCTTCGTTTATCGATTCACTAGCCGAGAATCCACCAACGATAACGGCTCGAGGTTCGTACTACTTGAATAATGGACTCCTTTGGAAGATGGCCCACAACCCGGTGGAAAATCCGATGCGTAAACCGCTCTTCGTTTGAATGGGGATTTGAGATCCACCCGCTTACGATAACTAAACACCGCCTTTTCTTCCCTATTTTGACGATCTTCAAGATCCAAAAGAATTTAGTTAGATCTAAAATAATATCAATGTTACTAGAGATTTAAAGAGATTTGATTTCCTTACCACAATAAAACGTCTCAACGTTTCTCCCAATCTCTTGAGTTCGATCTCCGTTATTGCACTAAATAATAACGAAAGAAACGTTATTAATATGAATGCTATATCAATCCAAAAGACCTTCAATAATCTAATGATATTTGGCCATAATATCACTTATTAAAACGAAAATGGAAAAGAAAAACCCTTACCTATGATCCACAATCGAAAAGAAAAGGATGGAAAATGGTGTCTAAATAATGAAGGATTCATTAAGTATATTCAAGGAAAAGAAAAATATTTGGTTTATAGGCACAATAGCATTCGCCAAGAGAGTGAATATGGAGAGAATTTTCGATTGAAAAGAAATAGTGTAAGAACGAAAGGATGATGGTGATGATGTTTTGATTTCAAGGAGATTAGAAGAAAAGAAAAGAAAAATATGAACTTAGGTCTTTGGTATATTCGGCCATGGCAAAGAAAAAGAAAGAGATTGATTTTGGTATAGGTGATTTCGACAAGGAGAATACAAAAGAAAATTAACAAAGTGGATGAAAGTGACCAAATGGTCAAGAGATTTTGGCTTTGCCAAATGCAATATTCGCCAAGAGGGATGTTGAAAGGAGAAAACAAAGAAAAATCTGCACAATGTGCAAAGAATAACCAAAGAGAAAAGAATGAGATTTTGCCAAACTAACAAAATTTTGGCTCTTCCCCTTACCAATATTGCCGTCAAAGCATATGGTCAAATGGCCATGATTTCTTTCAATTTTTCCCTTGATATGTGCCTTATGTTCCCCTATCTTTCCTTAAACCTTTGATTCCATACCATATGTTAGTTGTTACCTTAATTCATTGATACACTAACCAAAAATACATGGTCAACACCTTCCTTATATGTCCCTTGCCGACACTTCCTAGCCATTAGCGAAAATTAAAACAAAAATTTTATCTAGGTGCTATACAAGGATTGAACCTCTTCCCCTTGCTAGAACCCATGCGCCAACTCCACCATGCCATATGCTCATTTTATGACACTCTTAGCACATAATTTAGCTTAAGTCTTAATCACCTTTGTTTCACTTCAATAAATTCTCAATTAATAAATTTTATTTCTTCTTCAAATTATGCTTTACCCTCTCAAAGATTTCAATAAACACCAAATTAAAATAAAAGATTTTTCCTTTAAAATCTAAACACCAAAATTATGCAAATTTAAATACTCAGATTTTTTTTAGGGTGTTACAGAAACGAAATAGTCAATATGAGCGCTAGAGGACGTGGACATGGTAGACGTGACAGTGGTAGAGGCAGAGGTACTAGAGTTGTGTCTGAGGCATCGGGGAATATACTGGAAATAGACACGCCGGCATCACCTGTGTCAGAAAATGGATCACATGACCGCATGAGAGAAGACATTACTCTGTCTCGAGTAATGTTACGATTTTTTGAAAGGGTTGTCGGGGTTAGATCGAGACCAGTAGCTCGTGGATCAATATCGGAGCGACTCAGATCAAATGGTGCTGAGATTTTTAGGGGTATCTCGGGAGTAGCCCCAAATGTTGCAAAGTATTGGCTTGAGGCCATGGAGCGGATTATGGACAACCTAGAGTGTACTGCAAAGCAGAAACTAAGAGAGCTGTGTCCTTGTTGAAGGACGAGGCGTATCAATTGTGGCTTACTGTTCGAGAAGGCACTCAGGCTGAACGTGTTACTTGGGATTTCTTCAAAACTACATTCCAAGGAAAGTATGTCGGGCAAGCTATGTGGATGCCTGGAGGAAGGAATTCCTTAATCTGGTTCAAGGAAGTAAGACTGTGGCAGCATATGAAGCAGAATTTCTACATTTGACTCGTTATGCTCGGACTATAGTGCCAACTGACCATGAACGCTATGTGTGTTTTGAAGATGGATTGAATGATGAGTTGCGGGTACTAATTGCCTCGCAACAAGAAAGGACTTTTGCCACGCTTGTGGAGAAAGCCAAAATAGCTAAGGAGGCTAAGAGCTCGGAGCGACAAAATTGAGAAAGAGATAGAGGCAGGAACAAGAGGGACTTTAAGTACTCGGGTTCTACTAAAAGGTTCCAAAAGAGGCCCAGCAATGATGAATCAGCTCAAACGAGAGCACCTGCTGCTACCAATCAGATTCAACTATGTGCTTATTGTGGAAGACGACACTTTGGTGAATGCTAGAAAAGAACCGGTAGGTGTTTCAAATGTGATTCTAAGGACCATCAGCTTAAGAATTGTCCTCGATGGACTGCTCGACTCAAGAAGCTCCTAACCCCGATACACAGCCAGTTAGAGGCACTCAGCAGCCACCGAGAGGTCGTGGGCTAGGTTGAGGTGGTAATGGCGGTGGTCATGGTCAAGGTGCACCAGGTAGAGGTAATGGTTTTAGAGGCAACGCGAGGCGAGACAGCCAGGGTTAGTTTATGCGGGCAGACATTGTGAGGATGGCGATGCACCTGATGTGATAACTGGTACGTTCTTCATCTTTGATGTACCTGTTACTGCTTTGATAGATATCGGATCTACCCATTCGTATGTTGCTAGTGCTATATCTGGAAATCTGAATATTAGATCTGAGATTACCGATAGAGAGATGACGGTATATAGTCCTTTAGGAAGGTCTGCGGTAGTGAATAAACTGTATAGAGACGTGCCTCTAGAATTTCAAAGAGAAATATTTTTGGCAAATTTGATGGAGCTGCCTTTCGGTGAGTTCAATCTTATTTTGGGCATGGATTGGTTGGTAAAGCACCGTGCGCACTTGGATTGTGTTGGAAAGCAAATGTCAAAAAGGACTTTGGAAGATAAGGAGGTGGTAATGATAGGCGAACGGAGAAACTACTTAGCAAATGTGTTATCTGCTTTAAAGGTAGAAAATTGGTACGGAAAGGGTGTGGAGCATTCCTAGCCTTCATTAGTGCTTTGGATGCCAAGGAATTATCGGTGGAAGATGTTAGAACTGTGAAAGAATATTCAGATGTCTTTCCCGAGGAACTTTCGGGTTTACCTCTAGATAGGGAAGTAGAGTTTGGCATTAAGCTTTTGCTCGGAATGGCTCCGGTATCCATTGCTCCTTATAGGATGGCGTTGAAGGAGTTAGTGGAGCTTAAGGCTCAAATTCAGGAGTTGTTGGATCGGGGATTCATACGACGAGTGTGTCATCATAGGGAGCACCGATCTTGTTCGTTAAAAAGAAGGATGGGTCGATGCGTTTGTGTATTTATTATAGGCAGTTGAATAAGTTGACAATCAAGAATAGGTACCCATTGTCGAGAATCAATGATCTGTTCGACCAACTGCGAGGAGCTTCAATTTTCTCGAAGATAGATTTAAGATTGGGTTATCACCAACTTAAGGTTAAGGAGGCAGATATTCATAAGACAACGTTTCGAACTCGTTATGGACACTATGAGTTTTTGGAGATGCCATTTGGATTGACCAATGCACCAGTTGTATTTATGGATATGATGAACCGGTTCTTCCAACCCTACCTAGACCAGTTCGTGATGGTGTTCATAGATGATATCTTAGTATACTCGAGGAATGAAGAAGAGCATGATTCACATCTGTGGATAGTATTGAAATTATTGCGAGAAAAGTAATTTTTTGCCAAATTCAGTAAGTGTAAATTTTTGCTGAAGGAAGTGACCTTTTTGGGGCATGTTGTGTCGGTCGAAGGAATAAGAGTTGATCCTCAGAAGGTAGAGGCTGTGTTGGATTGGAAACCACCGAAGTTAGTGGCTGAAATTCGGAGTTTCCTAGGATTGGCTGGTTATTATAGACGTTTTGTTGAAGGGTTTTTTTTATTGCTGCACCCCTAACTAAACTGTTGCGAAAGGGAGTACCGTTTGTGTGGACAGGGAAACAACAAGAAAGTTTTGAGAAATTGAAGAAGATTTTGACGGAAGCGTCGGTACTGATTCAACCTGAGGCTAGAAAAGAGTTTATTGTTTACTGCGATGCGTCACACACAGGCTTGGGATGTGTGTTGATGCAAGGTGGAAAGGTGGTGGCTTATGCATCTCGTCAGTTAAGGACACACGAGGTAAATTATCCCACTCATGATTTGGAGTTGGCTGCGGTGGTTTTTGCTCTAAAGATTTGGAGGCACTATCTCTATGGGGAGAAGTTGATCATTTATACGGACCATAAGAGTCTAAAGTACCTCCTTACTCAAAAGGAGTTGAACTTAAAACAGCGAAGGTGGATAGAGCTGTTGAAGGATTACGACTTCTCAATCGAGTATCACCCTAGAAAGGCTAATGTGGTGGCAAACGTGTTGAGTCGTAAGGTAATATTAGAGTTAAGAGCAATGTTCGCTCATCTCAATTTGTATGAAGATGGAAGTCTGTTAGCCGAACTTTAAGTGAAACCGATGTGGTTAGATCAGATCAAGAAAAGCAGTCTTTAGATGAAAAATTGGGTTCCTTACTTCTGCAAGTGAAAGGTGGTGTGATAGAGGATTTTGGATTGAATAATGACAGAGTACTGTGTTTTCGCGGAAGAATCTGTATGCCCAAAGATTCAAAATTAAGACAAATGATTCTGCGAGAGGTGCATAGTAGCTCTTATGCTATACACCCCGGGGGAAATAAAATGTATCGAGACCTTCGTGATTAGTATTGGTGGATAGGGTTAAAACCGAAAATTACAGATCTTGTGAGTAAGTGCTTAACGTGTCAGCAAGTTAAGGCAGAACATCAATTACCGTCGGGATTGTTACAACCGGTGAAGATTCCATTATGGAAATGAGAACGGATAATGATGAAATTGTTAGTGGGTTACCCTTATCATCTACTAAGAAAGATTTCGTCTGGGTAATAGTGGATCGGTTGACGAAGACTGCTCATTTTCTACCTGTTCGTACGGATTACTCACTGCAGAAGTTGGTTAAGTTGTATGTAACGGAGATCGTGAGGTTGCATGGGGTACTAGTGTCTATTATATCGGACAGGGACCCTAGATTTACATCACGATTTTGGAAGGCTTTACATGAGGCTTTAGGAACAAAGTTAAACTTCAACACGGCTTTTCATCCTCAGTCAGATGGTCAGTCAGAAAGAGTAATCCAGATTTTAGAAGACGTGTTCAGAGGTAGTTGGGAGGATTTTCTATCGTTAGCAGAGTTTGCGTATAACAATAGTTATCAATCCAGTATCCAAATGACACCCTTTGAAGCATTGTATGGCCGTAGGTGTCGTACTCCTACTTGTTGGATTGAATTGGGGGAACGACAATTATTGGGCCCTGAATTGATATCAGAGACGGAAGAAAAAGTAAAGGTGATTCGGGCGCGGTTAAAGGAAGCTTCGGATAGACAAAAGTTGCATGCGGATCTAAAGCGTAAGGACATTGAGTTTGCGATGGGAGATCAAGTCTTTTTAAAGGTCTCACCTTGGAAGAAGATCTTCAGATTTAGAAGGAAGGGCAAGTTGAGCCCCCGGTTTATTGGACCATATCGTGTGTTAAAATGTATTGGGCCAGTAGCTTACCAGCTTGAGTTACCTCCGGAGTTGAGTCAGATTCATAGTGCTTTCCATGTCTCTATGTTGAGGCGTTATCGATTGGATCCATCTCACATAGTACTAGTAGAGGAAGTTAAGTTAAGACCTAACTTGTCTTTTGAGGAGGAACCAGTACAAATTTTAGATCGAGATGTAAATATGCTAAGAAAGAAGTCAGAACCGTTGGTTAAAATTCTTTGGCGTAATCACGGAGCAGAGGAAGCTACATGGGACCCTGAAGAGACAATTCCGCAGTAATATCCTCACCTCTTGTAACCAGGTAAATTTCGAGGATGAAATTTCTTTAAAGGGTTAGAATTGTAACATCCTAGAATTTGAATTTTATGTGTTACATTAATTGGTGATTTAGCGTGTTAGATTATTAATTTTTGCTTGACGATGAGGTCCTAATAAGGCTTGGGATTTATTTGGACCTAGTGAAAATTTTTAGTTTATAGTACTTTAAAGAGAGGGAGACAGTGAACTCATGGTATATAGAAAATTATGAGTAAGTAGCCATCATAATTGAGCTATTGGTTAAGAGGTTATGCGCCACATGTATGGTCTTGAGGGGAGAGGTTTGAATATATTATTATGCATTTTGTGAATATTAATTTTTGCTCTTCCCTAGCAAGTGTCGGCCAAACATCATATTTTTGGTATGTTGGACTTTTATTTTATGGTATGATGGCTAAGAGAAATGGTAAGAGTGAACTGAAGGAAAAGAATCATATGGAAAAGGCATGTAAGGGGGGCATAAGGCATGAAACAAGGGAGATGTTTTGGAAACTTTGGGGTGGCTAAACTTTGACTTTTTGGCCAATGTACATGGATGGTTTTGGGGCTAGAAGGGGTTGGCCGAATATTGGTAAGGATTAGGAGCTAGCTGGCCAAAAATGCTTTAGCAAATTAGTGCATTATTTTTCTTTTCTCTCTGCAACTTCTCTCCCTAGCCGAATTTGAGCAATAGGTAAGTTTTTGTTTCTTTTGGTCATTTCATTTTTGACCATTTTGATATCATCTTTTCTCCGTAAACTCTATTCCTCTTTGTGCCAAAATCATATAGTCTTTGAGTGTCATTTTCTTTGCCTTCCATTTGACCGATTATACACCAACCGCAAGACCCTTTCTTTGTTCATCTTCCATCATTGAGAACTGATACATAAACTCTCCCTTTCTTCTAATTCTTTTTCTCATTTCTTCCTTCTTGCAAAGAACTTTTAAACATTTTTTTTCTCTCTTCCAAAATCTTTCACCATGGCCGAATGTTAATAACCATCTTCTTAGCCGAATCTTTCATTTCTCAAATAATTCTTCTCAATCATTTCTTCTATTCAAACTTTGGACAATTGGTAAGAATCCTCTTCAATTCTTTATTTTATTTTTCTTATTGCCGAATCCATATATTGGCTTGGGAGGGTCTTTTTGACCGAAATCATCATCTCTCTCTTAGACAAATCCTTTTTCATCTTTATAGTGAAATAGAGGAAGGCCGAATTACCATTTCCTCAAAGTTATTTTGTAATCACTAGAATTCGGATCAAAAACCTTCAAGGTAAGAGTTCTTCACGGATTTCATGATCATCCTTTATTTATTAAGATGATTAACAGTATGGAAAGGAGTAACCGATTATTTTATATAGGGATTTATTCGTGGATCACTCGAAATTTCGTGGTAAGCCTATCTATACCATTTTGTTAAGTCCATACTTTAATAGATTATTGACTTATTGAAGATCTAACGAATGGAGGCTCGTAGTAATGTGTTGAAAGGGAAATTTAGTGGTGATCTCAAAAGGAGTGGATTGACGATCCCAACTCCTAAATTCAAACGTAGGGCCATTTCGGCAATTCGAGACTTTCCACCAGGTTGTAGACCCTCTTCTAGTAAAAATCAATTATTCGAGGTTATTCGCAGTTCTAAGCCATTAGCTATTCAGGGTTTTCCAATGGGTTGTGAACCGTCATCTGGAGAGAATCGGCAAATAGTAGTTATTCGACTTTCGAGGGTAAAAATCTAGACCGCTTATCTTAGAATGGATTTATTATAAGTGTTAATGATCTAATCGAGCGTTAAAATATTTTTAGGTGTTGACAATCAGGAAAGTGTAGTGCTTACTGTAATCAGGTATGGGATAGATATTTATATTGTGACTAATGGTAAATTGCTTGATTTAGTCACTTGTTAGTGAAATCGGGTAAGATGGCGTAATTATCATTTTTGGTAGAAACTATAAAAAATCGATATTAAGACTGTGACAAATGGGCCAAATGTGATATGTGCTAAATGGGCCAAATGTGATATGTGCTAAATGGGCCAAATGTGATAAGTGCTAAATGGGCCAAATGTGATATATGCTAAATGGGCCAAATGTGATATGTGCTAAATGGGTCAAATGTGATATGTACTAAATGGGCCAAATGTGATATGTGATAAATGGGCCAAATGTAATATGTGATAAATGAGCCAAATGTGATATGTGATAAATAGGCCATATTGTTCATAATAATTATATGAATGGAATATTGTAATTGGATATGTATATTATATACATGATTTGCATGGGTTGGGATTTTGATGAAGAGAAGTTCTGGTAGCTTTGCTACAAATTATCGGTGGCTCTGCCACAATTTGTATATGGCTTAATGCCCAGTTTGGTGTGTTGGCAGGGTGGGTGACTAAAGCTCCCCACAGGTGTGTTGGTTGGTACGGGTGGTGTGTAGCGGATGGAAAACTAGGTTGGTTGGGAAATTGCATAACACATGCATGTTATATATGATATTATGTTATGATTGTAAATGAGCTTTGGCCCAATAAATGCTTAATTGAATTTTTAGCCCAGTGACAATGGTAAGTGAGTTACACACTGAGTTCTAAGTAACTCACCCCGTTTTCTTTACCTTCCTCAAGTAATGATCAGTGATGGAGGCTTGGGCCGGGGACGACTCAGTGGAGGCCATACTACGAATAATGGGTTATTTAAATTTCAGATTTCTTTTTAAGTACTTTTTATTATTTTTTCTATTTTGTAATAAGGCGTTTGGTTAAATTTTTATGGATGTTTTACTTGTGGATTTATTTTATAATATGCTTTAAATACTTAATTGGGATTATTTACTAAAATAGAAATAAACGTTTTCTTAAATAAATGTACAAAAAGGGTTTCATTCTTAAATAGTTTTAACTCAGTAATTTTTCGTAACAATTTTTAAATTTTTGTTTTCAAATTACTTTGAATTCTTTAAATTTTCTCAAAATATTAAATCAATTTTTCCTAAGTTTCAATTTATAAATTTTACGACCCAAATTATTAGATTTAGTAATCAAACTTAGTTTCAATAACTCGACGATAAAATGTTTTTAAAAATCTGTTTTCTTTAAATCTTTAAAAGATTAGGTGTACGTTCATTTAGTGTGACATGTCAAATTTGGTCTTAGCTCATAGACCGGGTTTTGGGTGTTATAGTAGGCTACTATGTGTACCAAACGGATAGGTCGCATGTGTAGTACTAAGTGCAGGCTACTATGCATACCCGATAGCTTCGATCACATGTGTGGTACTAGGTGCAGGCCACTATGTGTAAGTGATGGTTTTAATCACATGTGTAGTACAAAGTGTAGGCTACTATGTGCACTAGATAGCTTCGGCTACAAGGGTGGTACTATGTGCAGGCCACCGTGTATCTGCTATTATTCGATGAGTTTAATGGGAAATTGACTAAGTGAAAATACATGTGATCATGTAACGACTAAGTGTAATTGAATATGACTATGTGATGAATAAGTGCAGGTATAAGTGTGAAAATTTATGAACAATGTGCTCGATATTTGATCGAACCTTCGGTAAGATGAAATGGAGTAACTGAAATTATGAAAGAGTAAATTTAGCAACAAAACAGTTTTGGACAGTAGCAATTTGGTGACTTTGAAAAATCACTAAAAATGGTGGAAATCAAATTAGAAGTTGAATAAGATATGAAATTAAATCTGGATGAGTCTATTTTCACATAAAATAAATGGTGTAAACAAAAGGATTTCATATTCTGTGATATTCAAATTTTTGTGAGACAGCGTCAAAATGATGTCGGAATCCCTTGTTCCGACTTTGGAATATCACTAAAAATTGTATAAAAATAATTATAGTTTATAGTTTATATGCTTAAATTTATTAATGAGTCCATCTACAATAAAAACAAATAGAAACATCATACGAATCTCGTACGAAGAGATAATTAATTTTTAGTGAAGAGGGGCAAAACTGTTAGACAGCAGAATAGGGGAGAATTTAATAAATAAACTGTACTTATTGGATAAACTAAAATTCTGAAATTTTTATGGTAAAAATATATGTGAGTCTAGTTTCAGGAAAATTAACAGATCTTAATTTGGAGTTCTTTATCTTGAGATATAAATAATTTTGTGACTATGACTCGAGTAGACAGCTTGAGATAAACATGAATAAATAGTGGAACTATGTGCAATTATGATTGTATTATCTTAAGAACATGTTGTGAAGATTTATAAAAGCCTTTTAATAAATCACTTATTATTTACATACCTACTTATTAAGCTATAATGCTTACCCCCCTTCCTTTCCTTTTTCCTATAGTGTCATAGAGGCTAGCTCGGGTTGGAGATCGTCGGAGATTTTATCACACTATCAAGCTTTTGACTGGTATCAATGCCTTCAATTAATTTAAGTCTACGGCATGTATAGGGACTTAGTAATTTTGTGTATGTGTTATTATGTTTTGGCCAAATGTATTGGCTTGTAATGGTTAATGGTTATTGTAGTATGTAGCCATGCTAATTGGCTTATATTACCTAATTGATTGTAAGCCTATATATATTATTTATATGCCAATGTCTTGTGATGTGAGCTGTGTTTGCATGATACATGATGAGTTGTGGGTTATGGCCTAAATAGCTAATTGTTAATGTGTTAGTAGTCTTAATGTCGAATGGCTAAGTTTGGCTCAATGGTATGGTATGATAATTAGATATAATTATGCATGTATAAGAGTTGTTGATGATGCATATGGAGTATGACCATGTTTTGAAGAAAATTTTCTAAGTGTTTTGAAATTTTCCAAAGTTCTCAGTTTAGTCCTAAACCGCTTCCAAAGCATGTTTTGGGCCTCGTAGGTCCATATTAGAGACTCTATGATTGATTATGAAAAGTTCTAAAATTTGATGGAAATTTGTCACTCGAAAATGATCGGTTATATGTGATTAAGTCTGGTAATGCCTCGTACCCTATTTGGTGACAGATAAGGGTAAAGAGTGTTACATTTAGTGGTATCAGAGCTGTGGTTTAGTCGATTCTCAAACTAACATAGCGTATGTGAGTCTAGCTACACATGCCATATTACTACTCGTGATAGTGTTGTATCTCCCGACTCTGATGAAATTTTTTTGTTAAGATAGAGATGACTTCCAATCGAGCTATTTTTGATAATGTTGATAATGATATTGAAATGATTGAAACATGCTTATGATGTGTCAAAATTTGGAAAGGTATGAATAGAAGTTCACGATATGTATGTGTTAATGTACGAAATGAGATAACCACAAGTTGAGAAATGTGAAAAGTGGAATGAAATGAAAGTTTATATGGTGATAAGCCCATCCATGTTTGTTCGGCCTGCATATGATGTTATGTGCCCAACATATTTGATTAAATGAATACGATAAGTAAATTTACTCAACTTGACGGAATGTGTGTTTATGTACACTTGTTTGAATAAGATAATCGAAAAAGTTCGTGTAACATGACTATGTATGTGAATTAGCTTGAAGTGAATTATGTAATTGTGATGATATGATGCTAGTGATGAATGCTAAGTCATATGTGTGTACTTATGAGAGTCAAATTAGAGGCTTTACGACCTCACCCCCTTACTAGTGTTGCTTTATAACGAAAATTCACGAGAACCATGTGAAATAAGTCCATAAATGTGAAACTAAAGAGTTTAGTGGTGAAATAATTAGTAATGTATATAGAGATAAGAATAGCTTGGAAAGTGGAAACAATTTTGGAAGGATATCAGAATGTTTTAAAGATTATACAGATTATGCAATGTCACGGATAAAGAAGAAGTTATTCTCAGCTAATTGACTTATTTAGATATGATGTCTATACTATGTGTTGCTAAAATTTTTCTCGAATTAATTTTTATTAGTAAGTGGAATAATACGGGGTTCATGATGACAGAATTAGTCAAAGAAATGATATTTGAGTAGTAAATGTAATGCCCCAAAAATCTTGAAACCCTAATTTATGTACATTAAAGTTAATATGTATGTGTAGCACTTATAATAATAATATTAAGGTATTATTGGGATTTTTTGAAGCCTTAGAGATAGGGGAGACCATAGGGAAAATTTATTTTTCTTGCTTTAGTGGACCTAGTCTCAGGCATGAGACCTCTTAAGCAGATTAAGAGAAAATATGACACAAATGGGCTTGTGGTCCAGTGGAAGTGGCGTCACTTGGGAGCTATGAGGTGGCGTGTGTAAAAGCTGAAGAAGTCCATAGGAGGAGTGCATTTTGGAGTGTTTTATTTTGCATAGGTGGACGGAAAGATTTGAGTTGGTTTTGTACTCTTTCCGTGGAGAGTTTAAAGTAAGCAAGGACTGAGGGATGTGGAGGAGATTTTGGATAAGATTAAGGTATTATTAGAGAGAAACGTTAAGAGATGGGGAGTAAGGATGTGATGGTGCCCGAATAGGACTCTAAGGGAGAGGAGTGTTCGGTATGCGGCTTTAAAAGGAGAGGGGGCCGAATGCTTGAAAGGTTCTTTGAGTATTCTCTAGTTTTTCTTCTCCCCTTTAGTCAGTTTTCCTATAGCCGAATTCTTCCAAGTGTTGAAAAGAAAAACCCCATCATCCCTTTTGCCAAATTCTCACAAAGCCAAACTCCCTTCATTGCCGAAATTATTATCATCCTTCTTTGTCGAATCCCTACTTTTGCCGAACCTTTGTTGTTGTTTCTCCACCTCAATCGATTATTATCTACTCTTAGTAACATTTGGAAGACGAGTCTTGATCAATATATATCTAAGTCAGGATTAAAGGAGAATTTTGGTAAGATAACAGTTAAACTTTTTAGTAAGTTTTGTTATAAGTTGAAGGGCTATCTAACCTCTCCTTATTGTTAACTTTGTATTAACAAGGGTAAGATTCAAAAATCACAAGCGTGGTAGGTAAGGATCGTTTGCAAGGCAGTAAGTGTTCTCGACTCAGTTTTGGTTTAGTAAATGGCCGAAAGTAATATGGCTTATAGGGGTGACTTATGTGGAATATGAGTTACTTGTTTTTGATGATACACGTTTGGGTGCAGATCTAGAGCATAATCGCAAATAGTAGCGAAGGAAGGGCTACTAGAACGTGAGGCACACGGTAAGGGTATGGTGAGGTTTTGGTTTTTGATAAGTATGTGTTAAGCCATGGTTAATCGTTAGTGTGGTCGATTGTAGGTTCGTGATTAAGGGGTTTACAGCACGCGAGATTACTAGGTGTGTACAAACACGACACACACGATATCGACAACACCAAAAAGCTCAAAAGCCGAGAGTGGCTAAATGGGCCTGCCAAACTTGTGGGCCCAAAATGGCAATTGTTGATATGTGAACATGAATAATGTATTGGCATGATCATTTGCATGATTGGATTGTAATTGAGCCCAATGGGCTATATGATATGAAATAGGCTTTATGGGCTTTATGGGGACGGAGACAAGTATGTTAGGGTTAATAGACTTTAGGCCTAGTTTGAACAACTCTGAAATTTCATAAGACTTAATCTAATTAAACATGTCCGTGAACAAGTTGCTGGGTTAGAATGTGGCAACGAACATACGCATGTCTAGGATTGGATCTAGGGAGAGATTGGTATTTAAGCGGTCCTAGTGGCCCACCTCCTCTTCTCTAGAATCCTACCTGGTGCATAGTGTCTGTTCACTTTAGCCGCAAGGGCTTGTTGATGGGCCAAAGTTCATAACTAAAACCCGAGAGGGACCAAATACCCTTAATTTGTAAATACCTAAAATACCCTTAGATTTGTACAATTACTAAAATACCCTTATTTTGTAAAAGTACTAGAATACCCCTTTTCGCAAGTTACCGAAACACCTCTGTTTTGCAAAATTACCAAGATATCCCTTTCTTGCCAAATTACCAAAATACTCCTGGATAGTGAAATGACAAAAATACCCCTATGTGATGAATATGAGTCTGTGGATGTTACTCATGTGTTTGATGCATTTATATGATATTCTGCTTAGGATGCATATGGGTGGAGACTATGGTACGGAGGAAGATTTGAGGATTACATAGTCGTTTGATGACCTTGGATCCACCGGTGGCTTTTAAGCCCATTATTTGATTAGCAGCTTTGTTGCAACATTGAGTAGTACCTTTGGTGTGTAGAGGATGGGTGGGTCGATTTAGAAATCCCCACAGGTGTGTATAAGGTTGGAAGGGAAATGGTATGTGTAGCGAAAGGATTTTTGGGAGGGTTTTGCATTACCTTGTTTTGCATATGATATGATATGTTATGAGGTCATTATGGGCTAAGGCCAAGACCACCGATTTTGATAGGGCTTAGGCCCAATGTGAATATTTGTATATGATTTGATTGCTAAGGGTCGTACACACTGAGTTTGAAACTCACACCCTTTTATTTAATGTTTCAGGTGATCCTGAATAGACGGCTCGATGTGGGAGAGGACTCGGAGATGGCCACACTACAAGCTGATTAAATGTTTTAATTTGTTCAAACGAATTTATTTTAAATACTTTGGTTTTCACTGGATTGTAATAAGGCCATGTATCTCCTAATTAACTTTAGATTTTGGGTTTTATTATTATTGTTTCAACTATCCAGTTAATAAACTTAAATAAAAATTTTAAAGTTAACATAGTTTTCAAAATAACTTAACATATGAATGTTTTCCTAAAATATGGGCTTTTCATCTAAACTTAACAAGATACAAGGGTTTTGGGCTTTTGGGCCTTAAATGGTTAATTAGTAACATCATTTGGAAGTGTGCCATTAATGTGACATTCCAAATTTGGGCCTAACTTTTAGGTCGAGTTTGGGGTGTTACATTTAGCGGTATCAGAGCCTGGATGCAAAGCTCGAGCTATGAAATGGGCCTTAGATTTTGGGTTTTAAAAAAAGAGTTTTGGCAGGATTCTTGAAGTGTGGTTCACCGAGCCCTCGATGTCGAGCCAAGTAAGTTTTTCTATTATTTTGTTTGCTTAAATTACTAAACCGTGTATGGGCTACTTAAAAATAGGCTTTTAAAAACTAAAGCTCGTAGGAAACTTAAGCCTGTAGTGGATTCTCGACCTCGGAATAACTTTAAAAAAATTTTTACTTACATAAGACATGTGCCCTAAACAAGTGGAACTATGTACTAATTTCATACAATTTTTAATTCAAAAATACGTAACGATGAGTGCTAGAAGAGGTGAAAGAGGCCGCGACAGAGGCCATGAAAGTATTAGGGCAGGGTCGTCCGAGTCAGGTTACATGCCCAATGTGGGAGTAGGGGAGGCTCCGGTCTCACCAGTAGCTGAAAGAGGATCAAATGAGCGGGCTGCCGCTACAGAAGATGCAGTATCGCATGCCATGTTAAGGATCTTAGAAAGGGTCATTGGGCCCAAAATAGTACGAGGAGTCGTGGGTCAATCGTGGAGTGACTCCGAGCTAATAGGGCAGAAATTTTCAAAGGAGTAGTGGGGGTGGCCCCGAATGTGGCAAAGTATTGATTGGAAGCTACTGAAAGAATAATGATTGGCCTAGATTGCATGGCACAGCAGAAGTTAAAGGGGGCGATATCCCTACTTAGGGAAGAAGCCTATTAGTGGTGGTTGACTGTAAAGGAGGGCAACCAACCAGAACAGATCACTTGGGAGTTCTTTAAATCGACATTTCAAGGGAAGTACATTGGAGCGGCCTATGTGGATGCCCGAAGGAAGGAGTTTTTGAGTTTGACTCAGGGAGATAAGCTGGTAGCAGAGTACGAGGCTGAGTTTTTGCACCTCAATCGATATGCCAAGGGGATAGTAGCAACTGAGTATGAAAGATGCGTACGGTTCGAGGATGGATTAAGGGATAACCTTAGGGTACTTATAGCTCCACAGAGGGAGCGAAATTTTGCAGTTTTGGTGGAGAAAGCAAAAATAGCAGAGGAGGTAAAAAGTATGGAGCGCCGCAACTGAGAGAAAGAGAAGGGTAAGAACAAGCGAAATATGGAACCTATGGGAGCCGGACAGAAGCCCATGAGGAGGGCCAAAGTGAATGGGCCGATTAGAGCTGTGGCCCTTATTGCTGCTGTTAACAACGGAATACCACTTTGTACTGAGTGTGGGAGAAGGCATCCGAGCGAATGTTAGAGGAGTATGGGAGCATGTTTGGGCTGTGGATCTATGGAGCATAGGGTTAGGCAGTGCGAGAAGGCTAGATTAGGAGTGAGCCGATGGTAGAGGTAATTTTCAGCCTCAAAGGAGTGGTCAACAACCACCAATGGGTCATGGTCAAGCCAGAGGTGGCAATGGCCAGGACGAGGACATGGAACCGGGCAGAGGTGTAGGTCAGGCAGGGACGAGACAGCCAGCGTTGGTTTATGCTGCTCGTCACAAAGATGAAGGTGATGCACCAGATGTGATAACGGGTAATTCCTTATTTGTGAGCTACCTTATATTGTGTTAATTGATGTGGGGTTGACACATTCGTACATTGCATGCGATAGGACTGAAACTATAGGGGTTGAGTTTGAAATAGTTGAGAATGACATGATTGTGTTAAGTCCGTTAGGGCAGTCAGTGGAAGTTAGTAAGCTGTTTAGGAATGTAGCATTGGTAGTTCAAGGAGTTATTTTTCTAGCGGACTTGATGGAATTACCATTTGGTGAGTTTGACCTCATCTTAGGCATGGATTGGTTGACGAGGCACCAAGCAACTCTAGATTATGCTAAGAAGCATATGGTATTAAGAACTATGGAAGGTGATGAAATGGCAGTGATCGGGGAACGACGTGATTATTTGTCGAACGTGATTTTAGCTTTAAAAGCAGAAAGGTTGGTAAGGAAAAGTTGTGAAGCTTATTTAGCTTATATAAGTGATTTAGAATATAAGAGTATTACTGTCAAGGATTTGAAAACAGTAAAGGAATTCCCTGATTTTTTTGAAGGAGTTGCTTGGATTACCTCATATAGTAAAGAGGTGGAGTTTGGAATAGAGTTGTTACCTGGTACGGCTCCGGTGTCCATCGCACCTTATAGGATGGCACCAAAAGAGCTAGTGGAGTTGAAGGCCCAAATTCAGGAGTTGTTGGATCGCGAATTTATTAGACCAAGTGTGTCTCCATGGGGAGCACCAGTATTATTCGTGAAGAAGAAGGATGGGTCCATGAGGATGTGCGTCGATTACAGGCAGTTGAACAAGTTAACCATTAAGAATAAATACCCTCTGCCTAAGATAGATGACCTTTTCGATCAACTTAGGGGAGCCTCAATTTTTTCGAAGATCGATTTGCATTCAAGGTACCATCAACTGAGGGTGAAGGAAGTCGATGTGTATAAGACCGCTTTCAGAACTCGTTATGGACATTACGAGTTTTTGGTAATGCCGTTTGGGCTAACAAATGCACCTGCTGATTTTATGGATCTCATGAACTGGGTTTTTCAACCGTATCTAGACCAGTTCATAGTAGTCTTCATAGATGACATCTTGGTATACTCAAGAATGGAGGTTGATCACGATGCACACTTAAGGATTGTGTTGCAAGTTCTAAGGAGAAGCAACTGTATGCTAAGTTTAGTAAGTGTAAATTTTGGCTAAGGGAAGTCACTTTCTTAGGACATGTGGTCTCCGCAGAGGGAATTAGAGTTGACCCTCGGAAGGTGAAAACGGTGTTAGATTGGAAACGGCCTAAGACGGTGTCAAAAATTTAGAGTTTCTAGGTTTGGCAAGGTACTATATGCGATTTGTTGAAGGGTTTTCCCTAATCGCGGCACCACTGACCAAGCTACTTCGAACGGGGGTGTCGTTTGTATGGACTGATAAACAGCAAGGAAGCTTTGATAAGCTTAAGAAGGTTTTAACGGAAGCCCCTATTTTGATCCAGCCAGAACATGGGAAGAAGTTTACGGTTTATAGCGATGCGTTACACGTGGGTTTGGGCTGCGTTTTGATGTAGGATAGAAAGGTGGTTGCATATGCGTCACGCCAACTTAAGACTCATGAAAAAAATTACCCAACCCACGATCTGGAATTGGCGGCGGTGGTGTTCGCACTTAAGATTTAAAGGCATTATTTGTACGGAGAGAAGTGCACCATTTATAGGATCACAAGATTTTGAAGTACCTTTTAACTCAGAAGGAGTTGAACTTGAGACAACGCAGATAGATTGAGCTGTTAAAGGATTATGAATGCACGATCGAATATCACCCAGGCAAAGCAAAGGTGGTGGCTGATACGCTAAGCCGTAGGGCTATGTTGGATTTGAGGGCAATGTTTGCTCGGTTGAGTTTATATGACGACGGGAGTTTGTTACTCGAGTTACAAGTGAAGCCACTGTGGGTTGAGCAGATTAAAGAGAAACAGCCATTGGATGAGACTTTGGATTCTCGATTCAAGCAAGGGGGAAACGACGAATTGTGGGATGAATGGTGATGGGTTATTGTGTTTCCGTGGTAGAATTTGTGTACCAAGGGACAAAGAGCTAAGGAAGTCTATACTACGAGAAGTGCATAGTAGTTCCTATGATATTCACACTGGAGGTAACAAGATGTATCAAGATTTACGAGAGCTTTATTGGTGGTTGAGATTGAAACGCTAGGTTACGGAGTTTGTGGGCAAATGTTTGGTATGTCAGCAAGTGAAAGCGAAACATCAGTTGCCATCAGGATTAATTTAGCCGATTAAGATCCCATAATGGAAGTGGGAGCGGGTTACTATGGATTTCGTTAGTGGGCTACCCTTGACACTTGCTAAGAAGGACTCGATGTGGGTCATTGTGGATCGGTTAACCAAGTCTGCCCATTTTATACCGGTCCGCACTGACTACTCATTGCAAAAATTGGCAAGGTTGTATGTGGCGAAGATTGTGAGGTTGCATGGAGTTCTGGTCTCTATTATATCTGATAAAGATCCTCATTTTATGTCTCGCTTTTGGAAGAAGCTGCATGAAGCGCTAGGTATGAGGTTGGATTTCAGTACAGTATTGCACCCTCAGACTGATGGTCAGTCGGAAAGGGTAATTCAAGTTTTAGAGGATATGTTGAGAGGGTGTGTAATTGAGTTTTGAGGTAGTTGGGAGGACTACTTACCGTTAGCTAAATTTGCGTATAATAATAGTTATCAGGCAAGTATTGGAATAGCTCCATATAAAGCACTATATGGGCGAAGATGTTGTACTCCGACTTGTTGGACTGAGTTGGGTGAGCGGCGAGTTTTGGGTCTGGAGTTGGTAGCTGACACCGAGGATAAGGTAAATTTGATCTAGGATCGGTTGAAGGAGGCGGCGGATAGGCAGAAGTTGTATGCTGACCTCAAACAGAGAGAGATTGAGTATGCTGTGGGGAACATGGTTTTTCTCAAGGTTTCCCCTTGGAAGAAGGTGTTAAGATTTGGTCGAAAAGGCAAGTTAAGCCCAAGGTTCATTGGGCCTTATCGAGTATTGAAGTGAATTGGGCTAGTTGCCTATCAGCTGGAATTGCCTTCTAAATTGAGCCAAATATATGATGTTTTCCATGTGTCAACGCTAAGACGTTATCACTCAGACCCTTCTCACATCGTGTCAGTCAAGGAGATCGAGGTTAGACTAGATCTAACTTTTGAAGAGGAGCCAGTTCAGATAATTGATCAAGATGTCAAGGTGCTAAGAAGGAAGTCTGTCCCTTTAGTCAAAGTGCTTTGGCGTAACCATAATGCCGAGGAGGCTACTTGGGAGCCTGATGTGGCAATGCGTCGACAATAACCTCACTTGTTTCGACAATAACCTCATGTTCCTTGTTTCAAAGAATTTCGTTACTTAGAGAAAATTTGTAAAATATTTAGAAAAATGTTGTTGTGAATTAGGCTTAGATTGGAAACCCATTTAATTAATCTTGTAAATCCAATTTTATTAAGGTGACAAAATAATTTTAGGGTTTATAAAAAAAATATATATCACTTTAACTTTAGTCATATTTACTTAGTAATATAATAGTAAAAAGTAAAGCAAAGTAAAGAAAATCCACTTGGGCCTTATGGCCTTATTACATCAAGTAAAACCCAAAAATAAAATTAAAGGAACTAAACAAAATAAAGTCCAAATTTAAACGGAATCTTCAAATGAGACATGGCCACCTCAAGGTCTACTGGCCGGTCAAATCCTTGTTCATCACTGAAAATAATTCCCAGCAGGGTGAGTCAACAGACTCAATGTGCACTGATACTAACATTCAACAAATCAGGCATACATGCGATGATGCAACCCAACCCAAGCCTAAGGGTCCATTCACACCATGCGGACTACTAAGTCAACCTCCATGACGTGCTCATCGCCTATATAATTTGTGTCATTAGACACCATATTCAAATAATGTAACAAAGTTACCAAATTCAAATATTTGTGAAGTAGTCACCATATAACGTTAGTGAGGAAGTCAACACCTTCTAATTGGTGAGACGAAGTCAACACCTTCTTCCCCTTTCACATAAATCCGAATGCCCCAAAATATATATCATGCATAACATACTTAATTTCATAATCATATACATATATTCACATGTTATAAAATAACATATTTCATAATCCTATCGAGTAGGAAACGGAGTACTTTTGTACCACATTAGGGTACTTAGCCATATTCATATTCTTACGTATAATCACATAATAAAATAATTGCCATATGAAATATCGAAAGTTAGTGTGCGCGATTAAGCTTATTGGGTTCCTTGGGATCCCAGAAGAACGATCTACCGATCTAGATTTTAACTCTATATTCTACCATTCATTAAAGCATATTAACAAACCTATTTGGCTTAAAAGCCAAATCCTAGTAGGATTTGTATTACTTACCTTGTTTGCGAATTTGGAGTACGTAAATCAAGTCCCAAAATTGCTAGTATTCCTTTTCCTTGAAATCGGCTAACACTAGCCATGTAACCACTTTTGAAATAATGGGAAATAATCCTAAATATCAAAAAACAAGCCTTGGCCGAATATCACCTACCTTACAAATTCCAAATCTGAAAAGGATTCCTTGCCTATAGTCACAGAGTTTCGGCTATGGAGTTTTAATCAGGGATCAAAGAGTGTTTTGGCTCGACAATAGCAAAGGAGAGAAGAAGAAAATAGAAGAAGAAGAGATGGATTTTGCTTAAAGGAAATTGCAAAGAGGGGAGAGAGCAAGGGATTTTCGGCTACTTGGAAAGATGAGAGAAAAAGACCTTAGGTTCTCCTTTTATAGCCAATTTGCTAGGCCAAGAGTCCTTGACTTGGCCACCACTCTCCTTAAGATAATATTATCTCCTTTATCTAAAAATAAAAGCATTTAATCCATCAATTATCTCCTCGGATAATCCAAATTTAAAATCCTTATTTATCACTTAAAAATATTCTAAAATAAATCCATTATTTATCCCTTATCTCTTAATAAAAATAATACCAATAACAATCCATCATTATCTATCTATTTGCGAATTTTAAAAGGATAAAAGCTCTAAAATTAGCTTATGTGCAGTCCACCTCTGTCCATCCTTGCAAAATAGAACTTTTATTTTAGCTTCCCATGCGACTCGAACCTGTGCCCAATACCCTTGCATGTGGCGCCATTTCCATAGGCCCTAAGTGACATCTTGAGCCACTTTTCCAAGCTGTTTGTGTGTCAAACTTTACCAACTTTTTCTTTTAAGGCCATCTTGCCGTATTTCCTATTTTAAACTTTAAAATTTGACATTTCGCATCATTTCTAAGTTTCCTAAAATTTTCGATCGGCTCGCAACTTGCCATTTTCTTACATTTTCAAGTTTCCAAAATGTTCAGGTTTCCATTTTGGATCATTTCCAAAATGTTCGAGTTTCAAAATGTTCGGGTTTCCAAAATGTTCGGGTTTCCAAAATGTTCAAGTTTCCAAAATGTTCGGTTTCCATTTTATGCATTTCGGGTTTCCAAAATATCAAAATTTATTCTTAGTGCTTAAACTTGTCATTTCATACAATTAAACCGAAAATGCATAGGCCCTTTTCAGGATGTTATAGTTCTACCCTCCTTAAAAATAATTTAGTCCTCAAAATTACTTACTAACGATCGTACAATCCTTCTCATCGTGACTATGCTTACTGCTGCACTCGATCTTAATAGAACCATCATACTTTCGGTACAATCTCTAAGTTCACGTCCTTAGAACTCATTTCTAACGTCGCGATTTAATCGATTAAGAAGTTTTATGTATTAAAAAAATTTTGTTTCACCGATTAACATGAAGAAGTTTTATGGAAAGAATTTTTAGAAGTGGTTCTTTCGTATTTATACATGCACACAGTCTTTACATTCATACATCCATCAATCAATTATGAACTTTCGTTCATTCGGAGAAATGTTGTAGTTTTCATTGTTGTTGTTTTTCCACTACCTGGGGTGTTTTCGTAGTTTGTCCTACTGGGTATTTTTTTTGCAATTTATCGAAACAAGGTTCCTTGGTGATGTTGTCAATAAGGGTTTTGAAAATTTGAAGTCTCGGGGTAATTTGGAAAAATTTTGAAATCGAGGGTATTTTGGTAATTTTTCACAAATTTGTAAAATAAATTAGGGGTATTTCAAAAGCTGTAAACTTTGAGGGTTCTTTCCGAAAATTGTTTCTTCAAAAATGGGGATGTTGCAAAAAAAAATTTTTGAAATCAGGGTTATTTTGTTGATTTTGTAAGTTAGGGGCAATTTTGTAATTTTTCAAAATCAAGGTATTTTGATATTTTACAAATTAGGGTTCTTGAATGTTTATGAAATATTGAAATTTTGGTAAAGTGTTGAGTAGTTGAACATTTTATAAACCAAAGGCGTTTTGGTAATTTTACCCTAAGGGCATTTTGTAATTTTCGCAAATCGGAGTTTTTGAAAATGTTGTAAAAATAACTTTCTCAGATTTAAAAGAAAGTTTTAAAAGTTTGAAAAAAACTAGGGTTTGTTGTTTTGTTCTCTTTTTTTAAAAAAAAAACATGGCTAGTTCCCTTCGGGTTTTAGTCATTATGTTTAGCCTATGCAGAGCCCTCTTGGTCGGGGTGAACCAAAGCTACGCACTGGCGAGGATTTGTGTGGAGAGGAGGTGAGTCACGTGATTGCTTAAATACCAAGCTCCCAGAAACCATTCCTAGACATGCATATGGAGGTTGCCACACCACCGAGCCCTCAAGTTAGGGTGAGAACAGAAGCTACGCACTGGTAGGATTCTGCGAAGAGGAGGTGAGTCACTAAGACTGCTTAAATACCAAGCTCTTTCGGATCCAATCCTAGACATGCGTCTGGGGTTACCACACCCTAGCTCGGTGACTTAGCCATAGGTTTGTTTAGTGTATTAAGTCTTATGTGTTTGTGTTTGAGTAGACTAGTCCTAGGGTTCAAGTTCCTATCATTCTATTCTCGTTCCATGCCTTTTCTACCCTTATACAGTTCATAAATCACGAGAATCACACATAGAGTTAGGGGTGCTTACACGGTGGATCATGAATTGGAGACTTAGGGACCATGCCAGAAGCCTGCTTATTTTCAAAGAAAATTATTTGGCTCACTTTGAAAACGTTTTGGGCCTTAGCCCATAGGCCGAAGTTTAAAAGCGGGCTCGATACAAATTGAAACACCCCACAGGCCCACGAGCACAGGCAGGATCTGGTATGTTCCTAAAGTAAACCGGTTTCAAAGAATTTCGTTACTTAGAGAAAATTTGTAAAATATTTAGAAAAATGTTGTTGTGAATTGGGCTTAGATTGGAAACCCATTTAATTAATCTTGTAAATCCAATTTTATTAAGGTGACAAAATAATTTTTAGGGTTTATAAAAAAAATATATATCACTTTAACTTTAGTCATATTTAGTTAAGTAATATAATAGTAAAAAGTAAAGCGAAGTAAAGAAAATCCTTTGGGCCTTATGGCCTTATTACATCAAGTAAAACCCAAAATAAAATTAAAGGAACTAAGCAGAAATAAAGTCCAAATTTAAGCGGAATCTTCAAATGAGACATGGCCACCTCAAGGTCTATCGGCTGGGTCAATCCTTTGTTCATCACCGAAAATAATTCCCACAAGGGTAAGTCAATGACTCAATGTGCACAGTACTAACATTCAACAAATTAGGCATACATGTTAATATCAATTTCATATTCAAATAAAAGCGATGATGCAACTCAACCCAAGCCTAAGGGTCCATCCTACACACCACCCGTGCACGCCGGTCACACCATGGGGACTACTAAGTCAACCCTCCATCCGCTACACACCATCGAAGGCGATCATTGCGATCGGCGTGCTCATCGCCCATATAATTTGTGTCATTAGACACCATATTCAAATAATGTAATCGAAGTTACCAAATTCAAATATTTGTGATTGTAGTCACCATATAACGTTAGTGAGACCAAGTCAACACCTTCTAATGTTGGTGAGACCGAAGTCAACACCTTCTTCCCTTTCACATAAATCCGAATGCCCCAAAAATATATATCATGCATAACATACTTAATTTCATAATCATATACATATATTCACATGTTATAAAATAACATATTTCATAATCCTATCGAGTAGGAAGCGTGCACAGTACTTTTGTACCACATTAGGGTACTTAGCCATATTCATATTCTTACGTATAATCACATAATAAAATAATTGCCATATGAAATATCGAAAGTTAGTGTGAGTACACACGATTCGCTTATTGGGTTCCTTGAGATCCAAGAAGAGCGATCTACCGATCTAGATTTTAACTCCTATATTGGCCATTCATTAAAGCATATTAACAAACCTATTTGGCTTAAAGAAAACCAAATCCTAGTAGGATTTGTATTACTTACCTTGTTTGCGAATTTGGATGTCTAAATCAAGTCCCAAAATTGCTAGTATTCCTTTTCCTTGAAATCGGCTAACACTAGCCATGTAACCATGTAACACCCTGGTTTAGGGGCTATGCGGTTTGAGTATAATGTAGGTGTTGGAAGGTTCTTGGGTGTGCTTGGATGTGTTTTGGGGTTTTAGAATGTTTGGATGAAAGGAAGGCTTTGAAAATAAATTTAGATTTTAGGGTAAAAGGAATTGGGCCAAGGGAGGCCTTAAGATTAATTTTGGTAATTTTGGCACAAGTAAGGCTTTGGCAAAGTGGTTGTCTGTGTGACTTAAGAAATGGAGGTAGCGCCTTTGAGGTCTTAGGTTCGATCTAAGAAGGCGTGATTGGGTTTTAATTTTTGGATCTTGGCGTTACAAGGTGGGAGGCCTTAAAAGGAGTGAGGCGTGTTTTGACGCTAGCGCAAGCTTGTCCAAGTGGTTCTGTCTTGAACTTAGAAATTTGGAGGTGTGCGTGGCGTTGGTTCGAGCGACGGCAAGCGACTTTGTCGTGTTTATTTTTCTATTATGCTAGGGGCTTGGTAGGAAGCCTTTAAAGATTAAATGGTGTGGCTTTATGTCATAAAAGCGAGGTTGGCGAATGGTGCAGGCGCTTAAGGGAGGTCTGCATGCACGAGTCTTGGTTTGAATCTCAATGCAAGTGGGTTCTATTTTCTATTCTTGGCGTGAAATGGAGTGGCTGCACATGGTTTTGTTTCTTTGTTGAACATTAATTTGGAGGAAATTGCAGGGCACATGGCTTCCTTTGTTTTATTTTTTTATTGATTGATAGGGATTTTAAATTGGGATAATGATTAGCTAAATTTGTTCGGCTGGATGGGGATAAATATTCGATTATTTTAGTTAGTTGAATGGGTGTTGAAGGGATAAAATAGAGTAAAATAAGGGAGTTGTTAATTCAAATTTGTGGCTTGTAGTGGTTCTAGGAAGTGGCGGTTGTGGGAGTCTTCAAGAGGGGGTATGGCGATTTTGAAAGTATTAGGGAGGAGAATGCCGTTTGTTCTTAGGCATTTTGAGTACTTTCGGCCACCTTTTGTTTGTGCACCAAAAGTTGATTTTCTCTTAGCAAACTCTCCCATTTTTGCTTCTTGAAACCGGAAGTCCCAAGTAACCTTTACCATTACCGAAACTTCATTTGTTTCTCTTAATTTTTCTTTTGTAGTGAATGCTATTTGGGTTCTCAAGCCTTTGCTTATTTTTTCCTCTTCTACTCTTGGTAGAACCATATACTCACTATCTCCTTCTTTTCTTTTCCATTGGTGTTAAGTGAAACTAATAACCCTCTTCGTTCATACTTTCTTTCTCCCTTTCTTGAAACTTTGGTGCGAAATTTACTTGATTATCCTAGCGAACCTTCCCTACTCTTGTGTGCGAATCTCCCTTTTCTAGGTCTTTGTCACCTTGGCGAATAGTAGGGGTGGTGTGGCTCATTTTGGGGTTTCATTTCCAATCGTTGGAGAAGGTTTATAGGTAAGGCGAATGCTTATGGTCTTCCTTACATTCTCTGTCGTCATCTTCAAGGGTAAGTGTTGGTTTTGGTGTTTGTTTGATGGCGTATTAATTTGGTTGGAATCGTTTTGTCATAGGACATCCAGGGTTTCAAAGCGATCAAGCGTAGCCTCGATTCTTTGGTCGATTGTTAAACAAGTAAAGCAAGAGCACTTGGTGGTGGGCTAGTGTACAAGAGCGTGTAGGAGCGAGGTTGTTAGATCGATTCTTGGTTAAGGCTTGTGTGTGTACACACACACTCTTCTAGTAATTTATGTGCTTATTAAATTGTGTGTATTTACACACTTATACATTATGGTATTTATATATATGATGTGTGTGGTTGGTTCCATGGAAAGGTGGATTAAATACCATTATGGTATAGGCACGCGGTCGTAAGTCCTGTTATGATGCTTTTGGTAAGCATAATGTATACATTACGTGTGCTATGATATTGGATGGTGATAAATAATATGTATGTTACTAATCAAGCATGTGGGTATAAGTCCGTTAAAATGCATATCATTATCTATGTGGGTTGTATGCAGTGGAGGGGCGGTGATATTTTGTCTTGTGAGCACCGGTGTTTTGGTAACACTGCTGTGACTACGGTCGCCAGAGGTTTGGTACCTCCGAGGTTTGGCACCTCATAGCGACTTATCCCTCGTGGTTAACACCACCGTGGGTTGGCCCCACTTTTGAGACACGGATCGATGCGCGGTGATTTGGTATCACACGATGGGTTGGCCCCATCAATTGATTTGTGACTTCGGTCACCGGTGTTTTGGTAACACACTTCGTGTCTTGGACACGGAGGTTTAGCACCTCCGGTGATTTGGCATCACATCCGTGACTATCGTCACCGTGGTTTGGCACCACCAGTGGTTTGGTACCACACGGGGTAGAAAAGGTGTATGGACGGTTAGGATTGGGTGCATATGATTTGGATGCATGATGATCATGATTATGTCTGAATGTGATATTTTGCTAATCCGGGAAAAAGGGTAGCACTTGAGTCTTGGTGACTCACCTTTTCCTTTAACATTTTCAGGTAGTGCATAAAGCTGGACCGGGATCGGAGAGGACAAGGTGGCCCATGCCGAAGATGAAGATTTATTATATTATGCTTGTTTTCGATATAAGTATTTTATTTGAATTTGTTGGGTTGTAACAAAGGCCATTTTATGTTTTTGGTATTACTTTAACTACGGTTTATTTAAATTAAATTGCTATGTGAAAATGAGTTTAATCCAAGCAACCTATTTATGAAGAATGTGGTTAATAAAGTTTTCTAATTCATTCAATTTATAACTTCAAAGTTTTCATAAGGTAATAAGCTGAATAAAGTTTTAAAAAAATAAAAAACAATAATTTCTTTCAAGCTTTATGCTAAGTAAACAAAGATTTTCAACCGTCTTTTCCACAATAACATAACCAGATTCGGTCGTAACGAATGGGCCGGGTTTGGGGATGTTACAAACCATGTCAGTTTTCGATTTTTGAAATAATGGGAAATAATCCTAAATATCAAAAAAACAAGCCTTGGCCGAATATCACCTACCTTACAAATTCCAAATCTGAAAAGGATTCCTTGCCTATAGTCACGAGTTTGGCTATGGAGTTTTAATCACGGATCAAAGAGTGTTTTGGCTCGACAATAGCAAAGGAGAGAAGAAGAAAATAGAAGAAGAAGAGATGGATTTTGCTTAAGAGAAATTGACAAGAGGGGAGAAAGCAAGGATTTTCGGCTACTTGGAAAGATGAGAGAAAAAGACCTTGGGTTCTCCTTTATAGCCAATTGCTAGGCCAAGAGTCCTTGACTTGGCCACCACTCTCCTTAAGATAATATTATCTCCTTTATCTAAAAATAAAAGCATTTAATCCATCAATTATCTCCTCAAATAATCCAAATTTAAAATCCCTTATTTATCACTTAAAATAATCTAAAATAAATCCATTATTTATCCCTTATCTCTTAATAAAAATAATACCAATAATAATCCATCATTATCTATCTATTTGCCGAATTTTAAAAGGATAAAAGCTCTTAAAATTAAACATGTGTCAATCCACCTGTCCATCCTTGCAGCAAAATAGAACTTTTATTTTAGCTTCCCATGCGACTCGAACCGGTGCCCAATACCCTTGCATGTGGCGCCATTTCCATAGGCCCTAAGTGACATCTTGAGCCACTTTTCCAAGCTGTTTGTGTGTCAAACTTTACCAATTTTTTCTTTTAAGGCCATCTTGCTCAGTATTTCCTATTTTAAACTTTAAAATTTGACATTTCGCATCATTTCTAAGTTTCCTAAAATTTTCGATCGGCTCTGAACTTGCCATTTTCTTACATTTTCAAGTTTCCAAAATGTTCAGGTTTCCATTTTGGATCATTTCCAAAATGTTGAGTT
Organism: Gossypium rotundifolium; assembly: GCA_025506655.1. Taxonomy (NCBI): domain Eukaryota; kingdom Viridiplantae; phylum Streptophyta; class Magnoliopsida; order Malvales; family Malvaceae; genus Gossypium; species Gossypium rotundifolium. The sequence goes on along the minus strand of CP106729.1, from coordinate 133,595,496 downwards.
TCAAAATGTTCGTGTTTCCAAAATGTTCAGTTTCCAAAATGTTCAAGTTTCCAAATGTTCGTGTTTCCATTTTATGCATTTCGGGTTTCCAAAAATATCAAAATTTATTCTTAGTGCTTAAACTTGTCATTTTATACAATTAAACTGAAAATGCATAGGCCCTTTTCGAGGATATTCTGAGTAAATTTTGAGGCTGAATTTTTTAAGAGGGTAGAATTATAACGCCCAAAAATCCCAAAACTCTAATTTCTATGCGTTGAAGTTAATATGTATGTGTAGCACTTAGAATAATAATATTAAGGTATTATTGGGATTGTTTGAAGCCTTAGAGATAGGGGAGACCATAGGTTAAATTTATTTTTCTTGCTTTAGTGGACCCTAGTCTCAGGCATGAGGCCTCTTAAATAGATTAAGAGAAAATAAGACACAAATGGGCTTGTGGTCTAGTGGAAGTGGCATCACTTGGAAGGTATGAGGTGGCGTGTGTGAAAGCTGAAGAGGTCCAAGGTTCAAGCAGGAGGAGTGCATTTTGGAGTGTTTTATTTTGCATAGGTGGACGGCAAGAGTTGTGTTGGTTTTGTACTCTTGCCATGGGATTTTGAAGTAAGCAAGACTAAGGGATGTGGAGGAGATTTCGGATAAGATTAAGGTATTATCAGAGAGAAAAGTTAGGAGATGGGGAGTAAGGATGTGATGGTGTCGAATGGGACTCTAAGGAAGGGGACTGTTCGGCCTGTGGCTTTAAAAGGAGAGGGGGCGAATGCTTGAAAGGTTCTTTGAGCATTCTCTAGTTTTTCTTCTCCCCTTAATCGGTTTTCCTATAGCCGAATTCTTCCAAGTGCTGAAAAGAAAAACCCCATCATCCCTTTTGTCAAATTCTCACAAAGCCAAATTCCCTTCATTTCCGAAATTATTATCATCGTTCTTTGCCGAATCCCTACTTTTGTCGAACCTTTGTTGTTGTTCCTCCACCTCAATCTATTGTTATCTACTCTTAGTCACGTTTGGAATCCAGTCTTGATTAGTAGATATCTAAGTCGTAGGATTAAAGAAGAATTCGGTAAGGGCTTAGTTGAACTTTTTAGTAAGTTTTGTTATAAGCCGAAGGGCTATCTAACCTCTCATTGTCATTAACTTTGTATTAACAAGGGTAAGATTCAGAAATCACAAGCGTGGTAGGTAAGGATCATTAGCAAGGCGATAAGTGTTCTCGACTCAGTTTTGGTTTAGTAAATGGCTAAATGTAATATGGATTATAGGGGTGACTTATGTGGAATATGAGTCACTTGTTTTTGATGATATACGTTTGGGTGCAGATCTAGAGCATAATCGCAAATAGTAGCGAAGGAAGGGCTACTAAAGCGTGAGGCACACGGTAAGGGTACGGTGAGGTTTCGATTTTTGATAAGTATGTGTTAGGCCATGGTTAATTGTTAGTGTGGTCGATTGTAAGTTTATAATTAAGGGGTTTGCAGCACGTGAGCTTACCAGGTGTGTATAAACACTACACACATGATATCGGTAATGCCGAAAAGCTGAAAAGTCGAGAGTGGCTAAATGGGCCTACCGAACTTGTGGGCCAAAAATGGCAATGGTTGATATGTGAACACGAATAATGTATCGGCATGATCAGTTGCATGATTGGATTGTAATTGAGCCCAATGGGCTATATGATATGAAATGGGCTTGATGGGCTTTATGGGGATGAAGACAAGTATGTTAGGGTTAATGGACTTTAGGCCTAGTTTGAACAACTCTGAAATTTCATAAGACTTAACCTAATTAAACATGTCTATGAACAAGTCACTGGGTTAGGGTATGGCAACGGACATACGCATGTGTAGGATTGGATCTAGGGAGAGATTGGTACTTAAGCGGTCCTAGTGGCCCACCTTTTCTTCTCTAGAATCCTACCTAGTGCATAGTGTCTATTCACTTTAGTCGCAAGGACTTGTTGATGGGCCAAAGTTCATAACTAAAACCCGAGAGGGACCAAATACCCTTAATTTGTAAATACCTAAAATACCCTTAGATTTGTAAAATTACTAAAATACCCCTATTTTGCAAAAGTACCAGAATACCCATGTTCTGCAAGTTACCAAAACACCCCTATTTTGCAAAATTACCAAGATACCCCTTTCTTGCCAAATTACCAAAATACCCCTATAGGGTAGAATTACAAAGATACCCCTGGGTAGTGAAATGACGAAAATACCCCTATGTGACGAATATAAGTTTGTGGATGTTACTCATGTGTTTGATGCACTCATATGATATTCTGCTTAGGATGCATATGGGTGGAAATTATGGTCCGAAGGAAGATTTGAGGATTGCATAGTCGCTTGACGACCTTGGATCCACCGGTGGCTTTTAAGCCCATTATCTGATTAGCAGTTTTGCTGTAACATTGAGTAGTGTCACTGTGAGTGCTACCTTTGGTGTGTAGAGGATAGGTGGGTTGATTTAGAAATCCCCACAGGTGTGTATAAGGTTGGAAGGGAAATGATGTGTATAGCTGAAGGATTTGGGAGGGTTTTGCATTACCTTGTTTTGCATATGATATGATATGATATGTTATGAGGTCATTATAGGCTAAGGCCAAGACCACCGATTTTGATAGGGCTTAGGCCCAATGTGAATATTTGTATATGATTTGATTGCCAAGGGTTGTACATACTGAGTTTCGAAACTCACACCCTTTTATTTAATGTTTCAGTTGATCCTGAATAGATGGCTCGATGTGGGAGAGGACTCGGAGATGGCCACACAACAAGCTGATTAGATGTTTTAATTTGCTCAAACGAATTTATTTTAAATACTTTATTTTTCATTGGATTGTAATAAGGCCATGTATCTCCTAATTCACTTTAGATTTTGGGTATAATTATTATTATTTCAACTATCCAATTAATAAACTTAAATAAAATTTCTAAAGTTAACATTGTTTTTGAAATAACTTGACATATGAATGTTTTCCTAAAATATGGGCTTTTCAACTTAACTTAACAAGGTACAAGGGTTTTGGGCTTTTGGACGTTAAATGGTTAATTAGTAAAATCATTTTGAAGTGTGACGTTAATGTGACATTCCGGATTCGGGCCTAACTTCTAGGTCAGGTTTGGGGTGTTACAGTAAAGATGTTTGTGTGTGTGACAGTTATAGTTGAAATGAATATGATGATCTTTTCTAGTATTCTATATATTCTTTTATTCTCAGAGATATGTGTGTGATTGTTCAGTTTCTGATGGAGTTCTTATGTTGTGAGAAGCTAACTATGATGTTAGACGAAAGCCCTGTTGGTCTGGTCGGTTTATGATCGGTATTTCTTTATCTCTTCGGAATTCTATTCAAATATGTTGGAATAAAGTCGATGGTAAAAATTTATGTGAGACTATTCTTATGTTTCTACTGATTATGGTTTTGTTTTATATATACGGAAAATATATTATCTATGTTATGATGGAAGTCCAGAGCCGATAAGCATTGTTTTTCTGCTGGGTTTCTCCGAGGAATCATCAGGATCTCTGTTATTTTCTTATGAGTTATGTTCTCAGACTTTTGGTATGGTATCGTATCTTGGATTTCTTTATCTCAGTTTTCTTATCATTCTTATTTCGTGAATTATCGACCATGGCTCATCTTGAAATAATGTTCTTCAACTTGTGATAACTATATCTATTATGGTTGTATTTCTGGTTTGATCATATAAACATGGTGACCCAGGTATCTGGATTTCTCTAATTTCCATGTAAGGAATTGACTTTGACAACGGTATAAATGATGGAAGCACAAACTCAAATCGTATGATGGATTTCTTTCTCAGGTAAGTTGATTAAAGTCAATGCATTCAATCGAGATTCTTTGTTTCTTTGAGCTAATGTGATTGTAAAGGCCTTTGATTAGCATGATAAGAGAATTTTGAAAGATTGTGTACTTGAGATGTTTTAATAGCACGAAGAAAGAAGTATTTTGAGATGTGTTATTCTATAGTTGAGATCGACTCAATCGTTTTTATTAGAATAAGCTAATTTGTTGGGATGTGATTTGAGTTATATGTATTTAAGTATGTCCTCAGCTAAGAGAATGAATTTTGTGCATTCACAAGTGTATAGACGGGTAGTCTGAATGAAGAATTGATATTCTTGAAAGCATGATATAGAAAAATACCTATTAGATTAGTTTTAAATGGGTGATGTTATTCTGAATTAAAGCTGTTTTGTTAATAAAGTTATCCCAATTTTGAAAGTTTGAATGGTCTGGGCATGCTAACAAAGCTAAAGCAATTGAAGGTATTATTAACTGAAGCTCTAGTTTTGAGTTCAGTTGGAATTGAGTAATGAATTTATGATTTTTAAGTGATGCACTAGTGAACGGATTAAAATGAGTTTTATTGCTAGAATATAAAGTGATGGTTCATATTTTCAGACGGTTAATGTCACATTAAAAAGAACTGTTCGACTAGTGATTTAGAGACGGTCACTATTATGTCTGTAATGAGAATTTGATGACATTGTTTGTTCGACGAAGATTGCCATATGTTGCCTGATCTCAAGAGTTTAATGTATCTAATGGCACAAAAAGATCTGAGTTTAAGACATTGTTGATGACTTGAGCTATTGAAAGATTGTGAGTAATTATTGATTGACTTGTGAGGAGGCAAGTGTAGTGACAGATGCTTGTATAGAAAATCCTTATTTATTTTGTGCGAGTTGGTTACTTGATCGAACTTATTTGATGATGGTCTGATTTTAGCTAAATAAAAAGCTAAAGTGATGTTTTCTTTACAAGTTTGAGAAACTCAGAAATGTGTTAGTGAGTGATAAGCTAAATGAGTACAGTGAGAATCGACTTTTGATTCTGAACTTCAGGTTGGACCTAATTCATTTTATTATTATTCCGAAATGGAATTTATGTACCGAAGAATCTGGGGCTTATCCAAAAATTTTTATACGAAGTTCACAGTAGTGGCTTGTCTGTTCATCTAGAGAGTAATAAAATGTGTAGTCATATGAAGTTGATGTTCTGGTAATTGCGTATGTTACATGCTATTTTTGATATTGTGTTCAAATGTCGATTTGTCAACAAGTAAAAGCCTAATTTCAAGAGTATTCAAGACTATTACAGTCAATGATGATTCTAGAAAGAAAATGAGATGGAAACACTATAGATTTCGTATCTAAATTATATTGATCTCCGAAAAAGAAGATGTTATCGGATCGTGATTGATCATTCGTGTACAGATTTCTTGTTTAACAAACTAGTCGAGTAAGATGTTTCTGGGATTATTCGATTATGCGAAGTATCAGTCTCCATTATTTCGGATTGAGATCCGAGGGTTATATCCCAATTATGGAAAAAGCTACAGGAAACTCTGACCACGATACTAAATTAAGTTGTGATTATTATAAAAAGTTAAAAGCAACTTCTTCTGGTAAGATTTTCGGGGACGAAAATTCCTAAAAGGGAGAGTTGTAACTGCCCGATTTTGGGCCTAGTCAGAACAATGGTTTCAAGACCACAAATCCGACATAATAAAATTTATTTTTATTATATTATTATAGTATATAATATCACGGAATGATTTCATGAAAATTTCGTTCGAAAATTTCGTTATTTGGGCATTCAATTTAGTCAAAAGGATTAAATTGTAAAAAGTGCAAAACTTGAGTTCTAGAAGCTAGAGGTGTCAAATTGCTATGAAAATTTAAATTGGAGGTCCTTAAATGGTAATTAGACCATTGGTTAATTTTTTGGATAAAAATGGACATGAAATAGGTGAAATAGAATATTTTTAAGTTTGGGGCATTTTGGTTATTTAGTAATTAAAATGAATTAAAAACAAAATTAAAAGCCAATTTTTGTCCATCTTCAACCCCATGGTCGAATTTCACAAGGGTAAACCATGGGTAGGGTTTTTCAAGCTTCCAAGCTCGATTGTAAGTCCGTTCTTTCCCCATTTTTAATGATTTTTATGTTTTTGAAATCCTCGTAACAAGATCTATCTATTTCTACCACTAATTTGAGATATGGTTAAAGTCTAGGGTTTTGACCCATGATGAATATGTGTGTATTTTTGTGTTTAATGGTAGAAAATGCACGTTTATGGTTAGAGAAATGACTTTTACTAAGTGATTTTCGATAAAAATGCCTAAAAGGGCTAATTTGTAAAAGTTATGAAATTTTTCATAAAAGTGTGAATTAGTGGAAATTGTGGGCTTTTTTAGTTATGAAAATGGTTCGGCTAGGCTTAAAATACAAGGAAACTCAATAAAAATCATTTTATTAGCCTAGGGGAAAAAGTGTAAATATGGTAAAGTTTAGGGGTAAAAATGTAAATTTTGCCAAAATGTGAATTTATGCTAACTTGAGTAGTAGGATGAATAGATAAATTAAATATGTTGTTATCGATCAAGGAAAACAAGGTTTGGAACTAGAGCGAGTAATTGACGAATAAGTCCTTTTCATCGATTTTGCTTTCGAGGTAAGTTTGTATGTAAATAATTCATCGTTTTTATTTATTTATGTTTTAATATTTTGTTATATTATATGAGATATGGTTGAATATGGAGTAATTATTTGATGTAAATTATGAATTGTGATTGATTATGGATGAATTGGTAAAATGTTAAAAAGTGAGAATTCTCAGTTGAACCTTCGGAATAGAAAGGATACGAATGAGGAAGCTAGGTCAGATGTGTGGTACTAAGTGTAGGCCACTATGTGTATAAGAGAGCTACGAGATGGTTTTAGGTCACATGTGTAATACTAAGTGCAGGCTACTACGTGTACCAGACGGATAGGTCACATGTGTGTACTAAGTGCAGGCTACTATGCGTACCCGATAGCTTCGATCACATGTGTGGTACTAAGTGCAGGCCACTATGTGTAAGTGATGGTTTTGGTCACATGTGTAGTACAAAGTACAGGCTACTATGTGCACTAGATAGCTTTGGCAACAAGGGTGGTATTATGTGCAGGCCACCATGTATCTGTTATTATTCCGATTAGTTCAACGGGAAATTGACAAGTGAACATACATGTGATCATGTAATGACTAACTGTAATTGAATATGACTATGTGATAAATAAGTGCAGGTATAAGTGTGAAAATTTATGAACAATGTGCTCGATATTTGATCGAACCTTCAATAAGATGAAATGGAGTAAGTGAAATTATGAAAGAGTAAATTTAGCAACAAAACAGTTTTGGGCAGCAACAGTTGTGTGAATTTGAAAACTCACCAAAAATGGTGAAAATCAAATTAGAGGTTGAATAATATATTAAATTAAATCTGAATGAGTCTATTTTCAGATAAAAGAAACGATGTAAACAAAAGAATTTCATATTCTGTGATATTCGAATTTTTGTGAGACAGGGTCAGAATGATATTGGAATCCCCTATTCCAACTTTGGAAAATCACTAAAAATTGTATAAAAATAATTATGGTTTATAATTTGGATGCTTAAATTTCTTAATGAGTTTACCTTCAATATAAATAAACAGGAACATCATCTGAATCATGTACGAAGAGATAATTAATTTTTAGTGAAGAAGGATCGAAACTGTTAGACAGCAGAACAGGGGAGACTTTAATGAATAAACTATACTTATTGGATAAACAAAAAATTCTGAAATTTTTTTGGTAATAAGATATGTGAGTCTAGTTTCAGGGAAGATTAAAAAATCTTAATTTTGAGTTCTGTAGCTCGAGATATAAATAATTTTGTGACTGTGACTAGAGTAGACAGCTTGAGATGAACATGAATAAATAGTGGAACTATGTGCAATTATGATTGTGTTATCTTGAGAACATATTGTGAAAATTTATAAAAGTTTTTTAATAAATCAATTATTATTTACATACCTACTTACTAAGCTATAATGCTTACCCCCTTCCTTTCCTTTTTCCTATAGTGTCATAGAGGCTAGCTCGAGTTGGAGATCATCGGAGATTTTATCACACTATCAAGCTTTTGACTGGTATCAATGCCTTCAAGTAATTTAAGTATATGGCATGCATAGGGACTTAGTAATTTTGTGTATGTGTTATTATGTTTTGGCCAAATGTATTGGCTTGTAATGGTTAAAGGTTATTGTAGTATGTAGCCATGCTAATTGGCTTATATTGGCTAACTGATTGTAAGCCTATATATTATTTATATGCCAATGTCTTGTGATGTGAGCTGTGTTTGCATGATACATGATGAGTTGTGGGTTATGGCCTAAATACCTAATGGTTGAATGTGCTAGTAGTCTTGATGTCGAATGGCTAAGTTTGGCTCAATGGTATGGTATGATAATTAGATATAATTATGAATGCATAAGAGTTGTTGAGGATGCATATTAAGTGTGACCCTGTTTTGAAGAAAAATTTTCTAAGTGTTCTGAAATTTTCCAAAGTTATCGGTTTAGTCCCAAACCGCTTCCAAAGCATGTTTTGGGCCTCGTAGGTCCATATTAGGGACTCTATGATTGAATATGAAAAGTTTTAAATTTGGATGGAAATTTGTCACTCGAAAATTATCGGTTATATGTGATTATGTCCGGTAATGCCTCGTACTCTATCCCAACGACGGATACGGATAAAGGGTGTTATTCAGTCCGGCTTAAGAGGCCGAGATGCCAACTCCATACTCCCTGAGTTGTGAGAAGAAGGTATCTTGCCCAAATCCGCCCTCAACAAGGTTGGAAACGACTCTTTGAAAGGAAATCCGGGAGAAGGGCCTCTCAATATTCCCTTTCGTTTATCTAGAGACTGTTTAGTAGTTGTTGAATTCGTTAATTGACCCAAATAATGCTCGAATAACCCTTGAATCTCCATTTTTAGCTTTTCCCGAATCTCGTCTTTCAGATCTTTGAGTCGACCTTCCAACATGGAGTCCCATTGGGAGAAATCAGTTTGCAGTCTACCTATCTCTTGCTGGAGGCGAGTAACTTCTTTTTGTAACCATGTGGAAACAATATTACCGGTCATGAAGGATCATTTGAATGCTTTGATACCCTTGTTGTTGGAGCTTAAAAACAAAAAACAAGATAGAAAACACATAAAAGAAAGTAGAAGAAACATTAGAGTTTTCATTCAATTTTTAACATAACTTCCAATACAACCATTGTGCAGTTAGAATCACTAGGACCCGTGTAGCCAAATCAAAAATCTGTTGTAGCACCGGTTCACTACAGCGACCCTCATCCTACGCTAAAAGGCTGCATCTAAGGCCCCGTTAAACATACGTTCATTAAAGTTGAAAACATAACATATTAAACGTAACAACTTAACAGCTAAATTAGACTCACAGCATGTTGGGTTGGGGGGAATAGGAATGCATTCCCCCCTAATTCGGTGGGCCCACCACCAAACATTAGTTTGGTTGGCTGTAATGGCATTACAACCTGAATCCATTCAGGCCTTATTACACCCATCGACTGTAATAGCCATTCAATGCCTTCAGCGCTGATTAGGGATTCCATCCGCGGTTTCGATTTTGTTTTTCCTATTTTCCATTTTCTGCCTCAGCTTCATCTTTTCCTATGTTTCCCTTTTTTCCATTGATTGCAGAGGTAATTTTTTTCTTCTTTATGATTTTTCCTTCTTACATTTGGGTACTTAGAAACTGAAGCAAAGGCTTTTCTACCCTCAGTTTCATCTTCTCCTACGTTTCTTTTCTTTATTTTATCAGGAACAAAAAATGTTTTTTAACTCTTTGCTTAAAACCCATTTATTGGGTTAGGGCAGGGAAGATCATTTTTTCTTTTCTTTCTACTCTTGACTCCACAGTAGCCTGACAGGTCATTACCAGTTTCACTTTTTCACAGGTTGCACTCTTTCCTTATTTATTTTACAGGTTAGTTTTGCTTCACCTCTAATTTGGAATATTTGTGATATGATTCACCAAAATAAACATCATCCACTTACCTTGTCTTGATCTGAATATTTTGTTCTCCTAATTTTGATTATTTTTAAAGTATTTCATTTTTAGTTCAAGATATATGATTTCCATTGGGCTTTTCTTTGACTGATTCTATTGCATGTTCGATTGAACAGATGAAAAGTTTTTCAAGGTGGTTCTCTTCTTGTTCTTTGATTGTTTTTCGAATGGCTTGTGATTTCGACTAGTTGAGTTCTCTTTATTTGCATTTCTTGATTTTTTTTAATGATAAAATTGTGGGTTTTAATATTAAGAGGATGTTAACATGGAGTTTATGCTTTGGTTTCTGTATTGAATTAATTTGATGTTTTTCTTTAGAGAAGATTGATTAGTTGGGTGAGAGTCTATATTTAGGATTTAATCACGGATTCTACCTGGTAATATGTGTGGATGTGGATCTGACAATTACCTTCGTTTGTTCCAATTCAAACAAGCAGATATCCACGCAGAAATTTATTCGCATAGAAACCTGTTGAATGTTAAGAGTGATTGCATAGATCAATAGTATTGAATTCAGATTCTTGAAAGGTAAACTGTTGTTCTTAAGGCTGTTCTAGAAAGTAGAAACAAAAAACCCAGAATCAAAATCGATAGCTTATTTCTACAACAGATATGTCTTAAATTTACAAGTCAAATTAGGATGAAATTGACCAAGTTTGTAGGCAGAGCATAAAGACAATATTGGAGCATCCATCTAGTCTTAAAATTTTGTTATTTATTCGATAGTTATTGGAGCTTTTATTATTGTTGAAATGCTGTATAGTTCAAGCCTTCTCGCCATTGTCAGAGCTGGTGAACAAGTGCTTCACAAATTTAATCTTTTTTGTTAATGTTATTTTTGTTCTGATTTTTTTATTATAATTTTAGCAATCAAGTTTGTAGATGATAATGAATTACCATTGCTGCAGATAAAAAGGACTTTAAAGCTCCACAGTGCACCTATTTGGAATATTTTAGTGCAGATTCTTCTGTCTATTTATGTATGATTTTGTCTAGATGTAACTCAGTGCACCCATTTCATGGTTGTGCAGATGATATTTTGGTACTTTTTGTGTTTGTAATATTTGAGACGATATAATGACATGATATATGTCATTACAATGTTATAATTTTTGATGTTGTAAAATTTTATAACATATGGATTATAACATATAAACTAGTGAAATCATGTAACTTTTGTTAATATATGAATATTATGTTTATGCAAAATATAATTCTCAAATTATTTATTATTTCTAATTTTTTATTGTAGAATAATTAAATTATTTATTTCGCTAATAATATTTTAGCACATTAAATATGTATTGCGGTTTAAAAATAATAAAATAGATTATATATTATTTTTATAGTATTATATATGATGATTTTAGTAAATTCATATAAGAATAATTATATTAAGAATTTTATTAAATTATATATTATTTTATTAAATTATATTAAATAATAATTATGTTAAAATATGATTAAATTATTTATTTTATTAATATTATTAAAATTTAATAACAATAACAATAATATCTTACTAAAAAATTTCTACTAAGAATATTCTAATCATTTTAATTTTTTCTTTTATGCTATTAAAATTTAACCTATTATAATTTTATTCTATTTTATTTAACCTAAAAATTAAATTACTATAAGTATTGTATTCTATTATAACTCTATTGCAGTTATAGTTTTATTCAATTGCAGGCAACCAAACGTTTGCTTAAGGATTTAGCCCATATTAGAAAGCTTCCTTCTTAGGCAATTAAAAGTTCCTTACCAGTTGTTCCGGTTATTGTATTTCACAACTCTCGCCTTTTAAAAGTTCCTTACCAGTTGTTCCGGTTATTGTATTTCACAACTCTCGCCTTTCTGTCTTTTAAAGTTGATTTGGAGCTCTTGTTTCTTGAGGTCATCTTGTGAATCTGGCTATTGGCAGAAATGGGTTTGTGGGAAGTTGTTCAACGAAGATAATCTGAGACTGGGTTTCTTGATATGTTGAAGGAATTAACAGATATTTCTTTCTTCTCAAATTTAAGGTTTTAGAAGGATTTGAAAGTTCACATTTTGAGGTTAGTGTTTTCTTTTTCTTTTCCTATTTCTATAGTTAGTTTAAGTAGTTGGGATTAGGTGGTTAATGGAGCTCAACACTTTGATTTTGAAAAAAGTTAGAAATTTGTACGGTTTTCCTGATAAAATCTGCAGTTGTTAGCAGATGTCTATAATCGTCTGAGTAATTTTGATTCTTTTGTGATTTTGGTTGCCATTTAAAGTTGGTGGAGAAAAATGTTACTAGGCTTGTTTTACATTTTGCTATTGCCAGTTGGACGCATTTAAAGATTGCTAAAAGTAACTCTTGTTGGTGAAGTCCTGATGTTTAAACTTGTGTGTGGATTGCACTGCAGTCGGTATGAGTTAAGGGAGAAATTTAGAAATGGCGTTGGCAAGCAGAACAAGACATATGCTTGAGGCTTTGGTAAGAGAAGGATCATTAAATTGGTTACTTAGCAGGCGAAGCTCCTTTTCTGAGGAATTTGAGGAGCTGGAGAGGTCTCCATCTGGTGGAAACAATTGGATACCTGAGCTCTCTCCCGCTGCAAATATAGTAGTGCGCAGGTGCTCAAGGTAGGTTGCTTCTGCTGCTACTTTGGTCTTGCAGCTTATATGCAGATAATTTTTTATTTTTATTTTTGCAACTTGTATCTTAATTGGAAGTTGTTTTGCTAGATTAGGTTTTCATATACTTCTAATACCTAGATGCAAATAAGGATAATGCAAATTGCCTTTTGACTGCTATATAGTCTCCTTAACAAAGTTTTAACAATGCAGAATACTTGAAACCTCTTCAAGTGAGCTTCAAGAAAGCTTTAACACTGAGGCATCTGATTCTATAAAGCATAAGTCACGGTATGCGAGGAACTTCTTGGAATACTGCTGCTTCAGGGCTCTTGCTCTGTCTACTCAAGGAATGGGTCATCTGGCTGATAAAAAGTTTCGACACCTTACATTTGACATGATGGTGGCCTGGGAAGCCCCAGCAGCCGCCAGTCAATCTCTAATTAATGTAAGTTTCATATTTTATGTATTTCTATTTTAGGGTGTGTTTGTGGTTATGTTTGTGCGCCTCCTGGGGGATGGGTCCAATCATCTTGCAAAAACAATCCAGCTGCATGCTTGCTGGCTTCTCTTGTTTTTTAATCTGTGAATGCATGCTACATATATTTTGTGAAAATACCATGCTCATAAATCTTCTGTAATTAAAACATCTTTTCTTGTATTTTGCACATTCAAACTATTCTTGTGTACATGGAATATGGGTTATTTTTTGGGCCATTAATTGTCCAATAAAAGTAAATGATGCTAAAACTTAACGTCATCATTTTGTCTTGCATGCAGTTAGATGATGATCTGTCCATCGGGATAGAGGCTTTCTCTCGAATAGCTCCTGCAGTTCCAATCATTGCCAATGTGATTATTTGTGAAATTCTTTTTGAGGTTCTTACCATCTCAACAGGTGGTCGGCTTCATTTCTCTATCTATGAGAAGTACCTAAACGGACTGGAGAGGTATGGGCCCTTGCCATGTCAATTTCCTATACACTACCATGCCTCTCTTGTTTTTGTTTTGATCTTCGTACATATTTCTGATGCAAACTTTACTGGTCAAAGACTAAAAAAAAACTGTGCTTTGCTTTGCTCTTATCCTTGAAGGTTTAGATAGCAACTAATAACCAAATAGGCTATATAGCCAAACTAGAGGGATCCTAAGATAAATTCTCAAAACAAGATTAAGTGGCTTGTAAAATACAATCAATCATTAGAAGACCAAAAGCCTTGAACTGATAGTCTATTTAAAGAAGTAAACAGTTTATAGCAGGACCTTGGGACCGCCTTAATTGGAATTGAAAATGGTTTGTTCAGTACCACTACAAGTATGACTGCAAATGATCTTATTGCTGAAAATTTTGTGAGAAAGGGAGTTGCAGATTTATCAAAGTTTCAATCGCCTCCCTACACTTTTCTCTCTTGTCGTGGAGTTTCAAAATTCTAACATGTATCTATGCACCATGTAAGGTGTGGTGGGAGATAATTCTGTTATGATCTTACTGTAAACATTTATGCATGAAGTGAACAACCAAGGAGCTGAACCTGCAGTGTTCTGTTTGTCAATGTAAACTTAAAATGTGTTACTTTTCCTTGAACATGGTGGTTTTAGGTGTGCATCTGGCATTTCCAGTACCTACTGGCTATTGATCATTTCATATTCTATTCTGTGTGAATTTTTTTTTTTTTTTTTTGGTGAATAACAAAGTACACAATCAAAAATTAAACTAACTCCTATAAGAGGGAATCTTCAAATACTCTTAAGCCTGATCTCCTGTCACGAACCATCCGAACAAGACCATCAGCAATTTTATTTTTATCACGAGAGATATGTTGACTTTTCCAAAGCCTAACAGTATCCAAGAGCTGATGAATTCTCCTTACAAGAGCTGAAGTGGAACCCCCGAATGATTCCTCTTGAATGACATTCACCGCTTCAAGACTATCGTTTTGAATTAAAACGCTTCCATAACCTCGTTCTAGAATAAGATTCAAACCATCCAAGATGCCCCAAAGCTCGGCATCCAACACCGTGCGCATACCATTCTGTGTGATTTTTAAATTGTTTTATGGTGCATCTGTAACATAGATAACCCAAAAGGCTGATGTGAACTTGATGGGTGTAAAACTAAGTCTGGTTCACAATAATGCCAAATCTATCATTTGGACTGAGGCTTTTGTTGGGAACTCCGAAGGAAAGACCTGTATTTGAGTCTCAGCCCAATATTTTTATGGAGAAATTTTGTGGATATATCATAGAAGATGGTCAATCAAGTAAGGGCAAATCAGAATCACAGATAGAAAGTGGCAGTTCCTTATCCTTGTTAAAGCATCCTAGGTAAAACCAATTGGCAATAGATAGAGGGGTTCAACTTGATTATAAGACTACAAGAAACCTGATCTTTAACAGATGTAGGATAACACCAGTGAACACTCCCCGTCATGTGTGACTCATAGGACTTACATGTGGACAACCTCACCAGGGTTTGTCAACCTCACATGGGGATAGGCAAGAACAATGACTTAACAGAATCTAGGTTTTGATGTTAAATCATCAATAGTAACACTATTTGGCAGTGGGTGGAGGGACCAACTTTAGTGTAAGTCCAGAACAAACCTAATATTTAACAGATTTGAGATAAAACCGTTTAAAAATCCTTATCAAATGATGATGTATCTGTGAAGCTAGCTGTGAGAAAAGGAGAATTATTCTTGATAAAGGAGATGACCTTGGGTTGAATTTCATGTTTAAAATGCACAAGACTTCATTCGTGGTTAAAAGAGTTTATTTTGTTAGACTTGAATATTATTTGATTTCATTTCTAAAAATCTAGATGGTATGCCATGTCCTTTCTCTGTAAATTATCTGGTTAATCTCTTTCTTATTGATTTTTACTAAATAGTCATGGCATTTTGGTTGTACTTCACTACATCATAATTGAAACTCATAAGCTTTGAGGGGTTGTATAATCCTTGATAATACTTGTTATGATGCCTTTACCATCCTATACCATTTGATGGCAAACCTGAAATTAATATTGTGGATAAAACATTAGGGTTCCTCCCTCACAAGTAATCCTGAGTTCCTGACATTAAAAATTGAAACAAATAATCCTATGAATTACTTGGCCTCTAATCTTGCTAATTATTTAACTATAACAATACAATGTATGTGACATAACACCATTAACATAATGAATCATATAATATTGAAAGTTCTTGTCAGAAGCTTAGTAAAATTTACTATCTAATCCAATGCTAATTACACCTTCTTGTTTGAGCATTTAGTTTTAAGTTCATCTGAAGTTTCATAGCAAATGAAAGGCCCTAGTAATTTATGGCAGTGTCTTTGTTTAGCAGATCTGCATATTTAAATGTAGTATTCTAAAATTTGACCTCTATAGAGTGATTAAAAAGATGAAGAGCCAATCAGAATCATCTCTTTTGTCTGCTGTTCGATCAACTAGAGGAGAAAAGATACTTGAGGTGGATGGAACAGTCACTACTCAACTGGTTCTTGAACATGTCGGAATATCAACATGGCCAGGTAAGTTAATGGGATAGCAAACATTTTATTCAATAGACTAGTATATGATGTCTTTATTGATTGGTGAAATTCATTACTGCAACCACACTTTTTCCTTACATTTCTTCTTTCATTCACTGTCATTGTTTTTGTAAACAGCATTGCTTGTTCATTACCATATGGTGAAATATTTAACCCTGTTCTGAGATTGTTCTTGCATGTCTTCAGGTCGATTAATACTAACTGATCATGCTTTGTACTTTGAAGCCCTTCGAGTTGTATCTTATGACAAACCCAAAAGATATGATTTATCAGATGATCTAAAACAAACTGTTAAACCTGAGTTGACTGGACCATGGGGTACTCGACTTTTTGACAAGGCAGTCTTTTACAAATCAATTTCCTTGTAAGGCATGATGCATATTTATTTCATATTCTTCGTGTAACTGTCCTAATGAATTTTGTGATATTTGGTGTTGAATCAATCATGATTTTGTGTTTCATGCTTTAATTTTAATTTAAAGCTTATCTGATAATATAATTTGTCTACTGATTGTGTATTGATTTTCACTTGTAGATCAGAACCAGCTATTATAGAGTTTCCTGAACTTAAAGGGCACACTCGACGTGATTACTGGCTAGCAGTAATCCGGGAAATTTTATATGTTCATAGATTTATAAATAAGTTCCATATTACTGGAATTGAAAAGGATGATGCACTTTCTAAAGCTATTCTTGGAATTTTGCGTGTGCAAGCCATCCAGGAAATTAGTTCCTCAAGTGCAGTTTGCTTTGAGTCTCTTCTCATGTTTAACCTCTGTGATCAATTACCTGGGGGAGATTTAATACTGGAGACTCTTGCAAACATGTCAAGTTCAAGGGGACTAGACTGGGGTAACAATATTGTGGCTAGTGGTGGCATGTACTCAATCTCAGCCTTGACCACGGTTTCGAACTTAGGTGTTATGTTTGGTTCAAGTTCAAATAACCCTAGCGAGGCTGGAATACTTGTGGGTGAACTGGCTGTGGGCGAAATGAGTTCATTGGAGAGAGCAGTTAAAGAATCTAGAGAAAACTATAAAAAAGTGGTGCTAGCTCAAGAAACGGTAAATGGGATTAAAGCAGATGGCATTGACACCAATTTAGCTGTTATGAAGGTATTGAAGATGATCCAACTAATCGCTTTAGAGTTTCAAAATTTTCAGTCCATTTCATCATTCAACTGAAAATAATTTTATTTAAATAGTGAGGTTGAATGTTAAATCTTGGTTATCGAATTAAATGTAGTTGGCGGACAAAGTAAATGGCTAAATACTTCATGCAACCATTTGTTTCTGTAGTGATTCCATGAAAATATATCATTCAGTGTTTGTTATCGGAGTGATTAATTTGAATCGTGTTTTTGATAGTGTCACTCCTATGAGGCATACTTCTGGCACTGATTTTCTGTTCTTTCTCTTGATTGTTGTCTTAACTTGCAGGACTTGTACTATCATCTCATTGTAAATTTTTTGTTTGGTATTTTTCGACTTGCAGGAGTTGCTTCTTCCAGTGATGGAAGTTGGGAAGTGGCTTCTGTCGCTGGTATATTGGGATGATCCTCTAAAGTCTTTGCTATTCTCTTTGATTTCCACGTTCATTATTTTCAGGCAAGACAATTGAATTTTTCTTCGTTATTAAATTTTTGGCAAGCGTGATATATCACAGGAAATACTGTTTAGTTGTATAATGTTAGCAACTAAACCAAGTTATTACAACTGATAATGATATCATTTTGGAAAGTATAGGCTGTTAAGTTCCTAAATCTCTAAATTTGTTGGTGCATATAAGGTATATTCTTTTCTAATTGAAACCATGTCGAGGTTTTAAAATCATCAATGTATGGTCTTATCCATCTGCACTTGTGATAATAATATGGAGTTAAGCTGGAGGACTTCCACTGATACCTGGAAGTGAAGTTTTCTAAATGTTTCAATCCCTCCTTGTCAGTTTAGGTACTCAGCTCAGCCGAAGAAAATAGTTCTAGTGTTGTATAAAGGAGGCATGGTTGATCGAAAATCGAGCACATTTTAGCTAAACACTCTTTGAGTTGGCTTCATAGTGGTCTTGATATCTCAGTATGTTTCCTTCTTATAGGAATTCCTTGTCCATTTCAGGGGATGGCTGGGTTATACCTTGGCATTGACTCTAGTCCTTATTGCGATCTTTATGGTTGTTACAAGATTTTGCAACCAAGGCAGGCCTTTGGTTGAACTCAAGCTAATGGCACCTCCTCCTATGAACACAATGGAACAGCTTTTGGCTGTTCAGAACGCAATATCTCAAGCTGAACAGCTTGTCCAGGATGGAAACATTGTTCTTCTCAAGTTTCGTGCCTTGCTGCTCTCCATTTTCCCACAGGTGCTACTCTTGAGTTTTTCATTATTGTCGGATCTGTCAGTTCCTTGTCTTTATGCTGATTTTGTGACCATGGTGTTAAACTTAACCAGGCAAGCGATAGATTTGCAGCTCTGCTGGTGTTTGTGGCATTAATTCTGGCGTTGGTGCCTAGTAAATACATGCTTCTGGTGGTGTTTTTGGAGACATTTACGAGGTATTCTACTCTTAGGAAGGCGAGCACGGAAAGATGGATGAGGAGACTCAGAGAATGGTGGCTCAGCATCCCAGCAGCTCCGGTGGTACTTGAAACTCAAAGACAAAGAAAAGGATGCTAAGAAGAGAAAGTGATTAGTTTTTACTGTACATAATAACTGTTTTCCTATGTAAATATAATGATTTACATGTATCCACATCTACATCTCAAAATTGGAGAATACTATTAAAATAATTTAAATTGGAACTACTCCAAAGATTAATAAATAATTCTTTTAATTTTAAACTTGACAATTTGAATTTACTATTTTCAAAAGTTAAGCAAACAAAATGTCAAAATTTAAAGTTTTGAATTTAAGAATATTTAAATGTGAGATGAAAGAAATACCTAATGACACAAATCTATTATTCAAAATGATTTTAATTATACTCTAATTTTAATTTCTATCTTTTCTTTTGAATTTTGGATAACTCTTCCCATTCAAAATTTAAGTGAGAATTTTGAAATAAAAGAAATTATTTATTATTACTTCATTTCATAATTCATAATTTAGTAACAAAAATGGATGTCTAATTTCCATCAATAATCAGAAGATGATGTTCTGATAAAAGAAAACCAGTAAATATAATCTCAATAAATAGAGACTTATATAAACAACTCCATCAGAAAGAAAAACAAAATCCCATATATAAAAATGAAAGCTTCTAAAAACTATTTATTAATGGTCAGCAACTCTAATAACAGTGAGAACATAAAAAATTTATCAAAGAACTATAAATAAACATTAAATCTCATATACATGTAAAAAGTTTATTCCTCTAAGAAAAAACTCAGAAAAACAAAACAAATGTATAACTCCATGAACAAATCAGGAACTTATTTGCATCATAAAAACAAAAAATTGATAACTACCCAAAAAAAAAAATTTAATAGAAATAGTTAATCAAGGAAAAAAAGATGCGAATATTTAAACTTTAGTAATCACGAAATTCATTCATCCCCTCCAACCCTGAAGATGATGAAATAGAGCTTCTCATATTTGGTGTGAAAAACAATGAATCAGTGCAATTATAGAAAGGCTGATGATTTACGCAAAGAAAATCAGTAGAATTTGGCGTAAAAACTGGAATATTTAGAAATGGAGCTGCTGGTGGATCAAACAAAGGTGGGACAAAACAAGAATTTACTTGACCTTCACAGTTTTCATCTGTTATAACCGATGATGATTCGTTGTCATCATTGTTGATCCTCTTGCTGTCTTCCTCTACGGAAGCGGCACCAGTCTCCGCCTTGGGTTGATGAGGCGCATGATTATTTTGATTTTGATGATCATCTTCATTGCGTGAAAGCCCTGTGAGTTTCTGCACCAACGCCATGAAATCTTTAGGGTGTGTGTGGATGACTTTGGGAGAGTGTGTGTAGATAATGACAGGGTGACGCTGCTGTTGCGGCTTCACGGCGCCGCTGACGCCGAGGGAGGAGGCTGCCGACGACGACGACGAAGAGGATGATGATTTCTTGATCAAATGAGAGTCTTTGCTTACTTTCAAGGGCGGGGGACAAATGCCACCATTCCCGATGTTGGACGTGCTCTCTTTCTTTGCATGACGATGTTGATCATGAAATTGCGTTAGGTTCATAATCTTCTTTTGAGAGCCACTGGTAACAAATTTATTTTCTAAAGCAAATGATTATAGGTTTGTTTATAAAATTTATTATGTTTTTTACTAAATAAATTTGTGGGTTTTTCTTTTTTTAATTTTAAAAGAGAGATGGAAGAATGGGTAGAGGAAGTATAGAAGGTGAAGTTTGTTATATTTATAGGAATGTATGGAAATAATTAGATGTGAATAAAAATAACCAAATTTATAGTAAAAAAAATCATAAGAGCCTTACGTTTTATTTATTACCAAAGCTGTTTTTTAATATTTCCACGTGGTGGAAAAAGATAAGCGAGAGAGGAGTTGCCCCGACTGTCACTCTTTAACACTTAAAAACATTTATGAAGGAGAACTATGATTTGAAC
This sequence comes from Gossypium rotundifolium, assembly GCA_025506655.1. Taxonomy (NCBI): domain Eukaryota; kingdom Viridiplantae; phylum Streptophyta; class Magnoliopsida; order Malvales; family Malvaceae; genus Gossypium; species Gossypium rotundifolium. The sequence goes on along the minus strand of CP106729.1, from coordinate 133,574,835 downwards.
CTTTTTCTCAATGAAAAAGAAAGACTATAGTTATCGGAAGTTTCGGTAAATCTCATATTTTTCTGAAGGGTTTAAGTTGACTTTGTCTCCAATTCTAAATTAATTTTTATTTGAAGACTATAATATCCTTACTTCACATGCTTAAATTAGATCATAGGAAACGTGGTTGTAAGATAAATAATATCAACTTGTTTGTTATTATTTCAAACTCGGTAATCCACTTCATCAATTCGTTTTGATATTTGGATTAAGATTTTCTAAAATAATAAGTAAATTTAAAATTTGGTTAACAATAAATGTTGGGGGAAGAGAGTCGTTGTGTATTGATTTGAGAGGGCTTAACAAGCTATGGTTGTTCCATCATGATTGCAAGCTTTAGGCGCTTGTGGTGAAGGTGCGTCTAATGAGATGATGCTCAAGGATGACGTGCGGAGGTAATATAATAATTGTCCTCTCTCTCCCATTTGAGGGATGTTATAAAGTTACCTTCGAAACGATTGAAGAGTCAATAAGGGAGGCTAGTAAATTTTAAGGACAACTTCAAAGTTTTGTATGTTATTTAAGCTGATAAATTTTAAGAACCTTGTGTTTTCCTACTCACTTCATACTTGGTTTCATTTTCTATTTCTTCTTCCTTCTCTGTTGTGTATTGATTAAGAGCTTCGGTTGCTTTTGTTTGATCTGGTAAGTTTCTTTTCTTCCTTCATCGTACTTTTTTTTTTTGTTTTCTTTTTATTAATCTGAGGTTTATAGTTGGAGAAAATGTTCCCAAGCGTAAGAGGACTATAATACCCCCAAAAAATGATAAGATATGTGACACTATTCCGAGATTGGATACAATGAATTTATGAGAAAATTAGAAAATGAGTCAGATAAAGAATTTTGTGAAAGGAATAATTGATATTGGAGATGGAACTCAAGGAAATGTGATGCGGATGTGGAAATGTGACAAAAAAAAAAACTAAACAAACTCTGAAAAGTTTAAGGACTAAAGTGAAAATTTGACCTATAACACCCCTTACTCGTATTCGATGCCGGAACAGGGTACGAGGCATTACCGGACTTAAACTCAAACAAACATTCAAAACCAAGATACGAATTTTCACCCAAATTTAAAACCTTTCACATATATTCATATCGTCCCTTAAACAAGCTTATGAGGCCTAAAACATACATTGGGAACGGACTAAACCGAGAACTTAGGAAAAATTTACGAAACTTAAAAAAATTTCATCATGAAACAGGACCACACGTCCTTGTGGGTTAAGGGACACGCCCGTGTGTCATATCACACGCCCGTGCTTCAGGCCGTGTCCATCTTAGGGTGCGTTCTGTTTATGACGTCATCATCAATTGAAGTCACATGGCCAAGTCACACGTCCGTGTCCTCCACATGGCTGAGACACACTCCCGTGTCTCTACTCGTGTGCTGAATTGTGGACATTCTATTTTTCCAAAATTAAGGTGCAGGGGACACACGGCCAGAACACATGCCCATGAGGCAGACCGGTGTCACACACGGCCTAGACACACTCCCGTGTGTCTACCCATGTGGACAAATACAAGGCTATTTTCCAAGCCATTTTGTCACCCTTACTTGCACACATTCACACAACATCACATAGCACAAATCATGGCATATAAATGCCTTCAAAAACAACTACAATCAAGTAATAACGTATCATTTTTATACCATCATCTATCATGCATTATAACATTAGGCCTTGCCAAATCATTTCATGCTAAATTCACACTCAAAGGGCATAAACATATGAATAAACTCATAACCGTCATATATTAAGCAAATATAAACCACACCACTAAACATTAACATATGCACATACATACTTATATGGGCTTACAACCATTTAGCCAATATAAGCCAATTTGCATGGATACAAATTTCATCCAACCTTTAGCCATCACAAGCTAATATATTTAGCCAAATCATAGTGACTCATACACCAAATGTAATAGTCCGGTTTATACCCTAGTTGGAATAGTGGTTTGAGACCACAAATCCGAGTCTAAATAATATTTTAATATTATTTTTGTGCATTTGATAAAAGATTAAGCATGTGCTAAAGTTTCGTAAGTTAATTTGTCCGTCTGTGTGTTTAATTTGATGAAAAGGATTGAATTGCATTGAAATGCAAATTTGCATGTTTTATGAAAAGATGCCTATTTGTTATGTCTTTATAAGTGTGAGGACTTATGTGGCAATTAAGCCACTACTATTGTTAGTGGATGGCAAGCTATTAAATAAATAAGTTTTATATGTTAAAATTTATGGTTAATATTTATAAGTTAATGTTATATGACATTTTTTATTATAATAAAAATAAAACAAGAGTAAGTGGCCTTATTCTTATCATCTTCTTGTTGAAATTCAAAAGAGAAAGAAAAGAAAAACAAGCTAGGGTTCGGCCATTGAATTGCATAATTAAGGTATGTTTTGACTTTAGATTTTGATGATTTTTATGTTTTTGAGATTGTTGATTAGTCTACTATCAAGCCTATGTCTAAATTTTGTGTATTGATGATATTTGTGAGTTGTGCCATTGATGAAATGGTGAGCTTTGTGATGAGTTTAGGTGTTAAATGAAAGATATGTGTTTAATGAACATGCTTTGTTCTTGAAATTTTGATGAATTTAGCTAATTAGGGCTAAATTGAGATAATAGCAATTTGAGGGACTAAATTGCAAATTTGATGGAAATTATAGGCTTGTATGATGTTCATAAGCATTCGGATAAGTATAGATAGGTGATGAATTTGTGTATTTGATGTTTTAAGAGAAATGAACTAGATTGATAAATTGTGCAAATGTGAGTGTTAAGTTGCAAATAACCCAAAATATATGTATTTGGATGGAATTGGATGAGTTAGCGAATTAAAGGGTTAAATTTGAATATGTTTAGATCAAAAACTGAAGAAATCAGACTTAGATAGCGGGAAAGCTAAAGTAACTTAGTAGCCGTTTCCGTTTCAGTTAAATCGAATCGAGGTAAGTCATTATGCAAATAAACATATTTGTATTGAATTATGCAAATTCATATGACTATTGATAATAGTGAATGCTTACGAGATGCTATGTATATGAATCCTGAGATAAGATCAATATAGTGATAATGTTTGAGAAGTCCCGTACGAACCTAGGAATAGATATGATTAGCTATGTCATGACATAGATGTCAGTTCTGTGATATCATGTAAGACCATGTCTGGGACGTCAGCGTTGATTTGAGATTTTGTGTAAGACCACGTCTGGGACGCTGGCATCGATACGAGATTTACTTGTAAGACCATGTCTGGGACATTAGCATCGTATTGATTCGTGTAAGACCCTGTCTGGGACAGTGGCTTTGATATCTGAGTACATGTAAGACCTCGTCTGGGACGTTGGCATTGTACGACTATTTTGAGCTTTCTGAGTATCCTATTAGGTTCCTAACGGTTCAACGAGCAAGTCTGTGATACGAATGACTATGTGAACTATAAATCCGTTACAGGTACGTAAATTTATACACGAAGTGTGTATACAAGGTAAGTATCTATATGATCTTACTATGATGATTATGTATATTAGAATAATAATATGATATATGAAAGTATTCATGAAAGAGCTATGTATATATAAGATTTTTGAATTGATGAATGTGGCAAAATGTGGTCAAGTACATGGACCAAAGCATACATGTGATAAATTTGCTATGAAAGTTAATTATGCCAATGTTCCTATATGCCTATATGCCTTTCATGTTAAGTTTATTTGTATATGACTTACTAAGATTCTTGAAAGCTTACTCTGTGTGTGTTTTCTCTATTTTATAAATCGTCAAAGCTACTGAAGGCTCAGGGACCGTGGAGGATCGTCATCACACTATTCAGCTTGTTTTGGTACATTTTGGAAATGTATATAGCTAGATATGGCATGTATAGGCTAGTTATTTGTATAAGTGTTAGATTTGAACTTAGCCATGTGATTTGGCTAGTTATGTGTTGGTAATATGCTTTAATGAATGTGTTATATGATGTATATTTGGTATGGTTTGAAAGCATAAGAAATGATTAAGTTTAAGGTAAGTATATAGATGAAATTTTGAGCTTATATGTTTAACAAAAGGATGAGCTTGTGAATGGTAAGTATGGATAAATTATGCTTATATATACATAAGTTTTAGTCTTGTAAGTTGGCATGGTTGAAATTGGTTTTGAATGTAAAGATTGAATGGATATTTTGGCATTTTCATTGTTGTTAAATATGCATTGATTGTATTGGTATTTGATTGTAGGTTAAAACCCTAGGTGGGTGGCATTTTTGGCCTTGCAAATGACCTATGAGGTAAAATCAGTAGCTAGCTTAAGAGCACATAGCCATGGTACACTGGTGTGCCTAGTATCCGTGTGAATAAGTCAGTATATGGCCTAAGAGTACACTGCCTTAGCACACAGGGGTGCTTGGTAGCCGTGGAGCCAAGTCAGGATCGACCACGGCCAAGGTACACGGGCGTGCTTGGTGGCCGTGGAGTTAAGTCAAGTTCGACCATAGGGAGGACACACGGGTGTTCTAGCAGCGTTGGGAGGCACACGGCCTGCCCATATAGGCGTGTAACCCCTGAAATTTAGAAAAGTTTTAAATTTTTGAGAATTTCTGTATGTGTTCTGGTTTAGTCTCGATCCTGTTACAAAGCATGTTTTAGGTCTCGATGACCTACAAAGGGGACATTATGATTGTATTTGATGGCTTAACTTACGAATTGTCTGATAAAGTTTTTGATCTGTCAGGCAACGCCCTTAACCCTAATCCGATGATGGAGATGAGATAGGGGTGTTACATTTAGTTGGTATTAGAGCTACGGTTTAGTCGATTCTCGGAGTAACGTCAGCGTGTCAAAGTCTAACTATACATGCCATATATTTGAATTGTGATAGTGTGGTGAATCTTGACGTATAAAATGTGATTTTCGTATAGTAATGGATCCCGAAAGAGCCGTAGTTGACGACGTAGAAAGTAATACGTCTGCTCCCGCGCAAGGGACAACGCTCTCTGATTCGAGACCGACTACGAGCGGTCAAGAGGAGAAGTTAAACAAGCTTTCTTCAAATGATGAGTGAATGGTTCATTTAATTCGTAAGAAATAACCCGACTATTTCGCAACCCCTACCCCCGGTTAATCCCCCTCAGACATCTGATATATCTTCGACTGCAAATCTAAATCTGTGGAATAAGCCTCCGGTTGACAAGATTTGTAAATATAGGGCTGAAGAGTTCGGGCTACTAATGATGATGATGCTGAAAAGGCCGAGTTCTGGTTAGAAAATACTATTTGGGTATTCGATGAAATGTCTCTGACTTCGGAAGAATGTATAAAATGTGTTGTATCATTACTTCGAGATGTAGCTTATCAATGGTGGAAAACTCTGATTTCTGTTGTTCCGAAAGAAGCGAGTTACATGGGACTTCTTTCAGATCGAGTTCCAGAAGAAATACATCACTAAGGATTCATCGATCAGAAATGAAAGGAATTTTTGGAACTAAAACAGGGCCAAATGGCTGTTAGTGAGTATGAACGAGAGTTCGTAAGACTAAGTTAGTATGCCCGAGAATGTATATCATTTGAAGCAATGCAAAAGATTCGAAGATGGTCTTAATAAAGATGTTTGTTTGTTAGTTGGGATCTTAGAAATAAAAGAGTTTGTTGTACTCGTTGATCGAGTGTGAAAAGCTGAGGCACTTGGGAAAGATAAAAGAAAAGCTGAGTCTGAAGCTTGAGATATGAAAAAAGAGATTTCCGAGCAAATCATTTCAGTCTGCTTCAAAGAGGTTCAGAGATGATCAAAGTTGTTCAAGAGATAATGTGGGACATTCGAATAGAAATCGAGTTAGATCACAAATGAGTTCCAAAACTCTAGCAACTTCAGTGGCCAGTGTTGGAAATGTCTGGACTGAGAGACCTGAATGTAAACATTGTGGAAAAAGGCATCCGAGAAGTTGTAGATTAAATGAAAGAGCTTGTTTCAGATGTGGATCACTTAATCATTTTATCCGTGATTGCCCTGAGTCTGTCGAGCCAGAGATTGTTCAGAATCTGAGATCTGATAATGCACCTGTGAGGGGAAGACCTTCGAAGAAGGTAAGAAATGCCAATGGTAGTCAGAGAACTACGAGAGACACTGTTGCATAATCTGAAGCTAGAGCGTCTGCCAGAGCGTATGCTATCCGAGCTCGTGAGGAAGCTTCATCTCCAGATGTTATAACGAGTACTTTTATGATACTTCTATGATTGCATTGATAGACCCTAGTTCTAAACATTCATATATATATGCATGAATTTAGTATTCAGTAAGACTTTGCCTGTAGAGTCTACTGAGTTTACTATAAAAGTATCGAACCTCTTAGGTAAAAGTATCCTTGTTGACAAAGTATGTAAGAATTGTCCGTTAATGTTTCGAGATTTCTGTTTCCCTGCAGATTTGATGCTTTTTCCATTTGATGAGTTCGATATCATTTTGGATATGGACTGGTTGTCTTTGCATGATGCTATTATGAACTGTAAAAGAAAGACTATTGATTTGAGATGTCCGAATAATAAAATTGTACGGGTTGAGTCTAATGATTTAAATGGATTGCCTACTGTGATATTGGTATTGAAAGCTCGAAGATATGTGAAAAAGGGATATGAGACATATTTTGCTTATGTGATTGATTCGAAAGTGCTGAGAAGAAAATTGAATCAGTGCCTGTTATATGTGAGTATTCTGATGTATTTCCTGAAGAGTTTCCAGGTTTTCCTCCGATTCATGAAATTGAGTTTAGTATTGATCTATTGCCTAGTATGAAACCTATTTCGATAGCTCCATATAGAATGGAACCAACAGAGTTAAAAGAGTTGAAGTCACGGTTGCAAGAATTGACTGATAGAGGGTTCGCTAGACCGAGTTTTTTGCCTTGGGGTGCTTCTGTTCTGTTTGTGAAAATGAAAGATGGCAAGATGAGAATGTGCATCGATTATTGTCAGTTGAATAAAGTGACCATAAAGAATAAATATCCGTTGTCCGAATTGATGGCTTATTTGATCAGTTAGAAGGAGCTACTGTATTTTCCACTATTGATCTGAGATCGGGATACTACCAGTTGAGAGTAAAAGATTCAGATATACCAAAAACTGCTTTCAAAACGAGGTACGTGCATTATGAGTTTTTAGTTATGCTATTTGGATTAACCAATGCTCCTGCTGTTTTTATGAATCTGATGAACATAATTTTCAGACTGTACCTAGATCGATTTGTGGTAGTGTTTATAGATGACATATTGATTTATTCACGAGATGAAAATAAGCATACGAAACATTTGAAAATTTTGTTGCAAACTTTGAGAGAAAAGCAATTATATGCAAAATTCAGCAAATGTGAATTCTGGTTGTATGAGGTTAGTTTTCTAGGACATATTGTGTCAGCTTCTGGTATTCGAGTTGATCCGAGCAAGATTTCTGCTATTCTGGATTGGAAACCTCCGAGGAATGTGTCCGAAGTTCGTAGCTTTCTGGGTTTAGCTAGTTATAATCGTCGATTTGTAAAAGGATTTTCAGTGATAGCTACTCTGTTGACTAGACTACTTCAGAAAGATGTTAGATTTGAATGGTTTGATAAATGTTAGAAAAGTTTTGATCGATTAAAACTCATTATGAAGCTTTAGTGTTAGTACAACCAGAATTGGGTAAAGAATTTGTTATATACAGTGATGCTTCGTTAAACGGTCTGGGATGTGTTTTGATGTAGGAAGGCAAAGTTGTAGCTTATGCCTTGAGACAATTGAAGCCGCATGAAAAGAACTATCTGACGCACAACCTTGAGCTAGTTGTAATTGTGTTTGCACTGAAGATCTGGCACCATTATCTGTACGGTGAAAAATTTCATGTGTTTTCAGATCATAAAAGTCTGAAATATCTGATGACCCAAAAAAATTTGAACCTGCGTCAAAGAAGATGGTTAGAGCTGTTAAAAGATTATGAGTTTGTGATTGATTATCATCCGGGTAAAGCAAATGTTTTTGCTGATACATTGAGTAGAAAATCATTGTTTGTATTACTTTCTTTGAATGCCCGTTAGATTTTTCTGATGATAGTTTTGTGATAGCGAAATTAAAAGCCAAACCGTTGTTCTTACAGCAAATATGTGATGCTCAGAAGGTTGATAATGAATTGTTATCAAAACGAGCTCAATGTGAATTAAATTCTAAATCTAAATTTTGAGTTGTTGATGATTACTTGAGATTCCGAGCTTGTATCTGTGTTCTGAGAAATTCAAAGTTGATTCAGCTGATTTTGAGTGAAGCACATAACAGTCGTCTATCTGTTCATCCAGGAAGTACTAAAATGTACCATAATTTGAGGCGACACTATTGGTGGTCTAGTATAAAGCGAGATATTTCTGATTTTGTTTCGAAATGTTTAATCTGTCAACAAGTGAAAGCTGAACATCAAGTTTCGTCTGGTTTGCTACAACCGATTCTGATTCCAGAATGGAAATGGGATAGAATGATGATGGATTTTGTTTCTGGATTGCCTCTGACTCCGAGAAAGAAAGATGCGATATGGGTCGTAGTTGATCGATTAACGAAATCTGCCCATTTTATTCTGTAAGATCTGACTATTCACTTGATAGATTAGCTGAGCTTTATATTTCTGAGATTGTGAAATTGCACGAGGTGCCACTATCCATTGTGTTAGATAGGGATTCGAGATTTACATCAAGATTTTGGAAGAAATTGTAAGAAGCATTAGGCACGAAATTATATTTCAGTACAGCTTTTCATTCACAAATAGATGGTCAATCTGAGCGGATTATTCAGATTCTTGAAGATATGTTAAGATGTTGTATATGTTTAACGGTACGTGGGAACAGTACCTGCCATTGAATGAATTTGCATACAATAATAGTTTTCAGTCAAGCATCAAAATAGCACCTTATGAAGCTTTGTACGGACGTAAATGTCGTACACCTTTGTATTGGATTGAACTCAGTGAAAATAAGCTACATGGGGTCGATTTGATAAAAGATTCTGAACAAAAAGTGAAACTGATCCTAGATTGTTTGAAAGCAGCATCTGATCATCAGAAGTCTTATACGGACTTGAAATGAAAAGATATAGAATTTGAGATCGGTGATGAAGTATTTATGAAAGTGTCTCCGTGGAAGAAAGTGCTTTGATTCAGACGTAAAGCCAAGTTAAATCTGAGATTCATTGGCCGTATGAAATTATTGAACGAGTTGGGCCTGTTTCATATAGATTAAGGTTGCCCCTTGAGCTAGAAAAAATCCATAATGTATTTCATGTCTCAATGCTCCGTAGATATCGATCCGATCCATCACATGTAATTGCCCCGTCTGAAATTGAAATCTAATCTGATATGACATATGAAGAGGAACCGATTCGTATATTAGCTCATAAAGTAAATGAGTTGAGAAACAAGAAAATGCCGTTAGTGAAAGTATTATGGAATCGACACGGAATAGAAGAGGCTACATGGCAGCCTGAGGATTTAATGAGACAGCAATATCTAACTTTTTAACGGTAAGATTTTTGGGGACGAAAATCCCTAAGGGGGGAGAATTGTAATAGTCCGATTTATACCCTAATCGAAATAGTGGTTTTGTGACCACAAATTCGAGTCTGAATAATATTTTAATATTATTTTCTATGCATTTAATAAATGATTAAGCATGTGCTAAAGTTTCTTAAGTTAATTTGTCTGTCTGTGTGTTTAATTTGATAAAAAGGATTGAATTGCATTGAAATGCATATTTGCATGTTTTATGAAAAGATGCCTATTTGTTATGTCTTTATAAGTGTGAGGACTTATGTGGCAATTAAGCCACTACTATTGTTAGTGGACGACAAGCTATTAAATGAATAAGTTTTATATGTTAAAATTTATGGTTAATATTTATAAGTTAATGTTATATGACATTTTATATTATAATAAAAAGAAAACAAGAGTAAGTGGCCTTATTCTTATTATCTTCTTGCCGAAATTCATAATAGAAAGAAAAGAAAAACAAGCTAGGGTTTGGACATTGAATTGCATAATTAAAGTATGTTTTGGCTTTAGATTTTGATGATTTTTATGTTTTTGAGATTGTTGCTTAGTCTACTATCAAGCTCATGTCCAAATTTTGTGTATTGATGATATTTGTGAGTTGTGCCATTGATGAAATGGTGAGCTTTGTGGTGAGTTTAGGTGTTAAATGAAAGATATGTGTTTAATGAACATGCTTTGTTCTTGAAATTTTGATGAATTTAGCTAATTAGGGCTAAATTGAGATAATAGCAATTTGAGGGACAAAATTGCAAATTTGATGGAAATTATGGGCTTGTATGATGTTCATTAGCATTCGGATAAGCATAGATATGTGATGAATTTGTGTATTTGATGTTTTGAGAGAAATGGACTAAATTGATAAATTGTGCAAATGTGAGGGTTAAGTTACAAATAACCCAAAATATGTGTATTTGGATTGAATTGGATGAGTTAGCAAATTAAAGGGTTAAATTTGAATATGTTTAGATCAAGAACCAAAGAAATCATACTTAGATCGCGGGAAAGCTAAAGTAACCTAGTAGTCGTTTTCGTTTCAGTTAAATCGAATTTGAGGTAAGTCATTATGCAAATAAATGTATTTGTATTGAATTATGCAAATTCATATGACTATTGATAACAGTGAATGCTTACGAGATGCTATGTATATGAATCTCGAGATAAGATCCATATAGTGATAATGTCCGAGAAGTCCCGTTCGAACCTAGGAATAGATAGGATTTGCTATGTCATGACATAGCTATCAGTTCTGTGATATCATGTAAGACCACGTCCGGGACCTCGGCGTTGATTTGAGATTTCGTGTAAGACCACGTCTGGGACGTTGGCATCGATGCAAGATTTACGTGTAAGACCATGTCTGGGACATTGGCATCGTATTGATTCGTGTAAGACCCTGTCTGGGACAGTGGCATTGATATTTGAGTACATGTAAGACCTCGTCTGGGACGTTGGCATTGTACGACTATTCTGAGTTTTCTGAGTATCCTATTAGGTTCCTAATGGTTCAACAGGCAAGTCTGTGATACGAATGGCTATGTGAATTGTAAATCCGTTTTAGGTACGTTAATTTATACACTAAGTGTGTATACAAGGTAAGTATCTATATGATCTTACTATGATGATTATGTATATTAGAATAATAATATGATATATGAAAGTATGCATGAAAGAGTTGTGTATATATAAGATTTTTGAATTGATGAATGTGGCAAAATGTGGTCAAGTACATGGACCAAAGCATACATGTGATAAATTTGCTATGAAAGTTAATTGTGCCAATGTTCCTATATGCCTATATGCCTTTCATGTTAAGTTTATTTGTATATGGCTTACTAAGCTTTTTGAAAGCTTACTCTGTGTGTGTTTTCTCTATTTTATAGATCGTCAAAGCTACTAAAGGCTCGAGGACCGTTGAGGATCGTCATCATACTACTCAGCTTGTTTTGGTACATTTTGGAAATGTATATAGCTAGATATGGCATGTATAGGCTAGTTATTTGTATAAGTGTGAGATTTGAACTTAGCCATGTGATTTGGCTAGTTATGTGTTGGTAATATGCTTTAATGAATGTGTTATATGATGTATATTTGGTATGGTTTGAAAGCATAAGAAATGATTAAGTTTAAGGTAAGTATATAGATGAAATTTTGAGCTTATATGTTTAACAAAAGGATGAGCTTGTGAATGGTAAGTATGGATAAATTATGCTTGCATATACATAAGTTTTAGTCTTGTAAGTTGGCATGGTTGAAATTGGTTTTGAATGTAAAGATTGAATGGATATTTTGGCATTTTCATGGTTGTTAAATGTTCATTGATTGGATTGGTATTTGATTGTAGGTTAAGACCCTAGGTGGGTGGCATTTTGGCCTTGCAAATGACCGCCTAGTAACTGTGGTGTAAAGCCGATAGCTAGCTTAAGAGCACAGCCCATGGTACTTTGGCCTATAATATCAGCACTGCAGGTGTGCCTAGTGACCGTGGTGTAAAGCGTTAGCTAACTTTTTATTTTAGCCTTTATTGCATGTTTATGGCTTGCTATGTTGTTGTTTGTGTGGTTTGAGGCTTAGTTGTAGGCTAAGAGTGTGCCTCGAGTAGCATTACGAGTTCTATTGTTGATACGTTTGATGTGATGATCCATGATATATATATATATATGCTATGAGATGCAATGTTGGGCATGTTGGCATGAACTACATGATTTGCATATGGCACATGAGTTAGTATGACATGTATGGGTAATGTGAGAGGAGGGGGAGTATGATATCGTGTCTTTGGGACCTTTGTGTCTTTGGGACACTGTGTCTTTGGGACACCGGAGGTTTAGCACCTCCGGTGGTTTGGTACCACAATGATATTTTGTGACTTTGGGTCACGGAGGTTTGGCACCTCGGCGTCTCGTCCAGTGGCTTAGTACCACGGTGGGTTGGCCCACGATTGATTATCTGGGATTGGCGCCGGTGATTTGGTATCACACGATGGGTTGGCCCCATCATCGGATTTGTGGAAGTAGCCATGTGAATAAGTCTATATATGGCCTAAGAGTACACGGCCTTAGCACAGGGGGGTGCTTGGTAGCTGTGGAGCCAAGTCAGGATCGACCACGGCCAGGGTACATGGGCGTGCTTGGTGGCCGTGGAGTTAAGTCAGGTTCGACCATGGGGAGGACACACGGGTGTGTCTAGCAGCCATGGGAGGCAGACGGCCTGCCCACACGGGCATGTACCCCTGAAATTTAGAAAATTTTAAATTTTGAGAATTTTTGTATGTGTTCCGGTTTAGTCTCGACCCTGTTACAAAGCATGTTTTAGGTCTCGATGACCTATAAAGGGGACATTATGATTGTATTTGATGGCTTAACTTACGAATTGTCTGATAAAGTTTCTGATCTGTCAGGTAATGCCTTTAACCCTAATTCAGTGATAGACGTTGGATAGGGGTGTTACACCAAATGACTGAGTCCTTATACATGCCATAAACTCAAAGCGGGTTTGCATTCACTTATACCCAACATGATAGCTTGATAGTGTGGTAGCATCTCCGGCAATCTCCAACTCGAGCTAGCATAAAACCCTATAAGTTGTGGGAAAGGAATGGGAGTAAGCTACAAAACTTGTAAGTTCGTATGCAAATAATAAGCAACAATAGTAATACATTTGTCATATAACTAACATAACATAACACAACATAAACGTCATTAAATCTTCATAGACATAACTTACTCAATCACGATGCTTGCCCTTCAATTTATAAGCATAATTTAATACATCTTAACATTTGCCAAACATTCATAATCTCTCCAATATAACATACCATAATAATCATTAACAAATCATTTCAAGCCTCATAGTAACATGCACATTAATTATGCGTATTCATATTTTCAAGCCCAAAGCTTAACATCTTTCAATGATTTAAACTCTTAACTTCTCATACTTTCATAACCATTTTAATAGGCAATTATGCAAATCTTTCTTTTTTCACACATGTCCAATGAATCACAAATCAAGTGAAATAAACATCTTATCTCTCAATTTGATATGGCTCAAAAACCTAACCCATGACTCTCAACTGAATTTACCATGAATTTACACATCACAAACATAAATACTTAATCACAAGATTTCATAAATATTTTTAATAGACATTAATATCAATCTTTCCTTCATTTCATATTCATTGAGTCACAATCAAGGAAATAAAACATTTCATATCTCAATTCCATTTGGCCTAAAACCCTTTTTCATAAGTATCAATCAACCTTACCATGTATCTTTTCATCATACACATACCAATAATCACATGGTTAACTTAAAGTCACTTTCATAGTGATAATGAATTCATAATATCCTGAAGTCAATGCTTATAAACTTTACGTACGTACCATACCATCTTGTAACATAATCATTTACTTTCTCATCATTGGCATAATCTTTGAATTTCTCGTTGAACCACTTGGAATACTAAAGGATACTCGGGAATCTCATACACATAGAATCATACCAATGCCATATCCCAGATATGGTCTTACATGGGGTCTCATATCGATGCCAATAGCCTAGCTATGGTCTTACACGATTCTCATATCGATGCCATGTCCTAGAGATGGTCTTACACGAAATCTCATAACGATGCCATATTCTAGATATCGTCTTACACGTAAACTCAAATAACCCTAATGTCATGACATTTGTATCCTATCTATTCCTAAGGTTCAACCGGGACTTCTTCGTTATCTTGGCATTATTGAACTTGCTCATAATGTCAATCATCATATAATATTAAAGTAATTTAAAACATAAATATATTATTGCATTATTCACATACAAACTGACCTAGACATAAAAATAGCAAAAAGGGACCTAACCGTCAATTTCTCGTTTTCTCTGTTTTAGGTCCGAACCTCGTTTTCTTTGATCTATAATATCACATTTAGTATATTTATTAGTCACATTATTCAATGTGATCCAAAAATCACATTATGGAAAAATTACATTTTTTACCCCTAAAGTTTCACATACTTATATTTTAGTCCCTAGGCTCGTAAAAAGAAATGTGTTCAATTTCTTTACTACCCATGCATGGACGAATCATTTTCATGCTTATAGCAGCTCACATTTTCCATTAAATAAGATTTTTAACACATATTTCATAACTTTTACAAATAGGTCTTTTAATGCATTTTCACCAAAAATTACTTAGTAAAAGTTGTTTCTCTAACCATAAACATGCATATTCTACCATTAAACATCAAAATACAAAAATTTCTAACATGGGTCAAAACCTAGACCTTCATCATATCTCAAATAAATGGTGGAAATAGGTAGATTATGATACAAGGATTTCAAAAACGTGAAAATCATTAAAAATGGGGCTAGAACGGACTTACTTTGGTGCTTGGAAAGCTTGAAAAAAACCCTAGCCATGGATTCCATGGTATTTTCGGCCAAGGTTTGAAGATGAGCATAGATTTGGCTTTTTTGTTTATTTAATCATTTAATTACTAAATGACCAAAATGCCCCTAACTTAAAAATATTATATTTCATGTCCATTTTTGTCCAACAAATCATCCAATGGTCTAAGTACTAACTAAGGACCTCTAATTTAAAATTTCATAGCAATTAGACACCTCTAGCTTCTAGAACTCAATTTTTTGCACTTTTTACAATTTAGTCTAAGTACTAACAGCCCGATTTTGGGTCTAGTCAGAACAGTGGTTTGAGACCACAAATCTGACGCAGTAAAATTTATTTTTATTATATTTCTATGATCTATAGTTTTACGGAATGATTTTGTGAAAATTTTGTTCGAAAATTTTGACATTTGAGCACTCAATTTAGCAAAAAAGACTAAATTGTAAAAAAAAAAATGCAAAAGTTGAGTTCTACATGCTAGAGTGTCTAATTGCTATGAAATTTTAAATTGAAGGTCCTTAGATGGTAATTAGACCATTTGTTAAGTTAGTGGACAAAAATGGACATGGTGAAATAAAATTTCAAAGTTTAATTGAAGGGCATTTTGGTCATTTGGTAATTAAATGAATTAAAAAGCAAAATCAAGCCAAAATCCTTGTCCATCTTCCTCACCATAGCCGAAAATTAGAAGGGAAGCCATAGCTAGGGTTTGGCCACTTTCAAGCTCGATTGTAAGTCCATTCTTATCTCGTTTTTAATGCTCTTTACATTTTTGAAGTCGTTATCATCCGATCTATCTATTTCTACCATTAATTTGAGTTATGTTTGATGTTTAGGGTTTGACCCATGCTAGAAATGTATGTGTTTTGATGGCTAATGGTAGGTTATGCATGTTTGATGTGTGATAGACAACTTTTACTAAGTGATTTTTCATGAAAATACCTAAAAAGGACCTATTTGTAAAAAGTTATAAAATGAGTAGTAAAAATCTGATTTAATGGAAAATATGGGCTGCTATAAGCATGAAATTGGTTCGGCTAGGCTTAGGTTATCAAGAAATTAGATAAATTTCATTTTACGAGCTTAGGTTCTATTTTGTAAAAATGTGAAACTTTAAGGGCAAAAAGGTAATTTTTCCATAATGTGATACTTGGACTGATTTGAATAATGTGAATACTAAATAAGCTAAATTTTCTATTATAGATAGAAAACAAAGTTTGGACCTTGATTGGGGAAAGAATAAGGTGTTTGACGATTAAATCCTTTTCTACTATTTTGTACCAAGGAAAGTTCATGTGTAATAATGGCAATGTTATATTTTTATTTTTATATGTTTTATTATGCATGAATTGTATAAATGATAATGTGGATTTGTTCGACGATGAAATGACAAGTGAGAAATCCCGTTTGAACCTTTGGAATAAATTAGGATACGAGTGACATGTCACTAGGAAACCATGTGATATATGTGATTTATTTGATCCGGTACTGGTCTCGTACATCAACTAGTGGCTGGGTAGTCTGGCATGTGTTGCGGATACCTGACAGCTTGTGTGAGTAGCACTGCGTAGTTACATCTTGACTGACTGCTTGTGTGACCAGGCCCGTGATTAGCTCGAGAGCGAGCCCCTATGTGTTATGAGATATGAAATAGCATTGGCTACGTATGTGGCACTATGTGCATGACTTTCCATGTATCCGATTAGTATTCCAAGTGTTCAACAGGTATGTCAAAGATGAGAAAGAGTATGATATGTTACTAGTTGGTATAGGTATGCATGAAAAACTCATAAGAATGAGATCGGTATGTGATGAACACTTGGTAAGATTAAGAATGATTAAGTTATGTTAATGAACCTATGATGACAATTGTGTAACTTGTGTTATACAAATTGTATGATATTCATGTTTAATGTTGCTTAATGTTGCTTATTATTTTCATGTGAACTTACTAAGCTATAAAGCTTACTCCCCATCCTTTCCTTTATCTTATAGTGTAACCAAGCCAACTCGGGATTAGAGACTTGTCGGAGATCCATACACACTATCTACAACAATTTTTTTGGTACCAATGAATTCAAGTATTTTGAGTTATGGCATGTATAGGGACTTGGTCATTTTGTTATGTGTCATAAATGATTTGGCCTAAATGTGTTGGCATTGTAATGGTTAATGATTCATTTTGTAAATGGCCATTGGAAGTTTATAATATTAATTTTATTGATCATTGGTATGTTTATGTGATGATGCCTATCATGAAGATGAAATTGGCATGAATGGAAAAGAGGATATGTGATGTTTATGCATGATAGATGTTAGTATGTGTAAATGATGTATTGATATCTTGTTTGTGGCTGATTTGGTTGTATGTACATGCTTGGATTGGTGCTAGTTGTTGTTGTGTAGGTTGGTGCAAGTAAGGGTGGAAAAATGGCTTGGTAAATAGCCTTATTTTTGTCCACACGGGTATGTGTCTAGGCCGTGTGTCACACACGGTCTATGCCACGGGCATGTGTTTCAGCCGTGTGTCCCTTGCACCTTAATTGATGTAAAATAGAATGTCCAGAATTGAGCACATGGGCAGAGACACGAGCCTGTGTCTCGGTCGTGTGTACTACACGGCCTTGGACTGTAACACGCCAAACCCGGCCCAAACGCCACGACCGGATCTAGCATGCCACAGGTTCAAGGTAAAGGTTCAAACTCTCTGGTTACTTTGAAGAAATCATGGATTTGAAAAAAAATACTTTTTGGTAGTATGTTGAGTTGGAAACTTTGCTTTGTTGGGTTCGAAAGTCTCAGTTTGTTTTATCCCGGTATCTATTAAATAAGTGATTTTTGATGGAAACCGTTGCTTTGCGTTAAGCATGTTTGAAACTCCCATTTTTATTACTTCTTATAATTAAGCCCTTGAAATATAAATCTACAATCCATAATTATTAACTGCTACAAACTAAAAATTTAAGCTAAGAGGCCTTATTACATGCTAACAAAAAGTAAACCCAAAATTTAAAATTTAAGAAAAACCAGAAATAAGTTTAAGTAAATGAAAGACTTTATGGCCTCTCGAGTCCACCTTAGCTCCTGTATCCACGATTTACTGCTCATCTGAAAGATTGGGAAAAATAAAGGGTGAGTCACCAAGACTCAGTGTGCAAATACCTGAATCACATATACGACTTGAGGCCCACAATCGCATATTGGGTCTCAGCCTACACATATTGACAGCAGAACAAGTACAAGCGATATGACCCAACCCAACCTAAAATTCCATCCTCTACACGCCAACCCTTACCAGCCATCACACTGCGGGAATTTCTACAATCAACCCACCAACTGCTACACGCCATTTTGACACTGTCAGTAGCTGACACACCCCAAACTCGGCCCACAAGCCCTGAATGGATCTGGCATGCTTCTAGGAAAACCATTCGAATCTTATTTGAACTTTGCTAAAATTTTCCGTGTTTTTGAAAACAGTTGATTTGGGTTGGGTTCAAAATTAAATTCCGTGTTGTTTAGGTGTCAAAACATTTAATATTTATACTTAAGAAAAATGAACTTTAACTTTAATTCGATAATAATCGTATCATACTAAGTAATTTAAAAGCATGCATAAACAATTTAACACTTATGGCCTTATTACATCAAATAAAACCCAAATTAAATCCAAATACTTAAAGAGAGAAAGCCCAAAATAAAATTTAAAGTACTTAAATAAAATAAAATGTCCAACTAATAAAATTAAATCTTTGAGCATGGTCACCACTAAGCTCCCGCCGAGGCCAGGTCCATTCTTGGCGTCACTGAAAAATATTCCCACAGCGGGTGAGTCAAGCAGACTCAATGTGTACAACCAACTCTAAGTCTCAATTAAATTTAGGCATGTCAAATCATACATAATAACACATATAATTAATAATGCAAACCGAACCCAAACCTAGATAACCATCCGCTACACATCACCCGTACCAACCATCACACCAGTAGGGACTACTAAGTCAACCCTCCATCCGCTACACACCATCGAAGGCGTTCATTGCGATCGGCGTGCTCATCGCCCTTATAAAATTCGTGGCATAGCCACCAGATAAATATTCGTGACATAAGTCACCACATTCAAATATTGTGACATAAGTCACCACATTCGGATATTGTGACATAAGTCACCACATTCAGATATTGGGGTATAAAACCACCAATTCACTTCCCCTTTACATATCACCCATATGCCCCATGTCAAACATATCATGCAATATTATGCTTTATTTCACATTCTTATCACTATTGACATATGTGCCATAACGAATCTTATCATACTCATAGTAGGAGTGGGTAAACATACCTGAGTACTTTGTACCATTGCATGGTACTCTTAGCCACATCATAACATATTCTTGTAACATATTAATTAAAACATAACCGTCAATTGATTAAAGCTTATTGTGGGGTACACACCTGATTTACTTAGCGCTTAATTGAAATCCCGAAAATCCTGACCTAACGCTTTAGATCTTAGTTCCTAAATTCGGCCATTGTTAGACATATTAGCAAAACTTATTCGGCCATATAACCAAATCCCGAAGGAAACGTAATCGAAATCTTACCTTGCTTGCCGATTTGAGTACTTCTCAAATCCCGAAAACTTTGTGATACTTCTTTCTTGCAATCGGCCAACACTAGTTCACTAACTTGGTTAGTTTCGATTTTTGAATAAATATGAAATAGATCTTAAATCACTCAATAAGCCTTGGTCTATTGGTATATTTACTTACCTTTGTGAATCTAAATCCCGAAAATATCACTTGTCCTTGATATTTGTCGAAATCCCTACAAACACTATGTCAGATCCAATCCTAACACTTGAATAATTGGCCTTAGGCCTAATCCACACTTTGCTTAGCTTAGATTTGGAATCCCGAGTGATCTCCTACTTGTAGTCGACACAACCAAATCCCGAAAGACCCTTCAAAGTTTCGGCCATAGAGAATTATTGGGATTAGACACCTATTTTTCGGCTAAAAGAAATAATAATAATATGACATCAATTGAATCCTTACCCTTAATGTTGTAGGCGACGGCACGCTTACCAAAACTCACAGAGATATTCCGCTAGGACTACTTTGAGTATTCGGCTATGGTCTAGAAGGAACTTACTTTCGGCTTTTGGAAGTTTGCGAAAAGAAGAAGAAAAAAAGGTGAAGAAATCGGCTAGAGTACCTTGAGATTCGACTATGTGGACTTAGATAGGAATCGACAAGTTTCGGCTTTTGAAACTATGAAGAAATCGGCTATCAAAGAGTAGAACCAACTCCAAGTTTCGGCTTTTGTCAATAATGAGAGAAAGATTGGTCCTAGGGAGGATGATGATTTGAATGAATAGAAAAAGAATGAGATAAAAGATTGAGGCTATAAGGTTCGGCCATGAAGTAAAATAGAGAAAGAAAGAGAAGATAGATGTTCATTAAAAGAAAATTCGGCACTCACACCCTTGCTACACCTCAAAGCCGAAATAATGCAAGCCCCTAGAGTCCTCTATTCGGCCATTACGTCCTCTCTTATCAAATCCTTATTTCACTCCCCCTTAGCCAAATCTTGAAGTGTCCCTGTGCCGTCCACTTCCTCTTCTCCAGAGTCCATGTGCCGTCCACTTCCTCTTCTCCTTGTAACAAAATAAAATCTTTTATTTGCTTTCCTTGTGACTCGAACCTAGGTCCATTTTCACCTGTTGGTGGCGTCACTTATAGAGGCCCTAAGTGGTGCCTTGCAACCACTTTAACAAGCCCAATTTCATGTCAAATTTCCGTTACAAATTTTCTTAAGGCCTTATCAGACTTAGCTTCCTCTTTTAAACTTTAAAATCAAATAATTTTTAAGCTATTCCCCTTCATACTAAGGTTCACAAAATTCATAATACACATTCACAACACACACAGGCATGTAATTTCATACAATTTAGTAATAATGCATAAGCCATAGTCCGGGATATTACAGTTCTACCCCCCTTAAAAAAATTTTGACCTCGAAATTACCTGGCTAGAATAGGTGGGGGTATTGCTGTCGCATTGCTTCTTTCGGCTCCCAAGAAGCTTCCTCCGATCCATGGTTATGCCACAACACCTTGACCAAAAGGACCGACTTCTTTCGAAGCACCTTCACATCTCGTTCCAGGATCTGGATCGGCTATTCCTCATAAGACAGATCGGGTCTCAGCTCCACCTCTTCAATCGAAACTACATGAGATGGATCCGATCGATATCGACGTAGCATGGAAACATGAAATACGCCGTGCATCTGTTACAATTCCGAAGGCAACTCCAACTGGTATGCCACCGGTCCAATTCGCTTTAATGCCCGATAAGGTCCTATAAACCTTGGACTTAACTTCCCTTTGCGTCCAAATCTCATCACTTTCTTCCAAAGCAAAACTTTAAGGAATACTTGATCTCCCACATCAAATTCGATCTCCTTTCGTTTAAGATCGGCATAAGACTTTTGCCTATCAGAAGCCTCCTTCAACCATGACCGGATTATCTTAACCTTCTCCTCAGATTCTGCCATAATTTTCGGACCCAAAATCTGACGTTCTCCCAATTCTGTCCAACACGTAGGAGTGCGACACTTCCGTCCATACAGTGCTTCGTACGATGCCATTTTAATACTGGCCTGATAGCTGTTGTTGTAAGCAAATTTTGCTAGAGGCAAATATTCTTCCCAACTTCCTCTGAAGTCTATCACACAGCCTCTTAGCATATCCTCCAACACTTGTATTACTCACTCAGATTGACCGACTGATTGTGGATGAAAAGCCGTACAAAAATCCAATCTAGTGCCTAAAGCCTGATGTAGAGCTTTCCAAAACTGAGACGTGAACCTCGGATCCCTATCTGAGATAATTGACATCGGCACTCCGTGCAACCTTACAATCTCTGCTACATACAACTTTGCTAACTTTTGTAGGGAGTAGTCAACCCGCACGGGAATAAAATACGCGGACTTTGTCAGACGATCCACTATCACCCATACCGAGTCCTTCTTAGTAGGTGTAAGGGAAAGCCCACTAACGAAGTCCATGGTAATTCTCTCTCACTTCTACTGCAGAATTTGTATTGGCTGAAGCAACCCTGACGGAACTTGGTGCTCAGCCTTAACTTGCTGGCACATCAAGCACTTCCCTACAAATTCGGTCACTTCTCGCTTAAGACCAGGCCACTAAAACTGTTCCCTTAGATCTCTGTACAATTTACTACCTCCGGGATGCATAGCATAAGGGCTACTATGCGATTCCCGAAGAATTCTTTGCCTAAGCTCCTCGTCCTTCGACATACAGACCTTACCCTTGAAGTATAATACTCCCTCGTCATTAATACCATAATCCTTCAACTCTCCATTCTGCACCTGCCGTAACTTAGCACTTAAATCCTCATCCATTAACTGACTTTCCTTTACCTCATTCAACCATGTCGGCTTTACTTGCAGCTCTGCCAACAAACTTTCATCGTCATACAAGCTTAGATGTGCGAACATAGCTCTCAGATCTGACACTACCCTCCGACTTAAGGCATCTGCCACTACATTTTCCTTGCCCGGGTGATATTCTATGGAACAATCATAGTCCTTCAATAATTCCACCCACCTTCAC
Organism: Gossypium rotundifolium; assembly: GCA_025506655.1. Taxonomy (NCBI): domain Eukaryota; kingdom Viridiplantae; phylum Streptophyta; class Magnoliopsida; order Malvales; family Malvaceae; genus Gossypium; species Gossypium rotundifolium. The sequence goes on along the minus strand of CP106729.1, from coordinate 133,552,172 downwards.
TGTCTCAGATTCAACTCCTTCTGAGTCAGCAGATACTTAAGGCTTTTGTGGTCTGTGTAGATCACCGACTTTTCTCCATAAAGATAATGCCTCCACACCTTAAGGGCAAAGACCAATGCCGCCAATTCCAAGTCATGCGTCGGGTAGTTAACCTCGTGTGGCCTTAGTTGTCGAGATGCATAAGCAACCACCTTCCCGTCTTGCATAAGGACACCTCTCAACCCTGTATGGGAAGCATCAAAATACACCACAAAATCCTTCCCTGCCTCAGGCTGAATCAAAACTGGAGCTTCGGTCAAGACCCTCTTAAGCTTCTCAAAGCTCTCATGTTGCTTATCGGTCCATACGAAAGGCACTTCCTTTCTCAATAACTTTGTCAGAGGTGCGGCTATCGATGAGAACCCTTCCACAAACCTTCGGTAATAGCCTGCTTGTCCTAAGAAACTCTGAATTTTTGCCACAGACTTAGGGGGTTTCCAATCCAAAACTGCCTCAATCTTTCGAGGATCCACCCTTCTTCCTTCTGCAGACACCACATGTCCTAAAAACGTAACCTCCTTAAGCCAAAATTCACACTTGCTGAATTTGGCGTAGAGCTTCTTCTCCCTCAACACTTGCAACACTATCCGGAGATGCTCATTATGTTCTTCCTCAGACTTCGAATACACTAAAATATCGTCTATGAACACTACAATGAACCGGTCCAGATAGGGTTGGAAAACCCGGTTCATCATGTTCATAAATGCGGCTGGGGCATTCGTCAATCCAAACTGCATTACTACGAACTCAAAATGCCCATACCTTGTTCGAAAAGCCATTTTATGGATATCAGCCTCCTTCACCTTAAGCTGATGATATCCAGACCTTAGATCTATCTTTGAGAATCTGCATGCCCTTGGTGATCGAACAAGTCATCTATTCTTGGCAAAGGGTACTTGTTCTTGATGGTCAGCTTATTCAACTGACGATAATCTATGCACATGCGCATAGTTCCGTCCTTCTTCTTCACAAACAAGACCGGTGCTCCCCATGGAGACACACTGGGTCGAATAAACCCACGGTCTAGCAACTCTTGAATTTGAGCCTTGAGCTCAACCAACTCCTTTAGTGCCATTCTGTATGGGGCGATTGACACAGGAGCTGTACCCGACAGTAACTCAATTCTAAACTCTACCTCCTTGTCCGGGGGTATTTCGGGTAATTCCTCTGAAAAGACATCTACATACTCCCTTACTGTTCTAACTCCACTAATTCCCCCTTCTTTCACATCCAAAGCACTAACAAAAGCCAAAAATGCCTTACACCCCTTCCGAACCATCTTATCAGCCTTCAAGGCTGAAACTACGTTAGACAAGTAGTTTCTTCTTTCCCCTATCATAACTATCACCTCATCCTCTGGGGTCCTTAACTCCATTCGTTTGGCCGCACAATCCAACACGGCCCGATGCTCCACTAGCCAGTCCATGCCAAGTATAAGATCAAATTCTCTGAAGGGTAATTCCATTAAGTCGGCAAGAAATACCGCTCTCTGAAGTTCCAAAGGCATACTTTGAAATATCTTGTTCACTACTACGGTTTGACCTAGTGGGCTTACTACAGTCATCTCCCTACTAGATAGTTCAGAGGCTATTCCTAGAGTTTCAACTACTCTACATGCAACATAAGAATGGGTCGAGCCCACATCAATCAAAGCAACATAAGGTTTGCTAGATATAAGAAACGTACCGGTTATGACGTTCGGTGCGTCTCCCTCCTCCCTCTGATAAACAGCATACACTAAACCCGGCTGCCTAGCCTCCGTGTTACCAACACCTCGGCCCGGTGTTCCCCGTCCTCTACCAGCACCGTTACCTCTACCATTTAGACCACGGCCCCACTGAGGCTGCTGTCCTCCTCTTCCAGCCTGATGAGAACCTTGACTTACTGGTCGTCCCCCTTCGGTTCTCATAGGACAATCCTTAATCATATGGTCCTTGGACCCACACTTGAAGCATCCTCCCGTCTTCTTCCAACACTCTCCTAAATGTTTCTTCCCACACTGATCACAAGTATGATACTGCCCTCCAGTAGCAGCTTACTGACCTCGTGGCCCATCAACTCTAGGCCTCTTTTGCTCATTCCTAGAAGACCCTGAAGATCCAAACTCTTCTACCTATTCCGATCGGTGTTCTACCTTACAGAATCCTTGATACCCTCGGCTACCTTAGCCTTCTCCACCAACACAGCAAACTCCCGCTCTTGTTGTGGAGCTATCAACAACCTCAGATCATCCCTTAGTCCGTCCTCAAACTGGACACACCGCTCATGCTCAGTTGACACTATGCCTCGAGCATAACGACTCAGCCTTAGGAATTCAGCTTCGTACTCCGCCACGGACTTGTTCCCTTGAACCAGCCCCAAAAATGCCTTCCTCTGTGCATCGATGTAATTAGTACCAACATACTTCTTCTGATATGCCGCCTTAGCATAATCCCAAGTGAGTTCCTCAGCTGTAACACCATCCCGAACCGTGAGCCACCATTGATATGACTCATCGCGGAGAAGCGACACCAACCCTTTCAGTTTTTCCTCGGTAGTTAAATCGAGCTCATCCATAAATTTCGATCGCCTCCAACCAATACTCGGAAGATCTTGGGTGCCACACCAGATACACCACGGAACACCTCAGCTCCGTTGGCTCGGAGTCGCTCAGGTACCGACTTCGAGCTCCCATGCCTCCACCTGCTCTAGCCACCCTTTCTAAGACCCGCAGCATCGCTTGTGACACTGCGTCATCCCCCGTCTGATCCTGATATTCCACATCAGCGGCTGGCGGTGGTGGTGGCATTTCATTTTTAGATCCTTGACCCGATCTAACGGGCTCAATACCGATCATTCGGACCTCTACCACGGCCTCGCACATTACGACCACGTCCCCTTGAATTCATACTTCTAATTTGCGTTTATCTGATTAAAGAATTTTATAGATTAGTTTTGTTCCATTGATTTATCACATACAATCTTATGTTCAATAGTTTTAAAGGGTAGTTCTTTCGAATTCATTCACATACAGTCTCAGATCATTCATTCAATCACATACATGAACTTGCGTTCATTAAAGAGAAATGTTGTAGTTGTCATTGTTTGTTGTTTTCCACTACCCAGGGCATTTTCGTACTTTTGTCCTATAGGGGTATTTTGGTAATTTTTTTTCCAAATTAGGATATTTGAAAATGTTGCAAAATAGAGATTGTTGATATTTTTATAAAATTAAAATAGTTGCTGGAGAAATTTCAAGGGTGAAATGGTTATTTTATACACTAGGGGTATTTTGTAATTTTACAAGCGAGGTCATTTGGTAATTTTTCACAAAATATGGTTCGGTGACTTTTCAAAACAAGGGTATTTTTAAAGATTTCTAATTTGAGGTACTTGATAATTTTCCTCCGAGGTATTTTGGTCATTTATGCAGGTTAGGGGTAATTTGGTCTTTTGCAAATCGGGGTAACTTTGTAAATTTTCCAAATCAGGGTATCTTAATATTTGTAAAAATAGGGTTTTTGGATATTTGTAAAGTAAGAAAATCTTGATAAAAATTGTGGGTAGTATGGAAATTTTATGAACCAAGGGCATTTTAGTAATTTTTCCAACCAGGGGTATTTAGGTTATTTTAGTAAATCGAGAATATTTTGGAAAATTTTTCAAAATAGTTTTCCTATACGTCAAAGGGGTAATTTGGTGATTTAAAACTAGGGTTTTTATAAAAATATGGCTAGTCCCTTTCGGGTTTTAGTTATTAGATTTAGCCTGTGTTTGGGTCCTCTTGGTTAGGGTGAACCGTCACTACGCACCAGGTAGGATCCAAGTGGGTAGGAGGTGAGTCACTAGGACTGCTTAAATACCAAGCTCCCACTGAAACCAATCCTAGACATGCGCACAACGGTTGCCACACCCTAACTCGGTGACTTAGACACAGGTTTGTTTAATTAGGCTTTAAAGTTTTATGTAATTCTCATGTTGGGGTAAACTAGTCCTAGGGTTTAATTCCTAGTCCACTAATTTACGTCCCTATATATTCCCACATACAATTCACAAAAGAGTTGAGAGTACTTACCTGGTGGACTTCGGGCCGGAGACTCAGGTGCCATGCTAGAAAACCTGCTTATTTCTTAGAAAAGTCCAATTTCAAAAGAAAGAAAACATTTTGGGCCCAAAAAGCCCTCAAGGCCGAGTTTTGGACCGAGCTCTGATACCAAGCTGAAACACCCCAAACCCGGCCCACAAGCCCTGACCGGATCTGGCATGCTTCTAGGAAAAACCATTCGAATCTTATTTGAACTTTACTAAAATTTTTCGTGTTTTTGAAAACAGTTGATTTGGGTTGGGTTCAAAATTAAATTCCGTGTTGTTTAGGTGTCAAAACATTTAATATTTATACTTAAGAAAAATGGAGTTTAACTTTAATTCGATAATAATCGTATCATACTAAGTAATTTAAAAGCATGCATAAACAATTTAACACTTATGGCCTTATTACATCAAATAAAACCCAAATTAAATCCAAATACTTAAAGAGAGAAAGCCCAAAATAAAATTTAAAGTACTTAAATAAAATAAAATGTCCAACTAATAAAATTCGTGCTGAGCATGGTCACCACTAAGCTCCTACTGACCCGGTCCATTACTGAGCGTCACCTGAAAAATATTCCCACAACAGGTGAGTCAAACAGACTCAATGTGTACAACCAACACTAAGTCTCAATTAAATTCAGGCATGTCAAATCATACATAATAACACATATAATTAATGATGCAAACCTGAACCCAAACCTAGATAACCATCCGCTACACATCACCCGTACCAACCATCACACCGTGGGGACTACTAAGTCAACCCTCCATCCGCTACACACCATCGAAGGCGTCATTGCAATGCGTGCTCATCGCCCTTATAAAATTCGTGGCATAGCCACCAGATAAATATTCGTGACATAAGTCACCACATTCAGATATTGTGACATAAGTCACCACATTCGGATATTGTGACATAAGTCACCACATCCAGATATTGGGGTATAAAACCACCAATTCACTTCCCCTTTACATATCACCCATATGCCCCATGTCAAACATATCATGCAATATCATGCTTTATTTCACATTCTTATCACTATTGACATATGTGCCATAACGAATCTTATCATACTCATAGTAGGAGTGGGTAAACGTACCTGAGTACTTTGTACCATTGCATGGTACTCTTAGCCACATCATAACATATTCTTGTAACATATTAATTAAAACATAACCTTCAATTAATTAAAGCTTAGTGTGGGGTACACACCTGATTTACTTAGCGCTTAATTGAAATCCCGAAAATCTCGATCTAACGCTTTAGATCTTAGTTCCTAAATTTGGCCATTGTTAGACATATTAGCAAAACTTTATCAGCCATATAACTAAATCCCGAAGGAAACGTAATCGAAATTTTACCTTGCTTGCCGATTTGAGTACTTCTCAAATCCTGAAAACTTTGTGATACTTCTTTCTTGCAATTGGCCAACACTAGTTCACTAGACTTGGTTAGTTTCAGTTTTTGAATAAATATGAAATAGATCTTAAATCACTCAATAAGCCTTGGCCGATTGGTATATTTACTTACCTTTACGAATCTAAATCCCGAAAATATCACTTGTCCTTGATATCTGTCGAAATCCTTACAAACACTATGTCAGATCCAATCCTAACACTTGAATAATTGGCCTTCGGCCTAATCCACACTTTGCTTGCCTTAGATTTGGAATCCCGAGTGATCTCCTACTTGTAGTCGACACAACCAAATCTCGAAAGACCCTTCAAAGTTTCGTCCATAGAGAATTATTGGGATTAGACACCTATTTTTCGGCTAAAAGAAATAATAATAATATGACATCAATTGAATCCTTACCCTTAATGTTGTAGGCGACGACACCCTTACCAAAACTCACAGAGATATTCGGCTAGGACTACTTTGAGTATTCGGCTATGGCCTAGAAGGAATTGCTTTTGGCTTTTGGAAGTTTGCAAAATGAAGAAGAAAAAAAGGTGAAGAAATTGGCTAGAGTACCTTGAGATTCGACTATGTGGACTTAGATAGGAATCGACAAGTTTTGGCTTTTGAAACTATGGAGAAATCGGCTATCAAAGAGTAGAACCAACTCCAAGTTTCGGCTTTTGTAAATAATGAGAGAAAGATTGGTCTTGGGGAGGATGATGATTCGAATGAACAGAAAAAGAAAGAGAGAAAAGATTGAGGCTATAAGGTTTGGCCAAGAAGCAAAATAGAGAAAGAAAGAGAAGATAGGTGTTCATTAAAAGAAAATTCGGCACTCACACCCTTGCTACACCTCAAAGCCGAAATAATACAAGCCCCTAGAGTCCTCTATTCAGCCACTACATCCTCTCTTATCAAATCCTTATTTCACTCCCCCTTAGTCAAATCTTGAAGTGTCCCTATGCCGTCCACTTCCTCTTCTCCAGAGTCCATGTGCCGTCCACTTTCTCTCCTCCTTGTAACAAAATAAAATCTTTTATTTGCTTTCCTTGTGACTCGAACCTAGGTCCATTTACACCTATTGGTGGCGTCACTTACAGAGGCCCTAAGTGGCACCTTGCAACCACTTTAACAAGCCCAATTTCATGTCAAATTTCCCTTACAAATTTTCTTAAGGCCTTATTAGACTTAGCTTCCTCTTTTAAACTTTAAAATCAAATAATTTTTAAGCTATTCCCCTTCATACTAAGGTTCACAAAATTCATAATACACATTCACAACACACACAGGCATGTAATTTCATACAATTTAGTAAGAATGCATAAGCCATAGTCCAGGATATTACAGTAGCCGATACGACTACTAACTGCCTACGGTTTTGTTCTGTAGCCGGTCCACAACCTGGTGGCCAATCTTTGACGGCAGACACCGGGCGCTTCTTGAACTTAGGGTTTGGGTTTATGGGCCCAACCCTCTCCTTCGCCTGATTGATATTTGATTCCATCAAAAGACCTTATCAGTTGCTACCATCATAACATATGGTTGTTAATCCATAACATAGGGTTAAGATCTCGAACACAATAATCGAACCTAACGAAAATCTAAAGAGAAACCCTTACCCTGAAATCCCAGAGGAGATTGAGTTTGGAAAACTAATGATTTCCAACTTTTGGGATCTAGATGATCCGTTTTACTTTGATTCCCAAACGTTGCCCCAAAAGAAAACGCAAGAAGATAGAAAGTGTTAGACCAAACGATAGCCTCAACAAGCCAAGTAGCCATTCAGCTTTGGCCCCCAAGATTGAAAGAGAAAAGAAACAGAAGAAATCGGCACCTACCCTAACACCAATTAGACTCAGCTACTCCAACAGGTTTCGGCTTCAGCGAAAATCAAAAGAAAGATGGTACAAAGAGATCTATGGAGATTCGACTTTTGAGAATAAAGTTAAGAGTTTTGGCTTTTGAGAAAGAGATGATTGAGAGAAAAGGAGTAGGATGGATTGAAAAGAGGCAATAGAAACAGTAAAGAGAAAGAAAGATTTCGGCAAGACTTGGGGTAGATTAGGCTTATACTTAGAAAAGAAAGAAAAAGAGAACAAATGGGGACCCTAAATGCCAAAAATGAAGAAGTACTCCCCCTCACTTAAATAGAATTTGGCACTCACCAAACAAATGCCAAAATGCCCATTTCAAAACTAAACCCATCCTATCAACAGTGGAAATTTTGGCACCCTTAGCCACTCAAAGCGATTCCTCCTCCTCTTAGAGTTTGAAATTCGCCACCACCTAGCCTTCTAAAAAATTCCTAGATTTTCTCCCTTATCTTCATCTGATCACTCATCCACAAGTGGCATGGATGACACCACCTCTTCTTCCCTTTATCAGCCACATTATCAGCCACATTATTCAACTCAGTTAATCTCCCTATTTCTAAGCATCCTAGCCGACTCCAACTCTACTTCTTGCTAACGACAAAAATAATTAAAATAAAAAAGAGGTATCATGCAACTCGAACCTTAGACCTCTTTAACTGCTTAACACGCCACCTCAAAGCCCTTGAATAACGCCGGTGACCACTGTGCCACAAGCCCATTTTGTCTCTTAATTCACAGATAATATCTTTGAAGCCCTATCCTACCTGGCTCTCCACTAGAGTGCCTAAACAGAAAGTTTTTACTAAGGCCTCAGCCCAAATCTGAGCCCATTCTAGACCTCTAAAACACTCTAACTAGCATATTAAGCACCACAACACATCACAGCACATCCAATGCAAAACCCCACAAATTTAGGATGTTACAGTTCTACCCCTCTTAAAGAAATTCCAGCTTCGAAATTACAGTCGAGCAGATATGGGTACTCTCGCCAGATTGCTTCCTCTGGTTCCCACGTAGCCTCCTCAGAGCCGTGATTCCACCATAGAACCTTAACCAACAGAACCATTTTCCTTCACAATACTTTGACATCATGATCCAGAATTTCCACTGGTTCCTCCTCAAAGGATAGGTCAGGTCTTTCTTCGATTTCTTCCACAGGCACCACATGAGATGGATCCGAACGATAGCGTCTTAACATAGAGACATGAAATACATGGTGAATCTGACTTAACTCTGAAGGTAGCTCAAGCTGATAGGCTACTGATCCCACTCCTTTCAACACCCGATAAGGTCCGATGAATCTGGGACTTAATTTACCTTTTCGTCCAAACCTTAGTACTTTCTTCCACGGTGACACCTTTAAGAACACCCTGTCACCTACTGCAAACTCTATGTCCTTACACTTCAAATCAACATAAGACTTCTATCTGTCCGACGCTTCCTTTAATCGAGCTCGAATTAACTCAACCTTCTCCTCCGTCTCGATAACTAATTTTGGCCCCAAAATCTATCGTTCACCTAACTCCATCCAACAAGTAGGAGTACGACACTTTCGCCCGTACAATGCTTTATAAGGCGCCATATGAATACTAGACTGGTAGCTGTTGTTGTAAGCAAACTCCGCCAACGGTAAAAACTCTTCCCAACTACCCTTGAAATCAATGATACAACCTCTCAACATGTCCTCTAAGATCTGAATTACTCGCTCAAACTGACCATCGGTCTGAGGATGAAATGCTATACTAAAATCTAATTTCGTACCCAACGCTTGATGCAACGCCTTCCAAAATTGCGATGTGAACCCCTTTCCCCAGCAACTTAGTCAACGGTGCCGTAATCAACGAAAATCTTTCAACAAACCTTCTGTAATACCCGACCAGACCAAGAAAACTCTGGATCTCTGCTACAGACTTAGGCGGCTTCCAATCCAACACTGCTTCAATTTTCTGAGGGTCAACCCTAATCCCCTCTGTCGACATAATGTGGCCTAGAAAAGTAACTTCCCTTAGCCAAAATTCGTCACTTACTGAATTTGGCATACAGCTGCTTCTCCCTCAGAATCTACAAAACCACTCGAAGGTGTGAATCATGCTCCTCCTCTGATCTTGAATAAATCAGGATGTCATCTATAAATACCACGACAAACCGATCCAAGTAGGGTTGGAACACTCGGTTCATCATGTCCATAAACGCTGCTGGTGTATTGGTCAATCCAAATGGCATCACCATGAATTCGTAGTGACCATAGTGAGTCCTAAAAGCTGTCTTATAAATATCCGCCTTCTTGACCTTAAGATGATGGTACCCTGACCTCAGATCTATCTTTGAAAAGATTGAAACCCCCTTCATCTGATTGAACAAGTCGTCGATCCTCGGCAACAGGTATTAGTTCTTGATTGTTAACTTCAACTGGCGATAGTCAATGCACATACGCATTGATCCATCTTTCTTCTTAACGAATAACATTGGCGCTCCCCAATGCGACACACTTGGTCGAAAAACCCTCTATCCAACAACTCTTGTATCTGCGCTTTTAACTCCACCAACTCTTTCGACGCCATTCAGTATGGGGCGATAGATACTGGCGCTGTTCCCAGAAGAAGATCAATACCAAACTCCACTTCACGGTCCGGAGGTAATCCTAGAAGCTCTTCTGGGAAAATATCAAGAAATTTCCTCACCGTCCTAACATCCCCGACAGTTAGTTCCTTGGCTTCCAAAGCCCGAACAAACATTAGAATTACCTCACATCTTTTCCTCACCATCATTTCTGCTCTTAGAGTAGTCACCACATTCGACAAATAGTTCCCCCTTTCACCCATCACCAACACTTTGCCACCATCGTGAGTTTTTAACACCATACGCTTGGCTGCGCAATCTACATTAACTTGATACCTCACCAGCCAATCCATGCCTAAGATTAAATCAAACTCCCCAAACATTAATTCCATCAGATCAGTCAGGAAAACTATTCCCTAAACTTCTAAAGGTACATCTCGATAAAGCTTATTTACCACCACAGAATGTCCTAACGGGCTAATTACAGTCATCTCCCTAGAGGAAATATTAGAATCTATGCTTAAAGTTCCAGACACCCTACTAGCAACATATGAATGCGTCGACCCAATATCAATCAATGCAATGTAAGGCAATCCAGAAATTAAAAACGTACTGGTTATGACATCCGGTACGTCGGCCTCCTCTCGACATCTGGCAGCATAGACTAACCCTGACTGTCTCGCCTCAGTGTTTCTTGCCCCTCTGCCTGGTGCTCCATAGCCCCGACCAAAATCTTTACCACCTCTGGCTAGACCACGACCTCCCTGCGGCTGCTGACCTCCTCTACCCGACTGAGCATTCCCCTAATCTATGGGCCATGCGCCACCCTGTGGCTGTGGATAGTCTCTAATCTGATGGTCCATAGATTCACACCTAAAACACTTCCTATTGCTCGACCAACACTCACTGGAATGGAATTTATCACATCGAGCACACCTCTGTGTCTAGCTAGCAGTAGTAGGTCTCTCACCCCGACTCGGCCCATCTGACCTAGGTCTCTTCTGAGTACGCCCAGCTGTCCCTGACGATCCAAAATTCCTCTTACTTCCACCCCTATCTCTATCCTGATTCAATTTTTCTGTTCACTTCACCTCCTCAGCTATCTTAGCTTTTTCCACAAGAACAACAAATTCCCTCTCCCGCTATAGGGCTATCTCCTTCAGACCATCTTCAAATCGAACACAACGTTCATGGTCTGTGGCCACTATCCCTCGGGCATAACGGCTAAGGCGTAAGAATTTTGCTTTATATGCAGCCACCGACCTACTTTCTTAAACCAGATTCAGAAATGCTCTGCGCTGTGCATCCACATAACTCGGCCTGATGTATTTACTCTGAAACACCGTTCTGAAGAAATCCCAGGTGATACGGTCAGCCACCGAACCATCCTTAACCGTAAGCCACCATTGATACGCTTCATCCCGCATGAGAGATACAACCCTTTCAATTTTTCCTCTTTTGTGAAATCAAGATCATCCATTATGCACTCAACCGCCTCCAACCAATACTTAGTTGTACTCGGGGCTATACCAAAAATTCCCCTAAACATTTCTGCCCCATTGGCTCTAAGTTGCCCCAACACAGATTTTCGAGCTCCCATACCCATGCCTGCCCTAGTAACTCTTTCTAAAACCCGTAACATCGCCTGAGATACCGCATCATCTCCGGTCCATCGGTCCTGAAATTTTGCCTCTGCAGTTGGTGAAACTAGCATCTCATCTCCTGACCCATGGCCATATCCTACTGGTTCTGACACGGCCATCCTGCCCCTACCACGGCCACGCACAGGATGTCCGTGTCCCCTTGTACTCATACAATCGATTCACTTTTATCTGATTAGAAGTTTTATGGATTAATAATTTCTTTCATTGATTAATAGCAAACAATCTTATGGAAAGTAGTTTCAATAGTAGTTCTTTCAAATTCGAAATTATATCTACAAGGTTCAGTCTCAAGTCTGTATCTCCTAGTTCTACATACATTCAACATCCATATGCATCCCAAGCAGAGTATCACATAAATGCATCAAACATACGAGTAACATCCATAAACTCACCTTCGTCACACAAGGGTATTTCGATAATTTTTAAAACTAGGGGTATATTAGTAATTTTACAAAAATATGGTATTTGGTCCCTTTTGGGTTTTAGTTATGAACTTTGGCCCGTTAACAAGTCCTCGCGACTAAGGTGAACAAACACTACGCACCAAGTAGGATTCTAGTGAAGAGGTGGGCCACTAGGGCCGCTTAAGTACCAAGCTCTCCTAGATCCAATCCTAGACATGCGTATGATAACCCGACTATTTGTTCACGGACATGTTTAGTTAGATTAAGTCTTATGAATTTGAAGAGTTGTTTAAACTAGGCCAAAGGTCCAAAAACCCTAGCATACTTATCTACGTCCCCATTAAGCCCATCAAACCCAACATGCATACCTTATCAAGAGTTAGAATACTTACCTACGTGAATCAGGTGCTGCTTGACTCGAAGGCCATATCTCAACCCAAAGCATTTTCTCTTAAATTCACATCAATTTACAAAACACTACTGGACCCATTTCACAGTTCGAGTTTTACAACCGGGCTCTGATACCAAAATGTCACACCCCAAACCCGACCCAAATGCCACGACCGGATCTGGCATGCCACAGGTTGAATGTAAAGGTTCAAACTCTCGTTACTTTGAAGAAATCATGGATTTGAAAAAAAATACTTTTTGGTAGTATGTTGAGTTGGAAACTTTGCTTTGTTGGGTTCGAAAGTCTCAGTTTGTTTTATCCCAGTATCTGTTAAATAAGTGATTTTTGATGGAAATCGTTGCTTTGCGTTAAGCATATTTGAAACTCCCATTTTAATTACTTCTTATAATTAAGCCCTTGAAATATAAATCTACAATCCATAATTATTAACTGCTAGAAACCAAAAATTTAAGCTAAGAGGCCTTATTACATGCTAACGAAAAGTAAACCCAAAATTTAAAATTTAAGAAAAATCAAAAAAAAGTTTAAGTAAATGAAAGACTTTATGGCCCCTCGAGTCTGCCTCGACTCCCGTATCTACGATCTACTGCTCATCTGAAAGATTGAGAAAAATAAAGGTGAGTCACCAAGACTCAGTGTGCAAATCCCTGAATCATATATACGACTTGAGGCCCACAATCGCATATTGGGTCTCAGCCCACACATAATGACAGCAGAACAAGTACATGCGATATGACCCAACCCAACCTAAAATTCCATCCTCTACACGCCAACCCTTACCAGCCATCACACCGTGGGGATTTCTACAATCAACCCACCAACCGCTATATGCCATTTCGATAGCCATGCTGTTAGTTATATTGCCGATCACTATGTGACCTTAAAAACAAATATGGCAGAGCCATCGATCACCATGTGAACTTTTAATCATATTGTGGTTTAACCACCAATCACTAAGTGACCTATTAAGCATGCTTTTCCCCTTCATCACATTAACCCTATCCCATGCAAGCATACATGCAAACACAAGATTAATATACCATCTATAAGATAACAGATTATCACATACATCGATACACAGAGAAATTGTTATGTTGACGTACCTGGCATCCCTTGCCTAACCCCTACGGGTTATTCGACTGTCCATACAGCCTTTTCCCGGCTTTTCAGCCCATAATAGGTATAATACATAAAACTAATGTGATAAGGATCTACACACCTAATTATAGATAAGATGATACTTTCTATGTCGACGCTGTCAGTAGCCGATACGACTGCTAACTACCTATGATTTTGTTCTGTAGTTGGTCCACAACCTGGTGGCCAATCTCTGACGATAGACACTGAACACTTCTTGAACTTAGGGTTTGGGTTTACGGGCCCAACCCTCTCCTTCGCCTGATTGATATTTGATTCCATCAAAAGACCTTATCAGTTGCTACCATCATAACATATGGTTGTTAATCCATAACATAGGGTTAAGATCTCGAACACGATAATCGAACCTAACGAAAATCTAAAGAGGACCCCTTACCTTGAAATCCTGAAGGAGATAGAGTTTGGAAAACTAATGATTTCCAGCTTTTGGGATCTAGATGATTTGTTTTACTTCAATTCCCGAAACGTTCCCCAAAAGAAAACACAAGAGATAGAAAGTGTTAGACCAAACGATAGCCTCAACAAGCCAAGTAGCCATTCGGCTTTGGCCCTCAAGACTGAAAGAGAAAAGAAATAGAAGAAATAGGCACTTACCCTAACACCAATCAGATTCGGCTACTCCAACAGGTTTTGACTTCAGTGAAAATCAAAAGAAAGATGGTGCAAAGGGATCTATGGAGATTCGGCTTTTGAGAATAAAGTTAAGAGTTTTGGGTTTTGAGAAAGAGATGATTAAGAGAAGAGGAGTAGGATGGAATGAAAAGAGGCAATAGAAACGGTAAAGAGAAAGAAAGATTTAGGTAAGACTTGGGGTAGATTCGACTTATACTTAGAAAAGAAAGAAAAAAAAAAGAAAAAATGAGGACCCTAAATGCTGAAGATGAAGAAGTACTCCCCCTCACTTAAATAGTATTTCGGCACTCACCAAAAAACTACCGAAAATGCCCATTTCAAAAACTAAAACCCATCCTATCAACAGGGAAATTTTGGCACCCCTTAGCCACTCAAAACCGATTCCTCCTCCCTCTTAGAGTTTGAAATTCGGCCACCACCTATCCTTCTAAAAAAATTCCTAGATTTTCTCCCTTATCTTTATTTGATCACTCATCCACAAGTGGCATGGATAACACCTGTAACACCCCAAACTCGGCCCACGAGCCCTGACCGGATCTAGTATGTCACGGAGTAAAAACGTTTTGAAATATTTTGATTTTCTGGTGAAAATCAAAAATATTATTAAGGTTATAAAGCGATTATCGAAAAAAATATCTTGGTGGGATTGATTTTACAAACATGGTTGAGTTGAAACCCTTTGAAAACATTTGATCATTTGAATTTTAAAACCATCAGAGTTATTGTTAACTTGGTAAATTTGGCTACCCGATGGTAACATCTTTGAAAAATTCGTAAAAATTTCCCATTTTGAAAACATCACCTTTAACCGGTTTATTTAAACAATTTATTGTTTTATTAGAAATATAGTAGGAATGAAATTTAACAACTACTTAAACACCCACAATAATTATTAGCGGCCTTATTACGATCCAAACCAAAAATTTAGAAATAAATAAACTTAAACTATACTAAATAAAATTCTAAATCCAAGGAATCAAGCATGGCGCCTCGAGTCCTCTCGGCTCCATCTCCATGATCTACTCATACGCAAAATGATATGGGAAGGGTGAGTCACCAAGACTCGATGTATAAATCCCCAACCCTAAGTGCAAACTCATACACAAAATATTAGTAAAACATGCAATCATGCAACCCAAAACTAGCCATCCATACTCCTTTAACTACCCGTGTGGTCAAAACCTTTGGTGGTCAAAACCCACGGTGACTAGAGTCACAAATCAAGTGATGGGGCCAACCCATCGTGTGGTCAAAACCATCGATGACCATAGGTCACAATTATCAATATGTGGTCAAAACCATGGTGGTACCAAACCTTTGGGACTTAGTCACAATTTATATCAGCGGTGTGGTCAAAACCCGGTGATCAAGTCACAATTAAACCGATGGGGCCAACCCATCTTGTGGTCAAAACCATTGGTGACAGATCCATAGAGAATAATCCCCCTCCTCTCATCAATCCCATTACCAACATGCTCATATCATGCTTAACATATTATCGTAAATCATGCATATAAGTCATGGCATAGCATATTACCCATCATGTCATCCATAATGATTTTAAATCACAAGTGACTTAAGGAATCCATGCTTATGTCCACAAGCAAATTACTACCACAATGAATAAATCGTAACATAATAGCAATCCTAACTAATAAAGTTTGTAAGAGTCTTACACACCTGTCTAACCGCAGATCTAAGGAGAAATCCTGAATCTATGCGATATCACAAAATCCCGAACGTATTCCCGTATTGCCCTACATTCGGCCACTATAGGTTAGTATCCAAAAAGCCTTATTCGGCTAAACTATCAATCCCGAAGGATTAATCGCACCTAAAATATGGCCTTGAGCCGAAACTTTATTATCACTTACCAAAGCAAATTGAAATCCCGAAATTGCCACTTGTGCCTTGAGTAGTCGAGATCCTACACACCATATGTCAGATTCGATTTTAATACATAAATCCATACTCAAAGCCCTTGGCGAAACTATATGTCACCTTACCTTGAAGAAGCGAAACCGAAAGACACCTTCAAAGCCCCTTAGCGTTACCTACACACCAAAGAACACATCACCTATTGTCTTAAGAACACATTCGGCCAACCTTACCAAGGCTTTTACACATGCTTCAAGACACCAACCAAGAGAAAAGAAACCGAATGCTAAAGAGAGACACTTACCAACCTTTGAAATCGACAGCACCTTCCTTAGTGGGATTCGGCTTATGCTCTATATGGTAAGGAGTATTCGATCACAAAGAAAAAGGGTATGGAGTCGAGCTTGAAAGAAAGAAATGAGATGAAAGGAGAGACTTAGAGTGTTTCGGCAAAGATGGATGGAGGGTTTTTGGCACAAGGTTTATTGTATGTTTCAAAGAAAAATAAAAAAGTATCAAAGGAGGAGAAAGGGGTTTCGGTTTGAACAACAAGAGAAAAAGAAGAGTGCTAGCCGAAAATACTCCCTAGGACTCCCTTTTTCATTCGGCCATTGCTTCCTAATGTGATAGATCTTATCTTTTGATTATCACCCATTTAATTAAATTAAAAACAATACCTATCTTCTATCCCCTCCTTTATCACCTCTTCAAATAAAAAAACAAATAAAATAATAATACTTACTCTTCCAACCGAATTCAAAGATAAAACAGGTTTATCCTTATCAAATTAAGAGTCCCACATGCAGGCCATTAGCTCACTCCCTTCACGCTAGCATGCATAAAAAAAAAACACCCATTGCTGCCCATGCTACTCGAACATGGGACCTCACTGCCGCAGCCCCTTATAACGTCCCAAGCCACTTTACCACATCGACTTTCATGTCCATAATCCTCGCCATTTATTTTTAAGGCCTTCCTAGCTTAACCCCTTCCTCTTTTACGCCAAAAAAGCTCAAAAATAAAACACGTCCCATGCGGCCACCATGATTCGAACTCCAGACCTGCTCCAGGCATCGCCTTCAGGCCCTTAAGTGGCCCATGAAAGCCACTTTACCAAGGCCATCTTTTGTGTCTAAAAGCGGCTGTAACATCTCTTAAGACCTCCCTGGCCCAATTCCTTTCCTGACACAAAAAAGAAAAGTCTCTGATGCGCCCGCGTTACTCGAACCTCTTCCCCCCACACTCACTTGCACCTTAGCGCCCCAAGCCACTATGCCAATTAATTCCTTGTGTCCAAGTTCTCCCAAAATTTTCTCTTAACCCCTATCTCACCTAGCTCCCTCCTCTTAAGCACTAAAAAGAAATTTTTAGCCCTAAGTCAGACCTAGCCTGGGGTTATGACTAGCCCCTAGAACATGTCAATCAAGCATACATATTTTTTCAAGCACACACATGGGAAAAATAATCAAATTGCAAACAACCCCTAGTTCAGGATGTTACAGTTCTACCCCCCTTAAAATTAATTTTGGCCTCGAAATTACCTGAATCAAAAGAGTTGGGGGTACTGCTGCCGCATCACATCCTCAGGTTCCCATGTGGCCTCCTCCGTACCATGGTTTCGCCATAGCACTTTTACCAAAGGTACTGACTTCCTCCTCAAAACCTTGACATCTCGATCCAAAAACTGTACTGGTTCCTCCTCGAAAGACAAGTTCGAGTTCACTTTAATTTCGCAACCGACACTACGTGTGATGGATCTGATCGATAGCGTCTCAGCATCGAAACATGGAAGACGTCATGGATCTAGCTCAATTCTGCCGACAACTCAAGCTGGTAAGCTACCGGTCCCACACGTTTCAACACCGTGTATGGTCCGACGAATCTAGGGCTTAGCTTGCCCTTCCGGCCAAACCTCAACACCTTCTTCCAAGGTGATACCTTCAGGAAGACTTTATCACCCACTGCATATTCAACCTCTCTGCGCTTAAGATCGGCGTAGGATTTTTGCCTGTCCGATGCCTCCTTAAGACGAGCCCAAATTACTCTAACCTTTTCCTCTGTCTCCGCCACTAACTCTGGACCCAACATCCAACGTTCCCCAGCTCTGTCCAACACGTAGGAGTATTGCATTTTCAACCATCTGAATGCCTTATATGGTGCCATCTGAATATTTGATTGATAACTATTGTTATAAGTGAATTACGCAGAGGTAGGTACTCCTCCCAACTACCACTAAGTCCAAAACACGACCCTTAACATATCTTCCAACACTTGGATTACCCTGTCGATTGTCCATCGACTACGGATGAAAAGCGTGCTAAAATTCAACCGTGCCTAACTCGATGTAAGGCCTTCGAGAATCTCGGCGTGAACCGGGATCCCGATCGAGTAATGGACACTGGTACTCCATGCAAACGCACTATCTACGCTATATCTGACTTGGCTAACCTTTGAAGCGAGTGGTCAACCCTTACCGGTATGAAATGGGCCGACTTAGTCAACCAGTCTACTATCACCCAAACTGCATCTTTCTTACTAGGCGTGAGGGAAGCCCACTTACGAAATCCATAGTAATCTCCTCCCACTTCCTTTATGGGATCTTTCTACCGTAATAGCCACGATGGCAATTGATGCTCGGCCTTAACTTGCGGCATGTCGGACACTTGCCCACTAACTTCGGTTAATTCCGCTTAAGACTCGGCCACCAAAATTGCTCCTTAAATCTCGATACATCTTCTTTGCTTCCGGTGTATAGCGTCTAACCGCTATGAGCTTATTTAAGGATTCGCTACCTCAAATCATCATCCTTAGGCATACATACTCTCCCCTGAAAATACAACACTCCATCACTACCCAAGCTGAACCCTTCGGCCTCACCGCTCTTTACTTGCAACCTCTGAGTACTCAGAACTTCGTCGGTCATCTGCCTTTCTTTGACCTCGTCAATCCAAGATGGCTTTACTTGCAACTCTGCCAGAAGGCTCCCATCATCATAGAAACTTAGGTGAGCAAACATTGCTCGCAAATCCGCTACCACCTTGCGGCTCAATGCATCAGCTACCACGTTAGCCTTACCCGGATGGTATTCGATTGAGCAGTCGTAGTCCTTCAGCAACTCAATCCACCTCCTGCGCCTTAGATTTAAATCATTTTGAGTCAAGAGGTACTTCAGACTCTTGTGATCTATGTACACTACCGACTTCTCCCCATACAGATAGTGCCTCCAAATCTTCAAGGTAAAAACCCGTGACCAATTCCAAATCATATGTGGATAGTTACCCTCATGAGGCCTCAAGCTGCCGTGGACGCATAAGCGACCACCTTCCCTCTTGCATCAACACACACCCTAAACCAAGATCGATGCATCACAATACAGTGAATTTCTTTCCTACCTCAGGCTGAATCAAGATTGGTGCTTCTGTCAAAATCCTCTTCAGCTTATCAAAACTCTCTTGCTACTTCTCAGACTACACAAATGGAACTCCTTTTCTCAGCAGCTTAGTCAACGGTGCTGCGATTAAGGAGAAATTTTCCACGAATCTCCTTTAATATCCTGCCAACCCCAGAAAACTCCAAATTTTCTTAACTGACTTTGGTGGTTTCCACTCTAATCTTGCCTCAATCTTACGGGATCCACCCTAATTCCCTTTGAAACAACATGCCCTAAAAAGTTACCTCCTTAAGCGAACTCACACTTCTTTGAATTTGGTGTACAAGCTGTTTCTCCCTTAGAACTTGCGTAACCACATGAAGATGTCGTCATGCTCCTCCTCAACTTTGAGTACACCAAAATGGCGTCTATGAACACCACGATAACCGATCCGGATAGGGTTGGAAAACTCGGTTCATCATGTCCATAAATGCGGCTGGTGCATTCGTCAAACCAAAAGGCATTACCAAAAACTCGTAGTGCCCATACCGAGTATGGAATACTGTCTTATGGATATCAGCCTCCTTCACCTTAAGTCGATGGTACCCTGACCTAAGGTCGATCTTAGAGAACACCGATGCACCCTTGAGTTGATCGAACAAATCATCAATCTTGGGCAAAGAATACCTGTTCTTTATTGTCAGCTTGTTCAACTGTTGATAGCCTATGCACATTCTCATTGTCCCATCCTTCTTCTTGACAAAAAGCACTGGAACTCCCCAAGGTGATACACTTGGTCGAATGAGCCCTCTATCCAACAATTCCTGGATCTGAGCCTTCAACTCTACCAATTCTTTCGGCGCCATCCGATACAGAGCTATAGATACTGGCACGGTTCCCGGTAACAAATCTATACCAAATTTAACCTCACGATCCGAAGGTAAACCCGGGAGTTCCTCTGGAAACACATTAACATAATCCCTTACGGTCCGGACATCCCTCACAGCTGCACCCTTAGCTTCCAAAGCACAGACATGCACTATATATGCTTCACAACCCTTTCTAACCATCTTTTCCGCCTTTAATGTAGACACAGATTAGATAGGTAGTCTCTCCTTTTACCTATCATCACCACCTCTTCTCCTTCCATGGTCTTTAATACCATGCGCTTAGTCATGTAATCCGGGCTAGCTCGATACTTTACTAGCCAATACATCCAGGATTAGATCGAACTCCAAAGCGGTAGTTCCATCAAGTCGACCAAAAACATGACCCCTTGGAGTTCTGGGGTACATTCCTATAGAGTTTACTTACTTCTACAGAGTGACCTAGAGGGCTTAACACAGTCATCTTTCTAGAAGTAAGCTCAGAGTCTAAGTGTAGAGTTTCCACTATGCTACTAGCAATGTATGAGTGGGTTGAGCCAATATCAATTAAGGTACTATAGGGTACTCCAAAGATCAAGAACATACCGGTTATGATATCCGGTGTGTGGCCCTCCTCCTGACGCCTCGTGGCATAGACCAACCCAGGTTGCCTAGCCTCAGTACCATCAGTACTTCCCCTCGGTGCCCCACAACCTTTTTCAGCACCGTTTCCTCCTCTTCCTGCACCACGACCTCTCGGTGGCTGTTGGTTATCCCTCCTATTCGGTGCACGATCCTGACCCTCTAACCTTAGCCTAGCTGCCTTTTTCGAACAATCCCTAACTCGATGTTCCATGGATCCACATTCGAAGCATCCCCGATTACCACTCTAACATTCCCCCGTGTGAGACTTTTCACACTAAGCACACCATGGCGACCATTGAGGATTAGCGGAAGAAGAGCCTAGCGAGCTTGATTTGACCCACCATACCTCGTCCTCTTCTGCGATTACCAAAAACCTCAAGATCCGGAGCTCCTCTTATTCCAACTCCTATCCCGATTTCACCTAAGCGGTCGTCTTACCCTTCAAACAACCTTAGACTTCTCTACTAGGACAGCGAACTCCCATTCCTATTGTGGAACTATCATCATCCTCAGCTCATCTCTCAGTCCATCCTCGAATCTGACACAGCGTTCATGCTCGGTACCCACAATACCACGAGCATACCTGCTCAATTGGAGAAATTTAGCCTCATACTTTGCCACAGTCTTATTACCCTGAACCAGATTCAAGAAAGCCTTCCGCTGCGCATCCACGTAGCTAGTTCCTATGTATTTCTTTTGGTAGGCTGCCTTAAAGAATTCCCATGTGAGATCCTTCGCCATCGCTCCATCCCTTACGGTGAGCCACCACTGGTATGACTCATCCCGAAGTAGAAAGATTATACCCTTCAACTTTTCCTCAGCTGTAAAATCCAAGTCATCCATGATCCTCTCAGTTGATTCCAACCAATACTCCGCCGCACTGGGTGCCACTCCAGAAACTCCTCTAAACACTTCTGCTCTGTTAGCCCAGAGTCGTTCAACCACGGATTTACGGGCTCCTGCACCTGCGCCTGCCTCGGCAACTTGTTTCAACACTCGTAGTACAGCTTGGGATACTACATCGTTACCACCGATTCGATATTAAACTCGGTTTCTGCGGTAAGAGATCCGGCATCACATTTCCAGACCCATGACCAGACCCTGCTGGCTCCGACAAGGTCATCCTACCCCTACCACGGCCACGCGGCGGATGTCCACGACCTCTCGTACTCATTCTTCTCGTTCATGTTTATCTGATTAAGAATTTTATGCATTATTAACACTGTTCACTGTTTACCCACGAGTAATTTTATGAGAAATAATTTTTGAAGTGATTCTTTCGAAATCGAATCTACCTATAGTTCCAGTTTCAGACTTATCTCCTAGTTCTATGTACATCCATCACACAAACAACATTCACAGACCATATCTAACGTGTAGGGGCATTTTCATCCTTTCACTACACAGGGGTATTTTCGTAATTTTAACCTACAGGGATATTTTTGTAATTTTTCAAAAATAGAAGTTCTCGGATGATTTTGTCAAAAAGTACTTTGGACTTTTAAATTCTCGGGGTATTTTGAAAAATTTTGAAATTCGGGGGTATTTTGGTGATTTTAAAGCTCGGGGGTATTTTGGTAATTAAACCAGGGTAACTTTGTAAAGTTTGATAATTCCGGGGTATTTACAAATGTTGCAAAACTTTGAGGGTTCTTTTTGAGAATTTGTTTTCCAAGTTGATGGTGTTGCAAAAATTTTGAAAATCAGGGTCATTTTGGTAATTTTGTAGGTTAGAGGCAATTTTGTAATTTTCCAAAATCAAGGTCCTTTGGACGTTTGCAAAAATAGGGTTTTGAAACACTTTTACAAAATAAGGAAATTTTGGAAAAACTGTCGGGTAGTTGAACATTTTATAAACCAAAGGCATTTTTTTATAATTTTTTCCACTAGGGGTATTTTAGTAATTCTACAAATCAGAATTTTTTTTTCTTTTTTTCAGAAATTGTTGTAAAACAATAGTTCTCACACATTAAAAAGAAAATTTTGAGAGTTTTAAAACTAGGGTTTTTATGAAAATACTGCTAGTTCCTTTAGGGTTTTAGTTATTGGGTTTAGCCCATGAATAAGTCCTCTTGGTTAGGGTGAGCCAAGATACGCACTGTAGGATTCGAGTGGAGAGGAGGTGAGTCACACTGATTGCTTAAATACCAAGCTCCCATCGAATACCAATCCTAGACATGCGCACAATGGTTGCCACACCTAACTCGGTGACTTAGACCTAGGTTTGTTTAATTAAGCAATTAAGTCTTATGTAGTAGTTGGGATAGACTAGTCCTAGAGTTCAAGTACCTATCATTCTATTCTATGTTCCCAAGCTACCCATTTACCCTTATCAATTATTCACGAGCGATCGGAGATACTTACAGGCGGATTGGTGCGGAGACTCGATGCCATGCTATTCGAAAATAAAACCATTTTCATAATAATTCACAGAGGCCTATAAAAATGTTTTGGGCCTTGAGCCCCCATAGTCGAGTTTTGAACCGAGCTCTGACACCAAAAATGTAACACCCCAAACCCGACCCACGAGCCTTGATCGGATCGGTATGTCATGGAGTAAAACGTTTTGAAATATTTTGATTTTCCGGTGAAAATCGAAAATATTATTAAGGTTATAAAGCGGTTATCGAAAAAAATCTTGGTGGGATTGATTTTACAAACATGGTTGAGTTGAAAACCTTTGAAAACATTTGATCATTTGAATTTTAAAACCATCGAGTTATTGTTAACTTGGTAAATTTGGCTACCGATGGTAACATCTTTGAAAAACTCGTAAAAATTTCCCATTTTGAAAACATCACCTTTAACCGGTTTATTTAAACAATTTATAGTTTTATTAGAAATATAGTAGGAATGAAATTTAACAACTACTTAAACACCCACAATAATTATTAGCGGCCTTATTACAATCCAAACCAAAAATTTAGAAATAAATAAACTTAAACTATACTAAATAAAATTCTAAATCCAAGGAATCAAGCATGGCCGCCTCGAGTCCTCTCCGGCTCCATCTCCGATCTACTCATCGCAAAATGATATGGGAAGGGGTGAGTCACCAAGACTCAGTGTATAAATCCCCAACCCGAAAGTGCAAACTCATACACAAAATATTAGTAAAACATGCAATCATGCAACCCAAAACTAGCCATCCATACTCCTTTAACTACCCCGTGTGGTCAAAACCACTGGTGGTCAAAACCACTCGTGACTAGAGTCACAAATCAAGTGATGGGGCCAACCCATCGTGTGGTCAAAACCACGATGACCATAGGTCACAATTATCAATATGTGGTCAAAACAACGGTGGTACCAAACCACTTTGGGACTTAGTCACAATTTATATCAGCGGTGTGGTCAAAACCCTTTGGTGATCGAAGTCACAATTAAAGCGATGGGGCCAACCCATCTTGTGGTCAAAACCATGGTGACGATCCATAGACAATAATCCCCTCCTCTCATCAATCCCATTACCAACATGCTCATATCATGCTTAACATATTATCGTAAATCATGCATATAAGTCATGGCATAGCATATTACCCATCATGTCATCCATAACAGATTTTAAATCACAAGTGACTTACCCGGAATCCATGCTCATGTCCACAAGCAAATCACTACCACAATGATTAAATCGTAACATAATAGCAATGCTAACTAATAAAGTGTGTAAGAGTCTTACACACCTGTTTAACCGTAGATCTAAGGAGAAATCTCGAATCTATACGATATCACAAAATCTCGAACGTATTCCCGTATTGCCTTACATTCGGCCACTATAGGTTAGTATCCAAAAAGCCTTATTCAGCTAAACTATCAATCCCGAAGGATTAATCGCACCTGAAATATGGCCTTGAGCCAAAACTTTATTATCACTTACCAAAGCAAATTGAAATCCCGAAATTGCCACTTGTGCCTTGAGTAGTCGAGATCCTACACACCATATGTCAGATTTGATTTTAATACATAAATCCATACTCAAAGCCCTTGTCGAAACTATATGTCACCTTACCTTGAAGAAGCGAAACCCGAAAGACACCTTCAAAGCCCCTTAGCGTTACCTACACACCAAAGAACACATCACCTATTGTCTTAAGAACACATTCGGCCAACCTTACCAAGGCTTTTACACATGCTTTCGGCACACCAACTGAAGAGAAAAGAAACCGAATGCTAAAGAGAGACACTTACCAACCTTTGGAATCGTGACACCTTCCTTAGGGGATTAAACATGCTCTATATGGTAAGGAGTATTCGGTCACAAAGAAAAAGGGTATGGAGTCGGGCTTGAAAGAAAGAAAGGAGATGAAAGGAGAGACTTAGAGTGTTTCGGCAAAGATGGATGGAGGGTTTTTGGCACAAGGTTTATTGTATGTTTCAAAGAAAAATCAAAAAGTATCAAAGGAGGAGAAAGGGGTTTCGGTTTGAACAACAAGAGAAAAAGAAGAGTGCTAGCCGAAAATACTCCCTAGGACTCCCTTTTTCATTCGGCCATTGCTTCCTAATGTGATAGATCTTATCTTTTGATTATCACCCATTTAATTAAATTAAAAACAATACCTATCTTCTATCCCCTCCTTTATCACCTCTTCAAATAAAAAACAAATAAAATAATAATAATACTTACTCTTCCAGCCGAATTCAAAGATAAAACAAGGTTTATCCTTATCAAATTAAGAGTCCCACATGCAGGCCATTAGCTCACTCCCTTCACGCCAGCATGCATAAAAAAACACCCATTGCTGCCCATGCTACTCGAACATGGGACCTCACTGCCGCAGCCCCTTACAACGTCCCAAGCCACTTTACCACATTGACTTTCATGTCCATAATCCTCGCTATTTATTTTAAGGCCTTCCTAGCTTAACCCTTCCTCTTTAACGCCAAAAAGCTCAAAAATAAAACACGTCCCATGCGGCCACCATGATTCAAACTCCAGACCTACTCCAGGCGTCGCCTCCAGGCCCTTAAATGGCGCATGAAAGCCACTTTACCAATGCCATCTTTTGTGTCTAAAAGTGGCTGCAACATCTCTTAAGACCTCCCTGGCCCAATTCCTTTCCTGACACAAAATGAAAAGTCTTTGATGCGCCTGCGTTACTCGAACCTCTTCCCCCCTGCACTCCCTTGCACCTTAGCGCCCCAAGTCACTATGCCAATTAATTCCTTGTGTCCAACTTCTCCCAAAATTTTCTCTTAACCCCTATCTCACCTAGCTCCCTCCTCTTAAGCACTAAAAAGAAATTTTAGCCTAAGTCGACCTAGCAGGGGTATGACTAGCCCCTAGAACATGTCAATCAAGCATACATATTTCTTCAAGCACACACATGGGAAAAATAATTAAATTGCAAACAACCCCTAGTTTAGGATGTTACAACACCACCTCTTTTTCCCTTTATCAGCCACATTATCCAACTCAGTTAATCTCCCTATTTCTAAGCATCCTAGCCGACTCCAACTCTACTTCTTGCTAACGTAAAAATAGTTAAAATAAAAAAGGGGTATCATGCAACTCGAACCTTGGATCTCCTCAACTGCTTAACACGCCACCTTAAAGACCCTGAATAACACCATTGACCACTGGGCCACAAGCCCATTTTGTCTCTTAACTCACAGATAATATCTTTTAAGCCCTATCCTACCTGGCTCTCCACTAGAGTACCCAAACAGAAAGTTTTTACTAAGGCCTCGGCCCACCTCTGAGCCCATTTTGGACCCCTAAAACACTCTAACTTGCATATTAAGCACAACATCACATCATAGCACATCTAGTGCAAAGCCCCACAAATTTAGGATGTTACATGGACACGGGCATGTGTCTCGGCCGTGTGAAATCTGCACCTATTTTATGAAAATTTATGGTAATTAAAATTGACCACACGGCCTAGCATACGGGCATATGGCACAACTGTGTGCCAGAGTCAAAGAGCTTCCTATTTTGAACACGGCCTGTAGCATGGGCGTGTCCAAAGGTCACACAGCGTGTCCCTTGGTCCCCACGGGCGTTGAGCCCTATAACATGAATTTTTTTTCTAAGTTTTGTAAAATTTTCTAATGTTCTCGATTTAGTCCCGAACCACTTGCAAAGCATGCATTGAGCCTCGTAGGCTCATTTTAGGGATGATATGAATGTGTATGAAAATTTTTAGTTTTCAATGGAAATTTATGTAACAGCCAAATTTTGACCCTAATTGGAATAGTAGTTTCGAGACCACAAATTTGAGTCTAAAAAATATTTTAAAATTATTTTCTGTGTTTATTATGTGTGAATTTGTTTGTGTTAAATTTTCATGTATTAATTTTGTCGTTTAGGTGTCCGATTAAATAAAAGGACTTAATCACGTAAAATGTAAAAGTTACAAAATAAAGTGTAAGTGCTTATTTGTTAATGGCTTTTTAATATTAGGTCCTTAATGGGAAAATAGCCCATTTTACAGGCATATGTCAAATGTAACCTTATTATTAGTGTTTTATATATTAAATTATAAAGGTTATTTTGGTAATTTGTAAAATTAAACAAATAATAATAAGACAAAAAGCATTAAACAAGCCATTTTATCCATCTGTTGTATCGAATGTAAAGAAGAAGAAAAGATGAAAGCTTAGGTATATTCGGCCATGCTTGGAGCTTAAAATTCAAGGTTAGTTTTGTTTGGTTTTTATAATTTTTATGTTTTTGAGATCGTTGCTTTGAGTACTATCCAACCCATGTCTCACTTTTTTATTTTGATGATGATTTTGTGTTTTTTCATTGATGATACCTTGTGGTTTTTGTTGTTTGATGATGAAATATGAAATATATGTGTTAGATTAACAAGTTTTATCTTTGAATTTTTGATGAATTTGAGTAATTATGACTAACTTGCAAAAATAAATTTTGGAAGGACTAAAATGTGAAATAAATGAAATGCGTGGGCTTGTATGAGGAGTAGGAATATTCGAACCTTGTATGGTGTACTCAAATTTTGTATATTTTGTGTTTGGTACAAAAAGGACTAAATTGTAAAAAGTGTAAAATTTTAGGGGTAAAATTTTAATTTGCCCAATTATGTGTTTTTAGACTAAATTGAATTAGAATGGTATTTAAATAAGCTTAATTTGAATATGTTTAGATCAAGAACCAAATAAATTGGATTTGGATTAAGGAAAGACAAAAGTAGTCGATTAGCCAATTTCACAATCATCGACGTCTGAGGTAAGTCAATAAGCATTTAAATGTTATTATAACTATGGATATATATTTGTTATATAATGACTTGAATTATTTGAGTTACAATTTGCTATGGCTAAATGTGTAAAATGATAATTGGCCATCTTCTGAGTTTGATTCGATCGAGATTTGTCATCCGTAAGCCCTGTACGAACCTTAGGAATAGATAGGATACATATGTCATGACATGTGTTATCGTGTAGACCACGTCTAGGACATTGGCATCAACTTGTGTTTACGTGTAAGACCATGTCTAGGACATTGGCAGCGTATTTGATTCGTATAAGACCCTATCTGGGATAGTGGCATCGATATGTGATTACATATAAGACCACGTCGGGGACGTTGGCATTATACGAGCTACCAACTATCCGCGTATCCTTTTGAATTCTGAATGGTTCAACGGGCAAGTGTAAGTGAAGGTCAATGTGAAAATTGAATTAAAAGACTCATGTACGTATATAAATTGTGTTATGAAAAGTAAGGTAAGTTAAATGTTTAATTCATTGTATAAAAGTTAAAGTAGAGCATGTGAACTATGTGTAAGTTCTAATTTTAATGTATTTGGCAAAGGTGAATTATGTATGAACTTGAAATTGAGATTTGTGTAAGTTCTCGTGAATGTGTATAAGTGAACTGTTTGATTTGTAAATGAAAGGATTTAATGTTAAATTATACTTATAGCTTTGTACATTTGGTTTTGCTAATTTAGTTGGTATTAGCTTGCTTATGACTTACTAAGCTTAAATAGCTTACTCTGTGTTTTTCTGTCTACCTCTATTTTCTAGATTTTGGATATGCATTATGAGCTCAGGGATCGTCAGCATGACTATTCACACTATCGACAGTTTCCTTTGGTATTTTACTAAGTTGAAATTTGAATATATGGCATGTATAGCATAGTAAAAAGGTTGAATATGAATTAAGTATTATTGTATGTAATTAATAGCCATGCAAAATGGCTTATCTTCTTTTGATTGATTTGGTATCTATGCTTATGGTTTATGATGGTCATTGAAAATGAGCTTATATTTATGCATATTTGATTAAGGTATATGTTCATGGTAGGTAAGCATGTGTGATGTTTATAAATTAGGCTTATTGAATTTGGGTATGTGATTAATACATGTATATTGGTTATGCTTTGTATGATGGATTGAATAAGTTAAGAGATGGACCAAAATCAAGTATACATATAGATATATATTGGTTGATGTTAAGTGAAATGTATGTGTAATAAGTTTTAGTAAGTATATGTACTTGTATGATGTGATTTGGTTTTGATAATATAATGGTTCAAATATGGTGATTAGGTATAAGGTTATGTTTAGTCATTAAGTCATTGATAATTGAGTTTGAATTAATAATGTTAAATACATACATATATATATATATTCGACCATGATATGAAATTATGATGGATGATTAAATGTGATGCAATGTATTTTGTTTTGTGTTTAGGTTATGAAATTTAGTTGCTTGATGAGGTAAAACTTTGAATGGAAAATTTTGAATGTATATTTATAAGTTAATTTATGTTAAGTGTTGGACAAGTGGTTAATATGTTATATATGTATGTGTGTATCTTGGTTTTGAAAGATAGCATGATTAGGTACATCATTCACCTATTTAAATGATTGATATGTTGAATAGATTAACTAAGATGAATTATATGATATTGAATAGCACATAAAATGAATGACTAAGTATTGGTTTAATTGGTTAATGATATATTAAAATGATTAAGCATAAGGTGAGTTTGATACTTGTTTAATAAATGAAATTGAAATATTGAATGTCTTATTGCTTGGTAAGTATATGATAATAAAATATGTTTGAATTTATAAAGAATAGTATGATCCTGTTTGGATGATTCAATACACAAATACTCAGTTTAGATGTAATGTGCTATGTTTTTTTTTTTAAAATAAATAAATTATATGCCTATTTTGATTGTGTCTTATTTGGTAATGCCTCGTAACCCTAGTCTGGCGATGGATACGGGTTAGGGGTGTTACAATTTATGACTCGGAAATGTATGTTTGTTTGTGTTTAAGTTCGGTAATGCCTTGTACCCAATTCCGGCGTCGAATATGGGTAAGGGGTGTTACAAATAATGTCCAATTAGATGTGATCATTTTGGTGAGATGAATTGTAGACCACACAAATTTGACAAAAGCTTTGACCAATTTTGACCATGAGACTTTTTCTTTTTTTTGAAAAAAAGGCTAGCAATCAATATGATACTAAAGCAAACCTTTAAACATCTATATTTCAATGCAGGATTGAAGCATCATCATGCAACACCTCTAAGATTGCAGTAGAAGGGTTTAGAAGAATTTGCAACCCTTGTTTGTCTCTTAGCGCTAGTTTAGCTAGATGATCAACAACCAAATTTCCCTCCCTTAGATCATTTTGCATAAGTCCTCAACTCTTATAAACAAGTTGAAACTAATTGTATCATTATCTTGATGATACCCTTTATGACATTCCATCATTATTTTTCAATACCCTTTATCCCAAGCAATCTATATTCCATCCAAGATAGCATAAAGTTCCACTTCATGAATGTAATGCCCCTTACCCGTATTCAATGCCGGAACCAGGTACGAGGCATTATCGGACTTAATATACCTCTTCCTATAATATTGGGCCATAAATATTCATTCAAACTTAAAACCTTTCAATCATATTCATAGCATCCCTATTATGGGTCTACGAGACCCGAAACATACATATAGGAAGGTTCGAGACTAAACTAGAAACTTGCGAACACTTAAAAAGTTTCTACTTAAAACAAGGCAACACGCCCATGTGGATAGGGACACACCCGTGTAGGCAGGCCGTATGGTCATACATGCCCATGTCCCTAGTCCGTGTGGATTTTATTTTTCATTTCAAACCTTTGGGGTTTTCACATGTCCTGGCACACACCAATGTCTATGGCCCGTGTCTCTCACAAGGCCATGACACGCCCGTGTCTTAGCCCATGTGTGAAAACCTTAACATTCTATTTATTACGTTGCAGACACTTAGAGGCACACGGCCTAGTCACACGCCCGTGTGCTGGCCCCTGTGACGAACTAAATTTCTCATAATTTAGATGCAGAGGACACACGGCCTATCAACACGCCCTCAAGGCTGATCGTGTGTCACACACGACCTAGACACACGCCGTGTATCTACCCGTGTGGACAAATACAAGGCCATTTCCAAGCCATTTTGCCACCCTCACTTGCACACATTCATACAACATCACATATTGTTCTCATATTATCATTTGTAATACTTAAACATCACATTTAACCCATGATAACCATACTAGCTTCACATTCATAAAAGAGCACTGACACATGCATGAATATGTAGTTGACATATGCCATCACTCATGGCTATCTTCAAATTGAACCATAAACCATTTTAGGCCAATACATTTGACTACATTAACAAGGACTTAATTATACAAAAGATAAGATTCCTATACATGCCATATCTCAAGAAGGCTTGAATACTTATACCCAAAGTGTCAGCTTGATAGTGTGAAGCTTCTCGGCGGTCTCAAACCCGAGATGACTAAATTAACCTATAGGAGATAAGAAAGGAAGGGGAGTAAGCAATAAAGCTTAGTAAGTTCATATGCAAATAATAAACAACTATTGACATTCATTTATTTTATTCAACCATAAAGGTATTATAATGCAATTGGCATTTAATCTCATGATTACCACTTAATCATTCATAATGCTTACTCTTTTGTCTTATAAATACCATTTACGTGCCTTGGCATTAACCATAACACCATGGCCCCTTCATTATAACTTATCACATTATTTAATAAATTGTTTCCATCCTCTTAATCACATGCTCATCATTTATGAGTAATCATAGTTTCAACACATGGTCAAGCCACTTATCATTTGTCAAAGCTCGTATCATACTATATCCTCATAGTGACTTTAATTGGGAAATTATGCCTGTCTATCCTTTCTCTCATATCCTATGAATCGCAGTTTAAGCATATACATCATACTATATCACAACCCAAATTAGGCTCATAAGCCTAACATATGGTCATCTTCAAATCTTGTCATGCATCGATTCATAATAAATGTAGATCATTGACCGCAAAGCTATCAATATCTCACAAGCATAACTTTTTCGTATACATTCTTACCATGAATTCATCAAATACCAAATGCACTTCACATGAGTTCTAGGTACATACCTGTACCACCCGTGACATAGTCACATACTTTCTTGTTTTCAACATACCTGTTGAATCACTAGAAATGCTAAAAGATACTCATGAGTCTCATACATATAGTATCCTATCAACGCCATATCCTCGATATGGTCTTACATGAAATATCATATCGACGCCATGCCCCTGACATGGTCTTATACGAAATCTCATACCGAGGCGATATCCCAGATATGGTCTTACACGGAACCTTAATAACCTTAGTATCATGGCATTTGCATTCTATCCATTCTTAAAGTTCAATTGAATATTTTCATTCCTTGACATCTCTTCAAAATCGTAAATAATAAATTTCATAGAGACAATATACAATTTATACAATATCAAAATATCAAATACATCGCATAAGGTTGCATTATTTACACACAAACTTACCTTGATAAGAAAAAGGTAAAAAGGGACCTAATCGTCAATTTCTCTCTTTTCCCCCGTTCTAGGTCTGAATCTCGTTTTCTTTGATCTATAACATCATATTTAACTTATTCATTAGTCACATTATTCAGTGTGCTTCAAAAATCATACTATGGCAAAATTATGTTTTTGCCCCTAAATTTTATCATATTTACACTTTTGCCCCTAGGCTCGTATAATGAAACGTGTTAAATTTCTTTACTATCCATGCATAGACGAATCATTTTCATGCTTATAGTAGCCCACATTTTCCATAAAAATTAGATTTTTAACACACATTTCTTATCTTTTACAAATAGGTCCTTTTTAACATTTTTACCGAAAATCACTTAGTAAAAGTCGTTTCTCTAACCATAAACATCCATTTTCCACCATTAAACATCAAAACACATGCATGTCACATAGGGGAAAATTTTTAATCATGAACCCTACTTCAAAATAATGGTAGAAATAGGTAAATCGGGTTACAAGGACTTCAAAAATGCAAAGAACATTAAAAACGGGGCTAGGATGCACTTACTATGGAGCTTGGAAAGCTTGAACAAAACCCTAGCCATGGTTTCCATGGTATATTTGGCCAAGGCATGAGAAATAAGGAAGATGATATCTTTTTCTCATTTTATTTTGGCTTTATTAGCCAAATGACTAAAATATCCTTAATGAAAAACAATTTAAAACACACCTTACCATGTCCATATTTGTCCAAAACTTAACTAATGGTCTAATTACTATTTAAGGACCTCTAATTTAAAACTTCACAACAATTGGGTACTTTTAACATGTGGAACTCAACTTTTGAACTATTTACAATTTAGTGCTTTTGACTAAATTGAGTGCCCAAACGTCAAAATTTTCAAACAAAATTTTCCCAAAATCTTTACGTGAAATCGTAGACCATAAAAATATAGTAAACATATGATTTTCCTCGTCGAATTTGTGGCCCCAAAACCACTATTCGATTGGGCCTAAAATTGGGCTATTACAACTCTCCCCCCTTTAGGGATTTTCGTCCCGAAAATCTTACCAGAAGAAGTTGCTTTCAACTCTCATGAAACATTTCTACTAACTTTTCAGAATCACAAATTGATTTAACCTCATATATCTCTTTCTAATGACCTTTAAACTTTAGCACATAATGTTGAAGCACATCTTTAAAATCTAAATTACTCTCTGTAGAACACATATACTCAGTAATCTATCGAATAAGAACTCTGCACATACTAAAATGATCATACAGATCTTTACCAAACAATTAACCAGAATCCAAATAACATCTTTCTTTTTGGGGGTTATGACAATCTCAATTCAAAATCTATAGTATTTTCATCTCATTTTCACCCTAGAATCTTCACCGACTATAATAGTCCTGAATACTCTTGAAATTCAGCTTTTACCTGTCGACAAATCGACATCTGAACATAAACTCAAAAATATCGTGATATATATATACACTCAATCACCAGAACATCTTCTCATATAACTACACATTTTATTATTCTTTGATGAACAAACGTGCTACTACTGAGCCTCATACCAAAAAATTTTGCATAAGTTCTGGATTCATCAACAGACAAATTCTATCTCAAAATAACAATAATAACAGGAATCATATCCGACCTAGATTTTAACATCAGAAGTAAACTCATTCTAAACTCATTTAGATTACCATTCACTATCACACTTTTGAACTTCTCTGTTTCGCAATGAAAAACTCGCTTTAGCATTTAATATCGCTAGAATTAGACCATCATCAATTAAGGTCAATCAAGTAACCAACTCACATCGATTAAATGAGGGTTTTCCATCCAGATATCTGTACTATATTTGCTTCCGAAAGGTAATTCAATAACTACACATACTCCTACAATAACTCAAGCCATTATCGTTGTCTTACATTTAGATTTTTCTGCAACATTAGATATTTTAACTCATCAAGATTCAGGAAGCATATGACATCTTCCGTAGATCATACTATATCATCGAATTCACAATGCAGACAAAAAAATGATCGTCTCTAAATTAACAGTCGAATAGTTCTTTTTGATGTAACTTTTAATCATCTAAAGATACAAACTACCTCTTTACATTCTAGTATTAAGACATATTCCAATTTGTTGAATAGTGCATCGTGAAAATCATAAATTCCTTACTCAATTCAAGCTAAACTCAGAACTAGAACTTTCGGTTAATAATACCTTCAATTGTTTTGAACTTTTCTAACATGCAATAGACCATTTAAACTTCCACAAATGTGATATCTTTTCCAATCAGAACAACTTTGACTTGTATTAACATCATCCGATTAGAATACTCCAATAGGCATATCTTTGTATTATGCTTTCTAGAATATAATTTCTTCATTCAGACTATCCGTCTGCATACTCGTGAGTACACTGAATTTATTCTCTTAGTTGAAGCATGCTTAAATATATACATAACTCGAATCATATCTCAACAAATCAATTTACTTAAATACAAACAGCTGAGTTGATTTCAACTATCGAATAATAACATATAAATATACTATTTTCTTCATACTGAGGATACAGTTCGAACATGCAATCTCTTAAAATTCTCTTGCTATGCTAATAAAAAACCTTTACTATCTCCTTAGCTCAGAGTAACAAGGATATCTCGATTGAATGCATTGACTTTAATTGACTTACCTGAAAAAAATCCATCACACAATTTGGAACTTGTGATTTCACCATTTATACCTTTGCCGATATTAGCTCTTTATACGAGAATTAAAGATATCCAAATACTAGAGTCATCACTTTTCTACGATCAAACTACAAGCATAATGATTGTAGACATAGCTATCACAAACTGAAGAACACACTTTAAAGATAAACCATGGTTAATAATTCAGGAAATAGGAATGATAGAAAAATCGAGGTAAAGATATCCAAGATACGGTACATCATTGGAAGTCCGAGAATACAACTCACAAGAAGATAATAAAGATCTTGATAATTCCTCAGAGAAAGTCAGAAGAAAAAAATTATTTATCGACTTTGGACTTCATCATAATAGAGATATTATATTTCCCGCATATATAAGACAAAACCATGATCAGTAGAAACATAAGAATAGTCTCACATAAAATTTTTACCTACGACTTCATTCCAACATATTAGAATAGAATTCCGAAGAGATAAGGAAATGCCGATCATGAACCAACCAAATCAACAACACTTTCGTCTAATTTTATAGTTAGCTAACATTCTCATACGATCATATTCTCATTAGAAAATGAACAACCACATAACCCCTGAAGGTGAATAAATATCTATACAAAATATTCAAAGAGATCATTATAATCTATTCAACCACGATTGTCATACTCAAACATTTTTACAGCTCAAATATCATTTCCCTGACTAATTCTGTCATCATAAACATCGTATTATTTCATTTACTAATGAACATCAATTCGAGAAGATTTTGATAAATACATAATTTAGACTTCATACTCAATTGAGTCTAATAGCCGAGACTAGCTTTTTTCTTTATTCGTGACATTGCATAATTTGTGTAATTTTAAAACATTCTGATATTCTTCCCAAACTGTTTTCACTTTCCAAACTATTCTCGTCTCTGTATGCATTACTAATTGTTTCATCACTGAACTTTTTAGTTTCACACTTATGAACTTATTTAACTTGACTCTCGTTAAATTTCGTCATAAATCAACGCTGGTAAGGGGGTGAGGTCATAAAGCCTCTAACTTGAATCTCATAATTACACACATATGGCTTAGAATTTATCATTAATGTAATATCATTGTAATCACACAACTCGCTCCAAGCAAATTTTCACACTTATTCATGTTACAAATGTTTTCTATCATCCATAATTTCAAACAGTGAATTTACTTATTCAAGCTCCATATTAATATCTAATTAAATAACCAACATCTAACTCCAATTCCTCTTACTACCACTTGTCAAATTAGAGAACGTCTTACGGGTTTGAGTACGTCGTTTACTTGATACCATAGTCCAACTATGGTCTTACACGAAGTCTCATATCGATGCCAATGCCATATCTCAGATATGGTCTTACATGGGATCACATGTCAATGCCGATGCCATATCCCAGATATGGTCTTACACGGGATCTCATGTCTCAATGTCAAAGCCATATCCCAGATATGGTCTTATACGAGATTGTATATCGATGTCGATGCCATGTCCCAGACATGGTCTTACACGAGATCTTTCTTCGGTGCTGAGGCCATATCCTAGACATGGTCTTATACGGGACCTACATTCAGTGCCGATACCATTTTGTAAACATGGTCTTACACAAAATCACTCTTCGATGCGATGCCATATCCCAGATATGGTCTTACACAAGATCATGTATCGATCCCAATGCAATGTCCCAGACATGGTCTTATATGGGACACTTATCGGTGCCAATGCCATATCCCAGACATGATCTTACATGGGATCTCATGTACTGCCATAGTCTAACCATGGTCTTATCCGTCAATTCATCATTGAACGATCGTACTCATCTCCTGCGTCCTACTTAATTTGATCTTCCACTTCAACTCCTATACTATTATAATATTTGTGGCTTCATAACAGAGTCATAAAGCAAAACATTATATATTTTCTAATTTAACAGTTAAACATGAGATTCAACTATGTGAACATATTGATTATACATTATTCAAACAAATATACATACACATATATTCCATCCTTTGGGTAAGTTTACTAATCATATTCACTAAATCAAATATGTTGGGCACAAAACATCATATGCATGCCAAACTAACATAGATGGGCTTATCACCATATAACCTTCGTGTCGTTCCATGTTTTCACATTTCTCAACTTATGATTATCTCATTTCGTACCTTATCACTTACATGTCATGAAATTCTATTCATACCTATTTAAATTTCGACACATCATAAGCACATTTCAACCATCTCAATATCATTTTCAACATTATCAAAAATAGCTCGGTTGGAAATCATCTTTGTCTTAACAAAGCAATTTCATTAGAGCCGAGAGATATCACAATATCACGAGTAATAATATGGCATGTATAGATAGTCTCATATACGCTAGGTTAGTCCGAGAAGCGACTAAACCATAGCTATAATACCATTAAATGTAACCCCCTTACCCGTATTCAATGCTGGAACCGGGTACGAGGCATTATCG
Source organism: Gossypium rotundifolium (assembly GCA_025506655.1). NCBI lineage: Eukaryota > Viridiplantae > Streptophyta > Magnoliopsida > Malvales > Malvaceae > Gossypium > Gossypium rotundifolium. Next base: position 133,514,129 of record CP106729.1, on the reverse strand, counting down.
GACTTAACCTACCTCTTCATATAATATTGGGCCATAAATTTTCATTCAAACTTAAAACCTTTCAATCGTATTCACAACATCCCTATTATAGGTCTACAAGACCCGAAACATGGATATAGGAGGGCTTGGGACTAAACTGGAAACTTACGAACACTTAGAAAATTTTTGCCTTAAATAGGGCCATATGCCCGTGTGGATAGGGACACGCCCGTGTAGGCAGGCCGTGTGGTCACACACACCCATGTCCCTAGTCCGTGTGGATTTTATTTTTTATTTCAAACCTATAGGGGTTTTCACACGGCTGGACACGGGCCTGTGTCTATGGCCCATGTCTTTCACACACCATGACACACCCATGTCTTAGCTCGTGTGTGAAAACCTTGACAATCTATTTATGACGTCAGCAGACACTCAGAGGCACATGACCTAGTCACATGCCCATGTACTAGCCCTTGTGACGAACTAAATTGCTTGCAATTTAGATGCAAGGGACACACGGCCTATCCACACGCCCTCGGGGCTGACCGTGTGTCACACACGACCTAAACACACGCCCATGTGCCTACCCGTGTGGACAAATACAAGGCTATTTTCCAAGCCATTTTGCCACCCTCACTTGTACACATTCATACATCACATATCGTTCTCATATTATCATTTGTAATACTTAAACATCACATTTAACCCATGATAACCATACTAGCTTTACATTCATAAGAGAGCACTAACACATGCATGAATATGTAGTTGACATAAGCCATCACTCATGGCTATCTTCAAATTGAACCATAAACCATTTTAGGCCAATACATTTGACTACATTAACAAGGACTTAATTATACAAAAGATAAGATTCCTATACATGCCATATCTCAAGAAGGCTTGAATACTTATACCCAAAGTGTCAGCTTGATAGTGTGAAGCATCTCCGGCGATCTCCAACCCGAGCTAACTAAATTAACCTATAGGAGATAAGAAAGGAAGGGGAGTAAGAAATAAAGCTTAGTAAGTTCATATGCAAATAATAAACAACTATTGACATTCATTTATTTTACTCAACCATAAAGGTATTATAATCTAATTGGCATTTAATCTCATGATTACCATTTAATCATTCATAATGCTTACTCTTTTGTCTTACAAATACCCTTTACGTGCCTTGGCATTAACCATAACACCATGGCCCTTCATTATAACTTATCACATTATTTAATAAATTATTTCCATCCTCTTAATCACATGCTCATCATTTATGAGTAATCATAGTTTCAACACATGGTCAAACCACTTATCATTTGTCAAAGCTCGTATCATACTATATCCTCATAGTGACTTTAATTGGGCAATTATGCCTGTCTATCCTTTCTCTCATATCCTATGAATCATAGTTAAAACATATACATCATACTATATCACAACCCAAATTAGGCTCATAAGCCTAACATATGGTCATCTTCAACTCTTGTCATGCATCGATTCATAATAAATGTAGATCATTGACCGCAAAGCTATCAATATCTCACAAGCATAACTTTTTCGTATACATTCTTACCATAATTCATCATATACCAAATTCACTTCACATGAGTTCTAGGTACATACCTATACCACCCGTGACATAGTCACATACTTTCTTATTTTCAACATACCTGTTGAAACACTCGAAATGCTAAAAGATACTCATGAGTCTCATACATATAGTATCCTATCAATGCCATATCCCGATATGGTCTTACATGAAATATCATATCGACACCATGCCCCTGACATGGTCTTATACGAAATCTCATATCGAGGCCATATCCTAGATATGGTCTTACACGGAACCTTAATAACGTTAGTATCATGGTATTTACATTCTATCCATTCTTAAAGTTCAATTGAATATTTCATTCATTAACATCTCTTCAAAATCGTAAATAATAAATTTCATAGAGACAGTATACGATTCATACAATATCGAAATATCAAATACATCGCATAAGGTTGCATTATTTACACACGAACTTACCTCGATACCAAAAAAGGTAAAAAGGGACGTAATCGTTAATTTCTCTCTTTTCCCCTGTTCTAGGTTCGAATCTCATTTTCTTTGATCTATAACATCACATTTAACTTATTCATTAGTCACATTATTCAGTGTGACTCAAAAATCATACCATGGTAAAATTATGTTTTTGCCCCTAAACTTTATCATATTTACACTTTTGCCCCTAGGCTCGTATAATGAAACGCGTTAAATTTCTTTACTATCCATGCATAGACAAATCATTTTCATGCTTATAATAGCCCACATTTTCCATAAAAATTAGATTTTTAACACACATTTCTTATCTTTTACAAATAGGTCATTTTAACATTTTTACCGAAAATTACTTCGTAAAAGTCATTTCTCTAACCATAAACATCCATTTTCTACCATTAAACATCAAAACACATGCATGTCACACATGGGTAATTTTTTAATCATGAACCCTATTTCAAAATAATGGTAGAAATAAGTAAATCAGGTTACGAGGACTTCAAAAATGCAAAGAACATTAAAAACAAGGCTAGAATGCACTTACTATGGAGCTTGGAAAGCTTGATCAAAACCCTATCCATGGCTTCCATGGTATATTCAGCCAAGGCATGAGAAATGAGGAAGATGATATCTTTTTCTCATGTTATTTTGGCTTTATTAGCTAAATGACTAAATTACCCTTAATGAAAAACAATTTAAAACACACCGTACCATGTCCATATTTGTCCACAACTTAACTAATGGTCTAATTACTATTTAAGAACCTCTAATTTAAAACTTCACAACAATTGGGTACTTCTAACATGTGGAACTCAACTTTTGCACTATTTATAGTTTAGTCCTTTTGACTAAATTGAGTGCCAAAATGTCAAAATTTCTGAACAAAATTTTCACGAAATCTTTCCCTGAAATCGTAGACCATAAAAATATAGTAAACAAAAGATTTTCCTCGTTGAATTTGTGGCCCTAAAACTATTATTTCAACTAGGCCCAAAATCGGGCTGTTACAATGAATGTACACTAGTGAATCTTCTATAGCCTATTTCCCATTTACCTAACTCGTTCCTTATCAACCTAGAAGTTTTGGATATAAAACTACTTGCAGACACAACACAATCCATATTGAGTTTGACCCACTCAGAAATAGGTAAGGACTAGATTGAAGCCCTTCTTCCCAAGCTATGCATATGTGACATCCTAAAATTTAGGGGTCTGTGATATTTGTGTAAATGCATGTTATTGTTGCTTTGGGTTGTTTGGGTGTGTTTGAGGGTCCTGGGGAGGCTCGGGTTCGAGCCCAAGCCTTGGTGAAATTTTGGTTTTTGGGCACTTTAGTGTGGAGAGCTAGTGGAAGCAAGGCTTAAGGTTAATTAAATGTGTTTGCTAACACAAGGAGCAAGGTGGCCTAGTGGTGTGGCATCATAAGGGAAGTAAGGAGGGAGAGTGTTCGATCCTCACAAGCTACTTTTTGGGTGATTATTTTTGAGCTCAGGAAAGGAACAAGTGGAGTTGGGATCAAACTCTACCTTGGAGGAGGGAGACTTGGTCAAATTGGTTTGAATGGATGATATGGAGCATGTGGGGGAGGAAAAAGGGGAGAGAATCAAGGGATTGAGGGTGAAAGGTAGTAGTGGCCGAATATGGGGAAGTGCATGGGGGAGTTTGGACAAGACTTGTCATTTGAATGAGAGCATATTTGGTTTTGGGTAGAAGGGTGCCGAAATTTCCTTGGCATTTTGTGCATTTTGGGTCACTTTCTCTTGGCAATTATTTGTTTGAAATAATTTTCTCCCTTCTTTCTTTTTCTCTCTTTGGGACTTGGCTGGATTTGTTGGAATCTGACCACTCGTGCGACTTTGGTTCAACCTCTCATGTTTTCCAATTATTCTTTCTACTCATTAGCCGAAACCTATATTACCTTCTCTTCTAGTTTCAATTGACTTACTCCGTTTCTTCTCATTTGGGGTTCTTTATTTCAGTTAGTCTCTTATCCAAATCTTGGTTCTTGTGGTAGCCGAAGCTTCTTTGCCTATTCGATTTTTCGGGGGTTACAAGGTAGTGCTTTTCTCTTCTTTTATTTCCTTCTTGTTTCTCCTTTTCCCTCTTGTGAAGTCGAATCTCTCACCCTACTTCTTCTTTTCTAAGGCCAAACTTGAATACTTTTCTCCACCTTGAGTATCATCTATTCTTTCTTTTGTTTGGAAGTCAAACTCAGAGCAATTGCCGAATCTGTGGCACCTTGGGATGCAATTTCGTAACTAGAGGTAGTAAACTGAACATTCAAGCATAACAAGGAGTTACTGTCGTTCTTGGTGCTTCAGAGAGTATAGTGATTCGTATTTCAAATTAGGTGTGTAATCTCACACTCCTCTGAATGATTGCATGTAATGTTATGTGAATCGACCAAAAGCTAAAAAGACGAAAAGCCGACATCTGTGACAGCACGAGTGTGCAAATGCTCGTAGTGGTAAATCGAGAGACAAATAATAATGGTAAGTTGTTGAGAGCGACACAAACACTCTCGCGATACTAAGGCTGTAACGGGCCTAACAGGTCTGAAACGGGCCAAGTGGGCCCAATAGGCTATTCGGCTAACTTGGGTTGCATAATCTGGAAATCTAAGACCAAAATCATGCAAAATGGGCCACACGAGCGTGTGGGCCCGTTTGGGCCTAAAATGGTTTTTGAGCCTAATAGTTTCGTAGAGACCCAAAATGGGTCCTGTGTCGCTCGAGGCGACAGTAGGCCGTCGGAGAGGCCGTTAAATGATAAAAATGCCCTTAAGGCCCCTTTCTTGAGATTTTTCCTTCCCATGTCTATTTTTGTCCATCTTGACATATAATGGTCTAATTGCTAAATAAGGACCTCTAACAATTTGTCTAATGCTATTTCATACTTAAATCTTCTAGAATCTCATATTTTCCAATCTTTGCAATTTAGTCCTAATGGATAAATTGTTAACTAAATTATAAAATTTCTTCATGAAATTTTAACACAATCATACAAGCATGCCATAGACCTCATAAAAGCCATAAAACACATATTTCTACCTTAGATTCATGGTCTCACAACTACTATTTTGACTAGGCTCTAAATTAGGCTGTTACACATTAGAGATCTTAGGTTCAAGCCACTCATCTCCCATTTCTTTTCTTTTTATTTTCAAGCAAACTAGGATGAAAACCACATTAAAACAAATATTTTTTGGAGTGAAAACTTAACAAGATATGGGAAACAACCTAATGGTTAAAGCTTGCTTCTCTCCCTTGGATGTCTATGTTCGAGCCACCCTAAATCCCCTATTTTCCTTTTATTTTTGATAGTATGGGCAAATTACCATGCAACCCTTAAAGCTTGAAAAGCCCTAGGTATTTAGTCCTATTTTTCCTAATCATCCCAGGATTTTGTTTTCTCTTCCAAATCAATTAGAATTTTCCCTCATCTTTCTTTATCTTCTTTTTTTCTTCCCATTTTCTTTTCATAATATTTTTCTCTATTACTGAAATTATATTTGTTTCCCAAATCAAAATCTTTCCCCCAATATTGAATTATTTTCTTTTTCCATTCATTTAATTTCTACTGACTTTTGGAGATTACCATCCATAACATTTGTTAAACTTGCCAAAGAATTAGATCGAATCTAGGTGAATTGTACTAAGATCGAGCGTGAGGAATGTCTACCAAATCCTCGATGAAAAGTGTGTGTTCTTTTACAAGTGAATCAGGGAAAATCGTGTCTATTAATAGGGCCACACAGTCTACAACATGGCCTTCCACACAACCATGTATCTTGGGAACCCAAATGTAGTTTATAAACCACACGGTCAAAACCTTTCCACACGATATGCCATTCGTTCGTGCCTTCCTTGTAGCTTAATTTTGTAATTGCCACATGGCACAGTCTATTACATGGCTTTGCCACACGATCGTGTAACCCCTCCACACGGCCTACAGTTTCTCACATGGTCTGACCACACGATCGTGTATCCTCTGTTTTACAGTTTTACTTAGAAATTTATGATATGTTCAGTTAGTCCTTGTTTGATCCCTGAATTGTTCCTAGAAGTTTTTGTGCACTTAATTGATTATTGAATTTGTGTTTATACGAAAATCTACGATTTATATGCATGAATTGCTACTATTATAATGTGTTTATTGATATTGATCAACTGAATCATTACAACGCTAATAAATATGTGATATTAATCATTCCTACCGTCAAAGTGTTATTGATAAATTGTGAGTGTTAATACTATTATTGTCCCACTGAATATATGATGAACATGTTTATTGCTAGTGTTAAACGAAATAAGTGTTAAGCATGCCTACGAATGTTTGTGTTATTATGTTATAAAGTATGTCATATTGCATTGAATGAGGCAGGATGATTTGTATGGAGGAAGAGTGGTAGTTTAATAACCTGCAAACAAGTGGTAGCTTGTCCACAAACCAAGTGGCAGTTTGTTAATCATCAAATATGAGTGATAGTAGACCAATTAACCAAGTCAACTCATTTCTTACATATCCACATAGGCTATTCCTTATTAAAACTAAGTTATATATTTCAAAGATTGTAAGGTTGCATGGGGTACCCATATCAATCATCTCGGATCAAGATCCCATTTTGCATATCGATTATAAAAGAAGCTAGAAGAGTCACTATGTACTCTGTAACAGCCCGATTTAGGGCCTAATTGGGATAGTGGTGCGAGGCCACGAACCCGAGGTGAAATTATGAGTTTTCTAGGTTTATGCCATGTTTTCATGTTAGTATGAAAGTTTTATAAAGCAATTTTATTAAGTTGAGGTCAATTGGTCCAAAAAGGACTAAATTACAAAAGTTGCAATATATGAGTTTCTAGAAGCTTTTTGCATGAAATAGCTTTAAAATAATAATTATGAGCCCTTAAATAGCAATTTGCACAAAATTTAATTTTTGGACAAAATTGGCCTTAAGAGACTATTATGGAAATTTTTAAGAGGAAGGGCATTTTGGTCATTTGGCCTCATTAGTGATTAAAATAGGATAAAGATGAGAAAAATTCACTCATCTTCTTCCTTGTTGTTGCCAAAAATTTGGAGACACCATAGCTAAGGTTCTTCATTTTTTTCAAGCTCATAGTAAGTTCATCTTAGCCCCGTTTTTAATAGTCTTCTTATTTTTGAAGTTCCCGTATTATGAATTAGCTAATTTTAGCTATAAAATGAGCTAAGATGCATGTTCAAACATCTACCCTTGAATGACATGCTTGTTAAATGATGTTTTATGGAAGTTTAAGAGAGTTTGATGTTAGATAAACATCTTTTCCTTAATGAATTTCATAAAAAATGGTGGTAAGGACCATTTTGTAACATTTATAAAATTGGTCATACCTACTAGAAATAGTGAGAATTGATGATTGTTATAGAAGAGAAAATGATTTAGTTGAGCATGAAGTTTAAGAAAGTTGCATGAAAATCATTTTACGAGAATTGGGGCAAAAGTACAACTATTAGAAAGTATAGGGGCAAAATAGTAATTTTGCCAAAGTAAGAGTTATGAGTCAATTTAGTCAATATGGTTATTAAATGATCTATGATTATAGATCAAGAAAAATGAAGCCCGGATCAAAATCGAGGCAAGAACAAAGTCGAGGACTAAATTGCACATCTACATACATTTTGTATATTGAGGTAAGTTTGTATGATTTCTAAGCTTTATGATTATTATCATTAAATTGCTTAACATAATGTACAATAATTGTATGACATGATCATGTTATGTTCAAGCAAGAAATCATGATGATAAGTACGAGCAAGTCCCGATGGGAGATGAATTTTCCAAGACACTCGATCTACTACACAAGTTATCATGTAAGTCCAAGGCAAGCTTGGCATTGATCAAGTTATCATGTAAGTCCAAGGCAAGCTTGACATTGATCAAGTTAGCAAGCAAGTTATCATGTAAGTCCAAGGCAAGCTTGGCATTGATCAAGTTAGCAAGCAAGTTATCATGTAAGTCCAAGGACTCAAGCTTGGCATTGAGTATGTTATCAAGAGCAAGACTTCACATAAGTCCATGTCAAGACATGGCCTTGAAACCAAGATGAGATAACCCATGTAAGACCATGTCTAGGATATGGCTTTGGCATCATATTATGTGGGAAGAGATTTAGTATCTTCGATTATTCACAGAAATTCATCGAGCAAATGAGTGAGCTAAAAGAAGATAGCAAGAAAGTTTAGAAAGTAAAGTTAGTATCAAGATGAAGTTAGATGAAGTTGAGTATTATTCATGTTGTGAATGAGAAAGTAGATATCAGGATTATTGTTATTATAGTATACTAATCGATGTGATCAAGTGATACAGGTATCATGGTTACCTTACAAGTATGATAATAGTAAATGTCATGAGACATGTAAGAATCTATATGAGTAAGTAAGCTTTAGCTAAAATTCATGATACCATTATTTATGCGAAATGGTTTATATTAAGCAATGATGATGCTAAGAGTTGTTACATGGAAAATTACTAAGCTATATGCTTACGTTATGATTCTTTCTTTCTATGCAGTCCCGCCAAGCTAACTTGTGGATCATTAAAGTCGAAAAATTTAAATTTTTGATAATTTTAGTATGTGTTCGATTTAGTCCCGAACCTATTCTGAAGTATGATTAAGGTCTCGTTGACCTATTAAAGGGACACTTTGATTGCGATTGATGAATGGTTGTATGAAATGTTTATAAAAGTTTTCGATCTATCTGGTAATGCCTTTAACCCTAATCCGACGATGGATACGGGTTAGGGGTGTTACATGGGCTAGCTAAAACATGAAGCAACGATCTAAAAAACGTAAAAATTATCAAAAATAAAAAAAATCCATACCTTAATTGAGCCAAATGAGTGCCGAGCCTAAAACCACATTCAAAGCTTTCTTTTCTTCTCAATTTTTGGCAATTAGAAAGATAAACATGCAAACATTTTACTAATGTTTTATTATGATAACTTATATTACTAATTTACAAAACTAGCCTTTAAAATTTAATAATAAAACCATATATTATAAACCCAAAATTGTCCACTCCAATAACTAAGGGTCAAATAACCACTTAAGGACTTCATAATTAATTAATCATAGCAAATAAAGTTGCCTATAATCTCATAATCTCATACGGCCCAATATATCTCGGACTCAACTTGCCTTTACGACCAAATCTGAGATTTTCTTCCACGAAGAGACTTTTAAAAACACTTTGTCCCCGATCTAAAACACAATATCTTTACGTTTTAAATCTGCGTACGACTTCTAACGATCTGATACAGCTCTCAGACTTTTGCGAATCACTTTCACTTTCTGTTCAGTCTCTTTGATCAAATCGACCCCATGTATCTTATTTTCACTGAGCTCAGTCCAATACAAAGGTGTTCGACATTTGCGACCGTACAAAGCCTCATAAGGTGCCATTTTGATACTTGATTGAAAGCTATTATTATACGCAAATTCAATTAATGGCAGATATCGTTCGTACGTACCTTCAAACTCGAGAATGCAACATCTCAACATATCCTCGAGTATCTGAATAATTCATTTGGACTGACCATCTATCTACGGATGGAAAGCAGTGCTAAAGTGTAGTTTCATACCTAGTGCATCTTGTAGTTTCTTCCAAAACCATGATGTGAACATCGGATCTCTATCCGAAACAATAGAAATAGGTACTCCTTACAATCTCACAATTTGAGAAATATACAACTCAACAAGTTTATCAAGAGAATAATCTATGCGAACCGGAATGAAATAAGTCGATTTAGTCAATCTATCCACAACAACCTAGATTACATCTTTCTTATTTAATGTCAAAGGTAAACCCGATACAAAATCCATCATGACTCTGTTCCATTTCCACTCAGGTATCATAATCGGTTAAAGTAACCCAGACGGAACCTGATGCTTAGCTTTAACTTGCTGACAGGTCAAACGTCTCGAAACAAAGTCTGAGATGTCTCGTTTCATACCAGGCCACCAGTAAAACTGTTTTAAATCATTATACATTTTCATACTACCCGGGTGAACAGATAACCGACTACTATGAGCTTCATTCAAAATCATCTGAATCAACTCTGAATTTCTTGAAACACACATTTGGTCTTTGAACCTCAAACAACCTTCAATATCAACTCGAAACTCTGTATCAGTATTTGCATCACATTGAGCCCTTTTTGCTATCAATTTGTTATCAACTTTCTGAGCCTCACAAATATGCTGAATAAAAAATGATTTTGCTTTCAACTCATCTACTATCGAACCATCATCAAATAGGGCCAACTGAGTATTCATTGCATGAAGAGCAAACAACGATTTCTGACTCAAAGCATCAGCAACAATATTGGCTTTCCATGGATAGTAGTCAATTACAAGCTCATAATCTTTTAATAATTCTAACCATCTTCTTTGTCATAGATTCAAATCTTTCTGAGTCATCAAATATTTTAAGCTTTTGTGATTAGAATAGACGTGACATTTCTCATTGAACAGATAGTGGCGCCAAATTTTCAATGCAAACACAATAGCTGCCAATTCCAGATCGTGTGTCAGATAGTTCTTTTCATGTGGCTTTAACTGTCTTGAGGCATAAGCTATAACTTTACTTTCTTGCATCAAAACACTGCTTAAACTGTTCAAAGATGCATCACTATAGATAATGAATTCTTTACTCGATTCTGGCTAAACTAGTACTAGAGCTTCGGTCAACAAAGCTTTCAATTGGTCGAAACTTTTCTGGCACTTTTCTGACCACTTGAACTTAACATCTTTCTAAAGTAGTCACGTCATCGGGGTTGCAATCATAAAGAAACCTTTACGAATCATCTATAGTAACCAGCTAGTCCTAGAAAACTTCGGATACATTTCTAGGAGGCTTCCAATCTAGTATAGCCGAAACCTTGTTCGGATCAACCCAAATACCCGATGATGATATAACATGTCCCAAAAATTGACTTCTCGTAACCAGAACTCACATTTACTAAACTTCGCTTACAATTTCTTATCACACAAAGTCTGTAGCACTAATCTTAGTTATTCAGCATGCTCGGATTCATCATGGGAATAGATCAATATGTCATCTATGAACACAACCACAAATCGATCCAAATACTGTTTAAAGATCCAATTCATTAAATCCATAAAAAATAGGTGCATTAGTGAGTCCAAAAGCATAACCAAAAACTCATAATGTAACACCCTATACCCTTATTCGATGCCAGAACAGGGTATGAGGCGTTACCGGATATAAATTCAAACAATCATACAAAATCAAGACATGAATTTCCATCCAAATTTAAAAATTTTCATTTACAATCATGTCATCCCTATTATGGGCCTTGAGGCTCAAAACATGCATCGAAAGTGGTTCGGGACTAAATCGAGAACTTTAGAAAACTTTTAGGATACACAGAAAATTTTCATCATGAAACAGGTCCACACGCCTATGCTTCAGGCTGTGTCCAAAATAGGGGACATTCTATTTATGATGTCATCATCAAAAGAGGCCACACAGCCAAGTCACCGCTCTTGTGCTTAAGCCGTGTCCTCCATATGGCTGAGACACACACCCGTGTCTCGCCTGTTTGTTGAGTTTTGGACATTTTGTTTTACCTAAATTAAGGTGCAAGGGACACACGGCTGGAACACATGACCATGGGGTTGACCGTGTGTCACACACGGCCTAGGCACACGCCCGTGTCTACCCGTATGGACAATTACAAGGCTATTTTCGAGCCATTTTGCCATCCTCACTTGCACATACACACACAACATCACATGGCACAATCTTAAGCCTGTAAATGCATTTAGACTAGCCAAACACAAACAATAACATATCATATCAATATCATCATATACATACTCTTAACATCATACTTTACCGAATCCAAACATACCAAGTCACATTCAATAATAAGACTAATGGGCCACTTTCAACAATTAGGTTTTTAGGCCATAAACTGCAATCCATCACATATATCAAATAAGTACAGACCACATCACAAGACATTTGCATATGCATATGAATAAAGATATAGGCTTATAACCAATTAGTCAATATAAGCCACTTCACATGGCTACACATTACATTAAACCTTTAACCATTACAAGCCAATACTTTTGGCTAAATTATAATGATACAATCATAAAGTAACTTATCTCCTATACATGCCATAAACTTAAGAGGTATGTATTCACTTTTACCCTACAATGATAGCTTGATAGTGTGATAGCATCTCGGCGATCTCCAACTCGAGCTAGCATAAAACCCTATAAGATATGAGAAAGGAAGGGGAGTAAGCTACAATGCTTAGTAAGTTTGTATGAAAATAATAAGAAATTTATTAACATATTTTTCACCAATTCTCACAATATGTTCTCAAGGTAATACAATCATAATTGCACAAAATTTCACTATTTACTTATATTCATCTCAAGCTGTCTACTCAAGTCACAGTCACTAAATTATTTATATCTTGAGTTATGGAACTCTAAATTAAGATCCGCTAATTTTTCCTAAAACTAGACTCACATATCTTCTTACCATAATATTTCTAGAATTTTTTCTTTAGCCAATCACTACAGTTTATTCTTTAAAGTCTCCATTTTTGTTGTCTAATAGTTTTGACCCCTATTCACTAAAAATTTATTTTCTTGTTGTACAGAACTTGAATAACATTCCTGTTTTTTTCTCTTGAAAATAGACTCATTAGTAAATTCAAAAATATAAATTTTATCCCTTTATTATTTTTGTAAATTTTTTAATGAATTTCCCAAGTCAGAATAAGGGGTTCCGAAATCATTCTCACTCTGTCTCACAAAAATTCAAATATCTCAGAATATGAAATTTTTTTGCTTACATCTTTTTTTATATGAAAATAGGCTCAATAAGATTTAATTTCATATCTTATTCAACCTCTAACTCGATTTCCACCATTTTTGGTGATTTTTCAAAATGATATAGCTACTGCTGTCCAAACTGTTTTATTGCTAAATTTACTCCATCATGTTTTTTTTTGTATTAATTCTCTTTTACACACATATAACACTAAAGTATGTCCATAGTTAGCCATGCCAATAGCTAGTCATCATCAAATATTTACAAGTCTTCATTGTAACACTTACTCCATATCAACCTTACTAAAATTTGATCACATATCACATACCAGACTCATTTCTCGTGAGTTTCACATATGTACCTATATCACTCCATCACATAACTTTAGCCCTTTTTCTTTCTTTAACATAAACATTAATTCTTTACCCCGTTGAACCACTTGGAATATCGAAGGATACTTGAAAATTGCCATACACGTAGTAAGATGCCAATGCCATATCCCAGATATGATCTTACATGGGATCACATGTCAATGCCAATGCCATATCTCAGATATGGTCTTATACGAGATCTCATATCGATGTCAATGCCATATCCTAGATATGGTCTTACACGAGATCGTATGTCGATGCCATGTCCCAGACATGGTCTTACACGATTTCATATCAAAGCCAGGTCCAAAACGTGGTCTTACATGGAATCACTATTCGATGCTGATGCCATATCCCAGATATGATCTTACATGGGATCTCAATTTGGTGCCAAGGACATATCTCAGACACGGTCTTATATGGGACCTGTAACATCCTGAAATTTGGGATTTTATGTTTTGCATTATACCATGCAATAGGCTAGTTAAAAATGTTAATTGTGTATGTTTAGGGGTCCTAAGAAGGCTTGGGGTTGAGTTGGGCCTTAGAAATTTTTTGTATTTAAGCACTTTAAGGAGAGAAGGTAAGGGTGTCAAGACTTAAGGAAATAAGTACGTATTTTGCTAACACAAGAGGAGCTAGTAGCAGAGTGGTGTGGCGTTTCATGAAGGGGCTTAAGGGGTGGAGTTCGAATCCCACCTACTGCAATTTTGGATTAATTTTTTTGTGCTAAATGGTAAGTGTCGGCCATGGCATCAAAGAAGGAATTGAAGACTTTCTAATGATAGAAAAAAGACTAAAAAAATAAGGCAAGGAGGAGAATAAGGAAAAAAATAAAGGAAAGGGTTAAGGTGGGGGAAACATGTTGGTCGAATTTTAGATGTTGCTTAGGGAAAGAATTTTTGGTTATCCATGACCTTTTTGGTGTAGGAGGCATGCGATTTTGGTAGAGGGAGTGTAAGAGCCGAATTTCCTTTGGCCATTTTACAAGTTTTGTGCATGAAAGGCTTGTTTTCTTTTTAGCATTTTGGTGTATTTTCCAATCTTTTCCCTTTTGCTTGTCGAATTTTTCCTTAGGCTCTTGAGAAGTTTTTGTTCCATTTGAAAGCTCTCTTCTTTTGACCATTTGATATTTCTTTCTTGCCTAAAACCAAAACCTTAAGAGATACTTCCTCTCTTTTTCCCATCATTTTCATAGTTTTCTTTTCTTCTTTTCTTTTTCACTATTTCTCCAACCCTTCTCTTTTCTTCTTTAATCAATATTTTTGATGGCCGAATCTTGCTTGGTCTTTTCTCTCTAAATAGCTAAAACTTTAATCACAGTATTTCTTCTTCTTGCTTGCATATTGGGCATTTATTCCTTGACCGATTTGGGTAAGTGATTTCATCCTCTTCTTTTCATTTTCTTTTCTTCATGGTAAGTGATTTCATCCTCTTCTTTTCATTTTCTTTTCTTCATGACCGATTATGTGCCCTTATCATTGGATGGTTCTCTAAACCGAAAACATCACTCTCTCCTATTCCTTCATATTGTGATCATCTCTTTTTCATAGTGTTCTAGTGGGTGGCCGTATATCACATCCTTCCGGTTCACCTCTAGCTTTAAGCCAATCAGTGGAAGTTGAATCTAACATCCTTAAGGTAAGGAATTTCTTCAAGATTCATTTCGATCTCTCTCATTCCTTGGATATTCCGTTAAAATAGATCAATGGTTATGTTTAATCGTTTATCATAGGGACTAAATCACTCGTTTTTCCCTACTCATTGGTTCTTCAGGAAGTAGTGGTAAGCCAAATCCTATCCCTAAACAACTACTTTCACTCATCATAGTATTTTTCTAACTGAGACTCTTTCAATGGAGGCAAGTGGTAGCGATATTAAGGGAAAATCGATAGGAGGGCAAATAGGGAGTGGACTTGCAATCTCTACTCCCAATTTCAAACGTAGGGCAGTATCGGCAGTTCGGGATTTTCCACTAGGTTGTGGACCATCATCCGGTGAAAATAGGCAAATCGTGGTCGTTCACGATACTAAGCGTAAGCATTTCTTAGATCGTCTGATTCAGATTTGGATTAAGAAACTCTTTTGTTAATTAACCGGGTGTTATGGTGACATAGGTGTCGACGATCAAGAAGATTTAGTCCTTACCGTAATCAGGTGTGTAATCTCACACCGAAATCCCGTAGATTCGTGATTCACTATCATGTTGAAAAATAGATCGTTGTTATTTACAAATCTGTTAACCGTAATATGACATAAATTGAGAAATTTGCTTAAACAACACAATTTCTAAAGGTCTATCAAAATCGATATTAAATTGCTAAATTACAAAAATGCCCCTATGGGCCGAATTATGAAAATGCCCCTATAGGCTGAATTACAAAAATGCCTCTATGGGCCAAATTACGAAAATGCCCTTATGGGCCAATTTACCAAATGCCCCTATGGCCGATTTGCTAGAATGCCTTAGTGGGCCGAATTATTAAATTGCTTTAATGGGCCGATTCAACAAAATAATTCAATAGATTATTTGTGGTTATATATTTATACGTGGATATTTATTATATATGTTGTATTTTTACATTTTCATGGGATGGGAAAATTTTTTATGGAGAGTAGTGTAGCCTAATGGCATAGCCACAATTTGTTTATTATCATGCTTAATTATGATTTCAGTGGCTTGACCACAATTATATATATTAGTAGCATGACTGCAAATTTGGTGTGAACGGCAAGGTGGGTTGACTTGATCCCACAGGTGTGATTGGCTGGTTGGGGGTGTGATGGATGGATGGGTTGAGTTGCATACATTTCATGTAACACCCCAAACCCGGACAACACACCACGACCAAATTCAGTATGTTACAGAGTGAAAATAATTTGAAGAAAACAAGTTCTGGTTTACTTTTCTGAAAAGTGTGATCGAAAACATTTTTGTCGTTGTGAGTGTGGAAGAACAACTCTTTTTAGAAGATCGTTTGTAGTATCAAATTTTGGAAAGTCGTTTGATTTTATGAAAACCCGAGTGTGAGTTGAAAACCATTTTGTATATGAACATAAAGAAAACTTGGTTTGGAGAAAGTCTGAGTTAGTTTGTTGACTTTATTTTCTTATTGTTACCCGATGGTAAAGTTTGAAAACTCGATAAGTTGTAAAATTTTCGAAAATGTTGATTTTACAAGTTATTACAACATGATAAATTAATTAACTTGAGCACAGTACGATAAAACTTAAAACAAATAATCAAAAACTCGAAATAATAAAATTTAGCGGCCTTATTACAAATCCAAAACCCAAAATTTAAAAGTAAAATAACCCAAGGAAGTAATTAAAGTAAAACCCAGAAAAAACTAATGCATGGCCACCTCGAGTCCACCCCGGCTCCATATCTGCGATCTAAGCCTCATCTGCAAAAAGAAAGGGAAGAGGTGAGTCATTGAGACTCAGTGTATAATCCCTCCTCCCGATTATAATGGCACTCTTGCACAGTTTCATAATCAAGTATGTCATGCAACCCAACCTAGCCATCCAAAACTCCATTTTCTACCCCGTGTGGTACCAAACCACTGGTGGTGCCAAACCACTGGTGACCCAAAGTCACGATCAAGTATATACAAATGTGGTACCAAACCACTGGTGGTGCCAAACCATTGGTGACCCAAAGTCACAAATATTCCATGTGTGGGGCCAACCCACTTTGTGGTACCAAACCACTGGTGACAATCCCTTTTAATGTAATATGTGGGGCCAACCCACTGTGGTACTAAGCCATTGGGACGAGTCACTAAAATATCCAATGTAGTGCCAAACCACTGGTGACCCAAAGTCACAAATATCACATGTGGTACCAAACCACTAGTGGTGCCAAACCAATGATGACCCAAAGTCACGAATATCACATCTTCCCCATCCTCTCATAATACCCATTTCAGTGCACATGCTTACACATACATTACTTACATGCTTTTTCAACTAATAACATACTGCAACATAGCATATACATAATCATCAGCAATCACATATAATTAACTATCGAAACGGACTTACCCAGAGTCCTCGCTCCTACCCATAAGGGTAGCATATCGATATCCATATTATTTCACTTTAAATAGTGTTTAAGTTAATAACATAGCAATACATTGATTATGAAGCGTGTAAGAGGTACACACCTGATAACGCACAAAACTACACTTTCTACGTCGGTACTATCGTTAATCGACACAATCGCGATTTGTCTACTCTCCTACTCGGATGCTGGCCTACACATCGGTGGCCAATCACAAACCGCAGACACGGCCCTCCTCTTGAATTTGGGGGCTAGGGTCGCAGGTCTGACCCCTTCTACTGTTTGGTTAGCCATAGGGTCCATAAAACCTTTGGTCATCGAATCCTATTACATAGAGAATAACTAAGAATTAAGAATTAACCCAAAAGAAATAGATCCCTTACCAAGATTGATCAACACCCGAGCCTTTAGGCTTAATCACTAGCCGAACAAATCCCAGAGATTAATGGAATACATCTACACTCCTCCCTACAATTGATCGAACACAAAACCATAGATCCCAAAAGCCATTTGACGTTAACATAGAGCTCGAAGAGAAAATAACGTGAGAAAATGATCACCCCTCACTTTAACACTTACCATAAACAATTAAGAGTGGATGGGTGACGACGATCTACTACCAGATGTGGGTTGAGATTCGACTTGGAGATCTAGAGAGGAGAGCTTGCTTTCGGGACCTACGTAGACTAAGAGAAAACAAAATAAGAAAAAAAGGAAAAAAGATATGAGCACAGCTATTCGGTTTTGCCAAGAATCAAGAGTGAAAAGAGGATTAGAGAGTTTTGGCCCTTATGACACAATTTGAGAGAAAACAACAACTTACCTCAACAAGAAAACAAGGTTCGGCTCTCCAAAATCTGGAAGAAAAATAGGGAAAGAATGGTAAGGTGATTTGGCTTTAGCAAACAAGAGAAGAAGACTTGTGTATTTCGGCACAAGAAAGGGTTTGAGAGAAGAAAAGTAGTCGGTTGAGAAGAAGGAGTGTTGATTCTATTTCTGGCTTTGAAAAAGAGAAGAAACAATAAAGATGATGAGTAAAGGGGTATGGTAATTTTGGCCAAGCACTAAAAGATGAAATGAGGAAAGAAAAGAAGAGAGAAAGAAAGAAAAAAAATGCTTAGAAGAGGTTTCGATTTGTTTTTGAGAGAAAAGAGAAAAAAAATGCCAAAAGTGGTATGAGTGATTTGCCAAAGAGAAAAATGAACAAAAATCCTCCTAAGTCTACTAAACAAATTTGGCACATGGACCTCACCTAGCGCCCAAAATCAAAAGCTCCCCCCTTACACCAAGCCACACTCGGTCAACCACCCCTCAACAGGCCACCAAATCCCTTGATCGTCTCCTATATTCACTCTCCTCCCACCATTTGAATCGGTTGAATTATTCAAACACCACCTTTCTCTCATGGCCACCCATTTAAAATAATTTGACTTATTCAACTCCCACACTTTAAGGTCCCAAACCGACTCCATCACCTCTCCATCCCAACGCCAAAATAAACTCCAAAAAGGCAGGCTATGCGACTCGAACTTGCTCCCTCCAACTCCCCTGTGGTGTCACCTCACCAGGCCTTCAGTAGCGCCCCCCTTGCCACCATTTCCAAGGCACTTCTTGTGTCAAAACACTCCAACAACATCTCTTAACACCTAACTCCCTTGGCTCCCAATTTCAAGCACCCAAAATAAAAAAAAATTACCATGGCTCAAGCCTACCCCAAGCTCATGCCAGGACCCCCAAAACACCCTACACTAGCACATCAATCACACTAACACATGCAAACACAAAAGAAAAATGTAGAGACCCTGATTTAAGGATGTTACAGTTCTACCCCCTTAAAAATAATTTTAGCCCCGAAATTACTTGGTCAAAAAAGTTGAGGGTATTACTGCCGCATCACATCCTCTGGTTCCCACGTGGCCTCTTCCGTACCATGGTTCCACCATAATACCTTTACCTGTGGAATTGACTTTTTACGTAAAACTTTCACATCCCGATCTAGAATCTGCACTGGTTCCTCTTCCATGGTCAAATCTGGGCATACCTCGATCTCTTCCACTGACACAACATGCGTCGGATCAGATCGATAGTGCCTAAGCATGGAGACATGAAATACATCATGAATCTAACTCAACTCTGCTGGCAACTCGAGCTGATAAGCTACCGGTCCCACTCACTTCAACACCTTATATGGCCCGATAAACCTAGGGCTCAGCTTACCCTTCCGACCAAACCTCAGCACCTTTTTCCATGGTGAGACCTTTAGGAAAACCTTGTCACCTACTGCAAAATCTATATCTCTTCACTTAAGATTGGCATAAGACTTCTACCTGTCCAAGCTTCCTTCAGACGAGCTCAAATCAGCTTAACCTTCTCCTCTGTTTCAGCGACCAACTCCGGACCCAACATTTGACGCTCATCCAACTCTGTCCATCACGTAGGTGTACGACACTTCCAACCATATAACACCTCATATGGTGCCATCTTAATGCTTGCCTGATAACTATTGTTGTATGAAAATTCTGCCAGCGGTAAAAATTCTTCCCAACTGCCTCTGAAATCCAAGACACAACCTCTCAACATATCCTCTAAGATTTGTATTACCCTTTCGATCGCCCATCCGACCGTGGATGGAATGTCAGATCGAATCCAATCTTGTACCCAAAGGCCTAATGCAACGCTTTCAAAATCTCGACGTGAATCTGGGATCCCTATCGAGATAATCGATCTGGGCACCCTATGTAGTCACACTATTTTGCCACATACAACTTAGCCAACCTTTGGTGTGAGTAATCCACCCTAACCGGTATAAAATAAGCTGATTTAGTCAAACGATCTACTATCACCCAAACTGAATCTTTCTTACTAGGCGTAAGGGGTAACCCAGTGACAAAATCCATCGTAATCCTTTCCTACTTCCACTGCGGAATCTTGATCGACTGTAACAGACCCAAAGGTAATTGATGCTCAGCTTTGACTTGTTGGCACGTTAGACATTTACCCACAAACTCAGTTACTTCCCATTTTAGACTCGGCCATGAGAACTACTTTCGCAGATCTCGGTACATCTTGCTACCTCTAGGGTACATAGCGTAGGGACTGCTATGTGCCTCCTGAAGAACCTTCTGCCTTAGCTCGACATCCTTTGGCATACAAACTCTTCCTTGGAAACACAATACTCCACTGGTCAAGCTACAACCTTCCAATCCACCACTCTGCGACTTGCACTCTCCGAGCACTTAGGACCTCATCCTTTAGTTGCTTCTTCCTTAACTGACTAATCCATGACGGTTTCACGCAATTCGCTAATAGACTCCGTCGACACTACCGAGATTAGCGAACATTGCTCTCAAGTCCGTACCTACCACCACGTTGGCCTTGCCTGGATGATACTCAATTAAACAGTCGTAGTCCTTCAACAACTCGATCCATCTCCGCTGCCTCAAATTCAAGTCCTTCTGATATAAGAGGTACTTCAAACTCTTGTGGTCCGTATAAACTATTGACTTCTCCCCGTACAAGTAATGCCTCCATATCTTCAGGGCGAAAACCACTGCAGCCAATTCCAGATCATGCGTCGGATAGTTAACTTCGTGCGGTCTCAGCTGCCGGGATGCATACGCCACTACCTTCCCCTCCTGCATCAACACACATCCAAAACTAGTATGTGACGCATCACAGTAAACCGTGAACTCCTTCCCTGCCTCAGGCTGAATCAAGACTAGAGCTTCTGTCAGGATCCTCTTAAGCTTGTCAAAACTTTCCTGCTGTTTGTCTACCCACACAAATGGCACCCCTTTTCTCAGTAACTTGGTCAACGGCGACTGCAATCAAAGAAAACCCCTCCACAAATCTTCTGTGATATCCTGCCAAACCCAGGAAACTCTAAATTTTCGCCACCAACTTGGGTGGTTTCCAATCCAACACCGCCTCAATCTTTCGAGGGTTCACTCTAATCCCTCGACTGACACCACATGACCCAAGAAAGGTACCTCCTCCAACCAGAACTCGCATTTACTAAACATCGCGAACAACACTTCTCCCTCAAAATCTGCAGAACAACACGGAGATGCTCATCATGCTCTTCCTTTGACTTTGAGTACACCAAGATGTCGACTATAAATACAACTATGAACTGATCCAAATACGGCTGAAACACTTGATTCATCATGTCCATGAACGCCGGTGCATTAGTAAGCCCAAACGGTATTACCAAAAACTCGTAGTGCCCGTAATGAGTATGAAACGCCATTTTATGGATATCAGCCTCCTTCACCTTGAGCTGGTGATACCCTGACCTTAAATCAATCTTGGAGAAGACTGATGCACCCTTAAGCTAATCGAATAGATCATCTATCCTTGGCAATGGATACTTGTTCTTGATCGTTAACTTGTTCAATTGGTGGTAGTCTATACACATCCGCATTGTACCATCCTTCTTTTTAACAAAAAGCACAGGCGCTCCCCAAGGCGAAACGCTCGATAGGATAAAACCCCGATCCAGCAACTCTTGAATCTGTGCCTTCAGGTCCACCAATTCTTTCGACGCCATCCTATATGGGGCAATAGACACTGGTGCAGTTCCCGGTAATAGATCTATCCCAAATTCAACCTCGCGATCTGGGGGTAAACCCGGAAGCTTCTCTGAAAACACATCAAAAAAATCCTTCACCGCTCGGACCTCCCCTACAGTTAATTCCTTGGGCTCTAACTCACAAATATGAACCATGAATGGCTCACAACCCTTCCTCACCATTTTCTCGAACTTCAGAGTAGATATAACATTAGATAGATAATCCCTCCTATTACCTATCATTACTAGTTCTTCACCTTCAACTGTTCTCACTACCATGCGCTTAGCCACATAGTCCAAACTCGCTTGATACTTCACCAGCCAGTCCATCCCAAGGATCAAATCGAACTCCCCGAATGGCAGTTCCATCAGATCAGCCACAAACACTACCCCTTGAAGTTCTATGGGTACATCCCTATACAGTTTATTTACTTCTATAGAGTGACTTAGAGGGCTTATTACTGTCATCCCCTAGAAGTAAACTCAAAGTCTAAATTCATGGTTTCCACTATGCTACTGGTAACATACGAGTGCGTTGAACCAAACATCTATCAAAGCAGTATAAGGTAGTCCAAAAATTAAGAACGTACCGATTATGACGTCTGGTGCATCGCCTCCTCTCGACGCCTCACTGCATACACCAACCCAGGCTGCCTCGCTTCAGTATTACCTACACCCCTGCCCACGGTGCACCGTGGCCTCGACCAGAACCATTACCTCCCCTAACAGAACCACGACCCCTCAATGGTTGCTATCCACCGTTCCTGAATTGAGCACGCCCCTGACTCTCAGACTGCATCCTGGCTAGCTTATGTGGACAATCCCTCACACGATGATCCAATGACCCATACTCAAAGCATCCTCTACCACCAGTCCAACATTCTCCCCAATGGAATTTCCTACATCGAGCACAATGTCTTTGGTCCTCGAGTAGCGACCACAGGCCTCACAGATTGATTTGGCCCACCATACCTAGCCCTTTTTTGAGAATTTCCAATTGACCCTGATGACCCAAAACTCCTCTTGTGCCTATTCCTGTCCAAATTCTATTTTGTAGACTCCTTCACCCCTTCGGCTATCTTAGCCTTCTCTACCAGCACAGCAAACTCCCTCTCTTGCTGTGGAGCGATCAGCAACCTCAATTTATCTCTCAGCCTGTCTTCAAACCTGACACAGCGCTCATGTTTCGTAGCCACGATACCGAGCGTAACGAATCAACCTTAAGAATTCCACCTCATACTCAAATACTAACCTACTCCCCTGAACCAGCCTTAGAAACGCCTTCCTCTAAGCATCAATGTAACTAGACCCAATGTATTTCCTCTGATAAGCTACCTGAAAATAGTCCCAAGTGATATCGTCTGCCATTGCTCCATCCCTAACCATGAGCCACCACTGATATGACTCATCTCGAAGAAGGGATACTATACCCTTTAGCTTCTCCTCAGCCATAAAATCTAGGTCGTCCATGATACGTTCTATCGCCACCAGCCAATATTCCGCCATACTAGGAGCCACACTAGATACACCTTTGAATACCTCTGCACCATTAGCCCGGAGTCCTTCGGACACATATTTTGAAGCTCCTATTTTGATGCCTGTACCCGCGACTCTTTCTAAAACCCGCAGCATCGCCTGCGACACTGCGTCATCACCAGCCGTCTGATCCTAAAATTTCATGCCCATAACTGGCGGCGGTGGTACCTCGTTCTCTGACTCATGACCAGACCTCACCGGTTTCGACACTATCGTCCTACCCCTACCTCATCCACGTATATTACGCCTACGCCCTCGTGCACTCATAACTACCGATACAAATTGATCTGATTTAATAATTTTATGTGTTAGACTTATTCCACTGTTTATTAAGCACAGTCTTATGAATAATTTAATATGGGGATTATTTCGTAAGTTTACACAATCCTACGATTGAAGGCTCTAAAGTAATTTCCTATTACTACCAGGCATAACGTCATCATTACAAACATGCTAACACAAATAAGGGTACTTACCTGGGCGGATTGGTGTCGAAGACTCGATGCCATGCTTTCCCAATCATGCCTTTCCCACAAAAACCTTTCATAACCCACTTTAAAACATTTTTGGGCCTTGGGCCCACAGTCGAGCTTTTGAACCTGGCTCTGTTACCAAAAATTGTAACACCCCAAACCCGATCAACACACCACGACTGAATTCAGTATGTTACAGAGTGAAAATAATTTAAAGAAAACAAGTTGCTAGTTTACTTTTGTGAAAAAGTGTGATCAAAAACATTTTTGTCGTTGTGAGTGTGGAAGAACAACTCCTTTTAGAAGATCGTTTGTAGTATCAAATTTTGAAAAGCCATTTGATTTTATGAAAACCTGAGTGTGTTAGCAAAATATAGTTGAAAACCATTTTGTATCTGAATATAAAGAAAACTTGGTTTGGAGAAAGTCTAAGTTAGTTTGTCGACTTCATTTTCTTATCGTTACCCGATGGTAAAGTTTGAAAACTCGATAAGTTGTAAAATTTTTGAAAACGTTGATTTTATAGGTTATTAGAACATGCTAAATTAATTAACTTGATCACAGTATGATAAAACTTAAAATAAATAATCAAAAACCCGAAATAATAAAATTTAGCGACCTTATTACAAATCCAAAACCCAAAATTTAAAAGTAAATTAACCCAAGGAAGTAATTAAAGTAAAACCCAGAAAAAACTAATGCATGGCCACCTCGAGTCCACCCCCGCTCCATATCCACGATCTAAGCCTCATCTGCAAAAAGTAAGAGAAGAGGTGAGTCACTGAGACTCAGTGTATAATCCTTCCTCCCGATTATAACGACACTCTTGCACAGTTTCATAATCAAGTAAGTATATCATGCAACCCAACCTAAACATCCAAAACTCTATTTTCTACCCCGTGTGGTACCAAACCACTAGTGGTGCCAAACCACTGGTGACCCAAAGTCACAAATATCCCATGTGTGGGGCCAACCCACTTTGTGGTACCAAACCACTAGTGACAATCCCTTTTAATGTAATATGTGGGGCCAACCCACTGTGGTACTAAGCCACTGGGACAAGTCACTAAAATATCCAATGTGGTGCCAAACCACTGGTGACCCAAAGTCACAAATATCACATGTGGTACCAAACCACTGGTGGTGCCAACCCAATGGTGACCCAAAGTCACGAATATCACATCTTCCCCCTCCTCTCATAATACCCATTTCAGTGCACATGCTTACACATACATTACTTACAAGCTTTTTCAACTAATAACATACTGCAACATAGCATATACATAATCATCAGCAATCACATATAATTAACTATCGGAACAGACTTACCCGGAGTCCTCGCTCCTACCCATAACGGTAGCATATCGATATCCACATTATTTTGGCTTTAAATAGTGTTTAAGTTAATAACATAGCAATACATTGATTATGAAGTGTGTAAGAGGTACACACCTGATAACACGCAAAACTACACTTTCTACATCGGTACTGTCGTTAATCGACACAACCGCGATTTGTCTACTCTCTTGCTCGAATGCTGGCCCACACCCCGGTGGCTAATCACAAATCGCAGACATGGCCCTCCTTTTGAATTTGGGGGCTGGGGTCGCAGGTCTGACCCCTTCTATTGTTTGGTTAGCCATAGGGTCCATAAAACCTTTGGTCATCGAATCTTGTTACACAGAGAATAACTAAGAATTAAGAATTAACCCAAAAAAAATAGATCCTTTACCAAGATTGATCAACACCCGAGCCATTAGGCTTAATCACTAGCCGAGAAAATCCCAGAGATCAACGGAATGCAGCTACACTCCTCCCTACAATCGACCGAACACAAAACCATAGATCCCAAAAGCCATTTGACGTTAACATAGAGCCCAAAGAGAAAATAACGTGAGAAAATGATCACCCCTCACCTCAACACTTACCAAAAATGATTAAGAGTGGATGGGTGATGACATCTACTACCAAATGTGGGTTGAGATTCGGCTTGGAGATCCAGAGAGGAGAGCTTACTTCCGAAACCTAGGTAGACTAAGACAAAACGCAAGAAGAAAAAAAAAGAAAAGAGATATGAGCACAGCTATTCGGTTTTGCTAAGAATCAAGAGTGAAAGAGGATTAGAGAGTTTCAGCTCTTATGACACAATTTGAGAGAAAATAACAACTTACCTCAACAAGAAAATAGGGTTCGACTCCTCTAAAATCTGGAAGAAAAATAGGGAAAGAATGGTAAGGTGATTCTGCTTTAGCAAACAAGAGAAGAAGACTTGTGTATTTCGACACAAGAAAGGGTTTGAGAGAAGAAAAGTAGTCGGTTGAGAGGAAGGAGTGTTGATTTAGTTTCTAGCTTTTGAAAAAGAGAAGAAACAATGAAGATGATGAGTAAAGGGGTATGGTAATTTTGGCCAAGCACCAAAAGATGAAATGAGGAAAGAAAAGAAGAGAGAAAGAAAGAAAAAATGCTTAGAAGAGGTTTCAGTTTGTTTTGAGAGAAAAGAGAAAAAAAATGCCAAAAGTGGTATGAGTGATTTACCAAAGAGAAAAATGAACAAAAATGCTCCTAAGTCTACTAAACAAATTCGCACATGCACCTCACCTAGCCCCCAAAACCAAAGCTCCCCTTACACCAAGCCACACTTGTCAACCACCCTCAACAAAGCTACCAAATCCCTTAATCGTCTCCTATATTCACTCTCCTCCCACCATTTGAATCGATTGAATGATTCAAACACCACCTTTCTCTCATGGCCACCCATTTAAAATAATTTGACTTATTCAACTCCCACACTTTAAGGTCCTAAACTGATTCCATCGCCTCTCCATCCCAACGACAAAATAAACTTCAAAAAGGCAGGCTATGCGACTCGAACCTACTTCCTCCAACTCCCCTATGGCGCCACCTCACCAGGCCTTCAGTAGCGCCCACCTTGCCACCATTTCCAAGGCACTTCTTGTGTCAAAACACTCCAACAACATCTCTTAACACCTAACTCCCTTGGCTCCCCCTTTCAAGCACCCAAAACAAAAAAATTTACCATGGCTCAGGCCTACCCCAAGCTCATGCTAGGACCCCCAAAACACCCTACACTAGCACAGCAATCACACTAACACATGCAAACACAAAAGAAAAATGCAGAGACCCCGATTTAAGGATGTTACATTTCATATAAATACTATTTTGTAAATAGGCTTAGGCCCAAGATGTTGCTATACGTGTTCAGGCCCAGTGGATGACGGTAAGGGGGATTATACACTGAGTTCTTGTAACTCACCCCTTTTTCTTAATCCTTGCAGGTAATGCTCAGTGATGAGGGCTTGGGCCATGGATGACTCAATGGAGGTCATACTTTAGAAATAATGTTTTCGAACATTAGTAAACTTTTTCACTTTATTTTATTACTTTTACTATTTTGGGTTTAAAGATGTAATAAGGCCTCTGGGATATGTTTTAATTTACTTTATGTTTTGACGTACTTATTATTATATTTGAACTGTTTTAAACGAGGATTTTTTGAAATCATAAAAAATGGATTTCTAAACTTGATTAACAAATGGGTTTTATAACAAATATGTATAAATAATTTAACTTGGATTTTCCTTTGAATTTTATCAACATCTTTTTCAAAAGTCACGATTTAAAAGTTCACTAGTTCAATTTTGATTTATCAATCAAACTCTCGAGATTAGTAATTTTATAATCAACCTTATTTTCTTAACTATAAATAAATAACGACAACTTTAATAAGAATCACATGTTCTTTATACATTTTCTTCATGTGACATGTCAGATACGGTCATACTGCATGGGTCGGGTTTAGGGTGTTACATTTTATGGTATCAGAGCCCAACTGGAAAACTCAGCCGTGATTTGGGTTCAAAAGCGTTTTCCAAAGCTATTTGAATTTTAAATTATAAATACATATTTTAGAGGAAGTATGGCACCATGGGTATCAAACACCATGTCAGTAAGTTTTTGTTTTCATTTTATGATTATTATGGTATGACTGTGGTAAGAAAACTCTACAAAATAGAAATACTCTAGAACTTTTAGCTTTAGGAGCTGAAACTATAGAGATTGAGACTTTAGGATACGTTTTGCAAAAACAAATTTACTTTCTATACTTCATAAAAATTGTTTAATAAAAATTGAATAGCATACTGATTCATAAGACTCTTAATCAGATTAAATCGACTTAGAAAACATGAGTGCTAGAGGACGTGGACACTGTAGATGTGGCCGTGGTAGAGGCCGAGGTGCTAGAATTGTATCTGAGGCATCGGGACATATGCTTGGAATAGGCGCACCTGCGTCACCTGTAACTGAAGTTGGGCCATGATCGAATGAGAGAGGTTGACGCTCTGTCCCAAGCGATGTTGTGGGTACTGGAAAGGGTTTACACACTGAGTCGTGGTGACTCACCCCTCTGCTTAATTTTGCGAGTAACTAGTAGGTCGTGGATCTGGGAGCCGAGGCAGACTCGTAGAGGCCATAAAATGTTTCTTTTCGTAAACTCGTTTCTTTTCTACAAATTATTTTAATTGGGGATTTTGTTATGTAATAAGGCCTTCTTAAGTTAATATTTGGTTTTCCTTATTTATTATTCATTTAAGATATGACATTATTATATTTTAACATGAAGGTTAAAATGAAATTTTCAAAACATAAGTAACATAAAATAACCGTTTTCTCTCAAGTGCCAACAAAGATAACAAATGATCGTTTTAACTCAATTCGGGAATTTTTTTAAACTGCAAACCACTATTTTCAGAACATCACCCTAGACGAAAAGTTTTCAAACTTACGATATTTTCTTAAGATTTTAAAATTCATTTTTACAACTTTTCCCTGTGACATTCCAGATCTGGTCGTAATGTCTATATCGGGTTTGTGGTGTTACATTCAAACTTTATAGCTATTATTATTTCATGCAAATCTTCAAAATTAGTCTTAGAAACATTTTAAACAGGCACAAGGTCCATTTAGAAAAAGTTCCAAAACATGTTCGTAGATATCGATACTAACACTAAGGTATAAATATTTTCTCTAAGTGGTATCGATACCATCTGAAAAAGTGATACCAAACTTGTATTCTATTTCTTGTCTCAAATCCTAAAGTCTCAAAAATTATCGGTACCTATCATGAAATTTTGATATTTTGACCTCGAGTATCGATACTAAAGAAAAGGTTTGATACCAAATCTCTAATCTGACTTCCTACACATTTTGAAACACAGAGGTGTCAATTTTTAAAACCCGATCATCGATACCTCCGCTTCAAACCTAAAAAATGCAGCATACATATGCAATTATTTCATTTCACTTTAGTTCCTAGTTATCATACCTCATCTACTTCAACAATTAATCATTCAACGACCATATCAATAGTTCAAAATAAAAAAATCACACCTGAGCAAGTAATGTCGAGCCATTCACATGTTCATGGGACTAAGCATATCAAAAACATGAAATCCTTATAAACCAAATAAAAAAAGCAAAATGTCTAGAAATCAACATGGCTATAACAAGTATATCACATTGCCTTTTTCCAAAAACATAAATAAATAAAGAACACCTACAGGATAATACTAAACTGGCTTGGATCACCTCTCGAAAAACCACACTGCTCACACCAGTATGCAACTAATCTGCAATGGGTAAAGAAGGGGGTGGGTGAGCTTAACAAGCTCAATGAATGATTAGAATAACAACATCGTAAATATATCATCATGCAAACATATATCATTTAACACACATGTTTAGTCAATCATGTATCACAATTCTCTCAAATTACATATAATGATAAGTTGGCAATATAGCACATACTCCATCAAGCATAAAACATGTTCCACACAATTACATATAATATGATAGATTAGCACTTGGGTTATGAAACATATAGTGAGCTCTATCATCACTTATAGGATACACGGATCTTCAGCACACCAAATATAAACTCATAGTGTCAAACATGTCCCAAAAGTGTAGCACAAAGCTAACACTCTCCTTATTTCCCTTCACATGTCCCATTGAATGGAACTTAGTTGTAATGACCAGAATTTGGGCCTAGTAGAATTGGGCCCATTGGGCCTTGGCCATGGGACCGTTTTAAAATTTTTAGGATTATGAAAATGGCATTATTTCAAGTTGGACCTATTAGGAAGGTGATTTTGGAAGGTTAGGGGGCTTCTATGAAGTCCTAGGATCAAACTGGGACTTTAGTTTTTAAATATCAAGAGGGGTTTTCAATGAAAATGAGGTTTTCAAAAAATACCTCAATGTGACACGCCAGATTCAGGCCTAACTTTTAGGCCGGGTTTGGAGTGTTATATTTTATGGTATCAGAGCCCGATTACAAAACTCAGGCTATGAAATGGGCTTTAGTTTATATTTTAAATATGTTTACAAATTATTTTAAGTTGGTTTTGGAGGATTTTTGTGTGGCACACCAAGTCTCCATTGTCCAACCAAGTAAGTTCTCCTATCTGTTTTAAACTATTATAATGTAGTAGATACCGGTACGTACTTTATCTGTAATGTGCTATTTACATAGGTTGCATTTAGGATTAGAGTGCGCAGCATAAGCATAGTGGTATAACCAGTATTGTGCGGCTACTAGATAGTTAGAAATTTCGAGGATAAAATTTCTTTAAGGGAGGTAGATTTGTAATGACCCGAATTTGGGCCTAGTAGATTTGGGCCCATTGGGCCTTGGCCATGGGAGCGTTTTAAAATTTTTGGGATTATGAGAACAACATTATTTCAAGTTGGACCTGTTAGGAAGGTGATTTTAGAAGGTTAGGGGGCTTCTATGAAGTCTCAGGATCAAACAGGGACTTTAGTTTTTAAGTATCAATAGGGGTTTTTAATGAAAACGTGATTTTCGAAAAAAACACCTCAATGTGACACGCTAGATTCGGACCTAACTTCTAGGCTGGGTTTGGGGTGTTACATTAGCTCAAATTCTCTTATCCCTCCAACATATCCCTGGGCTTCAACTCCTAAAAATCTCTGTACATATAGGTGATTGCTCACAATCCCATTGCATGCCAACTATATTCAACTGTTTCAAGTTCACAAGGTAAAAATATCTAGAAAACAATCACATATCACTTACTGATTATCCGTGCACTATCACTACATGTGAGCATCTTTTGCAAAACACTATCATTGCATTTAACATATTTATATCATGTATACATTTTCACTTTTCACAACAGTCACCATATCCACATATCACATGTTTGAGCTATGCACAATTTTATAATCACATAAGCATAAAACCATAAAATGATTATAGATATAAGAAAACTTACACTTAGAATTTAGAGTAGGGATTTAGGCTACTACTAAATTCCCAATTAACACATGACTTGTGTCTATGAGTAGCAATTCCAAATACTCACCACTCTTCTTTCGCTGAGAAGTTGAAAGAGCAAACTAGTTCTTCCTTTAACTTGTAAAAGGCTCCAATGAATTCGATGCTTTACACACAATAACCACACAAAATTCACAATCAGATAGTAGCGATGGACTCACTTAAACCAACTAAAACATCATCCTATTTTAAGTTCTCATATGACCAAAATTTAACATAACAAACTTAGAATGCTCATAACTTAGTCTACGCTTAACCTTTCCCCTAAAATGAATTATGTTCACCTAATTAGTCATTACGCCTAACCTTCAATCCTTAAACCACTCAGAACTACCCAATTCATGGTATCAAAAATTTTCAACATCTTTTTGACGATTTTCAAAAAATTCATTAAAATGTAAGAAATCATTAACGAAACTTCAGGGCAAGTTTAGAAACCTTCTAATCATGACAAAATGAGTTGAAAAATATTTTGAAACCACGTTTTTACTCAAAATCATGAAATCCACCATTAATGTCTTGCAATTAAATGGCTAATACTTAAATTTTAATGACTATATATCATGAAAAAACTCATAAGAATTCGAAACATTACCTTAGATGGAAGATTAAATGAGTTTTGATGCAAATCTAGAAAAAATCCAAAAGCTTGACAATGGTGACATCAATGAAGTTTTTTTAGGTGTTTTAAAGAGATTCTATGGGTGTTTAATGTAACACCCCTCACCCGTATTCATCATCAGAATAGGGTTACAGAGCATTATCGGACTTACAACACTTCTAAAAATACATTTTGTATACATTTTATCAATTCAAATACAATTAAATCAATACCAATCATAATGTCCCTTAAACGAACCTACGAGGCCCTAAATATGCATTAGGAGTGGCTCGAGACTAAATCGATAACTTGAGAAATTTTTAAACACTTAGCAAAATTTTCTCAAAATAGAGAACACACGCTCGTGTGTCTCACACGGCCACCAAACACGCCCTTGTCATAGGCTATGTGAACATCGAAATGGGAGCACATGACTGTGTCCTAGCCTGTGTCCTACCGCATGTCCAAACAAGTGAGCTTACTGACTTGGGTCACACGACCAACCACACGCCCATGTGTCTAGCTCGTGTACTCTTGAAGGGGCCACATAGGCCTGTGTGCCAGGTAATGTGCTAGGTCGTGCCAAACCTGTAAGGTATACTGACTTATGCAACGCGGCCAAGTTACACTCCCGTGTGTTAGGTCATGTGCAAATTAGAGGGTATACTGACTTATGCCACACGGCCGATCACACGCCTATGTGTGAGACTTGAGGAGCATACTGACTTCATTTCAATTTCAACACCAGGGGACACACGACCTTGTAACAAGACCGTGTGTTGCACACGGATGAGACACACGCCCGTGTCTCTGCCCATGTAGACAAAAATAAGCTATTTACCAAGTCAATTTTCCACCCACAATCTCATGTACCTAAACAACCCAAATGGTACCAATTCATAGCATAATTGAACATCTATTGTAGCCACATTCAAGACAATCTCATACCATTTCCAATACTAATAACCAACATACTTATAACTTATGTTTTTCTCAATCAAAACATACCAAAACATATATATACCAATCAACTAGTTAAACCTTTACCAACCATACATCATTTTATACCAATTCACAAGCATGCTACCAATTCCAAAAACATCATAATATAAGTCATCTACATATCCATCCATGGACTCAAAATATGAACCATTTATGCACATACCCAAATCTACCAAATTAAGCCAATACTCATGGCCATATTTACAAACCAAAACACATGCCATTACAAGTCATTACAATTAACCAAAATCACTATCAATCCATAATCAAACTGATTAAAAATACCTATACATGACATATACTTAAAATACCAAAGTTCAAACGTACAAAGTGATAGGTGGTAGTGTGAAACGATCTTCGACGATCCCCAAATCTGAGCTAGCTTCAATATCACTATAAAACACGAAAAATACACAAAGTAAGCTATAAAGCTTAGTAAGCTCGTATGAAATAAACTTAATGAAATCACATAAATATAATTCAAATTTGAATACATCAACATGTAACTTATAATAACAAAAAAACCTTTCAAATGCTCATTCACAAGACTATATAATTCCATCATCATTTCTTCTATTCAATGATAAAGTAGTTTATGTACATACATGTACCATTCCGTACAAATCTCATACACATTCTCAACTTTCATTTACCCATTGAACCATTCAGAATAGAAGTTGGATACTCAAGGGTCTCACATGATAAGTACCTATACCATGGCCCAAAGCTAAATCAAGGTAACTTATCTGAAGTAATAATATCATGGCTCAAAGCCAAATCGATTTATCTTACAAACAAAGTGCTATATCATGGCCCGAAGCCAACTCACTGTATCCTCTAATGACATGTCACTAGTATCCTAAACTATTCCTAAGGTTCAATCGGGATTCCAACTGTTGAATCATCGTCGAATTGTAACACCCCTAACATGTATCTGTCGTCAGAGTAGGGTTATGAGATATTACCGATCATTACACATTATTTAACATACAATGCTCATATATATATGCATGCACACTCAAATACCATTCAACACAATCATATTGTCCCTTATAAGAGCCAACGAGGACTTAAATAAGCTTTAAAAGTGGTTCGGGACTAAGCCGATAACATACAAAATTTTTGAAAACTTAAAAATTTTTCATCAATATAGGGGTCACACGCCCATGTGAACAGGCCGTGTGCCTCACATGGCTCAGACAGGCCCGTGTTTTAGGCTGTGTGAAAACATGGCATACATACTAACTTGGGTCACATGGCCGACAACACGCCCGTGTGTCTAGCCTGTGTGCCCTTCGAAATGGCCACATATGCCCGTGTGCTAGGCCATGCCAAAGCTACAGGGTATACTGACTTATGGAATAAGGTCAAGTCACATGCCCGTGTGCTAAGCCGTGTGCCATTTAGGGGGTATATTGACTTGTACCATAGGGCCAGTTACACACCCATGTGTAAGACCGTTTGGAGCATACTGACTTCAATTTAATATCAACGCCAGGGGATACACGACCATGCAACATGACCGTGTGTCGCACACGACTGAGACACACGCCCGTGTCTCTGCTCGTGTGGACAAAAATAGGCCATTTGTTTAGCCATTTTGCCACCCTATTTTTACATGCATACACAAGCATAAATTGCAACATTTCACAACTCGATTGGTAGCCAATACATAACATTTCATACACATATTACTCCCATTCAACATGGAATTCAAATGCCTAATAAATCACATACATTTTCCATTCATATACTAACCACATATCAAGATAACATTTGCATATTTTCATTCCATCTATTACTAGCCAAAACATACCATTTTTGAGTACTTAAACACAACCAAAATACTATACCAAGTTAAGCCAAATCACATGGCTTCAACTCATACCATAACATGTACCAAAATCAATATCTCAAGTAACCTTAACTATCATTCTTGTAACTAGCCTATACATGCCATATTTACAAATATCCACAAATTCATAAGTACCAATCGGTAACTGGATAGTGTGATCGTAACTCGACTTTATCCAAATCAAGTGAACCTCTATAATACATGAAACCTCAGAGTAAGCTTTATAGCTTAGTGTATAATTTAGAAATAAGCTGAGTAAGCTTTATAGCTTAGTAAGCCCGTATAATTTAGAAATAATCTTACCATTCGTACATAATCAAGAAAACAAGTATTGTAAACTCAATTAAATTTCCAAATGCCTATCACAAGCATTCATCAACAAGTTAGTCTCATAAATACATGTAATCATCCATTATCTCAATCTCAATACTCAATACATTGTATCATACCAAATTCATATATCATGTACATCATATTCAACATTTCACTCTCAATCAATATAATCAATAATTCATTCAATAACATTACTGATCTGTATAAATAGTAATTATGCCCGTTGAACACATTATAACTTCAAAGGATACTCGGGTGATATACATCAGTAATTCGTCAATTCATTATCATTTTCGCTCTTTCAAGCTATGATCAGTAAGCTCCTCCTGAGCTGATGGACAGTAAGCTCTATTGAGCTGAAATGGTAAGCTCTAAGAGCTTAAAATAGTAAGCTCTAACGAGCTTAAAATAATAAGCTCTTACGAGTTGATATATCAATAAGCTCATACAAGCTATGGTGACTCCGCAACAAATGTAGGAGCTCGACCAAAATGGTAACCCTATTGACATGTCACTTGTATCCTACGAATTCATACGGTTCAAATAGCGCTCGGTAACTATCAGTTTATATCAAATAGGCATTCGTATTCCAAGTTTATCAATTTCTTAATTATATACATATATTTCAAATAAATACAAGTATTTAAAAGTTCGATGATAATTATACAAACTTACCTCGAGTATGAAAACGGCGAAATGAGTTAATTACTCAATAATCTTGCCTTTCCCCCAATCCAATTCTGGATTCCTCTTTTCTTGATCTAAATATATTCAAAATTAACTTATTTAATCAACCATTCATTCAATTTAGTCCAAAACACATATTAGGACTAATTTACACATTTTCCCCTAAACTTTCACATTTTTATAATTTAGTCCTTATCACATAAAAGTGTAAATTAATGAAATTAAACCCTTAAATAAGCTAGACGAATCTCATAGATACTCCTAGCAACCCATATCTTTAATTATTTCACATGTTTACCAGATAATTTTCAAATTTCACAATTTAATCCATTTTTGACATTTTGTCAAAAATCACTTTAGAAAACCTGAAAATCTTTCATCAAAAATTCATATTACAACTTAACACACCAAAGAACACATAAACTCATCAATGGAAACTCTTAAAATCTTTAACAATTTTGAAATTAAAGGAACGGGTTAGCTAGATTGAGCTGCAACGATTACAAAAACATAGAAATCATCAAAAATGAAACAAAAACCATACCTCAATGAGCAAGAGAAGCTTGGCCAAATATAAACCCTAACAATGGCTTTTATCCCTTCAATTTTTGTTTAAAGAAGATGATAATGGATGGAAATTTTGTTTCGTTTTATTATAATTAACCTTATTAACCAAATTACTAAATTAGTCTTAATGAACATTAATAATTTCAAATTTACCAAGCCACTATCATCCACTATCATGTTAATGATCTAATTTCAACATAAGGACCTTAACTTTAAGATTCTATAGATATTATGTAACACCCTGGTTTAGGGGCTATGCATGTTGGGTATAATTCAAGTGTTAGTAGGTTTTTGGGAGTGCTTGGATGAGTTTTGGAGGTTCTAAGAATGTTTGGATGAAAGGAAGGCTTTGAAAAAAATTTGGATTTTTAGTGTGGTAAGGAATCGGGCCAATGTAGGCCTTAAGAATTATTTTGGTAATTTATGGCACAAGTAAGGCTTTGGCAAGGTGGTGTTGTCTTGTGACTTAGAAGTGGAGGTAGCGCCTTTAAGGGTCTTAGGTTCGATCCAAGAAGGCAAAGCAGTTGGGTTTTAATTTTTGGATTATGGCGCTACAGGATGAAAGCCTTAAAAGAGCTGGTGTTGTGATCGGGCACAAGAAGCGGCTTGTTCAGTGGTTCTCGCATGCACATAGGAGTTGGAGGAGCGGAGGCGCAGTTGAACACTGGAGTAGCATTTTGGGCGTGATTTTATTTTATGCGGTTATAAATTTGGGCTAGGAAGGGTAAGATTAAATGATGGGGGTTTTGTCATAAAAATCAAGGTGGCCAAGTGGCTCAGGCGTTGGAGGTAAGGCTTACAATGGTTTGGTCCGTGTTCGAACACGGAGAGTGGCGTTGAGTTTTATTTTTATTCTTTTGATTTTGCAACAAATTGAAGGCAAGTGGACGGCACATGTAGATTAAATTGGAAGATTAGGATGAGCTTTGTTTTTATTCGATTGGGATAATGGTTTGGTTTTGTTTTTTTATTAAAGGATAAAGGTGGGATATTGTTGTATTTTGAATTGATTTTTAGTGGTTGGTGGGAGTGAATTAGGAGATTTGTTAATTCAAATTATTTTGAATTTAGTGGCGTGGAGCTTTTGAGGTGGTGGCTTAATGTTGGTAAGTTTTGGGAGTGGTCGGTTTTGGTATTTGAGAAGGGAGGGTAGGTCAATTTCTTTTTGTTTCTTAACCTAATTTGCTCTCCTTACTTCTAATATTTATCTCCTATTTCTTGTGTACCAAAACCTTGCCTTCACTTCTCATCTTCTCTGTTCTTCCACTCAAACCGAACATAGGTATGTTAAGCACTTAAAACCGATTCTCTTCCTTGTAACTAAAATATTGGCCGAATCTCCCCTTTCCTTTTAGTTCTGCTCCTTGGCCAAATAGAAGGTGTGGTGTGGATCATTTTGGGGTTTCATTTCCAATCGTTGGAGAAGGTTTATAGGAAAGGCGAATGCTTATGGTCTTCCTTACTTCTCTGTCGTCATCTTCAAGGGGTAAGTGTTGGTTTTGGTGTTTGTTTGATGGCGTATTAATTTGGTTGGAATCGTTTTATCATAGGACATCCGGATTCAAGCGATCAAGCGTAGCCTCGGTTCTTTGGTTGATCGTTGGGTAAGTGATGGTAAGGGATTACTTTATCGGTCTATTCGCTTGGTATTGGTAAGTCGTAGGCTATTACTTTTGGTTGGTTGTCGATTATAGGCAAGTGAAGCAAGAGCACTTGGTGGTGGGCTAGTGTGCAAGAGCGTGTAGGAGCGAGGTTGTTAGATCGATTCTTTGGTTAAGGCTTACAGGTGTGTGTACACACACACACACTCTTCTAGTAATTTATGTGCTTATTAAATTGTGTGTATACTTACACACTTATCGATTATGGTATTTATATATATGATGTGTGTGGTTGGTTCCATGGAAAGGTGGATTGAATACCATTATGGTATAGGGCACGGGTCGTAAGTCCTGTTATGATGCTTTTGGTAAGCATAATGTATCATTACATGTGTGCTATGATATTGGATGGTGATAAATAATATGTATGTTACTAATCAAGCATGTGGGTATAAGTCCGTTAAAATGCATATCATTATCTATATGGGTTGTACGCAGTGGAGGGGGCGGTGATGTTTTGTCGACGAGCACCAAGTGTTTTGGTAACACACTGTGACTACGGTCACCAGAGGTTTGGTACCTCCGAGGTTTGGAACCTCATAGCGACTCATCCACATGGTTAACACCACCGTGGGTTGGCCCCACTTTTGAGACACGGATCGCCCGCCGGTGATTTGGTATCACACGATGGGTTGGCCCCATCAATTGATTTGTGACTTCGGTCACCGGTGTTTTGGTAACACACTTCGTGTCTTCGGACACCAGAGGTTTGGCACCTCCAGTGATTGGGCATCACATCTATGACTATACGTCACCAGTGGTTTGGCACCACCAAAGTGGTTTGGTACCACACGGGTAGAAAAGGTGTATGGACGGTTAGGATTGGGTGCATATGATTTGGATGCATGATGATCATGATTATGTTTGAATGTGATATTTTGCTAATCCAGAAAAAGGGTAGCACTTTGAGTCTTGGTGACTCACCTTTTCCTTTAACATTTTCGTAGTGCATAAAAGTCGGATCGGGATCGGAGAGGACAAGGTGGCCCATGCCAAGATGAAGATTTGTTATATTATGCTTGTTTTTGATATAAGTATTTTATTTGAAATTGTTGGGTTGTAACAAAGGCCATTTTATGTTTTTGGTATTACTTTAACTATGGTTTAATTAAATTAAATTGCTATGGGAACATGATTTATAGGTTGCAACCTATTTATTCAAGTTGGATATTTTAAACTAGAGTTTTAAAATGAATGAGTTTTAAATAGCAAAGTTTATTCCAAAGATATGTTTTCCAAAATTCACAAACTACGATGTTTAATTTTAAATCAAGAAGAATTTCAACCGCTCTTTCCGCAATAACATAACTTGATTGGTCAGTAGTGAATGGGCCGGGTTTGGGGATGTTACAGTTTTGGTATCAGAGCCCGGTTCAAAACTCGACTTTGAGGGTTTTGGGCCCAAAACATTTTCAAAATGGG
Organism: Gossypium rotundifolium; assembly: GCA_025506655.1. Classification (NCBI taxonomy): domain Eukaryota; kingdom Viridiplantae; phylum Streptophyta; class Magnoliopsida; order Malvales; family Malvaceae; genus Gossypium; species Gossypium rotundifolium. The sequence goes on along the minus strand of CP106729.1, from coordinate 133,474,724 downwards.
CTTTTCAAAAATATGGGCTTTTATAAAAGGTTTTCAAAGTTATCTTGGCATGGCATCTCAGACCTCAGGCCAAGTCCACCTGTAAGTACTTGGACTCTTTTGAAGTGATTTGTTTGTATGAATTAATTTGGGCTTAGTTTGGGCTCAGAGAATAGAATAATAGGATCTGTTGGACCCTAGGATTAGACGACTCAAACAATGGCATAAGACTTAAAACTCGTAAGCAAACCTGTGAAATAAGTCACGAGTTAAGGTGTGGCAACCTGTGTGCGCATGTCTAGGAGTGGTATTCAGTGGGAGCTTGGTATTTAAGCAGTCCATGTGACTCACCTCCTCTCCACTTGAATTCTACCTGGTGCGTAGCTACGGTTCACCTTACCCAAGAGGACTTGTTCACAGGCTGAACCAATTATTAAAACCCGAAAGGGTTTAGCCTTGCTGTTTTAAAATTCTTGGTTTTAAAATTTTCAAATTTACCCTTTTTGGTGTGTAAACCCTAAATCTGGTTTTGAACGACATTGTCTCGATTTACCCAAAATTACCAAAATGTTCTAGCGGCAAGATTACAAAATGCCCTCAGAGTGTAAATTCATCAGATTACCCTCAAACTTTTGTTAAAATGGCTTTTACGTTACAAAATACCAAAATTTTGAGGTTTCAAAATATCAAGACACTCTGGTTTGGGGAAATTTACAAAATACCCCGTGTTAAAATTACTAAAATGCCCCGACTATCAAAATTTCTAAGATAACCCCAACTTTAATAAACTCTCTCACTTTGCAAAAGTATCCACATTTTGTATTTCAAAATAATGCCCCGACTTTGAAATTTACAAAATTACCCCGTTGGTAAAACTACCAAAACGCCTTGGTCGTTAAATTTTCAGATTTCACTCGACTTTTACTAAATATTCCTGTTTTACTAAATATAAAAAAATAATAAATAAATAAATTTTTTTGTGAAATGTTGTGATATTCCAATTTGGGGAATTTACGAAAATGCCCCTGATTTCCAAAATTACAAAAATAGCCCTACTTTCTGAAATTTTTGCAACATACTTTGTTGGAAAAATAAAATTTCCAAGATAACCCCTGAGACTTTGTAAATTTTGAAATATCTTTAAATTGGAAAACTATTTTCAAAATTTACCCTGAGTTACGGCCGATATACTCTTTTAGGAAAATGACGAAATTACCCCTGGGTAGGGTATGAAACTTGATTGCTCGAAAGAACTTCTCTCGGAAACTTCTTTGCATAAAATTTACCGTGGTAAACAATGGAACCCAAATTTCTAATGCATAAAATTTCTAATCAGATTAAATCGAGGCACTAGATATGAGTTCTAGGGGGCGTGGTCGTATTTCTCGTGGACGCGATAGAGGCAGGATGGCAGCCTCGGAACCGATTAGGTCGAGAGCAATGTGCGCCATCACCATTGCTAATGATCACCGAATCGATCGGAGGAGGTAGCGCAGTATCGCAAGCTATGCTGCGGGTGCTCGAGCAAGTGGCAGGAACCGGTGTGGCGGTGGTATCGCTATCTTCGTGGAAGAAGCCCCAATAGCTGAGGAGGTCAAAAGAGCTGAGGCGGAATAGAGATAGAATAAGGAATCGGGATGGAAGGAGCTGGGATCGTCATAATCACTTGAGAGGTCTCGAAAGACCGAGGGTCGAGACATCCGCTTCGTGTTTCTAAGTTAGTTGTTGGGAACCCAGATCGTCTGTGTGCTCGGTCATGGAAGGTATCACGGGCGAAAGTCTTTGGAATCGTGTTCGGGCATGTTTGGATGCCACCCAAGTCGCATTTGGTTAAGCATTGTCCCCTGGATCCAAAAATAACTCAGGAAGTGGGTCAAAGTGTTGTGCAGCCTGGCAGAGGTGGTCAGCGAGCGACGAGAGGTCGTGGTCCAAACCATGGAAGAAATGGTTTCGGTCGAGACCGTGACGCTTTGATTCGCTTCGGAAGGAGGATAGTGATGTCTTTGGATGTGTCAAGCAGGTAAGCTTCTCTTGATTGGAATATTCCTTGTTGTTTTGTTCGCCTTGGTGGTCGTTTGTTTAAGTGTTAGTAGAGTATCTAAGAACTTGGGGTATAGACTTAGAAAGCACGCCAGAGAGTGGGTTAGCTCTTGGAGATCGAGAGCGCAGCTTGATAGTGTAAGTTTGGAGAGTTAGAACGTGGACCGTTAGTTCTAGCCAAGTAATTTCGAGGACTAAATTATTTTAAGGAGGTAGAATTGTAACACCACGGTTTAGGGGCTATGCATGTTGGGTATAATTCAAGTGTTAGTAGGTTTTGGGAGTGCTTGGATGAGTTTTGGAGGTTCTAAGAATGTTTGGATGAAAGGAAGGCTTTGAAAAAAATTTGGATTTTAGTGTGGTAAGGAATCGGGCCAAGGTAGGCCTTAAGAATTATTTTGGTAATTTATGGCACAAGTAAGGCTTTGGCAAGGTGGTGTCTTGTGCAATTTAAGGGGGTGGAGGTAGCGCCTTTGAGGGTCTTAGGTTCGATCCAAGAAGGCGGCATTGGGTTTTAATTTTTGGATTATGGCGCACAGGATGAAAGCCTTAAAAGAGTCAGGCACAGATCGGCACAAGAAGGCTTGTCCAGTGGTTCTCGTATGCACATAGGAGTTGGAGGGAGCGAGGAGCAGGTTCGAGCCACTGAGCAGCATTTTGGGCGCGATTTTATTTTATGCGTTGTGAAAATGGACTAGGAAGGGTTAAGATTAAATGATGGGGGTTTTGTCATAAAATCAAGGTGGCCGAGTGGCTCAGGCGTTGGGGGTAAGGCTTGCAATGGTTTGGTCCTGTGTTCGAACACGGAGAGTGGCGTTGAGTTTTATTTTTATTCTTTTGATTTTGCACAAATTGAAGGCGTGGACTGCACATGTAGATTAAATTGGAAGATTAGGATGAGCTTTGTTTTTATTCGGTGGGATAATGGTTTGGTTTTGTTTTTTTATTAAAGGATAAAGGTGGGATATTGTTGTATTTTGAATTGATTTTTAGTGGTTGGTCGGGAGTGAATTAGGAGATTTGTTAATTCAAATTATTTTGAATTTAGTGGCGTGAGCTTTTGAGGTGGTGGTCGAATGTTGGTAAGTTTTGGGAGTGGTCGGTTTTGGTATTTGAGAAGGAGGGTAGGCCAAATTTCTATTTTGTTTCTTAACCGAATTTGCTCTCCTTACTTCTAATATTTATCTCCTATTTCTTGTGTACCAAAACCTTGCCTTCACTTCTCATCTTCTCTGTTCTTCCACTCAAATCGAACATAGGTATGTTAAGCACTTAAAACCGATTCTCTTCCTTGTAACTAAAATATTGGCCGAATCTCCCCTTTCCTTTTAGTTCTGCTCCTTGGCCAAATAGAAGGTGTGGTGTGGATCATTTTGGGGTTTCATTTCCAATCGTTGGAGAAGGTTTATAGGAAAGGCCGAATGCTTATGGTCTTCCTTCTGTTCTCTGTCATCATCTTCAAGGGGTAAGTGTTGGTTTTGGTGTTTGTTTGATGGCGTATTAATTTGGGTGGAATCGTTTTGTCATAGGACATCCGGATTCAAGCGATCAAGCGTAGCCTCGGTTCTTTGGTTGATCGTTGGGTAAGTGATGGTAAGGGATTACTTTATCGGTCTATTCGCTTGGTATTGGTGTCGTAGGCTATTACTTTTGGTTGGTTGTCGATTGTAGGCAAGTGAAGCAAGAGCACTTGGTGGTGGGCTAGTGTGCAAGAGCGTGTAGGAGCGAGGTTGTTAGATCGATTCTTTGGTTAGGCTTGTGTGTGTGTACACACACACTCTTCTAGTAATTTATGTGCTTATTAAATTGTGTGTATACTTACACACTTATCGGTTATGGTATTTATATATATGATGTGTGTGGTTGGTTCCATGGAAAGGTGGATTGAATACCATTATGGTATAGGGCACGGGTCGTAAGTCCTCGTTATGATGCTTTTGGTAAGCATAATGTATACATACGTGTGCTATGATATTGATGGCTGATAAATAATATGTATGTTACTAATCAAGCATGTGGGTATAAGTCCGTTAAAATACATATCATTATCTATGTGGGTTGTACGAGTGGAGGGCGGTGATATTTTGTCTTGACGAGCACCGTGTTTTGGTAACACACCTGTGACTACGGCCACCGAGGTTTGGTACCTCCGAGGTTTGGCACCTCATAGCGACTCATCCCCGTGGTTAACACCACCGTGGGTTGGCCCCACTTTTGAGACACGGATCGTCGCCGCTGATTTGGTATCACACGATGGGTTGGCCCCATCAATTGATTTGTGACTTCGGTCACGGTGTTTTGGTAACACACTTCGTGTCTTGGACACCGAGGTTTGGCACCTCCAATGATTGGGCATCACATCGTGACTATACGTCACTGGTTTGGCACCACCAGTGGTTTGGTACCACACGGGTAGAAAAGGTGTATGGACGGTTAGGATTGGGTGCATATGATTTGGATGCATGATGATCATGATTATGTTTGAATGTGATATTTTGCTAATCCGGAAAAAGGGTAGCACACTCGAGTCTTGGTGACTCACCTTTTTCCTTTAACATTTTCGAGTAGTGCATAAAGTGGACCGGATCGGAGAGGACAAGGTGGCCCATGTCAAGATGAAGATTTGTTATATTATGCTTGTTTTTGATATAAGTATTTTATTTGAAATTGTTGGGTTGTAACAAAGGCCATTTTATGTTTTTGGTATTACTTTAACTATGGTTTAATTAAATTAAATTGCTATGGGAACATGATTTATGGGTTGCAACCTATTTATTCAAGTTGGATATTTTAAACTAGAGTTTTAAAAATGAATGAGTTTTAAATAGCAAAGTTTATTCCAAAGATATGTTTTCCAAAATTCAAAAACTACGATGTTTAATTTTAAATCAAGAAGAATTTCAACCGCTCTTCCGCAATAACATAACCGATTCATTAGTAGTGAATGGGCCGGGTTTGGGGATGTTACATATTAGACACTTTTAACTAATAGAATGCAACTTTTACATTTTACGCGATTTAGTCCTTTTCTCAAATTAAGTAATTAAACGATAAAATTAGCTCATGAAATTTTTACACATATCAAAAATATGTTGTAAACACAAAAATAATATTAAAATAATTTTTGACATCAAATTTGTGGTCCCAAAATAACTATTTTGATTTAACCTAAAAATGGGCTGTTACACGGATCTTTTCCAAACTTGTCCGTAGTCACATATAACAATTTATGCTATATCAAAGCATAGAAAATACATTTGAAATGAAATTATAACATACAAACTTACCTTGGTTTCTAATAAATATATTCAAAATTAACTTATTTAATCATCTATTTATTCAATTCAATCCAAATGTATACAATTGAGCTATTTTATACATTAGCCCTTAAACTTTCATATCTTTTACAATTTAGTCCTTATTTCATAAAATCACAAATTAATGAAATTCCAAATATACCCATGCTAGAAAATTACTACTATGACCCTAGTAGCCCATATTTTTCATTTATTTCACATTTTATCCACAAATTTTTAACATTTCTCAATTTAATCCCTATTTTACATTTTCACTAAAAATTACTTTACAAAACTTGTATAATTCATAACAAATATTCATAATCTACCATCAAACATCAAAAATCAAAACTTATTCATAAATGGAAACTTTCAAAATATTTAAAATTTTTGCAAAATAGTCCCTAGGCTAGCTAGTACTAGATACAACGATCCCCAAAACATAGAAATCATAAAAAATGGACAAAAATAGTACCAAATTGAGCATAAATAGTAAGGCCGAATTAAACCCTAAAATGAAAGATTTTATTCTCTTTAAAATTCGGCAACAAGATGAAGATGATAACATTAAATTTGTTTGTTTTATTATTTAACTTATTATTTCACTAAATTACCTTATTAACCTTTGTTACAAAACATTTAAATCACTTATTATAAGCCCATAAATGTCCATTACCAATAATAATGGTTTAATTACCATTTAAGGTCATCATATTGAAAAGCCAAAGCTATTTGACACTCTTAATTAATAGAATAATAATTTTGCACTTTATGCGATTAAGTCTTTTTAACGAATTAGGCATTCAAATGATAAAATTTCTTCATCAAACTTTCACACATACATTATATCATGTTGTAAACACTTAAAATAATATTAAAATAGTAATTTTGACTTTGGATTTGTTGTCTCGAAACCACTGTTTTAATTTGATCAAAAATTGACTGTTACATTTAAGGTTTGGGTGTTGAGAGAAATCAAAAGTTATAGCTTGGAAATCAAAACCGGGTGGTTTAATGTCAGGAGAACAAGGGATGACAACAAGGGAGAGGAGGAAGAAACTAACATGAATTTGCTATTGGGGGAAGAAATACGCTGAAATTTTAAAGATTGGCAAAATTGCAACATAAATGCTCATAGTTTTAACTCTATTACAAATCAATCCTTCTTCTAAAATTAAAGGCTTCCAAAGCACATTGACACATCCACGAATGGGGTGAAATTTATTAAATTCCAATCACTAAAGCTACCAATTTTTAGGCTTGGGAAATTAATAGACTTGCAATGACTTTTTGTATGGGCTCTTGGCATTTCTAGGTTAAGATGTCTATAGGCGTTTGAAGATCTATCTCTTAGCTTCGAAACGCATTTTTAATCACTCAATTGTGAGTTCAGGATCTAAAGTTATGACCATTTTAGTGAAGACTGTGCGAGCAGAATTTCTGAATGGGATTATGACTGGAATTACGAATTTCGGGCTTTTAATTTGAGTTTAAATCATATTGGGTTCGGGTTTTAGGCTTAATTTTTATTATATATGAGCCCAATATTGTATTTATCAGCTCTTATTATTTTATATTTATTTTATTCTGAATTTTTGATAATTATTATGTATTTTAAGTTATTTAGGAGTTTTATGTTAACAAGAAAGTTTAGTTTAAAACTACTTCTTGTTTAGATTAAATTAGAGTTCTAGTATACTTAAGAGTTTTATTTAAATTTATTTAGCTAGCCTATAAATAGGCCTTTGCATCGTATACAATTCATTTAATCCATTATTATTCAACTTTTCTTTTGAGTTTATAAATTCTCTTTGAGTTTTCTTTTTACGAATTTCTCTTAAGTTTCTTTTAGAAGAGTTTTAACAATCTTTTCAAATTGTGGGGATCATCTTCAAAATTTTTCTTGCCAAATTTTCTTTCTTGGAGGGGACATTAGAGCCGCTTAAAGGAGGTTGTGGATTCCTCATGTTTCTAAGGCTTCTTAGGGCTTTCCATCTATCTTCTTTATTTTCTTCCTTATTGTTCGAATCGTAAATTTATTATTCTATTTTAATTATTTAAGTTATTTATTTTAATTATTTTATCTAACTTGGATTTGCTTGTGTTTCAAGCTGTGTAAAAAATTCAAGTTTCTTTCTGAATGTCTAGAGCCCTAAGTCAAATATGCTACTTTGACAAACTTTACAATTCGCTTCTGCATTCATCCGTCTTATTCTTTATCACACATTTTCAAAAATTGATTTGATTTTCTAAAAAATATAATCAAGAATATTATTGTTATACCATGTCACGTAATTTCGAACACTCTAGAGCTAAAATTCCTAAAATACCCCTAAACTCCTAAGCCTTATTTTGGAGTGATACAATTCTCCCCTCTAAAAAGAATTTTGTCCTTGAAATTACTTGAACTAAACAAATAAGGATATTGTTGTCTCAATGTCTCTTCACCTTCCCAAGTAGCCTCTTCATTCTTATGGTTGCACCACAAAAATTTAACCAACAGAACTCTCTAAGTACGTAAAACCTTCTCTTCATGAGCATGTAACACCCCAAAATAGACCTAGAAGTTAGGCCCGAAGCCGGCGTGTCACATTGAAGTGTTTTTCAAAACCCAAGTTTCTATTGAACAACCCTTCTTACAATTAAAACTTGTTGCCATTTAAAACCTCAGATTTTTGTTTGATTGTTTTTAAAACGTGGTTTATTAAAAGTCATTCTCTTGTAAAATGCTATTACCTTTAAAACCTTATTTGTTGAGGAAGCTTAATTTAAAATAGTTGTGGAAACGTGATATTTTGAAAACCAGTTGTTGTTTTGGTGTTCTACTTCTAGCAATTGTAAACCTATAAATAAGATTCCAAATTTAAAACCCAAAATTAGAAAGGCCTTATTACAACCCAAAAGTTATTAAATAAGGTAAATAAAACCCCAAGCAAGTTTAAATGTGTGGCCAGCTCCAAGTCCCTCGCAGCACTGAACCATTCTATGTATGGAGATTACTTTGCAGTTAAACAGTTGGGTGAGTTTGCGAAAACTCAGTGTGCACCCCAAATAAAAACAGTGATCAATTAGAATAGTTTGGGCCTGGGCCCATCTCAGAAGTAGTGTCCAACTAGGCCTAAGCCCATTACAGAACAGATGCAGTGTGGGCCTTAACCCTAAATAGAACAAAATCAAAATAATCAAGCATGCAAAACCCTATCCATCCAACCTCTACACACTAGCTCCGTCCAACCGTACACACCATGTGGGGATATAATATCGACCCACCCATCCCTACACACCACATAATAGTACCGATGCGGCACTAAACAGAATTTGTAGCAGAGCTACCAGAACGGTAGGCTAATAGCCATCAGAGATATGCAACAGTGTTGTCGGAAGAGAATACTTCCTCCAATCACATAACCCAACCCCATGTTATGCAACATACACTAGTGGCATGCTATTAAATTTTATCATGCATGTAAACAAAACAAATATACATATACAAGTCATCTCATGGCATACATAGTCATCCATACATCCTATAGAGTCAAAACAAACTTTTTACCCATGAGGGGTATTTCAAACATTTTTACCAATTCGGGCCCATATACGTTTAGGCCCATTAGTAAGCCCATAGTCGTCTCGAGCGACTCATGCAGCCAAAGTAATGCAATCAGTGGTAATGGGCCTATGACCAATGAGAAGGCCCCTGTGGGCCCACACGCTCATGTGGCCCATTTAGCTCAGAAATAGCCACAGTTATGGAAACATAACAGTCCAAACAACACTTACCACATTACATACATTTTATCGTGTGGGTTCACAATCCCATTGGGCCCACACAACCCATTTTGGCCCAACGAGGCCCAGAATAGCCTAAGACCACGAGAGCACTTGCGGTGGCCTCTATAGACTAACACCCATGTTCGTGTGGCAACCGTTGTTGTATATTTGGCTTTTCAACATTCCAGCATTTTGGCATTTTCTGAGCTATGGCTTGGGTGGTACGTGTACAAACCTTGTTTATGAAACGTGTCGAAGTCCATGACCATAAACCTTGACTGACTGAGTGTGATTTTAGCCCACCCAAAATGCCGACAATGATTGCTAACAACCTCTTTGATGGTTATCTGCACATTAAGCGGATTCATTACTCACATTGCTTAAACTTGTGGTTTGAATCCACACATATTGACCTATGGAAAACGCAAATCCTAAAGTGAGAAAAAGGCATTCAGCCAATACCAACCTAAGCCAACATAATCTAGCTCGGATCAATCACAATGAACAGCATTACCTTCGGTCAAGAACGAGCAAAAAGGTTCCAATCATATCTGTTGCGCTAGAGAACTCCTTCACACCTCGAGGATTACTTAAACCTGAATGAACAGCATAACCAAGAAAAAAAGATAAGAATCGACATTAGAGAAAAAGAGGAGCAAAGCTGAAAAATAAAGACATAGAGACTTACCGATCGATATTTAGCCAACAAAAATCGATTGAATGAAAGGGAAAAGATGATAGGATCGAGAGAGAGAGAGTAGAAGAGAATCGACAATGAAGGACTAGGGAAAAGATTGATGGAGGAAAATGAAATTCGGCTACAAGGGAGGAAAATGTTGGGTTACACAAAATTGAATGTGAGTAAGGGCAAAGTACCAATAATATTCAAGAGGAGAAAAGTGAGGGAGAAGGAAAAAGTTGATCAAGCAAAGCACGAAAATGGAGAGCAAAGCCACAACTTGGCGAAATCCCGAAATGAGAATGACCAATTACTAATACCTAGTCAAATTTTACACCAAAAGAACTCCCCAATTTTGTTCAGCCTTCTACGCACTAAATTTTTCCCCAACACCCCTTCGCAACCTAAACACTAAGTGCCAGAGTTCAAACCCGGCAAGACTCTTCTCCAAATTTGAACTTACTTGATTTTCTCCTTAATTTTCTTCCATCCATCTCTTCAAATTTGGCTAACAACCATCCCATTCAAATCTATTCAAACTCTTGGTGTTTCAGTCAAACACAACTTCCTCCCTAGGCCACTAGAAAAAATAATCCCCATTTGCACAAGCAGGGATTCGAACCTCAAACCAAATAGCACACTCCACACGCCACTATCCACTAGACCAACAGGCTCTTAGTGTCATACTTTACCAAATTTTATGTATAACCCTACTAACCAAAGATAGGGGTTTTATTCACTTAAAATAAAAAATTTGTTAAAGCCCAAGTTTGAACCCAGGACTTCTCAGACACTCCCAAACACTCCTAAATCACTTAACCATTAAAGCAAACAAGCAATTTGTGATAATTCTTGCACACATAAACTTTTATGTGTAGCCTCTTAACGGCTCCCACGCACAAGGCCCAAATTCAAGGCATTACAACTCTACCCCTTAGGGAAATTTCATCCTCGAAATTTCCAACTATCTAATAATCGCACAACACAGGTTACACCACTACGCTTCTGCTATGCACTCTAATTTTAATTGCAAATTAGGTAAATAGCACACTATGGGTAAAGTACATACTAGTATTCACATCTGGAGCATCTCCGTTCTCTCGACGACGTGCTGTATAAACCAAAGCTGGCTACCTCGGCTCGCATGACTAGCACCTTTGCTTAGAGCTCCACGACCTAGACCGTTTTCTATCCCCGGCCTGACCACGGCCTCTAGGCAGCTGACCACCCTTTGGTGGCTGTACATTACCCACTCTAGTAGCATGTGCCTGAACTAGTCTTCATGGACAATCTTTGATACGGTGCTCCATCGATCTGCACCTCAAACAGACTCTCATTCTTTTCTAGCATTCCCAGGATGACTCCTCCCACACTCAACACAAGGTTGCAACCTATCAATAGCAACAAGGGGCCCAACTCTACTGGCCCATCAACTTGGCCTTTTTTCTGGGCCTCTACTCAAAATCGACAGGCTCTACATCCCTTCTATTTTTCCTTTGTCTTTCTCACAATTTTGGCGCTCTGCGTGCTTCACCTCCTCAGCAATCTTAGCTTTCTATACTAACGCAGCAAAGTCCCGCTCCCTCTGTGGATCTATCAACACTCGAGAGACTGCCTCTGAGGCCATCCTCAAATTGAACACAATGTTTGTACTCTGTTTCTATAATTCCTTGAGCATACCGGCTAAGTCGCAAAAATTCTACCTCATACTCAGCCACAGAATTGTCACCTTGAACCAGATTTAGAAATTCTTTCCTACGAGCATCGACATAACTAGTGCCCACATACTTTCCTTGAAATATGGACTTGAAGAATTCCTAAGTCAATCGATCAGACGGGTTACCCTCTTTTACCGTAAGCCACCACTAGTAGGCTTTATCCTTCAGCAAGGACACGGCACCCTTCAACTTTTGTTCTTGAGTGCAATTGAGGTCGTCCATAATTCTTTCGGTGGCCTCCAACCAGTACTCCACCACACTTGGGGCCACCTCAAAAACTCCCCTAAAGATCTCTGCTCCATTTGACCGAAGTCGTTCCGTAACCAACCCATGGCCGCCAATAATGGTCTTAAGCCCAACAAACCCAACAACTCTTTCCAAAATACGAAACATTGCCTAAGACAAAGTATCATCCCCAACGCTCGATTGAACAACCCTAACTCAGCCACTGGTGAAGCCGGTGCTTCTCTCGCCTCGACATTGGGCATGTGGCCTGACGTCGAAGACCCAACCCTAGCACTTCCACGGCCTCTGTCGCGCCTTTTGTACCCTTTCTAGTGTTCATTATCGCGTCGCGTAAAGTCTATATTAGAAATTTTATGCAATTTAGCTTATAATTACAATAATTAAGCAGATGTTTAATGAAAGTAGCAGTTATGAGTTGCTTACACAGTCGTAGACTCATTACAGTTTAGTCTCCTATGGGCTTCAGTTTTACTCTAACTAAGAGTTTCAATATAGTCTATCATCTAAAGTAAGCTCAGTAACTATCCATAGTATAGCAATTTAAAATAGATTTCAACATCAAGAAAAACTCACTTGGTTCGGTGCCGGAGACTCGATGTGCCACACAATACAATCCTTACTTAAAAAATGCTTCAAATCATTTATAAGAAATTTTGGAATCTCTAAAGGCTAAAAGCCCATTTCATAGCCCAAGTTTTAAACTTGAATCTGATACCACTAAATGTAACACCCCAAACTCAGCCTAGAAGTTAGACCCGAATTCGGCATGTCACATTGAAGTATTTTTCGAAACCCAGGTTTCCATTGAACAACCCTTCTTACAATTAAAACTTGTTGCCATTTAAAACCTCAGATTTTTGTTTGCTTGTTTTTAAAACGTGGTTTATTAAAAGTCATTCTCTTGTAAAATGCTATTACCTTTAAAACCTTATTTATTGCAGAAACTTAATGTAAAACAGTTGTGGAAACGTGATATTTTGAAAAACAGTTGTTTTGGTGTTCTACTTCTAGCAATTGTAAACCTATAAATAAGATTCCAAATTTAAAACCCAGAAATTAGAAAGACCTTATTACAACCTAAAAGCTAGTAAATAAGGTAAATAAAATCCAAAGCAAGTTTAAATGTATGGCCAGCTCCAAGTCCCTCGTAGCACCGAACCATTCTATACATGGAGATTACATGCACAGTTAAACAGTAGGGTGAGTTTGCGAAAACTCAGTGTGCACCCCAAATAAAAATAGTGATCAATCAGAACAGTTTGGGCTTGGGCCCATCTCAAAAGTAATGTCCAACTGGGCCTAAGTCCATTATAGAATAAATGCAGTGTGGGCCTTAGCCCTAAATAGAACAGAATCAGAATAATCAAGCATGCAAAAACCCTTTCCATCCAACCTCTACACAACATCTCCGTCCAACCGTATACAACATGTGAGCATAGAATATCGACCCACCCATCCCTACACACCACATAATAGTACCGATACGGGACTAAATAGAATTTGCAGCAGAGTTGCCAGAACGGTAGGCTAATAGCCATCAGAGATATGCAGCAGTGCTGTCAGAATAGTATACTTCCTCCAATCATATATACCAACCCTATGTTATGCAGCATACACTAGTGGCATGCTATTAAATTTTATCATGCATGTAAATAGAACAAATATACATATACAAATCATCTCATGGCATACATTGTCATCCATACATCCTATAGAGTCAAAATAGACCTTTTACCCATAAGGGGTATTTTAGAAATTTTTACCAATTCGGGCCCATATACGTTTAGGCCCATTAGTAAGCCCATAGTAACGCAATCATTGGTAATGGGCCTATGCCCAATGAGAAGGCCCCTATGGGCCCACATGCTCGTGTGGCCCATTTAACTCAGAAATGCCACAATTATGGAAACATAACAGTCCAAACAACACTTACCACATCACATACATTTTATCCGTGTGGGCTCACAATCCCACTGGGCCCACACAGCCCATTTTGGTGCAACGAGGCCCAAAATAGCCTAAGACCATGAGAGCGCTCATATGGCCTCTATAGACTAACGCCCATGTTCGTAGGCTCAGTTCACCACAAGCACGATCGCACACTCGTGTGGCAACTATTGTCGTACTTTCGGCTTTTCTGCATTCCAACATTTGCCGATCTATGGTTTGGGTGGTATGTGTACAAGCCTTATTTACAAAACGTGTCGAAGTCCATGACCACAAACCTTGACTAACTGAGTGTGATTTTAGCCCACCCAAAATGCTAACAACCTCCTTGATGGTTATCTGCACATTAAGCGGATTCATTACTCATGTTGCTTAAAGTTGTGGTTTGAATCCACATATATTGGCCTACGAAAAATGCAAATCCTAAAGTGAAAAAAAGGCATTCACCAATACCAACCCAGGCCAACATAATCTAGCTCGGATCAATCATAACGAACAACATTACCTTCGATCAAGAACGAGCAAAAAGGTTCCAATCGTATCTGCAGTGCTAGAGAACTCCTTCACTCCTCAAGGATTACTTAAACCCTAATGAACACCATAACCATGAAAAAAAAGATGATAATCGGCATTAGAGAAAAATAGGAGCAAAGCGGAAAAATAGAGACATAGAGACTTACCGATATATATTTAGCCAATAAAAATCGATTGAATGAAAGGGAAAAAGGATAGGATCGAGAGAGAGAGTAGAGAGAATCGACAATGAAGGACTAGGGAAATGATTGATGGAGCAAAATGACATTCGGCTACAAGGGAGGAAAATGTTCTATTATACAAAACTGAATGTGAGTAAGGACAAAGTGCCAATAATATTCAAGAGGAGAAAAGTAAGGGAGAGAGAAAAAGTTGATCAAGCAAAGCACGAAAATGGAGAGAAAAACCATAACTTGGAAAAATCCCAAAATGAGAATGACCAATTACCAATACCTAGCTGAATTTTACCCCAAAAGAGCTCCCTAAGTTCGTTCAGCCTTTTCTACACACTAAATTTCCCCCTAACACCCCTTCACAAGCAAAACACTAAATGACATAGTTCGAACCCGACAAGCCTCTTCTCAAAATTTGAACTTGCTTGATTTTCGCCTTAATTTCCTCGATCCATCTCTTCAAATTTGGCTAATACCACCCCATTCAAATCTTTGCAAATTCTTGGTGTTTCGGTCAAACACAACTTCTTTCCAAGGCCACCAGCAAAAATAATCCCTATTTGCACAAGTAGGGATTCGAACCTCAAACCAAATAGCACACTCAACATGCCACACGCCACTATCCACTAGACCAGCACGCTCTTTGTGTCATACTTTACCAAATTTTATTTATAACCCTACTAACCAAAGATAGGAGTTTTATTCACTTAAAACAAAAATTTTCTAAAGCCTCGGTTTGAACCCATGACTTCTTAGACACTCCCAAACACTCCTAAATCACTTAACCATTAAAGCAAACAAGAAATTTGTGATAATTCTTGCACACATAAACTTTTATGTGTAGCCTCCTAGCTACTCCCACACACAAGGCCCAATCCTACTAGGCCCAAATTCAGGGCGTTACAGAGCTAGAATTTCAATTAGTTCCTTTTCATATATAAGATCATCTTGAACATCAATTTTCTCTACTAGAACTATATGTGACGAATTTGAACAATACTTCTTTAACATCGACACATGAAAAACATCATGAATTCACTCAAGTTCTGGTGGAAACTTAAGACGACAAGCTACTAAACCAACCCACTCAACAACTTAACAAGGTCCAATATATCTTAGACTTACCCTTCCAAATCTCAAAACCTTCTTTCACGGTGAAACTTTCAGGAACACCCTATCACCAACTTGAAACTTGATATCTCTTTGTTTCAAATATTCGCAGGACTTTTAACTATCAGATGCTGCTTTCAAACAATCACAAATTAGCTTTGCCTTCTCCTCATCATGAACTAAGTCTGGTCCAACAACTCGCTTCTCATCTAATTCTGTCCAACACAAAGGAGTTCTACACTTCCTACCATACAATGCTTCAAAAGGTGCCATACGGATACTTGCTTGAAAATATTGTTGTGAGTGAACTCTGCCAACGACAAATATCACTCCCAACTACCACTAAACTCAATGACACAGCTTCGCAATATATCTTCTAAAACTTGAATTACCCTTTTAGATTGCCCATCTGTTTGGGGATGGTATGCCATACTAAAACTAAGCTTTAATCCCGAGCTTCTTGCAAACTCTTTCGAAATCTCGAAGTGAATTGTAGACCCTATAAAAATAAATTGAAATTGGAACCCTATGAAGGCGAACAATCTTAACAATATACAACTCTGCTCACCTTTGCAAAGAACAATTATTGCGCACAACTAAGAAATGCAAACTCTTCAAGGATTGATCCACTATAACCCAAATTGAATCCTTGTTCGATGGAGTTAAAGGCAAACCGAAAAAATCCATAGTGATCCTTTCCCACTTCCATTTAGAAATTCCAATCAGTTGCAACAAACCTGAAAGAAATCGATGTTTAGTTTTCACCTTTTGACAAGCCAAACATCGAGTCACAAAATTCGTAACATCATGCTTCAAACCGGTCACCACTAAACCTCTCTAAGATCATGATACATCTTAGTACTATTGGGATGCATAGCATAAGGGCTACTATGTGCCTCAGTAAGAATCACTTGCCTAAAATCTACATAATGCGGCACACACAGCCTATCTCAAAAATTCAAGATGCCATCACTATCAACATCAAAATCTCCCTTAACACCTTTCTCAACCTGTCGGGTCCTCTTTAATAACTCCACATCTGAAGGTTGCTTCTCATTAATTTGTTGTGACAAAGTTGGCTTCACTTCTATTTCAGCTAACAATCTACCATCACCACCCAAACTTAAACGTGCAAACATAAATCTCAATTCCGTCATCAACTTTCTACTTAAATCATCAACAACTACATTCGCTTTGCTAGGATAATATTCTATCACACAGTCATAATCCTTTAACAACTCAATCCAATAGCTTTGCCTTAAATTCAACTCCTTTTAGGTAAAGAGGTACTTAAGACTCTTATGATCTGTATAAATATCACACTTCTCTCCATACAAGTAGTGACGTCAAATCTTAAGTACAAAAACCATAGTGGCTAACTCCAAATCATGAGTGGGATAATTGCGCTATGAGTCTTCAATTGCCTCTATGTATAAGCAATAACTTTTTCCTCTTGCATCAACATACAACCAAGACCCAAATACGAAGCATCATTATAAACTACAAAATCTTTTTCAGGATTTGGTTGAATCAACACTAGTACCTTAGTCAAAACTTCTTTGAGCTGCTCAAAACTTTTCTGCCTAGTGTCAATCCATTCAAATACCACATCTTTCAGAAGCAGTTTCGTTAAGGGTGGAGAAAACCCTTTTACGAATCTATGGCAATAGCCAACCAAACCCAAGAAACTCCTATCTTTAGTAACCCTCCTAGGCGGCTTCCATTCTAAAATTACCTCTATCTTTTTTAATCCACACAAATCCCTTCTGTCGATACAACATGTCTTAAAAATGGAACTTCTTTAAGCCAAAACTCACACTTACTTAACTTCGCATACAACTGCTTATCTTGCAAAATTTGCAAAACAACCCTTAAATGCTAGTTGTGATCCTTCTCAGAATGAGAATATACCAAAATATCATCTATAAAGACCATCACAAATTGATCCAAGTACGAATGGAATACTCTATTCATTAAATCCATGAACGTAGCAGGGGCATTAGTTAGTCCAAACGACATCACCAAAAACTCATAGTGCCCATACCGAGTCCTAAATCAGTTTTTAACACATCAGACTCTTTCACCTTCAATTGATAATACCCAGATCTTAAACCAATCTTAGAAAACATCATTGCACCTCTAAAATAATCGAACAAGTTATCAATTCAAGGCAAGTGATACTTATTCTTAATAGTTAACTTATTCAACTGCCAATAGCCAATACACATTCTCATCATACCATCCTTCTTCTCATAAATAAAATCGGTGCACCCCATAGAGATACACTCAGTCAAATAAACCCTCTATCAAGTAACTTTTGCAATAAAATATTTAGCTCTTTGAGCTCTTTTGGTGCCATACGATAGGACGCAATGGACACCGATGCAGTACCAAGATAAAGCTCATTTCCAAACTCAACTTCACAGTCCAACAGCAAACTCAGTAACTCTTCAGGAAACACATTAGGAAAATCCCTAATAGTGTGAATATCCTGAACCCTCAACTCTTTACTAATCGAATTCACTAGCCAAAACCACATTAGACATAAAACCCAGTCTTTCATCAACAACAATAATTTCCAACCCATCACTATCCCTCAAAGTAATTCACTTAGTCTCAAAATCTACCTAGCCTTATGCTCAGTTAAGCAATCCATACCAAGTATCACATCAAAACCATAAAAAGACAATTCTATAAGATCAATAGAGAACATGTCCTTGAATCATAAGAGGGCATCTATGATAAACTTTATTCACTACTACACTATCACAGATTGAATTGATGATAGCCATACCCAAACCAATAGTCTCAACAAGAATCTCTAACTTACATGCAAATCCACTCAAAATATACGAATGTGTCAAACGAAAATCAACTAAAGCAAACAACAGAGTGGACTGTGAAGTAAAATTACCTGCAATAGCATTAGTCGGATCTTGATACTATGTGATAAACCATAATAAGAACATATTTTAATCCCACATTTAGCATGTTTTTGGATGATTTATCCCTTTAATTATGGAAATAGGTGCTCCTAATCATTTTTTTCATGTTTTATACTCAGAAGAGCATCGAAGGATGAAAAGAATGAGAAACGGGCTGAAAATGGAGTAAATGGGCCAAATTATAACATCGACACGACATGGGCCCAAGACCACACGGACATGCCTCATCAACAGATCCGAACATGGCCTGGCCTCGACTTATACGGACGTGTACCATGGGCGTGTTCCTGTCGCAGCAAAGAAGAGTTTTATTGAAATAGGGTACTTAGAGGCAAAGAAAGCCAATCCAAAAGCCTATAAAAACACCCTAGAGGCCAACCTTAAGAGAGCATTTAACGGGGCATTCAGCTAGGCGAAAGAGCCAAGCCAGAGGGCCCAAATTGTGGGATTCACTCGAAGGAAGCCAGTTGATTCATCTCAAGAAACCAGAATCATACTCAAGACTAAGGATCTGTCCTTCAATTCCTTCATGAGGTTTTAGAATTTTCTTTATGTTTTGTTTTATATTTACTTTTGAGATGTATTCTTTTATGATTATGAACTAAACCCCTCAGATACCTAAGGGGATGAAACCTAAGACGAATCTTGTTATTATTTTCTAAGCTGTATGATAAATACTTGACTTGTTCTTAATTATGTGTTCTTAATTCTTGCTTTGATATTTCAGGATATTGAAGTGCTTAGGAAGTGGAGCAAAAGTCATTGTTTAAGAGTAGATCTAGCATAGATAAGCAGAGTTGATCGCAACTCTAGAAATAAGATGACGAAAATCTATCGGATTAGGGTCAAACCTAATATGGAAGTCCATAGATCGAGTTAATGCAATTCTAGGGGTTTTAATTAGAAAGAAATTTAAATTAATCAACCTAGGGTTATACGTTAGTAGCCTTGAAAGAGGTATTAATATAAGTTAGGAAATCCTACGGACCAAGTCAAGTGAATAAATCGTCTGGTTCAGAGTTAAATAACAAGTGAAGTCTAGGTGGATTTTTCCTTGAGTATTGTCCTAATCAATTGGTTTTTCCCCCAAGTATTTCCCCAATTCATCCTCTTTGTCTTAGTATCTTTAGCTTAATAGTTAGTTGATTTTAGATTAAACAACAACTCCTTTAATTTTTAGGTTAAATAATAAAAAGAAAGTTAGTATTAGTACTTTTGGTTTCCTTTGGGTTCGACAATCCGGTCTTGCCACTAAACTATACTACTGTTCGATAGGTGTGCTTACCTCCATTGTTGTCTTAGTTAGTTTCCAGGTTCGATCATTTTTTTTATAAATTTTTAAGACTTTGACACACGATTAAGTTTTTGGCGCCGTTGCCGGGGAACTGAAATATTAAGAAAGCTCAATTTTTATTACTTTAGCCATATTTTATTTTATTTTGCTATTAAATTTTATTTTTACTTTTTTAATTTTCCTTTTCTTTTTCTTTTCGTGGTAGATACTTCAATTTTATGACTAGAAGGAACCCGATAGGACCACTACTTTACGACAGTGAAATTGAAAGCACAGTTTACAAAACTGAAGAGAAATAAGGAGAAGCCTACAATACATACCAGAAGAGCAAGAAGACAAAATTAATACAAATGAAGAGATGGCTGAGAATAACCCGCTACCTCCAGAGGTGGCCGAAAATCATGCTCCTCGAACTATGTATGATTATGCTAAACCTAATTTAACAGGAATTGAGTGAAGTATTATTAGACCTGCTATAGCTACTAATAATTTTGAACTAAAACCTAACACTATACAAATGATACAGCAATTTGTTCAGTTTGATGGTTTGCAGGATGAAGACCCAAATAATCACTTGGCAAAGTTACTAGAATTTTACAATACTTTCAAAATTAATGGCATTTCTGATGATGCCATCCGCCATCGATTATTTCCCTTCTCTTTGAGGAATAAAGCTAAACAGTGGCTGAATTCTCTTTCACGAGGATCAATCACTACATGGGACCAAATGACCGAAATATTTTTATTAAAATATTTTTCGCCGGCCAAAATGGCCAAATTAAGAAATGATATCTCTTCTTTTGTGCAGATGGATTTAGAAACACTATACGATGCATGGAAGAGATACAAAGATCAATTGAGAAGGTGCCCACACTATGGATTACCCTTATGGCTACAGGTCCAAACCTTTTACAATGGCGTGAACCCTTCAACGAGACAAATGATTGATCCAATAGCCAGTGGAACCTTGAATAACAAAACTCCTGAGGTAGCCTATGAGTTTATAGAGGAGATGTCACTAAACAACTATTAGTAGCAAGTTACAAGGATAAGGCCAACAAAAACAGCAGGACTTTTCAACCTCGACCCAATCACCATACTATCAAATTAGGTGGAGATGTAAAATAAAAAGGTTGATGGTTTATGTGGTCCTTTGCAGGTACATCCAGTTATGCAATGTGACTCAAATCCAGGTTGGATTTTAGATCTCAAAACAACCCTTATAGTAATACTTATATGGGTAATAATTTTAAGAAAAATAATTTTGATAAATAAAAAGTGTTAGCGCTCGGGTTGCCTCCTGAGAAGTGCTTGTTTATAGTCTTAAGCTAGACTGTCCTAGACTTTGAAAATTTTAAGGAGGTTTAAAGGTTTGAATATGGGAAATAACCCACCCTACAATCCTTGCATGAAAAGCGAACAGATGAAATATATGGGTAATAATTTTAGATCTCAAAATAACCCTTATAGTAATACTTATAATCCAGGTTGGAGGAACCACCCCAATTTCTCATGGGGCGGTCAAGGAAATCAGAGACAACAACCCCCACCAAACCTCCAACAACAGCCCTACCCATAGGAAAAGAAGTCAAACCTTGAGGAGATGCTGACAAAATTCATCGCAGTGTTAGAAACAAGTTTCCAAAACATTGAGACAACATTTAAAAATCAACAACCATCGATTAAAGGAATTGAGAACCAGTTAGGGCAACTCGCTAAGCTGATCTTCGAACGACCACAATGTAGCTTGCCAAGTAACACTGAGACTAACCCAAAAGAGCAAATTCAAGCCATAACAGCTCATGACAGTGAAGGGTTAGTAGAATCTGAACTTGAGCTAATGCAAGAACCTGTAGAAAGTGAATGTAAGGTTGAGGTAAGCCAAGAAAAGCCAAAATCGATAATTAAAGAATACCAACCTTGAATACCATACCCCAATGCAATGAAGAAAGACGACACAGACGAACAGTTGGTAAGTTTCTTAAACTTTTAAAGAAATTACATATTAACTTACCGTTTCTTGAAGCTCTTTCGTAGATGCCAGATTTAAGGAAATTTTTAAAAGAGCTTTTAACAAATAAGAGGAAGTTAGACGAGGAGTCACATGTGGAACTAAACACAATATGCTCAGTAATGCTACAAAATAGACTACCACAAAAATTAAAAGATCCAGGGTGTTTTACGGTTCCATGTTTAATTGGTAGTTTATCTATTGATAATGCTTTAGCTAATTTAGGAGCAAGCATCAATGTTATGCCTTCTAAAATGTTTAAACAGCTAGGTCTAGGGAAACCCAAACAAACTAGGATGAGTATTCAATTAGCTGATAAGACTATTTTAATTCTTAGGGGTATAATTGAAGATGTACTAATTAAAATTGATAAATTCATATTCCCAGTAGACTTTGTTGTTTTAGATATGGATGAAGACAATAGTATTCCCTCAATTTTAGGAAGACCCTTGCCAGATCTAAAATTGATGTTAATACAGGTGAACTCACACTTTGTGTAGGTGACGAATCAATCAGTCTTGAAGCTCTCGAATCAGATAGGACATCAAGTGATAAAGGTGAGAACATAAATTCTATTGATAATCATTCGGTTAAACTTTCTTCTCAAGAAGCACCATGGAACTACACCACTGAGCCTGATCTTATACCTTATACCAACAAAGAAATATCTTATGAGAAACAATGGCTTCAGATCGATGAGATAGATGAGTGGAAGACACATTTCAAGGAGGGATCAAAACCATACGAAATGAAACCGAAGGAACCCCCAGACGAGCTTACAAGAACATCAAATCACTTCAAAATAGGAGATCAGGTACTATTAGATAAAATAGACCCACGAATCACCATGTCAAACCTAAATACAGATAAAGAGATCCCTTTTAAGGTACTTAATGTCTTTCCTTACGAAATAGTCGAGGTAAGTAATTCTATATTCAGCATTTTTAAAGTAAACGCTACTCGACTCAAACCATATAATGATAGCATGAGAAAGGATTTTTCACTCCTTAAACCACCATGAATGTACGAATGAGAGGTAAGTCTAGCTTAAGACTTTAAACGAGCACTTCTTGAGAGGCAACCCGAGCACTAACCCCATTTATTTTTATTCTCTTTCTTTTAGCACCTAACTACAAACTAACCAAGTTAATAAAGCACAGATTTTTGCACCACATGGCCTCACACATGGCCGTGGCCGTGGCGTGTGGGTACTACGAATTTTCATACTAGCATGGCAGAGATAGTACGAAACAGGTCAAAAAATATCTTCAAGACACGGCCATCGACTAAACACTATGGCCGTGCGATGTGGCCGTGGCTGACAACTTTTTAGAAACAGGCGTGGCAACATACACATGGGCTTGGGAGAAACGAAGGAAGCATAACACGACCGTGAGACATGGCCGTGTGATTCAACATGCTCATGGTACATGGGCGTGGGATGTACCAGACCTGTATTTCTATTTAAAACACATCTCTCCCCTTCTTACCTACCTCAACTCCTTTCTCTTTCACACCCCTTACATTCCCTTTCATTTTTATTTCCATATTGTTCTTCATTCCTCTAACTCAAGATCTAACCATACCCATGTCGAAGAAACGGAAGGATCCTATCCCAGTCTCCTGTGCGAGACCGATCTACATAAGTTCATATCGACCGCTTCATTAACTCAACAGGAAAAAGACCTTTGAGTCCATTTATTTTCTCTTTTTCTTTTCTCGTCTCTTTTAATTTCCTTATCTTTATTTTTTTATACTAAATATGGTTTATTTTATTTTAGTTTCTTGGTTTTAGGTTCTAAAGGCTACTTGGGAATCACACACCATAGCCTTGAAAATCACACCCATCTCGCGAATCATGTAACAATATGGACCTTTCGGTCTATTAATCTGTAACATCCCAAAATTGGGCCTAGTAGGATTGGGCCCAATGGGCCTTAGGCGTAGGAATGTTTAAAATTTTCAAGAGTGTGAGAATGGTGTTGTTGCAAATTAGACTTATTAGTTAAGTGAATTTGGAAAGTTATGAGGTTTCTATGAAGTTCTGAGTTCAAGTTGGGCCTTAGTAAAATTTTGTGTTTAAGCCTTTAAGGAGATGGAGGTGTCCTTATATCATATGGAAATAATTGAGTAAATAGCTAGCATAAATGAGCAAAGGGTAAAGAGGTTATGGCACCACATGTATTACCTTGAGGGGAGAGGTTCGAATCACTTTGTGTGCAAATTTTGACTAATATTTTTGAACTCTTTCCTTAAGTGTCGGCCAAGAAGTAAACATGGAAAGTTTGACTTCTTTATTTTTGGCATGGTGGCTAAGAAATAAGGTAAGGTTGAGGTTGAGGAAAAGAATCAAAAGAAATAGGTAAGTAAGGGGGACAAGAGGCTCATTTCATGGATAGTGTTTTAGAAAGTTTGGGTGGCCAAACTTTTATCCTGGGGGGATGCATGTGGACGGTTTGGGGCTAGAGTGGTAGCCAAATTTTTCTTGGGTTATTTTGCAAAGCTTTGTGCATGATAAGGTTTTGGGTTCTTTTAGCATTTTGGTTACTCTTCCTTGCCAACATCTTTTTCTTCCCTTTTCATTTTGGCCTAAACACCTAGTGCATTTGTTCATCTTACTCCTTTGTTTTGCCTTAACCCCAATTCATTTTTGGTTTATCTTTTTTAGTTGGCCGAAACTAACAAGCACTTTTCTCCATCCATTCTTTCCATTTGACCATTTCATCAACCTTTTCTTCTTCTTTAATCAACATCACTTTGTGTGATCTTCTTGTTCGATTTTCTCTATAGCCAAACCATTATCATCCTATTTCTTCATCATTTCGTTCTCTATCGTGTGGGAAAACCTCATCTTGATCGAATCGGTAAGTAGTAGTTTTCTCTTTGTCAATAACCTTGTTTCATTCGCATTTTTCCTTAATAAATCGTGTGTTCTTCCTTCTCTCTCTCGTTGAGTCTGAGTTACATTCTTTTCTGTGATATGGCCATCGTTGGGCTTAGGATTTTCAACAAGGTGAAGGAGCACAAGTGATTTGTATTAACCAAATCGTTATCATCGACTCGTCAAGTAAGTGGGGTAAGAACGTTGTTATAAGATTTGTTTTGGCCAAAGGTGGGATAATTGCTAACAACTATTTCGCTCACCAAATATTGTTAGGACGGGATTTCAATCGCCAAAGGGTAGGATCGAGGGGATCACATTCGTGGTAAGTGGAGTTAGCCTAGTAATGTGTTTCTAGTTACGATTATCAAAGTAGAGACTAACCTTCTGTCAACTATCATTATAGATGTTGAAATCGGTGGAAAGCACAACTCATTATTAAGGTGTGTAATCCCATACTTTTTGAGTATATATTTAAAATGGTGTGTGATCTCACACTTCTCTGATGGCTTGCATGAAATATTCTATGATTTGATCAAAATACCGAAGAAAAACCAAAAATCTAGCATCCGTAATCACTCGGGTGTGCATATGATCGTAGTGGTAATCATATTTGTAACAAAATAGTTTAACCCTTTTCTTGTTTGTTCGGATTTTTTTGTTTTTCGAATGACGCTAGTGGAGACAAATTCCTTCCGGCTAATGAAGAGATACTACTCCAGTCTTCCCAGTGGATCTTTCTTCTCCCTAAGAATTAAACGAACCAAGTTCACCTATACGAGAGTGAGGAATAAAAACCAACAATCAACTTCCCACTTTTGATGTCCCACGATTCTGCTAGTTTAGAAACAAAGGAGAAGGGCAGGGGTCGCTAGGTCAGAAAAGCGATAACTATAAATTCTCCCCAAGTAGGATTTGAACCTACGACCAGTCAGTTTATAAACAGTGATGTATTTTTAAAAAATCACGTAAAATAGGATAAAGGGAATTAGAAAGTGAATGAGATATCAAATTAAATCTTGCTATGTCTATTTTGATATGGAAGAAACGGAGAAGGAAAAGAAATTTTATATTCTGAGATATGTTAATTTTAGTGAGACTGGTTCTGAATGACTTCGTGGTTCCTTGACCTGTCTTGGTAAAATCAGATGAAATTGTACAAAGTGATTTATGAGTTATATAATTAATATGTATGGAGTCCTTAGTGAGTCTATTTTCAATAGAGATAAGTGGGAGTAGTATATGGAAACTGTACAGTGAGATATTTGAATTTTGTGTAAGAGAGATCATAATCATTGGACAGTGAAACAAGGGAAACTTTAAGAAATAAACTGTACTAAATGGTTAAGCCAAAAATTCTGGAAAAATTTTAGTAAGAATATATATGAGCTTTGTTTCAAGAAAAATTTACAGATCTAAATTTTGAGTTTCCTAACACGAGTTATAGTCAGTTTAGTCAAAGTGATGCAGTTGGACAGTTTCAATTTGTATGCCCCAAATTAGTAGTTAAAGTCTTAGGTTGCGAAATTACCAAATTACCCTTAGTGAGTAAAATTACCGAATTACCCTCGATAGGTAAAATTATGAAAATTCCTCTGATGGGCCGAATTATGAAAATGCCTTAATGGGCCGATTTGATAAGATTGCCTTGAAGGGCCGAAATACAAAAAATGCCTTAATGGACCGATTTGTTAATTTGCTATATGGGCCGATCTGATAATTTGTTATATGGGCCAATCTGATATTTTTCTAAATGGGCCGATATGATATTTTGCTTAATGGGCCTAATTTATAAACTGTTATAATGGGCCATAATTTTTGTAATAAATATCTGAATAAATTACTGTTGTTATATTGTAAAATCTTGTTACGCATCATATACATGATTTGCATGGGATGGGATAATGTTGAAGAGAAGTTCTGGTGGCTCTGCCACATAATTTTGGTGGCTCTGCCACATATTCTGGTGACTCTATCACAATCTATCTGGTGGCTATGCCACGTAAACTCTGTTATTTTGGTGGCTTGTCCACAACTAAATTTGATATAAATGGCTTAATGCCTACGTTTGGTGTGTTGGAGGGGTGGGTGACTCAAGCTCCCCACAGGGGTATTGGTTGGTACGGGTGGTGTGTAGCAGATGGATTACTAGGCTTGGTTTGGGAATTTGCATTTCATATACATGTTATATTTTGATATATTATTGTTAATGTAAATGGGCTTAGGCCCAAATAATTGCTTAATGAGATTTTGGCCCAGTGGACAACGGTAAGTGGGTTACATACTGAGTTCTTGTAACTCACCCCCTTTCTCAACCCTTGTAGGTAATGCTCACTGATGAGGACTTGGGCAATGGATGACTCGGTGGGGGCCATGCTTCGAAAATAACATTTTTGAATATTAGTAAACTATTTTCCATTTTATTTCATTACTTCTACTATTTTGGGTTTTTATGTTGTAATAAGGCCTCTGGAGTATTTTTATTATTTGCTTTACGTTTGATATACTTATTATCTTGCTTAATTTGTTTTAAATGAGAATTTTCTAAAACTTAAATAAAGATTTTCTGAAATGGATTAACAAATGGTTTTCATAATAAACTTTTACAAATATTTTTAACTCGAAAATTTTTCTCGAATTATTAACGATGTTTTCAAAAGTCACAGTTTTATAAGATCACTATTTCAAATATCGATTCTTCAATCATCATTTCAAAGATTAGTAATATTTTTATCAAGTATTTATAAATAAATTTGTTTTTCTTAACTATAACAAAAAATAACTTCATCTTTAGTCACAAGTTCTTTATCGTTTTGAAAAACTCTTCAAATGTGACACGCCGATCTGTGGCTAACTTCTAGGCCGGGTTTGGGGTGTTACATAATCGGTTCTTTAGTCTTATTTCACTTGTTACACTTTTTCTTTTAATTTTTCTTTCCTTTAAATATATAATTAGTATATTTAGAATTATTCTTATTATTTCCTGGCCAACTCTTCATGAGATTCCCAATTTCTTCATCTAGCGCAGAGATTGTTGACGGCCACCACACCGCGACCACTGCCAACTCAAGGAATCCATCCAAAAATCAAGAAGTTTCACTTCTACCTATCTCTTATGATTTCATATATATCTTTGTACATTGAGGGCAATGTACATCTTAAGTGTGGGGTGAAAATTACTTAGAAAATGTGCCTAACTTTTTGCATTATTCTCAATTCCTTGAATTATGTCTTGTCTTAAGTAATCTTCTTATATCACTAATTAGAATGAAATTCCTATTGATTTATGATTTTTATTGATATGTTTTAGATTAAGTCATAGATAATTGTGCATTGATAATTTAAACTTTAAGATACTAGAGAATCAAGCATGATAAGTCTATTTTCAAAAAATTAAAATTTTATTAGGTTGTCTACCTAAATCTAATTATTACCTTGAAGTTTAAAATTTACAAGTTTGTCATCAAAAACCCATAATTTGTGTGAGATTTTGAGCCTTTTAGAGCATACATTCTTTTTGTGCTCACTTTATTGATTATGAGTGTGTCAACAATTGATTTGTTATTCTAGAACTTGTTTCAATTATACATGTTGGGACCACATCTTTGATTTGATATACTGAGATGATAAAGGCATTTAGGATTTAACCCACTTACTCCACTAAAAGCCTATCTTCACAGTTAACCACTAGTGAACCCCGTTGATCCTAACAACCCTTTTTATTGACTCACCCACTAATATTAACCCAAAACCCATCTTGTATTTATTATCACCATTCCTTTTGACTACCCTTCTATCGAGACTTGATTTGATCAGTTGCCCAATTATGTTATTTTAGTAGTTGAATTTTTCTTATATTATGTATTTCTTGACTTGATTTGTTCTTAACTAAATAAAAATAAAAAAATCAAAGAATATTCATTATTAGTTCCGTGATTAAGTGAGCTTATGCATTTAAATTCAACATCGTGAAGAAGAAGCTCGTGTTATTAGTATTTCAAGTTTTCAGTTTATTTATCTAGTTAGGTAAATTGTCAATTCAATCTCGATTCTAACTCTCTAATTCAACCTTTATCTACACCTTTAACCTAAGCCCTGTTACAACCCTTTTTAAAGACCTTTTGATTTGTGTATCATCTCATTTTATAGTGGTGGAGATTTGATTTTCAAGCAAGCCTATGGGATTAACTTTTCATGTTCGACTTTTGAGTGCTTAATTTTGAACCTTAAACACTTTTGAGTGATTTTAGTGAATTTTTAGTGAGGATGCCAATTCTTGTCAATTTTGAATTAAAGGTAATTATTTAGATAAGGGGAAACACCTATGTAACACCCCAAACCCGATCAATACGCCAAGACCGAATCTGGCATGCCACAGAGGGAAAACATTTTGAAGAAAATCGAGATAACGATAAATTTTTTTAGTGAAAACCCTTTGTTATTCTATATTTGAAGAAAACAAGTTATAATAAGTTAAAAAAAACTGATAGTTTACTTTGAAATTCCATGAATAAATTTTTAAAACTTAGTCACAGCTCCATAGATTAGAAAACCTTTTATAATTTTTATGAAAGACTCAAGCGAATGGTTGAAAACCATTGTTAATTGAAATTCGCAAACTTAAGTTTTGGAAAAACGTATGAGTTATCAAAATCACTTAAGTTATAAAATATTATCAAACAATTTATATTACCTGATGGTAATGTTTTGAAAACCATTGCGTTTGTAATTTTGAAAACTTTGTGCTCAAATTAATATATCAACCATGTACATTTTAAACCATATTTAAAACAAGTCCAAAACATATAAATAATCCAAAAACATAATTAAAAAGGCCTTATTACAAACCCAAATAAAAATATAAACCAAATTAAAATAAAATATAGTACTCAAACTGAAGTTCTTATAAAACCGAATTTTATTTCATGGCCTCCTCGAGTTCATCCGGCTCCTCCTCCGCGATCAAGAATCACCTGAAAAGATAAAGGAGAAGGTCAGTCACCAAGACTCAATGCATAAATCCTTCCCCCGATTAATACAATATTCTTACACAATTCATAACCAAGCAATATATATATATATATATATAATGCACCCATCCTAGCCATCCATAACTCCTTTTCTACCCGTGTGGTACCAAACCATCGGTGGTGCCAAACCACCGTGACCCAAAATCACGATATCCAATAATGTGATGCCAAATCACTAGTGACCCAAAGTCACAAATAATCAAGTTGTGGGGCCAACCCACATTGGTACTAAGCCACTGGGACGAGTCGTTATGAGGTGCCAAACCTCTGGTGTCCCAAAGACACAAAATAACTGTGGTACCAAACCACTGGAGGTGCCAAACCTCTGGTGTCCCAAAGACACGGATATCAAATCTTCCCCCTCCTCTCATATCACCCATAACCATGCAATTATTATGCAAATCATGCCATCATGCTCTAATATGAACATATAACAAATATATCATATATCATGATATTAAACAACATATATCAACATCATATTGAAACGGACTTACCTGAGTCCTTGTTCATACTCATCAAGGAATCATATCAAGATCTCATAGTTTCCCACTTTGGTAACATGATTAGTTTATTAATATATATATATAAACCGAGTTATAAAGTGTGCAAGGTACACACCTGACACTAGCGAAATCACTAAATCCTGAAGCCCCGATCTACCTCTCTAGATCTCCTTGTCCTACATTCGGCCAAACCACAAATCATTAACAAGACCATTCGGCCACACCAACAAACCTTAATCTCACAAGCCTTCGGCTTTACATCCACTTAAAGATTAATGAACCAACAAAAATCCTTACCACTTGACTTACCACTTCGATTGCTAGAGAAATAGGGTTAAATCGATTGCTTCCAACGCCTCAAGAACCTAAAAGAAATAAGTTCCTATGGTTAAAACCTTACTAACAAATGCCCAAAATTTGGCTTTTGTCCTTAAGGAAAACGACATAGAAAAGAGAAAAGAAACAAAGGAAATATGGCCATGAATACTTACCCCCTTCTAAAACCGTTTGAAGAAAACCAAGTGAAGACCTACCCTTGTTGATATTCGGCCAAGACAAATCAAAAAGAGAATGGGAAGTTTTGGCAATATGGTTAAATGGTGAAGGAAATTTCGGCTATGGTTGATTTGTAACAACAAAAAGGATTCAGCTAGAGTGGAGAAAGAGAAAGAAAAAGGAAGGAAAAGAAAGAAATTGCAATGGAAGAGGGATGTTTTCGGTTTTGAGCAAAAGTGGAAGAAAGAAAAAGATGAAATGGGGAGATGGAAGATTCGGCCAACCACTAAAGATGAAGAAAAAGATAGAAGGGAAGAGGGTTGGTTTTAGGCTTCAAAGAGAATAAAAATATGTGAGAGGCTCTATTGAATATTCGGCCAAATGCCTAAGAAAAAATTTGGCAAACCTCTATGGTCTTTTTGGCTTTGACACAAAACAAGAAAACAAATGCTAAAACTAAAACAAAATTTACCTTATTGCCAAGGCACATTCGGCTAAGGAAGAAAACTTTTGGAGAGGAAAAGAAAAATGTAAAAGATGCACAAAATGCAAGAATTGACCAAACTAAACCCCCCAAACTTCCTATCAACATTCGGCCACCCCCTAGCCACACATGCCGTCCACATTCATGGACTAATGGCCTTAGCATAGTTTCCAAAACACTCTCCATCATCTAAGCCCTTTGTCCCCCCATCCTTCCATAAGTCTTAAGAATCTTCTCCCATAATACAAGCTTTCCAAATCCATTATTTAACTTACCAAAAATTTTGAAAGTCCAACCTACCATAAGAATAGCTTGGCCGACACTTAATGCAAAGGTGCATAAAAAAATAAAGTCTTCCAATGCAATCCATGCTACTCGAACCTCTTCTCTCAAGCAACCCTTCATGCATCATAGCCACCTTACCACTAACTCCTCATGTGCTAGAATTTAATACTTATATCATCTTATGTGTCAAGATCACCTAGTCCACTTCATTAAATTTTAAATACTAAGAATTATTCTAGCTTCATAAATAAAGTCAAGCCTTCACAAGGCTATACTAAGCACACAAACAATACTACCCGAGGTAACACAAGCTACCAACTGATACACAAATTTTAGGATGTTACAATTCTACCCCCCTTAAAAATAATTTCATCCTCAAAATTACCTGATCAAAAGAGTTGAGGGTACTGCTGCCTCATAACATCCTCCGGTTCCCACGTAGCTTCTTCTATGCCATGGTTCTGCCATAAGGCCTTCACTAAAGGAACTGACTTCTTACGCAAAACTTTTACGTCTCGATCTAGAATCTGCACTGGTTCTTCTTCTATCATCAAATCTGGATTCACCTCTATTTCCTCCACTGCCACGACATGTGATGGATCAGAACGATAGCGTCTAAGCATGGAGACATGAAACACATTATGTATCTGGCTCAACTCTGCTGGCAACTGGAGCTGATATGCTACTGGTCCCACTCGTCTCAACACTTTATACTGCCCAATAAACCTTGGACTTAACTTGCCTTTTCTCCCAAATCTTAACACTTTCTTCCATGGCGAGGCCTTTAAGAAGACCTTGTCACCCACGGCAAATTCTATATCCCTCCGCTTGAGATCGGCATAAGAATTCTGCCTATCCGAAGCTTCCTTCAAACGAGCCTGAATCATCTTAACCTTATCCTCAGTCTCTGCAACCAACTCGGTCCTAACATCCGACGCTCACCCAACTCTGTCTCAAAGCATGTAGGTGTGCGACATCTCCTACCATACAATGCCTCATATGGTGCCATCTTAATGCTTGCCTGATAACTATTGTTGTACGCAAACTCAGCTAATGGTAAAAACTCTTCCCAGCTACCTCTGAAGTCCAAAACACAACCTCTCAGCATATCCTCTAAAATCTGTATAACTCTTTTCGACTGCCCGTCAGACTGTGGATGAAATACGGTACTAAAAT
This sequence comes from Gossypium rotundifolium, assembly GCA_025506655.1. Classification (NCBI taxonomy): domain Eukaryota; kingdom Viridiplantae; phylum Streptophyta; class Magnoliopsida; order Malvales; family Malvaceae; genus Gossypium; species Gossypium rotundifolium. Next base: position 133,442,124 of record CP106729.1, on the reverse strand, counting down.
TCAACCGCGTACCCAAAGCTTGATGTAACGCTTTCCAAAACCTCGACGTAAATCTAGGATCTCTGTCTGAGATGATCGACACTGGTACACCGTGCAACCTTACTATCTCTACCACATACAACTTAGCTAACTTCTGAAGCAAGTAATCCACCCTTCAGGAATGAAATGAGTCGACTTAGTCAAACGATCCACAACCACCCAAACTGAATCCTTCTTACTAGGTGTAAGAGGTAATCCATCGACAAAGTCCATAGTGATCCTTTCCCACTTCCATCGTGGAATCTTCACCGGTCAAGTAATCCAGATGGTAATCGATGCTCGCTTTGACTCGCCGACACGCCGACATTTACCCACAAACTCGCCACCTCTCGCTTGGACACGCCCACCAAAATTGCTCTCTTAAATCCCGATACATCTTGCTACCTCCGGGATGCATAGCGTATGAGGGTGCTATGTGCGTCCGAAGAATCCTTTGCCTCAACTCAACATCCTTGACGATACAAACTCTCCCTTGAAAACACAACACTCCATCACTTGGACAAACTATAATCAGTAAACCACCATTCGAACTCGCAACCTTTGATCATTCAAACCATCATCTTCTAACTGCTTTTCTTGATCGCTCTAACCAAGTCGACTTGACTTACAATTACGCCAAAAGACTCCCATCGTCAGATAAACTAAGACGAGCAAACATTGATCTTAAGTCTGATACAACCTTACGGCTTAACGCGTCTGCCACCACGTTAGCCTTGCCCGGATGATACTCAATCGAACAGTCATAGTCCTTCAACAACTCAATCCATCTACGCTGCCTCAAGTTTAAATCCTTCTGAGTCAAAAGATACTTTAGACTCTTGTGATCAGTGTAGACTATCGACTTCTCTCCGTACAAATAGTGTCTCCAACTCTTCAAAGTGAAAACCACTGCAGCTAATTCCAAGTCATGCGTCGGATAATTAACTTCATGTGGTCTCAACTATCGAGATGCATAAGCCACTACCTTCCCTTCCTGCATCAAGACATCCCAAACCAAGAAGTGATGCATCACAAGAACCGTGAATTCCTTGCCCGCCTTAGGTTGAATCAAACCGAGCTTGATCGAATCTTCTTCAACTTGTCGAAACTTTCTTGTTGCTTCTCACCACACAAATGGAACTTCTTTCCTCAATAACTTGGTCATAGGTCTGCGATCAAAGAAAATCCTTGACAAATCTTGGTAATACCCGCCGACCTAGAAAACTCGAATCTCACCATCGACTTAGGCGACTTCCAATCCAACACTGCTTCAATCTTTCGAGGATCCACTCTAATCCCCTCAGCTGATACTACGTGACCCAAGAAAGTCACCTCCGTAAGCTAAAACTTGCACTTACTAAATTTGGCATATAACTGCTTTTCCCTCAGAATCTGCAACACTACTCGCAAATGCGCACATGCTCCTCCTCTGACTTGGAGTATACCAAAATATCGTCTATAAATACTATGACAAATTGATCTAAAAACTGCTGAAATACCCGATTCATCATATCCATGAATGCTACCGGCGCGTTAGTCAATCCAAAAGGCATTACCAGAAACTCGTAGTGCCCATACCGAGTGCGAAATGTCGTCTTATGGATATCAGCCTCTTTCACCTTTAGTTGATGATATCCAGACCTTAAATCAATCTTGGAGAAAACTGCTGCCCCTTTAAGCTGATCAAACAAGTCATCTATCCTCGGCAAAGGATACTTGTTTTTGATCGTCAACTTATTCAACTGGCGGTAGTCTATACACATCCGTATCGTACCATCCTTCTTCTTGACAAAAAGTACCGGCGCTCCCCAAGGCGAAACACTTGGTCGAATAAAACCTCGATCCAACAACTCCTGAATCTGAGCCTTCAATTCCACTAATTCCTTCAGTGCCATTCTATACGGAGCGATAGACACTGGAGCGCTTTGAATAATGATCTATTCCAAATTCAACTTCACGATCCGGAGGCAATCCCGGAAGTTCTTCTGGGAACACATCAGCATATTCCTTCACTGTTCGGACATTCCCTACAGTAGACTCCTTAGCCTCCAATGCACAAACATGAACCATAAATGCCTCGCAGCCCTTCCTAACCATCTTCTCAGCTTTCAATGCAGATACCACGTTGGATAGATAATCTCTTCTATTACCTATCATAACCACCTCTTCACCTTCAGCTGTCTTCAACACCATGCGCTTAGCAGCGCAATCCAAACTCGCCTGGTACTTGACCAACTAGACCATCCCAAGAATCAGATTGAACTCCCCAAACGGCAGTTCTATCAGATCAGCTACAAACACTACCCCTTGGAGTTCTAGGGGTACATCCCTATACAGCTTATTTACTTCTACAGAGTGACCTACAGGGCTAAGTACTGTCATCCTCCTAGAAGCAGTTTCAGAATTTAATTTCATGGTCTCTACTATGCTACTGGCAACATACGAATGCGTCGAACCCACATCTATCAAAGCAATATATGGTACACCAAAGATTAAAAACATACCGATTATGACGTCCGGTGTGTCACCCTCCTCTTGACGCTCATTGATACACCAAACCAGTCGTCTTGCCTCGGTGTTACTTGCACCTCGTCCGATGCTCATGGCCTCGACTCGTAACCATTACTTCTCTACCATTACCACGACCTCTGCGGTGACGGTCCCTCCTTCCGAATCGAGCACGAACTTGACCCTCAGACTGATTCCTGGCTAGCTTACGTGGACAGTCCCTCACACGATGATCCGGCGAGCCACAATCAAAACATCCTTTCCCTCCGGTCCAACATTCACCCCAATGATATTTCCCACATCGATTACCTTTGGTTGGTCCTCGATTAGCGATGAATAGCCTCCCAGATTGATTCGCCCATTCGCTAACCTCTTCTCGAGAATTACCTACCGACCGGATGATCCAAAACTTCTCTTTGTTTGTTCTGCTGTGATTTCGCCTTATAGATTCCTTTATCCCTTCACTATCTTAGTCTTTTCAACCAACGCAGAAACTCTCGCCTCGGTGTGGAGCAATCAACAGTCTCAGCTCGTCTCTCAATCCATCTTCGAACTGGACACATCGCTCAGGTTCAAGCCACGATACCTCTAGCATACCGGCCTCGGTCTTAAAAATTCGCCTCATATTCGATACGGATTTACTCCCTGGACCAAACTCAGAATGCCTTACGCGCGATCAATGTAACTAGACCCAATATATTTCTTCCGATCACGCCTTAAAATAGTCCTGTGTCGATCCTCCGTCTGCAAAGATTGTTCCTCACCGTGAGCCACAACTGATATGACTCATCCCGAAGAAGCGACACTATCCCCTTTAGCTTTTCCTCAAGATTCGGATCTAAGTCATCCATGATTCGCTCTGTCGCCTCTAACCAATATTCGACCGCATGGGAGCTACACCAAACACCTCGAAATACCTCGGCTCCATTGGCTCGAGTCGCTCGGTATAGATTTACGAGCTCCGCGTCTCCACCTATTCCACTATCTCTCTCAAGAACTCGCAAAGATTGCTTGAAACAACTGCGTCGTCCCCGCTTGATCCTCGAACTCACCACCTACAACGGTGGAGGTATCGGTATCTCATTTTTTATCCTTGACCAGACCTCACCGGCTCGTACACGACCATCCTACCTCGACCGCATCCACGCCAGACACGACCTCGACCTCGAGTGCTCATGTCTAAAGTCTTGACTTATCTGATTTAAAAGATTTATGCTTAGACATCATTCCACTATCTTTTAAACACAGTTTTATAAATAATTTTAATAAGAAGTTGTTTCGCGAGTACATGCAACCAATAGTTTTGAGTCTCTAGAGTAATTCCTACTACTATACAGTCATACCATCAAAATCAACAGTTTGAAGTACTTACCCGGGCAGATCGGTGCCGGAGACTCGGTGCCATGCCTTTCAAATCATATAATTTTCAACAAAAATGTTTTAAGACCATACTTTAAATCATTTTGGGCCTTGGGCCCACAGCCGAGCTTTTAAACTTAGCTCTGATACCAATTTGTAACACCCCAAACCCGATCAATACGCCAAGACCGAATCTGGCATGCCACAGAGGGAAAACATTTTGAAGAAAATCGAGATAACGATAAATTTTTTTTAGTGAAAACTCTTTGTTATTCTATATTTGAAGAAAACAAGTTATAATAAGTTAAAAAAAACTGATAGTTTACTTTGAAATTCCGTGAATAATTTTTTAAAACTTAGTCACAACTCCATAGATTAGAAAACCTTTTATAATTTTTTATGAAAGACTCAAGCGAATGGTTGAAAACCGTTGTTAATTGAAATTCGCAAACTTAAGTTTTGGAAAAATGTATGAGTTATCAAAATCACTTAAGTTATAAAATATTATCAAACAATTTATATTACCCGATGGTAATGTTTTGAAAACCATTGCGTTTGTAATTTTGAAAACTTTGTGCTCAAATTAATATATCAACCATGTACATTTTAAACCATATTTAAAACAAGTCCAAAACATATAAATAATCCAAAACATAATTAAAAAGGCCTTATTACAAACCCAAATAAAAATATAAACCAAATTAAAATAAAATATAGTACCCAAACTGAAGTTCTTATAAAATCAAATTTTATTTCATGGCCTCCTCGAGTTCATCTGGCTCCTCCTCCGTGATCAAGAATCACCTGAAAAGATAAAGGAGAAGGTGAGTCACCAAGATTCAGTGCAAAAATCTTTCCCCCGATTAATACAATATTCTTACACAATTCATAACCAAGCAATATATATATAATGCACCCATCCTAGCCATCCATAACTCCTTGTCTACCCCGTGTGGTACCAAACCACTGGTGGTGCCAAACCACTGGTGACCCAAAGTCACGATATCCAATAATGTGATGCCAAATCACTGGTGACCCAAAGTCACAAATAATCAAGTTGTGGGGCCAACCCAAGTGTGATACCAAATCACTGGCGACGATCCCAATATATCGAAAGTGGGGCCAACCCACGGTGGTACTAAGCCACTGGGACGAGTAGCTATGAGGTGCCAAACCTCTGGTGTCCCAAAGACACAAAATAACTGTGGTACCAAACCACTGGAGGTGCCAAACCTCTGGTGTCCCAAAGACACGAATATCAAATCTTCCCCCTCCTCTCATATCACCCATAACCATGCAATTATTATGCAAATCATGCCATCATGCTCTAATATGAACATACAACAAATATATCATAGATCATTATATTAAACAACATATATCAACATCATATTGAAACGGACTTACCCGAGTCCTTGTTCATACTCATCAAGGAATCATATCAAGATCTCATAGTTTCCAACTTTGGTAACATGATTAGTTTATTAATATATATATATAAATCGAGTTATAAAGTGTGCAAGGTACACACCTGACACTAGCAAAATCACTAAATCCGGAAGCCCCGATCTACCTCTCTAGATCTCCTTGTCCTACATTCGACCAAACCACAAAATCATTAACAAGACCATTCGGCCACACCAACAAACCTTAATCTCACAAGCCGTCGGCTTTACATCCACTTAAAGATTAATGAACCAACAAAAATCCTTACCACTTGACTTACCACTTGATTGCTAGAGAAATAGGTTAAATCGATTGCTTCCAACGCCTCAAGAACCTAAAAGAAATAAGTTCCTATGGTTAAAACCTTACTAACAAATGCCCAAAATTTGGCTTTTGTCCTTAAGGAAAATGACATAGAAAAGAGAAAAGAAACAAAGGAAATACGGCCATGAATACTTACCCCCTTCTAAAACCGCTTGAAGAAAACCAAGTGAAGACCTACCCTTGTTGATATTCACCAAGACAAATCAAAAAGAGAATGGGAAGTTTCGCAATATGGTTAAATGGTGAAGGAAATTTCAGCTATGGTTGATTTGTAACAATAAAAGGATTCGCTAGAGTGGAGAAAGAGAAAGAAAAGGAAGGAAAAGAAAGAAATTGCAATGGAAGAGGATGTTTTGGTTTTGAGCAAAAGTGGAAGAAAGAAAAGATGAAATGGGAGATGGAAGATTCTACCAACCACTAAAGATGAAGAAAAGATGGAAGGGAAGAGGGTTGGTTTTAAGCTTCAAAGAGAATAAAAATATGTGAGAGGCTCTATTGAATATTCGCCAAATGCCTAAGAAAAAATCTGCAAACCTCTATGTTCTTTTGGCTTTGACACAAAACAAGAAAACAAATGCTAAAACTAAAACAAAATTTACCTTATTGCCAAGGCACATCTAGGTTAAGGAAGAAAACTTTTGGAGAGGAAAAGAAAAATGTAAAAGATGCACAAAATGCAAGAATTGACCAAACTAAACCCCCCAAACTTCCTATCAACATTCGGCCACCCCCTAGCCACACATGTCATCCACATTCATGGACTAATGGCCTTAGCATAGTTTCCAAAACACTCTCCATCATCTAAGCCCTTTGTCCCCCCATCCTTCCATAAGTCTTAAGAATCTTATCCCATAATACAAGCTTTCCAAATCCATTATTCAACTTACCAACAATTTTGAAAGTCCAACCTACTATAAGAATAGCTTGGCCGACACTTAATGCAAAGGTGCATAAAAAAATAAAGTCTGCCAATGCAATCCATTCTACTCGAACCTCTTCCCTCAAGCAACCCTTCATGCATCATAGCCACCTTGCCACTAACTCCTCATGTGCTAGAATTTAATACTTATATCATCTTATGTGTCAAGATCACCTAGTCCACTTCATTAAATTTTAAATACTAAGCATTATTCTAGCTTCATAAATAAAGTTAAGCCTTCACAAGGCTATACTAAGCACACAAACAATACTACCGAGCTAACACAAGCTACCAACTGATACACAAATTTTAGGATGTTACAACCTATATTTTTCATGCTAAAAATTATGACTTTGATTGATTGAATCTTTAGGACTCTTTGAGTTAAATTATCCATGTATAAACTATCTATGAATTATGATGAAACATTATCGATGAATATTATGAATTGAGAAAGTTCATTTTAATTATAAGTTGAGAATTTTTCTTGAGGACAAGCAAAAGCTTAAGTATGGGGGTATAATATGAACATATTTTAATCCCACATTTATCATATTTTTGGATGATTTATCCCTTTAATTATGGAAATAGGTGCTCCTAATCATTTGCTTTCATGTTTTATAGTCAGGAGAGCACCGGAGGATTGAAAGAACGAGAAACGGGCCAAAAATGAAATAAATGGGCCAAATTGTGAAATCGACACAGCCTGGGCCCAAGAACACACTGCTGTGCCTCATCAACAGACTCGAACACGGCCTGGCCTCGACTTACACGGGCGTTTGCCATGGGCGTGTCCTTGCCACAGCAAAGAAGAGTTTCATTCAGAATAGGGTAGTTAGAGGCAAAGAAAGCCAATCCAAAATCCTATAAAAACACCTTAGAGGCCAACCTTAAGGGAGCATTTAGCGGGCGCTTAGCTACGCCAAAGAGCCAAGCCAGAGGGGTCAAATTGTGGGATTCACTCGAAAGAAGCCAGTTGATTAATCTCAAGAAGCTGGAATCATACTCAAGACTGAGGATCTCTCCTTCAATTCCTTCAGGGAGTTTTAGGGTTTTCTTTATGTTTTGTTTTATATTTACTTCTGAGATGTATCCTTTTATGATTATGAAATAAACCCCTCAGATACCTGAGGGGGATGAAACCTAAGACGAATCTTGTTATTGTTTTCTGAGCTGTATGATAAATACTTGACTTGTTCTTAATTATGTGTTCTTAATTCTTGCTTTGATATTTCAGGATTTTGATTCAAGTGTTGATGTGCTAAGGCAGTAGAGCAAAAGTCCCTGTTTAAGAGTAGATCTAGCATAGTTAAGTAGAGTTGATCGCAACCCTAGAAATAGGATGACGAAAATCTACCGGATTACGTCAAACCTAATATGGGAGTCCATAGATAGAGTTAATGCAATTTTAGGGGTTTTAATTAGAAAGAAATTTCAATTAATCAACCTAGGGCTAGACGTTAGTAGCCTCGAAAAAGGTATTAATATAAATTAGGGAATCCTACGGACCAAGTCAAGTGAGTAAACCGTCTGGTTCAGAGTTAAATAACAAGTGGATTCTAGGTTGATTCTTCCTTGGGTATTGTCTTAATCAATTGGTTTTTCCCCCAAGTATTTCCCCAATTCATTATCTTTGTCTTAGCATCTTTAGCTTAGTAGTTAGTTGATTTTAGATTAAACAACAACTCTTTTAATTTTTAGGTTAAATAATAAAAAGAAAGTTAGTATTAGTACTTTTGGTTCCTTTGGGTTCGACAGTCCAGTCTTGCCACAAAACTACACAACTGTTCGATAGGTGCGCTTGCCTCCATTGTTGTCTTAGTTAGTTTCCAGTTCGATCATTATTTTATAAATTTTTAAGAGTCTGACACACGATCAATCCTATGGCTCCTTAAGAACATAAACTCGAATCGACAATCCATTGGCCAACTGGTCTCCCATTACCTCTATTGCGACCACAGACTCTAGCAAGCGCAGAAGTAGGTGCCAAACTCTGAGTCTGTGAAACCTCAGCTCTATTCAGACAATCCCTAAGGAAATGTTCCTTCGAACCATGTTTAGAACATCCACCCGTCAACTTATGACACTCTTCAAAATGCCTACGCTCACAATATGCATAAAGCAACCATCCAGAATCACCCATCGAAGCATTACCACTAACCACAGTACTACTTTATTCTCAAGATTGACTTGGTCAAGACCCACGTCTCGCTAGTCAACTAGAGCTATGACTATCACGCCTCTCTTAGGCGGTCTACCCGATGCACCATTAGAAGTTCTCTTACCAGAGTCAATAACCATAGAACGAGGTGACTCTACTAAGGTCTCGTCAACTACCTTAGCTCTCTCGACTAACTGATCAAACATCTCTACATTCTGAGTTACCAAATAAACATGAATCTCACGATTAAGCCCAAATTGGAACCTCTTACAATGATCCCTATCAAAAAGTATAATTTCTAGAGCATGCTGGCTAAGTCACACAAACTCAGCCTCATAATCAACCATAGATAAATCACCCTAAATCAAATCCAAAAATTCATGCTTACGAGCCTCCATATACTGCTCGTATATAAACTTCCTCTTATAAACCTCAAGAAAGTAACTCCAAGTTATCCTATATGAAACAATACCTCTTCTAACCGTATTCCACCAACCATAAGCCTCACTATCGAATAAAGACACCGCACAACCCAACTTTTCATCGTCAAAACAGGACATCTACTCGAGGATTGTAACAACACGATTTAGGGCCTAGTCGAATAGTAGTTATGAGACCACAAATTAAAAGTAGAAATATGTGTTTTATGGCTTTTATGAGGTCTATGATATGTTTGCATGATTGTGTGAAAAATTCATAAAGAAATTTATAAATTAGTGAGCAATTTATTCATTAGGACTAAATTGCAAATATTGAAAAATATGAGATTCTAGAAGTTTCAAGTATGAGATAGCATTAGAAAAATTATTAGAGGTCATTATTTAGCAATTAGACCATTATGTTTTATGATGGACAAAAATAAACATGGGAAGGAAAAATCTCAAGAAAAGGGCTCTAAGGGCAATTTGTTGTAACACCCCAAACCCGGCCCACGAGCCCTGACCGGATCTGGTATGTCATCTGGAAAGAGCGGTTGAAAATATTTTTGAATTAAGATAAACGTTAAAATTTCGTCATCTTTTGAAAACCATGTCCATTTAAAATAATATGAAGACCTTAATGTTGTAAAATGTTTGAATTTAAAACTTTATTAAACACATATATATATATATAATTTGAACAAAGAAAAGTCGTTAAAAACAAAGCCATCTTCACATAAGTAATTTAATTAAAACAAGCCACAATTAAAATAATACCAAATATGATAAAAGGCCCTTATTACAACCAATACTTAAGAAAATAATTGATATTAAAATGCATAAAAAATATTCAGAACATCTTCTTCATCTGCATGGGCCACCCTGTGTCCTCCCCGAACCCAGTCTGACTTTACGCATCACCTGAAATAGTTAAGAAAAATAGGGTGAGTCCATAGACTCAGTGCATAATCATTACACATGTTCCACCCGTATGGGCCTAACCCATACCCACACAGTTCACGTAACAAGTCATGCAAACATGCACCCCATTTCAACCTACAATCCATCAGAACACCAACCTTAGACTTCGCCTAAGGTCGTGGCTAATCCACCGATCACAACCGAAAGTGATCCCACAAATTTTACCTCGCGGACACTGCAGATAAGGCCGTGGTCGAGCCACCGATCACATCGTGATCCCGACGAAGAATCATCTACGGTGATGCACTCACTATCAACCACCGAGACGGCACCTAGCCACACCTCCTTGATGTAGCTCACAGCTAATCATCAAGCGCTAATGTAGCACGAGGCTAACATTAGACCACGTACATCAATGTGTACACCCATCCTTCCTTGGTCACATCCAATCCCCATGCATAAGTGTCGATGCATCATGTCAAGTCAATCATATCGAATGAGTATACATCACATGCTCATTACCATATCATACATACACCATAAGTAAATTTAATAATACAATTTACCAACCTGATAATCGATTACCCCACATATGGGTATCCATCACCTTAGCCTTTAATGTTGGCTATCACACAGCATACACAAGTACACATTAATAAATAATTAACCGATGAAACAGTGCGATGATTACGCACCTAAACACTTGGAGTTCTAAACTCACGATCCCTACGCTATCGCTGGGCGAGACTACGACTATCCGCCTATAGCTCTCTCCCGTCGGCCGCCCACACCCTTGGCCAATCTCAAACCGCCAAGATAGCTCTTTTCTTGAACTTCAGGATAGGGACTTTCTCTTGCCCTCCTTGACTGGTACTTGCCTCCATCAACACACTTAATCAGATAAACTGGTTAAACCCCAAATCGTAAACTAAGTAACAAAACTTACTAAATACTTTTTACCAAACAACTTGAATCTCGGTTGCTACTAAATGCTTCTGTCGATTTGCCCCTCACTTGCTTAACCAACCCGAAATTGCCACGTGCTTAAAAGGCTGTCGAAAACCCTGCATGGTCCATGTTAGATTCGGCTCTAACATAAGATTACTTAAGGAAAACCCCTCTTGACCGAAACTAGCCTTTACCTTATGAAATCAAACCTCAACAGATCCTTAGCATTTCCTTCCCTTGGCTACACGAAAGAAAAACCATATTAAGATCATACAAACATTGACCAACTCCAAACACCAAGACCACCCTTTAGGTTCTAAGCACCCAAATGTAAAGAAGCAAACCAACTACTAAAGTGGAGACTACTTACTACCAAATGCTCCAAAAGATTAAAGGAGAGTATCGATGGCCTCAAGAATCGCTTAGCAAGATGTCAAAAGAAGAGAAAGGTTTTGGCTAAAAGTACTTTCGACTTTGGTGAAAAATAAGAGAAGAAAAGAAATGTTGATGGCTTAAAGAAGTTCGGCAACGGCAAGAAGGGATGGAGAGGGATTTCGGTGAAGTGACTAAGGGAAAATGGAAGGAAAAGTGACCTTGAGATTCGGCCAAGTGACAAGTGAAGAGGAGAGGGACGTTTCTAGTGTTGGTAGAGTATGGGAAGAAAAATTAAAGTGAAGGCTTTAGATGAAAAAGCTAAAATTCGGCTAAAGGAAGAGCACACCCCCTTAAATAAAATTCGGCCACTCCCCCTACCCTTCATAGCCGAAAATCCTTATGAGAACCCCCTAGTCAGTCCAACTCTTCTACCTCACACCCAAATCCCTTGATTCCCTCCTAGTTTCACTCCACACCAACCTTTCAAACAAATTCAAACTAAAACCAACTCAAGCCTTCTCCTAACCACACATTCAAAATAAGTTGACCCATTCAAAATCCCCTTTTTAAGTGCCATGGTCAAACCAACTCCTCCCCTCTCATGACGCTTAAAAATAAAACCAAAATACTTCCCTAGCAGCTCGAACACTGGCCCCCCCTTCTCACCTTGAGGCGTCACTTCTCCATGCTCTAAGTGGCGTCTCCTGCACACTGCCAAGCCTTCTCTTGTGTCTTAACCTCCCAAATATTTCTCTTAAGACCCCTCTAGCCAAGCTCCCCTTTTAATGCTAAAAATTCAATAATTTCCTAAGGCATCCCTTACCTTTTAGGGTTCTCCAAACCCCCTTAAAACTCATCCAACCACACAATAAGCCTACCATCACTTGAGTTAGGCACTAAATGCATAACCCATAGAACCTAGATGTTACAATTCTACCCCCCTTAAAAATAATTTCGTCCTCGAAATTACTTGGCTAGACTAAACAGAATATCACAAGACTGATCTTAAAAAGCTATCCATATTTCTAGGCACAGTATCTAAGTCCACACTCAAGGTTCTAGATAACAAACAGCCACCATAACGAACAAAACAATAAAGAATATTCCAAGCATAAGAAACTTACCCGCTGACATATCCGGCATCACTATCTCCCCCCCGACGGATTGCATAAACCAGACCTAGCTGTCCTGCCTCAGTGGTGCCATTACCGCGGCCTAATGCTCCACGACCTCGGTCGAAACCATTTCCTCCATGGTTCGGACCATGACCCCTTGTCGCCTGCTGACCACCTCTGCCCGGCTGCACATAACCTTGGCCTTCTATTCGAGCCCTATTCGGATCCTGGGGGTAATCTTTAACCAGATGAGACTTGGACTTGCATCTGAAGCATTCTCGATTCTGATTCCAGCACTCGCCCACATGATACCTTCTATACCGAGCACACGGACGATCCGGATTCCTAGCAGCTGGCTTAGAAATACGAACAGGAGTCTCAACTCTCGGTCTTTTTTAAAATCTCTTAAATGATCCTGGCGGTCCAAAACTCCTCTTATCCCGATTTCTTTCTCTATCTCTATTCCGCCTCTCAGTCCTCTTGACCTCCTCAGCTATCCAAGCTTTCTCCACTAAAATGGCAAAATCTCTTTCTCGCTGCGGAGTAATCAAAACCCGCAGCTCATCTCGCAGCCCATCTTCAAATTTGACGCATCTCTCATAATCTGTAGCCACGATGCCCCAAGCATACTGGCTCAACCGTAGAAACTCAGCCTCGTACTCGCTATTGACTTGTCACCTTGCACCAAATTGAGGAACGCCTTCCTCTGAGCGTCCACATAACTCGCTCTGACATACTTCCCCTCAAACTTGATCTTAAAGTAACCCCAGTCCACTCGATCGGTAGGGGTACCTTCCTTAACCGTGAGCCACCACTGGTAGGCCTCATCCCGTAGCAACGAAACAGCACCCTTAAGCTTCTCCTTAGCAGTTAAGTCTAAGTCGTCCATAATCCTTTCCACTGCCTCAAGCCAGTATTCTGCCACGTTCGGAGCTACCCCAGACACTCCTCTGAAAACCTCGGTTCCAATCGACCTAAGTCTCTCAGCCACTGACTTTCGAGTTCCATTGCCCACATTGGCTCCTGCCACTCTCTCGAGCACCCGTAGCATAGCCTGCGATACTGCACCGTCTCCTCCTGTCTAATCCTGATGTTCAACCTCAACAGCTGGTGGCGGCACATCGCTCTCTGACCCACGACCAGACCCAACCGATTCCGATACTGCCATCCTGCCTCTACCACATCCATGAGTATTGCGACCACGCCCCCTAGAACTCATATCTAGCGTCACGACTTAATCTGTTTAGAAAGTTTTATGCATTAGAAATTTTTGTTCCACTGTTTATCCACGAGCAAATTTTATGAATAACAGCTTCGTAAGTAGTTCTTCGATCAATCAAAGGTTCATCTAAAGTTCTCTATTCTAATACAAACATTCACATTCTTCACTAAAGACACATACATTCATCCATGTCACTTTCTTGAGCATTCCCAACCCAGGGGTAATTTCGTCATTTCCCTATAGGGTATTTCGGTAATAAATCAGGGTCAATTTGAAAAATATTTTTTTTAAATTAAAGACATTTCAGAATTTACAAAATCTTGGGGGTCATCTTGAAAATTTGTTTTCAAATCAGGGATGTTGCAAAAAATTTCAGGAATCGAAGTTATTTCAGTAATTTTGGAAGTCATGGGCATTTTCGTAAATTCTCCAAATCAGGATAGGTTGATACTTGTAAAACATAAGTTTTTGGTATTTTTGTCATGCAGAAACATTTTAGTAAAAGTCGAGAGAAATCTGAAAATTTAGAAACCCAAGGGCGTTTTGGTAATTTTATCAACTAGGGGTATTTTCGTAAATTTCCCCCAAACCAGAGTATCTTAATATTTTGAAATTTCGAGGTTTTGGTATTTTGTAAGTAAAATCATTGTAACAAAAGTTGAGGGTAGTACGGTAATTTTACACAACTGAGGCGCTTTTATAATTTTGCCACAAGGGCATTTTGGTAATTTTGTAAATCGAGAAAACATCTTTCAAAATCAAATTTAGGGTTCACAACCAAAGAGTAAATTTGTAGATTTTAAAACTAAGGGTTTTAAAACAGTAAGGCTAATCCCTTTCGGGTGCTAGTAATTGGTTTAGCCTATGAATAAGTCCTCTTGGTTAAGGTGAACCATAGCTACGCACTGTAGGATTCGAGTAAAGAGGAGGTGAGTCGCTAGATCGCTTAAATACCAAGCTCTTCATGAATACCACTCCTAGACATGCGTGCAGGGTTGCCACACCTTAACTCTAACAACTAACTTCACAGGTTTGTTTAGTAATCTTTAAGTCTTATACATATGTTTGAGTAAACAAATCCTTAGTGGTCCAATAGCCTTAATATTCTAGTCTACGAGCACAAACAATCCCATAACAATTCATATCAACAAGTCACTCCGTAAGTCCAAGTACTTACCGGTGGACTTGCCGAGGAGAATACAGTGCCTGCGAGAATAATCGAGACTTTTATAAAGCCCATATTTCAAAAAACCCATTTTTTGAGAACATTTTAGGCCCAAAACCTCAAAGCCGAAGTTTTGAACCGGCTCGATACCAATTTGTAACACCCCAAACCCGCCCACGAGCCCGACCGAATCTGGTATGTCAACTGCGAAAAGACGGTTGAAAATATTTTTGAATTAAGATAAAACGTTAAAATTTCGTCATCTTTTGAAAACCCCGTCCATTTAAAATAATATGAAAACCTTAATGTTGTAAAATGTTTGAATTTAAAACTTTATTAAACACATATATATATAATTTGAACAAAGAAAAGTCGTTAAAAACAAAGCCATCTTCACATAAGTAATTTAATTAAAACAAGCCACAATTAAAATAATACCAAATATGATAAAAGGCCCTTATTACAACCAATACTTAAGAAAATAATTGATATTAAAAATGCATAAAAAAAATATTCAGAACATCTTCTTCATCTGCATGGGCCACCCTGTGTCCTCCCCGAACCCAGTCCGACTTTACGCATCACCTGAAATAGTTAAGAAAAATAGGGTGAGTCCACAGACTCAGTGCATAATCATTACACATGTTCCACCCGTATGGGCCTAACCCATACCGACACAGTTCACGTAACAAGTCATGCAAACATGCATCCCAGCCCAACCTACAATCCACCGTAACACCAACCTTAGCAGACTCCCTGCCTAAGGCCGTGGCTAATCCACCAATCACAATTGAGTGATCCCACAAATTTTACCTCGGTAGATCTGCTGCACAAGGCCGTGGCTGAGCCACTGATCACATCGTGATCCCGACAGTAATCTGTCTATGGTGATACACTCAGCTATCAACCGCCGAGATGGGTACCTAGCCACACCTCCCTTGATGTAGCACACAGCTAATCATCAAGCGCTAATGTAGCACGGGGCTAACATTAGACCACGTACATCAATGTGTACACCCATCCTTCCTTGGTCACATCCAATCCCCATGCATAAGTGTCGATGCATCATGTCAAGTCAATCATATCGAATGAGTATACATCACATGCTCATTACCATATCATACATACACCATAAGTAAATTTAATAATACAATTTACCAACCTCGATAATCGACCCCACATATGGGTATCCATCACCTTAGCCTTTAATGTCACTATCACACAAAGATACACAAGTACACATTAATAAACAATTAATCGATGAAACAAGGCGATGATTATGCACCTAAACACTTGGAGTTCTAAATTCACGATCCCTGCGCTATCACAAAGCGAGACTACACTATCCGCCTATAGCTCTCTCCCGTCATTGGCCCACACCCGTGGCCAATCTCGAATCATTGAGATAGCTCTTTTCTTGAACTTCTGGATAGGACTTTCTCTTGCCCTCCTTGATCGGTACTTGCCTCCATCAACACACTTAATCAGATAAACCGGTTAAACCCCAAATCGTAAACTAAGTAACGAAACTTACTAAATACTTCTTACCAAACAACTTGAATCCCGGTTGCTACTAAATGCTTCTATCGATTTGCCCCTCACTTGCTTAACCAACCCGAAATTGCCACGTGCTTAAAAGGCTGTCGAAAACCCTGCATGGTCCATGTTAGATTCGGCTCTAACTTAAGATCACTTAAGGAAAACCCTCTTGACCGAAACTAGCCTTTACCTTATGAAATCAAACCTCAACAGATCCTTAGCGCTTCCTTCCCTTGGCTACACACGAAAGAAAAACCATATTAAGACCATACAAACATTCTACCAACTCCAAACACCAAGACCACCCTTTAGGTTCTAAGACCCAAATGTAAAGAAGCAAACCAACTACTAAAGTGGAGAATACTTACTACCAAATGCTCCAAAAGATTAAAAGAGAGTATCGATGGCCTCAAGAATCGGCTTAGCAAGATGTCAAAAGAAGAGAAAGGTTTTGGCTAAAAGTACTTTCGGCTTTGGTGAAAAATAAGAGAAGAAAAGAAATGTTGATGGCTTAAAGAAGTTCAGCTACGGTAACAAGGGATGGAGAGGGATTTCGGTGAAGTGACTAAGGGAAAATGGAAGGAAAAGTGACCTTGAGATTCCGGCCAAGTGACAAGTGAAGAGGAGAGGGACGTTTCTGGTGTTGGTAGAGTATGGGAAGAAAAATTAAAGTGAAGGCTTTAGATGAAAAAGCTAAAATTCGGCTAAAGGAAGAGCACACCCCCTTTAATAAAATTCGGCCACTCCCACTACCCTTCATAGTCGAAAATACCCTCATGAGAACCCCCTAGCCGTCCAACTCTTCTACCTCACACCCAAATCCCTTGATTCCCTCCTAGTTTCACTCTACACCAACCTTTCAAACAAATTCAAACTAAAACCAACTCAAGCCTTCTCCTAACCACACATTCAAAATAAGTTGACCCATTCAAAATCCCCTTTTTAAGTGCCATGGCCGAAACCAACTCCTCCCCCTCTCATGACGCAAAAACAAAACCAAAATGCTGCCCTAGCATCGAACACCTGCCCCTTCTCACCTTGAGCGCCACTTCTCCATGCTCTAAGTGGCGTCTCCTTGCCACTGCCAAGCCTTCTCTTGTGTCTTAACCTCCCAAATATTTCTCTTAAGACCCTCTAGCCAAGCTCCCCTTTAATGCTAAAAATTCAATAATTTCCTAAGGCATCCCTTACCTTTTAGGGTTCTCCAAACCCCCTTAAAACTTATCCAACCACACAATAAGCCTACCATCACTTGAGTTAGGCACTAAATGCATAACCCCTAGAACCCGGATGTTACATTTGGTCATTTGGTTAATAAGTTAATAAAAAGGGAAAAAGAAGTCAAAATTGATGTCCATCTTCTTCCCCATTGCCAAAAATTTCAAGTCCACCATAGTTAGGGTTTTGTCATCTTTCAAGCTTGATTGTAAGTACCTCATAGCCCCCTTTTTAATGTTTTTCGTATTTTTGAGATCCTCATAGCTCGATTTAGCTATTTCTAGCTATATTTTAGGCTAGAGGTCATGTTCAAAAATTTACTCATGTATGAACTATATGTATTTTGATGATTAATGGAAGAATATGAAAGTTTGATGTGTGATGAACATCTTTTTCCAAGTGATTTTTATGAAAACACATAAAAAGGACCTAATTGTAAAAGTGATAAAATGTGTAGTAAAAATCAGTTTTGAAGGAAAACATGAGCTACTATAAGCTTAAGATAGTTTTGGCCAGGCTTGGGTAACCAAGGAAATGAGTATATTTCATTATACGAGCCTAGGGACCATTTTGTAAATATGTGAAAGTATAGGGGCAAAATCATAATTTTGCCAAAGTATGATTCATGGGTTGATTTAGTCAATGTGATCATTAAAAGAGTGAAATTGTCATTATAGATCAAGAAACATGAAGTTTGGATTGAAACCAAGGAAAGAACAATGTGGTGGACTAAATCGAACAATTATACACATTTTGATCCCGAGGTAAGTTTGTGTGTAATAATTCAACATCATGTTATTATGCTATAAAATGCTTGTCATTTTGTGATGATGTATATTATTTCAATGAAATTGATTAATGATGTTTTAATGAGAGTATGATGAAAATTTATGATGTTGAAGTCCCGGTTGAACCCTAGGAAAATGAGAGGATACCATTGTCAAGACATGAGATCTATAAGGTCCCGTATAAGACCATATCTAGAATATGGCTTCAGCACAGAATTGAGATTCCGTATAAAACCATATCTGGGATATGGCATCGGCATCGAATAAGAAAATCGTATAAGACCATGTCTGGGACATGGCATCGATATACAATCTTGTATAAGACCATATTTGGGATATGGCGTCGACATCGGTATGAGATCCCGTATAAGACCATATCTGGGATATGGCCTCAAAATTGGCATGTGATCCTATGTAAGACCATATCTAGGATATGGCATTGGCGTCTTATTACGTGTATGATGAATTTCGGGTGTCCTTTGATATTTCAAGTGGTTCAAAGGGTAAAGAGCTAAGTTTATGTTGAAGATGGTAAAGAGCTAAGTTTATGTTCAAGATGGTATAAATGCTAAAGTTATGTGATGAAGTGATACAGGTGCATATGAGATACTTACGAGAAATAAGTCCGATATGTGATATGTGATTGGTAAGAGTAAGCATGAGTAAGTTATGTTAAAGTACTTAAGAACTTGTGTTATTACTTGAAGTTAAGTATGAATGTATCATAAGATTCTATGTTGTTATCTATTGCATGCAAACTTACTAAGCTTTATGCTTACCCTCTCTCTTTTCCATTTCCTTGTAGTATCGTTAAGCTAGCTCAGGATCATAGGACGTCGGAGCTCAGTTCACACTATCAAACTATTCTTTTGGTATAGTAAAGTTTGATTTATTTTGGGTATGGCATGTATAGGAACTTGGTCATTTTGTTATATGTCATATTGGTTAGCCAAAGTGTTGGCTATTAATGCTACTCATTCATTTTATAAATGGCCATTGAATAGGCTAATACTTGCCAAGTTATATATATATTCAATGATGATGAAATTCATGAAATGCTAGTTTATGTAATTGAATGAGTTGTGTTTAAAGTATGTGCATGATGAAATAGAGTAAAAATTAGGGTGAAAATGTCTCGATAGTAAATATTTTATGTACATTATTGTCTTGCTATGAGGTACTTGATATAGTATAAGTGTGGTTGCTTTTCAGTGGAAAATGGCTTGGTAAATAGCCTAACATTTGTCCACATGGGTAGATGCATGGGTGTGTGTCTAGGCGTGTGACACACAGTCGACCCCATGGGTGTGTTGATAGGCCGTGTGTCCACTGTATCCAAAATCTGTAAAACAGAATTCTCAGTAGTAAGCACATGGAAAGAAACACGACTGTCTGTCTCAGCCGTGTGAAGGCCACGGCCTCAGAACATGAGCATATGCCAGACCGTGTGAAGTCTGCACTTAATTTGCAAAAAATTTAGTTCGTCACACGGGCTAGCACACGGGCGTGTGACCTGATCGTGTGGCCCTAAAGGTCTGCTGATGTCATAAACAGAATATCAAGGTTTTCACACACGGGTTAAGACACGAGCGTGTCATGGTCGTATGAGGGACATGGGCCATAGACACGGGCGTGTGCCAGGCTATCTGAAAACCCCTGTTGGTTCGAAATGAAAAATAAAATCTGCAACGGCTAAGAACACGGGCATGTTCCTTTCCACATGGGCGTGTGGCCCTGTTTTGAGTAAAAATTTCCTAAGTGTTCATAAGCTTTTGATTCAGTCCCGATTCACTCTATTTGTATGTTTTGGGTCTCATAGGCCTAAAATAAGGACTATGTGATTACGAAGGAAAGGTTTTAAAGTTTCAGTGAAAATTATGGTCGATTTGGTATGATTTAAGTAAGTATATCTGGTAATGCCTCGTACCTAGTTTCAACGTCAGATACGGGGAAGGTGTGTTACAAGGATCCTTTCAAATCCTTCTAACCAATACTCAGCTACGGTCGGATTAGTACCTTTCACCCCCGAAAATTCTTTACCACCCAATAGCTAAAGACATTCAAGTGGCAACCCATGATTCACATGTGCGGGATTGGTAGGTTAAAGAGCAAGATTAGAACTGGCAACTTGCTAAAACACTCCTATTAGCTTCCATTAGAGGGCCTATACCCTCATCAGGTATTGATACGGGCACGCCCTATCATGAGTCAAGTCTGAGCCGAGATCTGATGGGGCTACCCCAAGGGCGATCACAAGGGCTCGTGCAAAGCAATTCAAGAAAGTTATTTTAGCTTTAGTTCAGCAAGTGTGGGACGATGCCAAAGCTAGATCTTACGAACCAGCTGGTGGCAATTCCAAGAGTCCATTTCGAACTCTTTTGGAAGCTCAACTTCAATCCTCTAAGCTCAATCTCAGCTACAAGCCAGCTCACGAGCTTTCCCAGCTTAATTCTAGCTCATGCGTCCACATTGAGCTCAATAAGCTTAATTGGCCTTAGCTATTAAATAAGCTAGATACATTAAATAAATTAGGACATATTAATTAGTTTAATTCTGGACATTTTAAATAAGTTTGAATATGCTTTAATTATTACATAATTAATAGTTAAAATTTAATATGTAAAGCTTAGGACAAATTTAATAGCTTGCTGTCCATTTAATTTGTCTAGCAGAGACTAGCTCATTAAAATGTCTTAGCTCCAGCCGAAGTTAAGGTAAGCAATAAACATCTTCTTTAATTTGTTCTAGCTCAAAAACAAGGTTTAAATGTAATTTAAGTTGCTAGAAATTAATGAGCTTATTTAGATTTAATGAGCTGAATTTATCCATGTGTAGTGCAATGTTGGGATGGTATAAGGGCATTACTTGCTGAACACTCTTCCAAAGAGGTGTGATGGTTCTGTAACACCTCTCACCCGTGTCCAACTCGAGACAGGGTTCGAGGCGTTACCGAACTTAAACATTCACAATCGTACAAAACGGGGTTACCAAATTTTACCCAAAATTAGAACTTTTCAAACACATGCATATCGTCCGTTATACAGGCCTTTGAAGCCTATAACATACATTGGGGTGGTTCGAAACTAAATTGAGAACTTTGAAAATATTTGGGCAACTTAACCAATTTTCTTACTTTGGAGAGTCACACGCCCGTGTGGGTTGGGCCGTGTAGTCACACACGCCGAGTCCTCAGCCTGTGTAACTCTCTATTTGTGATGTCATCAACCGTTTAAGGGCACACGGCCAAGGCACACGTCCATGGCCAGAGGCCATGTCCTCCACACGACTGAGACACACGACCGTGTCTCTACTCGTGTGGTCAAGACCTAGGCTAACTTCCAAGCCTTTTAGTCATCTTTACATACACACACATACATTTGACCTTATCATCTATTTAATCACTTATACCACATAATCAGACATTAACTCATACCATGGACAAATAGGCTTACAAGCCAAAATCATTATAAGCCACATCTCACGGCTATAATCAACAAATCAATATAATCCAATACATTTGGCTAATCACAACAACATGCATCATAGAAAAAAATTAAGTCCCTATACATGCCACTCACTTGAAAACATTTAACATATACATGCCAATACTCCAAGGATAATGGCTTGATAGTGTGATGCTGCCTCTGACGATCTCTAACCCTGAGGGTAACATCCTAAAAATTTGAGTATCAATATGTTGCTTGGTTTTAGCTCGGGTATGATTTTATTATGTGCTAAATATAGTCTTGAGAAGGCTCGGGTTTACTTGGAATTAGAATAAATTTTAGTAAAGAGTACTTTAATGTAAAGAAATCAGGTGACCTTGAAGTTTAAGTTAATTAAGTGATAAAAGATGGCATAATTGAGCAATTGGTAAGAAGGATATGGCACCACATGAAGTACTATTTTTGCTTTATCCTAGCATGTGTCGGTCATGGATAAGGATTAGGATGAGTTGGATTCAAATTTATGGTAAGAGGACTTAAGGTTATGGTAAGCATGAGTTAAGGGATGGAATTGCTTGACTTTGGGGATAAGATTTCTCAAACTTAAGGAAAATGGAGGATGGTAAGGCTAGAGACTAGGTTGATGTTTTGGTAACTCTTTCATGGCCATTTTGACCATGAATGGGGCGTTTTGTGGACTAAAGGGGAGCCGAATTTGGGTGGTGAATTTTAGTGATAGGCTAGTTTGGTTGGTAGCTTTGGGGTATTACTACATTGGTCATTTTGCTTTTGCAAAACACTTTCTCTCCATCTATTTTCTCCCTTGGCCAAATGTATTGGTATAGAAGAAAAACAACTTTTGTTTCATTTCTTATGTCCATACTTTTGACCATTTGATCACCTTATTTTTTTTCAAAACCTCTCCAAGTGCCGAAACTACCAATACAACAAGCCATAGTTTTCATTCCCCATTGCCGAATGCACCATTGTCTTAGACACTCTCTCTTTTTGCTTTTCTTTTACCATTGATAAGAGAATTATTAACCTATCATTCTCTTTCTCTTTCTCTTTCTTTCTCTTTTCTCTCTTGAAAACCGAATCAACATCCTCTCTTTCTTTCAACTTTTATTTTCTTTTCAACCATACTTTCTTCATTATTTTTCTCTCATGGCCGAATGTTAGATTACTCTATTGCCGAACCATTTTTCTTTTCTTTGTTTATTCATAGCCGAATCTTCTACTATACAAAAGTATCCTTCTCGATCATTCTTCTTTCAAGCCTTGGACAATAGGTAAGAGTTTCTTTTTGGTTTCTATGTTGGTTTAAGGGAAGTCTTGGCCAAATCTTAATGGTGGTAAGATGAATCCCTTTGATCGAAATCATCATTCATTCTATTAAATGTTTTTTTCGTTATATTATAGTGTGATAGTGGAGGGCTGAAACTCAAGTGTTCAGGAGCGTCGTGAATCATTGGAATCAATTTAAGGTGTTAAGGTAAGGGATTATTAAGGACCCTTATATTAGTCGACATATTAGTATAGATGGATTATTAATCGATTTCGTTTTAGGGGACGTTATCGCTCGATTGTCATCTTGTGGAACGAGGATATTTGTGGTAAGCCAATCTCACTCTTAAAACCGTTAGTCATAATTTCGATAATTATTTAGTCAGACTAATAATCTTATATCGATAGAGACAATCAAGATAGGGACAAAAAGGGCGGTAAATAGTGTTTGGAAGAGGGGTGGTTCGCTAATCCCCCTAAGTTTAAGTGAAAGACTGTTTCGGGAATCTGAGATTTTCCACCGAGTTGTGGACGCTCATCCGAAGAAAATCTGTTGTTTGAAGTCATTCGTACTCCTGAACCTTTTTTTGTTTGTGGATTTTCATCGGGTAACAAACCAACAATCGGGGAGAAATCGTAAATAAAAGTGGTTCGAAATTCTGAGGGTAAAAGTCTAGATCGTTATTTTAAGATTCGATTTGTAAATAAATAATAGTTTCTAATTTATCGTGATGCATTTAGGTATCGACGAGCGGGAAAGTCTAGTTCTCATAGTAACCAAGTGTGTAACTTCACACTTATCCCGGGTTAAATACTATATCGTAAGTATTGGGATAAAATAGTAAAGATGGAAAAATTGGAATATGCGTAATAATTAACACTTTTGTGAAATGCATGAAAATAGTTAAAGTCGTAAAATTTACGAAAAATCTGTTAGATCATTAAATGGGTCGAAAATCTGCTAGATTGTTAAATAGGCCAAAAATTTGCTAGATCGTTAAATGGGCCAAAAATTTGCTAGATCGTTAAATGGGCCGAAAATCTCTAGATCGTTAAATGGGCCAAAAATCTGCTAGATCG
Organism: Gossypium rotundifolium; assembly: GCA_025506655.1. Lineage (NCBI taxonomy): Eukaryota > Viridiplantae > Streptophyta > Magnoliopsida > Malvales > Malvaceae > Gossypium > Gossypium rotundifolium. The sequence goes on along the minus strand of CP106729.1, from coordinate 133,417,866 downwards.
TTAAATGGGCCGAAAATATACTAGATCGTTAAATGGGCCAAAAATCGTCTAGATCGTTAAATGGGTCGAAAATCTGCTAGATCGTTAAATGGGCCGAAAATCTGCTAGATCGATATATGGGCCAAAGTTTGCTAGATTGCTAAATGGCTAAATGCTATTTTGTCTTATGGGCCAAAATGAAAATTTGAAATATAGACTCACATGTATTATGAGTTTTTGTTAAATTATCATATGAATATAGATTATTATGCATACATGTTTGCATGGGTTGGGATAAATGATGAAGAGAAGAAAGGCCTGTTGCCAAAATCTAGTTCGGTGGCTCTGCCACAAATATTTTAATGGCTTAATGCCTCTAGTTCGGTGACTTTGTCACAATGTAGTTCGATGGTGCACCACAACATTATTAAAAATGGCTTAATGCCTATGATTGGTGTGTTGGCGGGGTGGGTTGACTTGATCCCCACAGGTGTGTTGGTTGGTACGGGTGGTGTGTAGCAGATGGAAATTAGGTTGGTTGGGAAATTTCATTTTACATTCATTTCATTTATTATATTGCTAAATCCGTTGATGGGCTTAAGCCCAAGAATAATGACTTAATAATCTGGTCCAATGGATATGGTAAGTGAGTTATACACTGAGTTCTGAGTAACTCACTCCATTTAATTATCCATCTCAGGTAATGGCAATTGACGGAGGCTTCAATGAGGATGACTTCGTGGAGGCCATATGCGAACATGGGTTTTATAAACTATGAACTTTTATTAAGTGCTTTCCTTTAATTACTATTTTGGATATGATGTAATAAGGCCTTTATTAATATTTTATGGATTTTTATGTGTGGATGGATTTAAATTTTGTTTTAGATATTTAATATGGGCTTATATTAATACTATAATGTTTCTTTAAAATACTTTGTTTTTTTTTTAAACATATGAGATTCTTTAACTATTCTTGTTTTCAAATTCTTTTGAACTCTTTAAAACTACTATAAGGTTTTTGATAATTAAATACTAAATGATAAGATTTCAACTAATGTTTCTTAAATTCATCGAATTTAAATCATTTCTCTTAGTTTTATTAAACTTTATTTTCAAAAGGTTTTGTAGTATGGTTTCACCTAAATCATTAGAAAGATTAAAAGAATGTTCGATCTGTGTGATAAACTAAATCTCGTCTTGATGCATAGACCTGGTTTGGGGTGTTCCATTTAATGGTATCAGAGCTAGTTTCAAAACTCGGCTGTGGTTGGGTTTAATAAATAACTTCCGTCTGAAATTATTTTTTTATGCTTTAAAGTTAGTATGGCACCACAAGCATCCAGCACCAAGTCAAGTAAGTATTCATTACTGAATGATTATTATGATGATATAATCATAGGAACACTCTAGAACTTCTATTTTTCGATGTTGAAAACCGTAGAGATTGAGACTATAGGATGTGTTTGAAAAACAACTTTATCTCTTGAATCTCATAAAATATCGTTAATAAACACCTAAATGCTTTTCTAATTCATAAAATTCATAATCGATTTAAACGAAGTTATTCAGTATGAGTGCCAGAGGACACGGACGTGGTAGACGTGGCCGTGGTAGAGGCCGAGGTGCTAGAGCTATGTCCAAGGAATCGGGACATATTCTGAAAATGGATGCACCGGCATCACCAGCTTCGAAAAATGATTCACAAGAGAATAGGAGAGAAGATGATGCTTTGACGCGAGCAATGTTGCAAGTCCTTGAAAGGGTTGCTTGAACTAGAACTGGGCCAACAGCTTGTGGGTCGATATCAGAGCGATTAAAATCAAGTGGTGCTGAGGTTTTCAGAGGTGTCTCAGGTGTAGCTCCAAATGTTGCTAAATATTGGCTCGAGGCGGCAGAGCGAATTATGGATGACCTAGAGTGCACTGTAGAACAGAAACTAAGAGGAGCAGTGTCTTTGTTAAGGGATGAGGCATATCAATGGTGGCTTACTGTTCGAGAAGGCACTGAAGCTGCATTTGTTACTTGGGAATTTTTCAAAGCTTCCTTTCAAGGGAAATATGTAGGAACAAGTTATGTGGATGCTTAGAGAAAGGATTTCCTGAATCTGATTCAAGGAAATAAGACGGTGGCAGCGTATGAGGCTGAGTTTTTACGCTTGAGTCGCTATGCTCGGACAATAGTGCCAACGGATCATGAGTGCTGTGTACGCTTCAAGGATGGGCTGAATGATGAGTTGTGGGTTTTGATAGCCCCACAACAAGTTAGAACTTTTACCACGCTTATGGAGAAAGCTAAGATAGCCGAAGAGGCTAAGCACTCAGAACGTCAGAACCGGGAAAGAGTCAAAGGCAAAAAAGATATAAAGTATTCAGATTCTTCAAAAAGGTTTCAGAAGAGGCCTCGAAATGATGAGCCAGCTCAAGGTAGAGCACCTGTGGCTATTAATCAAAGTCGAGACTGTGCTGAATGTGGGAAACAACATTTCGAAGAGTGCTGAAGGAAAACTGGTGCTTGTTATAAATGTGGTTCAATGGATCATCAATATAAGAATTGCCCTCGATGGATGGATATGACTCAAGAAGCTCGTAATCCTGATGTACAGCCGGCCAGAGGAACTCAGCAGCCACCTAGAGGCCGTGGACCAGGTCATAGTGGTAATGGGGCTGGACGTGGTCAAGATGCGTTGGGTCGAGGCAATGGTTCTAGAGGCAATGGTTCTAGAGGTAACGCGAATGCAAGACAACCAGGATTGGTCTATGCAGTTAGACGCCGCAAGGATGGCAATGCACCTGATGTGATAACTGGTACGTTCTTCATCTATGATGTACCGATGCGAGCACGCCGGGCATCCAACATTTTTAACATGACGAGCTCGAATCATTGAGACCAAGAGTCGTGGAGCTCATGTGCATCTTCATGCACTTCCAAATTGAGCCGGATTAGCTCATTATAGCTCAATTTGAGCTCACTCGAGCTCACTCTAGCTCATTGAGCTGATTCGTTAATTTTAAGACTTTAAATAAATTGAGTAGCTAATTTATTAATTTTTCTACAGCAATTAAAATGTGTCCAAATAATTAATTTAGTGTTGGATTTAATTTGTCTAAGCCTAAATTAATTTATCACATTTTATTACATGTTTTAAGATGTTTGGTTTTAAAATTAAATGTGCAGATTTTAGTTAATCAAGTTGTTGCCGAAAGTTCAATATGTACTAATGGTGTCTTTAGTTTGTCTAAAACGTCCCTTGATGTGTCCAAAGCATGTTTTAATGTTATTCATCTGATTTAGGTTGATTTAATGTGGATTCATGGCCTTTGTAGGTTCAGCCGAACCTTTGGATTCATGCACTTAGGTGCAATGAACTTGGTGAATACTTCAATGAACCTTGGAGATACATGGATGGCTGGAAGCATGCACCATGGCTGCCAATTTTGGCCATTCAAGGTCACCATTCGGTTGGGAGAAAGCACAAGTACATGGATGAATTTATTGAATGTTTTAAGCATCAATTAAAATGGGCAAGAACTCATTCATCTTCCAAGGGGCTGTTCGTGCAATGCAAAGGTCAAGGGATTTAAGGGCTGAATTAAACCACATGAAAGTTGTTCAAAGAAGAGTTTTAATGCTGGAAACTTCTCACCCAAAAGGTGCAGCTCATTCCCAAAGTTGGCGAACCTAGACAAGCCTTTTCAGCTCCTTTGCTTGTTCAAATTCGTTCAGCCACTTCCTTCTTCATTAAGAACACTTTAAAACGTCCCAAATGGCTGAATTTACATGTCCAAGAGGGCTACTCACGTTCTCCTTTATTGCTGGACACTTTTCAGCCAAAAGAGACCAAATTAATAGCTCAATTATTGCATGGGACGTACCTAGCTGCTGCATGCCTTTTCAAGTGGCCCAAAGTTCATTTCTTCTTCTAGAAACATGGCTAATGACATTCCCAAAGGCTGCACTTGGACTTGGACGAATTTTTGGGACAAATAATCTTCTAGAAACATGTCTATTGGAGTGCCATTGATGCCATATACATCCAAACGAATTTTGCAAGCTTACAAGGCCACATTCAATTGAATTTTGTCAAGCAAACCAAGGGATTTTCTTTCTAGATTTTTCCAGCAATTTATGGCTGAAAATTAACTTAGTCATTAAGTTTTTATGACTATTTGGTTAGCTCATATTAGCCTATAAATAGTTGCTAAATTTCATTTGAAAAAGGAGACAGTTTTATGAACCTTTATAAAATTTATGAACTTTTGTTCATCGAGTGAGATTATCTCCTCTCTACCTTTCGTACGAGTTTCGATCCCGACTTATCAAGCTTGCTTGTGGCGTCAATCGTACTCTTTCCATTTTATTATACCAACGGTTCTTATCTTTATAGATAACGGGTCTTGGTCCGCCATCGAATTTCATCCTTCCACCTTAAACACATTAGAAACCGGGGTGACACATCTTTGTGTTGAATCGTTTCTGTTTAAGACCTATCTTCCATTTTCCACCATTCCTTTTTCATTTCTCCAAACCTCCATTCCTAACTTATCCATTTCTTAAATATAAATTCAATTCAAAGCTTCCGCATTGCTATATATATTCTCATAATTTTCCGAAAGGTTTGTAACCTCCTCGTAGACGATCGGGCAACTTAAATACATTTTGACTCTCCTGAGGCAGAATCGTATCATTTGGTATCAGAGCTATAAAAACGAGAAATTTTGACTACGTCAGAAGTCAAATAGGTTTGTAAGTGAAAAAAATTCAAAAAATTGTAAGTTGTAATTTTCGTTCTTGTATTTCAATATATTGTATGTGAAGTGAAAAAAATTGAAAAAAAAGAAAAAAACGAAAATTAAAAAAAATATACAAGTTAAAAAAAAGTGTGGTGAAAAAAAAAGGCTAGTGGAAATTTTTTTTTTAAGTATTACTTTGTTCTTCTTCTTCCACCCCCAAAAAAAATTTCTTTGTTCAACAGACTGAAGCCAAAATTTTTTTTCTTTTGTTCAGCCTACCTTATACCCGACATCTTCCCTTGTTAGCCATTTTGAAGCCGACCCTCAAGCCACGATGAGTCTTCCGAAACAAAGTACGAATTTGTGAGACGAGATAGAGCGGTAAAAGGCACGAGTGAAATCATCAAAGAAAAGCCATCATACAAGTTAAACACGAGTGTGAGTGATTTTCTTTGCGAGTGACGCGTGAGGATTTTGTGGTAAGGTATTTTCTCTTTTCTATCTATTTTCTTTTGTATAACGTATTTTATTTTCAGCAATAAACATGTTTCAAGAAGAACTCTGTGCCAATGACTTTCAATTTTTGGTGAACGAAATGGACCGAATGCTCGAGAAAAAGTTAAGTCCAATACAAAGGCGTTTGGACCGAGCGGAGGAAAAATTTTGACGAAAGCACACTACAACAAGTCGAGAAACGGAGCGGCGATTATCTCGAGACCCATCTTCGATGATTATTCAAGAAAAGAATTCGACATGACTCCCATTCATCATCGACTTCAAGATCAAGAGACTTCTATCAAGATTCGTCTTCATCAAGAAGTTCATTTGATATATATGAGAACATTGCTTCAATCTTGGAGTCTAATCCTTGTATTTTGAATCTTTTGAATCATCTTCTTGTTGTACTCACAATGTAAGAGAAAGCCCAAAAGAAAAGAGAAAGAATTTGAAAAGAGATTGTGAGAGAAAAGAAACCGAGAAAAAGAAAATGAAGAAAGAAACATTGAAAAGAATGTGAGAACAAAAAATAGAAAAGAAAATTGAAATTGAGAAAACATTGAGAAAGAAAGTGAGAAAGAAAAGATATTGAAAAAAATCGAGAGAAAAGAATGAACAAGAAAAGCAAGAAAAGAGAGTGATTTTTGACTAACTCTTCTGATATCTCGTTCTTCTTCTATTTCTTCGTTTCAGGTTTTTGAGGAACCAAATGATGACTATCAACTTCACTATCTTCCTGACGAGCGACGTTTCCAATTGGTTGAAAAAGGTAAGATGGAACCGCCTACGCCGGAAGGTAAGGAAGATAAGTGTTTCGAAATGATCTCGTCTCCGCCAAATCCTTCTAAAAATTGTGATTATGTGGATAGCTTCGTTGATTTCCATTTTCTGATTAACTATGACAACTTAACTGATGGTAAGACGAGTCTATTTCAAGAAAATCATTGCGTTACAAATTGTGACGGTGGTGAGACGATATAATCAACGAGTGCAAGACGCGCCAAGGTATGACGATGACTTTTCTCTTAATTCTCATTTGTTTGATTGTGGTTTTACGAGAATTGTTCATTGTCCAACGTGGAATCGTTGAGTTTTCAGAATCTATTTTGAAGCACGCCAAGAGCTTTGATTGTTCGATCTTGAACTTACATATTTCCTTTTGGTTTAACAAATTTGATTTTTGAAACCAATGCCACATTCCATTTTAAGTAATCAAACACATGTTTTTAAACCGAATATGTCCCGATTTGTCTTATGAAAATTCAAGTATCATGCGGTATGTTTGAAAGAATTTCATCACTTCGATACTTGTCTTTTAATTAAGGTAACAAATTTTGTTAACTTGTTGTTTAATTTTTATTCGTTCCTTAAACAAATCTTGTGGTTGTATTTGCGATTTACCATCCATTTTTGAGATGTTGATTCAAACGCAAGGCTTTGACTACAATACATGCCTACGAAGAGAAGGTTCGTCTTGATCGAGCAAGGTAAATTCGATCATCAAGTTTCAGCTTGTGAAGTCAAACAAGGTAAGGTTGATTTTTGTCTATCGTGCATAAAGGTGAGTCTTCCAAACCGTTGATACATTTTGCTCTCTTGAATGATGAAAAGCTTTATGCTGTCGATTTTGTTGTTGTGAAACATTTAGATCATTACATGCTTAATCGATCTATTTTTCCTATTTATGATCTAACCATTTTGTTCATTGACGAAAATATTCTTGTGTTTGATAATTGTTATAATTCATGTGCATGTGATTTCGTATATTCCTCAATGCAATATTTGGTTGTTTCATGTCGAGTATCAAATGCACTTTTTCATCTATTTGCTTGTAATGACCATTTATATCATTTAATGTGTTACTTGCTTGATAATGTTGTTTTGAGGACTCTGTTTAAATCATATGCATGTTTTGAAATCTATTTGTTTAAGTCTCAAACATTTGATAAGGCTTTGTTCATTTTATATGATAAAATGTTTATGCCTGCTTCATGCCATTTATTTGTTTTGTTTTGCTTATATTTGGCTTGCAAGAATGTTTGCTAACTTATGGTTATCTTTTTCAGTAACGCCATTATCATCCGTTCCGCTTGATCGAGGAAAATTGAACAAGGAGAATTTTGTTCAAGGAAATCAAGAGTTCGATTCGAGGACTAATCGCCTTGAAGAGGGAGGGATGATGCAGCACGCCTGGGGCATCCAACATTTTTAACATGACGAGCTCGAATCATTGAGACCAAGAGCCGTGGAGCTCATGTGCATCTTCATGCACTTCCAAATTGAGCCGGATTAGCTCATTCTAGCTCAATTTGAGCTCACTCGAGCTCACTCTAGCTCATTGAGCTGATTCATTAATTTTAAGACTTTAAATAAATTGAGTAGCTAATTTATTAATTTTTCTACAGCAATTAAAATGTGTCCAAATAATTAATTTAGTGTTGGATTTAATTTGTCTAAGCCTAAATTAATTTATCACATTTTATTACATGTTTTTAAGATGTTTGGTTTTAAAATTAAATGTGCAGATTTTTAGTTAATCAAGTTGCTGCCGAAAGTTCAATATGTACTAATGGTGTCTTTAGTTTGTCTAAAACGTCCCTTGATGTGTCCAAAGCATGTTTTAATGTTATTCATCTGATTTAGGTTGATTTAATGTGGATTCATGGCCTTTGTAGGTTCAGCCGAACCTTTGGATTCATGCACTTAGGTGCAATGAACTTGGCTGAATACTTCAATGAGCCTTGGAGATACATGGATGGCTGAAAGCATGCACCATGGCTGCCAATTTTTGGCCATTCAAGGTCACCATTCGGTTGGGAGAAAGCACAAGTACATGGATGAATTTATTGAATGTTTTTAAGCATCAATTAAAATGGGCAGCAACTCATTCATCTTCCAAGGGGCTGTTCGTGCAATGCAAAGGTCAAGGGGATTTAAGGGCTGAATTAAACCACATGAAAGTTGTTCAAAGAAGAGTTTTAATGCTGGAAACTTCTCACCCAAAAGGTGCAGCTCATTCCCAAAGTTGGCGAACCTAGACAAGCCTTTTCAGCTCCTTTGCTGTTCAAATTGTTCAGCCACTTCCTTCTTCATTAAGAAGACTTTAAAACGTCCCAAATGGCTGAATTTACATGTCCAAGAGGGCTACTCACGTTCTCCTTTATTGCTGGACACTTTTCAGCCAAAAGAGACCAAATTAATAGCTCAATTATTGCATGGGACGTACCTAGCTGCTGCATGCCTTTTCAAGTGGCCCAAAGTTCATTTCTTCTTCTAGAAACATGGCTAATGACATTCCCAAAGGCTGCACTTGGACTTGGACGAATTTTTGGGACAAATAATCTTCTAGAAACATGTCTATTGGAGTGCCATTGATGCCATATACATCCAAACGAATTTTGCAAGCTTACAAGGCCACATTCAGCTGAATTTTGTCAAGCAAACCAAGGGATTTTCTTTCTAGATTTTTCCAGCAATTTATGGCTGAAAATTAACTTAGTCATTAAGTTTTTTATGACTATTCGGTTAGCTCATATTAGCCTATAAATAGTTGCTAAATTTCATTTGTAAAAGAGACAGTTTTATGAACCTTTATAAAATTTATGAACTTTTGTTCATCGAGTGAGATTATCTCCTCTCTACCTTTCGTATGAGTTTCGATCCCAACTTATCAAGCTTGCTTGTGGCGTCAATCGTACTCTTTCCATTTTATTATACCAATGGTTCTTATCTTTATAGATAACGGTCTTGGTCCGCCATCAATTTCATCCTTCCACCTTAAACACATTAGAAACCGGGTGACACATCTTTGTGTTGAATCGCTTCATTTAAGACCTATCTTCCATTTTCCACCGTTCCTTTTCATTTCTCCAAACCTCCATTCCTAACTTATCCATTTCTTAAATATAAATTCAATTCAAAGCTTCCGCATTGCTATATATATTCTCATAATTTTCCGAAAGGTTTGTAACCTCCTCGTAGACGATCGGGCAACTTAAATACATTTCGACTCTCCCGAGGCAGAATCGCATCGATCACATCGCTTTGATAGATATTGGTTCTACCCACTCGTATGTTGCTAGTGCCATATCTGGAAACTTGAATCTAGAATCTGAAATTACCGATAGTGAGATGACGGTAATTAGTCCTTTAGGATAGTCGGTAATTGTAAATAAACTGTTTAGAGACGTACCCTTAGAAATCCAAAGAGAAATATTTTTGGCAAATTTGATGGAATTGCCTTTCGACGAGTTCGATCTCATTCTGTGCATGGATTGGTTGGTTAAGCATTGGGCGTAATTGGATTGTGTAGAAAAGCGAATGTCAATAAGAACTTCGGATGATAAGGAAGTAGTAATGATAGGCGAACGAAGAAATTACTTGGAAAATGTGGTATCTACGTTAAAGGTAGAAAAGTTGGTACGAAAAGGATATGGAGCATTCCTAGCTTTTATTTGTGCTTTGGATGCCAAAGAATTATCAGTGGAAGATGTGAGAACGGTGAAGGAATTTTCAGATGTATTTCCCGAAGAACTTTCTGGTATACCTCCAGATCGAGAAGTAGAATTTGGTATTGAGCTTTTGTTCGAGCAGCTCCAAAGGTCCATTGCTCCTTATAGAATGGCACCGAAGGAGTTGGCGGAGCTTAAAGCTCAAATTCAAGAATTGTTGGATCGGGGATTTATTCCACCGAGTGTGTCTCCATGGGGAGCACCGGTTTTGTTCGTTAAGAAAAAGGATGGGTCGATGCGTATGTGCATTGACTATAGGCAGTTGAATAAATTGACAATCAAGAATAGGTATCCTTTGCCGAGAATTGATGACCTGTTTGATCAATTGAAAGGAGCTTCAGTTTTCTCCAAAATTGATTTGAGATCGGGTTATACCAACTCAAGGTGAAAGAAGCAGATATTCATAAGACGACATTTTGAACTCGTTATGGACATTATGAGTTTTTGGTGATGCGGTTTGGGTTGACCAATGCACCAGCTGCATTTATGGACATGCTGAATCGGGTCTTTCAACCATACTTAGACCGGTTTGTGGTAGTGTTCATAGATGACATTTGGTATATTCGAGGAATGAAGAGGAACATGACTCACATTTGCGTATAGTATTGCAGTTACTTCGAGATAAGCAACTTTATGCCAAATTTAGTAAATGTGAATTTTGGTTAAGGGAAGTGACTTTCTTGGGTCATGTAGTGTCAGCTGAAGGAATAAGGGTGGATCCTCGGAAGGTTGAGGCTGTATTGGATTGGAAACCACCGAAGTCAATAGCTGAGATTCAAAGTTTCTTGGGTTTGTTGAAGGGTTTTCACTGATTGCTGCACCCTTAACTAAGCTATTGCGAAAGGGAGTACCGTACGTATGGACCGATAAACAAGAAGAGAGTTTTGAGAAATTGAAAAGATTTTGACTAAGCACCAGCTTTTGATTCAACCCGAGGTCGGAAAAGAATTTATCATTTATCGTGATGCGTCACACATGTGTTTAGGTTGTGTCTTGATGCAAAATGGAAAAGTGGTGGCTTATGCTTCTCGTCAATTGAGATCAAGACGAAGCAAACTACCCTACTCATCACTTGGAGTTAGTCATGAGTGTTTGCTTTAAAGATTTGGAGGCATTATCTCTACGGTGAGAAGTCTATTATCTTTACGGATCACAAGAGTATTAAGTATCTTCTTATTCAAAAAGAGTTAAACTTGAGACAAAGAAGATAGGTGGAGCTGTTAAAGGATTATGATTTCTCAATTGAGTATCATCCTGGAAAGGCTAACATGGTAGCAGACGCGTTAAGTCGTAAGGTGGTATCTGATTTGAGAGTAATGTTTGCTCATCTGAGTTTGTATGAGGATGGTAGTTTGTATCAGGTCTTTCTGAAGGTCTCACCTTGGAAAAAGATTTTCAGATTTGGAAGGAAAGGCAAGTTGAGTTCTAGGTTCATTGGACCATATCGTGTGATGAAGCATGTTGGTCCAGTGGCCTATCAGATTGAATTACCTCCGGAGTTGAGTCAAATTCATAATGTTTTTCATGTTTCCATGTTGAGGTGCTATAGATCGGATCCGTCTCACATAGTACCGATAGAAGAAGTGGAGTTGAGATTAGACTTATCTTTTGAGGAGAAACCAGTAAAAATCTTAGACCGAGATGTCAAGGTGCTAAGAAAGAAGACCGTACTGTTGGTTAAGGTTTTATGGCGTAATCACGGAGCGAAGGAAGTTACGTGGGAGCCTGAGGATGCAATTCGGCAACAATATCCTCACCTCTTTTAATCAGGTAAATTTTGAGGATGAAATTTTCTTTAAGGGAGGTAGAATTGTAACATCCTAAAAATTTGAGTATCAATATGTTGCTTGGTGTTAGCTCGGGTATGATTTTATTATGTGCTAAATATAGTCTTGAGAAGGCTCGAGTTTACTTGGAATTAGAATAAATTTTAGTAAAGAGTACTTTAGTGTAAAGAAATCAGGTGACCTTGAAGTTTAAGTTAATTAAGTGATAAAAGATGGCATAATTGAGCAATTGGTAAGAAGGATATGGCGCCACATGAAGTACCTTGAGGGAAGAGGTTCGAATCTCCTAGCATGCAATTTGGGAGCTTTTATTTTTACTTTAGCCTAGCATGTGTCGATCATGGATAAGGATTAGGATGAGTTGGGTTAAGTTTTATGGTAAGAGGACTTAAGGTTATGGTAAGCATGAGTTAAGGGATGGAATTGCTTGACTTTGGGGATAAGATTTCTCAAACTTAAGGAAAATGGAGGATGGTAAGGCTTGAGACTAGGTTGATGTTTTGGTAACTCTTTCATGGCCATTTTGACCATGAATGGGGACTGGTTTTGTGGACTAAAGGGGGGAGCCAAATTTGGGTGGTGAATTTTGGTGATAGGCTAGTTTGGTTGGTAGCTTTTGGGGGTATTACCTTTTGGTCATTTTTACTTTTGCAAAACACTTTCTCTCCATCTATTTTCTCCCTTGGCCGAATGTATTGGTATAGAAGAAAAACAACTTTGGTTTCATTTCTTATGTCCATACTTTTGACCATTTGATCACCTTATTTTTTTTCAAAACCTCTCCAAGTGCCGAAACTACCAATACAACAAGCCATAGTTTTCATTCCCCATTGCCGAATGCACCATTGTCTTAAACACTCTCTCTTTTTGCTTTTCTTTTACCATTGATAAGAGAATTATTAACCTGTCATTCTCTTTCTCTTTCTTTCTCTTTTCTCTCTTGAAAACTGAATCAACATCATCTCTTTCTTTTATCTTTTATTTTCTTTTTAACCATACTTTCTTCATTATTTTTCTCTCATGGCCGAATGTTAGATTACTCCATTGCCGAACCATTTTTCTTTTCTTTGTTTATTCATAGCCTAATCTTCCACTATACAAAAGTATCCTTCTCGATCATTCTTCTTTCAAGCCTTGGACAATAGGTAAGAGTTTCTTTTTGGTTTCTATGTTGGTTTAAGGAAAGTCTTGGCCGAATCTTAGTGGTGGTAAGATGAATCTCTTTGATCGAAATCATCATTCATTCTATTAAACGTTTTCTTTCGTTATATTATAGTGTGATAGTGGAGGGCCGAAACTCAAGTGTTCGGGAGCGTCGTGAATCTTTGGAATCGATTTAAGGTGTTAAGGTAAGGGATTATTAAGGACTCTTATATTACTCAACATATTGGTATAGATGGATTATTAATCGATTTCGTTTTAGGGGACGTTATCGCTCAATTGTCATCTTGTGAAACGAGGATATTTGTGGTAAGCCAATCTCACTCTTAAAACTGTTAGTCATAATTTCAATAATTATTTAGTCGGACTAATGATCTTATGTCGATAGAGACAATCAAGATAGGGACAAAAAGGGCGGTAAATAGTGTTCGAAAGAGGGGTGGTTCCGCTAATCCCCCTAAGTTTAAGCGAAGGACTGTTTCGGGAATCTGAGATTTTCCATCGGGTTGTGGACGCTCATCCGAGGAGAATCAGTTGTTTGAAGTCATTCATACTCCCGAACCTTTGTTTGTTCATGGAATTTTATCGGGTAACGAACCAACAATCGAGGAGAAATCGCAAATAGAAGTGGTTCGAAATTCTGAGGGTAAAAGTCTAGATCATTATTTTAAGATTTGATTTGTAAATAAATAATAGTATTCTAATTTATCGTGATGCGTTTAGGTATCGACGAGCGGGAAAGTCTAGTTCTCACAATAACCAGGTGTGTAACTTCACACTTATCCCGGGTAAAATACTATATCGTAAGTATTGGGATAAATAGTAAAGATGGCAAAATTGGAATATGCGTAATAATTAACACTTTTGTGAAATGCATGAAAACAGTTAAAGTTGTAAAATTTACGAAAAATCTGCTACATCGTTAAATGGGCTAAAAATCTGCTAGATCGTTAAATGGGCCGAAAATCTGCTAGATCGTTAAATGGGCCAAAAATCTGCTAGATCGTTAAATGGGCCGAAAATATGCTAGATCGTTAAATGGGCCAAAAATCTGCTAGATCATTAAATGGGCCGAAAATCTGCTAGATCGATATATGGGCCAAAGTTTGCTAGATTGCTAAATGGCTATATGCTATTTTGTCTTATGGGCCAATATGAAAATTTGAAATATAGACTCACATGTATTATGAGTTTTTGTTAAATTATCATATGAATATAGATTATTATGCATACATGTTTGCATGGGTTGGGATAAATGATGAAGAGAAAAAAGGCCTGTTGCCAAAATCTAGTTCGGTGGCTCTGCCACAAATATTTTAATGGCTTAATGCCTCTAGTTCGGTGACTTTACCACAATCTAGTTCGGTGGTGCACCACAACATTATTAAAAATGGCTTAATGCCTATGATTGGTGTGTTGGCGGGGTGGGTTGACTTGATCCCCACAGGTGTGTTGGTTGGCACGGGTGGTGTGTAGCAGATGGAAATTAGGTTGGTTGGGAAATTTCATTTTACATTCATTTCATTTATTATATTGCTAAATTTGTTGATGGGCTCAAGCCCAAGAATAATGACTTGATGATCTGGTCCAATGGATATGGTAAGTGAGTTATACACTGAATTCTGAGTAACTCACTCCGTTTAATTATCCATCTCAGGTAATGGCAATTGACGGAGGCTTGGGCCGAGGATGACTTCGTGGAGGCCATACTGCGAACATGGGTTTTATAAACTATGAACTTTTATTAAGTGCTTTCTTTTAATTACTATTTGGGATATGATGTAATAAGGCCTTTATTAATATTTTATGGATTTTTATGTGTGGATGGATTTAAATTTTATTTTAGATATTTAATATGGGCTTATATTAATACTATAATGTTTCTTTAAAATACTTTGGTTTTTTTTAAACATATGAGATTCTTTAACTATTCTTGTTTTCAAATTCTTTTGAACTCTTTAAAACTACTTTAAGGTTTTTGATAATTAAATACTAAATGATAAGATTTCAACTAATGTTTCTTAAATTCATCGAATTTAAATCATTTCTCTTGGTTTTTATTAAACTTTATTTTCAAAAGGTTTTGTAGTACGGTTTCACCTAAATCATTAGAAAGATTAAAAGAATGTTCAATTTGTGTGGCAAACCAAATCTCGTCTTGACGCATAGACCTGGTTTGGGGTACTACACTGAGCTGACCTGAAAAAACTAAAATAAATGGAAAGGAGGGAATACGTTTTATGCTTAGTAAGCTTGCATGAAAATAATAAGCAATGCGATAACATACTATTTTCATATTCTTTCTATTTATTCAAATTCCAGTTAAGCTGTTTCCTCGAGTCACAATCATTAAATTATTTATATCTGGAGCTGCAGATCTCTAAATTAAGATCTGTTAATTTTCCATAAAACTATACTCACATATCTTCTTACCATAAATTTTTTATAATTTTTGGTTTATCCAATCAATACAGTTTATTCATTAAAGATTCCCTATTTCTCTTTTTGATAGCTCTAACACCTCTTCACTAAAATTAAAATTCCTCATTATACAGAGTTTGGATAACCTTCCCGTTTGTCTCTCTCGAAATTCAACTCACCAAGGATTCTTAGAATATAAATTACGCACCATAACCATTTTCATTCAATTTTTAGTGATTTTCCAAATTTGGATAGGGGATTTCCGAAACCATTCAGACCCTATCTCACCAAAATCTAAATATCTCATAATAAAAATTTATTTACTCACATCATTTATTTTAAGTGAAAATAGACTCAATAATATTTAATTTCATCTCCCATTCAACATATAATTCAATTTCTACTATTTATGTTGATTTTTCAAAATCACATAACTGCTGCTGTTTCAATCTATTTTACTGAAAATTTTACTATCCCATATTTTCTTTATATTACTTTCATATATGCACACATAACACCAAGCATGTTCAATACTAGCCATACAAATGAATAATCATCACCAATGTTTACGAGTACTTATAATGGCGCTTGCACCATATCAGCCTTACCACAATTTCAATCACGTATCACATATCAATTACATTATGCACATATACACGTGGTCACATGTACCCTTGTTCACAAAAACCCTTGCTCACACATACATTTTCCACATTTCTCAATTGGTCACATTCACACATGTACTTATTCATAACATGATCGCACCAATCACCATTAGTAAGTTATCTCATTGAACCCCTTCGAAAAACGCCCGATACTCGGTGGTCTCAGCACATAGCTCCACCTACAAATAATTCGGCTTTCTTGTACACATGGTAAAGGTCCCTTATCACCCATGTGACCTAGCCATTCCATCTCGTAGCTTTCTTGTCTACATGGCATCCAACACTAGGAACCACTCATGTGACCTAGCTACTCATAACCAGTAGCTTTCTTGTACACATGGTATACACACAGTATTACACATGTGACCTAGTTATATATGAAATTATTATCCCATAGCTTTCTTGCACACATGGTGAAAGCCCCTTATCATCCATGTCGTAGCTTTCTTGTGCACACTGTGAAGGTCCCTTATCACTCGAATGACCTGGCTACATATTGTTCGTATCTCTCAGTTTTTTGAAGGTTCAATTGAGAATTTCACATTCCATACATTTTCTTATTATAGTTATCACCCAATGATTTCCATAATATCTAGCAAAATAATTATTGAACAAGTAAAATAAAGGCATTATTTATATATAAACTTTCCATTTCACATAATAACCATAGTCATAGAAAACACCTTTAAGCACAACATTTCAACCTATTTTCCATGTCACCTATGTCACCTTTTATCATAAACATATTATTAAATCAATTCACCAACATAATATACTAAACATGTAATTCAGCAAAATCAATTTAATTCCATAATTTAGGTTTCAAACATACATTACGACATTATTGCATTATTATTAACACACCAACTTACCTTGGATCCAGAAATGGCAATTTACCAACTTTCTCGATTTTTGATTTTCCTCCCGTTCTAGGTCCAAATCTCATTTTTCGGGGTCTAAAACATCACATTTCACTTATTTAATTAATGTACTACTCAAAACAGTCCCTAACTCAAACTTTAGAAAAATTACAATTTTACCCTTACGTTTGCATAATTATGATTTTGCCCCTAGGCTTGAAAATTAAACTTCATCCCTTATTCTTATGTTTTATAACGTGCTAATAATTTTTCCTTCTATGGAAACATCAAATTCTTGCTCTAACATGCACTTATGTACATTAGGTATTTTTGCCGATTATGTCGTTTTACTCGTTTTCACTTAAAATCTATTAGTAAAAGTTGTTTAACACAATTCTAAGCTTCATATTCTGCCATAAAACATCAAAATAAACACATTTTACCTCTGGGTATTTTTCCAAATATGAACCCTAGGTTAAATTATTGCTAGAATAAGCTAAATCAAGTTACTAGGACTCCAAAAACGTAAAGAACATGAAAAATAGGGCTAAAATGGACTTACCATGAAGCTTGGAAAGCTTTAAAACCCTATCCATGGCTTCCCACATGTTAAATTCGGCATAAGCTTGAAGATGGACAAATTTGACATTTAAATTTTGTTTTTAATTCATTTAATTCACTAAATTACCAAAATGCCCCTTAAAAAATCTTTTGAAACATACCCATCCATGTCCATTTTTGTCCACCAACTTAACCAATGGTCTAATTGTCATTTAAGGACCTCCAATTTAAAAGTTCATAACAATTGGACACCTCTAACATGTAGAACTCAACTTTTTCACTTTTTACAATTTAGTCCTTTTAACTAAATTGTTTGCCCAAACGTCAAAATTTTCGAATGAGATTTTCACAAAATCATTTTATGAAATTGTAGACCATAAAAAATAAATAAAATAAATTTATTAACATCGAATTTGTGGTCCCGAAACCACTGTTTCGACTAAGCCCAAAATCGGGCTGTTACAGGTTCGGTCATTGCAACAGCCCACCATCAGCTGTTGTTTAGCTTCCCCAATGTGTCCATTGAGCTCATCCAAGCTCCATCTTATTCCATTCACAGCAGCAGCTTGGGCGTTCACACTTGAGGGCTATTAGTCTCCTTGTTTTCACACTTTTATATCGTTGGTGTCTATGTGTTTACACCAGCTGACCAGCTAGCTACTCAAGGAAAATAATGAAGCTCCATCAAGCCATTCAAGTTCCCAAGGCCGAATATTAAAGTGCAATTTAGCTCCCTTCATTACCATTAAATTTCGGCTGCACCTAGGTTGTTCTAGAATCGATTTTTGGTGTTCTTTGGCTGAACATAGTCAGCCAATTAAATGAGTTTATTCTAGATTAATCTAGGTCATTTAAGGATGAAAATTTCTTAGACACTAAGCTTGACTATTCGGCTTGCTAAAATGGGTCTATAAATAGCTTGCCATTTTCAATTGTAAGGGACTTTTGCCAATTTGCTAATGAAACTCTGTCGAATTTGTGAGAGCTCCTTTCTACAATTTTGTTTAAGGACTCGTTGGCTTATCTAGTGAGTTGGTGGCGTTTCCTTCATTATCCATCTATACCGAGGTTCCTATCAATTTCGATAGTGGGTCGACGTCTAATTTCCTTTCAAAATTGAACCTTAAGAATTTTATTAGCAACTTGGGTCGAAACCAATTTGGTATTGGTTCATGCTTGTTTCTTAAGACCATTTCGTACCAATTCACGTCCAAATCTAATATTACACATTATCCATTTGATACGTTTCTTACTCCCAAACATTTCACTATCGACCATTTCTTAATACCAAATTGAACTCACCCTCCCCAACTCAATCACACGGACCAAATTTCACGAATTCCATTCTTCCATAAACCGTGTTTCTCTTCTAAACCCATCAAACTTAAATCAAAACCGAACTTATCCCATACTTAGCTTATTTCTACTTCACTTTTACTATGCTTAGTCAACTCAAACATTGTTCATCTTCTTAAAGACTCATATTCTACTTCTTCGTTGACGATCAAGCAATCTCGAATACATCTCAAATTCAACTCGAAGATGGGACTGTATCAGGTATATTCACTTTACCAGGTGACATAGGAGGTGGAAAGGATGTACCATACTCTTAAGCACTAGCTCTAGCATTAGCACTTTTAAGAGGCATATCTAGTAATCTAGCATTAGCACAAGTCTCATTCCTGCAAGAAAATTTTAGGATTAAGGCAATGGTTCCTGCTCCTACCCCAAATGCAATTTAATAAAATTATTTCAAATAATTTTCATGCAATTCTAACAAAGTTATATCAACCATTTCATAAAACCAAGGAAATTTGAACCTATGAGTTTTGAAACTCCATACACACCACAATCACCAAGGTTTGAGAGTTATTGAACCTAGAGCATTGAGACCACCAAATGTAACACCCTATACCCAGCCTGGTTGGCAAGCCCAAATACGCGGATGTGACACCTATAACACCCCTAACCCGTATCTATCGCCAGATTAAGGTTTAAAGGCATTACCAGACATATCAGAACATTTTGCATTCATTTCCCATCATCAATCATACAACATCATATCACAATAATTCATATACATATAGTCCCTTTAGAAAATCTACAAGACCTTAAACATACTTTAGAGAAGGTTCGGGACTAAATCGATCTCTTACAGAAACTTTACGAAACTTTGAAAGATTTTTCTTTCTAAACAGGGCACACGCCCATGTGGCTAGATCATGTGCCTCACACGGCCGTGCCTTGAACCATGTCCCAGCTCGTATGCAAAGCTGACTTGAATCACATGCCTGTCACACGCCCTTGTGTCTGGCCCGTGTATAATGTTGACTTGGGTCACACGGCCTGTCACACGCCCGTGTGTCTAGCTCGTGTGCAAATCTGACTAGCTTCCAATTAGGACAGTGAAAGACACGGTCGGGACACATGCCCTTGTGCTCAATTGTGTGGGTAATTATAGGCCATTTGTACGGCCAAATTGCCACCCATTAGGGTCATACCTACATGTATCAAACAAGCATCATTTTATGACCCAAAAACAACCAAAACATATCAATGTCAATATACCAACCTCTCATAAAAAACATACTCTATTTCTTTTCTTCTTAAATCCGAGTGGGATTTTTGTCTGTCAGAAGTAGCTTTTAAACTTTCTCGAATTACTTTCACCTTCTGTTCGGTTTTCTAACCAAATCAACCCCGTGAATTTGGTTTTCTTTATGTTCAGTCCAATTTAGAGGCGTCTGGCACTTATGCCCATATAGAGCCTCATAAGGCGCCATCTTCAACCTTGACTGAAAACTATTATTGTAGGCAAACTCTACCAATGGGAGAAACTTTTCCCAACTGCCTTGGAATTCGAGAATACAACATCGGAGCATATCCTTGAGTACTTGAATTAACCTCTCTGACTGACCGTTAGCTTGATGATGACAAGTTGTATTAAAGCTCAACTTTGTACCCAAGGCTTCTTGTAACTTCTTCCAAAATTTGGATGTGAATCTCGATCTCTATCTGATATGATTGACAACGGAACTCCGTGAAGCCTCACTATTTCTGAAATGTACAAGTTTGCCAACTTGTCTAGTGAGTAGTCAATTTGTACATGTATAAAATGGGATTACTTTGTGAGTCTATCAACCACAACCTATACAGCATCTTTCTTTCTCTGGAGACAACGGTAATCCCGTTACAAAATCCATAGTGATATTGTCCCATTTCCACTCAAGAGTCATAATTGGTTGAAGCAAACCCGAAGGTAGTTGGTGTTCGGCCTTTACTTGTTGACAAATTAAGCATTTGTAAACAAACTCTAATTTCTTCATTCTTGGCCACTAGTATTGTTTCTTCAAGTCATTATACATCTTTGTACTACCCAGATGTATAGATAAACATCCATTATGTGCCTCATGTAAAACTCTCGAATAAGCTCTTCTTTTCTCGGCACATAAACTCTATTTT
This sequence comes from Gossypium rotundifolium, assembly GCA_025506655.1. Lineage (NCBI taxonomy): Eukaryota > Viridiplantae > Streptophyta > Magnoliopsida > Malvales > Malvaceae > Gossypium > Gossypium rotundifolium. Next base: position 133,397,229 of record CP106729.1, on the reverse strand, counting down.
TAAACATCAAGCATCCATCGGAATGAATTCGAAAGTGGGACTCAACATTTGACTCGCATTGAGCTCTCTTGTCTTGCAATTCACTATCTTCTTTTTGAGCCTCAATGATCTCTTGGAGGAATACTGGTCTAGCTCTCAACTCAGCTAGAACAGAACCATCATCGAACAAAGTCATTTGCGAATTCAATGCCCTTAATGCGAATAGAGATTTTCTACCCAAAGCATCAGCGACTACATTCACCTTTCCGGGATGGTAGTCAATGATTAGCTCATAGTCTTTTATCAACTCTAACCATCTCCGTTGCCTTAAGTTCAACTCTTTCTGCATCATCAAGTACTTTAGACTTTTGTGATCGGTGAAAATTTGACATCTTTCACCATATAGATGGTGTCTCCAAATCTTCAATGCGAAGACTATGGCAGCCAACTCTAAATCATGCGTCGGATAATTTTTCTCATAAGACTTCAACTGTCTTGAGGCATAAGCAATTACTTTGCCTTCTTGCATAAGTCATAGCCTAATCCGTTTAAGGATGCATCGCTATATATCACGAACTCTTTCCCCGACTCAGGATGTACTAAAACTGAAACTTCTATCAACAATGCCTTCAGTTTCTCAAAACTTTGTTGACATCTTTCTGACCACTCAAACTTCACATGTTTCTGTAACAATTTCGTCATCAGTGTCGCGATCATGGAAAACCTCTTGACGAATCGTCTATAATAGCAGGCTAGGCCTAGAAAACTTTTAATCTCAGAGATATTCCTCAGTGGTTTCTAGTCCATTATAGCCGAAATCTTTCTTGGGTCCACTCGTACTCCATCTCCCGAGACAATATGTCCCAGAAATCCTACTTTCTTAAGCCAAAATTTGCTTTTACTGAACTTGGCATACAACTAATTTTCTCGTAGAATCAGAAACTGTCCGTAGGTGCTCAGCATGCTCAGGCTCATTACAGGGATAAATCAATATGTCATCAATACAAACGACTACAAACTTGTCGAGGTATGGCCTAAAAATGTGATTCATTAGATCCATGAATACCGCAGAGGCATTGGTCAAACCAAAGGGCATGACTAAACATTCATAATGCCCATGCCTCGTTCTAAAAGCGGTCTTCGACACATCTGAGTCTCTTACTCTCAACTGGTACTACCCCAATCTCAAGTCTATTTTGGAGAACACAATGGCTTCCTTCAATTGATCGAACAAATCATCGATTCTAGGCAATGGGTACTTGTTCTTCACCGTTACTTTATTAAGCTGACGGTAATCTATGCACAATCTCATGGTGCCATCCTTATTTTTCACAAATAAAACTGGAGCACCCCAGAGAGAACAACTTGATCTTACAAAGCCTTTATCTGTCAACTCTTACAACTGTAACTTCAACTCTCTCAACTCTGTTGGATCCATTCTATAAGGAATAATAGATATTGGTACAGTACTGGGAGCTAGCTCAATACTGAACTCCACATCTTTAACTAGTGGTAGTCATGGTAATTCTTTAGGAAAAACATCCAAGTACTCACATACTATCGACACTGACTCAATCTTTAACTCTGTTTCTCTATCATTCATCACAAAAGCCAGATATGCCTCATACCCTTTTCTTATGCACCTATGTTGTAACACCCTGGTTTAGGGGCTAGGCATGTTGGGTATAATTTAAGTTCTAGTAGGTTTTGGGTATGCTTGGTTGTGTTTTGGAGGTGTTGAGAACGCCGAGTAAACGGAAGACTTTGAAAATTTTGGATTTTTAGTGGAAAAGGAATCGGGCCAAGGGAGGCCTTAAGAATAATTTTCGGTAATTTATGGCACAAGAATGGCACTGGCAAAGTGGCTTCATGCACTGCTTAAGGGGGCTAGAAGTAGCGCCATTGAGGGCTTGGGTTCGAGTCCAAGCGGCAACAAAGGTGGTTTTAATATTTTTGGGTTATGGCGCTACAGGGATGGAAGCCTTAAAAAGGAGTTGGGGCATGGTTTGACACAAAGAACTCGTTGGTCAAGTGGCTAGCGTGCGTCACTTAGGCGCTGGAGGGAAGAGAGAGCGCGGGTTCGAGGGCTGGAGCAAGCAGATTTATGCTTTTATATTTTGCTTGTGATGAAATGAGGTAGGAAGGGTTTAAAATAAATGTGGGGCTTTATGGCATGAATTCAATGTGGCCGAGTGGCTCGGGCGTTGGAGGAGAAGGTGCAATGAAGAAGGTTCCCGTGTTCGAACCTTGGAGGCCGTAATTGATTTTATTTTTTCTCTTTGGCTTTTTGCTAATTGACTTTACATGGGAGCTTCATTAGATAGATTAAACTAAGGTTGTTTGATCATTTTGAATTCAAATGGAGGAGTTAGATATGCATATGGTTTTGTTTTATTTTGTTTTAATATTCAAATAGGTAGATTGAAGATAAAGCATTGCTTACTTTATTTTGAGAGATAAAGTTAGGCTAGCTTTTGCTTTTAAATTCTAAGTAGGATAAATGTCTGGCTTTTATCTTGTTTTTTATTATTCATTTATTTGATTAAATTAGTAAGATAAGGATTGGTTTAATTCAAATTAAATTGAATTAGTGGCTGGAGCTTTTGAAGTAGCAAATTAAAGTGGAGTCTTCAAGGGGAAGCATGTGTAAATTGCTATTTAAATGGGCAAACCTTCTTTCATAAATTTCTTTTGACCTTTGTCAATTCTTTTAGTCCACATTTGGTGCATTTTGGTCACCATAGTCTTGTGTACCTAGTCAAGGTTCAAGTGGAATTTCCTTATTTTTTTTTTTCTACCTTGAAATCGAAATCCTCCCAAGCGACTTATACCTTGCCGATTTCTTCTTTGACCATTTAATCGCTGGTTTCTTTTTATTAATTCTCTTTAATCCCTTGATAGTCAAACTTCTCCTCTCCTATTAGTTTGCACCTTGGTGAATTCTAGGTGTGGTGTGGATCTCTTCTGATTCTTCTCCTCAATCGTTGGTAGCCGTAATCGAGGTGGTGGTAAAGATCCATGTTTTAATCATTCTTTTACTATTCAAAAGTCAAGGCTATTAAGGCTAACCATTTATGCGCTTTTAGGTGTGGTCGATTACAAATAGGACCATTCAGTAGTCTTGAGATTTGTTTGAAATCAAATCACCTTGAGGAGCAAGGATATTTAGGGACATAGATCAATTCTCCGGATTCAAGATATTTTGGTAAGCAATATTTGGTAAAGGTTCAATATTTAGTTTTTGACGATTTGGTTAACGGTTGATTCGATTAAGTGACTTTCGATGGAGGCCAATACCACCAAGAGGAGAAAGGAAAGCTCCCATCCCAAGTTCAAAAAGAGATCGGTTTCAGACGAGATTGGCCACGGGTGTGGGCGGCAACGGAAACGATAGGCAGATAACTGTAGTCTCGCTAAACGATAGCGTCGGGATCGAGGGTTTAGAGCTTCGTGTTATAAGGTGTAGTTAGCCATTGTTTTCGGATTTGCGTGATATTTGCCTGCTTAATATGTTTGCTAACAAGGCAAGAATGTGAAATTGAAACCCTTGAAGGGGTATGGTGATGACGAGGTTAGTAGCAAATTGGTTAAAATGTGATAATTGATTTTAATATGTGAGTATGCCTATAATTGTGAATATCATGCACATGCATCATCTCCGCATTATATTATGTTACATGTGCATGGGTGGGTTTTTGAAAGAAGGTACGGTTGACTTTGAGTACGTGGTTGATGTCACTTTGTGCTACATCGTGGATTGGCGCCGATCGAGGTCGCGTTGTGGATCTTTTGCGATTTAGTTCGTGGTTACCTTGATTGATATCGGCTTTATGCCATATCATGGCTTGATGGATTGCTGTGTGCTCCATTGTGGTTTGATGTTAGCTATACGCTACATCGTGGATGGCATTGGTTGCCTTTTTGGAGATAAAAGGAGAGGGTGACTCGATAGTCCCCTGGTGTGTGGTAGGCTGGTTAAGGGGGCGTGTAGCGGTTGGACCTTAGGATTGGGTTGGGTTTCATGTTGCATTGTTCCGTTATGAGATGCTGTGGAAATGGGCCAAGCCCAATATGACATGTGGAATGGTATGTTATGTGAACATACGTGGAAATGGGCCAAGCCCAGTAATCAGTGGATTGATGAGAAAAGGGCCTAGCCCAGTACTTGAATGTGGATTGAATGTGGGCCAAGCCCAGATTGTGGTAATGTCTAAATGATTATATTTATATGTTGCATTTGATAATTGGGTTGATTTGTGGGTAGCATGTGGGTGGATATCAGTGGTTTTAATTACACACTGAGTCTGTATGACTCACCCAATTATTTATCCAACATCGCAGGTGACTTGTTGACTGGACCGGGTCGGAGAGGATGCAAGGTGGCCCATGCAAAAGGAGATTAATTTAATTATTTTTAAGCAATTTTTAATACTGAATGTTTTGTTTAATATTGGTTGTAATAAGGGCCACTTTTGTTTAAAGTACATTTTTTTATGGATGATAGAATTTATATCGTACTTAGAAATATCTTTTCCAATTAATTTATATTATAATAAAATATAATAAAATTTTAAGTCAAACCAAGCTTATATTATTTAATTATTTTAATGGAATTACTTCCCGAAAATAAACACGAATTTTCAAATTTTATTCTAAAGTCAAAAAGATTTTCAACCGTCATTCCGCAGTGGCATAACCAGATCCGGTCAAGGCTCGTGGGCCGGGTTTGGGGATGTTACATCTGTGCCATCATATAAGAAATCATTACCGATGATCTACCTTGTTCATTTGATTCTACATGAAGCGTGTCCCATTCTCACATCTTATCTCAATGTATTTCTTCCCACAATTTACTATTACCTTATGGGTGGTCAGCCAATCCATACCAAGAATGATGTCAAACTCATCAAATGGTAACAACATAAGGTTTTCTTTAAAATAATGACCTCTAATCATCAATGGGCAATCATTACATACTTCATCAACTAAAACACTTTTGCCTAAAGGATTAGACACCTTAATCACAAATTCTAAACACTCTATAGGCATACTCATACTGGATACTAGTTTCATGCACATATAAGAGTGTGTGGATCCGGGATATATTAAAGCAATAACTTCAATTTCATGAAGAGAAAAAGTACCCGTAATAACATCAGGAGAAGATACCTCTTTGAGAGTGCGAATGGCATATGTCCTCGCAGGTGCCTTACCCTCGGGTCTCGTAGCTTGTTCTCTAGGGATACCTCTACTACCTGCCCCACTTCCAGGGTTCTTCTGTGGTCTACCTCTGACCATACCCCCAGATCTAGGGTTTTGAGTTCTCTCTTCTTTCATCATCTCAGGATAATATTTTATAAAGTGATCCTGGGAACCAGATCTAAAATAAGCATTTTCATGCGCTCGGCATTCACCAAGATGTTGTCTGCCACACTGTGGGAATTCAGGTCTATCAGATCGAATATTCCCCACGCAAGTGACTGAAGTAGTTTGTGTCTTATTTCTCAAATACTGCTTACTCTTATCCTTCCTTGAAATCCCAGTGGAAGTAGCCGATCGGGTGGAGAAATCTCTTGTCTTCTTGGAAGAGGGTTGGAATGACTTATTCTCGTAACACCTCAAACCCGCCAATACACCATTTAATCGAATCTGGTTTGTTACTTGAAATTCAGATTTGAGAGGTTAGGTTTCGGTTAAAATGTTGAAGAAAAACTCTTTCTTTGTGTTTGTAAAAAAATCTTGTGTATGATCGTTTAAAACCGATAGTGAATTTTTGATAACTCAAATTTTTGAAAACTTAGTTGAATCTAATAGTAAAACCAATTTATGCCATTTAGAAATTGAGTTATTCCTTTTAGTTGCTTAAAACATTTTGGACTTAGTTTAAGTTTGGAAAACATTTAAGTTGCATTCATTTTAAATTACAAATGATACCCGATGGTAAAGTTTAAAACATATCGCTTTGTAGTTTTGAAAACCTTATCTTTCCAAGTTTTATCCAATAATAACCCAATAATTTGTTAAGGCATGTTTGAAATCAAATTTAAGCATATAAATCACCCAAGTATAATTTTAAAAGGCCTTTTACAATCCCAACAAAATCAAATGGAATTAAATAGGGTAAAGTACCAAGTTTTAAATCAATTGCAAATCCCATTTTATTCATGGCATGGTCACCTCGAGTCCACCCATTCGTGTCCGCGATCTAAGTGTCACTGAAATGATAAGGAGAAGGTGAGTAGCAAGACTCGGTGCATAAATCCCCTCCGGTATATGCAAGATACTAACACACTTTATAACAAGGCAATACAATTAATGCACCCAATCTTAACCATCCATAACACCTTTTCTACCCTGTGGTACCAAACCACCGGTGGTGCTAAACCACCGTGACCCAAAGTCACGAAAAATCCATCCGTGGGGCCAACCCGTGTGATACCAAATCATTGGCGACAATCCCGTATCTCAAAAATGGGGCCAACCCACGGTGGTGTTAAACCACGGGGCGAGTCGCTATGAGGTGCCAAACCTCCGTGTCCCAAAGACACAAGTGTGATACCAAATCTTTGGTGACCGCGATCACGAATCAAATGATGGGGCCAACCCATCGTGTGATACCAAATCACTAGCGTCAATCCGTAAAATCAACCGTGAGGCCAACCCATCGTGGTGCTAAGCCACCGGACGAGACACGGAGGTGCCAAACCTCCGTGATCCAAAGTCACAATAATCAATCGTGGTACCAAACCACTTTGGAGGTGCCAAACCTCCGTGTCCCAAAGACACGGATATCATATTCCCCCTCCTCTCATATCACCCATAACATATCATACTGATGCAAATCGTGCAATCATGCAAATCATGCTAATATGTTTAGGGTAGCATCTCATAACACATACATCATAGATTATGATATCATATCAATAACAAAGCTCATAATGAAACGGACTTACCCGAATCCGTGCACATACCCCATAAGGTATCATATCAATCAACCATACTGTTTTGACTTTATTAAGAAATCAGGTTATTAAGCATATTACTAAGTAAAGAGTGTGTTAGTTTACACACCTATTAATACGCAAGCCCTAATCCAAAAGAACGATCTAAGACCCTCGATTGGCTTGTTCCTTATGAATGATTTGGTTTACTACCAAACCCGAACCAAACAATGGTTCCTTTGACAATCGGCCACACCCTAAAATGTAAGCAGTTAGTCCTTTGAAACTTGACTTAACGAAACTAGAAGAGTGGACTAAAAGAACCAACTTCTTACCACCACTTACCAAATGATCACTCAAGGGTGACGACTTGAAATCCTTGATACCTATAAGGAAAATGGTTCACACAAGGGATTAACTTCTTTCAACCAATGCCCAAAATCGGCACTTATCCAAACCAAAATCAACAAGAACAAGGAGAGGGAAATGGCCATTCTGCCAAGCACTTACCTTCCTCTAAACCCGACTAGAACCAAGGCTAGAAGAGATTCACACCACACCAATATTCGCCAAGAAAACCACTAGAGAGAAGGAGATTCGGCTAAGATGTAAACAAATAGAAAAGAGGATTGACCTTACACACGGGAAGAAAACACAAGAGAAAGATGAAGAGAAAGGGGTTGATATTGACCAACAACAACAATGGAACCAAGAAGAAGAAAGGTACTTTCGATTTTGAAAGAAAAGGAAATGGAGAAAGTGTTTTGAAGAATAGAGTTTCGTCTATCAAGGTTTTCAAGAAAAGAAAGAAGTATGAAGAGAGAGAGTACTAGTTTGCCACACAAATGAAAAGAAAGAAGATATGGAGGGAGCATTCTACCACAAGCACAAAATCAAGAAAAGCAAGGCAAATTTGGTAAGTAGGTGTTTGGACTTTCGGTTTCAAGGAGGACAAAAGAGAGAGTTTTTTTTTTTGAAATTTTGGCTAACCAAAAGACCAAAAAGGAGAACTTAGCTTGACACTCAAAGACCGAAAATGCACAAAATTCCTAAGTGAATTTCGGCACTTCCTCAACTCACCTACCAAACCGATCACTCCCCCAAAATCTCTCCCACATTCGCCACTACCAACAATTGCTCATGGCCACTCACCAAACTAGTTTGAACTAGTCAAATTCCTTGATTCACTCTCCTCCCACCATTCAAACATTTGACTTGGTCCAACCTCAACCACCTTGGCGTCAAAATGGAAGCAAAAGTGAGCATCCTGCAGGCTTGAACATAGGACCTCCCCGCAAGTGGCGTCACACACACACACAAGCTCTAAGTGGTGCCTAGCTTGCCACTCCACCAGCTCCTTTCTTGTGCTAAAATTCACCAAAGAATACTTATTAACCCCAGCTTCTTCAGCTTCTCTCTCCTGAGCCTAAAACTAAAAATTTTCCTACCACTCAGGCTTACACCAAGCTTACACCTAAGCCCCAAAACATGAAAAACAACGACTTTGCAGACCAAACACATGCAAACAATGCAACAACAAAAATAGCCCCCTATCCCGGGATATTACAGTTCTACCCCCTTAAAATAATTTCGACCCCAAAATTACCTGATCAAAAGAGTTGAGGGTACTGCTGTTTCATCACATCCTCGGGTTCCCACGTAGCTTCTTCCATACCATGATTTCGCCACGCACCTTTACCAAAGGCATACTCTTCCCACGCAGAACCTTCACATCCCGATCTAGAATCGCATGTGTTCTTCCTCCATGATCAAATCTGGATTTACCTCGATCTCTTCCATCGCTACCACGTGCGATAGATCCGAATGATATCGCCTAAGCATCGAAACGTGGAATACGCCGTGAATCGACTTAGCTCATGGCAACTCAAGTCGGTAAGCCATCGGTCCCACTCATCTCAAGACTTTATACTACCCAATAAACCTCAGACTTAGCTTGCCTCTCCTTCTGAACCTTAACACTTTTTTCCATGGTGAGACCTTCAGGAAATCTTGATCTCCCACAACAAATTCTATATCTCTCCGCTTAAGATCGGCATAAGACTTCTGTCGGTCCGAAGCTTCCTTCAATCGAGCCTGAATCAACTTAACCTTGTCTTCGGTCTCAGCAACCAACTCTGACATTCACCCAACTCCGTCCAACAAGTAGGTGAGCGACACTTCCTACCATACAACGCCTCATATGGTGCCATCTTGATGCTTGCTTGGTAACTATTGTTGTAGGCGAACTCAGCTAATGGTAGAAACTCTTCCCAACTACCTCTAAAGTCCAGTACACAACCTCGTAACATATCCTCTAAGATCTCAGATAACCCATTTCGATCGCTCACGATGCGGGTGAAATGTCGTCTTGAAATCCAACCGTACCCGTGAGCCTCGATGCAACGCTTTCCGTAACCTTGATGTAAATCTGGGATCCCTATCCGAGATGATCGACACTGCACACCGTGCAGACCTCACTATCTCGACACACATACCTTCGCTAACCTCAAGTGAGTAATCCACCTCACCAGATAAAGTGAGCTGATTTAGTCAGACCACAATTACCCAAACTGAATCCTTCTTACTATGCGTAAGAGGTAATCCACTGACGAAATCCATAGTTATCCTTTCCCACTTCCATTGTGGAATCTTCATCGGTCAAGCAACCCCGACGAGATCCGATGTTCTACTTGACTTGCTGACATGTCAAGCACTTCCCCACAAGCTTTGTCACTTCCCTCTTCAGACCCGGCCACCAAAACTACTCTTTTAGATCTCGATACATCTTATTGCCTCCAAGATGCATAGCGTAGGGCTACTATGTGCGTCCTCAAGAATCTTCTGCCTTAACTCAATATCCCTCGGTATACAAGCTTTCCCCGAAAACACAAGACTCCATTACTAGACAAAGCAGTAACCTCCAAACCACCATTACGCACTTGTGACCTCTGTGCACTCAAAACCTCATCCATTAACTATTTTTCCCGATCCGCTCAACCCAAGTAGGCTTAACTCTGCAGCTCGCTGTATACTTCCGTCGTCATACAAACTCAAATGGGCAAACATCGCTCTTAAGTCTCAAGAATAACCTTACAAATTTCAATGTGTTCGCCACCACATTAGCCTTGCCCTTGATGATACTCAATCGAGCAAATCGTAGTCTTTAGCAACTCAATCCATCTCATACGCCAGATTCAAATCTTTTGAGTCAAAAGATACTTTAGACTCTTGTGATCTGTGTAGACTATCGATCTCTCTCCGCATAAGTAATGCCTCCAAATCTTCAAAGCGAAGACTACAACCGCTAACTCCAGATCGTAGGCCGATAATTGACCTCATGTAGCCTCAATGCGAGATGCGTAAGCCACAACCTTCCTTCCCGTGATCAAGACACAACCCAAACTCAGATGTGATGCATCGCAATATATTGTGAATTCCTTTCCGCCTCAGTTGAATTAGAACCGAGCTTCACCAAAATCTTCTTCAACTTGTCGAAACTCTCCTATCGCTTCTCACCCAAATGAACGGAACCCCTTTTCTTAATAATTTGGTCATCGGTCTTTGCGATCAACGAAAATCCTCTACAAATCTTGGTAGTATCCCGCCAAGCCCGTAAAACTCAATCTCACCATCGACTTAGGCGGCTTCAATCCAAAATCGCCTCAATCTTTCGAGGTCCACTCTAATCCCTCACCGACACTACATGACCCAAGAAGGTCACCTCTAAGCCGTAACTCGATTTACTAAACTTTGCATGAAGTCGTTTCTCCTCGTAATCAGAATACCACCCAAAATGCGCATCATGCTCCTCCTCGCCCTTGAATACACTAAGATGTCGTCAATAAAACCACGACAAACCGATCCAACATCACTGAACACCCTATTCATCATATCCATGAATGCTGACGGCGCGTTAGTCAACCCAAACGGCATTACTAAGAACTCATAGTGCCCATACCGAGTATGTAAACGTCGTCTTGCAGATATCCGCCTCCTTCACCTTTAATCGGTGATACCTGCACTTTAAATTGATCTTTGAGAATATCGATGCACTCTTCACCGATCAAACAAGTCATCTATCCGTGGCGCGGATACTTGTTTTTGATCGTCAGCTTATTCAATTGGCGGTAGTCTATACACATCCGCATAGTATCGTCTTTCTTCTTAACAAAGAGTACCGGCGCTCCCCAAGGTGAAACACTTGGCCTGATAAAGCCTCGGTCCAACAACTCCGGATCTCGAGCCTTAAGCTCTACTAACTCTTTTGGCACCATCCTATACGGAGTAATAGACACCTTGGCGTTGTTCCGTAATAAATCTATTCGAACTCTACCTCACGATCGGTGGCAAACCCGAAGCTCCTCAAGAAACACATCAAGAAATTCCCTAAGCGTCCAACCTTTCTCAAGAGACTCTTCAAACCTCCAAGGCATACAAATGAACCACATATGCTTCATGTTCTTTTCGACCATCTTCCCAAACCTTGAGCAGATACCACATTGGATAGGTAGTCCCTCCTATTACCTATCATGACCACTTCATCACCCTCCGACATCTTTAGAACCATGCACTTAGCCGCGCAATCCAACTTCGCCTGGTACTTAACCAACCAGTCCATCCCAAGAATCAGATCGAACTCCCCAAACGGCAGTTCCATCAGATCAGCCACAAACACTACCCCTTAGAGTTCTAGAGGTACATCTCTATACAGCTTATCTACAACTACAGAGTGACCTAGAGGGCTAATTACGGTCATCTGCCTAGAAGATATCTCAGAGTCTAAATCCATGGTCTTCACTATGCTACTCGCAACATATGAATGCGTTGAACCCACATCAATCAAAGTAGTAAATGGAGAACCAAAGATTAAGAACGTACCGGTTATGACGTCCGGCAAGGCCGCCTCCTCTCGGTGCCTCATCGCATACACTAGCCCAGCCGCCTAGCCTCGAACTACTGCACCTCTCGCCGGTGCTCCACTACCACTGTAACCATTACCTCCTCCGCCATTACCACGGTCCCTCTGCGGTGGTGGTCTATTATTCTGAATCGAGTACTACCGACTTCTGGATCAATCCTAGCCAACTTACGTGGACAGTCCCTCACACGATGATCCAAAGAGCCACACTCGAAACATCCTTTTCCACCGGCCCAAAGATCCTTCCCAATGAGCTTTCCCACACGGTTACATTGTGGCGGTCCCTAATTAGCAAAGAATGACCCTACCAGATCGATTTGGCCCACTGCTCAGCCCTTTTCCGAGGATTTCGACGACCCGTAAGATCCAAAACTCCGCTTTGCCTATTCCTATCCAAGTTCGCCTCCTGACTTTTTAACCCCTTCTGGCTACCTTAGCCTTCTCAACCAGACAAGAACTCACGCTCTGGCGTGGAGCAATCAAGAACCTTAATTCATCTCTCGACCATCCTCAAACGAACACACCTCTCGTGTTCAAGAGCCACCATACCCCTAGCATACCGACTCAATTTCAAGAACTCGCCTCAGACCATTAACGCACTTACTCCCTATACCAACCTCGTAAATGCCTTTCGTTGATCATTAATGTAGCTAGCTCCAATGTACTTTTTTTGATATGCACTTTGAAATAATCCCAAGTAAGGTCTTCCATCGCAAAGATCGCTCTCGAACCGTGAGCCACCACCGGTATGACTCATCTCAAGAAGCGATACTATCCCTTTAATTTCTCTTCAACAACAGTCTAAATTGTCCATGATCCGCCTGTCGCCTCCAAACCAATATTTAGCCGTCTTTGAGCCACACAGCATACACCTCTAATACCTCATTTCGCTTGTTTCGAGTCATTTAGGCACGATTTTTGAGCTCCCGCGCCTCCACCTACTCCCACTACCCTTTTCGAACTCGAAGATCGCTCGTGACACTGCTGCGTCCCCCCTGCTGTTCTCAAACTCACCACCTCCACCGGTGGTGATGCAGGTCAGATCTCATTCTCGACCCACCAGATCCTACGGGTTCGAAACCTGTTATCCTACCTCGACCATGTCCACGACCACGCCCACCTCTAGCGCCATGACTAAGATCTCTACTTGTCCGACGAAAGAATTTTATGCATCAAGAATTATTCCAATCGCTTAAAAGCAAAGTCTTATGAATATTGCTTCTTAAAGAAGTTTTGTTTTCGCAAGTCCACAGAGTCCTATTGATTTCAGTTTCTAACGTAGTTTACTACCGCTAGTCATTCGGTCACATCACATCAAAATCTCAGGTAATAATAAGGGGTACTTACCTAGGCGGATTGGTGCCGGAGTCTCGGTGCCATGCCTTTCAAACCATATTCTTTAAAACCAAAGACACTTAAAACCAGAATTTAAAACATTTTGGGCCTCTGGCCCATAGCCGAGCCTTTGAACTTGGCTCTGATACCAAAATTGTAACACCCCAAATCCAGCCAATACACCACGACTGAATCTGGTTTGTTACGGGGAAATTCGTATTTGAGAGGTTAGGTTTCCGGTTAAAATGTTGAAGAAAAACTCTTTGTTGTGTTTGTAAAAAAAAATCTTGTGTATGATCGTTTAAAACCGACAGTGAATTTTTGATAACTCAAAATTTTTGAAAACTTAGTTGAATCTAATAGTAAAACCAATTAATGCCATTTAGAAATTTGAGTTATTCCTTTTTAGTTGCTTAAAAACGTTTTGGACTTAGTTTAAGTTTAGAAAACATTTAAGTTGCATTCATTTTAAATTACAATGATACCGATGGTAAAGTTTAAAACATATCGCTTTGTAGTTTTGAAAACCTTATCTTTCCAAGTTTTATCCAATAATAACCCAATAATTTGTTAAGGCATGTTTGAAATCAAATTTAAGCATATAAATCACCCAAGTATAATTTTAAAAGGCCTTTTACAATCCCAACAAAATCAAATGGAAATAAATAGGGTAAAGTACCAAGTTTTTAAATCAGTGCAAATCCCATTTTATTCATGGCATGGTCACCTCGAGTCCACCCGACTCCGTGTCCGTGATCTAAGTGTCACCTGAAATGATAAGGAGAAGGTGAGTCGCAAGACTCATGCATAAATCCTCCGGTATATGCAGCATACTAACACACATTATAACAAGGCAATACAATTAATGCACCTAATCCTAACCATCCATAACACCTTTTCTACCCGTGTGGTACCAAAACCACCGGTGGTGCTAAACCACCGTGACCCAAAGTCACGATATCCATTAATGTGGTGCCAAACCACTGGTGACCCAAAGTCACGAAAAATCCATCCGTGGGGCCAACCCACATATGATACCAAATCATGGCGATAATCCCAGATCTCAAAAGTGGGCCAACCCGGTGGTGTTAAACCACGTGGACGAGTCGCTATGAGGTGCCAAACCTCTAGTGTCCCAAAGACACAAGTGTGATACTAAATCACCGGTGACCGCGATCACGAATCAAATGATGGGGCCAACCCATCGTGTGATACCAAATCACTAGCGTCAATCCCAGAAATCAACGTGGGGCCAACCCACCGTGGTGCTAAGCCACTGGACGAGACGCGGAGGTGCTAAACCTCCGTGACCCAAAGTCACAATAATCAATCGTGGTACCAAACCACCGGAGGTGCCAAACCTCCGTGCCCCAAAGACACGGATATCATATTCCCCTCCTCTCATATCACCCATAACATATCATATCGATGCAAATCGTGCAATCATGCAAATCACGCTAATACGCTTAGGGTAGCATCTCATAACACATACATCATAGATTATGATATCATATCAATAACAAAGCTCATAATGAAATGGACTTACGAATCCGCGTACATACCCCATAAGGTATCATATCAATCAACCATCTGCTTTTGGCTTTATTAAGAAATTAGGTTATTAAGCATATTACTAAGTAAAGAGTGTGTTAGTTTACACACTGTTAATACGCATAAGCCCTAATCCAAAAGAACCAATCTAAGACCCTCGATTGGCTTGCTCCTTATGAATGATTTGGTTTACTACCAAATCCCAACCAAACAATGGTTCCTTTGACAATCGGCCACACCCTAAAATGTAAACAGTTAGTCCTTTTAAACTTGACTTAATCTAAACTAGAAGAGTGGACTAAAAGAACCAACTTCTTACCACCACTTACCAAATGATCACTCAAGGCGACGACTTCAAATCCGGATACCTATAAGGAAAATCGGTTCACAAGGGATTAACTTCTTTCAACCAATGCCCAAAATTGGCACTTATCCAAACCAAAATCAACAAGAACAAGGAGAGGGAAATGGCCATTCGCCAAGCACTTACCTTCCTCTAAACCCTACTAGAACCAAGGCTAGAAGAGATTCACACCACACCAATATTTGGCCAAGAAAACCACTAGGAGAGAAGGAGATTCGCTAAGATGTAAACAAATAGAAAAGAGGATTGACCTTACACATAGGAAGAAAACACAAGAGAAAGATGAAGAGAAAAGGGGTTGATATTCGGCCAACAACAACAATGGAACCAGGAAGAAGAAAGGTACTTTCGATTTTGAAATAAAAGGAAATAGAGAAAGTGTTTTGAAGAATAGAGTTTCGGCTATCAAGGTTTTCAAGAAAAGAAAGAAGTATGAAGAGGAGAGAGTACTAGTTTGGCCACACAAATGAAAAAGAAAGAAGATATCAAGGAGCATTCTACCACAAGCACAAAATCAAGAAAAGCAAGGCAAATTTCGGCAAGTAGGTGTTTGGACTTTCGGTTTCAAGGAGGACAAAAGAGAGAGTTTTTTTTTTGAAATTTCGGCTAACCAAAAGACCAAAAAGGAGAACTTAGCTTGACACTCAAAGACCGAAAATGCACCAAATTTCTAAGTGAATTTCGGCACTCCCTCAACTCACCTACCAAACCGATCACTCCCCCCCCCAAAAATCTCTCCCACATTCGGCCACTACCAACAATTGCTCATGGCCACTCATTCAAACTAGTTTGAACTAGTCAAATTCCTTGATTCACTCTCCTCCCACCATTCAAACATTTGACTTGGTCCAACCTCAACCACCTTGGCGTCAAAATGGAAGCAAAAGTGAGCATCCTTCACTTGAACACAGGACCTCCCCCAAGTGGCCACACACACACACAAGCTCTAAGTGGCGCCTAGCTTGCCACTCCACCACTCCTTTCTTGTGCTAAAATTCACCAAAGAATACTTATTAACCCCACTTCTTCAAACTTCTCTCTCCTGAGCCTAAAACTAAAAATTTTCCTACCACTCAAGCTTACACCAAGCTTACACCTAAGCCCCAAAACATGAAAACCAACGACTTTGCAGACCAAACACATGCAAATAATGTAATAACAAAAAATAGCCCCCTATCCCGGGATATTACAATTCCACTGTCTCTTTTTTGAGTCACGAGACTCCATTTAGATTTTCTCTTCTCTTTTACTAACTTTTTGGCTTTACAAGCTCTCTCTACTAACACCACAAATTCTTTTAATTCTAGGATAGCAACAAAAAACTTGATGTCATCTTTTAGTCCTGCTTCGAATCTCTTACTCATGATGGCCTCGGTGGATACACACTCTCAAGCGTATTTGATGAGTCATACAAACTCACGCTCATAATCAGTCACAGACATCTTGCCTTGCTTTAGTTCTAAGAATTCCTTTCTTTTCTGATCCACAAACCTTTCGCTGATATACTTTTTCTTAATCTCTTCTTAGAAGAATTCCTATGTGATCTTTTCTCTTGATACAACCGACACCAAGATGTTCCACCATTGATAGGTAGAATCTCTTAAAAGAGATACTACACACTTCAAGCATTCCTCAAATGTGCATGACAACTCATTAAATACCCTGATGGTGTTTTCTAACCAGAACTCAGCCTTTTCTGGATCATCATCTCTTTTAGCCTAGAATTCTTCTGTCCCATGTTTCTTGATCCTATCAACTGGAGGTTTGTCTCCTCTTACCACCTCTACTACTTGAGGGGCTATTGGGATAGGTTGAGGAATAGGTGGGGTGGAGGGGGTTGTGCATTCGAGTTCATACAAACGAACATCTATACCATGTGTTCATCATATGGAGGAAGGATTCTCTAGCCTCTTCTCCTCCTCTCTGACTCACTGTAGTGGGTCTATTCTCATCCTCATCAGGCACCGTCCCTTCAGTGGGAGCTAGCACATTGCTTTCTACGTCATCCGCCACTGCTCTATTAGGATCAATTTACTATATGTATAAACATAATTTAAGTCGTTAGGAGTCATCACACTATCATTATAAAAACATTCTTACGTATGGCATGTATAGCTAGACTCTTGCTTATGCTACGTTAGTCTTAGAATCAACTAAATCATGCTCTAATACCAGTAAATGTATCACTCCATACCCGAGTCCTACGCTAAAACTAAATATGAGACACTACTATGCTTGAACCTTCTTAAACATGTACTTACAGGATATAAAATTTTGTTCGAATTAGAAACTTCTCTTTCTTAGTCAATTCATATATTTCATGGGCCTACGAGGCCTTAAACTTACGTCCAGAAACTTTCGAAACTCAACTAGAGACTTTTCTCTCAAAACAAGGGTCACAAGCCTGTGTGGTTTGGGACACGCCCATGAACCCATAAGACATGCCCATGTCTTCCACCCGTGGTGGATACTGATCATTTACACACGGTCTTGACACGCCCGTGGTCCTATACGTGTGTCAAACCTTGACATACTGACTTATTCACACGTCCTGGGCCACATGCCCAGGTGCTAATCGTGTTCACACATGGCCTATACAAACGGCCGTGGGGTTAGCCCGTGGTCTATTGTGACCTAAGACACTAACATGCAGGGAACACACGGCCCAGAAACACACCCATGTGTCTATCCGTGTGGGCACTTAGAGGCTATTTACCAAGCCAATTACCACCCTGAAATCAAGACCAATCTCAGCCAAAATCCAAAATTCAAATACTTCATCTAACATTAACCAAAAAATTGCATACTCCATTAATATTAATATGCGCACATACTTAGTCAAGCTTGGCCAATCTCATTGGCCATACACAAAAAGAATAATGAACTTAATAGCCAATACTTTGGCTTTTCTTAATACATATTTCAAAATGAAATGATTCCTATACATGCCATACTTAAACAAAAACAACTTGGCTATGCCAAAATAATGATTGATAGTGTGCTTCGAGCTCCGACATCAATGATCCACAATTTAGCTTGGCAGGGTTACATGAAATAAACGAATTAAAGACGTAAGAATTTAGCTTAATAAGTTTGCATGTAGTGCATATAGCAATATATTTACTTAACATGAACCATTCATCATAAATAATTACATCATAAATCTCAAATACTTAAGCTTACTTACTCTTACTGATTCTTACATTCCTCATGGTACCTACCAGTCTCATGCTTGAAAGTAAACAAGATACCTATATCACTTGATCACATAGATCAGCATACCTTACTATGATAAGCATAATCTCAACTTCATCATTCATAACATGAATAATATTCTTAGTTAATTTTAACTAACATAATTTGGTGATAGCTTTACTTACTTAACTTTCTTGCTTTCTCTTTCAATCTTTACTCTTTTGCCATATGAATTACTATGAATAACAGAGGATTCTGAATATCATCCCACGTGTATCTTGATGCTAATGCTACATCCTTGATATAGTCTTACATGGGATTTCTTAACTTGATATCGATGCCATTCTTGACATGGAC
The DNA here is from genome assembly GCA_025506655.1 of Gossypium rotundifolium. Taxonomy (NCBI): domain Eukaryota; kingdom Viridiplantae; phylum Streptophyta; class Magnoliopsida; order Malvales; family Malvaceae; genus Gossypium; species Gossypium rotundifolium. Next base: position 133,378,589 of record CP106729.1, on the reverse strand, counting down.
TTACACGAATTCTTCCTTGAGGGTTCCCTTGGGAACTTACCATTGTCATGTCTTGACATGGTCTTGTTTGGTAACTTTTCTTTGTCAATGCCAAGCCTTGGCTTGGGCTTACATGAAATCTTCCTTGTTACTCACCAATGCCATGCCTTAGCTTTGACTTACATGGGATCTTTATCTCATGATAACTCCTCAATGCCAAAACTTGTCTTGGGCTTACATGACATCTTTGCTTGGAGACTCACTAATGCCATGCCTTGGCTTGGACTTACATGGGTCTTCATCTCATAATAATTCATCAATGCCAAGACTTGTGTTGGTCTTAAATGACATCTTTGCTTGATTACCGATGCCATGCCTTGGCTTGGTCTTATACAGACTTTCTTATCTCATGTGGTAGATTGAGCATCCTAGGTAATTCAACTTCAATCGGGACTTTCGCATACATAATCTCTTTAATTTCTTTGTTTAACATACCATTAAACATTCTCATGAAAGTAATGTATATTTAACAACATAACAAGAAATACAATGAAAATATTCATGAAGCTTGGAAACCATACAAACTTACCTTAATGTACAAAATGTATGTAGATATTACAATTTACTCCTCGACTTTGTTCTTGCCTCAATTTCAGTTTGGGCTTTACTTTTCTTGATCTATAATTACAATTTAACTCATTTAATACTCACATTGACTAAATTAACTCTTAACTCATACTTTGACAAAATTACCATTTTGCCCCTAAACTTTCTCATAATTACACTTTTGCCCTTAGCTCGTAAAGTGATTTTCATTCAACTTTCTTAAACTTCATGCTTAGCTGATTCATTTTCTCAACTATAGCAATATTAAATTCTTACTATTTACAAATGTATGACCAATTTCATATCTATTACAAATTAGTCCTTACTAACATTTTTCATGAAATTCACTTAGGAAAAGATGTTTATCTAACATCAAACTCTCATAATCTTCCATAAAACATCATTTTACAAGTATGTCATACATGGGTATTTTTATGGACATGCATTCTAGCTCAACTTATGGCCAAAAATAGCTAATTCATGCTACGAGGACTCCAAAAATACGAACAATAATACAAATAGGGCTAAGATGCACTTACTAGCAAGCTTCAAAAATTAAAGAACCATAGCTATGGAGTCTCTCAAATTTTTGGCACAAGGAATAAGATTTTTGTCATCTTTTTCCTTTTTAATCATTTAATTGATAAATGACCAAATGCCCTTCTCACTAAATTTTCACAATTTACTAACTCATGTCCATTTTTTCCAAAATTTACTAATTGGGAAAATTGCTATTTAAGGACTTCTAATTAATATTCCAAAGCTATTTTATGCTAAAAGCTTCTAGAATCTCATATTTTGTAGCCTTTGCAATTTAGTCCTAATGGACTATTCAAAGATAATTTCATAAAACTTCTTCATGAAACTTTCATACAATCATGAAAACATCTCTTAAACCTTAAAACTCATTCTTGGATTCGTGGTCTCGCACCACTATTCCGACTAGGCCCTAAATCGGGCTGTTACAGTTATCACCCAATGATTTCCATAATATCTAGCAAAATAATTATTAAACAAGTAAAATAAATGTATTATTTAAATATAAACTTTCCATTTCACATAACAACCATAGTCAGAGAAAACACGTTTAAGCACAACATTTCAACCCATTTTCCATGTCACCTATGTCACCTTTTATCATAAACATATTATTAAATAAATTATCAACATAATATACTAAACATGTAATTCAAAAAAATCAATTTAATACCACAATTTAGGTTTCAAACATACATTACGACATTATTTCATTATTATTAACACACCAACTTACCTCGGATCTAGAAACAGCAATTTACCAACTTTCCGATTTTTGATTTTCCTCCCGTTCTAGGTCCAAATCTCATTTTTCAGGGTCTAAAACATCACATTTCACTTATTTAATTAATGTACTACTCAAAACAGTCCCTAACTCAAACTTTGGAAAAATTACAATTTTACCCCTATTTTTGCATAATTATGATTTTGCCCCTAGGCTCGAAAATTAAACTTCATCCCTTATTCTTATGTTTTATAACATTCTGATCAATTTTCCCTTCTATGGCAACATCAAATTCTTGCTTTAACATGCACTTATGTACATTATGTATTTTTGCCGATTATGTCGTTTTACTCGTTTTCACTTAAAATTGCTTAGTAAAAGTTGTTTAACATAATTCTAAGCTTCATATTCTGCCATAAAACATCAAAATAAACACATTTCAACTATGAGTATTTTTCCAAATATGAACCCTAGGTTAAATTATTGCTAGAATAAGCTAAATAAAGTTATGCGACTCCAAAAACGTAAAGAACATGAAAAACGGGGCTAGAATGGACTTACCATGAAGCTTGGAAAGCTTTAAAACCCTCTCCATGGTTTCCCACATGTTAAATTCATCCATGTAACACCGTAAGAGTGGTTTAGTTCCCACTACCAAGTAACACCCCTACCCGAGGCTAGGACTGGATACGAGACATTACCATGCTTGAACTCATTAAAACCTACACTTATGGGCTGTAAAATTTCTTTCCGACTTAAAAACTTCTCTATATTAGTCTAATCATACATTTCATAGGCCTACGAGGCCTTAAGCACAATTCTAAAAACTTTCGAAACTTAATTGATACCTTTCTTTAAAGCAAGGGTCACACACCCATGTGGCTTGGGACATGCCCGTGTACCCCTTGACACGCCCATGTTTTCAACCGTGGGGAGCTACTGACTATTTTCACACGGCCTGAACACGCCCGTGGGCTTAAACCGTGTGATAAACCTTGATATATTGACTTGATCCACACGATATGGCACACGCCGATGTTCAAACCGTGTATTCTACATGGCTCATACACAAGGCCGTGGGGTTGTACCGTGGCCTATCCTGATTAATAATAATAAGGTGCAGGGTTCACACGACCTAGACACACGCTCGTGTGTCTAACAGTGTGAGCACTTAGAGGCTATTTACCAAGCCATTTGCCACCCTGAAATCCAAATCAAACCAATACATTTCAAAACTATACAACATGCTTCATTGAATACAGCAACATACATATAACCAATTTTGGCTAACCACTTAGCCATATACAAAAGAATAATGGTTTGATAACCTATACAATGGCCCTTCTTAAAACATGTTCTCAAAATGAATGCTTCCTATACATGCCATACTTAGTAAACTAACTTGGCTATACCAAAATAAGGATTGATAGTGTGCTACGAGCTCCTACTCCAACGATCCACAAGTTAGCTTGGCGTGACTACATAGAAAGAAAGGATTAAAGACGTAAGCATTTAGCTTAGTAAGTTTGCATGTAAAACACAGATTAATAAACTTGCTTAATATAAACCATTTGACATAACAATGGTATCATAATTTCAAATTTAGAGCTTCTTTACTCATACTGATTCTCACATATCTCATGATACTTACTATCCTCATACTTGTAAGGTAAACATGGTGCCTATATCACTTGATCACATTGATCAACATACTTTAATTTAATAATCATGATCTCTAATTCATCATTCATAACATAAATAATACTCAATTTCAACTTGGTAATATCTTTGCTTACTTAGCTTTCTTGTTATCTCATTTTAACTTTACTCATTTGCTCGATGAATTTTCGCAAATAACCGAGGATACTAAATCTCATGCCCGAACTTGATGCCAAAGCCATATCCTAAATATGGTCTTACATGATATATCTCTTCTTGAATCAATGCCAAGCTTACCTTGGACTTATATGATAACTTATTCAATGCCAAGCTTGGGTCCTTGGACTTATATGATAACTTGTTCAATGCCAATGGACTTACATGATAACTTGTTCAATGCCAAGCTTGGGTCCTTGGACTTACATGATAACTTGTTCAATTCCAAGCTTACCTTGGACTTACATGATAACTTGTTCAATGCCAAGCTTAGGTCCTTGGACTTACATGATAACTTGTTCAATGCCAAGCTTAGGTCATTGGACTTACATGATAACTTGTTCAATGCCAAGCTTGGGTCCTTGGACTTACATGATATCTCTGTTCAATGCCAAGCTTGCCTTGGACTTACAAGATATCTCTTTTCAATGCCAAGCTTGCCTTGGACTTACATGATAACTTGCTTGATTCCGATTCCATGCCTTAGCATGGTCTTATACGGACTTACTTGTCTCATGTGATGGATCGAGTATCTTGGGCAATTCTTATTCCATCGGGACTTGCTCGTAATTAATCTCATTGATTTCTTTATTTAGCAAAACATTAAACATTTCCTGATAACAATGTACATTATACTAAGCAATTCAATGATAGAAATCATAAAGCTTAGAAATCATACAAACTTACCTCAATATACAAAATATATGTAGATATGCAATTTAGTCCTCGACTTTGTTCTTGCCTCGATTTCGATCCGAGCTTCATTTTTCTTGATCTATAATCATAAATAGATCATTTAATAATCATATTGACCAAATTGACTCATAACTCATACTTTGGAAAATTTACTATTTTGCCCCTATACTTTCTGATATTTGCACTTTTGCCCCTAGGCTCGTAATATGATTTTCATGCAACTTTCTTAAACTTCATGCTTAGCTGAAATAGTTTCTCTACTATAACAATCATCAATTTTCTCTTTTTCTAGTAGGTATGACCAAATTTTATAACTATTACAAAATGGTCCACACTATCATTTTTCATGAAATTCATTAAGGAAAAGATGTTTATCTAACATCAACTTCTCTTAAACTTCCATAAAACATCATTTAGCATGCATGTCATTCATGGGTAAATTTTTTTGGACATGCATCTTAGCTCATTTAATAGCTAAAAGTGGCTAATTCATAATACGAGAACTTCGAAAATACGAAGAATATCAAAAACGGGCTTAGGAGCACTTACTAGCAAGCTTGGAAAATTGAAGAACCCTAGCTATGGCTTCCTTCAAATTTTCGGCAATGGGGGAAGGAGATGAGTAGATTTTTCTCATCTTTTTCCTATTTTAATCATTTAATTCATAAATGACCAAAATGCCCTTATCACTAAAAATTTCTATAAAACTATCTCAGGGCCAATTTTTGTCCAAAAATTAAATTTTGGGAAAATTGCTATTTAAGGGCTCCTAATTATTATTCTAAAGCTATTTCATACAAAAAGCTTCTAGAAACTCATATTTTGCAACTTTTGCAATTTAGTCCTTTTGGACCATTCAACAACAATTTAACAAAATTGTTTCATGAAACTTTCATACTAGCATGCAAACATAACATAAACTTTGTAAACTCATAAATTCATCTCGGTTTCGTGGTCTCCCACCACTATTTTGACTAAGCCCTAAATTGGGCTGTTACAATTCTCCCCCTTAGGGATTTTCGTCCTCGAAAATCTTACCAGCAAAAAGGTTTGGATACTGGTTTCTCATATTCTCATCTATTTCCCACGTAGCTTCCTCTATCCCATGTCTTTGCCACAATACTTTCACTAAAGCAATACTTTTATTTCTCAACTGCTTGACTTCCCGAGCCAAAATCTTGATGGGTTCTTCACCATAAGTCATGTCGGGATGAATCTCGATTTTTGACAGGGTAATTACATGTAAAGGGTCTGATCTATAGAGTCGTAACATTGACACGTGAAACACATCATGTATCTTCTCTAATTTTGATGGCAAAGCTAAACGATAAGCTACTGGCCCAACTCTCTCCATAATCTCATAAGGTCCAATAAAGCATGGGCTTAACTTGCCCTTTCGACCAAATCTGAGAACCTTTCTCCATGGTGACACTTTCAAGAAAACTTTATCCCCGACTTGATACTCTATTTCTTTTCTTTTTAAATTTGAATAGGATTTTTGTTTGTCTGATGCAGCCTTTAAACATTCTCGAATCACTTTTACCTTCTCTTCAGCTTCTTTAACCAAATCAACCCCGTGAATTTGGTTCTCTTTAAGTTCATTCCAAAACAAAGGCGTCCTACACTTGCGCCCATATAGAGCCTCATAAGGCGCCATCTTTAAGCTCGACTGAAAACTATTGTTGTAAGCAAATTCTATCAATGGGAGAAACTTTTCCCAACTGCTTCGAAATTCAAGAACACAACATCGGAGCATATCCTCTAGCACTTGAATTACTCTCTCCGACTGACCGTCAGTTTGAGGGTGAAAAGCTGTGCTAAAGCTCAATCTTGTACCCAAGGCTTCTTGCAGCTTCTTCCAAAATCTGGATGTAAATCTCGGATCTCTATCCGATATTATTGACAGAGGAACACCATGAAGCCTTACTATTTCTGAAACATACAAGTTTGCCAACTTGTCTAGTGAGTAATCAACTCGTACGAGTATAAAATGGGTTGACTTCGTGAGTCTATCAACTACCACCCATATAGCATCCTTCTTGCTTGGTGACAACGGTAAACCCATTACGAAATCCATAGTGATACGGCCCCATTTCCACTCAGGAACCAAAATGGGTTGAAGTGAACCAGAAGGTACTTGGTATTCAGCCTTTACTTGCTGACAAATCATGCACTTGGAAACAAACTCTGAAATGTCTTTCTTCATTTTGGCCACCAATACAGTTGTTTCAAGTCATTATACATCTTAGTACTTCCCGAATGTACAGACAAACATTCGTTATGTGCCTCATGCAAAATTTTCTGAATAAGCTCCTCTTTTCTCGGTACACAAACTCTATTTCTAAACATCAAGTATCCATCAGAATTAATCCGAAAGTCAGATTCAATATCTGACTCGCATTGAGTTCTCTTGATTTGCAATTCATCATATCTGACTTGTACTGAGTTCTTTTGATTTGCAATTCATCATCTTCTTTTTGAGCCTCGAAGATCTTTTGAAGAAACATTGGTCTAGCTCTCAACTTAGCTAGAATAGAATTATCATCGGATAAGGCCATCCGTAAATTCATTGCCCTTAACGCAAAAAGGGACTTCTTGCTCAAAGCATCGGTGACCACATTCGCCTTTCCTGGATGGTATTCAATGACCAACTCATAGTCTTTTATTAACTCTAACCATCTCCGTTGCCTTAAGTTCAACTCTTTCTGCGTCATCAAGTACTTCAGACTTTTGTGGTCAGTAAAAATTCGACATCTTTCACCATATAAATGGTGTTTCCAAATCTTCAAAGCGAAGACTATTATAGCTAATTCTAGATCATGCATCGGATAATTCTTCTTGTGAGGCTTCAACTGTCTGGAGGCATAAGCAATCACTTTGCCTTCTTACATGAGTACACAGCCTAATCCATTTAAGGATGCATCGCTGTAAATTATGCATTCTTTCCCTGACTCGGGTTGTACTAAAATTGGAGCTTCTGTCAACATTGCTTTCAACTCCTTAAAACTTTGTTGGCATCTTTCTGACCACTCAAACTTCACATTCTTCTATAACAATTTAGTCATCGGGGTTGCAATCATAGAAAACCCTTGGACAAATCGCCTGTAATAGCGGGCTAGGCCTAGAAAACTTCTAATCTCAGAGATGTTCTTAGGTGGCTTCCAGTCCATTATGGCTAAAATCTTACTTGGATCTACTCGGACTCCATCTTTAGAGACAATATGTCCCAAAAATCCCACTTCCTTGAGCCAAAATTCACTTAAACTGAACTTGGCATACAACTAACTTTCTCGTAGAATTTGTAAGACTGTCCGTAGGTGCTCAGCGTGCTCATTCTCATCTCGGGAATAAATCAATATATCGTCAATGAATACGACTACAAACTTGTCAAGGTACGGTCTAAAAATGCGATTCATTAAGTCTATGAATACCGCAGGAGCGTTGGTCAACCCAAAGGGCATGACTAAAAATTCATAATGCCCATACCTCGTTCGAAAGGCAGTCTTGGACACATCTGAATCTTTTACTCTTAACTGGTAGTACCCTGATCTCAAGTCTTTTTGGAGAACACAATCGCTCCTTTTAATTGATCGAACAAATCATCGATCCTAGGCAATGGGTACTTGTTCTTTACTGTTACTTTATTAAGTTGATGATAATTGATGCATAATCTCATGGTGCCATCTTTCTTTTTCACAAATAAAACCGGAGCACCCCATGGTGAACATCTTGACCTTGCGAAACCCTTGTCAGTCAATTCTTGCAACTGTAACTTCAATTCTTTCAACTCTGTTGGAGCCATTCTATAAGGAGTAATAGATATCGGTACTGTATCGGGAGCTAGCTCAATGCTGAACTCTACCTCTTTAACTGATGGAAGTCCCGGTAATTACTCAAGAAAAACATCCACGTACTCACATACTATCAGCACTGACTCAATCTTCAACTCTGTTTCTTTATCATTCATCACAAAGGCTAGATATGCTTCATACCCTTTTCTTAAGCATCTCTGTGCCGTCATATTAGAAATCATTACCGGCAATCTATCATGTTCATCTGATTCTACATGAAGAATATCCCCATTTTCACATCTCATCTCAATGTATTTCTTCCCATAATTAACAATAACATTATGAGTGGTCAACCAGTCCTTACCAAGAATGAGGTCGAATTCATCAAATGGTAGTAACATAAGATTTGCTTTAAAGCAATGACCTCTAATCATTAATGGACAATCTTTACAAACTTTATCAACTAACACACTCTTGCCTAAAGGATTAGACACTTTAATCATAAATTCTGTAGAATCTATAGGCATACTCAAACCGGATACTAATTTCATGCAAATGTAAGAGTGTGTGGATTTGGGATCTATTAAAGCAATAACTTTAACATCATGAAGAGAAAAGGTACCCGTAATAACATCATGGGAAGATGCCTCTTGGCGAGTGTGAATGGCATAAGTCCTTGCAGGCGTTCTACCCTCGGGTCTTGCAGCCTATTCTCTAGGGTTACCTCTTCCACTTGCCCCACTTCCCAGGTTCCTCTACGGTCTGCCTCTGACCATATTCCTGGATCTCAGGTTCTGAGCTCTTTCTTCTTTCATCATATATGGACAATCTTTTATATAGTGGTCTTTAGAACCACATCTAAAGCATGCATTTTCATGTGCTCGGCATTCTCCAAGGTGACGTCTGCCACATTGTGGGCATTCAAGTCTGTCAGATATAATATTCCCAACACTTGCAACTGAAGTAGTCTATGCTTTATTTCCTGAATATTGTTTACTCTTGTCTTTCCTTGAAAGCCCAGTGGAAGTAGCCGATTGGGTAGGGAAATCTCTTGACTTTTTGGATGAAGATTGGAATGACTTATTCCACTATCTCTTTCTAGAGTCATGAGACTCCATTTCAGACTTCTTCTCTTTTACTAGTTCTTCGGCTTTACAAGCCCTTTCTACTAGCACAACAAATTCCTTTAATTCTAGGACAACAACAAACAACTTGATGTCCTCATTTAATCCATCTTCAAATCTTTTACTCATAATGGCCTCAGTGGATACACATTCACGAGCGTACTTGCTGAGTCATACAAACTCTCACTCATAATCAGTTACTGACATTTTGCCTTGCTTCAGTTCTAGAAATTCTTTCCTTTTTTGGTCTACAAACCTTTGGCTGATATACTTTTTCTTGAATTCTTCTTGGAAGAATTCCCATGTGACCCTTTCCCTCGGTACTACCAACACAAGGGTGTTCCACCATTGGTAAGCAGAGTCTCTTAAGAGAGAGATTATACACTTCATGCATTCTTCAGGGGTCCATGACAGCTCATTAAATACCCTGATGGTATTTTCTAACCAGAATTTAGCTCTTTCTGGATCATCATCTTTTCTAACCCGGAATTCTTCTGCCTTATGTTTCCTGATCCTATCAATTGGAGGTTTATCTCCTCTTACCACCTCTACTACTTGAGGGGCTATTGGAGTAGGTTATGGAACAGGCGAGGGTGGAGGAGGTTGTGCATTCGAGTTCGCATGTACGAACTCCGTATACCATGTATTCATCATGTGGAGGAAGGCTTCTCTAGCCTCTTCTCATCCTCTTTGACTCACCATAGTGGGTCTATTCTCATTCTCGCTCGGCACTGTCCCCTTAGTGGGAGCCGACGCATTACTTTCTACGTCATCTCGCCACACTTCCTTCGAAATCCATTTACTATATATATAAACATAATTTAAATAGTCAGGAGTCGTCACACTATCATTATTAAAACATTCTTATGTATGGCATGTATAGCTAGACTCATGCTCGTACTACGTTAGTCTTAGAACCGACTAAACCTAGCTCTGATACCACTAAATGTAACACCCCAAACCCAATCTCGAGGCTAAGACTGGATACGAGACATTACCATGCTTGAACTCATTAAAACATACACTTATGGGCTGTAAAATTTCATTTCGACTTAAAAACTTCTCTATATTAGTCTAATCATACATTTCATGGGCCTACGAGGCCTTAAGCACATATCTAAAACTTTTAAACTTAATCGAAACCTTTCTTTAAAGTAGGGGTCACACGCCCATGTGGCTTGGGACACGCCCGTGTATCCCTTGACACGTCCATGTTTTCAACCGTGGGGAGCTACTAACTATTTTCACACGGCCTGAACACGCTAGTGGGCTTAAACCGTGTGATAAACCTTGATATACTGACTTGATCCACACGATATGGGCACACGCCCATGTTCAAACCGTGTATTCTACACGGCTCATACACACGGCCGTAGGGTTGTACCGTGGCCTATCTTGATTAATAATAATAAGGTGCAGGGTTCACACGGCCTAAACACACGCCCGTGTGTCTAACTGTGTGAACACTTAGAGGCTATTTACCAAGCCATTTGCCACCTTGAAATCCAAATCAAACCAATACATTTCAAAAACTGTACAACATGCTTCATTGAATACAGCAACATACATATAACTAATTTTGGCTAACCACTTAGCCATATACAAAAGAATAATGGTTTGATAACCTATACAATGGCCCTTCTTAAAACATGTTCTCAAAATGAATGCTTCCTATACATGTCATACTTAGTAAACTAACTTGGCTATACCAAAATAAGGATTGATAGTGTGCTACAAGCTCCAACTCCAACAATCCACAAGTTAACTTAGCGGGACTACATAGAAAGAAAAGATTAAAGACGTAAGCATTTAGCTTAGTAAGTTTGCATGTAAAACACAGATTAATAAACTTGCTTAATATAAACCATTTGACATAACAATGGTATCATAATTTCAGCTTTAGAGCTTACTTACTCATACTGATTCTCACATGTCTCATGATACTTACTATCCCCATACTTGTAAGGTAAACATGGTGCATGTATCACTTGATCACATTGATCAACATACTTTAATTTAATAATCATGATCTCTAATTCATCATTCATAACATAAATAATACTCAATTTCAACTTGGTAATATCTTTGCTTACTTAGCTTTCTTGTTATCTCATTTTAACTTTACTCATTTGCTCGATGAATTTCTACGAATAACCGAGGATACTAAATCTCATGCCATGAACTTGATACCAAAGCCATATCCTATATATGGTCTTACATATCTCTTCTTAAATCAATGCCAAGCTTACTTTGGACTTATATGATAACTTATTCAATGCCAAGCTTGGGTCCTTGGACTTACATGATAACTTGTTCAATGCCAATAGACTTACATGATAACTTGTTCAATGCCAAGCTTGGGTCCTTGGACTTACATGATAACTTGTTCAATGCCAAGCTTACCTTGGACTTACATGATAACTTGTTCAATGACAAGCTTGGGTCCTTGGACTTACATGATAACTCGTTCAATGCCAAGCTTGGGTCCTTGGACTTACATGATAACTCTGTTCAATGCCAAGCTTGCCTTGGACTTACATGATATCTCTGTTCAATGCCAAGCTTGCCTTGGACTTACATGATAACTTGCTTGATTGACGATGCCCTGCCTTGGCATGGTCTTATACGGACTTACTTGTCTCATGTGATGGATCGAGTATCCTGGGCAATTCTTATTCCATCGGGACTTGCTCGTAATTAATCTCATTGATTTCTTTATTTAGCAAAACATTAAACATTTCCTGATAACAATGTACATTATACTAAGCAATTCAATGATAGAAATCATAAAGCTTAGAAATCATACAAACTTACCTCAATATACAAAATATATGTAGATATGCAATTTAGTCATCGACTTTGTTCTTGCCTCGGTTTCGATCTAGGCTTCGTTTTCTTGATCTATAATCATAAATAGATCATTTAAAAATCATATTAACCAAATTGACTCATAACTCATACTTTTGCAAAAAATTACTATTTTTCCCTTATACTTTTTGATATTTACACTTTTGCCCCTATACTTTTTGATATTTGGACTTTTGCCCCTAGGCTCGTAATATGATTTTCATGCAACTTTCTTAAACTTCATGCTTAGCTGAATCATTTTCTCTACTATAACAATCATCAATTCTCTCTCTTTCTAGTAGGTATGACCAAATTTTATAATTATTACAAAATGGTTCATACTATCATTTTTCATGAAATTCATTATGGAAAAGATGTTTATCTAACATCAACCTCTCTTAAAACTCCATAAAACATCATTTAGCATGCATGTCATTCATGGGTAAATTTTTTTGGACATGCATCTTAGCTCATTTATTAGCTAAAAATGGCTAATTCATAATACGAGAACTTCGAAAATACGAAGAATATCAAAAACCGGGCTTAGGAGCACTTACTAGCAAGCTTGGAAAATTGAAGAACCCTAGCTATGGCTTCCTTCAAATTTTAGGCAATGGGGGAAGGAGATGAGTAGATTTTTCTCATCTTTTTCCTATTTTAATCATTTAATTCATAAATGACCAAAATGCCATTATCACTAAAAATTTCTATAACACCATCTCAAGGCCAATTTTTGTCCAAAAATTAAATTTTGGGAAAATTGCTATTTAAGGCCTCCTAATTATTATTCTAAAGCTATTTCATACAAAAAGCTTCTAGAAACTCATATTTTGCAACTTTTGCAATTTAGTCCTTTTGGACCATTCAACAACAATTTAACAAAATTGCTTCATGAAACTTTCATACTAGCATGCAAACATAACATAAACTTTGTAAACTCATTAATTCATCTCGATTTTGTGGTCTCGTACCACTTTGTGGTCTCTAAAGAACTTTTATTTTAGCCTTCACTAGCTTTTAACTCATGATATATAATAATCTAGATCTCAATCCAATTTAACTAAGCCCTAAATGAACCCTTTGGTATCATACTTGTGAACATATTCAATATGAAAGCACTTATTATAGTATAAACTTTCCTTTCATCTCATCTTTCATATTTCAAGAGAAATTCCTATCCACAATTTATTCATCATCACATAAACATCATAAACTATTATTCTTACTTTTTACAAGTCTCAACTCATCATAAATACACTGTTTGCACTATCAAATATAGCTCGGTTGAAGTGCGCATTTATCTAATAAAATATTTATATCAGGGTCGGGAGTCATCACACTATCACAGTTCAATATGGCATGTATAGCTAGACTCTCACACTCACTATGGTAGTCCAAGAATCAACTAAACCATAGCTCTGATACCACTAAATGTAACACCCCTCACTCGTGTCTAACTCCAGGACAGGTTTGAGGCGTTACCGGACTTAAACATTCACAATCGTATGAAACTAGATTACGAAATTTTGCCCAAAATTAAAACTTTTCAAACACATGCATATCATCCCTTATACAGGCCTTCAAAGCCCATAAGATACATTGAGATGGTTCGGGACTAGACTGAAAACTTTGAAAATCTTTGGGCAACTTAACCAATTTTCTTGCTTCGAAGAGTCACACGCCCGTGTGGGTTGGGCCATGTAGTCACACATGCCCGTGTTGCTTGGGACACGCCCGAGTCCTCAGCTCGTATAACTCTCTGTTTGTGACGTCAGCAACCGTTTAAGGGCACATGGCCAAGGCACACGTCCATGGCCAGAGGTCGTGTCCTACACAGCTGAGATACACGGCCGTGTCTCTACCCGTGTGGTCAAGACCTAGGCTCACTTCCAAGCCTTTTTGTCATCTTTACATACACACACATACATTTGACCTTGTCATCTATTTAATCACTTATACCACATAATCAGACATTAACTCATACCATGGACAAATAGGCTTACAAGCCAAAATCATTATAAGCCACATCTCATGGATATAATCAACAAATCATTATAAGCCAATACATTTGGCTAATCACAAAATCATCCATCATAGAAAAAAATTAAGTCCCTATACATGCCACTCACTTGAAAACATTTAACATACACATGTCAATACTCCAAGGATAATGGCTCGATAGTGTGATGCTGCCTCCGATGATCTCCAACCCTGAGCTGACCTGACAAAACTAAAATAAATGGAAAGGAGGGAATAAGCTTTACGCTTAGTAAGCTCACATGAAAATAATAAGCAATGCGATAACATACTATTTTCATATTCTTTCTATTTATTCAAATTCTAATTAAGTTGTTTCCTCGAGTCACAGTCATTAAATTATTTATATCTAGAGCTACAGAACTCCAAATTAAGATCCTTTAATTTTCCATAAAACTATACTCACATATCTTATTACAATAAAATTTCTAGAATTTTTGGTTTATCCAATCAATAAAGTTTATTCATTAAAGATTCCCCTATTTTTCTATTCGATAGCTCTAACACCTCTTCACTAAAATTAAAATTCCTCATTATACAGATTTTGGATAACCTTCCCATTTGTCTCTCTCGAAAGTAAACTCACCAAGGATTCTAAGAATATAAATTACACACCATAACCATTTTCATACAATTTTTAGTGATTTTCCAAATTTGGAACAGGGGATTTCTAAAACCATTCAGACCCTGTCTCACCAAAATTTAAATATCTCATAATAGAAATTTATTTACTCACACCATTTCTTTTATGTGAAAATAGACTCAATAAGCTTTAATTTCATCTCTCATTCAGCATATAATTCAATTTCTACTATTTATGGTGATTTTTCAAAATCACGTAACTGCTTCTATTTCAATCTATTTTACTGAAAATTTTACTCTCCCATGTTTTCTTTATATTACTTTCATATATGCACACATAACACCAAGCATGTTCAATACTAGCCATACAAATGAATAATCATCACCAATATTTACGAGTACTCATAATGGCACTTACATCAGCCTTACCACAATTTCAATCACGTATCACATATCAAACACATTATGCACATACACACATGGTCACATGCACCCTTGTTCACAAAAACCCTTGCTCACACGTACATTTGCCATATTTCTCAATTGGTCACATTCACACCTGCACTTATTCATAACATGATCGTACCAATCACCATTAGTAAGTTATCTCGTTAAACCCCTTGAAAATGCCTGATACTCGGTGGTCTCAGCACATAGCTCCACCTACACATAATTTGGCTTTCTTGTACACATGGTGAAGGTCCCTTATCACCCATGTGACCTAGCCATTCCATCTTGTAGCTTTCTTGTCTACATGGCGTCCAACACTAGGAACCACTCATGTGACCTAGCTACTCATAACCCGTAGCTTTCTTGTACACATGTTATACACAAGATACACATGTGACCTAGTTACATATGAAATTATTATCCCATAGCTTTCTTGCACACATGGTGAAAGTCCCTTATCATCCATGTGGCCTAGCTACATATCAAATTTCACCATCTCGTAGCTTTCTTGTGCACACGGTGAAGGTCTCTTATCACTCATATGACCTAGCTACATATTGTCCGTATCTCTCATTTTTTCGAAGGTTCAATCGAGAATTTCACATTCCATACATTTTCATATTATAGTTATCACCCAATGATTTCCATAATATTTAGCAAAATAATTATTGAACAAGCAAAATAAATGCATTATTTACATATAAACTTTCCATTTCACATAATAACCATAGTTATAGAAAACACCTTTAAGCACAACATTTCAACCCATTTTCCATGTCACCTATGTCACCTTTTGTCATAAACATATTATTAAATCAATTCACCAACATAATATACTAAACATGTAATTTAGCAAAATCAATTTAATACCACAATTTAGGTTTCAAACATACATTATGACATTATTGCATTGTTATTAACACACCAACTTACCTCGGATTCAGAAACGACAATTTACCAACTTTCTCGATTTTCAGTTTTTCTCCCGTTCTAGGTCCAAATCTCATTTTTTGGGGTTTAAAACATCACATTTCACTTATTTAATAAATGTACTACTCAAAATAGTCCCTAACTCAAACTTTGGTAAAATTACAATTTTGCCCCTAAACTTTTGCATAATTATGATTTTGCCCCTAGGCTTGAAAATTAAACTTCATCCCTTATTTTTATGTTTTATAACATGCTGATCATTTTTATGTTTTATGGCAACATCAAATTCTTGCTCTAACATGCACTTACGTACATTAGGTATTTTTGCCGATTATGTCGTTTTGCTTGTTTTCATTTAAAATCGCTTAGTAAAAGTTGTTTAACATAATTCTAAGCTTCATATTCTGCCATAAAAAATCAAAATAAACACATTTCACATATGGGTATTTTTCCAAATATGAACTCAAGGTTAAATTATTGCTAGAATAAGCTAAATCAAGTTACTAGGACTCTAAAAACGTAAAGAACATGAAAAACGGGGCTAGAATGGACTTACTATGAAGCTTGGAAAGCTTTGAAACCCTATCCATGGCTTCCCACATTTTAAATTTGGCCTAGGCTTGAAGATGGACAAATTTGGCATTTAAATTTTGTTTTTAATTCATTTAATTCACTAAATTACCAAAATGCCCCTTTAAAAAATCTTTTGAAACATACCCATCCATGTCCATTTTTGTCCACCAACTTAACCAATGGTCTAATTATCATTTAAGGACCTCCAATTTAAAATTTCATAACAATTGGACACCTCTAACATGTAGAACTCAACTTTTGCACTTTTTATAATTTAGTCCTTTTGACTAAATTGAGTGCCCAAACATCAAAATTTTTGAATAAGATTTTCACGAAATCATTTCGTGAAATTGTAGACCATAAAAATATAAATAATATAAATTTCTCAACATTGAATTTGTAGTCCCGAAACCACTATTTCGACTAAACCCAATATCGGTACATTATGAGTTCACCATTGCAATGACCACCATCAAATCATTGCTTAGCTTCCCCAACGTGTCCATTGAGCTCACCCAAGCTCCATTTTATTCAATTCACACCAGTAGCTTGGGCGTTCACACTTGAGGGCTGTTAGTCTCCTTGTTTTCACACTTTTAAACCGTTGGTGTCTATGTGTTTACACCAACTGACCAACTAGCTACTCAAGGCAAATAATGAAGCTCCATCAAGCCATTCAATTCCCAAGGTAGAATATTAAAGTGCAATTCAGTTCCTTCATTACCATTAAATTTTGGCTGCACCTAGGTTGTTCTAGAATCTGATTTTTGGTGTTCTTTGGCTGAACATAGTCAGCCAATTAAATGAGTTTATTCTAGATTAATCTAGGTCATTTAAGGATGAAAATTTCTTAGACACTAAGCTTGACTATTCGGCTAGCTAAAATGGGTTTATAAATAGGTTGCCATTTTCAATTGTAAGGGACTTTTGCCAATTTGTTAATGAAACTCTACCGAATTTGTGAGAGCACCTTTCTCCAATTTCGTTTAAGGACTCGTTGGCTTATCTAGTGAGCTAGTGGCGTCAACCCGTTTCCTTCACTATCCACCTATACCGAGGTTCCTATCAATTCCGATAGTGGGTCGAGGTCCAATTTCCTTCCAAAATCAAACCTTAAGAATTCTATAAGCAACTCGGGTCGATACCAATGTGGTATTGGTTCGTGCTTGTTTCTTAAGACCATTTTGTACCAATTCACGTCCAACTCTAATATTACACATTATCCATTTGATACTTTTCTTACCAATCCCAAACATTTCACTATCGACCATTTCTTAATACCAAATTGAACTCACCCTCTCCAACTCAATCACCCGAACCAAATTTCACGTACCCCATTCTTCCATAACCCATGTTTCTCTTCTAAACCCATCGAACTTAAATCAAAACTAACTTATCCCATACTTAGCTTCTTTCTACTTCACTTTTACTCTTGCTTAATTCTATGCTTAGTCGACTCAAGCATTTTTCATCTTCTTAAAGACTCATCATTCTACTTCTTCATTTACGATTGAGCAATCTCGAATACATCTCGAATTCAACTCGAAGATAGGACTGTATCAGGTATATTCACTTTACCAGGTGACATAGGAGGTGGAAAGGATGTACCATCCTCTTAAGCACTAGCTCTAGCATTAGCACGTTTAAGAGGCATATCTAGTAATCTAGCATTAGCACAAGTCTCATTCCTGCAAGAAAATTTTAGGATTAAGGCAATGGTTCCTACTCCTACCCCAAATGAAATTTAATAAAATCATTTCAAATAATTTTCATGCAATTCTAACAAAGTTATATCAACCATTTCATAAAACCAAGGAAATTTGAACCCATGAGTTTCAAAACTACACACACACCACAGTCACCTAGGTTTGAGAGTTGTTGAACCTAGAGCATTGATACCACCAAATGTAACACCCTATACCCAGCCTAGTCGGCAAGCCCAAATGCGCGAATGTGACATCTATAACACCCCTAACCTATGTCCGTCGCCGGATTAGGGTTAAAAGGAATTACCAGACATATCAAAACATTTTGCATTCATTTCACATCATCAATCATACAACATCATATCACAATAATTCATACACATATAGTCCCTTTAGAAAGTCTACAAGACCTTAAACATACTTTAGAGAAGGTTCGGGACTAAACCGATCTCTTACAGAAACTTTACGAAACTTAGAAAGATTTTTCTTTCCAAACAGCGTACATGCCCATATGGCTAGACCTTGTGCCTCACACGATCGTGAGTTGAACCCTATCCCAGCCCATAAGCAAAGCTGACTTGAATCAAACGGCCTATCACACGCCCTTGTGTCTGGTTCGTGTGCAATGCTGACTTGGGTCACACTGCCTATCACATGCCCGTGTGTTTGGCTTGTGTGGAAATCGACTAGCTTCCAATTAGGACAGTGAAAGACACGGTTGGGACACACGCCCTTGTGCTCAACCATGTGGGTAATTATAGGCCATTTGTAAGGCCAAATTACCACCCATTAGGGTCATACCTACACACATCAGACAAGCATCATTTTATGACCCCAAAACAACCAAAACATATCAATTTCAATATACCAACATCTCATCAAAAACATACTAACCTTTGCTTCACATAACATGAAATTGATTCATGCATTTTCAAATTCATTAACAAGCCATATCACATGACTATAATTACACCTTTCGAAACATAATCAAAGTTCTCTAGCCTATACATGCCATACTTCAATATGTACATTTCAAAAAGGTACCAAAGTATAATTTAATAGTGTATTAATGATCCTTGATGATCCCCAAGTTTATAGTAGCTTCGATAATCTATAAAACAATGCAAACACACACAAAGTAAGCTTTTAAAAGCTTAGTAAGCCATATACAAATAAACTTATCATATAAGACATTCATAAAACATTCATTCACATAAACTATGGCATAACACACTAGCAAATTCATATTTCTCATTTGGCTCCATTCTTCCTAAACACTTGCTTACAAAATATCACATCTCCATGTAGCTCATTTGTATATAACACATTTTATTTTAAGGTTTTCACACATGTATCTCAAATCCACATTTTTCACATGTACTTACTTTTCACACTTGAACTTGCATACATTTCAAACATACCTAAATCGAATACACATTTCTCATAATCACTTATTTCTCAGAATGCCCGTTGAACCGTTCGAAATCAATAAGGATACTCGAATAACTCGAAAAGCTCGTACAATGCCAACGTCCCAGACGTGGTCTTACATGTAAAGAGTATCGATGCCACTGTCCCAGACAGGGTCTTAAATGAAACAAAATACGATGCCGATGTCCCAGATATGGTCTTACACATAAATAACAAATCGACACCAATGTCCCAGACATGGTCTTACATGATAACACATATCAAAATCATATGTCATGACATACGTATCCTAACTACTTCCCAAAGTTCGTACGGGACTTCTCTGTCGTCGTCACATTACCAAAACTTTCTCAGATTTTAATATTCAGCTCAAATTGCCATATTTCACAACTCAATCACATATAAGCAATAATAATTCAATCTAAACACATTTATTTGTATATCGACTTACCTCGTATGGATACGAACGAATGGAAATGACTACTCGACCACTTTCAATTTCTCCCGATCTAATTTCATTTTCTTTTGTTCTTGATCTATATAAATTCAAATTTAGCTATTTAATAACATAATTCATTCATTTCAATCCATATACACACATTTAGGGCATTGTACAATATAGCCCTCACATTTTCACATTTTGACATTTAAGTCCCTATTTCATAAAATCATAAAGTAAACATAATTTCATGTTTCCCATACTTGGCCGAATATTCATATAGTTCATATAAGCCCACCTATTTCATTTATTTCACATTTTAGTCCTTCAATTTCTCATTTTCACAATTTAGCCTATAATACTCAAATTTATCAAAAATCCAAATACAAAACATATTAATCTCACACCAAGCTTTCATAATTCATCAATTAACATCATTAAACTCACAAAATCATCAATGGAATAACTCAAAATTATCATCAAATTCTAAAATTAAAGCATAGGCTTGATAAAATGCTAAGCAACAATCACAAAAACATAGAAATTATCAAAAATGGATCAAAAACACATACCCGATTGATGCTTATACAATGGCCAAATGTTAAGAACTCAAACACTTTTTCTTTCTTTAATTTTCGGCAAACAAAGATGATAATGGCTATGTTTTCATGTTTATTTTATTTTATTCCACAATTATAATCATTTTACAAATTTAACCTTGATAAAACTTATAATATATGTCCATTACCGTCAATGCATGCTCCCAATGGTGAAATTTCCATTTAAGGATTCCACATTATAAAAACAATAGCAATGTAGCACTATAACAAATATCAAGTCACTTTGACATTTTATGCAATTAAGTCCTTTTTGCCAATTAAGCACATGATCAATTTAAATCACGGAAATTCCACACATACCAATTCACATACTGTAGACTCGAAAAATAATATCAAAATATTTTTTGACTCAGATTTATGGTCTCCAAACCACTATTTTGACTAAGGTATAAATTGGACTATTACAACTCTCCCCTTAGGGATTTTAATCCACGAAAATCTTACCATTGAACAGATTCGGATATTGCTGTCTCATAGTAACTTCAGACTCCCATGTAGCCTCTTCTACAACATGTCGATGCCACAATACTTTTACTAACGGAAATTTTTTATTTCTTAATTCTTTAACCTCTCGAGCTATAATTCAGATTTATTTTTGATCGTGCAAATTGTCGAGTTTTAAAATTTATAAAGAGAATGATCCAATCTAGAAACTAACTCTGACAATGACTTAAGGTAAGTGCACCTATCGAACAGTAGTATAGTTTAGGCAAGACCGGATTGTCAAACCCAAAGGAACTAAAAGTACTAATACTCACTTTCTTTCTATTATTTAGCCTAAATATGAAGTGATTGGTTGATTAAATTGAAAACTAATTAATTACTAAACTAAGATGCAAAGACAAAAAGAGCAAATTGAAGAAATAACTTTTAGAAAAACTCAGTTGATTACGATGATACCCTTAGGAAGAATCCACCTAAACTTCACTTATTATCTAACACTGAACCAGATGATTTATTCACTTAGCTTGATCCGTAGGACTCTCTAATTTATATTAAACACTCTCTTGAGGTGAATAACGTCTAACCCTATGTTGATTAATTAAAATCTCTTTCTAATTAAAACCCCTAGAATTGCATTAACTCGATCTATGGAATCCCATATTAGGCTTCACCCTAATCCGATAAAATCTCGTCACCCTATCTCTAGGCGTGCGATCAACTCCACTTAATTATGATAGATCTACTCTTAAGTAGGGACTTTTGCTCCACCACCTAAGCACATCATACTTGAATTAATATCTCAGAAATATCAACACAAGAATTAAGCACACATAATTAAGAACAAAATAAATATTTATCATACAGCTTAGAAAATAATAACAAGATTCATTTAGGTTTCATCCCTTTCAGGTATCTGAAGGGTTTAGTTCATAATGATAAAAGAAAACATCTCAAGAGAAAAGATAAAATGAAACATAATAAATCCCTAAAACCCCTCAAAGAATTGAAGGAGAGATCCACCGCTCGAGTAGAATTTCGGCTTCTTGAGATGGATCAACTGGCTATCTTCGAGTGATTCCCCAAATTTGGCCTTCTGGTTCGGCTCCTTGGACTAGTTGACTGCCTAACTGACCTCCCCCTTTTAGGTTACACTTAGGGTCTTTATATAGGCTCTTGGAATGTGATTCTTTCTCCCAAGTATCCTTTTCTGAGTGGAATTCTCCTTTTTCACGACAGGGGCACGGCCATGGCACATGCCCGTGTACATCGAACTCAAGCCGTTGTCAATTTTGTTGATGAGGCATGATCATGTAAATCATGGTTAGGCCGTGTTCTAGTTGATTGTTGAGGCACGGCCATGTGGCTTGAAGTCCAAGCCGTGTCGATTTCCACTTTTGGCCCAAATTGGCCTATTTTAAGCCCGTTTCTTATTCTTTTCACCCTCGGGTGCTTTCCTGAGTATAAACATGAAAAGAAAGGATTAAGAGCACCTTTTTACATAAATAAAAGGCTAAATCATCTGAAAACATGCTAAATATGGGATTAAAATATGTTACTTTTACGATTTATGAAATACCCCCACACTTAAGCGTTTGCTTGTCCTCAAGCAAAATTCTCAACTTACAATTAAAACGAACTTTCCACAATTTATAGTCCTCATCATCAATGTCTCATCATAATTCATAGATAATTTATACATGGATAATTTAACTCAAAGACTCTTAAAGATTCAAACAATTCTAAGTCATATATTTGTAACACGAAAACATAGGTGTCTCCCTCTATCTAAATAATTACCTCTGATTCAAAACCACAAGGATTGATATCCTCACTAAAGATTCACTCAAATCACTCAAAGTGTTTAAGGTTTAAGAATAAGCACTCATAAGTCGAACCTAAAAAGTTAATCCTATAGGCTTGCCTGAAAATCAAATCTCCACCACTGTAATATGAGATGATACACAAATCAAAAGGTCTTTGACAGGGTTGTAACATGGCTTGCATTAAAGGTGTGGATAAAGGCTGAAGTAGAAGGTTAAAATCGAGATTGAATTGACAAATTACCTAACTAGCAAAATAAACCAATAATTTGAAAACTAATAATACTAATAATATGAGCTTCTTCTTCAAGGTGTTGAAATTAAACGTATAGGCTCACTTAATCATGATACTAATACTTGAATATACTTCATTTTTTTAAAACAAACTAAGTAAATACATAATATAAGAAAGAACTTTTGTGGCTGATATAATATAATTGAGCAACTTATCAAATCAAGTCTCGATAGAAGGGTAGTCAAAGGAATGGTGATAACAAATATGAGGGGGTTTGGGTTAATATTAGTGGGTAAATCAAATAAAAGGGTTGTTAGGATCAACGGGGTTCACTAAGGGTTAATTATGAAGGTAGACTTTTTTAGTGGAGTGAGTGGGTTAAAACCTAGATGCCTTTATTATCTTAGTATATCAAATCAAAAATGTGGTCTTGACTTGCATAATCGAGGCAAGTTCTAGAATAACAAATTTAGTGTTGACACACTCATAATCAATAAAGTGAGCATGAAAAAGAATATATGCTCTATAAGGCTCAAAATCTCACAACAATTATGGGTTTTTGATATCAATCCCTGTAAATTTCAAACTTCAAGGCACTATTCAAATTCAATTCAACAACCTAGAAAATTTTTATTCTTGAAAAATAGACTTATCATGCTTGATTCTCTAGTATTCTTCAAGTATAAATCATCAATGCACAATTAACTATGACTTACTCAAAAACATATCAATAAAAATCATAAATCATTAGAAATTTCATCCTAATTAGTAATATGAGAAATTTACTTAAAAATAAGACTAAATTCAAGGATTTGAGAATAATGCAAAAAGTTAGGCACTTTTACCCCCTACACTTAAGATGTACATTGCCCTCAATGTACAAAAATAGATATGTAATCATGTAATAATGAAATTAAAATAGACGGGGGAAAGTAAGACTTCCTAAATTTTTGGATGAATCGTTGATCCTTTGTCGAATTGTAGGAGGGGCAGTGGTGGCGTTTTCTATGGTCCTGGTAGGGTGGCTACCGACAAGCACTGTGCTAGATGAAGAAATTAAGTAGCCTAGAAAGATATAGCCAAGAAATCTAAAGAAATGTTAAAAATATACTAATAATATAATTAAGGACAAGAAAAATAAAGAGAATGAGACTAGTAAGAAAACTAAAATTAAAAGAAAAAATTAATGGACTAAGGAGTCCTTATTGATAGATGGTTCGTGAACTGGGTGTGACTTCTAAGGTCATGGAGGGTCGTGGTCATGGTTCCGTGTGATTCTCTAGTAGCGACTGATTTAACTTGACACTAAGAAACTAGAATAAAATAAACTAAATTAAGCAGAAAAGAAGTATAGATAAGGAAAATAAAGGAGATGAGAAAAGAAAAATAGAATCGAAAAGGTTTCGAAGACCCTTGGCGTGTTGAGTAGCTAAAGCTACTGGCATGAACTCATGTGAATCACTCCTTTGAGAAGATTGTGGTTGGCCTCTTATGCTTTAACATGATGTAGCTTAAGGGTCTAGAGAATTTGTAAGGAGAGGAGAGAAATCTGGTAGTGGGAAGGGAGAAGAGAGGTGGAAAGTAGAAGAATGGGGAGGGTGGGGTTGGTGTATAAATAGGGGCTCAATTCTGGTACGTTCCCACGCCCATGGCCCGAGGGCGTGTCATTTCACATGACCGCCTTGCACGTCCATGTGTCTAGGCGTGTTAATTCTCCATGCCCGTTTTTCAGCAAGCCAGGCCCGTTGGTGAAAAGTCATTATGTTGGCACGGCTGGGTAGCACGGGCGTGTCCAGCCTATGTTTAGCAAGTCAGTGTCATCTACGGCTGCGTGGCACGGCTGTGGCACTTTGTCGGTGCCTATGGAGGAGTTGTTGTGTAACACCCCAAATCCGGCCAAAATGCTACGACCGAATTTGGTGCATCACCAGTATGAAAACAATTTGTAAAAAACCAATTTTGTCGTTGCAATATTGAATGAGTTATTTGAAGTTTGTAGAAAACAAGTTTGTGTGAAGCATATTGAAGGAAAATAGTTTGGGCCTTAGTTTAGGAAAAAAACCAAGTTTCCATGTCGTTAATGTTGTAAGTTGCCCGATGGTAACATTTTGGAAAAAAAAAAAACCCGAGAGTTTGTTAAGGTCACGAAAACGTTCCTTTTATAGTTCTTTCCTTTTTAATCATGCTTTAATGTTTATCACAAATTCAAGGCATTTGTCAAAAATAAATAGTACCAAAATAAAACTTAGGTGGCCTTATTACCTAACCGAAACCAAAAGAGAAAGCAAAATAAAATCCAAAATTTAACCATTAAATAAAATCAACTATCGAGCATGGCCACTCGAGTCCATCCCGGCCCGTATCCGCGATCTAGGATTATCGCAAAATGTAAAGGAAGGTGAGTCACCAAGACTCAGTGCATAAATCCCCATCCCAAAAATAATAAACTTATACACAGATTAATATGCAATGTGAGTGCTATGCAGCCCAAAACCTAACCATTCGAAACTTCCGATTCTACCCCATATGGTACCAAACCACTGGTGGTGCCAAACCACTGGTGACCCAAAGTCACAAAGATCATATATGTGGTACCAAACCACTGGTGATGCCAAACCACTGGTGACACAAAGTCACAAATATCGCATATGTGGTACCAACCCACTGGTGGTGCCAAACCAATGGTGACCCAAAGTCACAAATATCGCATATGTGGTACCAAACCACTGGTGGTGCCAAACCAATGGTGACCCAAAGTCACACATATCGCATATGTGGTACCAAACCATTGGTGGTGCCAAACCACTGGTGACCCAAAGTCACAAATATAAAGTCTTCCCCCTCCTCTCATCATAACCATTTTATGAACATGCTTTTCAATGTAAAATCATCACGCTTAACAACCACAAATAATGTAACATAGCATATGCAGATTTAACAGAGGCAATTAATGTTAGCCAACCAGATGGACTTACCTGGAGTCCTTGCTTTTACCCACAAGGGCAACATATCCATTTCTATAGTCATTTCGGCTTTTAAGAACATACATGGTATTAACATATTTACATACAAAGTGTGTAGGAGTTACACACCTGATTACTCGCAAGACTACGCTTTTACATTGACACTCTTGTTAATCGACACTACCGTTATCTATCTACTCTCCTGTTTTGATGCTGGTCCACACCCCGGTGGCCAATCACGAACCGTAGATATAGCCCTCTTCTTGAATTTAGGGGCTAGGTTTACTGATCCAACGCCTCCCGCTTGACTGGCATTAGATTCCATAATACACCTTGGTCACTAAATCAGGTTAAAGCAGTGAAACAAAATGCAATGAACTAAAACCCGAAGTTAGAACCCTTGCCAAAATCAACACAACCTGAGGTTCCAGGTTTGACTCACAAACCACTAATCCCGAAAGTTCACACAAAATGGCATCAACACACCCCTCCTACATTCGGCCAAGCATTAAACAAAATTGGATCTTTTCCTTCGACATTAGCGCAATAAAAGCTGATTGAGAGGTAGGACCACTTACCCCAAGACCAGCAAAACCGATTGAGAATGGTGGGGATCAGATAGCGACAACTACTATCACAAAACCCAAAGGAAATGATTATGAGTGCCAAAGGAATTCGACTTCTAGTTGAATAAGAACTATTCAAAATGAAAGCCAATCCCAGTTTTTCTTTACCAAAGAAATCGATATAGAGAAAAATGAAATAGAGAGGTGTGAATGCTAGAAAGATTCAGCCACTAGACCAAAAGAGAAGAAAAGAGAGAGCAATGCGATCTTACCCGATTATGGATTGAGATTTCGGCTTTGAAGACCAAAAGGAGAGAAATAGTTTACTGCACCAGAGAAGATTAAGAGGGAACGCATAAAGAAGAAAAGAGAATATAGACAAGGGATATTCGACTGTTGTGCAGAGGTTGAAGATGATAAGGGAGTTACGGGGTTTTCGGTTTTGGAGATAAAAGAAAAAGAAGAAGAGATGAAAACGGCCCCGATTTAAGGATGTTACAATTCTACCCCCTTAAAAATAATTTCAGCCTTAAAATTTCCTTGTCAAAAGAGTTGGGGGTATTGCTACCGTATCACATCCTCTGGCTCCCACGTGGCTTCCTCCAAATCATGATTCCGCCATAGAACCTTCACCAAAGGAACTGGCTTTCTACGCAAAACCTTGACATCCTGATCCAGAATCTGCACTGGTTTCTCTTCAAAAGACAAATCCGGACTCACCTCAATCTCTTCCACTGGTACAACATGTGACGGGTCTGAATGATAGCGTCTAAGCATGGAAACATGAAACACGTCATGGATCTAACTCAATTCTGCTGGCAACTTGAGCTGATAAGCTACTGGTCCTACCTGCTTCAACACCTTATAAGGCCCGATGAACCTAAGGCTCAGCTTGCCCTTTCCGGCCAAATCTCAGCACCTTCTTCCACGGTGACATTTTTAGGAAAACTTTGTCACCCACTGCAAACTCTATATCCCTTCGCTTAAGATCGGCATAAGACTTTTGCCTATCCGAAGCTTCTTTCAGACGAGCCCAAATTAGCTTAACCTTATCCTCTATCTCAACAACCAACTCAGGACCCAACAGCTGACGCTCTCCCAACTCTGTCCAACACGTAGGGGTTCGACACTTCTGCCCATAAAGTGCTTCATTCGGTGCCATCTTAATACTTGCCTGGTAACTATTGTTATATGCGAACTCTTCCAACGGTAGAAATTTCTCCCAACTACCCCTGAAATCCAAGACACAACCCCTCAACATATCCTCTAAAATTTGAATTACCCTCTCGGATTGCCCATCTGACTGCAGATGAAACGCCGTGCTGAAATTCAGCTTAGTACCTAATGCCTGATGAAATGCTTTCCAAAACATTGATGTAAATCTAGGGTCCCTATCTGAGATAATCGACACTGGCACTCCATGTAGTTGCATGATTTCTGCCACATACAACTTAGCCAACCTTAGCCAACCTTTGAAGTGAGTAGTCAACTCGAACTAGAATAAAATGCGCCGATTTAATCAAACGGTCCACAATCACCCAAACTGAATCCTTTTTGGTAGGCGTGAGGTGTAGCCCACTAATGAAATCCATTGTAATCCTCTCCAATTTCCACCGCGGAATCCTTATTGGTTACAACAGACCCAAAGGTGCCTGATGTTCAGCTTTGACTTGCTGACACGTCAAACACTTGCCCACCAATTCTGTTACTTCTTACTTTAAACCCGGCCACCAAAACTGCTCCCGCAAATCTCAGTACATCTTACTACCTCCAGGATGCATAGCATACGGACTGCTATGTGCCTCCTGAAGAATCTTTTGCCTCAACTCCACATCCTTCGGCATGCAGACCTTACCTTGAAAATAGAAAACACCCTCACCGCTTAAAATATACCCCTCTAATATGCCATTTTGCACTTGCAAATGTCGAGCACTTAAGACTTTATCGACCAATTACTTTTTCTTAACCTGATTAACCCATGTCGGTTTCACTTGTAGCTTCTCTAGCAAACTCCCATTATCATACAAACTAAGGTGGACAAACATCGCTCTTAAGTCTGACACCACCTTACGGCTCAATGCGTCGGCCACCACGTTGGCCTTCCCCGGGTGATACTCAATTGAGCAGTAGTAGTCCTTCAACAACTCAATCCACCTCCTTTGCCTCAAATTCAACTCCTTCTGAGTAAGGAGATATTTCAAGCTCTTGTGATCCGTGTAGACGATAGACTTCTCCCCATACAAGTAATGCCTCCAAATCTTCAAGGCAAAAACTACTGCAGCTAACTCCAAGTCATGCGTTGGATAATTTACTTCGTGAGGTCTCAGCTGACGAGAAGCATACGCCACTACCTTCCCTTCTTGCATCAGCACACATCCTAACCCAGTATGCTACACATCATAGTAAACCATAATCTCTTTCCCTGCTTCAGGCTGAATCAAAATCAGAGCTTCTATCAAAATCTTCTTTAACTTCTCAAAACTCTCCTGTTGCTTGTCTGACCATACAAACGGAACCCCTTTCCTTAGCAACTTGGTTAACGGTGCTGCAATCAAAGAAAAACCTTCCACGAACCTTCTATAATATTCTGCCAAACCCAGAAAACTCCGGATCTCTGCCACAGACTTAGGTGGTTTCCAATCCAATACCACTTCAATCTTCCGAGGGTCCACCCTAATCCCCTCAGTTGATACCACATGACCCAGGAAAGTTACCTCTTTCAACCAGAACTCGTACTTACTAAACTTTGCAAATTGTTGCTTTTCCCTCAGAATTCGCAGAACCACACGGAGATGCTCATCATGCTCTTCCTCAGACTTCGAGTACACTAGAATATCATCTATAAATACCACAAAGAATCGATCCAAATACGACTAAAAAACCCAATTCATCATGTCCATGAACACTGCTGGCACGTTGGTCAAACCAAATGGCATTACCAAAAAACTCGTAGTGACCGTAACGAGTGCAAAACACCGTCTTGTGGATATCGGCCTCCTTTACCCTAAGCTGATGATACCCCGACCTCAAGTCAATCTTAGAGAAAACTAATGCTCCCCTCAGTTGATCAAACAAGTCATCAATCCTCGGCAACGGATACTTATTCTTAATCGTCAACTTATTCAGCTGATGGTAATCTATGCACATCCGCATTATTCCATCCTTCTTCTTAACAAAAAACACTGGCACTCCCCAAGGCGATACACTTGGCCGGATAAAACCTCAATCCAACAATTCCTAAATCTACGCTTTCGGCTCCCCTAACTCCTTTGGCGCCATCTTATATGGGGCAATAGACACTGGCAGGGTTCCCAGTAGCAAATCTATACCAAACTCAACCTCGCAATCTAGTGGCAAACCCGGAAGCTCCTCTGAAAATACATCGATAAATTCCTTTATTGTTCAGACATCCCTCATAGTTGAGTCCTTGGCCCCCAAAGTAAAAACATGAACCATGAATGCCTCACATCCTTTCCTCACCATTTTCTCGGCCTTCCAAATAGATACCACATTGGATAGGTAATTTCTTCTATCCCCTATCATCACCACCTCTTCACCCTCAACACATCTTAACACTATGCGCTTAGTCGCACAGTCCAAGCTTGCCCGATACTTCACCAGCCAGTCCATTCCTAAGATCAAATCGAACTCCCCAAATGGTAGTTCCATCAGATCGACCACAAACACTACCCCTTGAGTTCTAGGGTACATCCTTATACGCTTTATTTACTTCACAGAGTGACCCTGAGGGCTAATCACACCATCCTCCTAGGAGAAACCTCATAGGCTAAGTTCAAAGTTCCTACTATACTACTAGCAACATATGAATGCGTCGAACCAACATCAATTAAAGCAGTATATAGCAATCCAAAAATCAAGAACGTACTGGTTATGACATCCGGTGCATCGCCCTCCTCTCGATGCCTCACAGCATAGACCAACCCAGGCTATCTTGCATCCGCATTCCTAGCACCTCTGCCTGGTACTCCACGTACCTCCCCTAACCAAACCAGGGCCCTCTATGGTTGTTGCCCACCGTTTCTGAACTGAGCATGCCCCTGACCCTCAGACTGCATCCTGGCTAACTTACGCGGACAATCCCTTACCCGGTGGCCCCATCGACCCACACTCAAAGCACCCTTTGTTACCTGTCCAACACTCTCCCCAATGGGACTTCCCACACCGAGCACACCGTGATGGCCATTGAGTAGCAGAAGACCATGCAGCTTGACTCGATCCGTCAAATCTAGCTCTTTTTTGAGAATTCCCAGCAGACCCTGATGGCCCAAAATTCCTCTTGTTCCTATTTCTGTCCAAGTTTAGTTTTGTCGACTCCTTTACCCCCTCGACTATCTTAGCCTTCTTCACGAGAACAGAAAACTCCCCCTCTCTCTGTGGAGCGATCAACAGCCTCAGCTCATCTCTCAGACCGTCCTCAAACCTGACATAGTGCTCGTGTTTCGTAGCCACGATACGCCGGGCATAACGGCTCAACCTTAAGAATTCAGCCTCATACTCTGATACTGACTTACTCTCTTGAACCAAATTTAAAAATGCCTTCCGCTGCGCATTTATATAATTGGATCCAACATACTTCCTCTGATAAGTTATTTTAAAGAAATCCCAAGTGACATCATCAGCGGTTGCACAATCCTTGACCGTGAGCCACCACTGGTAACACTCATCCCGGAGAAGAGACACTATCCCCTTCAACTTCTCCTAGCCATAAAGTCTAAGTCGTCCATTATGCGCTCAGTCGCCTCAAGCCAGTACTCCGCTGTGCTGGGAGCTACACTAGATACACCCCTAAATACCTCCTCTCCATTAGCTTGGAGTCATTCAGACACAGATTTTTGAGCCCCTGCACCTCCACCGCTCCATCTACTCTTTCCAAAACCCGTAGCATCACCTATGACACTGCATCATCACCATCCGTCTGATCCTGAAACTCAGCGCCCATAGTTGGCATGGTGGTACCTCATTCTCTGACTCGTGACTAGACCCGGTTGGTTTAGACATAGTCATCCTACCCCTACCACGCCCATGCGTGTTACGATAATGTCCTCGAGTGCTCATGACTAACGTTCACGAATTAATCTGATTAAGGAATTTTATGAGTTAGCTTTCTTCCACTGGTTATTACGGAACAGTCTTATGAGCAATTTATTACCGTAGTTGTTCCCGCAAGTTCACACAATCCTATGGGCTTCAGTCTCTAAAGTCAATTCCTACTACTAGCATTTATTTCGTAACCATTAAACCATAAAGTAAAGAAGCTAGGGACTTATCATTGCTAATTGGTGCCGGAGACTCGGGTGCCATGCTTTCCCTAAGGTATGCATTTTTTTCAAAAAAATTTTACAAACCTTTGATTTGAAAACATTTTGGGCCCTAGGCCCACAATCGAGCTTTTTTGAACCTAGCTCTGATACCACAATTGTAACACCCCAAACTCAACCAAAACGCTACGACCGAATTTGGTGCATCACAAGAATGAAAATAATTTGCAAAAAACTAGTTTTGTCATTGCAGTATTGAATAAGTAATTTGAAGTTTGTAGAAAACAAGTTTGTATGGAGCAGATTGAAGGAAAATAGTTTGGGCCTTAGTTTAGGAAAAAAACCAAGTTGCCATGTCGTTAATGTTGTAAGTTACCCGATGGTAATATTTTGCAAAAAAAAACCCGAGAGTTTGTTAAGGTCGTGAAAACATTCCTTTTATAGTTCTTTCCTTTTTAATCATGCTTTAATGTTTATCACAATTTCAAGGCATTTTTCAAAAATAAATAGTACCAAAATAAAACGTAGGTGGCCTTATTACCTAACCAAAACCAAAAGAGAAAGCAAAATAAAATCCAAAATTTAACCATTAAATAAAATCAACTACTGAGCATGGCTACCTCGAGTCCATCCCGACTCCGTATCGTATCTACGATCTAAGGATTATCTGCAAAATGTAAAGGAAGGGGTGAGTCACCAAGACTCAATGCATAAATCCCCATCCCAAAAATAATAAACTCATACACAGATTCATATGCAATGTGCATGCCATGCAGCCCAAAACCTAACCATCTGAAACTTTCGATTCTACCCCATGTGGTACCAAACCACTGGTGGTGCCAAACCACTGGTGACCCAAAGTCACAAAAATCAAGTCTTCCCCCTCCTCTCATTATAACCATTTTATGAACATGCTTTTCAATGCAAAATTATCGCGCTTAACAACCACAAATAATGTAACATAGCATATGCAGATTTAATAGAGGCAATAACATTAGCCAACCAGATGGACTTACCCGGAGTCCTTGCTTTTACCCACAAGGGCAACATATCCATTTCCACAGTCATTTCAGCTTTTAAGAACATACATGGTATTAACATATTTACATACAAAGTGTGTAGGAGTTACACACCTGATTACTCACAAGACTACGCTTTCTACATCGACATTGTCGTTAATCGACACTATTGCTATCTATCTACTCTCCTGTTCATATGTTGGTCCACACCCCGGTGGCCATCACGAACTGTAGATACAACCCTCTTCTTGAATTTAGGGGTTGGGTTTATCGATCCAACCCTCCTCCCACTTGACTAGCATTAGAGTCCATAATACACCTTGGTCACTAAATCGGGTTAAAGCAGTGAAACAAAATGCAAGAAACTAAAACCCGAAGTTAGAACCCTTACCTAAATCGACACAACCTGAGGTTTCAGGTTTGACTCACAAACCACAAATCTCAAAAGTTCACACAAAATGGCATCAACACACCCCTCCTACATTCGGCCAAGCATCAAACAGAATTGGATCTTTACCTTCGACATTAGCGCAATAAGAGCTGATTGAGAGGCAGGACCACTTACCTCAAAACCAGTAAAACTGATTGAGAATGGTGGTGATTAGATAGTGACAATCTGCTATCACAAAACCAAAAGGAAACGATTATGAGTGCCAAAGAAATTCAGCTTCTAGTTGAATAAGAACTGTTCAAAACGAAAGCCCAATCTCGATTTTTCTTTACTATAGAAATCGATATGGAGAAAAATGAAATAGAGAGGTGTGAATGCTAGAAAGATTCAGCCACTAGACCAAAAGAGAAGAAAAGAGAGAGCAATGCGATCTTACCCGATTATGGATTGAGATTTCGATTTTGAAGACCAAAAGGAGAGAAATAGTTTTCGGCACCAGAGAAGATTAAGAGGGAACGCATAAAGAAGAAAGGAGAATATAGATAAGGGATATTCCACTGTTGTGTAGAGGTTAAAGATGATAAGGGAGTTAGGGGGTTTTTAGTTTTGGAGATCAAAGAAAAAGAAGAAGAAGAGATAAAAACGGCTATGAGAGAAGAAAGTATGATCAAAGAGATATTCGGCTTTACAAGAAGAAGAAAAGAAAGTAAAAGAACTAATAGGGGTTTTGGCTATTGATAAAAGATGAGAGAAAAGTTGAAATGCCAAGTGATTTTCGGTACAAAAGAGGATAAGAGAAACACTTTAGCAAAAAAAACAATGTGAAGCACACACACCAAATACCGAAAATATCACCCAAGGCTAACCAATTCGACACACCATCCCTCACTCCCAAAACCGAATAATTCAACACCCCTTAGCCACTACAAGATTCGGCTACACACACACCAACCCAATCCCTTCTTTTTCTCCCCCTTTTTCTCCTAATCATCCATTCAAACACATTTGAATGTTTCAACTTCCTACATTTTTTCTTTTCCACCAACTCAAATGTGTTGACTCCTTCAACACATATCCATCACAGTCCATCCTGAGCACAACTCCTCCCTGGCCTTGGCGTCAAAAAGAAATGCACAAAGAGGGATTCTTGCAACTCGAACCAATGCTCTCCCACTCTCCTGAGGTGTCACTTCCTTATGCCCTAAGTGGCGCCTCCATGCCACTTTGCCAAGGCACTTCTTGTGCCACATCTAGCTACCAATTATCCTTAACACCTAACTCCTTCAGCTCCCCCTTTCTAGAAGCCCAAAAATAAAATTTTTGTCAAGGCTTTAGCCTATCCCCGGCCTAAGCCTAGCCCCTAAAACACCCTAAACTAGCATCACATTCATACCATTCACATGCAAACAATTAAAAAACAAAGGCCCCGATTTAAGGATGTTACATGTTGGGTTCGTGATTTTGAAAATTAGTTGGGATTTGATTCGTACCGCCTCTGCTCAATCAGTACAGAGATTCTATACTTCCACACTGTCACGACCATGGCCGTGTGTAAGACCGTGTGGCCTGGAATTCTACACCTTTGGTTAGTTTACACTAGGTATTTAGAAAAGGAAGAAGAAAAGAAAATAAATTGAAAGTAAAATGTGAAAATAAATTGTGTTAGTGCTCAAGTTGTCTCCCGAGAAGTGCTCATTTATAGTCTTAAGCTAGGCTTTTCTCTAAATTGCGTATTCATGGTGGTTTAAAAGTTTGAACATCTTCCCTCCTGCTATCAGTTTTATTTTTATGATAAAGTTTAAGTCGAGAAGCATTTATCTTAAAAGTTCAATATAGGATTACTTACCTCAACTGTTCCGTATGGGAAGATATTTTGTACCTCAAGAGGGATGTTTGTGTTTGAATTCAAGTTTGGTGTTGTGATGCGAGGATCTACTTTATCTAACTGTACTTGATCTCCTATTTTTAAGTGATTCGATGTCCCTACAAGTTCTTCTGGAAGTTCTTTCAGTTTTTCTTTGTGTAGTTATGGTTCTTCTTTGAAATGAGTCTTCCACTCCCTTAGCTTATCGACCTCAAGGTTTTGTTCCTCATATATTTCTTCTTTATTGGGATGAGGTTTATGATCTGGCTCAGGTTTGTAGCTTTGTGCTTTTTCTTGGGGTGAAATTTGAACAGAGTTGTTATCAACTAAATTTACTTTCTCACCTTCATTATTCGATGTCCTGGCCGAGTCAAGAGCTTTTAATTTGATCGATTCATCACCTATGCTGAGTATGAGTTCTCCTGCACCAACATCTATTTTAGTTTTGGCAGTTGCTAAAAAGGGTTTTCCTAGAATTAAAGGAATCGAATTATCCTCATCCATGTATAAGACAACAAAATCTACTGGGAAAACGAATTTATCAATTTTTACAAGAACATCTTCAATAATACCTCTAGGAATTCTAACAGTTTTATCAGCTAGTTGAATACTCATCCTAGTTTGTTTAGGTTTCCCTAGACCTTGTTGTTTAAACATTTTATAAGGCATGACATTTATGTTTGCCCCTAAATTAGCTAATGCATTATCAATAGTTAGTCTACCAATTAAACATGGAATTGTAAAACTCCTTGGATCTTTTAGCTTTCGTGGTAGTTTATTTTGCAACATCGCTAAGCATACTGCATTCAGTTCCCATATGCGGTTCCTCGTCTAACTTACGCTTGTTTGTTAGAAGTTGTTTTAAAAATTTCCTTGAATCCGGCATTTGTGAAAAAGCTTCAAGAAGTGGTAAGTTAATATGTAATTTCTTTAAGAGTTTAAGAAACTTACTGAACTGTTCCTCTGTATCGTCTCTATTTATTACTTCGAGGTAAGGTATGTAAGGTTGGTACTCTTTGATTACCAGTTTTGGCTTTTCTTGTGTTACCTCGATTTTACCTTCTTCTTCCTTGTTTTCTCTTGTTGATATGGGTTCATCTAACCCTTCATTTTCCTGAGCTGTTATGGCTTGGATTTGCTCCTTTGGGTTAATCTCAGCGTTGCTTGGTAGACGCCCTTGCGATCGTTCGAACATTAACTTTGCAAATGTTCAACTGACTTTGTAACTTCCCGACTGACTTAGTAAGTTCACCAACTTGGTTCTTGATCCCTTCCATCGATGTTTGTTGGTTTTTAAGTGTTGCCTCAGTGTCTTGGAGACGGTTTTCTGTGGCTGCCATGAATTTTGTCAGCATCTCTTCATGGTTTGGCCTCTTTTCCTATGGATAAGGCTGATTTTGGAAATTTGGAGGAGGTTGTTGTCTTTGATTTCCTTGATTTCCTTGACCTCCCCACTAAAAATTTGGGTGGTTCCTCCAACCTGGATTATAAGTATTACTATATGGGTTATTATTAGATCTGAAATTGTTACCTATATAGTTCATCTGTTCTCTCTCTGTGCCCAGTTGGTAGGGTGGGTATTCAGGATTCGCCACAATTCCACTTATGCTGTAATCGCAGACATCGGATGTACCTGCAAAGAACACAAACTATCAAGCTTTTTATTTATCATCTCTACTTGCGTTGATAGCATGGTTACTGCATCGAGGCTGAAAACTCTGGCTAATTTTGTTGGTTTTTTCCTTGTAACCTGCCACTGATAGTTATTCAACAACATCTCTTTAATAAATATTTATCATACAGCTCAGAAAACAATAACAATATTTATTTAGGTTTCATCCCCATCAGGTATCTGAAGGGTTTAGTTCATAATGATAAAAAAAAACATCTCAAGAGAAAAGATAAAAGAAAACATAAGAAATCCCTAAAATCCCCTGACGGAATTGAAGGAGAGATCCGCCGTCTTGAGTAGAATTCTAGCTTCTTGAGATGGATCAACTGGCTATCTTTGAGTGATTCCCACAAATCTAGGCTTCTGGCTTGGCTCCTTGGCCTAGCTGATTGCCTAACTGACCTTCCCCTTTCAGGTTACACTTAGGGTCTTTATAGAGGCTCTTAGAATGCAATTCGTTCTCCCTAAGTATCCTTTTCCGAGTAGAATTCTCTTGTTTCACGACAGGGGCACAACCATGGCACACGCCTATGTACATCGACTTCAGGCCGTGGTCAATTCTATTGATGAGGCATGGTCGTGTAAATCGTGGTTAGGCCATGTTCTAGTTGATTTTCGACGCACGACCATGTGGCTTGAAGTCCAGGCCGTGCCGATTTCCACTTTTTGCCCAAATTGACCCATTTTAAGCCTGTTTCTTGTTCTTTTCATCCTTGGGTGCTTTCCTGTGTATAAACATGAAAAGAAAGGATTAAGAGCACGTTTTACATAATCAAGGGCTAAATCATCCAAAACATGCTAAATGTGGGATTAAAATATGTTACTTTTACAGTTTATCAATTTTTCTTCATAAGTCATATCGGATTGAATCTCTATCTCAGACGGAGAAATTACATGCGAGGGATCAGATCTGCATCATCAAAGCATCAATACGTGAAACACATTATGAATCTTTTCTAGCTCAGGTGGTAGTGACAATCTGTATGAATAGGTCCAATACGCTCAATTATCTCATACGGCCCGATGAATCTTGGATTCAACTTGCCTTTTCTGTCGAATCGGAGTATTTTCTTCCACGGAGACACTTTCAAAAATATTTTATCACCGATCTCAAATTCAATATCATTTCATTTCAAGTCTGCATATGATTTCTATCTATCAGATGCTATTTTTAAAATATCACGAATTACTTTCACCTTTTGCTCGGTTTCTTTTACTAAGTCAACCTCATGAATCTTATTCTTGCTGAGCTCTGACTAGTATAATGATGTTTGGCATTTATGACCATATAAAGCTTCGTATGGTGCCATTTTAATGCTCGATTGAAAACTATTATTATATGCGGATTCAATCAATGGCAAACACTATTCCCACTTACCTTCAAACTCAAGAATGCAACATCTCAACATATCCTCGAGTATCTAAATAATCCACTCGGATTGACCATCCTGTACTGAAAAGTAATTTCGTACCTAAAGCTTCGTGTAGTTTCTTCCAAAATCGCGAAGTAAATCTCGGATCTCTATTAGACACAAT
The DNA here is from genome assembly GCA_025506655.1 of Gossypium rotundifolium. Classification (NCBI taxonomy): domain Eukaryota; kingdom Viridiplantae; phylum Streptophyta; class Magnoliopsida; order Malvales; family Malvaceae; genus Gossypium; species Gossypium rotundifolium. Next base: position 133,339,853 of record CP106729.1, on the reverse strand, counting down.
AGATAGTGGCACCCCGTGCAATCTTACAATATCAGAAATGTATAATCCAGCTAACTTATCAAGCGAATAATCTATTTTCAATGGAATAAAATGAGCTAATTTTGTCAATGTATCAACTATAACCCAAATTGCATCTTTCTTTCTCGGAGTTAAAGGCAAACCTGTAACAAAATCCATCGTCACTTTATCTCATTTCCATTTGGGAATCATAATCGATTGTAACAAACTGGATGGCACCTGATGTTCAGCTTTAACTTGCTGATAGATTAAACATTTCGAAACAAATTTAGAGATATCTTTTTTCATTCTAGGCCACCAATAAAGTTGTTTCAAATCATTATACATCTTTGTACTTCTAGGATGAATAGATAAGCGAATGTTATGAGCTTCTTTCAAAATCAACTGAATCAACTGTGGATTTCTTGAAACACAAATTTGATCTCAGAATCTTAAAAAATCATCAACATCAACTCAAAATTCAGAATCAGAGTTTAAATCACACTGAGCTCGTTTTGCTAACATTTCATTATCAACTTTCTGAGCATCACAAATCTGCTGTAAAAACAATGATCTCGCTTTCAAATCGACCAAAACCAAACCATCATCAGACAGATCTAAATGAGCGTTTATTGCACGCAACACAAACAATGATTTTCGACTCAAAGCATCAACAACAACGTTTGCTTTTCCCGGATGATAATCTATAACTAGATCGTAGTCTTTTAACAGTTCTAACCACCTTCTTTGATGCAGATTCAAATATTTCTGAGTCATCAGATATTTTAAATTTTATGATCTAAAAATACATGACATTTCTCACCGAAAAGATAGTGTCGCCAAATTTTCAATGCAAATACAACAGCTAGTAATTTAAGATCGTGTGTCGGATAATTCTTTTCATGCAGTTTCAATTGTCTCGAGGCATAAGCTATAACTTTGCCTTCCTTCATCAAAACACATCCCAGACCGTTCAACGAAGCATCCTTATATATCACAAATTCTTTATCGGATTCTAGTTGTACTAGCACTAGAGCTTTAGTCAATAGAACTTTCAACTGATCAAAGATTTTCTGACATCTTCAGACCATTCGAATTTCACATCTTTCTGAAGTAATCTCGTCAACAAAGTTGTAATCATCAAAAAGCCTTTTACGAACAATCGGTAATAGCCAGAAAGTCCTAGAAAATTGCAGACTTCAGACACATTTTTGGAGGCTTCCAATCCAGAATAGCTGAAATTTTGCTTGGATCAACTCGTATACCAGATGTTGACACAATATGCCCTAAGAAGCCAACTTCGTGCAACCAAAACTCACATTTACTAAACTTTACATACAATTGCTTATCATGTAGAGTTTGTAGCACAATTCTAAAATGTTCAGCATGCTCAGTTTCATTACACAAATATATTAATATGTCATCAATGAATACAACAATGAATCGATCTAAATAAGGTCTAAAAATTATATTCATCAAATCCATAAAGACATCAGGAGCATTTGTTAGTTCAAAAGGCATAACTAAAAACTCATAATGCCCATACCTCGCTCAAAAAGAAGTTTTCAGAATGTCTGAATCTTTTACTCACAACTAATAATATCCCGATCTCAAATCTATCTTTGAAAACACAGAAGCTCCTTTCAACTATTTGAACAAATCATCAATTCTAGGGAGAGGATATTTATTCTTTATGGCTACTTTATTTAGTTGATGATAATCAATACACATTCTCATCATGCCATCTTCTTTTCATAAACAAAACAAGAGCACCCCATAGTGAAAACCTCTTCACAAGAAAACCTCTCATCACAATTCTTTCAACTAGATTTCAATTCTTTTAATTCTGCCAGAGCCATTCTATATGGAGCTATTGAGATTGGGGTTGTCCCCGGCACTAAATCAATGCCAAACTTGACTTCTCATATCACAGTTAATCCCGATAATTCTTCAAGAAACACATCAGAGAACTCACAAACCATAGGATTTGTAACCCTTTTTCACATAATTCTGAGCTTTCATCATTGATATCACAGCCGGTAACCCATTCAAATCACTAGACTCAATCCATATTACCTTATCATTCTGACATCTCAAATCAATAGTTTTTTTTTTTTGCAATTCACAATAGCATCATGCAATGTTAGCCAATCCATACCTAGAATTATATCAAACTCATCAAAGGGTAATAACATCAGATCAGCTGAAAAACAAATACCTCAAAACATCAACGAACAATTTATGCACACTTTATCAACTAGAATACACTTTCCTAAGGGGTTCGACACTCTAATTATAAATTCAGTAGACTCTATAAGCAAAGTCTTATTGGATACTAAGTTCATGCATATATATGAATGAGTAGATCCTGGGTCTATAAAGAGTAAAATTAACAGTAATGACGTCTAGAGACAAAGCTTCCACATGAGCTCAAATGGCATAAGCTCTAGCAAGTGCTCTTGCTTCAAATCTCGCAACTGTATCTTTCATAGCTTTCTGACTGCCACTCATATTTCTTGTGTTTTGGGAGGTCTACCCCTAGCTGAAACATTATTTGACTTCAGATTCTGAACAATCTCTTACTCATCAGACTCAGGACAGTCTCAGATGAAATGATCTAAAGATCCACATTTGAAGCAAGCTCAGTCATTCAATCTACAATTACCAGGATGTCTTTTACCACAATGTCTACATTCAGGTCATTCAGATCTGACATTTCCAACACTCGCAATTGAAGTAGTTGGAGTTAAAAAGCCCAAATGTGATCTTGCACTATCTCTGCTTGAATGTCCCGCATTAGCTTTTGAATGACTATGCTTATCTCGAAATTTCTTTGATGCAGACTAAATCAAAATTCCTTTGATGCAGACTGAAATGGTTTACTTGAAGATCTCTTTCTCACATCTCTAGCTTCTGACTCAGCTTTTCTTTTCTCTTTCCCAAGTTTTTTAGCTTTACACGCTCGATCAACAAGCACAACAAATTCTTTTATTTCCATAATTCCAACTAACAAACGGATATCTTCATTCAAACTATCTTTGAACCTTTTACACATTATCGCTTTAGTTGAGACACATTTTCATGCATACTGACTTAGTCTCACAAATTCTCTCTCGTATTCTGTAATAGACATAAGGCCTTGTTTCAATTCAAGAAATTCTTTCCACTTTTGTTCAATGAATCTCTAACTAATATATTTCTTCATTAATTCAGATTGAAAGGAATCCCAAGTAATTCATTCTTTCAGAACAACGGAAATCAAAGTTTCCCACCATTGATAAGTTGCATCTCTCAACAAAGAAACGGCACATTTCACAATTTCCTCTGGGGTACACAACATTTCATCAAATACTCAAATTGTATACTTGAGCCAAAACTCAGCTCTCTCAGCATCATCATCAATAGTGGCCCTAAACTCCTCAGGCCCTATATTTATAGATTTTATTGACTAGAGGCTTATTCAACAGATACGGATTCATAACCAAAGGTACAGTAGGAGTCTGAGGGGGATTAGGTGGGGGCAGAGGTTGAGGAACAGTCGGATTCATTCTAATATACTGAGTGCACCACTCATTCATCATTTGGAAGAAGGCTTGTTTCGCCTCTCCTTCCTGACCGCTAGTAGTCGATCTAGAATCAAATGGCGTTGTCCCTTAGATGGGGGCAGGCACATTACTTTCAACATCGTCAGCTACAGCTCACTCGGGGTCCATTTGTAATACGAAAAACATATTTTATCTATCAAGATTCATCACACTATCACAATTCACATATATGGCATGTATAGCTAGACTCTCACACACTATGTTAGTCCTAGAATCGACTAAATCGTAGCTCGATACCAACCAAATGTAACACCCCTAACCTGTATCCATCGTTGAATTAAGGTTTAAAGGCATTACTGGACATATCTAAACATTTTGCATTCATTTCACATTATCAATCACACAATATCATATCACAATAATTCATACACATATAGTCCCTTTAGAAAGTCTACAAGATGATAAACATCAATTTATACATATTTTAACCCCATGCTTAGCTTATTTTGAATGAATTTTTATTAGATTTGATGAATTTGGTGCTCTTAATCCCTTCATTTCATGTTTTATAGTCAGGAGGGCTTAAGGAGTCGAAAAGAATGATAAACGGGCCAAAACAGGACAAAATGAGCCTACCTTAGGAATCAACACGGCCTGGGCCATCAAACACGGCCGTGTGATACGAGTAGGATCAAACATGGTCTGGAGCAATGTACACGGGTAGATCACAGAGCTGTATGTGGTGAGCAGAAGTGAGCACGGTCTAAGGAATCGATCACGAGCATGTCACACGGGCGTGCCCCTGCCGTATCAAAGTATAATTCTACTCGGAATAGACCACTTGTAGGCTAAGAGAGGTTTTCCAAAGCCTATATAAACACTCTAGGGGGCAACCTAAAGGGGACGCTGAATAGGAGGCAAAAAATACTCGAAGATAGCCATCGGAAGCAGCTTAAGAGAAGGATCTCCATCAAGACTGAAGATCTCCCATCAAGTTCTTTAGAAGTTTTTGGGTTTTCTTATGTTTTGTTGTTTTCCTAATTTTAAGATGTTTCCTTTTATCAGCATAAACTAAATCCCTTAGATACCTAAGGGGATGAAACCTAAGAAAGATCTTATTTTTAGTTGATTTATAAGATAAATACTTGTTCTTATTCTTAATTGTGAGTTTTTATTTTTGTTTTGATAATTCAGATTATTGATTCAAGTCGAATGTGCTTATTTAGATGAGAAAAAGTCCCAATTTAAGATTAGATCAACATAATTAAGCGGAGTTGATTGCAACCCTAGAAATAGGGCGACAAAAATCTGTAGGATTAGCGTCAAATCTAATAAGGGAATCCATAGATCAAGTTAATGTAAAAATTGGGGTTTTAATTAGAAAGAAATTTTAATTAATCAACCTAGAGTTAGTTGTTTTTAGTCTTGAAAGAGATATTAACATAAGTCAGGGATTTCTATGGATTAAGTCAAGTGAATAAAGTAATAAGTGAAGTCTAGGTGGATTCTTCCTTAGGTATTGCCTATCTCATATAAGTTGCTTAAAAGTATTTTCTAATTCTTCTGTTGTCGTGTTTAATTAGTTTTAGTTTAAAAGAAACAACTCCAATACTTAGGCTAAATAATAAAAAGATAGTAATTACTAGTACTATTGGTCCTTGTGAATACTATATTATCGGTCTTACTAGAACTACACTATAAACGATAGGTGCGCTTTGCCTTTATTATGACGTAGTACGTTGAGACCACATCAAGTTTTTGGCTCCGTTGTCGAGGACTAAGATATTAGGAACACTAAATTTTTATTACTGTAGTCATTTTTACTTTATTTGCAATTTATTTATTTTTTATTATTTTCTTTACTAATTTTTTCTTTTTATTTACTTCTGGCAGGTAATTCTAGTTTATGACTAGAAGAAACTCGTTAGGACCATTACTTTACGACAGTGATATAGAAGGTACCTCATAGAAATCGAAGAGAAATAAGGCAAAGTCTACAATACATAGAAGAAGAGCAAGAAGACAAAACCATTACTACCGAAGAGATGGCCCAAAATAATCTACTACCTCTTGTGGTTATCGCAAACCGGGTGAATCAAAATCCTACTCCTCGTACTATGTATGATTATGCTAAACCTAATTTAACATGAACTGAATCAAGTATTGTTAGACCTACTATTATTGCAAATAATTTTGAACTGAAACCTAACACTATTCAGATGATTCTGCAATTTGTTCAGTTTGATAGTTTGTAGGATGAGGATCCAAACAATCACTTGGCAATTTTTTGGAATTCTGCGACACTTTCAAAATAAATGGCACTTCTGACGATGTCATTCACCTTCTATTGTTTCCCTTCTCATTGAGGAATAAAGCCAAATAGTGGTTGAACTCGTTACTATAAGGGTCAATCACTACATGGGAACAAAGGACCGAAAAATTTTTACATAAATACTTTCCACCGGCTAAAGTGGCTAAGTTGAGGAATGATATCTCTTCTTTTGTGAAGATGGATTTAGAAACACTTTATGATGCATGGGAGAGATACAAGGATCTACTGAGAAGATGCCCTCACCATGGGTTACCTTTGTGGCTACAGGTTCAAACCTTTTACAATGGTGTGAACCACTCAACTATGCAATTGATTGATTCAGCCGCCGATGGAACCCTAAATAATAAGACCCCTAAAGTGACTTATGCATTTATAGAGGAGTTGGCATTGATTACTATCCGTGGCAAGTTATGAAAAAAGGCAATAAAAGCTGTCAGTGTTTTCAACCTCGACGCAGTGACCATGCTATCAAACCAGGTAGAATTGTTAAATAAAAAGATTGATGGTTTGTGTGTTTCTTAGAAGGTACATTCAGTGATGCAGTGCGATACAAATGGAGGAGGGACGAACAATACAAAATACCCACCTTACAACCCTGGCATAGAAAACGAATAGATGAACTATATGGGTAACAATTTTAGACCTCAAAATAACCTTTATAGTAACACTTACAATCCAGGCTGGAGGAACCACCCAAACTTTTCATAGAGTGGCCAAGGAAATCAGAGACAACAACCCCCTCCAAGCTTTCAACAGCAACCTTACCCACAAGAGAAAAAAAGAACCTTGAGGATATGCTAGCAAAGTTTATTTTGGTGTCAGAAACTCATTTTCAAAATACCGGAATTACGTTAAAAATCAGCAAACATTAATTCAAGGTCTTAAGAATCAAATTAAACAGCTGATCAAGTTAGTTTCTAAAAGGCAATTAGTTAGTTTACCTAGTAACACCAAACCCAATCCAAAAGAGCATGTGAAGACAGTTACACTAAGGAGTGGGAAGGTATTGGTTGAAGCTGAAAAGAATACTCCACAAGAAACTGATAAGGAAAAGGGTGATGAAGTAAACGAGAATGTAACACCGGTACTTAAAGAATATAAACCACCAATCCCATATCCGGTAAAGTTGAAGAAAGACCGTATAGACGCACAATATGGTAAATTTCTAGAACTTTTTAAACAATTACATATTAACTTACCTTTTGTTGAAGCTATTTCGCAGATGCCAACATACGCAAAATTCTTAAAAGAGCTTTTGATAAATAAAAGGAAGTTTGAAGAGCTATCGACCGTGGAACTTGATAAGGAATATTCAGCTATTCTCTAAAATAAGCTACCAACCAAATTGAAAGATCCATAAAGTTTCACTATTCCCTATTTAATTAATAGTTTAAATATTGAGAAAGCCTAGCTGATTTAGCTTCCAGTATTAATTTAATGCCTTATAAAATGTTCAAGCAGCTTGGTCTTGGGGAACCAAAACCCACTAGGATGAGTATTCAATTAGCTGACAGATCTATTAAATATCCTAAGGGAATTATTGAAGATATCCTGGTAAAAGTTGATAAATTTATATTCCCTGCCCATTTTGTTGTGCTTGACATGGATGAGGACATTGAGGTGCCTTTAATTTTAGGACGCCCCTTTTTAGCTACTGCTAGGGCTATTATTGATGTAGGCAATGGTAAACTTGTGCTAAGGGTAGGTGACAAAGAAATTATTTTTAAAATTTATCATGCTATGCGATATTCTAGAGAGCAAGATGATTCCTATTATTTTAGTAATGCTATTGATCATTTTATTCAAGACTCTTTTCAGGAAATCATGCATGAAGACACGTTGAAATTATGTCTTATCGAAGGTGAGGGGGCAGACGATGATACCGATGAGATAGGGGAGATAAAAAGTGAGTTAAATTCTAATACTTCTTCCCCAAGATAGAAGAAGTATGAGGGCATTGAAATAAATGACAAACTAAAAAAAACCCTCTATTGAAGAGCCTCTCAAATTGGAATTGAAACAGTTACCAAACCACTTAGAGTATGCATTCCTAGGAGATAATTCTACACTACCAGTAATTATTTCTTCGAAATTAAAACCTAATGAGAAAGATGAGTTACTATATGTATTAAACAAGCATAAAAGAGCCATAGCTTGGAAAATTTCTGACATTAAAGGGATAAGTCCATCATTTTGCACCCACAAAATTTTAATGGAAGATGAATATAATCCATGTGTGCTACCTCAAAGATGATTGAATCACAACATGAAGGAAGTTGTTAAAGCTAAGGTAATTAAACTTCTAGATGTTGGAGTTATTTACCCTATTTCTGATAGTACTTGGGTAAGTCATGTGCAGGTTGTTCCATAAAAGGGAGGCATGACTGTTGTAGCCAACAAAAAGAATGAATTGATTCCAATAAGAACAATTACAGTTGGAGAGTCTGCATTGACTATAGGAAGTTGAATAATGCCACAAGAAAAGATCACTTTCCTTTACCCTTCATTGATCAGATGTTAGAAAGATTATCTAGGCATATGTACTATTGCTTCCTAGACGGACTCTCTGGCTACTTCCAAATCCCAATAGCTCTTGAGGATCAAGAAAAGACAACATTTACATGTCCATATGGTACTTTGCTTATCATAGAATGCCTTTTGGATTATGTAATGCTCCTGCTACTTTTTAGCGCTGCATGTTAGCCATCTTTGATGAACTTGTGGAAGATATTATGGAGGTATTCATGGATGATTTTTTTGGTATTTGGTAATTCTTTCCATCTTTGCCTTAAAAATTTAAAACGAGTTCTAATGAGATGTGAGGAAATGAACCTTGTGCTTAATTTGGAAAAGAGTCACTTTATGGTTCGAGAAGGGATTGTGTTATGTCACAAAATTTCTAGTAAAGGGATTGAGGTTGATAAAGCAAAAATTGAAACCATAGAAAATTTACCTCCTCCTAGTTCAGTTAAGGCTATTAGAAGCTTTTTAGGACATGCTAGATTTTATAGAAGATTTATTAAGAATTTTTCTAAAATAGCTAAGCCTTTAACGAAATTACCAGAAAAAGATGTACCTTTCAATTTTGATCAGGAATGTTTAGATGCATTTAATATCCTCAAAGATAAATTAATAAATGCTCCAATTATAATTGCACCTGATTGGAATTTACCCTTTGAACTAATGTGTAATGCGAGTAATTTTGCAGTAGGTGCAGTTTTGGGACAGCAAAGAGACAAGCACTTTCAACAGATTTATTATATTAGTAAGGCATTAACGGCCGCACAAGAAAATTACACCACAGAAAAAGAGTTGCTTGCTGTGGTTTTTGCATTTGATAAATTTAGATAGTATTTGATATTATCTAAAGTTGTCGTTTACACTAACCATTCAGCTCTTCGTTATCTTTTAACTAAATCTGATGCAAAACCTCGACTCATTAGATGGATTTTACTCTTATAGGAATTTGATTTGGAAATGCAGGATAAGAAATGAGCTGAAAATCTCACAGCAGACCATCTTTCTAGGCTTGAAAATCCACATATCAAAGAACTCGACGAGAGTGAGATAAACGAGTCATTTTTGAAGAACATCTCTTTACTATAATCGACTCTGACGTACTTTGGTTTGCAGATATTGCAAATTATTTAGCTGCTAACATCCTACCAAAAGGGTTAACACACCATCAAAAGAAGTGATTTGTTGCTAATTTGAAAAACCATTTTTGGGAGGACCCTTTTCTCTTTCATATATGTGCAGATCAAGTAATTCAGAGATGTGTTACAAAGGCAGAAGCAAGCAAAATCCTAGAACATTTCCATTCAGGACCAACAAGAGGACATTACAGTGGGACTAAGACAGCACATAAAATGCTCGAATTAAGTTTTTGTTGTCCCAACCTGTTCAAGAATGCTAACAGGTATGTTACTTCGTGTGATAGATGTCAGAGAACAGGTAATATCTCTAAATGCCATGAAATGCATCGAACATATATGCTATCATGTGAAATATTTGATGTATGGGGTATTGATTTTATGGGACCATTCCCTAGCTCATTTGGGAATAAATACATCCTAGTAGCGATTGATTATATGTCAAAATGGGTTGAAGCTCAAGCTTTACCTACTAATGATGCGAGAGTGGTAGTAAGATTTCTTAAGAAACTCTTCTCTCGATTTGGAACACCTAGAGTAATTATTAGTGATAGGGGTACTAATTTTTGTAATACTCAATTTGATAAAATCTTAAAGAAATATGGGGTGCACTACAGAACAACTACCCTTTATCACCCTCAAACTAGTGGACAAGTTGAAGTAGCGAATAGAGAGCTTAAGCATATTCTAGAGAAAACCGTAGAATCAAACAGGAAAGATTGGGCATTAAATGTAGACGATGCTTTATGGGCTTATAGAATCGCTTTTAAAACTCCCATAGAAATATCCCCATAAAGACTTGTCTACGGAAAGAGTGTCATCTTCCATTTGAATTAGAGCACAAAGCATTTTGGGCTACAAAATTCCTAAACTATGATCTTAAACTTGCAGGTGAGAAAAGATTGATGCAATTGAACGAGCTAGATGAGTGGCAAGCTAATGCCTATGAGAACTCACGTTTATACAAGGAAGAAATAAAGCGACACCATGATGCTCGTTTGAAGCAACCAAAGCATTTTAAGGTTGGAGACCTTGTTCTACTATACAATTCAAAGCTCAAATTGTTTCCTGAAAGCTAAATTTAAGATGTTTAGGTCCATTCATAATCAAAACTATTTTTCCTATGGCACAATCGAGGTAACTCATCCGACTTATGGCACATTCAAGTTAAGCGGTCAGCGACTTAAATATATAATGGTAAAGATTTTAGAGAGATAGAGAGGAGCTTAAGCTCTGTGAACCTTCATATAGAGATGAAAACAAGGTAAGTCTAGCTTAAGACTTTAAACGAGCGCTTCTCGGGAGGCAACTCAAGCACTAACCTCACTAACATTCATATTTTTAATTTTAGCATCTAAGTAAGAACTAACCAATCTATTAGGCGTAGGATTTCCTACCCCCACAACCTTGCACACAGGTGTGGCTATGGCCACGTGGACACCATGAAAAGAGACATCGACGTGGCGGAGACTGTGTAGGCCAAGAAAGAAAAACTTTTCCCCAACATGAGCTACGATAAAACACCATGGCCGTGAGATACGACCGTGGTCGAAACTGACTCGAAAACACGGGCTACGAAAAAAGGGCCACGGCAGTGTGATGTAGTCGTGGTTGATACTGAGTAAATAACACGGGCGTGCGACACACCCATGCCCAGAAGTCATGGTTGAAACTAAAAGAATCACAAGGCGTGGGACACGCTCGTGCCTTTAGGTCATGGTCGATACTGACTAATTACCACGGGCGTGTGACCCTAAACATGGGTATGGGAGAAACGAATAAACAATCACAGAATTGTGCTATGAGGCCGTGTGACCCAACATGCATAGGGGACATGGGTGTGGGACAAGGATAGATGGGCCCTAATTTAAAATTGACAAAACACACGGGCTAAAAAGTAGGCACACAACCGTGGGTCTTGACTGTGTGCTCCAATTTCTATATAAACCACACCACTATTCATTTTCTCCCCAAAAATTTTTCCCCTCCCTAAAAACCCTAGCCGTTCTCCACCCTCCCCACTCAGTCCGGCCACCACCGTCGACACCCCTTCTCTTTTCTCCTTTCCTTTTCTCATTCCACTTCTTACCCACACATACAGAACACATGCCACATTCATGTAAGGACGACACGCCCGGCGCCACCACCACAACCATGTGCCTCTTCCCACCACCTCACCGTCGGTCACCATTATTTTACCCTCCACTTTTTTAATATTAAGTTTCTATTCTCTTAATTATCATTCTCTTCATCATTATTTTTAGCATTATTAAATTATCTTTCATAGAATATGTTAATTTCTTTTCTCTTATTCTATATTTATTTTCTTGAATTATTAATGCTAAGTATTCTGGTATTTCTCATTGTTAGACAAGTCTTACTATTACTAATGAACTAATATCTATTTTCTTCATCAATATTACTTTCTCATTATTCAATAGATTTATATGTTCTTAGTTTTCAGTATTAGGATTATCACAAGAATATAATAATTAGTAGGATCCTATATCCTTGGTTGGTTAATCATACTTGGTTATTGTACGTCTTTTGTAGGTACGTAATGACTCCCCCACATGGGAAGAAGACCGTCATTCCCGCTTCAAAAAGGAGGAAAGGTGCCGGTGCGACCTCCTCAAGCTCTTCCACCGAAGTATGCCACCCATTCCTATAGTTTCCTTTAGAACCCCAAGAGGAGCTCTTTCGATTACTTTGTGCACGACCCCTCAGCGTGGTGAGGTGTATTGATTGGGCCGCTCTAGAGCAGGTTCAGCTAGCTGACGCGTTCGAGCCCTACTATCCACTGACCCATGGGGGCACTTCTTTGATATCGTCAAGCCTACATACCTAGAGCTCACTTTGGAGTTCTGTTCCACATTCCACCTCCAGATGATCACGACGAACTTTGATGACTCGGCATAATCCAATTCTGTCTTGAAGGCCTCGTACGTGAGCTGAGTGTCCCACAGTTTGGAGCCACTTTGGGACTTTACATTGAGGAGTTCATGGAGGAAGATGAATTCGAGGATCTCCATTGCCACATCCATCACTCCCCTTCTGCATGTTGGAAAGACTTAGTCCCTAGCTCAGCTACCTATGACCCCAGCCGCTCCAAACCATTAGGTCTCACCCCATCATTGAGGTATTTGCATGCTATCCTCGCTCATACTTTGACAGGTAGGTGAGAGAGCACCGGCATCGTCAACACGCACGACGCCTACTTTTTCTGGTGCATAGCGAATGGGCACATCTTTGACTTAGCTTACTTCATCACCCGCACCATTCAACATCAAACGGAGTGCCATAGGAGAGGGGTCATCTCCATGGGCCCATACATCACACACCTGGCTTGATATTTTGGGCTCCTTAACACCGTAGCTCAATCCTCCTTACTCACCCTTATCGGGCAGATGTCCCCACAGGGCATTTGGACTATGCTTCACATAAGGATGATTGAGCGGCAATGTGGGTTTGATCTTCCCCAGTACCACTGTCACAACCCACCGAGCAGGACGACCCAGAGGACATTACTAATTATGTCCCCCCCACAGCACAAGGGGCCACTATCTGCGCCACCCCCGCCACGCCGACCATCTCATGCAGCAGCTTCACTGATTGACATCTCTGAACGCCTCACTAGGTTCAACAATATTGTACGCAGCAATTTAATGACAATGCTAGACGATTTAACGGCATCGAGGCGACTCTTCAGTAGATTTGTCAGCATTTTCACATATCACCACCATCCCCACCTCACAACCCATCTAGGGATGTGGACCTTTGAGTCCATTTATTTATATTTTTTCTTTTTCATTTCCTTTATTTTATTTAAAAGTTTAAACTATTAAACTTTTTCTCTTTATCTTCATTGTCTTTAAATTTTATTAATTATGTTAATTTCTCTTTATCTCTGGCTATTTATTATCTAGTAATCATAACGAAACCCATTTAATAAAACCTCCTAAAACTTTACTGATGACTTCGTAGTTTCTAAAAGTTAAAAGTGCTACTAAGGAACTGGAATATTCTACCCCACCTTCACCTCTGCTTAGTTCATCTTGCTTTTCATGGGCTCCATTTCTACAGTTTTCATCTTCTAAGGATTTCATCCATGCTTCAGGAAGTTTCACTTCTCTCCTATGTAACACCCCAAACCGGCCTAGAAGTTAGGCCCGAATCTGGCGTGTCACATGGAAGTGTGTTTTTTTTTCAAAACCATCTTTTCGATTGTTAAAAACTTGTTTGAGAATTATAGCCTCTTTGTTAAAACCCAAAACACTTAAGCAATTGTTATCTACTTGAAAACATAATTATCTTTAAAAACCTTTTTGGTTGCGAAAACATATTTGAAATAAACGATTTACTTAAAATATGACGTTTGAAAATAGAGTTGCGTAAACATTTTGAAAACATTATGAAACGTAGATAAAATACAAGTATTTTGGGAGGTTAATTGATGAGTCAAAATCAAGTAGTGGACTTTAAAATTAGGACTTTTGAAAATGAAGTTGAAATTTTGAAAGAGAATCGAAAGTTAAATTATTTGTAAATGTTTGCTATAAAATTCATTTATTAATCAATTTTGAAAACCATTATTTATATTTTTAGAAAATTCCTTTTAAACAATTTAAGAAGAATAATAAAACATCCCAAACATAAAGCAAAATAAAATAATCCAGAGGCCTTATTACAACACATAACCCAAAATAGTAAAGTAATAAAGTAAACGAAGTAAGAAACTAAAGTCCAAATAAAACTATTTTTGAAGTATGGCCTCGACCGAGTCATCCATGGCCCAAGTCCACGTCACTGAGCATTACCTACAAGGGTTAAGAGAAAAGGGGTGAGTTACAAGAACTCAGCAGTGAAATCCCTTACCATCATCCACCGGGTTGGAACACACATAGCAATATTTTGGGCTAAGCCCATTTACAATAACAATAATGTATCAAATATAACATGTGTATGAAATGCAATTTCCCAAACCAAATCTAAATTTCCATCCGCTACACACCACTCGTACCAACCAGTACACCTGTGGGGATCAAGTCAACCCACCCTGCCAACATTCCAATCGCAAGCATAAAGCCATTTAAAATGTTTGTGGCTGAGCCACCCGAACTAGATTGTGGCAGAGCCACCCGAACTAGATTGTGGCAGAGCCACCCAAACTAGATTGTGGCAGAGCCACCCGAACTTCTCTTCAATTTTATCCCAACCCATGCAAACATGTGTACATATACCAAACATAACAATATTCATATAATAATTTCAACATAAGGCCCATACTACAAGTTGGCCCATTTCTCATTTTGGCCCATATGGTAATTTATCAAATCGGCTCCTTAAGCAATCTAGCAATTCGGCCAATTAATCAATCTAGCAAATTGGCCCATTAAGTAATCTAGCAATTCGGCCCATTGAGCACATGAGGCCCATATATCACTTATCACATTTGGCCCATATAGCAAATATCATATTTGGCCCATATAACAAATATCACATTTGCCTATTAATCAATAGCCCATTCGGCCCATAAGGCAATATGTCAATTTAGCCTATTAAGCAATTTCGTATTTCGACCCATTAACACTTTACAAATCGACCCAATAAGGGCATTTCCATAATTCGACCCATAAGGGCATTTTTGTAATTTGGTAATCGTACTCGCTAAGGGTAATTCGATAATCTTACTCACTAAGGGTATTTCAGTAATTCCATAACCAAGGCTTAACTACTAATTTGGGGCATAAAAGTTTGAAACTGTCCAACTGCATCATACCGACTAAAGTAACTATAACTCGAGTTAGGAAACTCAAAATTTAAATCCGTAAATTTTCTTTGAAACTAGACTCGTATATCTTTCTCTGATAATTTTTCAGCATTTTTAGCTTAACCATTTAGTACATTTTATTCCTTAAATTTCCCTTATTTCACTGTCCAATGATTCTGACCTTTCTTACCCAAAATCCAAATAGCTCACTGTACAGTTTTCATATACTGCTCCCACTCGTCTCTATTAATAATAGGCTCACTAAGGAATCCATACATATAAATTATGTCCCATAATTCACCTTTTATTATTTTATACGATTTTTCAAGACAGTAATGTAATACCCCAAAGTCATTCGTAACCGGTCTCACTAAAATTAACATATCTTAGAATATAATATTCCTTTTCCTTCTTCTATTTCTTCCATATTAAAGTAGACACAGTAGCTTTAATCTGATATCTTACTCACTTTATAATTCCTTTTATCCAATTTTTCATGATTTTTCAAATACACGTTACTATTTTTGACTAAAACTATTTTATTTCAAAACATGATTACCACTACGAGCATACGCACGTCTGAGTGATCACGGATGCCGGTTATCGGTTTTCTTCGGTATTTCTACCGAATCACAGAATATTTCTTGTAAACTTTCAAAGAGATGTGAGACTTACTGTAACACCCCTTACCCGAAACCTTTGCCGGAGTCGAGTATGTGGCATTACTAGACTTGACTACTAGTTTGGGGCATAAAAATTTAGAGTTGTCCAACCGCATCAGTGACTAAATTGACCATAACTCGAGTTACAAAACTCAAAATTTAGATCCGTAAATTTTCCTTGAAACTAGACTCATATAACTTTTACCATAATTTTTCCAGAATTTTTAATGTGTTTATTCATCAAAGTTACCCTATTTCACTGTTTGATAATTCGACCTATCTTTACAAAAACTCAGATATCTCATTGCACAAATTTTAAATAATGTCCTTGTTTATTCCAATCAAAATATACTCATTAAGGATTATAAACATATAAACTATGCTCCATAATTATTTTTCTACAATTTTAACAATTTTTCCAAGATGTAGCAGGACTCACAAATTCATTCAGACAAGTCTCACTAAAACTTAAATATCTCATAATATATAATTCCTTTGCCTAACTTGCTTCTTTCATATCAAAATAAACACAATAAACTTTAATTATATGTCTTATTCACTTTCTAATTCAATTTCTCCTATTTTTGGTGATTTTTCAAAATCACATCACCGCTGCAACTAAAAACCGTTTATAACAAAAATATGATTAACTTTTATAACTTCCTTACTCAATTTCTTTAAACTCTATACCTTAACATACATATATATATATCATATGATAATTTTCCATGTATGATTTAAAGCATGATCAAAATCACTTATCTATTGATATTTTAATGCAAGCAACCATATCATATATGAAACCTAAACTTAACGTAACTCAAAAGCAACAAATTTTATTCGTAAGGCCATATTTATATTTACAATCCACATCATTCATTATTTATCAAAACCAAGCCTATACATGCCTTTGATTTGAAAGTTTACAAAACATAACTATACCAAAGAGAGTGATAGTGTGGTTGACTGTCTCGATGATCCCCTGAGCCCGTAGTTGAATTATTGATCTATAAAATAAAGCACAAACATAAACAGAGTAAGCTCACTAGCTTAGTAAGTCTTAAGCAGCTACACAACTCAATTAGGTGTTCAATTAAATTGAATAGAACAACATTATTAACATTTATGAACTGACAAAAACACATATATATATATATATACTACCATGGCCGATTATCAATGTTCATAACTAGTGGAATATTAATATTCAACGTACATTAAAACACGAGACTTATCAATGGTACCCGGATGGCTAAATCAATACCTGTATATATTCACTTCAACCGAATGACACTTTCTATGCACTTTTAAAGTAAGGGTACATAATTGAATATATATACATTTATCTATATGTATAGCTCATGGCCAAACCTATATAGGTATAATTTCTCATATCATTATAATAAACTCAAGTAAGCGAGTAAACATATCAACTCAATGTCTTTTCTAATCGCAAATCTTAAGTATCGAACATATAAACACATATCTATCAACTTGGTTATTCAAGAAGCATCACATAAATCATAAACTTGATTCGATACATAACTTTTGGTCGAACACTGTAATAACAACCATTGGTTTATTCGAGTACCATCATAACTAGACCAAAGGTCCGAGATCTAAACACCAAGACGAAGCTCGCTAGGCATTTGAGCCCAAAATATATCACCAAGCATGAAGCACGCTAGGCAATAGAGCCCGAATGTAACACCAAGACAAGGCCCGATAGGCAATAGAGTCCGAATGTAACACCAAGACAAGGCTCGCTAGGCAAACAGAGCGAAATGTAACACCAAGACAAGGCCCGCTAGGCAATAAAGCCCGAAATATAACACAATCAACATCCCCATGCACATTACTTAATGCTACAATCACATCCATCTCATATACTTTATTTTACAATATCATGTCAAACCAAACGTAAGTATCCACATCACATTCAACCAACAAATTTAATACTATTTCTTGTCCCACATTCGGCCTATATACATTATCATGCCTTAGTATACCAAACTTTATCATATACTACTTTTGTAATTAACTTCTCGATATAAATTTGCTTAAGGACTTACCTCGGTTGTCGATAGACCGTGCAAATCGGCTATTCGAGAACCTTCGTCTTTCCCCGATCTAATTCCATTTTTCTTTGCTCTTGATCTAAAACACATTAAAATTTAACTCATTCAAGTACAATTCATCTTAATTTAGTCCCTAAGCACATAAATGGGCAAATTACTATTTTACCCCTAGTATTTCACAACTTTGTAATTTAGTCCTATTTGCATAACACACAAAATACACCAAATTAGCCAAGACTATCGAATGTTCCTAGGGACTTTACAAGTCCTCACATTTCATTTATTTTGTAAATAGGCCCTCTAAAAATTTATTTTTACAATTTAGCCCTAAATACTCACTTTCATCAAAACTTCCAATACAAAATATACTAATCCTTTACATATCTTTCATCTAAAATTATCAAATATCAAAAACACATGAATACAACAATGGTCGAACATCAAGCATGTTTAGATTCAAAATTACAACATGGGTCACTTCGTTTCAAGCAACGATCTCAAAAACATAAAATTTACAAAACCGACTAAGAATTTACCTTGAATTTGGCTTGAATGTTGCCAAATTTCAAAGAATTAAGCTCCCTTGTCTTTCTCAATATTCGCCAAAAGATGAGTGAAAGATATCCATTTTTTTATGTTTTAACTAACATATAATATAATTTTAACCTATTTACTATTTTAACCTTATTTCATAAAATTATATAATATAAAACTTAAGGTTAATTATGTCATATAATAACCCACTAACTTATAAATGGGTTATTTACCCATTTAACACTTCATATTAAAAAGCCATGCTCAAACTAGCACATTACACTTTAGTATGCCACTTTTACCTTTTACGATTAAGTCCTTTTTATCAAATTCAATACTTAAACAATAAAATTTTTCTACTAAACTTTACCACACATAAATTCATATATAATAAACACTAAATATAATATTTAAATATTTCTCAGCTCGATTCGTGGTCCCGAAACCACCGTCCGATTAGGGTCCAGAAAATGCACTATTGTGCTAGAAAATTTCGGAAAAGAAAGTAGCAAAAGAGAGAAGATGACACAAAGGTTGTAATAGGATTTTGGCCAAAACAAAACCAAGGCCTTACCAAATGCCAAGGTAAAATTTTCAGCCACCTATCTACCTCAAAACAATCCACATGCATCCCCTTAGGATAAGAGTTTGGCCACCCAAACTTTCCAAAACACCATCCACAAAATAAGCCTCTTGTCCCCCTTACTTACCTATTTCTCTTGATTCATTTTCCCAAGTTCAACCTTGCCTTATTCTTATAGCCACCTTACCAAAAATAATGAAGTCCACCCATGCCATAAATAGTCCTTGGCCGACACTTAAGGAAAGAGTGTAAAAATATTAGCCAAACATTGCACACAAAGGGATTTGAACCTCTTCCCTCAAGGTACTTCACTTAATGCCATAACCTCTTTACTAATTGCTCACTTGTGCTAACCATTTATTCATTTATTTCAATAAGCATTAAAGCTACTTACCATCTCTCCTTAAAGTGCTAAAATACCAAATTTTTCCTAAGGCCCAATTAAACCCGAGACTTCATAGAAACCCCGTAAACTCCAAATTCACTTAACTAACAAGTCCAATTTGTAATAATGCCATTCTCTTATTCTCAAAATTTTAAATATTCCTACGCCCAAGGCCCATTGTGCCCAATCCTACTAAGCCCAATTTTGGGATGTTACACCCTATCTTATTATCCTTTTTACTATATTATCATTATCTATCTTTGTACATTGAGGACAATGTACATCTTAAGTGTGGGGAGATTAACTATAATATTATTTGAAAATCCCTAAATTATGTCTTATTCTTAAGTAATTTCCTCATTTTACTATCAAAATGAAACTTCTATTGATTTATAATTTTTGTTGATATGTTTTGAAGTAAGTCATAGGTAAATTGTGCATTGATGGTTTAAACTTTAAGATATTAGAGAATCAAGCATGATAAGTTTATTTTCAAAATAAAAAATTTGGTTAGGTTGTTTCCCTAAATTTAAATATTACTTTGAAGTTTGAAATTTGCAAGATTGACATCAAAATTCATAATTTTTGTGAGATTTTGAGCCTTTATAGAATATACTTTTCTTGCTCACTTTATTGATTATGAATGTGTCAACATTGATTTGTTATTCTAGAACTTCCTTCGATTATGCATGTCGAGACCACACCTTTGATTTTATATAACGAGATGATAAAGGCACCTAGGATTTAACCCACTTATTCCACCAAAAAGCCCATGTAACCTTCAAATCCAGCCTAGAAGTTAGGTCCAAATCTGGCATGTCATAAAAAAAACTCGTTTGAAAATTTCAGCCTCTTTATTAAGACCAAAAACACTTAAGCAAATGTTAACTACTTGAAAATGTAATTATCTTTTAAGAAAAAACCTTTTTGGTGGCAAAAATGTATTTGAAATAAACGATTTACAAATAAGTGATGTTTAGAAAGAGAGTTGCAGAAGTATTTTGAAATCATTGCAAAACGTAGATAAAATACAAGTATTTTTGAGAGATTGATTGATGAGTCAACAATCAAGGTAGTGAACTTTAAAACTGTGACTTTTAAAAATATTATTTGATAGTTTGAGAAAATAACTTCGTGTTAAAATATTTATAAAGTTTGTTATGAAATTCATTTGTTAATCGATTTTGGAAAACCTTTATTTAAGTTTTTAGAAAATTCTCGCTTAAAACAAATTAAGCAAAATAATAAGTATATCAACCATAAAGCAAATAACAAAATACTCCGAGGCCTTATTACAACTTAAACCAATATAGCAAAATAATAAAATAAACGAAAATAGAAATTTAAAATTTAATAACACCATTTCTGAAGTATGGTCTCCACCGAGTCATCCATGGCCCAAGTCCACCTCATGAAACATTACCCTGTGGTTAAGAAAGAAGGGGTTAGTTACAAGAACTCGATGTGAAATCCCCTTATCGTTGTTCATTGGGCCAAAATCTCATTAGCAATTATTTGGGCCTAAGCCCACATACAATAATAATAATGTAATGAATATAACATGAATATGAAATGCAATTCCCAAACCAAATCTAGTTTTCCATCCGCTACACACCACTGCATTCAACCAACACACCGTGGGGAGCTTTAGTCACCCACCCCGCCAACACACCAAATGTAGGCATTAAGCCATTTATAATAGATTATTTGTGGACAAGCCACCGAATAACAGAATTTACGTGGCATAGCCACCGCATGCATTTTGACAGAGTCACTAAATATGTGGCGAGCCACTAAAATTATGTAGAAAGCTACTAAAACTTCTCCTCATCATTATCCCATCCCATGCAATTCATGTATATGCATCATACATATCAAATCATGATATTTACAAATATAATAACGATAAATAAAAAAAATTAGAAATTTATGACAAACAAATTGGCCCAATAACACTTTGCAAAATCGGCCCATTAGAGCAATATATCAAATCGACGCATTTTATCACATATCCATTCGGCCCATTTAATCACATATCAATTCGGCCCATTTAGTCACATATCAAATTGGCCCATTTTGTCACATATCAATTTGGCTCATATAGCAAAATATCAGATCGGCCCATATAACAAAATATCATATTGGCCCATTAATCAATATGTCCAATCGGCCCATAAGGCAATATGTCAATTAAGTCCATTAAGCAATATCGTATTTCGGCCCTTTAGTGGCATTTCGGTAATTCGGTAATCTTACCCACTAAGGGTATTTCAGTAATTCGGCCCATAGGGGCATTTTCATAAATTGGTAATATTACCCACTAAGGGTAATTTGGTAATTTTGCAATCCGCATTTAACTACTAATTTGGGCATAAAAATTTAAATCGTCCATCTGCGTCAGATCGACTAAATTGACTATAACGTGAGTTAGGAAACTCTAAATCTAAATCCGTAATTTTTTCCTGAAACTAGACTCATATATCTTCTTACTACAACTTTTCTAGAATTTTTGCCTTAACCATTTAGTACAATTTATTCCTTAAAGTTTCCCTTGTTCCACAGTCCAATGATTCTGACATCTCCTTCCTTAATTTTAAATATCTCATTGTACAGTTTTCATATACTTCTCCCACTTGTTTCTATTGAAAATAGGATCACTAATGAATCCATACATATAAATTATATCCCATAATTCACTTTGTACAATTTTATATGATTTTTCCAAGATAGATCAGGGAATCACGAAATCATTCAGAACTAGTCTCACTAAAATTAACATATCTTAGAATATAAAATTCCTTTTCCTTCTCCGTTTCTTCCTTATCAAAATAGACACAGTAAACTTTTATTTTATATCTTATTCACTTTCTAATTTCCTTTCTCCTATTTTTCATGATTTTTCAAAAACACGTCACTGTTTCTAACCGAAACTATTTTATTACAAAATATAATTACCACTATGATCATATGCACGCCTGAGTGATTACGGATGCCAATTTTTGGTTTTCTTTGGTATTTCAACCGATTTATAGAATATTTCATACAAAATTTTAGAGAAGTGTGAGATTACACACCATTTCAGATATGTATACGGAAGGTACGGGATTACACACCTTATTACGGGATCCGTAACACGATACTCTTCACGGCACCTAAAAGTACAATCGGTCAACAATTAGTCCAAACCCAATTTACAACTTCATCCAAGTATTGCAATTGATTAAAAAGCTATATCACTTACCAACAATTCGAGTCGCTTATTACGAGGGATAGATCGAGCGATATAGTCCCCAAAAATATAATCGATTAGTCACAACCACTATCTTGTTAAGCAAAATAACCCACAACGAAAAGATCCAAAAAACCATGATGAATCCTTACCTTAACAATATTGGTTCCGATTTCTAACGATTGTAACGATGGCTACGGATGAGTCAAAGTTTTGGCCTTCCACTATAACTCGATTGATCAAACGAGTGAGTGTCAACACAAATGAGTAGAAATGATTAAAAGAAAGGAGAAGATGTATCAAGGTGTTTGAAGTGTTTCGGTTTTCAAGAAGGATGAGTGAACAAAAGAAATGGTCTCAAAGTTTGGGGTACAATCGGCAAGAAGAAAGAAATGGAATTTGCACTCTCCAAGTTATGTAGATTCGACAAGGAAAAGCAAAGGAGTTTGGGGAGAAAAGAAAAATGATACCAAATAGTCAATAAAGAATTGGCCAAAACAAACAAAATCTTACCAATTACCAATGACCATATTCGGCAAGGAGAGGGAGTTTTGAGAGAGAAAATACAATAATGGTATTGGTATTTTGACCCAAAACTAACACTTTTATTTTTACCAAAACATCAAGCACCAAATTGGCTATCATCCTAGCCGCAAGCCGTCCACATTCATCCCCCTAGGATAAGAGTTTGGCCACCCAAACTTTTCAAAACACCACCCAGGAAATAAGCCTCTTGTCCCCCTTACTTACCTATTCCTTTTGATTCCTTTCCCTAACCTCAACCTTGCCTTATTCTTTTAGCTACCATACCAAAAATAATAAAGTCCACCCTTGCCATAAATACTCCTTAACCGACACATTAAGGAAGGAAAAAATAAAAATAAAAATCACAATGCACGCAAAGGGATTTGAACATATTCCCTTAAGGTAATACATGTGGTGCCATAACCTCTTTACTAATAGCTCACTTATGCTAACCATTTACTCATTTATTTCCATAAGCTTTAAGGTCACTTACTCTCTCTCTTTAATAGGCTTAAACACAAAATTTTTCCTATAGCCAAACTTGAACCCGAAGCTTCCTAGGACCCCGTAAATTTTCGAAATCACCTTCCTAATAAGTTCAACTTGAAATAATGCCATTCTCTTATTCTTAAAAATTTTTAAACACTCCTACGCCCAAGGCCTATTGGGCCCAATTCTTCTAGGCCCAATTTCGGGATGTTACAATTCTTCCCTCCTTAAAGAAATTTCGTCCTCAAAATTTCCAATCAACTACTAAACATACCGCTTAAATCACACCACTATGCCTTCACTGCGCACTCTGATCTTATTAACACTAATGTACTTTTAACTTAATCTTAAATCCTCTTTCACACAACAAAAACATACCTGACTTGATGGTGATGAAACAATCCTGAGCCTTATGCTCCTTAGACTCGCATCTCAAGCATGCTCCTAACCTCCTACAGCATTCTCCCGGATGATGCCTTTTGCAATAATCGCAAGTCAAAAAGTTTGGACGTGCCTTGACACACTTCACAGAACGAGACTGCGACCCTAAAGAACCACGATATCTTTTCTTCTTATAGTCTACGCACCCAACTCAAAGTACCTCACTAATTCCTTTAACCTCCTCCAATACTTTCTTAACTATCTGAGTCAGCTCATCAACCTTAAATCGATCATGAAATCCCGTCTCAGCCACTAGCGATGCCAACGTCTCCCTTTCAAAACATACCTCGGTGCCGAAGATCTAACCCTAGCACCTCGGCCTCTACCATGCCTACGTCCACCGCGTCTACGTCTTCTAGCGCTCATGTTCACTAAGTCGATTTAATCTGATTAAGAGTCTTATGAATCAATATGCTGTTCAATGTTTATTAAACAATTATTTATGGAGTATAGGAAGTAAAGTTGTTTTCGCAAACGCATCCTATAGTTTCAATCTCTATAGTTTCAATACCTAAAAAGTTCTAAAGTATTCCTACAATCATATCACAATAATCGTAGTATGAAAACATAAACTTACTTGACTTGGTGCCGAATACCCGTGGTGCCATACTTCCTTTAGAACATACGTGTATAAATTAAAATTTCAAACAGCTTTGAAAATGTTTTTGAACCCAAACCACAGCCGAGTTTTGAAACTAGGCTCTGATATCATAAAATGTAACACTCCAAATCCGGCCTAGAAGTTAGACTCGAATCTGGCATGTCACAAAAAAACACTCGTTTGAAAATTTCAGCCTCTTTATTAAAACCCAAAACACTTAAGCAAATGTTAACTACTTGAAAATGTAATTATCTTTTAAGAAAAACCTTTTTGGCGGCAAAAACGTATTTAAAATAAACAATTTACAAATAAGTGAAGTTTAGAAAGAGAGTTATAAGTATTTCAAATCGCTATGAAACGTAGATAAAATACAAGTATTTTTGAGAGATTGATTGATGAGTCAACAATCAAGGTAGTGAACTTTAAAACCGTGACTTTTGAAAATATTGTTTGATAGTTCGAGAAAATAACTTCCGTGTTAAAATATTTATAAAGTTTGTTATGAAATTCATTTGTTAATCGATTTTGGAAAACCTTTATTTAAGTTTTTAGAAAAATTCTCGTTTAAAATAAATTAAGTAAAATAATAAGTATATCAACCATAAAGCAAATAACAAAATACTCCAGAGGCCTTATTACGACTTAAACCAATATAGCAAAATAATAAAATAAATGTAAATAGAAATTTAAAATTTAATAACACCATTTCAAGTATGGCCTCCATTTATGTAGCAAAGCTACCAAAACTTCTCTTCATCACTATCCCATCCCATGCAATTCATGTATATGCATTATACATATCAAATCATGATATTTACAAATATAATAACAATAAATAAAAAATTCAAAATTTATGACAAACAAATTGGCCCAATAACACTTTGCAAAATCAGCCCATTAGAGCAATACATCAAATCGCCCATTTTATCACATATCCATTCTACCCATTTAATCACATATCAATTCGCCCATTTAGTCACATATCAATTTGGCTCATATAGCAAAATATCGATCGGCCCATATAATAAAATATCATATTGGCCCATTAATCAATATGTCCAATCAACCCATAAGGCAATATGTCAATTCACCCATTAAACAATATCGTATTTCGCCCTTTAGGGCATTTTGAATTCGTAATCTTACCCACTAAGGTTATTTCGTAATTCGCCCATAGGGGCATTTTCGTAAATTGGTAATATTACCCACTAAATGTAATTTGGTAATTTAGTAATCCAAACTTAACTACTAATTTGGGCATAAAAATTTAAACTGTCCATCTGCGTCGATCGACTAAATTGACTATAACTTGAGTTAGGAAACTTGAAATCTAAATCCGTAAATTTTACATGAAACTAGACTCATAAATATTCATACTACAATTTTTCCAGAATTTTTGGCTCAAAAATTAATACAGTTTATTCCTTAAAGTTTCCCTTGTTCCACTTCCAATGATTCTGACCTCTCCTTCCTTAATTTCAATTATCTCACTGTACGGTTTTCATATACTGCTCCCACTTGTTTCTATTAAAAATAGGCTCACTAAGGAATCCATAAATATAAATTATATCCCATAATTCACTTTGTATAATTTTATATGATTTTTCCAAGACAGATCAGGGAACCACAAAATCATTCGTAATCGGCCTCACTAAAATTAACATATCTCGTAATATAAAATTCTTTTCCTTCTCCGCTTCTTCCTTATCAAAATAGACACAGTAGCTTTTATTTGATATCTCATTCACTTTCTAATTTCCTTTCTCCTATTTTTTCGTTATTTTCAAAAACACGAATCGCTTCTAACCAAACTGCTTTTATTACAAAATATAATTACCACTACGATCATACGCGACGCCTCGAAAGTGATTACGGATGTCAATTTTGGTTTTCTTCTATTTTGACCGATTCACGTAATATTTCATATAAACTTTCCGAGAAGTGTGAGATTACACACCAATTCGAGATATGTATATGTAAGTACGGATTACACACCTTATTACGGATCCGTAACACGATACTCTCATGCACCTAAAAGTACAATCGGTTAACTAGTCCAAACCCAATTTACAACTTCATCCAAGTATTGCGATTGATTAACAATCTATATCACTTACCAACAATCCGAGTCTCTTATTACGAGGATAGATTGAGCGATTTAGTCCCTAAAAATATAATCGATTAGTCACAACCACTATCTCAAGCAAAATAATCCACAACGAAAAGGGCCTATTTGAAATATTTTGGTTTGAATAAGCATGGCACCGAGTCTCCGCACCAATCCGCCCTGTAAGTACCTCTAACTTTTGTATGGATTATTATTGTAGAAGGTAGGTAGGGAGCGTAGTTAGTGTGATAGGCGTTGAACCTTATGACTAGTCCACCCAACAAAACTCATAAGACTTTAATGGCATAATTAAAACCAACCGTGACCAAGTCACCGAGTTAGGGTGTGGTAACCTTGGTGCACATGTCTAGGATTGGATCCAAAGAGCTTAGTATTTAAGCGGTCCTCGTGACTCACCTCCTCTTCGCAGAATCCTACAGTGCGTAGCTTTGCTCACCCTAACCAAGAGGACTAGGTCATAAGCGAAATAATAAATAAAACCCAAAAGGATTAGCCATGTTTTCATGAAAACTCGAGTTTTAAAATTGTTTAAGTACTCTTTAGATATTAGGAAAAATTTATTGTGGAAAAAAAATCTTCAAAATATTCCGGTTTACAAAATTACCAAAATGCCCCTAGTGGTAAAATTATGAAAATGCCCTTGGTTCTAGAATTACGAATTACCTCGATTTCAATAAAATCTTCTTACTTTGCAAAAGTAGCCAAAAATCTTGTATTTCAAAATATATACACCGACTTTTGGAATTTACAAAATTACCACGATTGACAAAATTACCAAAATACCTCGGTTTCCAAAATTTTGCCATACCTTTAATTTGAGAAATTCTAAAAGAACCTCTAGTTTTGGAAATTTCAAAATGTTTCAATTACGAAAGTTTAAAAAAATTTCGATTTATTACGAAAATACCCTTGTAGGAAAATGACGAAAATACCTCGGGTTAGAAATGCAGATGAAATGCCCAAGAGTGCATAGGTATGAAAGGTATTAGGAATGGATGTACTTTTACCGTAAACTAGATAGAAGACTTAAAACTCGCTTGATTGAAAGAATCTCTATTAAATTCTTTTCATAAAATTTCTTGGGGATAACCAAGTGAAACATGTACTAATTCATAAAATTTTCTAATCGATTAAAAGCGCGATAGTTAGAATGAGCTTTAGAGGGCGTGGCCGTCGTGGGACGCTTGAAGGGGTAGGATGATCAGACGTAACACCGTCGGTCGGTCGAGGATCTGAGCGATATACCACCACCACCCCCAACTTTTGGAGCCAAGAGTAGGATCAGACGGGTGATGATGCGATGTCACAAGTGATGCCGCAGTTCGGAAAGGGTAGTTGGAATGGGTGGAGGTGGAGGAGCTCAAAATCGGTACTGAGACTTTGAGCTAACGGAGTGAATTTTTCCTGTGTATCTGGTGTAGCGCCCAATCTGATGAGTATTGGCTAGAATCATCGAAAGAATCATGGATGAGATAGATTTGACAAATGAGGAGAAGCGAAAGGCGGTGTTGCTTCTCAAGGATGAGTCATATCGATGGTGGCTCACGGTTCGAGATAGTGCTACGGCAGATGATCTTACATGGGATTACTTCAAAGTCGCTTTTCGGAAGAAATATGTGGGCACCAACTACTTGATGCTCGTGAGAAAGCTTTTCCAATTTGGTACAAGGAAATAAGTCGTGTCGAATATGAAGCGGAATTTTAAGATCGAGCCGTTATGCTGTGGGAATTCTATCAACGGGCGTGATCGGTGTGTCCGCTTTGAAGACAATTTGAGAGATGACTTGAGACTGCTAATTGCTCCACAGTAGGAGCGTGAGTTTGCTGTTTTGGTGGAAAAGGCTAAAGTAGCCGAAGGGGTTAAGGAGTCCGTAAGACAGAATCACGAAAAGAATAAATAGAAGAGAGGCTTTGGATCGCCTGGATCGGGCAGTAATGTGGAAAAGAGGGCTAGATTTGGGGAATCAAAAAGAGCCACAAAGCCTACTCAGTGGCCACCTCAGTGTGCTAGATGTGGGAAATCCCACTCGGGAGAATGTTTGGCTGGAAGTAGAGGGTGCTTTGAATGTGGATCTTGGATCACCGTGTAAGGGATTGTCCTCGGTTAGCTAAGAATCACCCAGAGGTCGAACCGTGCTCGGTTAGAAATGAAGGACCACCACGAGGGGTTGAGTGCACTAGAGGTAATGGTAGCAGGCGTGGCCGAGGTAATTGAAGGTACAGAGGCGAGGCAACCAAGATTGGTTTATGCAGTTGGCCGTCGAGGAGGAAGATGTGCCAGATATGACAACGGGTAAGTTTCTTATTTCCGAAATACCCTCAATTGTCTTGTTTGTGGTTACGTTAGTTCGCTCTTATGTAGCTAGTAAAGTGTATGGACTTGGATTATGGACGTAGGAATGTTTCTAGAAAGTATGATAGATCTTTATGATCGAGCGCAATGATGGCGTGGGGTGATGAGTTAAGGATACACGATTGGACGATAGTAAGTAATTTTGAGGACGAAATTATTTTAAGGGGGGTAGAACTGTAACATCCTGAAATTGGGCCTAGTAGGATTGGGCCTTGAGCTTTAGGAAATTAGAATAGTTTTTAGTATGGTTTATTTAATGAAGTGGATTAAGTGAGCTTAGCACTTAAGTTAAATTAAGTATTAATTAAAGCACAAGAGGAGTAAGTGGCAAGTTGGTTAAGGAGTTTGAAAGGTGGCTTGAGGTTAGAGGTTCGAGTAGTATGTTTAGCAATTTGAAAGTTTATTTTTGTATTTTAACATTAATGGCCGGTCAACCTATGTTTATGATAAGACTTTCATCTTTTGGTAAGTTGAAATTTTGCTTAAGGAAAGCTTGAAGATGGGGATAAGATTCTTAAGGTTAGGGTATGATGAGGGGACAAAGGCATGAAAGGTGGAGAATGTTTTCCTAGGCCTTAATGGTTGAATGTGGACGGCATGTGTGGAAAAGGGGGATGGCCGAATGTGATAGGTAGCTTGGGGGGATGTTGGCCAAACTTTTGTTTTGTGTATCATTTTGTGTTTGTTTTCCTCTCCAAAAAGCTCTCATCTTTGGCCGAATGTCTAGGGTGTTTTTAGTGCAAAATTTCTTTTGAAGACAACTTCATTTTGTTGAAAACAAAATACCACTTTCTTTCTCTCATTTGTCTTTTGAACCAAACTACATTTTCTTTTGCATCTTGTGCATTTTCTTCTTTGGTAAAGTTGTGGTGACCGAATATCATTTCTTCTATCTCTCTCTTTCTTCCATTGATCAATTCTTTTCCATTCTCTTTTCAACCTTTATCAAAAACCAAACAAACCATTCTTTCTTTTTCTAAACTTTGGCCGAATCTCCTACACCATTCTCTTTCATCTACTACTTTTCTTTTCTTTTCAAAACCGGATCCCTTATTTCTCTTTTCTTCTCAAAAATTTCTTTATTGGCCAAATATACTCTTTTGGGTGTGCCGAAACTCTCTTCTTCCAATTAGAAGTATCTTGGCCGAATATTGAATGTGGTAATGGTTTATTTTAAGGGATTATTCTTTTGATTATTCTAAAGTCGAAGGCTATTATTTATTTTAATGGTTGCCGATTGTAGGGAAGTGAAGCAGATTTGCGTCTTTGGTTCTTGTAGTTAGTACTCGAAGGTAATTAGGTGAGGTTTCGGGTTTATATGATAACCCCGTAGAATTATTTGATTTGGCCGAATGGTCCATGTCCCTAACTCATCTTATGTTTGGCCAATTATAGGAGCAAGAAATCTTGTGTGGCCAATTGATTCTTTGAGGATTAGGACTATCATTGGTGAAAGGTGTGTACATACACATCTTATAACTATTTAATATGCTAAGTAGTATATGTTTGTTTAATCGGTTTGTGTAGATACGGATGTAATACCATCATGGTATAAACAAGGATTCGGGTAAGTCTTTGTTGCTATGAGATTACTATTTGATGCTTTTGGGAAGCATGATACATTTGGTATGTGGCTTATAATATATGGCTCATGATAGATCTGTTGGATATTGATTAATAAATCCATTGGCATGACAATTGTTAATTAAATATTATTGATTCATGTGGGATCTAATGAGTGGAGGGGGATGATATTAGGTTCGGCGGACACGGTGTTTTGGTAACACATTGTGACTACGGTCACCGGAGGTTTGGTACGTCGGAGGTTTGGCACCTCATAGCGTCTCATCCACCGTGGCTTAGCACCACCATGGGTTGGCCCCACTTTGAGATATGGGATTGACGCGGTGATTTGGTATCATACGATGGGTTGGCCCCATCATTTGATTTGTGTCCTCGGACACCGTAGATTTGGTATCTCCGGTGATTTGGTATCACATTTATGACTATCGTCACCGATGGTTTGGCACCACCGGTGGTTTGGTACCACAGGGTAGAGAAAGACGTTTGGATGGTTAGGATGGGTGCATCTTAAACTTATGCATATTAATTGGTTATGATTTGTGTATGTTATTGCACTAAACCGGGGAAGGGTTACACATTGAGTCTTGGTGACTCACCTTCTCCTTTAATTTTTAAGGTGACTCGTAGATTGCGGATGAGGAACCGGATGGACTCGAGGTGGCCATGCAGTGGACATTTGATATAAATGAATTTTAAATTTTAATTATTTTTCCATTGGTTTGTTTTATTTAAGATGTAATAAGGCCTCCTAGAATTATTTTTGTTATTGTTGCATGTTTTGAATGTTTTGTTTAAACTATTTGATGATGTTAAAATGGATGCACATGTTTTCTCAAATTAAGCATAAAATGTTTTAAAGTGCCATGGTACATTTGAAGTCAGTAAACAATTCGACTCAATAAATATTTTTAAACAAATTAAGTAAGGTTTTTAACAAAGAGAATTGAAAATGAAAGGCATTTCAACAAAATTTTGAATCGGTTTTAAAATGGTTTTCAAAATGTTTTTCTCTGTAGCAAACCAAATTCGGTCGTAATGTTTGGGCCGGGTTTGGGGTGTTACATCCACCGAGTCATCCATGGCCCAAGTCCACCTCATGAAGCATTACCTACAGGGTTAAGAAAGAAGGGGGTGAGTGTAACATCCTGAAATTGGGCCTAAGAGAATTGAGCCCAATAGGCCTTAGGCATAGTAGCGTTTAAAATTTTTGGGAACAGGAGATCGGCTTAAGTGCAAGGTGGACCTTTTAGATAAGTGATTTTGGAAGGTTAGGGGGCTTCTATGAAGTCCCGGGATCAAATATTAGCTTTGGGGAAATTTTAGTTTTAGGTGAAAAAAACCCTGAAGGTTGGCGGGTAGGCCTTAAGAATAAAATGTGGAGGAAAATGACACAAGTGGAGTGTGTGGTGTAGTGGAAAAGTGACGCCACTTAAGGATAAGGGAATGATGCCACAAGGAAGGAAGGAGGTCCAAGGTTCTAGTTGTAGTGTTTGCATTCCTTTTAGATTATTTTTATTAAATGAATTTAGACCTTGGCCATAGGGTTATATTTAGTTGCACATGGTTTAAGACACAAGGAGCTAGTTGGTAAAGTGGCTAGCGCGTGGATTATGTTATAGGGAGCACGGTTGAATCTCATGAGAAGCAAGGGAGTATTTATTTTATGAGTGGACGGTAAGAGTTTCAGTTGAATTTAAACTCTCTTGTGAAGGATCCCACATCGAAAAGATACAAGGAATGAAGGTGAAGAGCTAGCTATATAAAGAGAATGCAGGAGAAGGGTTAACATACCTTGGTGGGCGTTGGGCACAGGAGTGGTCGCAGCAGTTTAGCACCGTGAGTCCTATCGGTGTGTAACTCTCTCTACTCTAGTTGTAGAGCGGCAAATGCCAAGTCTTTGTCACTAAGCAATAGTAGCCACAGCGTGCGCGCCGCGTGTGGGGGTTCACACGATAGTTGAGGCCATCGGTAGTATTCTTGTGGGTTGAAATTTGCTTGGGCGCGATGGGCCAAAGTGGGCCCAATAGGCCCGTGGACCCAATTGGAATAAATTGTATGATGATATAGTATATAGTGAACTAGAATAGGTGGAACCTATATATGTGGCTAGATTTGTGTTAGGTGGGCCACAGTGTGTGGGCCTAAATGGGTCAAGTCGGGTTTAGGCCCAATAGTCTAGTAAGTGACCGAAAATGGTAGTCTAGTCGCTCGTGGTAACATTAGACCTTCGGGAGGGCCATTGCAGGTGAAATTAAGAAAATACCTTGGTGGGTAAATTACAAAATACCCTTGGTGGGTAAATTACGAAAATACCCTTGGTGGGTAAATTACTAAAATACCCTTAGTAGATAAAATTACGGTTATACCCTTAGAGGTTGATTAGCATGATTATGTTGTTTTATGTCTATCGATTATGATGGTAATTCATGTTATACTTATATTTGATATATGTTCTAGCATACATGACATATCGCATACACAAATTATTATGTCATATTGCATGGGTATGATGAGAGGAGGGGAAGATTGATATCTGTGACTTTGGGTCACCGGTGGTTTAGCACCACCAAAGTGGTTTGGTACCACAGCTTGATATTCGTGACTTTGGGTCACGGAGGTTTGGCACCTCATAGCGACTTGTCCAGTGGCTTAGCACCATGGGTTGGCCCCGATTGACATATCGGGATCGCCGCCAAGTGATTTGGTATCACATGTGGGTTGGCCCCACACTTGGATATTGATATTTTGTGACTTTGGGTCACCAGAGGTTTGGCACCTCATAGCGACTCGTCCCAGTGGCTTAGCACCATAGTGGGTTGGCCCCACATTTGATAAAATGGGATTGTCGCCAGTGATTTGGTA
Organism: Gossypium rotundifolium; assembly: GCA_025506655.1. Taxonomy (NCBI): domain Eukaryota; kingdom Viridiplantae; phylum Streptophyta; class Magnoliopsida; order Malvales; family Malvaceae; genus Gossypium; species Gossypium rotundifolium. Next base: position 133,306,102 of record CP106729.1, on the reverse strand, counting down.
TCACAACGTGGGTTGGCCCCACATATGGATTATTCGTGACTTTGGGTCACCAGTGGTTTGGCACCACATCATTATTGATATCAGTGACTTTAGGTCACCAGTGGTTTGGCACCACCAGTGGTTTGGCACCACACGGGGTAGAATCGGGAGTTTCAGAGGGTTAGGCTTTGGGTTGCATGACATGCATATTTTCATATGAAATTGTGTAAGGGTTTAACACCCGTTGGATGGGGATTTACACATCGAGTCTCGATGACTTACCCTTAGTTAAATTTTGCGGTAATCATTAGATCCGGATTTGGGAGTGAGGTGGACTCGTGGAGGCCATACATATGTTTACTAAATAAATTCATTTCTTTTATTTAGACTTATTTTTATTTGGGTTTTGTTATGTAATAAGGCCTTGGTATTTTATTTGGTTTTAGCGTTTAAATTGGTTACCGCTTATTATTAAATGTTTAATGCGGATTTTCCTAAAATATTAATAAAGCTGTTTCTTATTCAAAATTACTTCAACTCAATTTTCACAACAAATATAATTTTTACAAACTAATAACAACTTTGTAAAATGGGCATTAAATGAATCGGGTTTTATATACAAACCACGAAGCGTGGAGTTTCAAAAGAATACGAACTTTTTAACGAACGTATAATTTTAAACATTCCTTTCATGTGACATGCCGATCCGTTCAGTAACGTTTAGGCCGAGTTTGGGGTGTTACAATTTTGTATCGAGCCTAGGTTCAAAAACTCTACTGTGGGTTTGGGTTCAAAATGTTTTCAAAGGATGGTTTAGAATATCTTTTACGTAAGTATGGCACCCAGTCTCGGCACCAAATCCATAAGTTTCCTTTTACTATATTCGGTATATGCGGAATGATTGTATTTATTCTGCGATGTGTGAATGTGATGCTTGAATATAGGAATTGTATGTATGTGTGAAAATATATCATTGCTTGATTGGTAGATAGTTGGTTATGTGAAGGGGTTCCAAGATTTAGTTAAAAAGTATATTAGTTTTATTAAGATCGAGTCTTGTGAGAAGAGCGTAGTGTGGGGGTTAGGATGTGTGATGTTAGTAGTTGGAAATTTTGAGGACGAAATTTCTTTAAGGAGGTAGATTTATAACATCCCTAAATTGGGCCTAAGAGAATTGAGCCCAATGGGCCTTAGGCATAGTAGCGTTTAAAATTTTTGGGAACAGGAGATCGGCTTAAGTGCAAGGTGGACCTTTTAGATAAGTGATTTTGGAAGGTTAGGGGCTTCATGAAGTCCCGGATCAAATATTAGCTTTGGGAAATTTTGGTTTTAGGTGAAAAAACCACGGAGGTTGGCGGGTAGGCCTTAAGAATAAAATGTGGAGGAAAATGACACAAGTGGAGTGTGTGGTGTAGTGGCAAAGTGGCGCCACTTAAGGACAAGGAATGACTCCACAAGGAAGGAAGGAGGTCCAAGGTTCTAGTTGTAGTGTTTGCATTCCTTTTAGATTATTTTTATTAAATGAATTTAGACCTTGGCCATAGGGTTATATTTAGTTGCATGGTTTAAGACACAAGGAGCTAGTTGGTAAAGTGGCTAGCAGCGTGGATTATGTTATAAGGAGCTTGGGTTGAATCTCATGAGAAGCAAGGAGTATTTATTTTATGAGTGGACGGTAAGAGTTTCAGCTTGAATTTAAACTCTCTTGTGAAGGATCCCACATCGGAAAGATACAAGGAATGAAGGTGAAGAGCTAGCTATATAAAGAGCATGCGGAGAAGGGTTAACATACCTTGGTGGGCGTTGGGCAAGGGAGTGGTCGCAGCTGCTTTAGCACCGAGTCCTATCGGTGTGTAACTCTCTCTACTCTAGTTGTAGAGCGGCAAATGCCAAGTGCCGTCCACGGTAATAGTAGCCACACAGCGCGGCATGAGCGTGTGGGGCTTCGACATAATAGTTGAGGCCATCAGAGTATTCTTGTGGGTTGGGGTTGCTTGGGCGCGATGGGCCAAAGTGGGCCCAATGGGCCGTAGACCCAATTGGAATAAATTGTATGATGATATAGTATATAGTGAACTAGACTAGGTGGAACCTATATATGTGGCTAGACTTGTGTTAGGTGGGCCACACGCGTGCAGGGCCTAAATGGGGTCAAGTCGGGTTTTAGGCCCAATAGTCTAGTGGTGATCGAAATGGTAGTCGAGTCGCTCAGGTAACATTAGACCTTCGGGAGGGCCATTGCAGGTACGAAATTAAGGAAATACCCTTGGTGGGTAAATTACAAAAATACCCTTGGTGGGTAAATTACGAAAATACCCTTGGTGGGTAAATTACAAAAATACCCGTAGTAGGTAAAATTACGGTTATACCCTTAGAGGTTGATTAGCATGATTATGTTGTTTTATGTCTATCTGATTATGATGGTAATTCATGTTATACTTATATTTGATATATATCTAGCATACATGACATCTTGCATACACGAATTATTATGTCATATTGCATGGGTATGATGAGAGGAGGGAAGATTGATATCTGTGACTTTGGGTCATCAGTGGTTTGGCACCACCAGTGGTTTGGTACCACGATTGATATTCGTGACTTTGGGTCACGGAGGTTTGGCACCTCATAGCGACTTGTCCCAGTGGCTTAGCACCACGGTGGGTTGGGTTGGCCCAGATTGACATATTGGGATCGTCGCCGGTGATTTGGTATCACGTGGGTTGGCCCCACACTTGGATATTGATATTTTGTGACTTTGGGTCACGGAGGTTTGGCACCTCATAGCGACTCGTCCCATGGCTTAGCACCACAAAGGTTGGCCCCACATTTGATAAAACGGGATTGTCGCCATGATTTGGTATCACAACGTGGGTTGGCCCCATATGGATTATTCGTGACTTTGGGTCACGGTGGTTTGGCACCACATCATTATTGATATCGGTGACTTTGGGTCACCGGTGGTTTGGCACCACACGGTAGAATCTGGAGTTTTGAGAGGTTAGGTTTTGGGTTGCATGACATGCATATTTTCATATGAAATTGTGTAAGGGTTTAACACCGTTGGATGGGAATTTACACACCGAGTCTCGATGACTTACCCTTAGTTAAATTTTGCGGTAATCATTAGATCATGATTTGGGAGTAGAGGTGGACTCATGGAGGCCATACATATGTTTACTCGTAAATTCATTTCTTTTATTTGGACTTATTTTTATTTGGGTTTTGTTATGTAATAAGGCCTTGGTATTTTATTTGATTTTAGCGTTTAAATTGGTTCTCGCTATTATTAAATGTTTAATGCGGATTTTCCTAAAATATTAATAAACCGTTTCTTATTCAAAATTACTTCAACTCAATTTTCACAACAAATACAATTTTTACAAACTAATAACAACTTTGTAAAATGGGCATTAAATGAATCAGTTTTATATACAAACCACGTAAACGTGGAGTTTCAAAAGAATACGAACTTTTTAACGAACGTACAATTTTTAAACATTCCTTTCATGTGACATGCGGATCCTATCGTAACATTTAGGTAGGGTTTGGGGGTATTCTGATGAGTTACAAGAACTCATGTGAAATCCCTTACCATTGTTCTTTGGGCCAAAATTTCATTAAGCAATTATTTGGGCCTAAGTCCACATACAATAATAATAATGTAATGAATATAACATGAATATGAAATGCAATTCCCAAACCAAATCTATTTTTCCATCCGCTACACACCACCCGTACCAACCAACACACACTGGGGAGCTTTAGTCACCCACCCGCTAACACACCAAATGCGGGCATTAAGCCATTTATAACAGATTATTTGTGGACAAGCCACCAGAATAACAAAATTTACGTGGCATAGCCACCAGACAGATTTTGACAGAGTCACCAAATATGTGGCAGAGCCACCAAAATTATGTAGCAAAGCTACCAAAACTTCTCTTCATCACTATCCCATCCCATGCAATTCATGTATATGCATTATACATATCAAATCATGATATTTACAATATAATAACAATAAATAAAAAAATTCATAAATTTATGACAAACAAATTGGCCCAATAACACTTTGCAAAATCAGCCCATTAGAGCAATACATCAAATCGGCCCATTTTATCACATATCCATTCGGCCCATTTAATCACATATCCATTCGGCCCATTTAATCACATATCAATTCGGCCCATTTAGTCACATATCAATTTGGCTCATATAGCAAAATATCAGATCGGCCCATATAACAAAATATCATATTGGCCCATTAATCAATATGTCCAATCGGCCCATAAGGCAATATGTCAATTAAGTCCATTAAGCAATATCGTATTTGGCCCTTTAGTGGCATTTGATGATCGGTAATCTTACCCACTAAGGGTATTTCGTAATTCGCCCATAGGGGCATTTTAAATAAATTGGTAATATTACCCACTAAGGGTAATTTGGTAATTTCGCAATCCGACTTAACTACTAATTTGGGCATAAAATTTAAATCTGTCCATCTGCGTCGTCTCGACTAAATTGACTATAACTTGAGTTAGGAAACTCAAATCTAAATCCGTAAATTTTACTTGAAACTAGACTCATATATATTCATATTAAAAATTTTCCAGAATTTTTGGCTTAAAAATTTAGTACAGTTTATTCCTTAAAGTTTCCCTTGTTCCACTTCCAACGATTCTGACCTCTCCTTCCTTAATTTCAATTATCTCACTGTACGGTTTTCATATACTGCTCCCACTTGTTTCTATTGAAAATAGGCTCACTAAGGAATCCATAAATATAAATTATATCCCATAATTCACTTTGTATAATTTTATATGATTTTTCCAAGACAGATTAGGGAACCACGAATCATTCAGAATCAGTCTCACTAAAATTAATATATCTCAGAATATAAAATTCCTTTTCCTTCTCCGTTTCTTCCTTATCAAAATAGACACAGTAAGCTTTTATTTGATATCTCATTCACTTTCTAATTTCCTTTCTCCTATTTTTCGTTATTTTTCAAAAACACGTCACTGTTTCTAACTGAAACTATTTTATTACAAAATATAATTACCACTATGATCATACACGCGCCCGAGTGATTACGGCTGTCAATTTTTGGTTTTCTTCTGTATTTTGACCGATTCATAGAATATTTCATACAAACTTTCTGAGAAGTGTGAGATTACACACCATTTCAGATATGTATACGGAAGGTACGGGATTACACACCTTATTACGGGATCCGTAACATGATACTCTCTGCGGCACCTAAAAGTACAATCGGTTAACAATTAGTCCAAACCCAATTTACAACTTCATCCAAGTATTGCGATTGATTAACAATCTATATCACTTACCAACAATCTGAGTCTCTTATTACGAGGGATAGATCGAGCGATTTAGTCCCTAAAAATATAATCGATTAGTCACAACCACTATCTCGTTAAGCAAAATAACCGGTCAACGAAAAGATCCAAAAAGAACCATGATGAATCCCTTACCTTAACGATATTGGTTCCAATTTCTAACGATTGTACAATGGCTACGGATGAGTCAAAGTTTCGACCTTCCACTATAACTCGATTGATCAAACGAGTGAGTGTCAACACAAATGAGTAGAAAAGATTAAAAGAAAGGAGAAGATGTATCAAGGTGTTTGAAGTGTTTCAGTTTTCAAGAAGGATGAGTGAACAAAAGAAATGGTCTCAAAGTTTGGGGTACAATCGGCAAGAAGAAAGAAATGGAATTTGCACTCTCCAAGTTATGTAGATTCGACAAGGAGAAGCAAAGGAGTTTGGGGAGAAAAGAAAAATGATACCAAATAGTCAATAAAGAATTGCCAAAACAACCAAAATCTTACCAATTACCAATGACCATATTCGGAAAGGAGAGGGAGTTTTGAGAGAAAAAAATACAATAATGGTATTGGTATTTTGACCCAAAATTAACACTTTTGTTTTTACCAAAACATCAAGCACCAAATTGGCTATCATCCTAGCCCCAAGCCGTCCACATTCATCCCCCCTAGGATAAGAATTTGGCCACCCAAACTTTCCAAAACACCACCCACGAAATTAGCCTCTTGTCCCCCTTACTTACTTATTCCTTTTGATTCCTTTCCCTAACCTCAACCTTGCCTTTTTCTTTTAGCCACCTTACCAAAAATAATGAAGTCCACCCTTGCCATATATACTCCTTGACCGACACATTAAGGAAGGAAAGAAAAAAAATAAAAATCACAATGCACACAAAGGGATTCGAACCTCTTCCCTCAAGGTAATACATGTAGCGCCGTAACCTCTTTACTAATAGCTCACTTATGCTAACCATTTACTCATTTATTTCCATAAGCTTTAAAGTCACTTACTCTCTCTCCTTAATAGGCTTAAACAAAATTTTTTTTCTATAGCCAAACTTGAACCCGAAGCTTCATAGGACCCCGTAAATTTCCAAAATCACCTTCCTAATAAGTCCAACTTGAAATAATGCCATTCTCTTGTTCTCAAAATTTTTAAACACTCCTACGCCCAAGGCCTATTAGGCCCAATTCTTCTAGGCCCAATTTTAGGATGTTACAGCCCACCTTCATAATTAACCCCTAGTGAACCCTTTTTGAGCCTAATAAACCATTTCTTGACTTACCCATCAGCATTAACCCAAAACCAAATTTTTGCTTCCCCTACTTTATTGACTCCCCTTTTGTTAAGATTTGGTTTGATCAGTTGCCTATCTATTTTCTTTATTTCAGAGGTTAAATTCATCTTATATCACTTGTTCTTATTCTTGATTAAAAAAAGAGAGTTGGAAATTCATTCATTAGTTCTATGTTGTTTGAGCTTAAAACGGTTAAAATTCACAGCTTTAGAAGAAGCTTGTGTTATTATGATAAGTTTTTAATTGATGTAATTATTTAGTATTAGTCTATTGCTCTAGTTAGGTAATTTGACAATTCAATCTCGATTTTAACCCTTTAATTTAGACTTTATCCGCTCCTTTAACCCAAGCCCCATTACAACTATAACACCCCAAACCCGGCCTAGAAGTTAGGCCCAAATCTGGTGTGTCACAATGAAGAAAACGTATAAAGGATCTTGTGATTCGTACTAAAATAGGTGTAATTGAAGAAAACAAGTTTGTTTAGAAATATTTGATAAAATACTACTAATATTTGAAAAGTGATTGAAGAATTGATATTTGAACTAGTGATCTTTTAAAATCGTAACTTTTGAAAATGTCGTTGATAATTTGAAAGAAAGTCCGAAGTTAAATCATTTGTAAAAGTTTATTTATAAAATCCACTTATTAATCAATTTGGAAAATCATTGATTATGGTTTTAGAAAATTCCCATTTAAAATAAACCAACAAAATAATAAATACGTCAAACATAAAACAAAACAAAATAATCCGAGGCCTTATTACAACATAAAAACCCAAATAGTAAAAATAACAAAATAGAGCAGAAAAGTAATTTATTAAAGTTTGAAATATTTATTTCCGAAGAATGGCCTCCACTGAGTCATCCATGGGCCCAAGTCCTCGTCAGTGAGATTTACCTACAAGGATTAAGAAAGAAAGGGGTGAGTTACAAGAACTCAAGTATAACCCCTCATCAGTCATCCACTGGGCCTGAGCCCGTTTAGCAATATCTTAGGCTTGAACCGATTTACATAATCTTGGGCCTAAGCCCACTTTCATGTAATAAATAAATGATATGAATGCAACCCATCCCATCCACCAATCTCTCCACCCGTACTCAACCAATCTCTCCTGGGGATCAAGTCAACCCAACCCATACCAACCAATCTCTCCTGGGGATCAAGTCAACCCACCCATCCTCTCCAATTTGTAGTCAAGTTGCCATTTATAATATTTGTGGCTGAGCCACCAGAATCATATACGGTAATATAATCGGCATACAGCCTTAGTCACGATGGCACAAAGCGATATTTAAATTGGCACATAGCCATTATCAGAATTTGTGGCAATGCCACCGGTCTACTCTTCTCTTCATTCAAGTTTCCCATCCCATGCAATATGTAAATATGCAACATACATAGCAAATCATGATATTTACAAATATAACAACGATAACTATTTCATACAAAAGTTTAGCCCATTAACACTTTGCAATTCGGTACATTAAGACAATTTATCAAATCGGCCCATTAAGGCAATATATTAAATCGGCCCATTAAGTAATATATTAAATTGGCCCATTAGAGCATTTTCGTATTTCAGCCCATTAGGGGCATTTTTGTAATTTGGCCCATAAGGCCATTTCCGTAATTTTATCCACTAAGGGTATTTCGGTAATTTCATAACCAAGGCTTAACTACTAATTTGGGGCATAAAAGTTTGAAACTATCCAACTGCATCATACCAACTAAATTGACTATAACTCGAGTTAGGAAACCTAAAATCTAAATATGTAAATTTTCCATGAAACTAGACTCGTATATCTTTCTCCTATAATTTTTTCAGAATTTTTAGCTTAACCATTTAGTACAGTTTATTCCTTAAAGTTTTCCTTGTTTCACTGTCCAATGATTCTGACCTCTCTTAGCCAAAATCAAAATATCTCACTGTACAGTTTTCATATACTGCTCCCACTTGTCTTTATTAATAATAGGCTCACCAAGGAATCCATACATATAAATTATGTCCCATAATTCACTTTTTACAATTTTATAAAATTTTTCCAAGACAAAATAGAATACCCCGAAGTCATTTAGAACCAGTCTCACTAAAATTAACATATCTCAGAATATAATATTCCTTTTCCTTCTCCATTTCTTCCATATTAAAGTAGACACAGTAAGCTTTAATATGATATCTTACTCACTTTGTTATTTCTTTTATCCAATTTTTTGTGATTTTTCAAATACACGTCACTGTTTTTGACTGAAACTATTTTATTACAAAACATGATTACCACTACGAGCATACGCACGTCTGAGTGATCACGGATGCCGGTTATCTGTTTTCTTCGGTATTTCTACTGAATCACAGAATATTTCTTGTAAACTTTTAAAGTGATGTGAGATTTACTCACCATTTCAAACATATATTCGGAAGGGTACGGGATTACACACCTTGATTACGAGTTATGCTTTCTACTGATTTCAATACCTGTATTGATAGTTGATAGAAGGTTAGTCTCAACTTCGATAATCGTAACTAGAAACACTTTATTAGGCTAACTCCACTTTCCACGACTGTGATCTTCCTCGATGTACCAAGAATCGATCCTACCAACAATATCAATTAGCCAACCTTTAATCCGATTAACTCAATAATCGAATGGAGATATCAAATGGACTATGAAAGATCTTCCTTACCTTAATCGATTATAATTCTATTTCTCACGATCGTCCTATGACTAGAGATAATTAGGCAATGTTGTGGTATTTGGCCTCCCTCTATATCACGATTGCTTAAGGAATTAGAAAGAAAGAACGATGGAAAGGTTTCGATTATGGAGGAGAGCGAACAATGACATTCGGCTATCAAGGAGATTAGACAAAAGATGAATATGTGACCAATTTAAGAGAAGAGAAAATGCACTATTGTGCTAATATGTTTCAGCAAGGAGAGTTGCAACATGGGAGAGATGACACAAAGTTGTCAAAGGGAAATTTTGCCAAAACACCACTAAGTCTTTACCAAATGCCAAAATAAAAAAAATCAGCTACCTTATCTCCCCAAAACTATCCACATGCATCCCCCATAGGATAAGAGTTGGCCACCCAAGCTTTCCGAAACATCACCCATGAATTAAGCCTTATGTCCCCCTTTCATTCCTATTTCTCTTGATTCCTTTCCCAAACTTCAACCTTGCCTTATTCTTATAGCCACCTTACCAAAAATAATAAAGTCAAGCTTGCCATAACTACCTCTTAGCCAACACTTAAGGAAAGAGTGCAAAATAAAAGTCAAAATTGCACACAAAGGGATTTGAACCTCTTCCCTCAAGGTACTTCACTTGATGTCATAACCTCTTTACTAATTGCTCACTTGTGGTAACCATTTATTCATTTATTTCAATAAGCATTGAAGCTACTTACCATCTCTCCTTAAAGTGCTAAAATACCAAATTTTTCTTAAGGCCCAATTAAACCCGAGACTTCATAGAAACCTCGTAACTTTCCAAAATCACTTTCTTAATAAGTCCAACTCAAAATAATGCCATTCTCTTGTTCTCAAAAATTTTAAACACTCCTACACTCAAGGCCCAATGGGCCCAATCCTACTAAGCCAAATTCTGGGATGTTACAATTCTACCCTCCTTAAAGAAATTTCGTCCTCGAAATTTCCATCCTACTACTAAACGCATCGCTCAAATCACACTACTATGCTTTTGCTACGCACTCTAATCTTAATAACACTAATTTGCTTTCTATCTTTAATCTTCTTCACATCATCAAATATCAAATCCTTAGAAGCAAACAGATATTTATCACTCATTCATAAAATTTTCTACATTCGACCAAAACATACCCGTCTTAATGGTGATGGAACAATCCCGAGCCCTATGCTCCTTAGACCCGCATCTCAAACATGCTCCTGACCTCCTCCAGCATTCACCCAAATGACACCTTTTGAATAATCGCAAACTGGAAAGTTTGGACGTGCCTTAACACGCTTCATAGAACAAGACTGTGACCCTAAAGAACCACGATCTCCTTTCTTCTTATAGTCCACAGACCCAACTCGAAGTGCTTCATTGATTTCCTTAACCCCTTTCAATACCTTCTTAACTATTTGAGTCAGCTCATCAACCCCAACTCGATCATGAGATTCCGTCTTAGCCACTAACAATGTATGCGCCTCCCTTTTGGGCACATGCCTTGGTGCCAAAGATCTAGCCCTAGCACCTCGGCCTCTACCACGTCCATGTCTACCACGTCCACGTCTTCTAGTGCTCATGTTCACTAAGTCGATATAATCTGATTAAGAGTTTTATGAATCATTATGCTATTCAATGTTTATTAAACGATGTTTTATGGAGTACGAGTAGAAAAGTTATTTTCTAGAGTCAAATCCGCATCCTATAATCTCAATCTCTATAGTTTCAGCTCCTAAGGCTAAAAGTTCTAGAGTATATGTACAGTCATATCACAATAATCATAATCATAAAATGATAACATTACTTACTTGACTTGGTGCTGGATACCCGTGGTGCCATACTTCCTTTTAGAACATGCATTTTTAAAATTCAAACAGCTTTGGAAAACATTTTTGAGCCCAAATCACAGCTGAGTTTTGAAACCTGGCTCTGCTACCATAAAATATAACACCCCAAACTCGGCCTAGAAGTTAGGCCCAAATCTGGTGTGTCATAATGAAGAAAACGTATAAAGGATCTTGTGATTCGTACTAAAATAGGTGTAATTGAATAAAACAAGTTTGTTTAGAAATATTTGATAAAATACTACTAATCTTTGAAATGCTATTGAATAATTAATATTTGAACTAGTGATTTTTAAAATCGTAACTTTTGAAAATGCCGTTGATAATTTGAAAGAAAGTCCGAGCTAAATCATTTGTAAAAGTTTATTTATAAAATCCACTTATTAATCAATTTGGAAAATCATTGATTATGGTTTTATAAAATTCCCATTTAAAATAAACCAAAAAATAATAAATACGTCAAACATAAAACAAAACAAAATAATCAAGAAGCGGAAAAGTAATTTACTAAAGTTTGAAATATTTATTTCAAGAATGGCCTCCACCGAGTCATCCATGGGCCCAAGTCCTCGTCGGTGAGATTTACCTACAAGGATTAAGAAAGAAGGGGTGAGTTACAAGAACTCAGCAGTATAACCCTCACAGTCATCCACTGGGCTGAGCCGTTTAGCAATATCTTGGGCTTGAACCGATTTACATAATCTTGGGCCTAAGCCCACTTTCATGTAATAAATAAATGATATGAATGCAACCCATCCCATCCACCAATCTCTCCACCCGTACCAACCAATCTCTCCTGGGGATCAAGTCAACCCACCCCGCTAGCTCTCTCGCCGTGCATTCAACCAATCTCTCTGTGGGGATCAAGTCAACCCACCCATCCAGTCTCTCCAATTTGCAGTCAAGCTGCCATTTATAATATTTGTGGCTGAGCCACCAGAATCATATACGGTAATATAATCGATATATAGCCTTAGTCACGATGGCACAAAGCCATATTTAAATTGGCACATAGCCATTATCAGAATTTGTGGTAATGCCACCAGTCTACTCTTCTCTTCATTCAAGTTTCCCATCCCATGCAATATGTAAATATGCAACATACATAGCAAATCATGATATTTACAAATATAACAACGATAACTATTTCATACAAAAGTTTACCCCATTAACACTTTACAATTCGACACATTAAGGCAATTTATCAAATCAGCCCATTAAGGTAATATATCAAAACGGCCCATTAAGTAATATATTAAATCGGCCCATTAGAGCATTTTCGTATTTCATCCCATTAGGGGCATTTTTGTAATTTGACCCATAAGGGCATTTCGATAATTTTACCCACTAAGGGTATTTCGGTAATTTCATGACCAAGGCTTAACTATTAATTTGGGGCATAAAAGTTTGAAACTATCCAACTGCATCATACTGACTAAATTGACTATAACTCGAGTTAGAAAACTCAAAATCTAAATCTATAAATTTGCTTTGAAACTAGACTCGTATATCCTTCTCCTATAATTTTTCCAGAGTTTTTAGCTTAACCATTTAGTACAGTTTATTCCTTAAAGTTTCCCTTATTTCACTGTCTAATGATTCTAACCTCTCTTACCCAAATTCCAAATATCTCATTGTATAGTTTTCATATACTGCTCCCACTTGTCTCTATTAATAATAGGCTCACTAAGGAATCAATACATATAAATTATGTCCCATAATTCACTTTTTACAATTCTATACAATTTTTCCAAGATGTAATGAATACCCTAAAGTCATTCGAACCGGTCTCACTAAAATTAACATATCTCGAATATAATATTTCTTTTCCTTCTCCCTTTTTCCATGTTAAAGTAGACACTGTAGCTTTAATCTGATATCTCACTCACTTTGTAATTTCTTTTATCCAATTTTTGTGATTTTTCAAATACACGTCACTGCTTTTCGATCAAACTATTTTATTACAAAACATGATTACCACTACGAGCATATACACGTCCGAGTGATCACGGATGCCGATTATCGATTTTCTTCGGTATTTATACTGAATCACAGAATATTTCTTGTAAGCTTTTGAAGAGATGTGAGATTTACTCACCATTTCAAACATATATTCGAAAGGGTACGGGATTACACACCTTGATTACGAGTTGTGCTTTCTACTGATTTCAACACCTATATTGATAGTTGATGAAGGTTAGTCTCAACTTGGATAATTGTAACTAGAAACACTTTATTAGGCTAACTCCACTTGCCACGACTGTGATCTCCCTCGATGTACCAAGAATCGATCCTACCAATAATATCAATTAGCCAACCTTCAATCCGATTAACTCAATAACCGAATGGAGATATCGAATGGACTATGAAAGATCTTCCTTACCTTAATCGATTATAATCTTATTTCTCATGATCGTCCTATGACTAGAGATGATTAGGCAATGTTGTGGTATTTGGCCTCCCTCTATATCACGATTGCTTAAGGAATGAGAAAGAAAGAATGATGGAAAGGTTTCGGTTATGGAGGAGAATGAACAATGATATTCGACTATCAAGGAGATTAGACAAAAGATGAATATGTGACCAATTCAAGAGAAGAGAAAATGCACTATTGTGCTAATATGTTTCGGAAAGGAGAGTTGCAAAATGGGAGAGATGACACAAAGTTGTCAAAGGGAAATTTTGCCAAAACACCACTAAGTCTTTACCAAATGCCAAAATAAAAAAAATCAGATACCTTATCTCCCCAAAATCGTCCACATGCATCCCCCCTAGGATAAGAGTTGGCCACCCAAGCTTTTTGAAACATCACCCATGAATTAAGCCTCATGTCCCCCTTTCATTCCTATTTCTCTTGATTCCTTTCCCAAACTTCAACCTTGCCTTATTCTTATAGCCATCTTACCAAAAATAATAAAGTCAAGCTTGCCATAACTACCTCTTAGCCAACACTTAAGGAAAGAGTGCAAAATAAAAGTCAAAATTGCACACAAAGGGATTTGAACCTCTTCCCTCAAGGTACTTCACTTGATGTCATAACCTCTTTACTAATTGCTCACTTGTGCTAACCATTTATTCATTTATTTCAATAAGCATTGAAGCTACTTACCATCTCTCCTTAAAGTGCTAAAATACCAAATTTTTCTTAAGGCCCAATTAAATTCGAGACTTCATAGAAACCTCGTAACTTTCCAAAATCACTTTCTTAATAAGTCCAACTCAAAATAATGCCGTTCTCTTGTTCTCAAAAATTTTAAACACTCCTACACTCAAGGCCCAATGGGCCCAATCCTACTAAGCCCAATTTTGGGATGTTGCAACAACCCATTTAAAAGACCTTTTGATTTGTGTATCATCCCATTTTATAGTGGTGGAAATTTGATTTTCATGCAAGCCTATGGTAATAACTCTTCATGTTTGACTTTTGAGTGCTTTATCTTGAACCTTAAAACACTTTGAGTGATTTGAGTGAATCCTTAGTGAGGATGTCAATCCTTGTCGGTTTTGAATCAGAGGTAATTATTTAGGTAAGGGGAAACACCTATGTTTTTGTGCTATAAAAAATTTATGACTTAGATTGTTTGAATCATTAGGACTCTTTTAGTTAAATTATCTATGTATGAATTATCTATGAATTATGATGAGACATTATTGATAAGAATTATTATTTAAGGAAGTTAATTTTAATTGTGAGTTGAGGATTTTGGTTGAAGACAAGCAAAGGCTTAAGTGTGGGAATATTTGATAAACCTCAATTTATACATATTTTAACCCGATGCTTGACTTATTTTGGATGAATTTTCATTAGATTTGCTGAATTCGATGCTCCTAATCCCTTAATTTCATGTTTTACACTCAGAAGAGCTTAGGGAGTCGAAAAGATCGATAAACGAGCTAAAACGGGACAAAATGGGCCTACCTTTGGAATCAACACAGCCTGGGCTATCAAACACGGCTGTGTGATGCGAGCAAGATCAAACATGACCTGGAGCAACGTACACGGGCAGATCACACGGCCGTGTGTGGCGAGCAGAAGTGAGCACGGTCTAAAAATCGAGCACGGGCATGTCCCTACCATATCAAAGTATAATTCTACTTGAAATAGACCACTTGTGGGCCAAGAGAGGTGCTCCAAAGCCTATATAAACACCATAGGGGGCAACCTAAAGGGGACACTGAATAGGAGGTAGAAAATACTCAAAGACAGCCGTCAGAAGCAGCTTAGGAGAAGGATTTCCATCAAGACTGAAGATCTCCCATCCAGTTATTTAGAAGTTTTGGGTTTTCTTATGTTTTGTTGTTTTCCTAATTTTAAGATGTTTCCTTTTATCAGTATGAACTAAATCCCTTAGATACCTAAGGGGATGAAACCTAAGACAGATCTTATTATTATTTGATTTATAAGATAAATACTTGTTCTTATTCTTAATTGTGAGTTTTTATTCTTGTTTTGATAATTCAGGTTATTGATTCAAGTCAAATGTGCTTATTTAAAGGAGCAAAAGTCCCTGTTTAAGAGTAGATCAACACAATTAAGTGAAGTTGATTGTAACCCTAGAAATAGGGCGATGAAAATCTGCCGAATTAGGGTCAAATCTAATAAGGGAATCCATAGATCGAGTTAATGCGACAATAGGGGTTTTAATTAGAAAGATATTTAAATTAATCAACCCAGAGTTAGTTATTTGAAAGAGATATTAACATAAATCAGGGATTTCTATGGATTAAGTCAAGTGAATAAATCATATGAATCAAAAGTAATAAGTGAAGTCTAGGTGGATTCTTCCTTAGGTATTGCCTATCTCATATAAGTTGTCTAAAAGTTTTTTCCTAATTCTTTCGTTGTCGTGTTTAATTAGTTTTAGTTTAAAAGAAATCACTCCAATACTGAGGCTAAATAATAAAAAGATAGTAATTACTAGTACTCTTGGTCCTTGTGGATACGATATTACCGGTCTTACCAGAACTACACTATAAACGATAGGTGCGCTTGCCTTTATTGTGATCGTAGTAAGTTGAGACCACATCACAAGACCTTAAACATACTTTAGAGAAGGTTTGGGACTAAACCAATCTCTTACGGAAACTTTATGAAACTTAGAAATAATTTTCTTTCTAAACAAGGCAGACACCTATGTGGCTAGACAGTGTGCCTCACACAGCCGTGCCTTGAACCATATCCTAGCTCGTATGCAAAGCTGACTTGAATCACATGGCCTATCACACGCCTTTGTGTTTAACCCGTGTGCAATTCTGACTTGGGTCATATGGCTTGTCACACACCCGTGTGTCTGGCTCGTGTGCAAATCTGACTAGCTTCCAATTAGGACAGTGAAAGACACGGTCGGGACACATGCCCTTGTGCTCAACCGTGTGGGCAATTATAGGCCATTTGTAAGGCCAAATTGCCACCCATTAGGGTCATACCTATAGGAATCAAACAAGCATCATTTTATGACCCAAAAACAACAAAAACATATCAATTTCAATATACCAACCTCTCATAAAAAACATACTAACCTTTGCATCACATAACATGAAATTAATTCATGCATTTTCAAAAAACAAGCCATATCACATGACTATAATTACACCTTTCAAAGCATAATCAAAGTTCTCTAGCCTATACATGCCATACCTCAATATGTACATTTCAAAAGGGTACCAAAATATAGTTTGATACTGTGGTGATGATCCTCGACGATCCCCGAGCTTCCACTAGCTTCGATAATCTATAAAACAATGCAAACACATACAAAGTAAGCTTTCAAAAGCTTAGTAAGCCATATACAAATAAACTTATCATATAAGACATTCATAAAACATTCATTCACATAAACTATGGCATAACACACTAGCAAATTCATATTTCTCATTTGGCTCCATTGTTCCTAAACACTTGCTTACAAAATATCACATCTCCATGTAGCTCATTTGTATATAACACATTTTATTTTAAGGTTCTCACATATGTATCTCAAATCCACATTTTTCACATATACTTACTTTTCACACTTTAACTTGCATACATTTCAAACATGCCTAAATTGAATACACATTTCACATAATCATTTATTTCTCAGAATGCCCGTTGAACCATTCGGAATCAATAAGGATACTCGAATAACTCATAAAGCTCGTACAATGCCAACGTCCCAGACGTGGTCTTACATGTAAATAGTATCGATGCCACTATCCCAGACAGGGTCTTACATGAAACCAAATACGATGTCGATGTCCCAGACATGGTCTTACACGTAAATAACAAATCGACGCCAACATCCCAGACGTGGTCTTACACATTAACACATATCGGAATCATATGTCATGACATACGTATCCTAACTACTTTCTAAGGTTCGTACGGACTTCTCTGTTGTCGTCACATTACTGAAACTTTCTCGGATATCACATATTCAGCTCAAAAATTTCACAACTCATTGACATATAAGCAATAATAATTCAATCTAAACACATTTATTTCTATATCGACTTACCTCGTATGGATACGAACGAATGAAAATAACTACTCGACCACTTTCAATTCCCCTTTATATAAATTCAAATTTAGCTATTTAATAACACAATTCATTCATTTCAATCTATATCACACATTTATGGCATTTTACAATTTAGCCCTCACATTTTCACATTTTAACATTTAAGTCCCTATTTCATAAAATCATAAAATACACATAATTTCATGTTTCCCATACTTGGCCGAATATTCATATAGTTCATATAAGCCCACCTATCTCATTTATTTCACATTTTATCCTTCAATTTCTCATTTTCACAATTTAGCCCATAATACTCAAATTTATCAAAAATCCAAATACAAAACATATTAATCTCACACCAAGCTTTCATAATTCATCAATTAACATCATTAAACTCACAAAATCATCAATGACATAGCTCAAAATTATCATCAAATTCTAAAATTAAAGCATGTGGTAGATAGAATGCTAAGCAACAATCACAAAAACATAGAAATTATCAAAAACAGATTAAAAACACATAGCCGATTGATGCTTAGGCAATGGCCGAATGTTAAGAACTCAAACACTTTTTCTTTCTTCAATTTTCGGCAAACAAAAATGATAATGGCTATTTTTTCATGTTTATTTTATTTTATTACACAACCGTAATCATTTTACAAATTTAACCTTCATAATTTTAATGATAAAACTTATAATATATGCCCATTACCATCCATGCATGCTCCCAATGGTGAAATTTCCATTTAAGGAGTCCACATTATAACAACAATAGCAATGTAGCACTTTAATAAATATCAAGTCACTTTGACATTTTATGCAATTAAGTCTTTTTTTTCAAATTAAGCACACAAACGATCAATTTAAATCACGAAAATTTCACACATTCCAATTCACATACTGTAGACTCAAAAAATAATATAAAAATATTTTTTGACTCAGATTTGTGGTCTTGAAACCACTATTTTGACTAAGTTATAAATCAGACTGTTATAACACCACCATCTCATGTCACAAACACCTAGTAGAAAGCTCATTGTAAACAAAACACTCATCATTTTATTGTTCTCGATGATTTTGAGACACTCAAACTTGATAGCTATTATTGTTTTATGCAAATCTTCAATAATTAGTCTTATAAACAATTTTAAAACAAGCATAAGGTCCATTAAGAAAATTTTCCAAAACATGCCGTAGGTATCAATACTAACTCTAGGGTATTGGTTTTTTCTCTAAGTGGCATCGATAGCACCTAAAAAAATGATACCAAACTTTCTATTTCTCATCTAAAATCCTAAAGCCTAGAAAGTTATTTGTACCAATCATGAAATATCGATATTTTGACACCAAATATCGATACTTGAGCAAAGGTATCGATACTAAATCACTAATTTGACTTCATGCACGTTTTGAAACATAGAGGTATCAATTTTAAAACCCAATTATCGATACCTCTACTCCAGACCTCAAAAATACAGCATGCATATGCAATTAATCCATTCCACTTTAGTTCCTAATCATCATACCTCAACTTCAACAATTAATCATTCAAAGACCATATCAGTAGCTCAAAATCACAAAATCACATCCGAGAAAGTAGCATCAAGCCATTCTCATGTTCAAGGGACTAAGCATATTAAAAACATGTAATACTTATAAACCAAATAAAAAATAGAAAAATATCTAAAAATCAACATGGCTATAACAAGTCTACCACATTGCCTTTTTCCCAAAATGTAAATAAATAAAGAACACCTATAGGATAACACCAAACTTGCTTGGATCACCTCTCGAAGAACCACACTGGTCACATCGATATGCAACTAATCTGCAATGGGTAAAGAATGGAGTGGGTGGGCTTAACAAGTTCAGTGAATGATTAGAATAGCCATATCATAAACATATCATCATGCAACCATAAATCATGTAACACACATATTTAGTCTAGCATGTATCACAGTTCTTTCAAATCACATATAATGATAAATTGGCAATATATCACATACTCCATCAAGCATAAAACATGTTCTACACAGTTACATATAATATGATAGATTTTCACTTGGGTTATGAAACATATAGAGAGCTCTATCATTACTCATTGAATACACAGATCTCCAACACACCAAACATAGACTCATAGTGTAACAGCCCGATTTTGGGGCTAATCAAAACAGTGGTTTTAGAACCACTAATCTGAGGTCAGAGAAAATTATTTTTATAATTTTGTATGTGATATAGCATGATTATATGAGTGTATGAAAATTTTGGTGCATTAATTTTAGTGATTGCATGCTTAATTGTAAAATGACTAAATTGCATAAAGTGCAGTGTTGTTCTACAAGAAAAAGGTGTCTAACAGCTATAGAATATTAAATTGGAGGTCCTTAATGTGCAATTAGACCCTTTGAAATAGAGTGGCTGGCCATAGGGGACAAACAATGTCAAAATTGGTCAAAGTTGTTGGATTAGGTGGATTAAATTGATGAAATAAAATAAAATAAAGAAAAAGATGATATCACCCTATTCATTAATCTTCTTCCTCCAAAAATATAAGCCAAGGAGGGGTTTTGGGAGCCTAAAATTTTTAGCAACTTCTCACCCTTGAAAGTAAGTGATGTTGGTGGTCTTTCTTGATAATTTTTGTACTTTTGGCACCCTTGTAGCATGATCTAGCTAATGAGGGGACTATTTTACAAAATGGTTAAGAGTCTAGGGTTTTTCATGTGAGTATTAATGTTGATTTCTAAAATTTTATGGAAGAAAATGAATCTTATTTGTTAAATAAACAACTTTTATGAAAGGGGTCTCCATGAAAACACCTAAAATGACCTTTTTGTAAAGGTTGTAAAATAGGTGGTAAATGTGTGAAATAATGAGTATTTGGAGTTGCTATAAGAGTAATAAATGTTCATCTAGGCTTGTTAAAGGAAGAAATTTGATTAGAATTGATTTACAAGCCTAGGGGTAAAATCATAATTTTGTAAAAGAGTAGGGGCAAAATGGTAATTTTATCAAAGTATGACTTTTGAAATGTATTGATTAATGTGGTATTTAAAATTAGTGAATTTGTTATTATAGATCAAGAAGAACATGGAATTAACCTTGATCAAGGAAAAGGCAAGGTTTCGGACTAGATTTGCAAATTGGCATATTTTGGTACCGAGGTAAGTTTGTGTGAAATTAAAGCTACATAATGCTATTATATTCTTAATTTTTTGATATAATGAGAAATGTTTAGTATTTCTATGAAATTGATCTATGATGCCTCAATGAAAGAATAATGCTATTATGTTGAGTTGAAGCTTGGTTGAACAATAGGAATAGTAAGGATACCATTATCGCAACATGAGATAAAGAAGGTCCAGTATAAGACCATGTTTGGGACATGGCATCGACACCAAAGGGAGATCTCATGTAAGACCATGTTTGGGACATGGCATCGACATCGATATATGATGGCATCGACTTTGAGATAAGACCATATCTAGGATATGGAATTGGCATCGTGTTACATGTATGATGAGATTGAGTATTATTCACTATTCCAATAGTTCAATGGGTAAAGAGCTAAGTTTACATTTAAGATGCCAATGAGCTGATTCTATGTTCAAAAGAGTAAAAGTACAAAAGTTATGTGATGAAGTGATACATGTACCCATGAGTAACTTACGAGTAATAAATGCAAAATGTGATATGTGATTTGGTAAGAGTAAGCATGGGTAAGTTATGTTGATGAGCTTGAGAACTTATGTTTTATCTAATGTTAGGAACTTGGTTATTTTGTGTTATGTCATATTTGTTAGCCAATGTGTGGATATTAATGTCATTAAATTCATTTTGTAAATGGTCATTGGAAATTGGCCAATACTTGACAAGTTTATATATTCAATGATGATGAAGTTCATGAAGTACATGCTTGTGTGATGGGATGAGTAATGAGTAAAGTATATACATGAGGAATGTAGTGTAAACCTATGTGTGGATGTCTTGATTTTGGGTATTGGAAGTGTCTTATGGTCATGATGTATGTCGCATTGAAATGGTATAAGTGTGATTGTTTTGTAGGGTGGCAATTGGATTGGTAGATAGCCTTACAATTATCGACACGGGTAGACACATGAGCGTGTGTCTAAGCCGTGTGTGACACACGGTCAGCCCCATGGGCGTGTTGCTAGGCCGTGTGTCTCCCTGCATGCTAGGTTGGCAAGTTAGAATTCCTAGTAGTAACCACACGGGCTGAGACACAACCGTGTGTCTCAACCGTGTGGAAGACACAACCATAGAGCATGGGCGTATGCCCAGGCCATGTGGAGTCTACACCTAAAATTAGGAATTTAATTTGACACACAGTCTAAGGACACGGGCCTGTGCCTTGGCCGTGTGACCTTATTGAGATGATGACGTCAGAAACAAAATGTCAAGTTTTTACACACGGACTAATACACGGGTGTGTCTAGGCCGTGTGAGGGACACGGGCCATGGACACAGGCGTGTGTCTGGCGTGTGAAAACCCATGTAGGTTCAAAATGAAAAATAAAATTCACACGGACTAAGGACATGGGCTTGTGTGACCACACGCCTACCCACACAGGCGTGTCCCTCTTCACACGGGCGTGTGGTCCTATTTTTTAATAACATTTTCTAAGGTTTTCTAAGGACCTCGAAATGATCTCAAATTGTTTCTAATATGTGTTTTGGGCCTCATAAGCCTATACTAAGGTTGTCAAGAGGAAGTGTGAAAATTTTTAAATTTGAACAGACTTTTATGTTTCGGAGTTATACGTACGCATGAGATTAAGTTCGGTAATGCCTCATATCATGTCCCGACGTTGGATACGGGTAAAGGGTGTTACACATAGAGCCAAACATGTCCCAAAAGTTAAAATCTCAAACTAGTTCTTCATTTAACTTGTAGAAGGCTTCAATGGATCCGAGGATTTACACACAATAACCATACCAAATTCATAATCAGATAATAGCCAAGGACTCACTTAAACCAACTAAAACATCAACCTATTCTAAGTTCTCATGAAACCAAAATTTAACATAACAAACTTAGAATGCTCATAACTCGGCCTACGCTTAACCTTTCGCCTAAAACAAATTTTTTTCATCTAATTAGTCATCTACGCCTACTATCAACCTTTAAACCACTAAAAACTACCCAATCCATGGTATCAAAAATTTTTGACATCTTTTTGATGATTTTCACAAAAGTCATTAAAATGTAAAAATATCATTAATGAAACTCCAAGGTTAGTTGAGAAACTTTCTAATCATGACAAAACAAGTTGAAAAACACTTTAAAACCATGTTTTTACTCAAAATCATGAAATCCACCATTAATATCCAAATTTTTTACTTTTATTAAAAACTTGCAATTCAATGGCTAATATTTCAATTTTAAGGACTATATATATCATGAAAAACTCATAAGAATTCGAAACATTACCTTAGATGGAAGATTAAATAAGTTTTGACGCAAATCTGGAAAAAACCCAAAAACTTGACAATGGTGACATCAATGGAGTTTTTTTTGGTGTTTTAAAGAGATTCTATGGGTGTTTAGGGTTTGGGTGTTGAGAGAAATCAAAATTTTATAGCTTGGAAATCAAAATTGGGTGGTTTAATGTTGGGAGAACAAGGGATGACAACAAGGGAGAGAAGAGGAAAAAACTAACGTGAATTTGCTATTCGGGGAAGAAATAGGCTGGAATTTTAAAGATTGGCGAAACTGTAACATAAGTGCTAATAGTTTTGACTTTGTTACAAATCAGTTCTTTTTCTAAAATTATTAGTTTCCAAAGCATATTTTCAAAAATTAATTTGATTTTCTAAAAACTACAATCGAGATCATTATCAGTATACCATGCCGCGTAATTCCTAACACTTTAAAGCTAAAATTTGTAAAATACCCCTAAACTCTTATTCCCTATTTTGGGGTGTTACACAAATATCATAACCACAATCATAGGTAGATCACTTGTCATGTAAATAATAGGTTCACTTGGTTAGAACACTTACTTGGTATCCATATCGATAAGTTATACAACTCTTCATAAATATTTAGTATATTCATATATTTCAATATAATTAATTTTTTAATAATAAAATACCGATGCAACACAAACAAATAGTATCAATCCACGCCTTATATAGTAGATCTAATTTGCCACAATCCTTAATAACGATTTCACTTTGATCTAACTCGAAAGATGAATCTAACATATGAATAACATTTATTAGTTAGGATCCGTTTGAAAAATATTCATCATTAATAGATCGGTTACCAATTCCTCACCAACACTTACCCCCATAGTTTTGGACTTTCAAAAAGATGATTCCAAATGCAAAACTAGGGGTCTCCCCTACGATTGTCATTTGGTCCAACAAGATGCTAAGGAGTAGTATTAGTACGATAATAATTAAATGATAATAAAATGTAACATTGTCCCTATGGCCATTATACCATTCATCCATGATATGAAACCATTAAGAGAAGGATTTTACGATCCAAATAACCACACTTACAACTTGATTCAATACGAAATGGTCAATGAATCGAGAAAGGAATGAAGTCGATGAATAAAGTGATCCAAAAATATTGATATTATGAAGGAATATGTAAGTTTAATCAATTAAAGAATTGAAAAGTCCCTATGGCCATTATACCATTCATCCATGATATGAAACCATTAAGAGAAGGATTTTACGATCCAAATAACCACACTTACAACTTGATTCAATACGAAATGGTCAATGAATTGAGAAAGGAATGAAGTCGATGAATAAAGTGATCTAAAAATATTGATATTATGAAGGGAATATGTAAGTTTAATCAATTAAAGAATTGAAAAGTGAAAGAGGAAGAGAAAGGAAGAATTTTTATTCATCGACGGTGGCGACGATAGTGGTTCGACGGTGGTGATGGTGATGATGGTTCGATAGTGGCGGCTACCAAGAAGTGGTTCAATGATGGTGGAGTTATAAGGTTCATCTAAAAGAGGAAGAAATTTTTATTCAACGATAGTGGTTCGACAGTGGTGACGGTGATGATGGTTCGATAGTGGCGACGGCTCAGCAGTGGTTCAATGATGGTGGAGTTATAAGGTTCATCTAAAAAGAGGGAAGAATGGAGTAGGAGAAAGAAAATTGAATAAAAATAGAGGAGGTGGAGGACTTGTGGTGGTGCACAATAACAACCACGGTGACCCTCCCGATAGTGATGGAAGGAGGGAGATGAAAAGAGTGGAAGAATGGCGGGCATGAGAAGTGGCGGTTAGTGGAAGGAAGTTTGGGTCATGGTGGAGGAAGAAAAAGATTAAGAGGATGGTGGTGGTTGTTTACATAGAAAATGGTGAGAAAGGTAAGAGGTGAGGTTATGGCAATGGAGGGGACATGAAGTAAAAAGGGATCATGCACCCTCAACTTAAGGTAAGCACCTAAGTGCATGTATCTCCTTTAATGCTTCATGTACATTAATTGTACCTACAAAAGGGTATGAATGCATATTAAATCAAGTCAAATGAATTGAATAGCAATTAATCACGTCCAAGAAACATCAATAGACACTTTGGACACATTAAACACACACCTTAACACATACTAAATTACTCCTATTTAAGCATAAAAATGCATTAAATTTATTTTTTTAATCAACTTAAAACATATAATAAAATGTGATAAAATTACTGAGCTAAAACAAATTAAATTCAACCCATTTAAGATGTTTTAGATGCATTAAATAATTGTAGAAACAAAATTAAATAAATTAAAATTAAATTAATTAAAAAACATTAAAATTAAAGAATCACAATGAAATTGAGTGAGCTCAAGTGAGCTCAAATTGAGCTAGAATAGCTAATCGGCTCAATTTGGAAGTGCATGGATGCACATGAGCTCCATGGCTCTTGGTCTCGATGATTCGAGCTCATGTTCAATGTATCCTCCCTTTGACCTTAAGGTGGTTTCAAAAATCAAATTTGTTAGGAATTATGTAAGTTCAAGATCGAACAATCAAAGCTCTTGGCGTGCTTCAAAATAGATTCTGAAACTCAACGATTCCCGTTGGACAATGAAAATCAAACAAATGAGAAATAAGTGAAAAGTCATCGTCATACCTTGATTATCTCGTCTCACCAATTTATTGTAAGATTTTCTTAAAATAGACTCGTCTTACCATCATTTAAGTTGTCATAGTTAATCAAAAAGTAATCAAAGAAGCTATCCACATAATCACAATTTTAGAAGGATTTGGCGACGGGATCATTTGAAACACTTACCTTACCTTAGGCGTAAGCGGTTCCATCTACCTTTTAAGCGTCTTTGTCGGAAGATAGTAAGTTGATAGTCATCGTTTGGTTCCTCAAAACACAAGCGAAAAGCAGAAGAAAACAGATATCAAAGAGTTAGTGAAAAATCACTCTCTTTTCTTTCGTTTTGTTCTCTCGGATCTTTTCTTTTTCAATCTCTTTTCAAGTGGTCAATTGAGGTCGAATTCTCATGGCGGCCTTTTTTCACCACACTTTTTTTTAACATATTTTTTTTCAATTTTTTTCTTTTTTTCAATTTTTTCACTTCACATACAATATATTGAAATACAAGAACAAAATTACAACTTAAATTTTTTGAATTTTTTTCACTTACAAACCTATTTAGGCTTCTCGTCAATGATACGATTACGCCTGGAGAGTAGGTGAGTGAGGTTATGGCAATGGAGGGGACATGAAGTAAAAAGGGGATCATGCACTAGAAAATGTAAGAAGAATCTAGAATAAAATCTATAAGTTTGACCTATATTGGAGGAAACAAATCCTCTTATTTATGGTGAAAAAGGGGTGGACGACAAGCACTTAAATCACATGGAAAAATTTTTTAAAAAAATTAGATAAAAGAGTTTGAAATTTAGGACTTGAACCTTGGACCACTGGGATAGCTAAGTTAATAAACCACTAGAATACTCACTTCCTTGACTTAAACTTGCACAAATAGAATAAAAATAAGGAATGACATTTGCTTAGGGTTTGAAAGAAATTTGCACCAAATAGAAATTAACAAGAGCGAAGGGATTCAAACTTAGATCATCAAGGACAACTCCACCATTACTCAATAACTATAATTGATATTTACTTATTATCAAATGAGAAAAAAATTATCTAAATAAAAATTCAATCATGACTACTCTTGGTTTATTAACCCAATTTCTACTAACCCGATTTTATGGATGTGACAGTCTATTACTCCTATGATTTAAGCACATCAAACATGGATCAATAATCTAGAAAAATTAAACCAAGAATTAAGCACGCATAATTGAGAACAAGATATAAGTATTTATTGTGTAAAATAAAAATCAAACTATAGAATTCATCATAGGGTTCATCTCCCTAGGTATTTAAAAAATTAGTTCATGCTTGTAAATGAAAAAATTCCCAAAGATTGTGTACCCGAAAGAAACTAAGAAGCTCATTATAATCTCCTGAGAAATCAATTGGGAGTCTTCAATCTTGAAGGAAATATGCTTTAGAATCGACTTCAATGGTTTTTTTCAAGTTATTTTCTTGAGAATTTTATGATGGCTCCCTCCTATCTTCTTATTTTTGTTATATATAGGTATTAGAAATGCCCGAAAGACCCTAAAAATTGTGTTATTCTGTTGTTTAGAGTGTAATTCAAGAAATTGATACAGCCTACTACATGGCTGTGTGGTAGCCCGTGTGGCTCACATGGTTGTGTGCCATGCTTGTGGAAGTGGTCAACCCTGTGTGGCCCTTGTACCTTGCTCTTATTTATCAACTTTTTCTCATTTTTTTGCTCCTTTTGCTCCGAAATGCTCTCCTAGGTATAAAAACATGAAATTAAAGGATTAGGAGCATAAAGTTCACCATTAACATTGAATAATCACCCAAAACGCATTAAGAATGAGATTACTTTTATCACCTATCACTAATACCACCAAATGTAACACGCTATACTCAACCCAATCGTCAAGCCTGAGTAACAGGATGCTACATCAAACATCAAACTCATATTTATTTGCACAGTCTCAAATACATGCATCCAACATCAGTTTCAAATATTTAGGGGAGTATTAGGTCTTTAACACCTTAGGAAACATTTAAAATGACTTAATAAATGTTTATCGACATTAATAACAAGTTAATCATGCATGGGGACCATCTAACAAAAATTTACAAAGAAATCATGTAGATATCTATAATCAATCGCAAGTATGAATATTTATGAAGATTGGTATCGATACCATTTGGAAAATCAATACCTTTTTAGCATTCTGTTTCTTTGCAAAATATTAGAACCAAAGAAATTATCGATACAAATCAAAAGCGATACGAACTCGCCCAGGGTGATGATTCGAGTCATTTAGATTGCCCAATCGTGAATTTGAGTAAGACTTGGTTCGTTTCAAAAGGAATGGAAACGATAGGTAATGGCTACAAACAAAGGTTGAAAAGAAAGATAATAAAGCAATAGATAGGGAATTTGGCTAAGGGTAGAGAATGAACCAACAATAAAATGATTGTTGACCTGAGACTCAAAATAGCTATTATGGGAATTCGGTTTAGGAAAATCAACAAAAAACCTTATAGGAACCAAAGGTATAATGAATGCCACACCAAAGGTGATAAGTTTGGTTTACAAAGGAAAGATTGACGCCACAAGCTATGCTTGATGTTCAAGTCAGACCCGAAAAGAACTATGAGAATTGGAAATCTCACAAAAGAACACTTGTTCATATAATTTGGCAAAATGATGCGAACTCGGTCGCATCATGTTACGACACCACCCGATGCCATCGAGAGTGGCCTAAGCGGCCTAAGTGCAAAATGAAGCCTAATTCCAGCTCAACGAGCTAAAATCAGCTCAACTTACCTTAAGAGCTCGTTTTTATTTTGCTCATTTTATTTTGCGATTAATTTGCTGGAATAAATCATTTAACTTGCTGCCAGTTAAATTAGTTAATTAAGTTTTAATAAATAATTTGTTATAATCTAGACATTTTTAATTTAATGTATTAAATATGTTTAACATTAATATAGGTGTTTGGTTATGTCTAGTTTAAGACATAATTTAGTGTGTCTAGAATAAAACAAATTAATTAGCTACTGCTAATTTAGTTTGTCCAGCCGCATGACATAAATTACATTGGGTTGAATGCTGCCGAATTTAATGTGTCTTAACCCTTTTAATTGCTATTTTATTTTGTAGTAGACACATGCATGAATCGGCCAAAGGAGGGAGCTGAACACACATTTATTCTAGCTAACTTTTTGTGCTCACCAACAGCCAGGAAGGATTAAATTCTGCAGCAGCCATTCTTCTATTCTAGGTGATGCCTTGAGCAAAGTAAAGGCCTACTTTCTTCATTAAACAATCAGTTGAAAAGGGGGTTATGATTGGAGTTTTCCAAGCTAATTTAATACCTCCCATAACCGTTCAGCTCAACGAAGCACCACCAGCTGGCTGCTTACATTTGGCCAAAGACCACAACTCTTCAAGCTGGCCATTTCTCTTCCCCAAGGCAGCAATTAAGCCTTCTTAAAACACTTCAGCTGAATGTGGACTTTCACCATTAAGAGTCCAGCTGAACCATCCATTCTAGAAGCCTTGTTTTCAAATTTTTAATTAAAGATTAATCTAGAATGTGCTTAGGAAATTTATAGGAAGTTTCCTAAAGAAACTTAAGGTTTAAGGAGATGTTAAAGAGGCCATTCAGCTAGAGTTAGTTCAACCTAAAATAGACTATGTAATTCACATTTGAAGGTTAATGAACAATGTTATAACTTGGTTATTTTGTGAGGTTGTTTTCAACTCTCATTTTTCTCCAAATACTTGTCTGACTTATCAAATACTTTTGTGGCATCAAACTTGTCTTTTCTATCCCGAACTTATCACTTTGTAACCCTAAAGTGTAACATCATAAAAATAATGGTCTGGATTTTTGTGTTATTGCATGTGTTGTGCTTGATAAATTTGTTATTTGGATGTGTTTGGGGTCTTGGGGAGGCTCAGGTTCGAGCTCAGGTCCTGGTGAAATTTTGGTTTTGGGCACTTTAGTGAGGTGAGCTAGTGAAGGTAGGACTTAAGCTTAATTGATTGTATTTTGATAACACAAGGAGCAAGGTGGCCTAGTGGGTGGCGTCATAAGGGAGCATAGAAGGGGGAGAGTGTTCGAATCCCACATTGTAACACCCCAAACCCGGCCCAAACACTACAACCAGATATGGTATGTCACTAAGAAAATTTTCGTAAAACAATCGTATCGACAGAAAGCCCAAATGCGAATTTTGTAAAATGTGCCTTAGTAATCAAAAGCCCAAAACTTAATTACAAGTCTTAGTTTTAAAATAAAAATAAATAATAAAGGCCCATAATAAAACAAAAATGTAAACTAATGGCACATGGCCTTATTACAATGTAGTTCAAATCCATAACATAAAATACTTAAAAAAAACTAATATGGGGAACGTTTCACCGGATCCACATTCTTTTGCATAGCCACCTTGCACTCCACTCCTACCTTGGCCTCATTGCACTAATTGTCACCTGAAAGGTTAGATTAATTTGGGTGAGTCGCGAGACTCAGTGTGCAACCCTCATGCACCACTAGATTTGGGCCTCATAGAACATAACAACAATTTCATTTACATGGATAACAAGTAATATGCAAAGCCCAACCCATTTGCCTAGGTTTCCATCCGCTACACGCCCCCGTACCAACCAACACGCCATTAGGGATTTCTACAATCAACCCACACTGCTACACGCCAAGATGGCAGTCATGCTGCTCATCAACATATATTGGCCGAAGCCCTTATAACAGATCACGGCATTAGCCACTATAGTAAATCACGGTAAAAATCGCTACACATATACATATACATATACTTCCTCCTTTCATCACCCAACCCATGCAAACATGTACAATAATTTAAAAAACATGTACAATAATTTACTTGTAACATATAATCAGATTATTTACTAACCTGAGGGTCCGCTGTTTAAATCTGAGATTTTGGCTTTTCAATGTAACATATAAAACTTATGAATACATATATATATTAATAATCGAATCTAGATGGTGGGAAAGTATTACACACCTGATATCGTGAAATCCAATATTCTTAGTCGATGTCCTTGCTATCCGGATCTATTATCCTCAATCTATAGCTTTGCTTAAAAGCCAAAAAACTGTGAAAATATGCCCTCTCCTATATTCGGCCATGGTTAGTATTCTACCTGATTTTATATGTATAAATAAACAAATCCTCTTACCTTGAAATTTGAAAAGTAACACGATTCTATAACTTAGAGATCTATGCGATTGGCCTCTTTCTTCAAATCCTGGAATGCCGAAAAGGAGTGTGAAATAAGAGATTAGTTTCTAATAGCCATTCGGCTAAGGACTTTGAAAAGCCAAAAGAACATTGAAATCCCAAAATCAACACTTACCTATTGTTTCCTTTAGATTTGGCTAAGACAAGACTTCATTAAAGAGGATTTAAGCAACCACATGAGATGAGATCTAGTGATTTTGGCTTTTATGAAAATCCTGAAAAAGATGAACTGATGCATTTTTGGCTTTTAGAAAAATTGAGTGAAGTGTTTCGGCTTAGAAGGAAAGTGAAAAGAACGTGGAGAGAAAGAATACTTAGGGGTTTCAACTTTTAGAAGAAATCAAAAGAAAAGAGATTAGCAAGAAGAATTGAGAATTTCGACACAGAAGATGAGAGAAGAGAATGGGGTTCAAAATGCTGGAATTAAAGAGGTACCCCCTATTTATAGGGAATTTCGGCACCCCCCAGGAGATGGAATTCCGGCCAACTCTGTACTCAGAAGATAACTCCTATCTTTTCTCCTCTATCCTTCTATCCCTTATCCCTATCAAAACACTCATCCATAAAAGGCCACATTTGCACCAACTCTCCCTTTATTTTATCAGCTTGTTATCCTCATTAATTAAACAAAAATAATCCCTAAATTATAGCCTTGTGCCATCCCCCCTTAGCTCACCTTGGCTGCCAAAATTTTGACCTAATTATTTGGGTCCAACTGAACCTCAAATTAACATATTAAACATAACATTACACACAATGCACAAGCCCATTAATACCTTACCATAACATTCTAAGTGCTACATGCATCTCAAAAATTTTAAACGTTCCTATTCTCAAGGCCTATTGGGCCCAATTCTACTAGGCCCAATTTCAGGATGTTACACACATGCTACAAAAAGGAGTTTATTTTTGTGCTCAGGAAGGGGAGGTAGCCGAGTGGAGACCAAACTCTGCAGGACAGAGAGAGTACTTGGTCAAAATGTTTGAATAGGAGGTGGAGAGTGAATTGTAGAGCACTTTGAGGAGTGAATCAAGGGATTTGAGAGTGTGGGATAGAGTTGGCCGTGAGTGGGATTGTGAGAGGGTGGATTTCGGTTGAGGGGGTGCTAGTAGCATATTCGGTCAAGTGTGAAGGAAGTGTCGAATTCTCTTTATATTTCTTAGGTAATTTTAGCATTATGGTTATTTTTCCTTGCTAAACATTTTGGTTCTTTTGGTTGCATTTCCTCTTTGCCGAAACTTCAATTTTCCTATTGACTCCTACTCTTTTCTTTTCAAACATCTTCTTTTCTTCTTCTTTCATTTGTTTTTGCCAAAACATCAATAGTTGAATTCTTTTCTAACCCTTTTTCTTCCTTAGCCAAACCTCTCCTATAGCTACCATTTTAGTTTGTGTACTTCGATAGCTTATTCGTTGAATGGTTTTCTTTTGGTGTAGTCTCCATAGCTAAACCTAGAGTTTGTTGTCTTGCTACTAGTACCGAACCTTGTTATCTCATTCGCTTATCCTTGATATTAAGGTAAGGATTCTTTCTCCTTCTTTCATGATTGTTCGTTCTTTCTTCTCTTGACTTAGCTAAGTCGAAACTCTCACCTCTTGGCTAAGCTGAATTTAGCCACTTGTTTTATTTTTAAACTCCTCTTGTTCTCTTTTGGTAAGGGTCGAATCAAGTCATCCTTTGCTGCTACTTATCATTCTCTTAGCCTTGGTTTCAGAAGTTGATTGGTATGTGGGTGTTTAGACCAAATATTGGTGGTAAGATGTTACTTTTCTATTTCGATGTTTTGCGTCACTCATGTGATTCTATTTTGTGGTGATGATATCAACTTCCTACTCTTGTGGAAGGGCCGAATATTGGATTAAGGCTAGCCCCTTTGGTACATCACTTATTTACTTCTAGGAACTCGTTACACTAGCCAAGGTGCAAGGCTAGATTTTAGAACCTTGTAGGGAAAGATCTCGATTATGGTAAGTGACTCTTGTGAGTTAATACTTTTAGGCTTATGAAATCTTTTAGGAAGTCGAAGCTAACTTTTGTTTGGTTTTATTTTTAGGGGGCAACGAAGAGTGGTTCTTTAGGAAATCCAAATCAGGTGTGTAATCTCACACCCACTTCGATGGTTGCTTGTGAAGTTCTATAAAACGGTGAAAAGCCAAAAAGTCGACAATTGTGACTACTCGAGAGTGTGAATGCTCATAGTGGTAAATTGAGATACTCATCATGACACTAAGTCATTAAGGGTGTCAAGAACACTCTCGCGATGCCGAGACTGTAACAGGCCTAACCGGACTGAAGAAGGCCAAATGGGCCCAACGGGCTAACCGGCCCACTCGAACAGAACTGTTGGAAAACTAGCCAATGATAGACCCAGATGGGAAATCTATAAATCTATAATTGAAACCATGCATTTTGGGCCACACGAGCGTGTGGGCCCATTTGGGCCTAAAATGGGTTTTAGGCCCAATAGTGCCGTAAAGACCCAAAAAGGGTCTCGTGTCGCTCAAGGCGATAGTAGGCCTTCAAAAAGGTGATGAAGGAGAAAATTTCTAAAACACCTTTGGAGGGTAAATTACGAAATACTCTTGAGTTTGAAATTACTAAAATACCCTCGATGGGTTGAATGACCATTTTACCTCAGTGTTGTCAAGTAACAATTGGATGTTGGCATTACATTTGTATATGTTGATATGTATGTTGCATTTTATCATGTTACATGGGGCGGGTTAATGATTGAAGAGCAGTGTAGCCCGGTGGCATAGCCACAATATATTTATATATACATGATTATGACTCTGGTGGCTCAGCCACAAATATTGGGATTAGCAACCTATCTGTAATATTGGTGTGATTGGAGGGGTGGGTTGACTTGATCCCCACAAGTTGATTGGCTGGTACGGGGTGTGTTGGTTGGATTGGGTTGGGCTGCATTACTTCATTTGCACTATCATGATTATAGGGCTTAGGCCCTGATTGATGTCTTATGAACTCGGGGCCAATTAATGTCGTTTAGGGGATTACACACTAAGTTCTCGTAACTCACCCCTTTTTCTTTAACCTCACAGGTAATCCCCAGCGATAGAAGATTTGGAGTCGTGGAGGACTCAGTGGTGGCAATACAACGGAGATTTCTCTCAAACTTTAGTAAATTCAATTTTACGTTTTCTTTAAGATTATTAATTTATTTTGGGTTGATAGTTTGTAATAAGGCCATTGGTAGATTTTTCTTTTAACCTTTCAATTATAATGTTAAACTCATAAATACGGGGTTTTCTTAAAACATTAACAATCGCTTTCAAAAATATCATGTTACTGCAAATATTCAAATCATTTTTCATTACAAAGGCAGTTTTCAAGTTAATTACAACTTTTCTAAAATGGACACTAAGTAAATAGGATTTTTATAAACAACCAATATAACTTGGAGTTTTCAAAAGAGGTGCAAATATTTTCAACGAACGCTTAGTCTTTAAACAACCCTTCTATGTGACATGCTAGATATGGTCATAATGTCTAGGCAAGGTTTGGGATGTTAGATTTTATGGTATCAGAGTCAGGTTGCAAAACTTGGCTGTGGAATGATTTTGAAAATGTTTTTTTCAAAGTTGTTTGAAATTTGATTTATAAAATGTATGTCTTTATTGGAAGTTTGACACCACGAGTCTCCAGCACGAAATTCGTAAGTTCACTTATTTTATGATTATTGATATGATGATGATATGACTGTAGCAAGAAAACTGTTAGAAACTTTTAGCTTTAGGGGCTAAGACTATAGAGACTGAGACATTAGAAAATTCGATTCGCAAAAACAACTCTTATATCTGTTTTCCATAAGATATTTGTTAATCAACATTGGAACTATTTACTGATTCATAAAAATTCTTAATCAAATTAACTCAACTTAGTAGTATGAGTACCAGAGGACGTGGACATGGTACACGCGGACATGGTAGAGGCTGGGTGCTGAGGTTGGATCCTCAGAATCAAGGCATGTGCTGGAGGGCGAAGTGCCAACATCGTCGGTGGTGGAAGTAGGGTCTCAAGACTGAACTGGAGGAGACGATGCTCTGTCCCAAGCTATGCTACGAGTTTTGGAATGGGTTACTGGGGCAAGTATTAGGTCGACAGCACGTGGGTCTATTTTTGAGTGACTTAGGTCGAATAGGGTCAAAGTTTTTAGGGGCATTTCTGGTGTAGCCCCGAATGTAGCTGAATACTGACTTGAGGCTGTGGAACGAATTATGGATGATTTGGATTGCACTACTAAATAGAAATTGAAAGGGCTTGTGTCATTACTGAGAGACAAGGCATACCAGTGGTGGCTCACTGTGAGGTAAGGTATACAAGCGGATCGTATCACTTGGGATTTCTTTAAAGCAGCCTTCTAGGGAAAATATGTTGGGGCTAGCTATGTGGATGCTCGGAGAAAAGAATTTTTGAATTTGGTTTAGGGAGGTAAATCTATGGCAGAGTACGAGGAGGAGTTTTTGCATCTGATCTGGTACACTCGGGGAATAGTCTCAACTAATTATGAGTGTTGTGTGCATTTTGAAGATGGGCTACGAGATGAGTTGCGGGTACTAATGCCCCGCAGAGGGAGAGAGATTTTGCTACATTGGTGGAAAAGGTCAAAATTGTTGAGGAGGTAAAACGCTCTGAGCGACAGAATCGAGATAAGGAAAATGGCAAGAACAAAAGAGATTCTAGGTTCTCAAGTCCTTTAAGGGGATTTCATAAGAGGCCTAGGTTTGATGGGCCAGCTCGAGTAGGTGTTCCATTATTACTGGTCAGTTATAGCCTTGTGTGGAATGTGGGAAATTTCACTCGGGAGAGTTCTAGAAAAGAACTGGAAAATGTTTTAGATGCGGGTCTATGGACCATCGATTTAGGGACTGTCCTTGAGAGCCTGTTAGGACATAGGTAGTAGGTCAGAGATTTGTGTAGCCAGGGAGAGGTAGTCAGCAGCCACTGAGAGGTTGCGGTCCAGTCAGAGATGGGAATGGGTTTGGACGAGGTCATGGAGCACCGGGCAGAGGTACAAGTAACACAGATGTAAGACAGTTGAGACTGGTTTATGCGGCATGAAGTCGAGAGGATGGCGATGCATCAGACATCATAATCGATACATTTCTAGTATTTGATGTGCCATTTACAGCTTTGATAGATATTGGACCTACCCATTCATATGTTGCTTGTACTGTGTCTGGGACTTTGGGTATTAAATCTGAGGTTACTTCTAGAGAAATGTCTGTGATTAGCCCTCTAGGACAATCTGTGGTAGTGAACAAGTTGTTTATGAATGTGCCTCTAGAAGTGCAAGGGATTGTTTTCCCGGCAGACTTGATAGAACTATAGTTTGATGAGTTTGATCTTATATTGGGCATGGACTGGCTAGTTAAGCACCATGCAAATTTGGATTGTGTTGCTAAGCAGATGGTATTAAAGACTTTAGAGGATAAGGAGGTGATGGTGATAGGAGAAAGAAGGGATTATCTGTCTCATGTGATGTCGATACTAAAGGCTAAGAAGATGGTGCAAAAAGGGTGTGAAGCGGTTCTAGCTTTTGCCAGATGTCTGATGCCAAGGAATTATCTGTTAGGGATGTTAGAACCGTGAAGGAATCTCTAGATGTTTTTCCTGAAGAGCTTCCGGATTGCCTCTGAGTTGCGAGGTCGAATTTGGCATTGAGCTATTACCAGGAATAGCTCGGTGTCCATCGCCACTTATAGGATGGCACCGAAGGAGCTGGTAGAACTAAAAGCTCAGATTCAAGAGTTGTTGGACTGAGGATTTATCAGACCGAGTGTATCACCATGGGGAGCGCCGATATTGTTCGTAAAGAAGAAGGATGGGTCGATGCGTATGTGCATTGACTATCGTCAATTGAACAAGCTAACTGTTAAGAACAAATACCCGCTACCCAAAATTAAGATCGAGATATCATCAGCTAAGGGTCAAGGAGGCGAAAATATACAAGACAGCTTTTTGAACTCGTTATGGGCATTACAAGTTTTTGATTATGCCATTCGGATTAACAAATGCACTAACTACATTTATGGATATGATGAACCGTGTCTTCGAACCCTATCTAGACCGATTCGTGATGGTATTCATAGATGACATCTTAGTGTACTCAAGAACAGAGGAGGAGCATGATTCACATCTTCGGGTTATTTTATAGATATTGAGAGAGAAGCAACTTTACGCCATATTCAGTAAGTGTTAGTTTTGGTTGAAAGAGGTGACATTTTTGAGGCATGTGGTGTCTGCCGTGGGAATTAGGGTTGATCCTCGAAAGGTTGAAGCTGTATTGGATTGGAATCCATTAAAGTCAGTGTCAGAAATTTGAAGTTTTCTGGGTTTGGTTGGGTACTACAGGCGGTTCGTCGAGGGGTTTTCCTTAATTGTTGCACCCCTAACTATGTTATTACGTAAGGGAGTACCATTTGTGTGGGCTGATAAGTAGCAGAAAAGTTTTGAAAAGTTGAAGAAGATTCTGACAGGAAGCACTAGTGTTGATACAGCCTGAGGATGGGAAGGAAATTGTGATGCATACAATTGTGTTGCTATTTGTGATTTTATTGCATGCTTAGATTATGAAGGAAAATTTTCTTACTACTTTTCATAGTTATTATAGTTCGAAGAAGAGTTTAGAATTATTCGGAAAGGTTTAGGTTGTGTGCTGATGCAAGAAGGGAAAGTAGTGGCATACACATCACGTCAACTAAGGCCACATGAGGTGAACTACCCCATTCATGATTTAGAACTAGCGGCGGTGGTGTTCGCTCTGAAGATATGGAGACATTACCTATATAGAGAAAAGTCGATTATCTATCTTTTGAAAACCGACCATAAGAGTCTTAAATATCTCCTTACCCAAAAGGAGCTAAATTTACGTTTTGGTCGACTCTCTTTTTGAGAAGCAAGAATCCTTGTGGTAAGGAAATCTCGCTTTAAGATCAACGATAGTCCAGGATTTTCCACTTGGTTGCGGACCATCTACCGAAGGAAAGAGGTGAAACCGAAAATTGAAGTGATTCAAAAACAAGAGGGTAAGGATTTGGATTGAATATCAATAACATATTTTTTATACATGGTAGTGTCCTAATAAGATTGTATTATGATAGATTTCGGTATTTGGTGAAATTACGAAAAACGGTTAATATGGTGAAGGACTATGATCCATTGATCGATCGAGTATACCACAAATATAAAAGGCTTAATGCCTACGATTGGTGTGATGGTATTTGGGTTGACTTGACACAGTGTGATGGTTGGTATGGGGTGTGTAGCGGATGGAAATTAGGTTTGGGAGGAAAATTCATTTTGCATGTAAAGCCAATGTGGTAGCGGATGCACTAAGTCACAAGGTGGTATCGATTTGAGATTATATGAGCAATGTTTGCTCACCTCATTCTTTTGGTTTTATTAAACCTTGTAATTTATGAGGATGGTAGTTCGATTCATGTTGGCTTAATGCATAGAACATCGTAAAGCCAACATGTATTAGTCGAAGATATGGAGATCAAGAAAAATAGTGTTAAGGCAACAGAGGTGGGATGAATCGTTGGGTTGTCACAAGGTGGTTCGATTTGAGAGCAAGTGAAAAGTGGGGAAACTGTGGATTTTGGGGTTGAGTGGGGCTGTGGATTTTGGGTTGAACAGTGAAAGGGTGTTATGTTTCTGTGGAAGAATTTGTATGCCGAAGGACTCTAAGTTGAGACAGATGATTCTGCGAGAAGCGCATAGTAGCCCATACGCTATGTATCCCGGTGGAAGTAAGATGTACTGAGATCTACAAGAACAGTACTAGTGGACAGGTTTGAAGCGTGAGGTTACCGACTTTGTGAGCAAGTGTTTGACATGTCAGCAAGTGAAGGCGGAATATTAGTTGCCTTCGTGTTTGTGACCGGTGAAGATTCCACTTTGGAAGTAGGAGAGAATAACCATGGATTTTGTTAGTGGGCTACCCCTAACGCCTACTAAGAAAGATTCAGTGTGGGTGATTGTTGGCTGGTTGACTAAGTCTACTCACTTCATACCGATTCGCACTGACTATTCGCTACAGAAGTTGGTTAGGCTGTATGTGGCAAAAATTGTGAGGCTACATGGGGTGCCAGTGTCTATTATCTCAGATAGGGACCCAAGGTTCACATCCGATTCTGGAAGGCATTACATGAAGCTTTGGGTACAAGATTGGACTTTAGCATAGCGTTTCACCCACAGACTGATGGTCAATCGGAAAGGGTAATTCAGATCCTGGAAGACATGTTAAGGGGCTGTGTGATTGATTTCGGAGGTAGTTGGGAAGATTATTTACCATTAGCAAAATTTGCATACAACAACAGCTACCAATCCAGCATTTAGATGGCACCCTACG
This sequence comes from Gossypium rotundifolium, assembly GCA_025506655.1. NCBI lineage: Eukaryota > Viridiplantae > Streptophyta > Magnoliopsida > Malvales > Malvaceae > Gossypium > Gossypium rotundifolium. The sequence goes on along the minus strand of CP106729.1, from coordinate 133,266,701 downwards.
AGGCGTTATATGGTCGTAGGTGTCGTACCCCTAGTTGTTGGACAGAATTGGGGGAGCGCCAGTTGTGGGGTCCAGAACTAATTTTGAAAATTGAGGAGAAGGTGAAGTTGACTTGGGCTCAGTTGAAGGAAGCTTCCGATAGACAGAAAGTTATTTGCGGATCTGAAGCATAAGGAGATAGAGTATTCGATGGGGGATTATGTCTTCTTAAAGGTCTCACTTTGGAAGAAGATTTTGAGATTCGGGCGGAAGGGCAAGTTAAGTCCTAGGTTCATTGGGCCTTATCGGGTGTTGAAATATGTTGGACTGGTCGCATATTAGCTTGAGCTGCCATTTGAGTTAAATCGGATCCATAATGTATTCCATGTATCGATGTTGAAGCGCTACCGTTCAGATCCATCTCATATAGTCCCGACGGAGGAAATTGAGGTTAGATCCGATCTGTCATTTGAGGAAGAAACCGTGTGGATTTTGGATCAGGATGTGAAAGTGTTGAGGAGGAAATCAGTTCCGTTGGTTAAAGTGCTGTGGTGTAGTCACGATTCAGAGGAAGCCACGTGGGAGCCGAAGGAGGCAATGCAACAGCAATATCCTTATCTCTTTTAATCAGGTAAATTTTGAGGCCGAAATTTCTTTAAGGGGTAGAAACTGTAGCATCCTAAAAATAGGGGTATGCCATTTTTGTGTTATTGCATGTGTTGTGCTTGATAAACTTGTTATTTGGATGTGTTCAAGGGTCCTGGGGAGGCTTGGGTTTGAGCCCAGGTCCTTGTGAAATTTTGGTTTTGGGCACTTTAGTAAGGTGAGCTAGTGAAGGTAGGACTTAAGCATAATTGATTGTATTTTGATAACACAAGGAGTAAGGTAGCCTAGTGGGTGGCGTCACAAGGGAGCATTGAGGGGAGAGTGTTCAAATCCCACATGCTACAAAAAAGAGTTTATTTTTGTGCTCAGAAAGGGAGGTAGCTGAATGGAGACCAAACTCTACAGGAGAGAGAGATGACTTGGTCAAAATGTTTGAATAGGAGGTGGAGAGTGAATTGTGGAGCACTTTGAGGAGTGAATCAAGGGATTTGAGAGTGTGGGAGAGAGTTGGCCGTGAGTGGGATTGTGAGAGGGTGGATTTTAGTTGAGGGGGTGCTAGTAGCATATTCGGTTAAGTGTGAAGGAAGTGTCGAATTCCCTTTACATTTCTTAGGCAATTTTAGTATTATGGTCATTTTTCTTGCTAAACATTTTGGTTCTTTTGGTTGCATTTCCTCTTTGCCGAAACTTCAATTTTCCTATTGACTCCTACTCTTTTCTTTTCAAACATCTTCTTTTCTTCTTCTTTCATTTGTTTTTGCCAAAACATCAATAGTTGAATTCTTTTCTAACCTTTTTCTTCCTTAGCCAAACCTCTCCTATAGCTACCATTTCGGTTTGTGTTCTTCGATAGCTTATCTTTGATTGGTTTTCTTTTCAGTGTAGTCTCCATAGCTGAACCTAGAGTTCGTTGTCTTGCTACTAGTGCCGAACCGTGTTATCTCATTCGGCTTATCCTTGATATTAAGATAAGGATTCTTTCTCCTTCTTTCATGATTGTTCGCTCTTTCTTCTCTTGACTTGGCCAAGCCAAAACTCTCACCTCTTGGCTAAGCCGAATTTAGCCACTTATCATTTGGTAAGGGCCGAATCAAGTCATCCTTTGCTGCTACTTATCATTCTCTTAGCCTTGGTTTTTGAAGTTGATTGGTAAGTGGGTGTTTAGACCGAATATTGGTGGTAAAATGTTACTCTTCTATTTCAATGTTTTACGCCACTCATGTGATTTTATTTTGTGGTGATGATATCAACTTCCTACTCTTGTGGAAGTGTTGAATATTGGATTAAGGCTAACCCCTTTGGTACATCACTTATTTACTTCTAGGAACTCGTTGCAATAGCCAGGGTGCAAGGCTGAATTTTAGAACCTTGTAGGGAAAGATCTCAATTGTGGTAAGTGACTCTTGTGAGTTTTGGGCTTATGGAATCTTTTAAGAAGTTGAAGCTAACTTTTGATCGGTTTTGTTTTTAGGGGGAAACAAATAGTGGTTCTTTAGGAAATCCAAATCAAGTGTGTAATCTCACACCCACTTCGATGGTTGCTTGTGAAGTTTTGTGAAACGGCAAAAAGCCAAAAAGCTGAAAAGCTGGCAATTGTGACTACTCAAGCATGCGGACGCTCGTAGTGGTAAATCGAGATACTCATCATGGCGCTAAGTCATTGAGGGTGTCACGAACACTCTCACAATGTCGAGGTTGTAACGGGCCTAATCGGACTGAAGCTTGTCGAATGGGCCCAATCAGCTAACCAGTCCACTCGAACAGAACTGTTGGAAAACTAGCCAATGATAGGCTCGAATGGGAAATCTACAAATCTGTAATCGAAACCATGCGTATTGAGCTACACGAGCATGTGGGCCTAAAACGAGTTTTAGGCCCAATAGTGTCGTAAAGACCCAAAAAAGGTCTCGTGTCGCTCGAGGCAATAGTAGGCCTTCAGAAAGGCCATGAAGGAGAAAATTTCTAAACACCCTTGGAGAGTAAATTACCAAAATACCCACCGGTTTTGAAATTACTAAAATACCCTCGATGGGTTTAATGATCGTTTTACCCTCATTGTTGCCAAGTAATAATTGTATGTTTACATTACATTTGTATATGTTGATATGTATGTTGCATTTTATCATGTTGCATGGGGCGGGTTAATGATTGAAGAGCAGTGTAGCCTAGTGGCATAGCCACAATATATTATATATACATAATTATGACTCTGGTGGCTCAGCCACAAATATTGAGATTAGCTGCCTATCTGCAATATTAGTGTGATTGGCGAGGTGGGTTGACTTGATCCCCACAGGTGTGATTGGCTGGTATGGGGGTGTGTTGGTTGGATTGGGTTGGGATGCATTACTTCATTTGTACTATCATGATTATAGGGCTTAAGCTCAGATTGATGTCTTATGGACTAGGGGCCAGTTAATGTCGTTTAGGGGATTACATACTAAGTTCTCGTAACTTACCCCTTTTTCTTTAACCTCGCATGTAATTCCCAACAATAGAGGATTTGGAGTCGTGGAGGACTCAGTGGTGGCCATACAACGGAGATTTCTCTCAAACTTTAGTAAATTTAGTTTTTTACATTTTCTTTAAGATTATTAATTTATTTTGGGTTGATATTTTGTAATAAGGCCATTGGTATATTTTTCTTTTAACCTTTCAATTATAACGGTTAAACTCATAAATACGGGGTTTTCTTAAAACATTAACAATCACTTTCAAAAATATCACGTTACTGCAAATATTCAAATCGATTTTAATTACAAAGGCAATTTTCAAGTTAATTACAACTTTTCTAAAATGGACACTAAGTAAATATGATTTTTATAAACAACCAATGTAACTCGGAGTTATCAAAAGAGGTGCAAACATTTTCAATGAACGCTTAGTTTTTAAACAACCTTTCTATGTGACATGCTAGATCCGATCTGAAACACCCCAAACTCGACCCACGAGCCTTGACCGGATCTGGTATGTTCCCCGTGTAAACCGTTTCAAATTCTTTTGTTACTTAGGAAAAACTTGTGTGTTTTGAAAGAAAGATTGTTTTGGGTTGGGCTTGAGTAAACAAGCTTATTTCATTATTAAAATTCTTTACTTTAGGTGACAAAACGTTTGGGCTTTGTTTTAAAATAAATTTACTTAATCTTTTAATAAATAAAAGTTTGTAAACGTAATAAATGAAAGCAAAGTATTTCTACTATGGCCTTATTACATCGATAATTCCCAAAATTTAAATTCAAAATACTTAAAATAAAATAGCCCAAATAAAATGAACTTCTTGCTGAGCATGGCCAACCCTAAGCATCTGCCAGCCTGGTCCATCACTAATCATCACCTGAAAAATGTTCCCACAACGGGGTGAGTCAACAGACTCAATGTGTAACCAACACTAAGATTTAACAATTTAGGCATATGTTCACATATTACATGCATATTCATATAATGATAGGAAATAATGATGCAACCGAACCCAAACCTATATGCCATCCGCTACACATCACCGTACCAACCATCACACCGTGGGGACTACTAAGTCAACCTTCCATCCGCTACACACCATCGAAGGCGTCACATAATCGACGTGCTCATCGCCCTTATAAAATTCGTGGTCTTAGGTCACCACATTCAAATATCATGGTCTTAGGTCACCACATTCAGATATCGTGGTCTTAGGTCACCACATTCAGTTATCATGGTCTTAGGTCACCACATTCACTTCCCCTTTTCATATAACCCATATGCCCCATATCATACATATCATGCATTAACATGCCAAATTCTTATTTCACATTCTTATAATGTCATATGTGTGTCGTAACATATATTTAACATAATCCTAGTAGGAGTAGGAAACGTACCTGAGTACTTTGTACCATAGCATGGTACTTTAGCCATATTCACATTCTTATAAACATGCTCATATTAAATTTTGGCCATAAATCTTATTAAAAGATAGTGTGGGGTGCACACCTGATTCGCTTAACAAATTCACTGTAATCCCGAAATCTGATCTACTGCCTTAGATCTTTAACTCCCTACATTCGGCCCATATTAAAGATTTAATGAAAACCCATTCGTCCACAAATCCAAATCCTAGTAGGATTAGCACACTAAACTTATCTTGGTGCCGATTGATGTCTAATCAAATGCGAAAACTTTGTATCCTTCTTTCTTGAAATCGACAATCACTAGATTACTTGAATAGATTAGTTTTGGCTTTTAAATATTGATGAAACACATCTATTTACTCAACATGGCCTTGGCCGAATGCTATAGATACTTACCTTGTGGATTTTAAATCCCGAAACTCACCGAATAACTAGGGAACACGCGGCCTATGGTGTACCTTCGGGAAAAGAATTTCTCCTTCCTTGTAGTTGACACTTAGTAAATCCCAAAAGATCTCTTCAAAGGTTCGGCAACAAGATATTAATGGGGTTAGTCCTAGATTTTGGCAAATCTTAAAAGAAAAAGGATGGAACTGAATGAGATCTTACCCTTACTGAAGAATTCGACAGCAGTTATATCAATCTCCACTGAGATATTCAGCTTTGAACTTGATGAAAATTTGACTAGAAGTACCCAATATATTCGGCTCTTGAAAGGAGTAATAAGCGTTATGGATTCGGCTTCCATAAGGGTCACAAAAGAAAAGGGTATGGAGTATTAAGGGTAACGGCAATGGTGAAAATAGGGGAATGGGAAGTTCGGCTAGAACAGATAAAAAGAAAAGAAGAAGATGATGATAGCTTGGAGAGAAAAGAGTGCTTGAAAGAGAGGCAAAAAGTATGAATGATATTCTATTATCCTTCTTCTAGCTTAATTAAATTACTAAGCTTAGAGTCCCTTACTTGGCCATCACTCCTCCCTTTTTTCCTCTTTATCTCTTTATTTAAATTACCAATAATCCATTAATTATCTCTTAAAATAAATCCATTATTTATCCCTTATTTATCCACCATTTATCTCTTAAAATAAAAGAATAAAAGCTCCTAAATTATAGCCTTGTGCCGTCCCTTCTTGTCTAATCTCTCGTGCAAAATAAAACTTTTATTTTGCTCCCCTCAGAGCTTCGAACCTTGGCCTAATACCCCTGTATGTGGCGTCATTTCTAGAGGCATCTCAGCCACTTTTCCAAGCCCAATTTCATGTCATATTTCCTCCATAAATTTTCTTAAGACCACCTTGCCTTAGTTCCTTCTTTTAACTTAACATTTCTAAAGCATTCCTTGCATTTTCAGGACATTTCCCTACATTTCCAAGACAAGACATTTCCTTACATTTCCAGACATTTCTGACATTTCTAGGACATTTACATTTCCAAGACAAGACATTTCCTTACATTTCTAGGACATTTCCTTACATTTCCAGGACAAGACATTTCCTTACATTTCCGGGACAAGACATTTCCTTACATTTTCGGGACATATCCTTACATTTCCAAGTTTCCAAAATGTTCACTTTCCTCTTTTTGAAACTTAACATTTCTAAATCATTTCTTACATTTCCAAGTTTCCAAAAAATGTTCATAATACATTCATAACACATAAGACATGCTATTTCATATAATTAAATCAAAAATGCATAGGCCCATTTTCAGGATGTTACAGTTCTACCCTCCTTAAAAATAATTTCGTCCACGAAATTACTTACTATCGAATAATCGAACATCTTAACTCACCGCGCTACGCTTATGCTGCGCACTCTGATCTCAATAGAGCCATCATACTTTCTACGCACAATTTTTTTTTAAGTTCATGTTCCCGAGAACTCATTTCTAACATCGCGATTTAATCTGATTAAAGAGTTTTATGCATTAGTACTTTGTTCCACTGTTTAATCGCGAACAATTTTATGAAAAGGAGTTTAATAGTGGTTCTTTCGATCAAACAAAGTCTCAGTTCAAGTTCACTATTCTAATTCAGAGATTCACATTCACATTCACATTCATCCATCTCGAAAGAGACACATTCATTCACAACATTCACTTCACTACTTTGGGCATTCCTGATCATCCACCCTAGGGGTAATTTTGTCATTTTTCCTTTAAGGTATTTTGGTAATAAATTGGGGTCACTTCGAAAATAATCTTTATAAACCAAAAATATTTCAAAATTTACAAAAACTCGAGGTTATCTTGAAAATTTATTTTCCAAATCAGTGGTGTTGCAGAAATTTCAGAAATCGGGGTTATTTCGATAATTTTAGAAGTTAGGGGCATTTCTGTAAATTCTTCAAATTAAGGTATCTTGATATTTGTAAAGCAAAAGTTTTTGGTATTTTTGTAAAGTAGAAACATTTTAGCAAAAGTCGAGGGTATTTTTGAAAATCTTAAAAACTAAGGGTATTTTAGTAATTTACAACACAGGGGCATTTTAGTAATTTGGCAAATCGAAAAATTTTTCAAGAAATTTTCAAAATAGATTTTGTTACAAATCGAAGGGTTAATTTAAGGATTTTAAAAACTAAGGTTTTTATTAAAAATATGGCTAGTCCCTTTCGGGTTTTAATCATTGGTTTAGCCGATGACTAAGTCCTCTTGGTTAGGGTGAACTACAGTTACGCACTGTAGGATTCAAGTAAAGAGGAGGTGAGTCGCTAGGACTGCTTAAATACCAAGCTCTTACTGAATCCACTCCTAGACATGCGTACAATAGTTACCACACCCTAGCTCGGCGACTTAATCACATGTTTGTCTAATGGTCCTTAAGTCATATGTACTTGTGTTTTAGAGTAGACTAGTCCTAGGGTTCAACAGATCCTAGTTCACTAATCTACGTTGCCATAAAAGCCCATACATTTCACATATTAATCACTTCAAAAGTCAGAAGTACTTACCTGGTGGACTTCGAGTCGGAGACTTAGTGGGTCATGCCAAAAAATCCTGCTTAATTCACAAAAATTCTTTTTGGGCTTAACTTTGAAAATGTTTTGGGCCTTAAACCCAAGGTCGAGAGTTTAAAATTGGGCTCTGATACCAAATTGAAACACCCCAAACCCTACCCACGAGCCTTGACCGGATCTGGTATGTTCCCTGTAAACCATTTCAAATTCTTTTTTGTTACTTAGGAAAAACTTGTGTATTTTGAAAGAAAGATTAGCTCGCTATAAGGAAAGTACCCTGCGGATTGAGTGGATTGGGGTTACTTTAAGATCAAGTTCAAAGGGAAGTATGTCGGAGCGAGCTATGTGGATGCTCGAGGAAGGCGCTCCTCAATCTGGTGCAAGGTGGCAAATCGATAGCGAGTACGGTCGAAGTTGAGTTTCGTCGAGCCAGATGCTCGGGGCATCGTGGCAACGGATTATGAGAGATGTCGATTTGAAGATGGTCTGCGGATGAGTCATGAGTTTTGATTGCTCAAGATCGAAAGAGAAGTGGAGAAAGCTCGAATAGCGAGGAGGTCAAGAAGGCCGAGAGGCACAATAGGGAAAGGAACCGTGACAAGAGAAGTGTTGGATCGCCGAAGTGTTTGAGAGGGTTCGAAAAGACCAAGAGTTGAGACTCTGCTAAGCCGCCACGGAAATCCAGATCGTCTGTGTGCTCAATGTTTTACTTTAGGTGACAAAACATGAAACACTATGTGAAGATGGTTATATTTTAACTTGTGTGTTTTGAAAGAAAGATTGTTTTGGGTTGGGCTTGAGTTGAAAACAAGTTTATTTCATTATTAAAATCTTTTACTTTAGGTGACAAAACATTTGGGCTTTGTTTTAAAATAAATTTACTTAATCTTTTAATAAATAAAAGGTTGTAAACGTAATAAATGAAAGCAAAGTAAAGTAGTTCTACTATGGCCTTATTACATCAAATAATTCCCAAAATTTAAATTCAAAATACTTAAAATAAAATAGCCCAAATAAAATGAACTTCTTCTTGAGCATGGCCAACCCTAAGCATCCGCTTGCTGGTCCATCACTGATCATCACCTGAAAAATGTTCCCACAACGGGGTGAGTCAACAGACTCAATGTGTAACCAACACTAAGATTTAACAATTTAGGCATATGTTCACATATTACATGCATATTCATATAACAGATAGGAAATAATGATGCAACCCGAACCCAAACCTATATTCCATCTACTACACATCACCCATACCAACCATCACACCGTGGGGACTACTAAGTCAACCCTCCATCCGCTACACACCATCGAAGGCAATCGGCTGCAATGACGTGCTCTCATCGCCTTATAAAATATGGTCTTAGGTCACCACATTCGGATATCGTGGTCTTAGGTCACCACATTCAGATATCGTGGTCTTAGGTCACCACATTCAATTATCGTTGTCTTAGGTCACCACATTCACTTCCCCTTTTCATATAACCCATATGCCCCATATCATACATATCATGCATTAACATGCCAAATTCTTATTTCACATTCTTATAATGTCATATGTGTGTCGTAACGTATATTTAACATAATCCTAGTAGGAGTAAGAAACGTACCCGAGTACTTTGTACCATAGCATGGTACTTTAGCCATATTCACATTCTTATAAACATGCTCATATTAAATTTTAGCCATAAATCTTATTAAAAGATAGTGTGGGGTACACACCTGGTTCGCTTAACAAATTCGCTGTAATCCCGAAATCTGATCTACTGCCTTAGATATTTAACTCCCTACATTCAGCCCATATTAAAGATTTAATGAAAACCCATTCGGCCACAAATCCAAATCCTAGTAGGATTAGTACACTAAACTTACCTTGGTGCCGATTGATGTCTAATCAAATGCCGAAAACTTTGTATCCTTCTTTCTTGAAATCGGCAATCACTAGATTACTTGAATAGATTAGTTTCGGCTTTTAAATATTGATGAAACACATCTATTTACTCAACATGGCCTTGGCTGAATGCTATAGATACTTACCTTGTGGATTTTAAATTCTGAAACTCACCGAATAACTAGGGAACACGCGGCCTATGGTGTACCTTCGAGAAAAGAATTTCTCCTTCCTTGTAGTCGACACTTAGTAAATCCCGAAAGATCTCTTCAAAGGTTCGGCAACAAGATATTAATGGGGTTAGTCCTAGATTTCGGCAAATCTTAAAAGAAAAAGGATGGAACTGAATTCAATCTTACCCTTACTAAAGAATTCGACAGCAATTATGTCAATCTCCACTGAGATATTTGGCTTTGAACTTGATGAAAATTTGACTAAAAGTACCCTATATATTCGGCTCTTGAAAGGAGTAATAAGGGTTATGGATTCGGCTTCCACAAGGGTCACAAAAGAAAAGGGTATGGAGTATTAAGGGTAACGGCAATGGTGAAAATAGGGGAATGGGAAGTTCGGCTAGAACAGATAAAAAGAAAAGAAGAAGATGATGATAGCTTGGAGAGAAAAGAGTGCTTGAAAGAGAGGCAAAAAGTATGAATGATATTTGGCTATCCCTTCTTCTAGCTTAGCCGAAATTACTAAGCTTAGAGTCCCTTACTTGGCCATCACTCCTCCCTTATTTTCCTCTTTATCTCTTTATTTAAATTACCAATAATCCATCAATTATCTCTTAAAATAAATCCATTATTTATCCCTTATTTATCCACCATTTATCTCTTAAAAATAAAAGAATAAAAGCTCCTAAATTATAGCCTTGTGCCGTCCCTTGCTGGTTAATCTCTCTGCAAAATAAAACTTTTATTTTGCTCCCCTGCAACTCGAACCTTGGCCCAATACCCCTGTATGTGGCGTCATTTCCAGAGGCATCTCCAGGCCACTTTTCCAAGCCCAATTTCATGTCATATTTCCTCCATAAATTTTCTTAAGACCACCTTGCCTTAGTTCCCTTCTTTTAACTTAACATTTCTAAAGCATTTCCTTGCATTTCGTGACATTTCCTACATTTCCAAGACAAGACATTTCTTACATTTCGTGACATTTCCTTACATTTCAGTGACATTTCCTACATTTCCAAGATAAGACATTTCCTTACATTTTCAGGACATTTTTACGGGACATTTCTTACATTTCCGTGACAAGACATTTCCTTACATTTCCGGGACAAGACATTTCCTTACATTTCCGGGACAAGACATTTCCTTACATTTTGGGACATTTCCTTACATTTCCAAGTTTCCAAAATGTTCACTTTCCTTTTTTGAAACTTAACATTTCTAAATCATTTCTTACATTTCTAAGTTTCCAAAAAATGTTCATAATACATTCATAACACATAAGACATGCCATTTCGTATAATTAAATAAAAAATGCATAGGCCCATTTCCAGGATGTTACACAGTCATAACATCTAGGCCGAGTTTTGGATGTTACACAAAGTGTGGCGTTCAACTGTACTGAGGTTCCTATCAACTGTGATAGTAGGTCGAGGTCTCAATCACCTACTTTACCATTCCACCAAAACTATCTCAACTTAAGTGTTCATATAAGCCTTGGGTTAACACACTCTATTGTGTTAGTTTAGCTTGGACCCTTAGCCTAACTTCCATCCATCGATTCCCAACTTATCTATACACCCTCAAACCTCTTGAGCCTAATCCTTTTCTTTCTTAAACTGTTCTTGAAGCTAAACCTTCACTTACTCAAATTTATGATCGGGCACATATTATGACTCAAATATCATCGAGGCGAGTTCGTATCATTTGGTATTAGAGCTAGTAAAATTCGAGTAAGTATCGATGTTCTCGGGAGTCCTGAAATCATATCGTAAAAAAATTCATAAAAAATTTGAAAGTTTTATTTTTATTTTTATTGTGTATTCAAAATATAGTATTTGAAGTTTTAAAAAAAAAAAAAATATACAAAAAATACGAATTTTAAAAAAAAAGTGAAGTCTTGAGTTTGTTTCATTTCTCTTCATTCTACTTCCCAATCAATAATTCCTTCTACCATTGCTTCTTTCCCAAAACGCCACACTCAAACCCGACATTTTATTTTTCCTTTTTGAAAGCCTACCCAAACGGATATCATTTCCCACCAAACCACATCAATTTTGTAAGGCGACCCCAAACGGTGCTGATTCGTCTATCTAGTTTGCGGAGAACTTCGAGAGGCAAAAAATCGAGTGGTAAAAGGAAAGAGAGAGTGGTGAGTGCATCAGAGAGTATAAAAGCCTTAGACAAGAGAAAACACGAGCGGAGTGTGAAATTCATGTTTCTTTTCTTTCGAGTGATTCTTGTGAGGTTTGTGGTGAGGAATTCATTTTTCTATTTTTATTTTAACACTTTTTCTTTTCAGCCTTAAAATCATTGCTCGAGGAGAATTTTCCAAATCTGAATTTCAATACTTGGTGAATGAGATGGGTCGAATGTTGAAGGAAAAGCTAAGCCCATTACAAAGACGGTTGGATCAAGTGGAAGAACAAGCCAGATGAAAGCAAATTTTTCCAACTCGAACACGAGTCAAGATCATCACGGCGATCCACGTCTAAAGACTATTCAAGAAAAGATTCTTATCGTGACTCTTATTCCTCAAGAAATTCACGACGAGATAAAGCGAGTTACGCGTTTGAACCCTTTCAAGATGACGAACGAGAAAGCACAAGTCCTTCGTCTGCATCAAAGTATTCATCCATGAAGGAGTCCTTACGAAGAAGTGAATGTGATTTGTATGTAAATCCTTCCATTCAAACCCGATGAAAATCATTTCATTTTGATTCTTTCGCTTTATCTTAATCTTGTAACAAAAGGAAGTGAGAAAAAGAAATAAAGAGAAAAAAGAGACAAGAAAAGTTAATACGAGAAAATGAGCGAATATGGAATGAAATTGAAAGAAGGAAAAAAGAAATGAAAGAAAAAAAGAAAAAGAAAAAGAGGGTGAGAGAAAACAAAACGAGATTGAAATTGAAGAAGAAAGTGTGGAAGAAGCGAGTGATGTTTAGAAAGAAAGAGAGCTTAAAGAAACAAAATGAAATAAAGATAGTGAGCGAGAACAAGAAAAAGAGAGCAAAATTTTAACTAACCCCCACTATTTTTGCTCTTGTTCTGTTCCTTCTTTTCTGGTTTCTAAAAGGCCAAGCAACTATAATTTTCAACTTCAATACCTTCTCGATGAAAGACGCTTTCGTATGATCAGCAAAGGTAAGATTGAAGATGAAATTATATCCCCGAGCCCGAATGTAAGCAAGGTAAGGAAATTTTAATAACCGAGTCACGACAAATCGATTTGACATTTGTCAAAATAATTTTTGATGACTTAGTTTTTAAAAGACCCCTTTATTCTCACCCGATTAATTATTATTCTTTGAATGTGTTGATATTGTTCATTCCGACCGAAAAACCAAAGATTTGATCTTGCATGAAAACGGGTTCGCGCGAAAGGTAGATAAATTTTTCGATTATTTTGTGCATCCATTACTGCCTTGTGAAAATTCTATGAATTTGTGCAAATTTGATTTGATGAACGTAAAGAGATTTGAATGTTTATTTCTGTGGACGAAAAAATCCCATTGGTTTAACATGTTTGATTTAACAAAATCGTTGCTACATTCTGGCATAAGTACTCAAACTCGAGTATTTAAACTCGGAATATTTTCTGATATATTTTCTGGAAAAATCAAGCATCATCGATTGTGCGCGAATAATTCCTATTATTTTGATACTTGGTTTTTGAATAAGGTAATGAAATGTGCCCACTTTGTTTTCAATTGTAATTCGTTCCTTAAGCAAGTTCTGTGGTTGTACATGAAGTTCGCGTTTCATTTGGAAAAGATTAATTCAACCGCGAAGCTTCGGCTACACTATAGTCCCAAGGAGAGAAGATTTGTGATGATCGAGCAAGGTAAATTCGATCCTTGTTTTACTGCTCTTGAAGATAAACAAGGTGAGACCATTGAAACTTATGAAACAATTTTGTTCTCTTTGAATGGTGTTAAGACTTGTGTTGATGATTTAGCTATTGTAAAACACTTATATCGTGACGTGCTTAAAAATTCTATTTTGCCTGTTTATGACCTACTTGTTCTGGTCATTGATAAAAAGATTCATAACTTTGATCATTGTGATGTTGAAGAATTCGTTAGCAATCATATGTCCAAAGGTCAATTGCAAGGTTTGATTGTGCGAGTTTATGAACCATGTGAATCTTTCCAATTACCTGTATGTGATGATTACGTCTACCATTTGAATCATTACTCGCATGACAATAATGACTTGTGGAATCAATATAAGTTGTATGCCTGTCTCAAAATCTATTTGATTTTGTTTTGAACATTTGACGAGGCATTACATTGTTTGCATGATCATTTGATTCTGTCCATCCACATACGTCATACTTGTCTTGTTTTGATTACGCCTAGATTGCAATTTTGTTTGCATTGCTTTTTACTAATTCAAGGTTATTCTTTTAGGTGAAACAATTACCATCCGCCCCGTTCAATCAAGAAAGCAGAGTAAAAGGAACTATGTTCTCGAGAACCAACGACTTGATTCGAGGACGAATCGCTTTCAAGAGGGGGTATGATGCGAACCTAATCGCATCATGTTAAGACACCACCGACGCCATCGAGAGTGGCCTAAGCTTGACGGGCCTAAGTGCAAAATGAAGCCTAATTCCAGCTCAACGAGCTCAAATTAGCTCAACTTAGCTTAAGAGCTCGTTTTTATTCTGCTCATTTTATTTTGCGATTAATTTGCTGGAATAAATCATTCAATTTATTGTTAGTTAAATTAGTTAATTAAGTTTTAATAAATAATTTGTCATAATCTGGACATTTTTAATTTAATGTATTAAATATGTTTAACATTAATATAGGTGTTTTGATATGTCTGGTTTAAGACATAATTTAGTGTGTCTAGAATAGAACAAATTAATTAGTTGCTACTAATTTAATTTGTCCAGCCGCATGACATAAATTACATTAGGTTGAATGTTGCCGAATTTAATGTGTCTTAACCCTTTTAATTGTTGTTTTATTTTGCAGTAAACACATGCATGAATCAGCCAAAGGAGGGAGCTGAACACACATTAATTCCAGCTGACTTTTCATGCTCACCAACAGCCAAGAAGGATTAAATTCTACAGCAGCCTTTTCCTTTATTCTAGGTGACGCCTTGAGCAAAGTAAGGGCCACCTTTCTTCATCAAGCAATTAGGTGAAAAGGGGGCTGACGATTGGAGTTTTCCAAGCTAATTTAATACCTCCCATGACCATTCAACTCAATGAAGCACCACCAACTGGCTGCTTGCATTCGGCCAAAGACCACAACTCTTCAAGCTGGCCATTTCTCTTCCCTAAGGCAGTAATTAAGCCTTCTTAAAACACTTCAGCTGAATGTGGACTTTCACCATTAAGAGGCCAGCCGAACCATCAATTCTAGAAGCCTTATTTTCATATTTTTAATTAAAGATTAATCTAGAATGTGCTTAGGAAATTTCTAGGAAGTTTCCTAAAGAAACTTAAGGTTTAAGGAGCTGTTAAAGAGGCCATTCAGCTAGCCTTAATTCAACCTATAAATAGACTATGTAATTCACATTTGAAGGTTAATAAACAATTTTATAACTTGGTTATTCTGTAAGGTTGTTTTCAACTCTCGTTTTTCTCCAAAGATTTGTTTGACTTATCAAATACCTTTGTGGTGTCAAACTTGTCTTTTCTATCCTGAACATATCACTTTGTAACCCCAAAGTATGGCGTTCAACTATACCGAGGTTCCTATCAACTTTGATAGTGGGTCAAGGTCTCAATCACCTACTTTACCATTCCACCGAAACTATCTCAGCTTAAGTGTTCATATAAGCCTCGGGTTAACACACTCTATTGTGTTAGTTCAGCTTGGACCCTTATACCAAACTTCCATCCATCGATTCCCAACCTATCCATACACCCTCAAACCTCTTGAGCCTAATCCTTTTCTTTCTTAAATTGTTCTTGAAGCTAAACCTTCACTTACTCAAATTTACGATCGGGCACATATTACGACTCGAATCATCACAGAGGTGAGTTCGTATCACAAAAAGTCTCAAAAATAAGCTAATTTCAACATATTTATAGTGCTACATGAAACCTAGATGAAAAGTCACAAGAATTCAGCTTTAATGTATGATTATAAGCTAAAATAAAACTTAATTACTAAGCACAAACTCTTAAATTCTCTAGGCCTAAGTAACAGAAACTTTTAACATGATTTAATGTTCCAACTCAACTTAATAAATGAGTTGATTACTTAGGCTAGAAGAGTTCAATGTTTTGAGCAGCCAAATGACTTCAATTCCTTCATTAAATCAGCCTTGGGTAGCCGAATAGACACCAGCAACATGTGTAATGCCCTCCTTTAATTGTTGTCCATTGCTATTCTTGAACAACTCCTTGGAGAAGAGGAATAGGCTGTTGAATTTAAATGATACAAAATGCTCTTCTTAAATGTTGTAACAGCCGCATTTAACACTTTATAATAGCTCCTTTGTACATAACTTATTCCAGCTGAATAGTCACCTACAAGCATTAACAAACACCTTAAAAACACATTAAACACACTAAACACATTTAAACACATATTAGACTTAATAAGCTTAATTAATAAACTATTAATAAACACATTTAACACTTAACTTAATTTAATAAACTTAAAAAAAACATGCAACAATAAATTATTCCAGGAACTAAATTAACTAAGATGAACTTAATTAACTAAGATGAGTAATTTATTCCAGCAACTTAATTAACTAAGATGAACTTAGTTAACTAAGATGAGTAATTTATTCTAGTAAATTAAATACTTATTCCAGCAAATTAAATACTTATTCTAGCAAATTAAAAATGGGTTGAAGTTAAGCTAAATGAGCTCGAGTTGAACTAGACAAGCTTGAAGAAGCTAAAATTAAGCTTATTGAGCTGAGTTTAACCTTCATTTTGCACTTTGGGCCCTCGAGCTTAGGCCAATTCTGAGGTCGGCGAGTTGTGTCGAAACATGATGCAACCGGGATCGCATCATACCCTCCCTCTTAAAGACGATGTATCCTCAAATCAGGCCATTTGCTCGAGAAAAATCTTTCAAGGTCACGAACCCTTTTGCTCATGAACCTGACAGATTCGTTTCCAAAAACCTAAGAACCACAAATGGTTCGAAAAGGAAACATGTTATTTTCATGCCCTCCCTCTTTAGGAGGAAACCATTCCAAAGTGTCTCATACACAAGAATGAAATAGGCTAGTGACACTCGAAATTATAAGCTCAAAATAATTTTCTAAAATCTCATTAAAAAAGTGAACAAATGAAAAATGCCGAGATCAAAAACATGAGTTGGCTTTACCATTTCTTGATGAATCAAAAATTTCTTCGATGGTAATATACCAGAATCACAAAGCATTCGATGATTATATTTTCGGAATCAAAATTCCATGGTTCAAATCCCTTAACCAATAATAAAAAACAATTTTCACCGGGATAAAAAATGAGATTTTCTCTTACTATTTCACTTTGACTTGAAAGTTTCTTGACCGGCATCATGGAAAGAACATGAAGCAATGGAAAGTCACAACCATGCAAAACACGCCCAAATACTTTAAACCATAATATAGTACAACCTCCGGAATCAAAATTTGATTTTGACTTCGCAAGCCATCAGAATTCACGTGCTTTGTTTTTGAACATAATGATAAAATTCAGAGCAAATGAAAGGTTTTAACACATTTATGTAGGATAAATTCATGATGCTTACCTTCATTTATCAACAACTTATGAAAACATGCTCTGGGCTTAAAAACTTGGTTGCGATCACAATGCAGCAAGAATGTCGTTGCCACCAATAAATCGCACATGCCAAATAAATAAGATTTAGGCATAAATAAATTCAAACAATCAAACATCTTAAAATTCATCCGAATAGGCATGCACATACTTGAGGATTTCGTACAAAGATGTAACGACTTCACATAACCATCACAATCAAACAAATTGGGATTTTTACGTGAAAATTCATTACCACTCACATTCAAATTTTTTATACATTGATTTAATATATCCTCATCAACAAACTTACCAACACAATAAAAAACTTGAGAAAAACTTTTCATAACACTTCTTGAGACAAAGTCATTAACAACAATCATAGAATGGCAAGAATCCCAATCAAAATGAGGAAACCTTTCAACAATTAAGTCACCGATAATTTAACAACATTATTCGAATTAGATTGTCATGACTTGATTGCTAAAGATTCTTTACCTTGCTTACCTTTAAGCACTTGTGGGCTCATTTCACCTTCAACCTTACCTTTCTCGATCAATTGAAACCGTCTCTCGTTGGGAAGGTAATGAAGTTGGAGCTTTTAACAGTCCGACTTAGGGCCTAGTCGGAATAGTGGTGTGAGATCACAAATCCGAAATATAAACATGAGTTTTACAATTTCTATGAGGCTTATGGGTGATTTCATGATTGTGTAAAAATTTCATGAAGAAATTTTATTAATTAGTAATTAAATTGTCCATTAGGACTAAAAGAGCAGAAAATATGAGATTCTAGAAGATTCAAGTATGAAATAGAATTATAAAAATTACTAGAGGTCCTTATTTAGCAATTAGACCAATATATTTGATGATGGAAAAAAATAGACATCGGAAGGAAAAATCTCAAGAAAGGATCATTAAGGGTGTAACATCCTGAATTTGGGCCTAGTAGGATTGGGCCCATTGGACCTTAGCCATGAGAGCGTTTTAAAATTTTTGGGATTATGAAAACGGTATTATTTCAAGTTAGACCTATTAGGAAGGTTATTTTGGAAGGTTAAGGGGTTTCTATGAAGTCCCGAGATCAAACTTGGGCTTTAGAAAAATTTTAGTTTTAGGTGAATAAAACCCTGAGAGTTAGTAAGTAGGATTTAAGAATAAAATGTGGAGAAAAATGACACAAAAGGAGTTGTGGTGTAGTGGCAAAGTGACGCCACATAAGAGACAAGGAGGTGACGCCACAAGGAAGCAAGGGGTCCAAGGTTCAAGCCTTGGCGCTGGCATTTCATTTTGATTTATTTTTAAGTGAACTTGGACTTTGGCCCATAGATTTATATTTAGTTGCGCATGATGTTAGACAAGGAAGCGAGTGGTCTAGTGGCAAGGCCTCATTAAGGGTGCAAGGGAGCCTGGGTTTGAATCTCATGACAAGCAAGAGAGTATTTATTTTACGGATTGGACGGCCAGAGTTTGAGTTGGATTTAAACTCTGCTGACGGAGGGATCCCACATCGAAAAGATAGCAAGAGGGAAGGTGAGAAGCTGTCTATGAAGAGAGGAAGCATACCTTAGTAGGCGTTTGGGCATAGGAGCATTTGGAGCGCGGATTAGCTTCAGACTCCTATCAGGTGTGTATTCTATCTACTCTAGTTGTAGAGTGGAAAATGTTGAAATGCCAGTCACACGGCGATGGTAGCAACACAAGCGTGCGAGCGCACGTGTGGGAGCTTCGACGCAATAGTTGAGGCCACCATGAATATTCTTGTGGGTTGATGCTGTTTAGGCCACAATGGGCCCAATGTGCCCATATGAATAAATTGTATGATTATGTAATAGATAGTGAAATGGACTATGGGAATATCGTATTTGTGGCTAGATTTGGGCTAAGTGGGCCACACGAGCGTGTGGGCCAAATAAGGGGCCTCGGGCCCATTTACACCGTTATGACAATTTATGTTATCTGAGTCACTCGAGGCGATAGTAGGCCTTTGGAAAGGCTATTAAATGCAAAATTACCAAAGTAACCTCGATGGGTAAATTACCAAAATACCCCTAGTTTGCAAAATTACCGAAATACCCCTGGTTTGCAAAATTATCGAAATACCCTTGGTTTACAAAATTACCGAAATACCCTGGTTTGCAAAATTACTGAAATATCCCTAGTTTGCAAAATTATCGAAATACCCCTAGTTTGCAAAATTATTGAAATACCCCTACTTTGCAAAATTACCGAAATACCCTTGGTTTGCAAAATTAACGAAATGCCCACGGTTTGCAAAATTATTGAAATACCCCTGATTTGCAAAATTACTAAAATACCCCTAATTTGTGAAATTACCAAAATACCCCTGGTTTGCAAAATTACCAAAATACCCTCGATGGGTAAAATGATCGATATGCCCTTGAAGGGCAAGATGACGAAAACGCCTCTACATGTTATATGGTTATTCTTTTATGCGATTTATGATTATCACGGTATGTTTATTATTATATGATGCATTCATGTGTTATTATGTTGCATGGGAATAGGATTATTAATATGGAGGAAGTGCTAATATGATCGCATGGTCGCTTGACGATTGTGGATCCATCGATGGCTTTTTAGCCACCAAGTAGCCATGCTACACCGATAAGTTAGTTTCGCAACCGGTGCTACAAAAGGAGTGTACGGATGGGTGGGTCGATTAAATCCCCACAGGAGTGCACGGTTGGACAGGAGACGGAGTGCAGGGTTGGTATGGGCATTAATGCATTGCATGTATGGATTTAACATTGAGATGGGCTTAGGCCCAGATATTTATGATATGTGACATATGATATGGGTTAAGGCCCAACCGAGGCTATTTTGGGCTAAGGTCCTATTGCCACCGTTATTGTAATGGGCGTCAGCCCGGATTGTTGTGATGCATGTTTTTACTGATGAGGGTTGTACACACTAAGTTTTCGCAAACTCACCCCCTCTTTTTAATTTTTCCAAGTAACCCTCAGTAGGCAGTTCGACGTAATGGAGGACTCAGAGGTGGCCACACTAGGAGCAATTTTGGATTTTAGTATTCTACTTTACTTTATTAAACCATTTTTATTGGGTTGTAATAAGGCCTCTCTTAAATTTTGGTATAGTTTGGGATTTTTAGTTTATTATGTTTTAAATTTGCTCAACATTGAATCGCGGTTTTCCAAAACAATATATGTTTTCAAAACACTACATTTTCACAACCAAGTTGTAAATATCATGTTTTATAAGTCAGTTGTTTTAAATTAAGCTTCCGCAACGAACAAGATTTTGAAGGTAATGACTTCTTAATAAATGTCGATTAATAATAACAATCGCAAACTGGGACTTTAGTTTTTAAATATCAAGAGGGGTTTTCAATGAAAATACGATTTTTGAAAAAACACCTAAATGTGACACGTTAGATTCAGGCCTAACTTCTAGGCCGAGTTTGGGATGTTACATTTAGTGGTATCAGAGCCCGGTTGTAAAACTCGGGCTTTGAAATGGGCTTTAATTTCTATTTTAAATATGTTACAAATGGTTTTAAAGTGGTTTTGGAGGATTTTTGTGTGGCACACCGAGTCTCCATCATCGGACCAAGTAAGTTCTCCTATTTGTTTTTAACTGTTATACTATAGGTAGATACTGGTACGTACTTTATCTGTAATGTGCTATTTACTTAGGTTGCAATTAGGATTAGAGTGCACAGCAGAAGCGTAGTGGTATAATTGGTATTGTGCGGCTACTAGATAGTTGGAAATTTCTTTAAGGAGGTAGATTTGTAACACCCTAAATTTGGGCCTAGTAGGATTGGGCCCATTGGGCCTTGGCCATAGGAGCGTTTTAAATTTTTTGGGATTATGAGAACGACATTTTTTCAAGTTGGACCTATTAGGAAGGTGATTTTGGAAGGTTAGAGGGCTTCTATGAAGTCCCGGGATCAAACTTGGGCTTTAGGAAAATTTTGGTTTTAGGTGAATAAAACCCTGAGAGTTAGGAAGTAGGCTTTAAGAATAAAATGCGGATAAAAATGACACAAAATGAGTTGTGGTGTAGTGGCAAAGTGACGCCACATAAGAGACAAGGAGGTGACGCCACAAGGAATACCGTATCTATGGCTAGATTTGGGCTAAGTGGGCCACAAGAGCGTGTAGGCCCACGTGGGCCGAATAAAAGGCCTCAGCCCATTTACACCGTTATGACCATTTAGGTTATCTAAGTCACTCAGAGCGGCAGCAGGCCTTTGGAAAGGCTATTAAATGCGAAATTCCAAAGTACCCGCGATGGGTAAATTATCGAAACACCCCTGGTTTGTGAAATTACCGAAATATCCCTAATTTGTGAAATTACCAAAATACCCCTGATTTGTAAAATTATGGTTTGCAAAATTACTGAAATACCCCTAGTTTGTAAAATTACCAAAATACCCCTAGTTTACAAAATTACCGAAATATCCCTAGTTGTGAAATTACTAAAATACCCCTAGTTTGTAAAATTATCGAAATACCCCTAGTTTACAAAATTACCAAAAAACCCCTAGTTTGCAAAATTATCGAAATACCCCTGATTTACAAAATTATCGAAATACCCCTGGTTTACAAAAATTACCAAACTACCCCTAGTTTGCAAAATTATCGAAATACCCTTAGTTTGCAAAATTACTAAAATACCCTTAATTTGCAAAATTATCGAAATACCCCTGGTTTACAAAAATACCAAAATACCCCTGGTTTGTGAAATTATCAAAATACCCCTCGATGGGTAAAATGATCGATATGCCCTTGAAAGGCAAGATGACGAAAACGCCCTACATGTTATATGGTTATTATTGTATGTGATTATGATTATCATGGTATGTTTATTATTGTATGATGCATTCATGTGTTATTATGTTGCGTAGGAATGGGATTATTAATATGGAGGAAGTGCTACTAGGATCGCATGGTTGCTTGACGACTGTGGATCCACCGAAGGCTTTTTAGCCACCGAACAGCCATGCTGCGCCGATAAGTTAGTGCCGCAACCAGTGCTACAAAAGGAGTGTACAGATGGGTGGGTCGAATAAATCCCCATAGGAGTGCACGGTTGGACAGGAGACGGAGTGCAGGGTTGGTATGGGCATTAATGCATTGCGTACATGGATTTTAATATTGAGATGGGATTAGCCTAGATATTTATGATATCTGACATATGATATGGGTTAAGGCCCAATCGAGGCTATTTTGGGCTAAGGCCCAATTGCCACCGTTATTGTAATGGGCGTCAGCCCGAATTGTTGTGATGCATGTTTTTCTATGATGGTTGTACACACTAAGTTTTCACAAACTCACCCCCTCTTTTTAATTTTTCCAGGTAACCCTCAGTAGGCGGTTCGACATATTGGAGGACTCAGAGGTGGCCACACTATGGGCAATTTTGGATTTTAGTACTCTACTTTACTTTATTAAACCATTTTTATTGGGTTGTAATAAGGCCTCTCTTAAATTTTGGTTTAGTTTGGGATTTTTAGTTTATTATGTTTTAAATCTGATCAACATTGAATCGCGGTTTTCCAAAATAATATCTATTTTCAAAACACTACGTTTTCGTAACCAAGTTGTAAATATCACATTTTATAAGTTAGTTGTTTTAAATTAAGCTTCCGTAATGAACAAGGTTTTGAAGGTAATGACATCTTAATAAATGTCGATTAATAATAACAATCACAAACTTGGACTTTAGTTTTTAAATATCAAGAGGGGTTTTCAATGAAAATATAGTTTTTGAATAAAACACCTTAATGTGACATGTCGAATTCGGGCCTAACTTTTAGGCTAGATTTGGGATGTTACATTTAGTGGTATCAGAGCCCGATTGTAAAACTCAGGCTATGAAATGGGCTTTAGTTTAAATATGTTACAAATGATTTTAAAGTGGTTTTGGAGATTTTTGTGTGGCACACCGAGTCTCCATCGTCAGACCAAGTAAGTTCTCCTATCTATTTTTAACTGTTATACTGTGGGTAGTATTGGTACGTACTTTATCTGTAATGTGCTATTTACTTTGGTTGCAATTAGGATTAGAGTGTGCAGCAAAAGCGTAGTGGTATAATCGGTATTGTGCGGCTACTAGATAGTTGGAAATTTCGAGGATAAATTATTCTAGCATCTAGAAGTTTAATTATCCCATCTTTAATAATTTCTTTCACGTTGGGATTTAATCGTCTCTGAGGTTGCACGCATGGTTTATACTCCTCTTCCATTAGAATTTTGTGGTTACAAAATGATGGGCTTATACAATTAATGTCAGAAATTTTCCAAGCTATGGCCCTTTTATGTTCCCTTAGTACCTGTAGCAACTCATCCTATTTTTTGGGCTTCAGTTTCGAAAAGATAATCACTGGTAGTGTAGAATTATCCCCGAGGAATGCATATTCTAATTGTTTTGGTAACTATTTTAATTCTAATTTGGGTGGTTCATCAATAGAGGGTTTTTGTTTTAGTTTGTCATTAATTTCAATGCCCCCTTCTTTCGTTTGTCTAGGGAAATGTGTTAGAATTTGGTTCGTCGGTATCATCATCTACCCCCTCACCTTGAGTAAGACACAGTTCCAACGTGTCATTATGTATGATTTCCTGCAAAGAATCTTGAATAGAATGATCAATGGCATCAATAAAATAACAGAAATCATCTTGTTCTCTAGAATATCACATAGCATCATAAATTTGAAAAACAATTTCTTCCTCACCTACCTTCAATGCAAGTTTACCATCACCTACATCAATAACAACCTAGTAGTAACTAGAAAGGGGCGTCCCAAAATTAAAGGCACCTCAACATTCTCATCCATGTCAAGCCCAACAAAATCAACAGGGAATATAAATTTATCAACTTTTACTAGAATATCTTCGATAATTCCCCTAGGATATTTAATAGATCTATTAGCTAACTGAATACTCATCCTAGTGGGTTTAGGTTCCCCGAGACCAAGTTGCTTGAACATTTTATAGGGCATTAAATTGATACTGGCACCTAGATCAGCTAGTGCTTTCTTTATGTTTAAACTACCAATCAAACAGGGAATAGTGAAACTTCCCGGATCTTTCAATTTGGTTGGTAGTTTGTTTTGGAGAATAGCTAAACATTCTTCATTAAGCTCTACTATTGATATTTCTTCCAACTTCCTTTTATTTGTTAGAAGCTCCTTTAAAAATTTTGCGTATGTTGGCATCTGTGAAATAGCTTCAACAAAAGGTTAGTTGATATGTAATTGTTTAAAAAGTTTAAGAAATTTATCGTATTGTGCATCTAGGTGGTCTTTCTTCAACTTTGCCAGATATGGTATTGATGGTTTACATTCTTCGCGTATTGGTGTTACATTATTAACTTCTTCGTCCTTTGCCTTATCAGTTTAACATGGTATCTTCTTCTTTGTTTCAACCAACTCTTTTCCACTCCTTAGTGTAACTGTCCTCACATGCTCTTTTTGTTTTGTTAAACTCTCTGGTTGCCTAATAAAAACTAACTTAGTTAGTTGTCTGATTTGATCCTTCAACCCTTGGATTAATACTTGTTGATTAGTCAATATCGTTTCAGTATTTTTGAAGCGGGTTTCTGACAATTCTATAAATTTTGCTAGTGTCTCTTCAAGGTTTGGCTTCCTTTTCTGTGGGTAGGGCTGTTGTCCTTGATTGTGGTGGTATCTCCAGTCTGAATTATAAGCTCTACTATAAGGGTTATTTTGAGGTCTAAAATTGTCACCCATATTGTAAACTTGCTCTGTTTCAGTACTCGAATTGTAAGGTGGATATTCTGTATTGTTCATCCATCCTTTGTTCGTATTGTACTGCATAACTAAATGTACCTATAAAGAACCACACAAACCATCAATCTTTTTATTCATCATCTCTACCTGACTTGATACCATGGTGACTGTGTCGAGATTGAAAACTCCGGCTGGTTTAGTTGGCTTTGTCCTTGTAGCTTGCCAGTGATAGTTATTTAGTGACATCTCCTCTATGAATTCATAAGCCACTTCAGGAGTTTTGTTATTAAGGGTTCCGCCGGCTGTTGAGTCAATTAACTGTCGAGTTGAGAGGTTCACACTATTGTAAAAAGTTCGGACCTATAACCACAAGGGTAAACCATGGTGTGGGCATTTTCTCAATAGATCATTGTATCTCTCCCATGCATCGTATAATGTTTCTAAATCCATCTGCACAAAAGAAGAGATATCATTCCTTAATTTGGCCATTTTGGTCTATGGAAAATATTTTAGTAAAAATTTTTGGTTATTTGGTCCCATGTAGTGATTGATCCTCGTAGAAGAGCATGTAACCGCTGTTTGGCTTTATTTCTTAAGGAAAAGAGAAATAACCGAAGACGAATGGCATTATCAGAAACACCATTTATTTTGAAGGTATCACAGAATTTTAGAAAATTAGATAAATGAGTATTTGGGTCTTCGTCCTGCAAATCATCAAATTGAATAAACTGTTGAATCATCTGTATAGTGTTAGGTTTTAATTTAAAATTATTAGTGTCTATAGCAAACCTAACAATACTCGATTCAGCTCCTGTTAAATTAGGTTTAGCATAATCAGACATAGTTCGAGGAGCATGATGATTGGCCATATCTTGATATGGCAAATTATTCTCAACCATCCTTTCGGTGGTATTGGTTTTGTCTTCTTGCTCTTCTTGTATGTAATCTAATCCTCGTCTTACTTCTCTACGATTTCTATCTACGGTTCCTTCAATATCACTGTAGTAAAGTAGTAGTTCTGTTGGGTTCCTTCTAGTCATAAACTAGAGGTACCTGCTAGGAAAAGAGAAAAAGAAAAAGAAAGTTTAGAAAAGTAAAAATAAAATTTAACTGCAGAAATAATAAAATATAATGTGGATAAAGTAATAAAAATTGAGCGTTCTTAATATTTTAGTTCCTCGGCAATGGTGCCAAAAACTTGATCGTGTCTGTCGAGTCTTAAAAATTTATAAAAGGAATGATCAAACCTAGAAACTAACTAAGACAATGATGGAGGCAAGTGCACCTATCGAATAGTAGTATAGCTAGCAGTAAGACCGGATTGTCGAACCCAAAGGAACCAAAAGTACTAAAATTAACTCTCTTTCTATTATTTAGCCTACGAATTAAGGGAATTTTTATCTAATCTAAATTTAACTATTTAACTAAGCTAAAGGTGCTAATACAAAGAAGAAATTGGAGAAGGACTTGAGAGAAAACTGATTGATTTAGACAATACCTGAGAAAGAATCCACCTAGACTTCACTTGTTATCTAAATCTGAACCGGATGATTTATTCACTTGACTTGATCCGTAGGATTCCCTAATTTATATTAATATCTCTCTTCAAGGCTACCAACGTCTAACCCTAGGTTGATTAATTGAAATTTCTTTCTAATTAAAACCCCTAGAATTGCATTAACTTAATCTATGGACTCCCATATTAGGTTTGACCCTAATCCGATAGATTTTCGTCACCCTATCTCTAGGCGCGCGAGCAACTCCTCTTAACTATGCTAGATCTACTCTTAGACAGGGTCTCTTCCTCCTCTACCTAAGCACATCATACTTTGATCAATATCCAAGAAATACCAAAACAAGAATTAAGAACACATAGTTAAGAACAAATCAAGTATTTATCATACAGCTCAGATAACAATAACAAGATCTGTCTTAGGTTTCATCCCCCTCAAGTATGAGATGTTGTCCAGCCAAATTTAATGAGATGTTGGACAAGATTCTAGGGCTGTTCAGCATGAGTGGGAGCCATTTATTGTGCTACTGGAATTCTTCATGAAGGGAACACCATTTAATGATCTGTTGGTGGATGAATTAATGTGATGTTGGGGAAGCATGGGGCATCCATTAAATGAGCCACGAATTTAATGTGTTCTCAGCATGCATGGAATGAATTTATGGTACATCTCGTGAACATCAAAAAAAGGTTGCTGATTGGTGTCCCCAAATGGCCATTCGGCCAAACATAACTACATTGCTTCATGAATGCCAAAAGGGAGCAACATTAAAGGAGTTGCTGGGTATTGGTCCTCCATGCATGAACAACATTTAAGAGCTTGCATGAATGGTTTTGAGTGGCTACTTACATCCCCAAGGCAGCCTAGAACGTTGCATGTCCATCTGAATTTGCAAGGCACCCCATTCATGCTCTATGGCCGAATTTAAGGAAGCATTGCAGCTCCCAAAGACCCTATTTAATTCTGGCTGCATTTGGGCACTTCTAGAAGCCGTCTAAAGCTCTTCCATCAGCTGAATTCAGCCACCATCCATTAAAGACTTAATTCTGGAATTTTCTAAGTGTTTCTAGATTAATTTAGCTTAGTTATTAAGTTACTTGAATGTCCATTAGGCTAGCTACAGATGGCACTATAAATAGTTATTGTTTTTCATTTGAAAAGGACTTTTTCCATTTTATCGAATTTATGAACTTTTGTTCTAGAGTGAGACTTTATCCTCTCTATTTTTCGTACGAGTTTTGATTCTGACTTATCAAGCTTGCTTGTGGCGTCAATCGTACTCTTCCTTTCACTTATACCATCGGTTCTTATCTTTCTAGATAATGGGTCGTGGTCCATCTTCAAATTCTATTTATCACCTTAAACATTATAGAAATCGGGGTGACACCTTTGAGTGTTGAATCGTCTCTTGTTTAAGTTCTATCTTTCCATTTCCATCAACTATCACATATCACTTATTATCCATCATCATTCCTTTCTATCCACCCTAGCCATTCCCTATCAATATCTTCTTTTCTTCATTATCGCCGAACCTATCCTTTCATTCATCTAAACTGTTTCCTTCAATTTCAAACCTCCATTCCTAACTTAATTTTATTTTCTAAACAAATTCACTTAAAAGCTTCTGTAAACTTAACTATAAAGTCTGATATTTTCTCGAAGGCTTAATTCCTCCTCATAGACGATCGGGCAACTCAAATACATTTCGACTCATCCTCAGGCGGATCGTATCATCTCGTATCAGAGCTACAAAACGAGGAGTTTCGACGAAGCGCATGAAGCCGGAAGTTAGTTCGTAAGTTAAAAAAAGTTCAAAGTTGTAATTTATTTTTTCTTGTTATCAGCATATAGTGTATTTGAATTAAACAAAAAAAAGAGGAAAATACGAAAATTGAAAAAAAGTCGAGTTAAAAAAAAGAAAGGTGTGATGTAACACCCTGAATTTGGGCCTAGTAGGACTAGGCCCATTGGGCCTTGGCCATAAGAGCATTTTAAAATTTTTGGGATTATGAGAACGGCATTATTTCAAGTTGGACCTATTAGGAAGGTGATTTCGGAAGGTTAGGGGGCTTCTATGAAGTCCCGGGATCAAACTTGGGCTTTAGGAAAATTTTGGTTTTAGGTGAATAAAACCCTGAGAGTTAGTAAGTAGGCTTTAAGAATAAAATGTGGAGAAAAATGACACAAAAAGAGCTTGTGGTGTAGTGGCAAAGTGAGGCCACATAAGAGACAAGGAGGTGATGCCACATGGAATCAAAGGGTCTAAGGTTCAAGCCTTGGCACTAGCATTTCATTTCAATTAATCATCACCTATATCATCAATTTCCATACTCAATTCCTACTCAATCAAATTCATCCAAAACATCATCTTCACAACTCAAATCACATGGTCAAGCATCATAATTCATACTACAAGTTTATATTTTATCCATCATTCTCATCAACCGACTCAAGCATAAAACATACCATCTTCATTCTCGCTCATTCATACCTCATTCATCATTTTCACAACCTACAAATATGCATCAACATTGTTCAACTTCCAAACTATGTCACTTAGCATATACCAAACATTTCAAAATGAATCATAACTTCTAGCCTATACATGCCATATACCAACTATATACATATCTCAAAAGTACCAAAATAGATATGTCGATAGTGTGATTGAGTCGCTTGATGATCTCCGAATCAAAATAAAAAAATATACAAAATTCCATATCACCCAAGCTTGGCTGAATATTCCCATGCTCAATACAAATCCACACATTTATTTATTTCACATTTTAGTCCCTCAAAATATTATTTGCACAATTTAGTCCAAATTACTTAATTTCACTAAAAATTCAAAGTCAAAATATGTTAATCTTCCACCTATCTGTCATAGTTCATCATCAACTATAAAAAATCTCATGAATTCATCCACGGCATAATTCAAATTCATCATCAATTCACAAAATTTAAGCATGGGTTTTATAGAGCACGAAGCAATAGTTACAAAAACGTAGAAATTATCAAAAACCGAGTAAAAAACATACCTCAATCAAGCTAAGCCCTAGCCAAAAATATCAAAGCTTCAAACTCTCTTCTTTGGTTCTTATTTCGGTGGAAGATTGATGATAAAATGGCCACCAAATGTTTTTGTTTTGTTTAATATTAAGTAAATTGACATTCTACCATTTTACCCTTAATGTATAACATTTAAAATCAACTAATATAAGCCCATTTTTGTCCATCTTCACTATCAAAGGTCTAATTACAACATAAGGACTTCCCCTTTATGAAGCCATGCCAAATGAGTACTTTAACAATCAAACATAGGTTTTACATTTTATGCGATTAAGTCCTTTTTGCTAATTAAGCACACAATCGATATAATTTTCGTACGAAACTTTCACTCATGCTCAATCACATATTATAAACACCAAAAATAATATTTAAAATATTTTTACAACCTCATATTTGTGGTCCCAAAACTACTATTTCAACTAAGGTCTAAACCGAGCTGTTACAATAATAGTGCCTATAAATAGTTTGTAAGAAAACATTGTTTTGGTTAGAAAACTTTTGATAAATTTATGAAGTATTTGAAACTTGTAAGAGTTCAAATCTCCTTGTTCTTTTTGGGACTGATCTGACTTATCAAGCTAGGCTTGTGGCATCTTATCCTTCCTTTGTTTTTGAACTTATCACTTTAAGTGTGGCGTTCATTATACCTTTGATTTCTATCTCGTTAGATAGTGGGTTGAGGTTTATTTGATGATTTCACTTTTCTTATCCATCTAAGTTCTTGTAAGTCTTGGGTCAACAATCTTTATATTGTTGGTTCAGCCTTTGCCTTAGCTAAACCTATCCATTCCTTTCCTAAACATTCTTTGAACCTTTGTTTGAACCTATCTCCTATCCATTTTTAGCCTTTTCTTGTAACGAATCAAACTTACTCAATTTCTCTATTGGGCAACTATTACAACTCGAATCAACCCACGAGACGAGTTCGTATCAATTCGGCCAAAATGTTTTAATGAGCTTAAATGGGCTGCTTTGATCAGCTGGATAGTTTGGAGTTCATTAAAATTTCTTGGGGTTCATCAAGAGTTTTTGAGTGTGAACAGATGGATTTGAATAGCCTTTGTATGTGAAAGCCCCAAACCGAATGGTCCCCTAGTGTGAAAAGCATTTCCAGCAATGTGAAAATTCTTTTTGTCGTTGGTCTCCACGAAGGGATGCTTGGGAGAACTAAATCAGTAGCTCACTTTGAAGAACTAAATCAACAGCTCTCTTGCATTCAAGCCGTCCATTGTATGTGGCTGCACAAATTAATTCAAAAAATTAATTAAGTTTAAGACATGATAAATTCGGCAGCAACAAGACTCATTTAATTTGGAGCATGTAATTAACTTGTCTAAGCTAAGACATATTTAAAAATAATAATAGCTAAGACATTAATTTAAATTCAGCAGTAGCCAAGACACATTAAAAATCAGTATTAGACTAAGACACATTTAAAACTCTAATTTAACATGTTCAAATTAAAGACAATTTTATTAACACTTATTTATTAACTTAAGCTAAAAAAATTGAATTAACTAAATCGTTTTTTTATTTCAGTAACTAATTTGGTAAAAAAATTAAAATAAACTCAAAATGAGCTCATTGAGCTGGAAATGAGTTGAATTGAGCTCAACAAGCTGGAAGCGAACTAGTTCAGCTCGCAAGGGATTGCAAGCAATGCTTAGGGAGCTGGCCCAAGAATGTGCTCGGGGCGTGGCCATATCATCTCCTCCCTCTTTAAAGCGATTTGTCCTCAAATTGGGCCACTTGCTCGTGAAAAATCTTTCATCATCATAGCCCCCTTGGTTGTCGAATGGAGTTGAATTGCTTCCAATAACCTAAAAGTCACACAAAACTCAAAGAGAAAATAGGTTACTTACATGCCCTCCCTCTTTAGGAGGGAATCAACTAGAAGTGCCTTCCACACGAAAATGAAATGATTGTGTGGCACTATGAGTTACAAACACCAAAATATGTCCCAAATTCTCACATAAACCATTTCTAGATTCAGAGTTAAAAATGGGTCTTGCATTTTCGTAATGAATCAAGAATTTCATTTCCAGCAGCATAGAAGGACTAGCAATCCAATTAAAGTTACCGACTGAATGCGTAAGTTTCATTTCCTTAGTTAAAGACCAGACATCAAGCAACCATAAATTGTGCACATGTTTATTTTTACAAATTTCAAGATGCTTGATTGCTCTCGATGCTGAACCAAAATAATGAACTCCAGGCTTGAACACATGAGTTTGGTCACTCGTTCTAAAATGCAGCACAAATTTCTTATTCTCCAACAATTCACACAAGCGAAACAAAGGGAATTTAGGCATACATATGTTCAAGTATTCATACATCACAAGTCTCATTTGAACAGCCTTGTACAAGCATGTGGATTTCATACAACAAGTCATAGAATGCACATTATCACCAATAATTGAATGAAGCTCTTGTGACCTAAAAACTTCAAAATCCATACATTGCTTACCCTTTGGCAAAGGCGAACTAAGTTCATTGAGAACATTACCTTTTTCAACCAATGTGCATCTTCTCTCCTTGGGAAGGTATTGAAGTTGAAGCTCATCACTCGGATTAACCTAAAATGAAGGGAAAACACAAAGACATCGAGCATGTTGATTAGTCAAAACACCTTTTTCTTTTTCACTCGTCTCTATTTTATCTTCTTTTTCTTTTTCTCCACTCATGTTTTTCTCACAATTTTTGTTCTTTTCTCTTGATTTTTCTTCTTTCTTTTCTTTTGAATCTTTATTCTTTTCTTTTTCTAGCAATTGTTCCATAGAACATTTCAATCTTTGTTGATCTTCCAACACTTGTTTTGGCGATAGAGGTGCCAAAGTGACGTTGTTACCATTGTGCTTAAAGGTGTATTGGTTGGCGAATCTATCGTGTTTGACTCTCCGATCAAACTGCCATAGTCTTCCAAGCAGTAAGTGGCCCGCATGCATGGGCACTACATCACATAGTACCTCATCAAGGTACTTTCCGATTGAAAATGAAATTAAGGCTTGTTTGGTCACCTTTAATTCAGCACCTTCATTGAGCCATTGCAGCTTGTATGGACTCGGGTGTTTGGTAGTTGGCAAAGTAAATTTTTCTACCATGAGTGTACATGCAACATTTGTACAACTTTTGCCATCGATAACAATGTTGCAAACCTTTCCTTGGACATGACAATAGGTATGGAACAAATTTTCTCGTTGTGGTTCACTTACGGAGCTTTGCGTGCTAAGGCTTCTTTTTACGACCAGCATCTCGCCTTCAACCGTGTATTCTAACTCGTCTTCGTCATCAGAGGGGTTATTAGCATCTTCTTCATTCTTTTCTACTTCCTCCTCTGACTCGATTTCACCATTGGGTCTAGTCACCATTACGCTCTGATTTGGGCATTGACTCGTAATATGGCCTCTATTGAGACACTTGAAGCACTTTATGTCCCTTGATTGATTGTGAACACCATCAACAACCTTGCCTTTGCTGGATTCAGCCACAGGCTTGGTTGACTTCACCGGCACTGCTGGTTCTTTTGCTTGACTTGTCGAAGGAGTCTTATTCTCACATTGGCTCCATTTGGACACATTTGAAGTGGGTATCCCTGGGCAGGACCTTTTTTCTTGAGTTACTTCTCGCCTTTATAACCATATGGACCATATCTACAATCTCCATGTAGTGTTGCAACTCCACTACATTATCTATTTCATGGTTTAATCTGGCAAAAAATCAAGCCATAGTCACCTCACGATCTTCTTGTACATCCGCTCGAATCATGGCGACTTCCATTTTCTTTTAATAATCTTCCATGTTTTTGGATCCTTGGGAGAGGTTTTTGAGTTTTTTGATACAACTCCTAGTGATAGTAGGTGGGAATAAATCTTCGTAGCATCCATCTCAGCCCAAGTGTTGATAAGGCGCTTGTTATTTCATCTTCAGCTCGTCGTGAGTTGGTCCCACCAAATCATGGTGTAGTCAAAAATTCTATAGTAGCCAACTTAACTTTTTGGTCTCGGAATAGTTGTGACACTCGAACACAAGTTTGATCTTCTTCTCCTAATCGAGATAGGCTTCAAGATTCGATCGGCCTTGGAATGGAGGGATGGATAACTTGATGTTTTTAAGGTCGTCATAGAACCTTTCTCGCTCTCGTTGGCCTCGATGACGTTGGCCTCTCCTTCGATCACTTACGTTAGAGCCTTGATCACTTGTGGGCTCAGTCGATTCAGATATATCATCATCTTGGACTCGTTGTCAGCCTCAATTTCTCGGTGGACTTAGAGGAGTCTTTTCTCATTAGGCTCTTCCTTCCACGTGATCAAGTCATTCTTGTATCGACTCTAATTTTAGGTCAAATAATTAGTTAACCTCGCGTAGTAGTGCTTGTAAATTCAAGTCAGGTACATTCCGAATAGGTTGCCTTTTCACCATATTTCTATCAGGACTTCTTGACATGAAATATAGATCCTCACCACAAACCTCACAAATTCACATGAAAAGAAAAATAAGGATTTTGCACTCATGCTCGTGTTTACTCTCGTTTTAAGGCTTTTTCTTCTCTCTAATGGACTCACACTCTCTTGCCTTTTTTCGCTTGACCTCTCTCTCGTAACTTTGTATTTCATCTCAAATAGACCTATTACTGATGCGGGGTCAGCTTCAAAAGGTTTTTAAGGTATATTTCGTGTATGGTGTAGGTGGGTTGAACAAAAGAAGATTTTGGGTTGAGTGTGGCGTTGGGGTAGAAGAAATAATGGTAGTATGATCACTTGATGATCGGAGTAGAAAATATGAATACACAAAATTTTCAACACTTCTCTTTTTTATACTCGATTTTTTTAAAAAAATTCATATTTCTTTCTTTTCTTTTTTAAACTTCAAATACAATGAAAATAAATACAATAATAATTTGATGATAATTTTTTATTTTGATTTTTTTAACTTCACGAACCTACTCTGGATTTGTTACATACGTCAGCGCTCCTCATGTTCAAGCTTTGATACCAATTGATGTGATCTGCCTCGATTTTGTCAAGTCGATTCACTTGTTTGCCCAATCGTCGATGAGGAGAAATGTTCGAGATGCTAAAGAAGGAGTAATTTTGGGTTAAGGTAGTAGAAGCTTAACAAAATGGGTTAAAATGAAAGATGGGTTT
This sequence comes from Gossypium rotundifolium, assembly GCA_025506655.1. Taxonomy (NCBI): domain Eukaryota; kingdom Viridiplantae; phylum Streptophyta; class Magnoliopsida; order Malvales; family Malvaceae; genus Gossypium; species Gossypium rotundifolium. The sequence goes on along the minus strand of CP106729.1, from coordinate 133,232,019 downwards.
ATAGAATTAAATAGGCTCGGTTATAACAAACAAATAAAGGATAGATAAGTGATATTCGAGATAGTGATGGAAATGGAAACACGATCTTATCACGAAAAATGATTCAACACTATATGAAACTGTCACCCCGATTCTTATACGGTTAAGGTTGTTGGATGAAAATGTAGATAGGTGAACGCCACACCGATTAAGGTGATAAGTTCAAAAACAAGTCGAGAAGATGCCACTAGCAAAGCCAGATAAGTCACTCGAGACTCGTACAAAATATGAGAGGAAGTTAACCTCATAGAAACAAAGTTTCATTTAACAATTTGGCAAAAAAAGTCCTTTTACAAATGAAATAACAAACTATTTATAGCCTAACATAAGGCTAGCCAAATGGACAATTGGATAGCCAAATGGTCACTTAATTTCAACTTTTAATGAGCTGAAAAATTCCAAAAAAATTCAAGAAAAATCCAAGGAAGCTTCTCCAGTCTTAGGAACGTCTTTAGACAGCTTCTGGAGTGTCTACATGCAGCTAGAATTAATTGGGATGCATGGGAGCTGGCTAGCCTTCTTGGGGACATCTAAGGGTTGCTCTTTGGTGTTTTCAACCACCTTTCATTGAAGGAAGTTGATTGTTGAGATGAAAAATTGAATGAAGTAGCTAGAGCTAAGCTAGATTCATGATGCGATCCCCGTCCCATCATGTCATGATACAATTCGACGACGTCGAAATTGGCCCAAGCACGAGGGGCCCAAGTGCAAAATGAAGTTTTTAATTTCATTTTGTTAATTTGGCTACTGGAAAATAAGGACTTTGATTCCTTTATTTTAGTTACTTTAGTTATTTTAGTTTGTGTCTTTAATTATGTCATAGTTTGAACATCATTAATATGTGTTCTACGTTTAATAAAGTCATGCATTATGTAACTCTCATGTTAGTTAAGTTTGCATCATAAATTATGACATGCATTATGTAACTTTCATGTTAGTTAAAGTTTACATCATTAAATTAAGTCATGCATTAAGTAACTCATTTGTTCATTTAGTTTACATCTTAAACCATGCATTTAAGCATCTTAGTTGTTACATATATTTGAGTTTGTTTATATAAGTATGTTATTTAATTTGGCTGTTACTTTTTACTGCATAAATTAAAGTGTGTTTATTTTTATTTTAAATAAGGTGATTTGAGCTGCATGTTCATTAATAAATTTGTGTATGAGTGTTTATAGTGTGCTGATTCTTATGAGTGTCTTTAATGCTTAATTATCTACCTTGTAGGTGACTATTCATATGGCTAATTGACTTTTCAAGTTTGGATGTTTTCAAGCTTCCAAAGATCATTATGGGTGACTATTCAAATGGCTAATTGGCTTTTCAAGTTTGGACGTTTTTTAAGCCTTCAAAGACCATCATGGTGGTTGTTTAAATGGTCCAAGAGTGTCTCTTCAAATCTATTCAATTTTAAACCATTTTTAGCTAGTTAAGGAACCAATTAAAGAGATGAATGCACAAGTCTTTTGACATTCAGTTTAAGGGAGATGAAGGAACACCAAAAAACACATTAAGGGTTCATTAAGTCAACAATAAAGTGAAGAGACATGCCTTTTCATCTACACCAGAATCAAGTGAAGAGACATGACTATTGGATTCCCTACATGACTTAAACAACGAAATTAAAGCTTGTTAAAAACCTTAGTTAATTGATGGAGGTGAAAGGTCATGATAAATCGTAATAGTAACTTATTTTAATCCCACATTTAGAATATATATAGCAATGCTTTTTGGATGGATTTATCCCTTTGATTATGGAAATAGGTCTTAAATGTAAACGATTCAACACAAAGATGTGTCACCCGGTTTCTAATGTGTTTAAGGTGGATGATGGAAATCGATGGCGGACCAAGACCGTTATCTATAAAGATAAGAACCGTTGGTATAATAAAATGGAAAGAGTACGATTGACGCCACAAGCAAGCTTGATAAGTCGGGATCGAAACTCATTTAAAGGTAGAGAGGAGATAATCTCACTCGATGAACAAAAGTTCATAAATTTTATAAAGGTTCATAAAATTGTCCTTTTAATGAAAACTAACAACATATTTATAGGCTAACATAGCTAACCGAATAGTCATCAGGAAAGCTTAAAAGCTAAGTAAAAATTAATCTAGAAAATGTAAGAAAAATCTAGAATAAAATCTCTTAAACTCCATGGCTAAATTTGGTGATGAGAAGACCATTGGGCGACTTCTAGATGGATGAATTAACTTGGAAGATAAAGGCTTGAAGACATGTCTTTGTTCATCCTTTTTGGGAGGCCAAAAGTCACCTTAATGGGAAAGAAAATAAGCTGATTGTATTTGGTCAGCAAGGGCACTCAATGGAAAATTCGTCCAAGTTAATGGGCAGCCTTTGGGGATATCAAGAGGCATCATTCTAGAAGGATGAATGCATTTTAAAGCCTTCAAGGATGCATGCAACAGCCAGGTACGTCCCTTGCCTTAATTAGGCTCTTAAAATGCCACCTTTTGATGAAAAATTAGCAACCAAACAGCCCATGAATTTGTGCAAGCAAATGTGAAAGGTTTTAATGTGTGATGGGGAGACATTCGCCACCTTGGAGACTTGAATGGGATGGTGACTTTTAGGAGGAATATGTGCCTTTTAGGGAGCCAAAATGAACAGCCAACATGCATGTTCCAACCGTCCATGCATCCACCAAGGTTCATTGAAGTATTCACCAAGTTCATTGCACCTAAGTGCATGTATCTCCTTTAATGCTTCATGTACATTTGGTTGTACCTACAAAAGGGTATGAATGCATATTAAATCAAGTCAAATGAATTGAATAGCAATTAATCACGTCCACGACACATCAATAGACACTTTGGACACATTAAACACACACTTAGCACACATACTAAATTCGGCAAAAGCCCTATTTAAGTAGAAAAAATCTGACATTGATTTATGTTTTAATCAACTTAAAACATATAATAAAATGTGATAAAATTACTTTGAGCTAAAACAAATTAAATTCAACCCATTTAAGATGTTTTAGATGCATTAAATAACTGTAGAAAAATTAAATAAATTAAAATTCAATTTATTAAAAGTAAAAAATCAGCTCGATGAGCTAAAGTGAGCTCGAGGAGCTCGAATTGAGTGGCATGAGCTAATCCGGCTCAATTTGGAAGTGCATGAAAATGCACACGAGCTCCACAACACTTGGTCTCGACGATCTGCTCCTAATCATTTGTTTTCATGTTTTATACCCGGTAGAGTAGCAGAGGATGAAAAGAATGAATAACGGGCTGAAAATGGAAAAAATGGGCCAAAGAATGAAATCCACACGACCTGGGCCCAAGACCACACGGCCATGCCCCGCAAGAAGAGTCGACCACGCCTACACCCCAAAAAAATACGGTCGTGCCTCATCAACAGGTTCGAACACGGCCTGGCCACGATTCACACAGGCATATGCCAAGGGCGTGTCTCTACCACGGATAAGAAGAATTCTATTCGGATTAGGGTACATAGAGACAAAGAAACATATTTTGAAAGCCTATATAAAGACCCTAGAGGCAAACCTTTAGGGGTGTTCAGCTAGGCCAAAGAGCTGAGCCAGAGCAATTAAATTTAGGGATTTACTCGAAGAAAGCTAGTTGATTGATCTCAAGAAGCCAGGAACATACTCAAGAAGGAGGATCTCTCCTTCAATTCCTTCTGGGGGTTTTAGGGTTTTCTTATGTTTTGTTTTATCTTTTCTTCTGAGATGTTTTCTTTTACAATTATGAACTAAACCCTCAGATACTTGAGGGGGATGAAACCTAAGACGGATCTTGTTATTGTTATCTGAGCTGTATGATAAATACTTGATTTGTTCTTAACTATGTGTTCTTAATTCTTGTTTTGGTATTTCTGGGATATTGATTCAAGTGTGATGTACTTAGGTAGAGGAGGAAGATACCCTATCTAAGAGTAGATCTAGCATAGTTAAGCGGAGTTGCTCACGCGCTTAGAGATAGGGTGACGAAAATCTACCAGATTAGGGTCAAACCTAATATGGGAGTCCATAGATCGAGTTTATGTAATTCTAAGGGTTTTAATTAGAAAGAGATTTCAATTAATCAACCTAGGGTTAGACGTTTGTAGCCTTGAAGAGAGGTATTAATATAAATTAGGGAATCTTACGGATCAAGTCAAGTGAATAAATCGTCCGGTTCAGAGTTAGCTAACAAGTGAAGTCTAGGTGAATTCTTCCTCAGGTATTGTCTAATCAATCGGTTTTCTCTCAAGTCCTTCCCCAATTTCTTCTTTGTCTTAGCACCTTAGCTTAGTTAAATAGTTAATTTTAGATTAGATAAAAATCTACTTAATTCTTAAGCTAAATAATAGAAAGAGAGTTAATATTAATACTTTTGTTTCCTTTGGGTTTGACAATCCGGTCTTGCTGCTAGCTATACTACTGTTCGATAGGTGCACTTGCCTCCATCGTTGTCTTAGTTAGTTTCCAGGTTCGATCATTCTTTTTATAAATTTTTAAGACTCGACAGACACGATCAAGTTTTTGGCGCCGTTGTCGGGGAACTAAAATATTAATAACGCTAAATTTTTATTACTTTAGCCATATTATATTTTATTTTTATTCAATTAAATTTTATTTTTAATTTTCTAAATTTTATTTTTCTTTTTCTTTTTTCCTAGCAGGTACCTCTAGTTTATGACTAGAAGGAACCCGACAGGGCCACTACTTTACGATAGTGATATTGAAGGAATCGTACGCAGAAATCGTAGAGAAGTAAGGCGAGGCTTAGATTACATACAAGAAGAGCAAGAGGAAAAAACCAATACCACTAAAAGGATGGCTGAGAATAATTCGCCTCATCAAGATATGGCCGACCATCATGCTCCCCTAACTATGTATGATTATGCTAAACCTAATTTAACAGGAGCTAAATCGAGTATTGTTAGGCCTGCTATAGCCACTAATAATTTTGAATTAAAACCTAACACTATACAAATGATTCAACAGTTTGTTCAATTTGATGGTTTGCAGGACGAAGACCCAAATACTCATTTAGCTAATTTTTTAGAATTTCGTGATACCTTCAAAATAAATGGCGTTTCTGATGATGCCATTCATCTTCGGTTATTTCCCTTTTCTTTGAGAAATAAAGCCAAACAGTGGTTACATTCTCTTCTACGAGGATCAATCACTACATGGGACCAAATGACCAAAAAAATTTTACTAAAATATTTTCCATCGGCTAAAATAGCCAAATTAAGGAATGATATCTCTTCTTTTGTGCAGATGGATTTAGAAACTTTATACGATGCACGGGAGAGATACAAGAATCTGTTGAAAAAGTGCCCACACCATGGTTTACCCTTGTGCTTATAGGTCCAAACCTTTTACAACGGTGTGAACCCCTCAACTCGGTAGTTAATTGACTCAGTAGCTAGCGAAACCCTTAATAACAAAACTCCTGAAGTAGATTATGAATTCGTAGAGGAGATGTCACTGAATAACTATCAGTGGCAAGTTACAAGGACAAAGCCAACTAAAGTAGCCAAATTTTCCAATCTTGACGTAGTCACAATGCAATCAAGTCAGGTAGAGATGATGAATAAAAAGATTGATGGTTTGTGTGGTTCTTTGTAGGTACATCCAGTTATGCTATGTGATTCAAATCTAGAAGGTGTGGCAAATCTTGAGTACCCACCCTACAATCCGAGCATGGAAAGTGAATAATTAAACTATACGTGTAATAATTTTAGACCTCAAAATAACCCCTATAGTAATACTTATAATCCAGGTTGGAGGAACCACCCCAATTTCTTGTGGGGTGGCCAAGGAAATAGAGACAACAACCACCCCCTCCAAGCTTCCAACAACAGCCCTACCCACAGGAAAAGAAGCTGAACCTTGAAGAGATGCTGACAAAATTTATAGCGATGTCTGAAACTCAATTTCAAAACACCGAGACAACACTTAAAAATCAACAAGCATCGATTAAAGGAATCGAGAACCAGTTAGGGCAACTCAAAGGTGATCTCTGAACAACCACTAGGTAGCTTGCCAAATAACACTGAGACTAATCCCAATGAGAAAATTCAAGCCATAACAGCTTATGACAGTGAAGGATCAGTAGAATCTGAACCTGAGCCAAGGCAAGAACCTGTGGTAAGTGAAGGTAAGGTTGAGGTAAGCCAAGAAAAGCCAAAACTAGTAATTAAAGAAAACAAACCTCGTATACCTTGCCCCCAATGCGATGAAGGAGGACAACACAGAAGAATAGTTCGGTAAGTTCCTTAAACTCTTAAAGAAATTACATATTAACTTACCGCTTCTTGAAGCTCTTTTGCAGATGCCAGATTCAAGGAAAATTTTAAAAGAGCTCTTAACAAACAAGTGAAAGTTAGACAAGGAATTGCATGTGGAACTAAACGCAGTATGCTCGGCAATGTTACAGAACAGATTACCACAGAAATTAAAAGATCCAGGGAGTTTTACAATTTCATGCTTAATTGGTAGTTTATCTATTGAGAATGCTTTAGCTAATTTAGGGGCAAGCATTAATGTTATGCCATCTAAAATGTTTAAATAGCTAGGTCTGTAACATCCTAAAATTTGAGTTTTTATATGTTGCATTATTTTGGTGCTCAGCTAGTTAAATTATCCAATGTGTGTGTGTAAATAGTCTTGAGAAGGCTCGGGATTTATTTGGAATTAGTAGAATTATTTTGGCAATTAGTACTTTAAGAAAATGGAATAAGTGACCTTAAAGCTTAAGGTAATTAAGTGGTAAAAAGGTAAGCATAAATGAGCAATTAGTAAAGGGGATATGGCGCCATGTGTGTTACCTTGAGGGAAGGAGTTTGAATCCCTTTGTGTGCATGTGAGAATTTTAGTTTTTTACTTTCCTTCATCATATTGTCGGTCAAGCATTGAACTTATGGTAAGTTGGACTTTTATTTTTATGGCAAGATGGCTAAGAGAAAAGGCAAGATTGAACTTAGGGAAAGGAATCAAATGGAAAAGGCATGTAGGGGGAACATAAGGCTTATAACAAGGGAGATGTTTTGGAAAGTTTGGGTGGCTAAACTTTGACCATTTGGCCATGCACTTGGACAATTTTTGGGGCTAGGGGGGAATGGCCAAATTTTTGGGTAGCATTTGGTAAGGTAGGTGCTAGTTTTGGTCAATTTTTTTCATTTTGGCATTTTGTTGTATCGATAGTTTTCCTCTCCAAAATTCTTCTCCCTAGCCGAATATGTCATGAGCAATAGGTAAAACTTTTGTTTTCTTTTGGCCATTTCATTTTTGACCATTTCGATATTATCCTTCTTTCTCCCCAAAGCCTTTTCCTCTTTGTGTCGAAACCATATATCTTGAAAGGCAATTTTCTTTTCTTTTCTTCTTGCAAAAAATCTCAAACATCACTCCCTCTCCAATATTTTCACTATAGCAGAATCTTCCTTCCTTCCATTGAACTTTCTTTTTCATTCGAGTGGTCATCTTTGAACAATCGGTAAGAACACCCTTTTCAATTCTTTTTGTTTCCTCTATTGTTGAAATTCATATGTTGGCTTGGGAGGGTCTTTTTGACCGAAATCATCTTTTCTCTTTTAAACAAAACCCTTTCTTCTTGTAGTGGTATAGTGGAGTGCCGATTATTTCTACATCGTTTAATCGACCCTAGCCATAGGAAGATCGTGTGAAAAAGGATTTCATTGTTCAAGGTAAGGAAATTTTTTCGAAGGGTTCTATATTATTATTTTTTATTTGTTAAAGATAGTGTTGATTAATCGATTTTATCATAGGGACTCTATCACTCGATTTTCATCCTGTGAGCGTAAGGATTTTGTGGTAAGCCGACTTCGCTTATAAGATCAATTGGTTATAATAACAAAATATTAGTTTGGACTAATATTTATTTGACAATGGAGGCAAACAAGATCGAATTAAAAGGAGTAGTGATTGGTGATCGTAAAAGGAGCGGATTTGTGATCCCTTCTAGATTCAAACGAAGGGTTGTTTCGGTGATCCGAGATTTGCCACTGGGTTGTGGACCCTCATCCGTGAAAATCAACTATTCGAGGTTGTTCGCAATCGTGAGGCATCAACGATTCAAGATTTTCCATCGGGTTGTGAACCGTTCAACCGGGAGAACCGGCAAATAGTTGTTATTCGCGATTCGAGGGTAAAAACCTAGACCATTTATTTTAAAGTAGATTTACTATAACTACTAATGATCTAATCGAGTATTAAAATATTTTTAGGTGTTGATGATCAGGAAAGTGTAGTATTTACCGTAATCAGGTGTGTAATCTCACACTATATCTCATGGGTTAAATAACTATATCGTATTAATCGCTTGATTAAATCACAAGTTAGTGAAATTGGGTAAACTGGCATATTTATCAATTTATTGGTAAGACTATGAAATTAGGATTAAGACTGTGAATATTACGAAATGGCCCTCAATGGGCCAAATGTAATATTTGATATATGGGCCAAATGTGATATTTGATATATGGGCCAAATGTGATATTTGATATATGGGCCAAGTGTGATATGAGTTATAAGGGCCAAAATGTGATATAGGCCAGATTGTGAAAATTTTTTATAATGGGCCGTATATTTGTAACAATTATATGAATGGATTGTTGTAATTGAATATGCATATTATATACATGATTTGCATGGGTTGGGATACCTGACGAAGAGAAGTTCTGGTAGCTTTGCTACAAAATTCTGGTGGCTCTGCCACAAATCTAAAAAATGGCTATGCCATGTAAACTCTGTAAATCTGGTGGCTTGTCCACAAATTGATATATGGCTAAATGCCTATTTTGGTGTGTTGGCAGGGTGGGTGACTAAAGCTCCCCATAGGTGTGCTGGTTGGTACGGGTGGTGTGTAGCAGATGGAAATTAGGTTTGGTTTGGGAATTGCATATCACATGCATATTATATATGATATTATGTTATAATTGTAAATGGGCTTTAGCCCAATAAATGCTTAATTGGATTTTTGGCCCAGTGACAACGGTAAGTGGGTTACACACTGAGTTCTAAGTAACTCACCCCGTTTTCCTTACCCTTCTCAGGTAATGATCAGTGACGGAGGCTTGGGCTGTGGATGACTCAGTGGAGGCAATACTACAAATAATGGATTATTTAAATTTTGGATTTCTTTTATGTACTTTTTGTCATTTTGCTATTTAAGATTAAGTTGTAATAAGTGATATGGTCTCGGTCTCGAGATAGAAACGAGACGTATATGCTGAATTGCCCGATCGTAATCAAGAATTACAAAGTTGAAGTTTAAAGAAGGAGAGTGGGAGGAGTGTAGAGAAATTTTAGGTTTTAGAGAAATAGAATGAAGTCAACGGAGTTGTATTAAGATTGGTTCGAGTTTGGTTCGAGAAATTTTGGAAGTGGTTTGAAAGGTAAGAATAGCCAGGATAGTGGCTCGGGTAATTTTTAGGGTTCAGCTTTTGGCTTAAGAAACAAGTAAGAACCATTACCGGAAGGTATCGACCCAGTTACTTATAGGTTTCCTAAGGTTCAGGTTTTGGGATTTAATTTGGACCTCGACCCACTATCGTGAAACGATAGGAACCTCAGTATCGGTTTTTGGACAGTAGAAGGAAGGGTTGATGCCACTAGCTAGCTAGATAAGCCAACGAATCCTAAAAACGAAATTGGAGTAGTGCTCTCACAAATTCGACAGAATAACGGTATAAAATTCATCGAAAGGCTCTTTACAAATGGCATTGTTTGGATATTTATGTCCTTAAGAAGCCAATTGAAAAGTCACACAAATTAGCTTAATTTCTAAGTAAATTCGGCCCTTTAATGTCCTAGATATGTCTAAAATTTTTGGCCCCTTAGTTGCTGTCCAAATTCATCCTTGAAACCCAAAAATTAGCTTCTAGAAGAAACTTAGTGCAGCTGAATTCATTGTAGGGAACAAGGGAGTTGAATGGCCCTTAATACTCGGCCTAGGGACATGCATAGCCTGCCTTGGGAAGCTGAATGGCTTTGCCTTGTTCTAGGCTGCCTTGGAACATGTTAAAGGCATCCTTAAATCCCATACCAGCCATTGTATTCAACCCCACACATGGAGCATCAAAAGGCATGTCATTATACGACGCCCCTTTAATGCTTGGTCGTTTGTGTTTCTCAAGTAATTCACCATTTAATGCTTTACCATCCATGAAGCCTCCTTGAGAGATGTATCACTTAGCTCACCATTGGAGGAAGTAACCAGCAACTTTAAGGTGTCCTTTGGTCTTCACGATGTTCCAAAATCCCATGCATGCAACACACCCTTTTAATGCGGCCGAACATGCTCCAACATAGCTTTTAAGGGTGTCCCATGCATGCTTCTTTGTTGTCCATCTTAATGGACGTGTGGGAGACTCCAAGAGTCACATTGGAAAGCTATTCCAATAGTAAATTAATTCCCACGCTTGGTCCAACATGGCCATAAATGCTGCTTCTTTAATTCTATCACACATGCATTAAACATGTCTTGAAAGCACCTTGAGAGCTGAAGCATTCAGCCTTCTTTATTGCCGTCCAACACCATGCATGTTTAGCTTTCAATGGACGCTTGGGGGAGTCCAAAAGGCACGTTGGGAAGATGATACCAGCAGCAAATTAATTCCCCTTGCTTGATCCAACATGGCAATAAAGGAGGTGCAAACATGCTGCCGCCCACTTTAAATGATGTCCCCAAAACACCTGCAAATTAATAATTTCGTCAACTTAAATTCCAGCCACTTAAGACATCATTTATGCCATGTTTTAGGCTGAACAAATTAAATAGAAGTTGATCAATGCTTACATTAATTTCGGCCGGAGTTTTTAGACAAATTAAATGGACATTTTTAGCCAATTAAAATAAGTAGCGAAGCAAACAATTAATTGTCCTAAAACTAGACATATTAATTTAAACTATTAATTATGCAACAACTTAAGACTTATTTAAATTTATTTAAATGTAGCAAAATAAATAAAACACTTATTTAATTGGTCTATTTTTATTTAACTAATCTTCTATTAATTAATTAATTAAGGCCGAAAGGCCAATTAGTTATGGCCGAATAGCCATAGGAAGATCTCCCTGTTCGTGAACTCGTAAAAGTATGCAACATGGAGTTAAACCATCATTCGATAGGGTCTTAGCATCATCCCAAGCTTGCTGGATTAGAACTCCGATCGCCTCTTTAAATTGTCTCTCACGCGACCTCGTTAGCGGTCCTTGAGGTAACACCACAAGGTCTCGGATTGAACTCGGTTCATGATGAGGCGTGCCCGTATCATCCTCCCCTTCTTGAAAATGACTTGTCCTCAAGTCAGGACCTATATCAAATGGAGTTAAATCAGCCACATTAAAACTGGCGCTGATGTTATAATCACCGGGCAAATCAAGTTTGTATGAATTTTCGTTAATTCGCTCGAGAACTTGGAAAGGGCCGTCTCCTCTCGATGATAATTTGTTTCTTTGACGAGCTGGGAATCATTCCTTCCTCATATGCACCCATACCCAATCTCCGGGTTCGAACATGACTTGTTTTCGTCCTTTGTTGGCTCGTCGTGTGTATTGTTCAGTTCTTACCTCAATATTCTCGCGCACCTTCCGATGCAGCTCTTTGATATAGTCTGCCTTTTTCCTAGCATCAGAATGGACAAATTTTTTAGTAGGCAATGGTAATAAATCAAGAGGGGTAAGAGGATTAAACTCGTAGACAGTCTCGAAAGGAGAAAATTTGGTCGCAGAATGAACAGCTCGATTGTATGCAAATTTGACGTGAGGCAGGCATTCCTCCCAAGTCTTGAGATTCTTCCGTACCAATGCTCGAAGCAGAGTCAAAAGGACTCGATTCAATACTTCAGTTTGTCCATCCGTTTGATGATGACAAGTGGTTGCGAACATTAGTTTCGTCCCTAGTTTCCCCCACAACGTCCGCCAAAAAATGACTCAAGAATTTTACGTCTCGATCCGATACAATCATTCTCGAAACTCCATGCAGACGTACAACTTCCCTAAAAACAAATTGGCTATGTTCACAACATCATCAGTCTTAGAACATGGGATAAAATGGGACATCTTAGAAAATCGATCAACTACAACGAAGATTGAATCCTTTCCTATTTTTGATCTCGGCAAACCAAGGATAAAATCCATGGAAACTTCGGTCCAAGGAGTGTTCGGAATAGGAAGTGGCGTGTATAGACCATGTGGTTGTACCCGTGACTTCGCTTGTTTGCAAGCTAGACAGTGCTCGCAAATCTTTTCGACATCCTTTTGCATTCCTGGCCAAAAGAAATGCTCTTGTAGAGTCAACATCATTTTATCTCGTCTGAAGTGACCCATAAGGCCACCACTATGTGCTTCTAATACGAGCAACTCTCGAATAGATCCGTTTGGTATGCATAATCTATTTTCTTTGAAAAGAAATCCTTCGTACCTGTAGAACTTATCAAATGTACCATTCTCGTAAGCATTATAGATAGGTCCAAAATCAACATCATCAACGTACAGTTCTTTTATATGATGGAAACCAAGTAACTTAGAATCAAGAAAAGTCAATAGGGTGTACCTTCGAGATAACGCATCTGCCACTACATTTTCCTTACCTTTCTTATACTTAATTACGTACGAAAATGATTCCAAATACTCGATCCATTTTGCATGCCGTTTGTTGAGCTTATGCTGACCCTTGATGTACTTGAGTGCCTCGTGATCCGAATGGATTACAAACTCCTTTGGCCTCAAGTAATGCTGCCATGTCTCAAGCGATCTTATGAGTGCGTACATTTCTTTGTCATACACAGGATAATTAAGTGCAGCTCCGCTCAATTTCTCACTAAAGTACACCACCGGTCGTCCATTCTGAGTGAGAACGGCTCCAATCCCTACACCTGATGCGTCACACTCAATTTCAAAAGTTTTAGAAAAATCAGGAAGGGATAATAATGGAGCTTTAACAAGACAATCCTTAATGGCATTAAAAGACCACTCTTGCTCTTCGGACCACTGGAATGTCGAATTCTTCTTGATTATGCTCGTTAAAGGAGACGCAATCGTGCTAAAGTTGGGCACGAATCAGCGATAAAAGCTAGCCAACCCATGGAAGCTTTGCACTTGGCTAATCGTCGTAGGATGGGGCCATTCTTGGATGGCTCGAATCTTCTCTTGGTCAACCTCCAAGCCATTTGCACTCACGACGTATCCTAAGAAAATAACCTTGTCAGTGCAAAAAGAACATTTCTTGAGGTTAGCGTACAATACCTCTTTCCGCAATGTTTCTAAAATGGCTCGTAGATGTTGAACGTGATCCTCCAAAGTTTTGCTGTACACTAATATGTCATCAAAATAAACAACACATGATTTTCCAATGAAAGCTCGTAAAACATGATTCATAAGATGCATAAAAGTACTTGGAGCATTCGTAAGGCCGAATGGCATTACCAACCATTCGTACAAACCTAGCTTCGTCTTAAATGCTATTTTCCACTCGTTGCCCTCACGCATCCGGATTTGGTGATAACCGCTCTTGAGGTCGATCTTTGTGAAAATTTTTGCTCCACTTAACTCGTCGAGCATATCATCGAGTCGGGGTATCGGGTGTCGATACTTTACAGTAATCTTCTTGATGGCGCAACAATCGACACACATGCGCCATGAACCATCTTTCTTAGGCACTAATAATACCGGTACAGCGCACGGACTAAGGCTTTCTCGGATGTAGCCTTTTTCAAGCAATTCAGTGATTTGCTTTTGGAGCTCTTTTGTTTCCTTGGGATTGCTCCGGTACGTAGGTCGATTCGATAAAGCAGCACCAGGCACCAAATCTATTTGGTGTTCAATGCCTCAGATGGGTGGTAATCCACTGGGTATCTCCTCCAGGAATATGTCTTCGAATTCCTGAATCAAAGACAAAATAGAAGTCAGAAGATCATCGGGTAAATCGTTAGTGTTCAAAAACGCTTCTTTGTACAGAAGCAAATACACAGAATGCCTCAGACTCAATGCTTTTCGTATATCACTTGCTTTTGCTAAGACACTCATTTTTCCGCTCTCTTTCTCACTTTCTTCTTTTTCTCTCTTTTGTTTTCTCTCGCTCGTTTTTTTACTCATATTTTTCACTTTTACATTCTTTTCTTTTTCTTTTTCTTTTGATTGATCAATGGAAATTCGAAGCTTTTGTTGGTCATCAAAGACTTGTTTAGGGGTCAAGGGGCAAGTGTCACGTTCCTCCCAAGATGCTTAAGGAATATCGATTAGTGTAACCATCGTGCACCACGGTCATATTGCCATGGACGTCCCAAGAGTAAGTGTCCGCATGCATCGGACTACGTCTCATAGTACTTCATTGGAATATTCCGATCTTTGAAAGATACTAGGACACCTTGGTAACCTTGAGTTCTCCGTCGTTAAGCCATTGAAGTTTATACGGAGTCGGATGCTTGGTTGTTATCAATCCTAGCTTTTCCACCATAAGGGTGCTTGCTACATTCGTACAACTTCCTCCGTCAATGATAAGGCTACACACTTTACCTTGCACTTGGCATCTCGAGTGAAAAATATTTTCGCGTTGCTCCTCGTTTTCGACATTTTGTAGGCTAAGACTTCACTTGACTACGAGCAACTCACCTTCAACAGGTTGTTCTATGTCCTCATCAACTTCAAAATTGGATTCAAACTCGCATTCTTCTTCATCCTCGGTCTCGATCTCACCATCAACCCGCATCACCATAGTTCGTCTATTCGGGCATTGGCTGGCTATGTGTCCTCGGCCAAGACACTTGAAGCATTTGATATCTCGAGATCTAGGATTTGAAATCTCTGAGCCTTGCCTTTGCTTGTTTCAGCCAAAGGCTTGTTTGTCTTCGGAGTGAAAGTAGGATTCTTCGGTTTGTTTAAGGGAAACCCCTTACTTGTATTTTGACCCCACTTCGAAGGTTTTGGACTGGTAAAACTGCGGGATGCTCCTTTTTGCTTCAACTGTTTTTCTACCTTGATGGCCATGTGGACCATTTCCTCCATCTCAACATAATGTTGTAGTTCCATGACATTGGCTATCTCTCGGTTGAGCCCATCTAAGAATCGAGCCATGGTGGCTTCTCGTTCTTCTTGAATGTCAGCTCGGATCATGGCGACCTCCATTTCCTTATAGTAATCTTTGACACTTCTCATCCCTTGTGAAAGGTGTTGGAGTTTCTGATGTAACTCCCGATGATAATAAGAAGAGATAAATCTATGTCTCATGGCTGCTTTCATTTCGGCCCATGTAGTGATTGGCCGTTCACTGTTGCGCCTTCGATTTGTCGTTAACTGATCCCACCAGATCATGGCCTAGTCAGAGAATTCTATAGCGGCTAGCTTGACCTTCTTGTTTTCAGAGTAATTGTGGCAGTCGAAAACAAGTTCAATCATTTTTTCCCATTCCAAGTAGGCTTCGGGATCTGACTTGCCTTGGAAGGTAGGGATTGTTAATTTGATATTCTTGAGATCATCGTCTTCCCGTCTTTGATCTCTTTGACCACGGTTTCGGGGATCTCTCCTTCCAACACTGAGGTTGGATTCTTGATCGCTTTCACCGTCACTGATTTCATTAAGGTCTTCATCAACTTCCCGTGGTTGCTCTTGTCGTTGATTAGGTTGCCCACGTCTTTGCCTGGCCACTTCAGGGGTCACCTCTCGTGCCCTTCGAGCTTCCACTTGATAGAGGCAATCTTCAAGAGGATTGAGCCTTCGATCAAGTAATCTCTCCATCTCTCGTAACAGGGCTTGCATTTGTAAATCAGGAACATTTCGAACAGGTTGTCTTCCTTAGCTGTCCCTCCGTGTTTTACTTGTCTTCTTGAGACATCGGTATAGAAACTAAGTCCTCACAACAATTCTCACCGTGCACTCTGAAAGAAGAAATCAATGACACTCTCACTCGTGTTTGACACTCTTAGTTTGGCTTTTACCTCCCCTCTAATAGTCTCACAATCTCGTGCCTTTTACCTCTTACACTTCTCGTGATTTCGTTGTTCAGATTCGTCAAGGCTTATTAGGGCTTAGGGGTCGGCCTCAAACGGTATCAAAGGTTGTAACGTCATTTTTTTTAAAAGGTAGGCTGAAAGAAAGAAAGGCTCAGGCGGTCTAGAACGGGATGTTTTAGAGTTGGGTCGAGGGTGGCAGAGGAAGAAAGAAAGTACAGAAGAAATTTACAGAACAAAATAAACCTTAATAGTATATCGAACTTGTTCAAGCACTTTTTTTTTTGAATCTCTTTTTTTTTTGAATTTTTTTGATTTTTTTAATTATGAATTTTTTTAATTTCAAATTTTTTTGAACTTACTTTGGATCTTCGATTAACAGCTTCGGCTTAGTCGATGGGGCTTCGTAACTCTCGGTTTAACCAGCTCTAATACCAGATGATACGATCTTGGTCTCGAGATAGAAACGAGACGTATGTTGAATTGCCCGATCGTAATCAAGAATTACAAAGTTAAAGTTTAAAGAAGGAGAGTGGGAGGAGTGTAGAGGAATTTTAGGTTTTAGAGAAGTAGAATGAAGTCAACGGAGTTGTATTAAGATTGGTTCGGGTTTGGTTTGAGAAATTTTAGAAGTGGTTTGAAAGGTAAGAATAGCCGAGATAGTAGCTCGGGTAATTTTCAGGGTTCGACTTTTGGCTTAAGAAACAAGTAAGAACCAATACCGAAAGGTATCGACCTAGTTACTTATAGGTTTCCTAAGGTTCGGGTTTTGGGATTTAATTTGGACCTCGACCCACTATCATGAAATGATAGGAACCTCGGTATCGGTTTTTGGACAGTAGAAGGAAGGGTTGACGCCACTAGCTAGCTAGATAAGCCAACGAATCCTAAAAACAAAATTGGAGTAGTGCTCTCACAAATTCGACAGAATAACAGTATAAAATTCATCAAAAGGCTCTTTACAAATGGCATTGTTTGGATATTTATAGTCCTTAAGAAGCCAATTGAAAAGTCACACAAATTAGCTTAATTTCTAAGTAAATTTGGCCCTTTAATGTCCTAGATACGTCTAGAATTTTTGGCCCCTTAGTTGCTGTCCAAATTCATCCTTGAAACCCAAAAATTAGCTTCTAGAAGAAACTTGGTGCAGCTGAATTCATTGTAGGGAACAAGGGAGTTGAATGGCCCTTAATACTCGGCCTAGGGACGTGCATAGCCTACCTTGGGAAGCCGAATGGCTTTGCCTTGTTCTAGGCTGCCTTGGAATGTGTAAAAGGCATCCTTAAATCCCATACCAGCCATTATAATCAACCCCATGCATGGAGCATCAAAAGGCATGTCATTAAGGCTGACGCTTCCCTTTAATGCTTGGTCGTTTGTGTTTCTCGAAGCAATTCAGCCATTTAATGCTTTACCATCCACGAAGCCTCCTTGAGAGATGTATCACTCAGCTCACCATTGGAGGAAGTAACCAACAACTTTAAGGTGTCCTTTGGTCTTCACGATGTTCCAAAATCCCATGCATGCAACACACCCTTTTAATGCGGCCGAACATGCTCCAACATAGCTTTTAAGGGTGTCCCATGCATGCTTCTTTGTTGTCCATCTTAATGGATGTGTGGGAGACTCCAAGAGTCACGTTGGAAAGCTATTCCAGCAGCAAATTAATTCCCACGTGTGGTCCAACATGGCCATAAATGCTGCTTCTTTAATTCTATCACACATGCATTAAACATGTCTTGAAAGCACCTTGAGAGCTGAAGCATTCAGCCTTCTTTATTGCCGTCCAACACCATGCATGTTCAGCTTTCAATGGACGTTTGGGGGAGTCCAAAAGGCATGTTGGGAAGATGATACCAACAACAAATTAATTCCCCTTGCTTGATCCAACATGGCAATAAAGGAGGTGCAAACATGCTGCCGCCCACTTTAAATGATGTCTCCAAAACACCTGCAAATTAATAATTTCGTCAACTTAAATTCTAGCCACTTAAGACATCATTTATGCCATGTTTTAGGCTGAACAAATTAAATAGAAGTTGATCAATGCTTACATTAATTTCGGCTGGAGTTTTTAGACAAATTAAATGGACATTTTAGGCCAATTAAAATAAGTAGCAGCAAACAATTAATTATGTCCTAAAACTAGACATATTAATTTAAACTATTAATTATGCAACAACTTAAGACTTATTTAAATTTATTTAAATGTAGCAAAATAAATAAAACACTTATTTAATTGGTCCATTTTTATTTAACTAATCTTCTATTAATTAATTAACTAAGGCCGAAAGGCCAATTAGTTATGGCCGAATAGCCATAGGAAGATCTCCCTGTTCGTGAACTCGTAAAAGTATGCAACACGGAGTTAAACCATCATTCGACAGGGTCTTAGCATCATCCCAAGCTTGCTGGATTAGAACTCCGGTCGCCTCTTTAAATTGTCTCTCACGCGACCTCGTTATCGGTCCTTGAGGTAACACCACCGGGTCTCGGATTGAACTCGGTTCATGATGAGGCATGCCCGTATCAATAAGGCCTCTGGACAAATTTTTAATGATGTTTTACTTTTGGATGGATTCTATAAATTGCTTCAATACTTTAAGTTGGATTTATCTAAAAATTGAAATAAATGTTTTTCTCAAAAAGAAAGGGGTTACATTCTTAAATATTTTTACTCGAAAAATTTTTGTTAACAATGTTATTAAAATTTTCCAAAATTATTTTCAAACTCTTGTAAATCTTCTTAAAATATTATTTTAAATTTTCTAAGCTTCATTTTATAAATCCTTATGACTCAAATTTTAGATTTAGCAATCAACCTTAGTTTTCAAAAAAAAAAACTTCACGTCAAAACATTTTTGAAAATTCGATTTCTTTAAATCTTTAAAAGACTAGATGAATGTTCATTTCGTGTGACATGTCAAATTTGGTGTTAACGCATAGACCGGGTTTGGGGTGTTACAAGGTCTAAGGAAACCAAGCAAACTAGGATGAGTATTCAACTAGCTGATAAGACTATTCGCATCCCTAAGGGTATAATTGAAGATGTACTAGTTAAAGTTGACAAATTCATATTCCCCGTAGACTTCATTGTTTTAGATATGGATGAAGATAATAGTATCCCATTAATTTTAGGAAGACCTTTTCTAGCAACTGCCAGATCTTGATGTTAGCACAGGTGAACTCATACTCCGTGTAGGTGAAGAATCAATCAGTCTTCAAGCTCTCGACTCAACTAGGACATCAAGTGAGAAAGGTGAGGACGTAAATTCCCTTGATAAGCATTCAATTAAACTTTCTTTTCAGGAAACACCATGAAATTACACTACAGAGCCAGATACTATAGCTCGTACCAACAAGGAAATATCTCATGAAGAACGGTGACTTCAGACCGATAAGCTAGATGAGTGGGAGACACATCTCAAGGAGGAATCAAACCCACACAAAGTGAAACCGAAGGAACCCCTAGAAGAACTTAAAAGAACATCAAATCACTTCAAAATAGGAGATCAGGTACTATTAGATAGAACAGACCCGCAAATCACCACATCAAACCTGGAAATAACCGAAGAGATCCCCTTTACGGTACTTAATGTTTTCCCTTACGAAACAATCGAGGTAAGTAATCTACTTTTGGTAATTTTAAAGTAAACTCCACTCGACTCAAATTATATGATGATAGCATGAAAAATGATTTTTCACTCCTTAAACCACTGTGAAGGTACGAATGAGATATAAGTCTAGCTTAAGACTTTAAACGAGCGCTTCTCGAGAGGAAACCCGAGCACTAACCCTATTCATTTTTATTTCTTTTTCTTTTAGCACCTAACTACAGACTAACCAAGTTATTGAAGGGCAGATTTTCACATTACACGGCCTTACACAAGGCCGTGGCTGTGGCCGTGTGGATGCTATGGATTTTTGTACTGACATGGCAGAGATAGCACGAGACAGGACGAGAAAAATATCTTTGAATCACGAACTCACCTAACACCACGGCTATACAACATTGCCGTGTCCAAAACTATTGAACCAACACGGACATGCCAATCCAATGAAAGGTGTGGAGAAGCGATTGAACCACCACACGATCATGCGATATAGCTGCGTGACACAACACGCCCACGATACACGTGCGTGGGGACGTACTAGAGTTGAAAATTTCTATTTAAAACACCCCTCTCCTCTTCTCACCCATTCCCTATCCACTCTCCACTCCCCCCATCTTCACTCTCCCCCTTCTTCATTCTATAAAAAGTCTCAATCTACGCTTCAATAATGTCGAAGAAATGGAAAGATCTGAGTCCTGTCTCCCTATGCAAGACAACTCAACATAAGTTCATGATGGCCGCTTCATTAACTCGATAAGCCAAGGGTCTTTGAGACCATTTAACTTTTATTTAACTTTTCTTTTCTCCTTTATTTTCCTTTTCTTTATTTTTCATATGCTTAATCTAGTTTATTTCATTTTATTTTTTTGGTTTTAGGTTCTAAAGGCTGCTAGGGAATCACAACACCACGGCCTTAGAAACCACACCCTCCTTGCAAACCATCTACCAATAAGGACTTTCTAGTCCATTCATCTTCTCTTTTAGTTTTATTTTCATTCATATTTTCTTTCTTGTTATCTTTATTTAATTTAATTATACAATTAGTATAATTTAAATTATTATTATCTCCTGGCTAACTCTTCACGAGATCCCTAATTTCTTCATCTAGCACATGAATTAGAGGCGCCCCCTCCAACTTATCTTTCACCTCCTAATCAAGTTTCCACACTTCCAACTCAAGGAATCCATCCAAAAATTTAGGAAGTTTCACCTCTTTCCCTCTCTTTTGATTTTCTTATTATATGGTTCTTATCTATCTTTGTACATTGAGGGAAATGTACATCTTAAGTGCGGGGGGTGAAAGTTTATTAGAAAAAGTGTCTAAATTTTTGCATTATTCTCAAATCCCTGAATGATATTCTATCTTAAAGTAATTTTCTCATATCACTAATTAGAATGAAATTCTTGTTGATTCATGATTTTTATTGATATGTTTTAGATTAAGTCATTGATAATTGTGCAATGATGATTTAAACTTTAAGATACTAGAGAATCAAGTATGATGAGTCTATTTTTTAAAAATTAAAATTCTGTTAGGTTGTCTACCTGAATCTAAATTGTTACCTTGAAGTTTGAAATTTATGAGGTTGACATCAAAATACCCATAATTTTTTGTGATATTTTGAGCCTTTTAGAGCATACATTCTTTTCATGCTCCCTTTATTGATTATGAGTGTGTCAACATTGATTTGTTACTCTAGAACTTGCTTTGATTATACATGTCGAGACCACACTATTGATTTGATATACAGAGATGATTAAGGCACTTAGGATTTAACCCACTTACCTCACTAAAAGCCTACCCTCATAATTGACCCCTAGTGAACCCATTTGATTCTAACAACCCTTTTTATTGACTCAACCCACTAATATTAACCCAAAACCCATCTCATATTTGTTATCACCATTCCATTTGACTACCCTTCTATCGAGATTTGTTTTGATTAGTTGCCTAATTAGATTATTTCAGTTGTTAAATTTCTATTTTATATTAATTTGTTCTTAAAAAAAATCAATCCAAAATCAAAGTATATTCATTATTAGTTATGTGATTAAGCGAGCCTATACGTTTAATTTTAACATCTTGAAGAAGAAGCTCGTATTATTAGTATTACAAGTTTCCAATTGATGCAATTATTCAGTTTATGAGTTATTTCTCTAGTTAGGTAATTTGTCAATTCAATCTCGATTCTAACCCTTCTAATTCAGCCTTTATCAACACCATTAACCTAAGGCCCATTACAACCCTTTTTAAAGACCTTTTGATTTGTGTATCATCTCATTTTACAGTGGTGGAGATTTAATTTTCAAGCAAGCCTATGGTAATAACTTTTCATGTTTAACTGATGAGTGCTTTACTTTTTAACCTTAAACACTTCGAGTGATTTGAGTGAATCTTTAGTGAGGATGTCAACTTTTGTCATTTTGAATTGAAGGTAATTATTCGGATGAGGGGAAAATACCTATGTTTTCATGCTAAAAATTCATGACTTTGATTGTTTGAATCTTTAGGACTCTTTAAGTTGAATTATCCATGTATAAATTATCTATGAATTATGATGAGACATTATTGATGAATATTATGAATTGAGGAAGTTCGTTTTAATTATGAGTTGAGAAATTTGCTTGAGGTCAAGCAAAAGCTTAAGTGTGGGGGTATTTGATAAACCGTAATAGTAACATATTTTAATCCCACATTTAGTATGTTTTTGGATGAATTATCCCTTTGATTATGGAAATAGGTGCTCCTAATCCTTTGTTTTCATGTTTTATACTCAGTAGAGCACCAGAGCATGAAAAGAATGAATAACGGGCCGAAAATAGAGAAAATGGGCCAAAGAATGAAATCCACATGGTCGTGCCCCACAAGAAGAGTCGATCATGGCCTGGACCCCAAAAAATATGGGCGTGCCTCATCAACAGGTTTGAACACGGCCTGGCCACGATTCACACGGGCGTGTGCCAAGGGCGTGTCTCAGCCGCAGATAAGAAGAATTCTATTCGAATTAGGGTACTTAGAGACAAAGAAACATATTCTGAAATCCTATATAAAAACCCTAAAGGCCAACCTTTAGGGGCGTCCAGGTAGGCCAAAGAGCCAAGCAGAGTAGTTAAATTCAGGGATTTACTCGAAGAAAGCCAGTTGATTGATCTCAAGAAGCCAGAATCATACTCAAGACTGAGGATCTCTCCTTCAATTCCTTCAGGGGGTTTTTGGGGTTTTGTATATTTTGTTTTATCTTTTCTTCTAAGATGTTTTCTTTTACAATTATGAACTAAACCCTCAGATACTTGAGGGGATGAAACCTAAGATGGATCTTGTTATTATTATCTAAGCTGTATGATAAATACTTGATTTGTTCTTAACTATGTGCTCTTAATTCTTGTTTTGGTATTTTCGAGATATTGATTCAAGTGTGATGTGCTTAGGTAAAGGAGGAAGAGACCCTGTCTAAGAGTAGATCTAACATAGTTAAGCGGAGTTACTCGTGCGCCTAGAGATAAGGTGATGAAAATCTACCGGATTAGGGTCAAACCTAATATGGGAGTCCATAGATCGAGTTAATGCAATTCTAGGGGTTTTAATTAGAAAGAGATTTCAATTAATCAACCTAGGGTTAGACGTTAGTAGCCTTGAAGAGAGGTATTAATAGAAATTAGAGAATCCAACCGGTCAAGTCAAGTGAATAAATCGTCCGGTTTAGAGTTAGATAACAAGTGAAGTCTAGGTGGATTCTTCCTCAGGTATTGTCTAATCAATCTATTTTCTCTCAAGTCCTTCCTCAATTTCTTCTTTGTCTTAGCACCTTTAGCTTTGTTAAATAGTTAATTTTAGATTAGATAAAAATCCACTTAATTCTTAGGCTAAATAATAGAAAGAGAGTTAATATTAGTACTTTTAGTTCCTTTGGGTTCGTCAATCTGGTCTCGCCACTAGCTATACTACTGTTCGATAGGTGCACTTGCCTCCATCGTTGTCTTAGTTAGTTTCCAGGTTCGATCATTCTTTTTATAAATTTTAAGACTCGACAGACACGATCAGGTCACAAATAGGCATTTGAATAGTCATAATAGTGCCTATAAATAGTTAGTAAGAAAACATTGTTTTGGTTAGAAAACTTTTGATAAATTTATGAAGTATTTGAAACTTGTGAGAGTTCAAATCTCCTTGTTCTTTTTGGGACTGATCTGACTTATCAAGCTAGGCTTGTAGTGTCTTATCCTTCCTTTGTTTTCTAAACTTAACACTTTAAGTGTGGCGTTTGTTATACCTTTGGTTCCTATCTCGTTAGATAGTGGGTCAAGGTTTATTTGCTGATTTCACTTTTCTTATCCATCTAAGTGCTTTTAAGTCTTGGGTCAACAATCTCTATATTGTTGGTTCAGCCTTTGCCTTAGCTAAACCTATCCATTCCTTTCCTAAACATTCTTTGAACCTTTGTTTGAACCTAGCTTCTATCCATTTTCAGCCTTTTCTTGTAACAAATCAAACTTACTCAATTTCTCAATTGGGCAACTATTACGACTCAAATCAAGCCATGAGATGAATTTGTATCATTTGGTATCAGAGCTAGTGAAATTGGAGTACGTATCGACGGTTTAAGCATTACGGGATTGTGATTTTATCAAAAAAATTCAAAAAAATTCATCAAAAAAAATTCAACATCAATTGAAGTTCAAAGGGTGAAGAACAATTTTTGGGTGTACCAATTCGTTGGATTCATTTAAAAAAAAGTTATCTTGGAAGTTTTCTTGCTGCCCAAATCAGCTCAATCACTACTAAATATTTCAGCCACACTTAAATCTTTCCATCACTATTTTTCTAGCCTACCCTTTTGTCTAACATCATTCCCTACCCAAAACTGATTATCACTTTTGTAAACCAACCCACATCGACTGCTGTTAAGTCTAAATAGTCCATTGAGAACTTAGAGAGGTGAATTGAGTGGAAACAGGCAAGACTGTAGTGAGCCTATTTGAGTGAACAAAACCTAAGTGTGTGAATTTGGAGAGAAATAGTGAGGTTTTTGTTTGTGAGAACGTAAGATGCCAAGAAGTTCGGAAAGAAACCCAAACGAGGGAAGTGGTTTTCAACCTATAAGGAATGTTGGTGGAGGCATGCTAGATTTTACACTACAAGCCTTCACGCGCAAAATGGGGCGTCTATTTTATCGAAGGCCTAAACCCATCAAGGAACGATTAGACCAAGTCGAGGAACGAGACCAACGGGAACTAGTTTCTTCAAGACGAGGGATGGAAATAAGATCATCACGAAGATTGATGCGATCCTGGTCGCATCATGGTTTGACTCCATCCGATGCCATCGAGAGTGGCCTAAGCTCGAGGGGCCAAAGTGTAAAATGAAATTGATTCCAGCTATTTGAACATCCAACTAAATTGAGCTATTTATTTAATTTTCAGCTTTGCATTTAATTTTAATTTTAAATACTTGCATTTAAGCATCATAGTTCAATAAATGGTTGCTGATCATTAATTCAACTCAACTTAGTTTAATTAATTGAGTTCTTTTAGTGAATTTAATAGTTGTGTCTTTAATTAATCTAGTTACTAGGTTAATTTATTGATGCATGAGTTAAGTTCATTTAATGATGCTTTATTTAATTAAGTTAGTTGCTGTAATAAATGAAGTGTTAGTTCATTTATTTAAGTCTAGTTGCTAGAATAAATGAAGCTTAAGTGTTAGTTCATTTATTTAAGTTAGTTGTTAATTTGTTTTAAGTTTAATAATTACATTAAGTTTTTGTTTACATGTGTTAATTTAAGGAGACTTTTCATCTTACAACCATTATTTCTAAAGGCTATTATGCATTCATTGAATAGTTACTCACATTGAAGAAGGAAGTTACATGGATAGAATTCCAAAGGTTGAGACCCTTCATTTGGTTAGTGACTTTTTGGTTGATCATGGAGAACTCAAAGGATTTTGACAAACAATTTAATTCAAGAGTTACTCACATTGAAGATGGAAGTTACATGGCTAGAATTCCAAAGGTTGAGACTCTTCATTTGGTTGGTGACTTTTCAATTGATCATGGAAGAACTCAAGGGACATATTTTAAAAGCATTCATGATGGACATTTAAGCCTTTAGAAACACCATTAGTTGCTAGAGACTTTTCGGCTAGCCAAAGGCAACTCAAAGGACATTTTTAAAGCATTCAAATTCATTTAATCATCTCATTAGGAATCATAAAGTTGCTGTTATTTGGCTGAAGGAATTCAAGAGTTTTTAGATTTTATTTCAGCCATTTAATTGCATATTAAATCTAAATTCATTTCTCTCTTCAGCTAACCACATGTAAGCACTATATATACCTGTTATTAGTTTGTAAAAAAGATGAATTATTTTGCTTAGACTTTTGATCATTAATCATATCATATGGACTTTTATTCATTCGAGTGAGTTATCTCCTCTTCTTTTTAAAGACGAGTTTCATTTTGACTTATCAAGCTCGCTTGTGGCGTCAAACGTTTCTCTTCCATTTAATTATACCATTGGTTCTTACTTCAGTAAGTAACGGGTCTTTGGTCCATCATCGACTACCATCTTCCACCTTAAACGTTATAGAAACTAGGGTGACACATACTTGTGTTGAATCATTTCTGGTTTAAGTTCTTTAATCCATTCCCACTAAAACATCATCTATCTTTTATCCATTTTTCTTTCATCATAAAATCGAGCCTATCCTTCTCCATATTTGAATCATTCCCACACTTAAACACCTCCATTCCTAACTTAACCCATCTTCTAAACAAATTCACTTAAGCTTCCGCGAACTCATCCTTATTTCCCTATTATTTTCGGAAAGGCTTATCTTCTCCTCGTAGACGATTGGGCAACTCAAATACGTTTCGACTCATCTCGAGATGGATCGTATCAAAGACAAATGTCCAATGGTTATTCAAGAATAGGTCCATACCGTGATTCTTATATGATGATGAATTCAAGACGAAACAATGCAAGCTTCGAGTTTGAAGCCTATCAAGGTGACGAACGAGAAAACACAAGTAATTCTTCTTATGCATCAAAGTACATGTCTATGGAGAGTCAATCACGAAGAAGTGAACATGTTTCATATAAGTACTCGTCCATGAAGGCTTATTCACGAAGATATTATTGTGACTTATATGAAGATTCTTCCACTTCTTTCCAATGAAAAGCCTATCATTTTGATTCTTTTGTATTATCTCTATCTTGTAATAAAGTTGAGAGAAGAAAAAGAGAGACGAGAGAAAAGAAAATTGAAAAAGAGAAAAAGGATTGAAGAAAGAAAAGAAAGAATGCAAGAAACAAGTGTTGTTGAAAATGAAAGAGAATTGATGAGTGAAAGTGAGATTTCAACAATGAAGGAGATTACAGAAAAAGAAAGAAAGCCTGAAAAAGAAACGAGTGGAAAAGATGAAAGTGAACAAGAAAAAGCGAGGAATGTTTTTACTAACCAACCTGTGAGTTGTCCTCATATTGTTTCTTCTTTCTAGGTTTCTAAAGATTCAAATGACAAGTTTCAACTTCATTTCCTTCCTGATGAGAGGATTCCATTTGATCGAAAAAGGTAAGATTGAAAGTGAAATCAAACCACAAGCGCTTAAAGGTAAGCAAGGTAAGGAGTTTTTAGCCATTGAATCATGGAAATCACATTTGAATGTTGTTGATAAAATTATTGATGAATTCATTCTCAAAAGATCTCCTCACTTTAAATTAGTTAACTGTCATTCTCTGGTTGTTGTTAGTGATTTTGTTTATAAAAGTGGTATGAAGAGTCTTACTATTGATGAGTATTGCGTTGACAAGTTTGTTGATGTAGTAAGAATGAATTGGTACTAACAAAATTAGATTTTGTTTGGTAAAGAATTAACACCTAAAGCACCTAATCTACTCGTTTGTGTTGATAATGTGAATTTCTTAATTTGTTGTGCAAAATCCTCATGTTTGTGCAAGTATGTTTGAAAGAATTTCAAGGGGTTTGATTGTTTGAATGTAAGTATGATTAAATCCTTCTTGCCTAGCATATGTGATTTATGGGTGATAAAGAAACTCTTGCTGCACTTTGGAACATGATGTGAGACGGCCCGGGGTTATCGAGTCGTTCACGTAGTTTGCCTGATTGCCTACGAGGAGATGTTTCATCTTCGGAGAACAATGGAAAAATAGGTTAAGGCTGCAGAAGCTATTAAGTTGATTTTCTTTTATATTTTAGTTTAAGTTAGGATTGGAGGTGAATAAATGTTGGAGATGATTTAGATAATGAGAAGGGTAGGTTCGGCTAGAATTGAAGAAAGGAAGATGATGTTTGGAAATGGCTCGGTTTGGTGGAATCGAACATGGATGGATGGATAAAGGATAGTTACGTAATGGTTCGGTTTAAGAATGGATGAGTAAAGATAGATTGATGGGGATGGAAATTAGAACTCAAACTCGAGAATTGATTCAACACTATATGCAGTGTCACCCCGGTTCTATACGGTTTAAGGTGATTGATGGAAATGTTAGAAAATGTTGAATGCCACACTGGTTAAGGTGATAAGTTCAAAAACAAATTTGAAGATGCCACAAGCATGCTTTGTAACACCCCGCACCCAAGACCGATGCTGAGTCTGGATATGAGACATTACTATGCTTGAACTCACTTAAACATGTACCTACGAGCTATTGAATTTCGTTACAACTTAAAATTTTCACTTTCTTAGTCAACACATACATTACAAGGGCCTACGAGGCCTTAAACTCATGTCTGAAAACTTTCGGAACTAAATCAAATAATTCATTTTTGGAGCAGGGTTCACACACCCGTGCGACCTGAAACACACCCGTGTACCATTAAGCATGTCCATGCTCTCAAACCGTGGGAAGCAACTGGCTATTTTCACACGGCCATGACACGCTGTGGGCTTAGACCGTGCACTAATCCTTGATAATCTGACTAAATCAGCACGGTCTGGGCACACGCCCATGTCCAACCTGTGTACATAACACGGCCTATGCACACGACCGTGGAATTTACCCGTGGCCTATTCTGATTAATAATACTAAGGTGCAGGGTTAACATGGCCTTGACACATGCCCGTGTGTCCAATCTGTGGGCACTTATAGGCTATTTACCAAGCCGTTAGCCACTCTGAACTGGAGATCATATTCATACACAATTCAACAATGCAATAACAACCCAATTTTATAAATAATACTACATGATTCATTAATCTCAATAAACATACATACTTAGTCAAATTTGGCTAATCACTAGCCATATACAAAAGAATAATAAACTTGATAGCCTTTACAAAGGCGCTTCTAAAAACATGTCCACAAAATGAATGTTTCCTATACATGCCATACTTAGTAAAGTAACTTGGCTATACCAAAATAAGAGTTGATAGTGTGCTCTGAGCTTTGACTCCGATGATCCACAAATTAGCTTGGCGGGACTACATAGAAAGAAACAATCAAATACGTAAGCATTTAGCTTAGTAAGTTTGCATGAAAAACACATGTCAATAAGCTTGCTTAATAAAAACCATTTGGCATAACAATAGTATCGCAATTTCAGCTCTAAAGCTTACTTACTCATACTTGGTTCTTACATGTCTCATGATGCTCACTGTACTCATTTTTGTATAGTAAACATGATACATGTGTCACTTGATAACTTACTCAATGCCAAGCTTGCCTTAGACTTATATGATATCTTGATCAATGCCAAGCTTGCCTTGGACCTACATGATATCTTGATCAATGCCAAGCTTGCCTTGGACTTACATGATATCTTGATCAATGCCAAGCTTGCCTTGGACTTACATGATATCTTGATCAATGCCAAGCTTGCCTTGGACTTACATGATATCTTGTGTGGTATATCGGGTATCCTGGGGAATTCATATTCAATCAGGGCTTGCTCATATTTAATCTCTTTGTCCACAAAAACGATAGGCATTACAAAATAGCAATGTATATTATACTAAGCAATTTAATGATAGTAATCATAAAGCTTAGAAATCATACAAACTTACCTCAATATACAAAATGTAGGGAGATGTGCAATTTAGTCCTCGACCTTATTCTTGCCTCGATTTTGATCGGGGCTTCGTTTTTCTTGATCTATAATAATGAAATTCATTCATTTAGATTTCCTATGATCATAATACATCAATTTCTACACTTGGGCAAAATGACCATTTTGCCCTTGTACATTGGCAAAATTATGGTTTTGCCCCTAGGCTCGTAATTTATTTTTTCAACACATTTTCTCATTAAACAAGCCTAGCTAAACATTTATTTCTCTTACAACTACTCAAAATTCCAACTATTTTGTCATTTATGACACAATCTCACTCTTTGCATTTAAGTCCTACTTAGGTGTTTTCATGCATACATCTTTCACAAAAGTTGTTTCTAACCTCCCTAACTTTCATTTTCTCCCATAAAAATACAGCAAATAACAATGATTACTCTCATGGGAAAACTCTAAGCTTTACACAATATTGCACAATAGTCCCCTCATTTGAAAGCTTAAGCTTTAGGGGTTTCAAAAGTACAACTATTACTAAGAAAATAATCAAAATCACTTACTAAAATTGGAGGAGAGCTTGCTGAAAATTTTTGAGCTTTCAACCCTCTATTTTCTTACAAAAATCGGTGGAGAAAGATGAAGGGAAAGATAATATTTTCTCTTTCTTTATTCTAATATTAAACTAGTCAAATTAGCCACCAACTCCTACTAACTTTGACTTAATTTTGTCCATCTTTGTCTCCCACATAGCCTATGACCGACCAAGCAATTAAAAGGGATAAATTGCCCTTTAAAATACCTCAATTTAGCAATCTATGGCTATTTGGTACCCCTACCTTAAAAATAGAACTGTTGCATCTCATGTGATTTAGTCCTTTTTCTCAATTGATCACGTTATTAGTAAAATTAAGGCACCAAAATTTCTATATAATCATATAGTGACACCACAACACATAAAATAGTACTAAAATAGTTCTCCTCAACCTCAGATTAGTGGCCTCGAGACCACTGTTTCGACTAGCCCCAAATTCGGGCTGTTATAACTCTTCCCTCCTTAGGGATTTTCGTCCTCGAAAATTTTACTAGTAAAATGGTTTGGATATTAGTTTCTCATACTCTCTTCTCGTTCCCATGTAGCTTATTCTATTTCGTGCCTTTTCCACAAAACTTTCACTAAGGTAATACTTTTATTTCTCAGTTGCTTGACTTCCCGAGCCAAGATCTTGACTGGTTCTTCACCATAAGTCATGTCAGGGCGGATCTCTATTTCTGATGAAGTGATTATATGTGAAGGGTCTCATCTGTAGCGTCACAACATTGACACGTGAAAAACATCATGTATCCTCTCTAATTCTGATGGTAACGCCAAACGGTAAGTACGGGCCCAACTCTCTCAGTAATCTCATAAGGTCCAATAAATCTTGGACTTAATTTGCCTTTACGGCCAAATCTGAGAACTTTTCTCCATGGTGATACTTTCAAAAAGACTTGATCCCCAACTAAATTTTCGATCTCTTTTCTCTTTAAATTGAATAGGATTTTTATCATCGAGGTAGCTTTTAAACATTCTCAAATTACTTTCACTTTCTCTTCAGCTTCTTTAACCAAATCAACCCCGTGAATTTGGTTCTCCTTGAGTTCAGTCCAAAACAAGGGAGTTCGGCACTTACGCCCAAATAGAGCCTCATAAGGCGCCATCTTTAAGCTCGACTGAAAGCTATTATTGTAGGCAAATTCTACCAATGGAAGAAACTTTTCCCAGCTGCCTTGGAATTCTAAAACACAACATATGAGCATGTCCTCGAGTACTTGAATTAACCTTTCTGACTGACCGTCAGTCTGAGGGTGAAAAGCTGTGCTAAAACTCAATTTTGTACCCAAAGCTTCTTGCATCTTCTTCCAAAATCTGGACGTGAATCTCAGATTTCTATCCGATATGATCGATAAGGGAACTCCGTGAAGTCTTACTATTTCTAAAACATACAAGTTTGACAACTTGTCTAGGGAGTAATCCACTTGTACAGGTATAAAGTGGGCTGACTTTGTGAGTCTATCAACCACTACCCAAATAGCATCCTTCTTGCTCGAGACAATGGTAAACCTCCATGGTGATACGGTCCCATTTCCATTCGGGGACTAAGATAGGTTGAAGTAAACCCGAAGGCACTTGGTGTTCAGCCTTTACTTGTGACAAATAAGAGATCTTGAAATGAACTCTGAAATATCTTTCCTCATTTTCGGCCACCAATACTGTTGCTTCAAGTCACTATACATCTTTGTGCTTCCGGATGTACAGACAAACATCCGTTATGTGCTTCGTACAAAATTCTCTGAATAAGCTCCTCTTTCCTCTGTACACAAACTCTATCTCTAAACATCAAGTATCTATTAGAATCAATTCAAAAGTCAGATTCAGCATCTAACTCGCATTGAGCTCTCTTGACTTGCAACTCACTATCTCCTTTCTGAGCCTCAAGGATCTCTTGAAGAAACATTGGTCTAGCTCTCGACTCAACTAAAAGGGAGCCATTGTCGGATAAGGTTATCCTTGAATTCAATGCTTTTAAAGTAAATAGAGACTTCTTGCTCAAAGCATCAGTGACTACATTTGCCTTTCCTAGATGGTAGTTGATGACCAACTAATAGTCTTTTATCAACTCTAACCATCTTCTTTGTCTTAAGTTCAACTCTTTCTGCGTCATCAAGTACTTTAGACTTTTGTGATCGATAAAAATCTGACATTTTTCACCATATAAATGGTGTCTCCAAATCTTCAAAGTGAAGACTATGGTGGCCAATTCTAGATCATGCGTCAGGTAATTCTTCTCATGAGGCTTCAACTGTTTGGAGGCATAATCAATCACCTTGCCTTCTTGCATGAGTACACAGCCTAATCCATTTAAGGATGCATCACTGTAGACTATAAATTCTTTCCCTGAGTCAGGTTGTACTAAGACTAGAGCTTCTATCAACACTATTTTCAACTTCTCGAAACTTTGTTGGCATTGTTCTGTCCACTCAAAATTCACATTTTTCTACAACAGTTTAGTCATCGGGGTTGCGATCATGGAAAACCCCTTAACAAATCGTCTGTAGTAGCCGGCTAGGCCCAGAAAACTTCTAATCTCAGTAATGTTCTTAGGCGGCTTCCAGTTCATTATGGATGAGATTTTACTGGGATCAACTCGGACTCCATCCCTCGAGATAATATGTCCCAGAATCCTACTTCAATGAGCCAAAATTCACTTTTACTGAATTTGGCATACAGTTGATTCTCTCGCAGGATCTATAAAACTATCCGTAGGTGTTCAGCATGCTCTTTCTCATCTTGGAAATAAATCAGTATGTCGTCAATAAATTTGACTACAAACTTGTCGAGGTATGGTCTAAAAAAGCAGTTCATTAAATCCATGAATACCGCAGGAGAATTGGTCAACCCAAAGTGATACGATCCGTCTTGGGATGAGTCAAAATGTATTTGAGTTGCCCAATCGTCTATGAGGAGGAGATAAGCCTTTCGAGAAATAATAAGGAAATATGGATGAGTTCACAGAAGCTTAAGTGAATTTGTTTATAAGATGAGTTAAGTTAGGAATGGAGGTGTTTAAGTGTGGGAATGATTTAGATATGGAGAAGGATAGGCTTAGTTTTATGATGAAAGAAAAATGGATAAAAGATAGATGATGTTTCGATGGGAATGGATTAAAGAACTTAAACCAAAAATGATTCAACACAAGTATGTGACACCCTAGTTTCTATAACGTTTAAGGTGGAAGATGGTAGTCGATGATGGACCAAAGACCCGTTACTTAGTAAAGTAAGAACCAATGGTATAATTGAATGGAAGAGAAATGTTTGACGCCACAAGCGAGCTTGATAAGTCAAAAATGAAACTCATACGAAAATGAAGAGGAGATAACTCACTCGAATGAACAAAAGTCCATATGATATGATTAATGATCAAAAGTCTTAAAAAATTCCCTTTTTACAAAGTAATAACAGGTATATATAGTGCTTACATGTGATTAGCTGAAGAGACAAATGAATTCAACTTTAATATGCAATTAAATGGCTAAAATAAAATCTAAAAACTCTTGAATTCCTCCAGCCAAATAACAACAACTTTATGACTCCTAATGAGATGATTAAATGAATTTGAATGCTTTAAAAAAATGTCCTTTGGGTTGCCTTTGGCTAGCCGAAAATTCTCCAGCAACTAATGGTGTTTTAAAAGGCTTAAATGTCCATCATGAATGCTTTTAAAATATGTCCATTGAGTTCTTCCATGATCAACTAAAAAGTCACCAACCAAATGAAGAATCTCAACCTTTGGAATTCTAGCCATGTAACTTCCATCAAATTAAGGGTCTCAACCTTTGGAATTCTATCCATGTAACTTCCTTCTTCAATGTGAGTAACTCTTCAATGAATGCATAATAGCCTTTAGAAATAATGGTTGTAAGATGAAAAGTCTCCTGCAATTATCACATGTAACCGACAAATTAATGCAATTATTAAACTTAAAACAAATTAACAACTAACTTAATTAAATGAACTAACACTTAAGCTTCATTTATTCTAGCAACTAGACTTAAATAAATGAACTAACACTTAAACTTCATTTATTCTAGCAACTAGACTTAAATAAATGAACTAACACTTGAACTTTATTTATTCCAAAGAACTAACTTAATTAAATAAAGCATCATTAAATGAACTTAACTCATGCATCAATAAATTAACCTAATAACTAGATTAATTAAAGACACAACTATTAAATTCACTAAAAGAACTCAATTAATTAAACTAAGTTGAGTTGAATTAATGACCAGCAACCATTTATTGAACTAAGATGCTTAAATGCAAGTATTTTAAATGCAAACTAAATGCAAAGCTGAAAATTAAATAAAGAGCTCAATTTAGTTGGATCGGTTAAAATAGCTGGAATCAGTTTCATTTTGCACTTTGGCCCCTCGAGCTTACTCTCGATGGCATCGGATGGAGTCGAACCATGATGCGACTAGGTTCGCATCACAAAGGGCATGACTAAAAATTCATAATGTCCATACCACATTCGAAAGTCCATTGATACAGTCCACCTCGGGGAGAGTCAAAATGTATGCGAGTTGCCCAATCATCTACGAGGAAGAAACAAGACTTCAGGAAATAATTTGAAAAAATATGTATGTGTTTGCGGAAGCTTATAGGGAATTTATTTAGAGGATGGTTTAAGTTAGGAATGGTGGTTTAGAAATGAAGGGACGTTTAGATGTTAGAATGATAGGTTCGGTATGACAACGAAAGCAAATGATAGATGATAGATTGATAGATTGGTGGAAAATGGAAGAAAGAACTTAAATGAAACGATTCAACGTTAACAAACGCCACCCCTATTTCTATAATGTTTAAGGTGAAAAAATGGTAGTCGTTGATGGACCAAAGACCCGTTATCAAGAGTGATAAGAACTGATGGTATAAATGAATGAAAGAACAAGTGATAGATGCCACAAGCACATTTCGATAAGTCTATGAAACTTGTACAAAATCAAGAGGAGATAACTCACTCAATGAACAAATGTTCATATATGTTTTATCAAAACTTAACCCCTTACAAATGAAAAACAACAAGTATTTATAGGCCTATGGAAGAGCTAGCCAAATAGTCACTAACAAAGCTTAAAGACTAAGTAAATGTGGTTAGATTAAGCTAAAAAATCGAAGAAAACCCTTGGTTTGCTTAGCAAAATTTGGTGAATGTGGCCTTGTAAGCTTATAAAATTTGTGTGGATGTATATGGCATCAATGGCACTCCAATGGACATCTTTCCAGAAGATTATTTGTCCAAAAAATTCATCCAAGTCCAAGTGCAGCCTTTGGGGATGTTAATGGGCAGCTTTCTAGAAGAAAAAATGAAATTTAAGTCACTTGAAGATGCATGCAGCAGCTAGGTACGTCCCATGCATTAATTGAGCTCTTAATTTGGTCTCTTTTGGATGAAAAGTGCCTAGCAATAAAGGAGAACATGAGTATCCCACTTGGATATGTAAATTCAGCCATTTGGGATGTTTTAAAGTCTTCTTAATGAAGAAGGAAGTGGCTGAACGAATTTGGACAGCAAAGGAGCTGAAAAGGCTTGTCTAGGTTCGACCAACATTGGAAATGAGCTGCACCTTTTGGTTAAGAAGTTTCCAGCATTAAAAATCTTCTTTGAACAACTTTCATGTGGTTTAATTCAGCCCTTAAATCCCCCTTGGACGTTCATGACTCCAACCATGAATGTATTTCTTCATTCGTTGTAACCGGCGGTTCATGCATCATGCATTTAACTCCTCCATGCATGTGTCTTCATTGAATTATTTTTCCAACTGAATAGACACCTTGATAATCCAAAAATCAGCAGCATTTAACCATGCTTCCAACCGTCCATGCACCTCCATGGTTCCTTGATGTATTCGGCTAGGTACATTGCACCTAGGTGCATGTATCTCTTAAATGTGCTCCATAGATTCGACTGAACCTACAAATGGAATGAATGCATGTTAATTCAAGCCAAAACAGATGTATAACAATTAAACACATCCATGACACCTAAAGGGACGTTTAGGACAAATTAAACACACCATTTGCTTCTTTGAATTTTCTAAGAAGAACTAAATTAACTAAAAAAACTGCACATTTAATTTAACTTTAAAATAACTTTAAAACATGCAATAAAATGTGAAAAATTAATTTAGACTAAGACAAATTAAATTGGACACTAAATAAAATATTAGACACATTTATTTGTTGTAGAAAAAATTAAATAAATTAAAACTTAATTTATTTAAAGCAATAAAATTAAAGAATCACTCAATGAGTCAAGTGAGCTCGAGTGAGCTCAAATTGAGCTAGAATGAGCTAATCCACTCAATTGAAATTGCATGAAGATGCACATGAGCTCCACGGTACTTGAAACGATGAATTTGAGCTCATTCGATTTGTAAAACGTTGGTGCCCAGGCGTGTTCTGTATCATCCCTCCCTCTTCAAGACGATTCGTCCTCGAATCGACTCGTTGATTTTCCGAACAAAATTCATTTTGACTCGATTTTCCTCGATCAAATGGGACGGATGATAATCTCAACACCTGAAAAAGATAAGCATGAGTTAACAAGTGTTGTATCAAACATAATTGTAACCTAAGTATGAACAAAGACCAAACTA
This sequence comes from Gossypium rotundifolium, assembly GCA_025506655.1. Lineage (NCBI taxonomy): Eukaryota > Viridiplantae > Streptophyta > Magnoliopsida > Malvales > Malvaceae > Gossypium > Gossypium rotundifolium. The sequence goes on along the minus strand of CP106729.1, from coordinate 133,195,182 downwards.
ATAATTGTATGCAAACAGGCATAATCACATTATCGTACAAAATGAACAATGCCTTGTCAAATATTTGGAAATTAATGGAATAAGCTTCATGACATGCATTCGATTCAAAGGGATACCACAAGTCAAATCCAACATGAGAATAACACATCAAGTGACAGAGATAGTCGTCATAAGCAAGTAATGAAGAAAACGCATATGGCACATGAAGTTTATCAACCAATTCTTGCATTGAACGATATATAACGTCACTTGCACATGAATCATAAAACTTATTAAACACACAAATCCTTTTGTCAATCATCAAATCAGATAGCCCAACAATAAGTAGGATAGGACATTTATACAATTCAAGGTCTAGATGATTTACAAAATAGAAATCGACATGATGTGTTCTTTCAATATCCAAAGAGAACAATGACTTCTCAAAATTTTCAAGTGGCGCAATATGGATTCTTTCACACGAAACTCATCAAAATTATCGAACTCAAAAATCCTTTCATCCTTTATCGAAACAGATAGATCACAAATAGTCATAATAGAACGATTAAACTTAGCATGATCTAAATGTTTTACAACAATAGAATCAGCAACCAAATTATCAACGCAAAGCTCGTCACTTTTCAAAGAGATCACAAAGGTGTCAACAAGTTCAGAAAACATACCTTTGTGCGCAGAAGGACAAAGATCATTCTTACCTTGTTCACACAATATAAACCTTCTCTCCTTAGGCAAGTAATGTAGTCGAAGCTTTATGCTTGATTCAACATCTTTCAAATGGATTTTAAATCTCAAATACAACCACAAAATTTGTTTAAGGAGCAAATAAAAATTGTAAACAAAATAAACAAATTTCGCCATCTTACTCAAAAACCAAGTATCAAAAAGATAAAAGTCTTTCAAACTTACCAGCTGATTCTTGAGTTTTCCATAGCACAAATCAGAACGCATTCCCGGTTTAAAGACATGCGTTTGATTATTTAAAACAAAATGTGACAATGGTTTCAAAAAATCAAACTTGCTAAACCAAAAGGAATTATATAAGTTCAAGATTGAATGATCAATGTAGCATCCTAAATAATTGGGTATCATTATGTTGCTTAATGTTGGTTCGGGTTACTTGGAGATAGAATAAATATTATTATTTAAGTGTACATTTGACTAAAGAAATTAAATGACCTTAAGACTTAAATTAATTAAGTGCTAAAAGTTGGCATAAGTGAGCTAGTAGTAAAGAGGAGAGGCGCCATAAGTGTTCCTAGAGGGAAGTAGTTCGAAACACCTGGCAAGCAACAAGGGAATTTTATTTTTTTGCTTTAACCTATGCATGTGTCGGCAAGGGGATAAGGATGGATGAGTTGTATTGTTTTATTTTTGGTAAGTAGACTAAAGGAAAAATGTAATTGTTAACTTATGGTAGGGAATCAAGAAAGTTTGGAAAGATATGGGGACATAAGGAAAATATCAAGGAAAAGGTTTTGGAAACAAATTCATGGCCATTTGACCATGAATTTGGACGGCATTGTGGCTAAAGGGGAGGTGGCCGAATATGTTAGTAGTTTGGCTAGGATTAGGAGTTAGTTTTTGGTCATTCCTATCATCTTGTGCAAGTTTTGCATTTTCTCTCAACCTTTCTCCTTTGGCCGAATTTGAGCTTTTGGTAAGCCTTAATTATTTTGACCATTTGGTCATTTTTGCTTATCACTTTAGCATTCTTTTGTGTGCCTTTTCTTAGTGCCAAAATTACCAACACCAAAGATCATTCTTTTTCTTCCTTTCTCCATTGCCGAATGTACTTTGCCCCTAAACACATCTCTTACTTTCTCTTTTCTTCTCTTTGAAAACCGAATCACCATCATCATCTTTTTCTCTCACCTTTTATTTTCTTTTCAATCATACCTTCTCCATTATTTTCTCTCATAGCCGAATCTCTTTCTTTTCCTAAACATCATTCTCAATCATTTCTTTTCAACCGTGGAGAATAGGTAAGAGTTCTTTTTAGTTCATGTTAGTTAATAGTGGTTTTGGCTGAATATTGATGGTGGTAAGAAGGATTTCTTGGATCGAAATAATCGTTCATTTTATTAACGTTTTTCTTTATTATACTTTAGTGCAATAGCGGATGATCGGAACTCGAGTGTTCGTGAGTATCATAGAATGTTGGAATCGATTTATGGTGTTAAGGGAACGTTTTGGTCAATTCTCTTATTACGGAACAAGGATATTTGTGGTAAGGAAATCTTACTCTTAAAACCTTTAGTTATATTTTCGATATATTCTTAAGTTGGATTAATGATCTTTTGTCATTGAAGATATTCAAAATAGGGCAAAAAAGGGCAGTCCATAGTCTTCGTAAGAGGGTGGATCCGCTATTCCCCTAAATATAAAAGAAGGGCTATTTCGAATCGAGATTTTCCACCGTTCTGCACCATCAACCGAGGGAAGTCAATTATTTGAAGTAGTTCGTACTCCTGAGCCTTTGTATGCGTTAGTGGATTTTCAACAGCAATGAATCGATAAACGAGGATAAACCGAAAATAGAAGTGATTCAAAATCAAAGGGTAAGGATTTGGATCAAATCCAAATAGAATATTTTTGATAAATGATAGTGTTCTAATAGATCGTATTATGTTTAGGTGTTGAAGAGCGAGAAGGATTAGTACTCACGATATCAAGGTGTGTAACTTCACACTTTTCTTGGGTTGGATGTCATTCATGGTATTGAGTAAAATCGTAAAGACGACTAAATTGGTATAATACGTATTAATTGGTATCTCAGTGAAAATACATGAAAACGATTAAAATTGTAAAAATTATGAAAATGCCCTCGTGAAGTTAGTTGTTAATATGTAAATTTTATGTCTCGTAAAAATGGGCCGAAAAATATGCTAGTTAGTAAAATGGGCTGAAATCTCTGTTAGATCGATAAATGGGCCGAAATCTCTGCTAGATCGATAAATGGGCCAAAATCTCTACTAGATTGATAAATGGGCCGAAAAGCCTGATAAAATTGTTAAATGGGCCAAAAAGCCTGATAAATTATTAAATGGGCCAAACTCTTAGCTAGATCGTAAATTGGGTTTAAGATGCTAGATTGCTAAATGGGCTAAATGCTATTTCAAAATTTTGGGCCTTAACAAAACTAGAAATATTGACTCTTATGTTATTCAAATCTTTTGATAAAATCATCATATAAACTTAGACAAATTTTTGCATACATGTTGCATGGGTTGGGATTAATAATGAAGAGAAGAAAGGCCTATTGGCAAAATCTAGTTCTATGGCTCGCCACAAATATAAGATGGCTTAATGCCCGTGATTGGTGTGATGGCTGGTGGTTGACTTGATCCTCACTGTGTGTGATGGTTGGTACGGGGTGTGTAGCGAATGGAAATTAGGTTGGGTGGGAAAATTCATTTTGCATACATATTATTATTTATATTGTTAATCCTACTAATGGGCTCAAGCCCAAAACTATGATTTGATGATTTGGCCCAATGAATAAGTAAGTGATTTATACATCGAGTTCTAAGTAACTCACTCCTCAAATTTTTCATCTCGTGTAATGGAAATTTACGTGGACTTGGGCCGAGGATGACTTCGTGGAGGCCATACTTGAATGAGGTTAATTAAACTTTGAACTTTTATTAAAGACTTTCTATAATTTACTATTATGGGTTTGATGTAATAAGGCCTCTATAAATGTTTTATGGATTTTATGTGGATGGATTTAAATTATATTTTGGACTATTAATATGGGCTTATAATTATTTTGTTTTCTTAAAATAATTTGGGTTTTCAAATATATGAAATTCCTTTATCATTTTCTTAAATATTTTGAACTCTTATAAAATTTACTCTAAGGATTTTATCAATACAATATTAATGACATTTTCAATAAATGTTTTTCTCATATACATCAAATTTAAAATACTCTTTTGGTTTTTATTAAACCTTGTAATTATAAATGATTTCTATTTTAAATTTCTATTCTTCTTAATTATTAAGATAGTTTGATTTATGTAACAAACCAGATCTAGTCTTAACGCATAGACCGGGTTTGGGGTGTTACATTTAATGGTATCAGAGCCAGTTTCAAAAACTCGGCTGTGGTTGGGTTCAACAAATAATTTTCGTAGGAAAAATATTTTAATTATGTTTTAAAGATCAGTATGGCACCACAAGCATCCGACAACAAGTCAAGTAAGTATTTATTACTTAATGATTATTATGATGATCATAGGAACACTCTAGAACTTCTAGTTTTAGATGTTAAAAATCGTAGAGATTGAGACTATAGGATGTGTTGCGAAAAATAACTTTATCTCTCAAATCTCATAAAACATCGTTAATAAACACTGAAATAATTTTTTGATTCATAAAACTTGTAATCAGATTAAATCGAATTAGTCATCATGAGCACTAGAGGACGTGGTCATGGACGCGGTAGACGTGGCCGTGGTAGAGGCCGAGGTGCTGCGACTGAAGCACCAAATCATATGCCGAAAATGGATGCACTCGCCACTTGTAAGTGAGACGGATCACAGGATCATATGGAAGAAGGCAATGCTTTAACACAAGCAACATCGCGAGTCCCGGAAAGGGTCATTGAACTAGAATTGGGCCAACAACTCGTGGGTCAATTTCGGAACGACTCAAATCAAATAATGCAGAAGTTTTTAGAGAAGTTTTTGGTGTAGCCCCGAATGTGGCTGAATATTGGCTCAAAGCTGTGGAACGGATTATGGATGATATGGAATGCATGTTGAGCAGAAACTAAAAGGAGTTGTGTCTTTGTTAAGAGACGAGGCGTGCCAGTGGTGGCTCACTGTTCGAGAAGGCACCGAAGCTACACTAATTATTTGGGAATTCTTTAAAACTGCCTTCCAAGGGAAATATGTTGGAACGAGTTATGTTGACGCCCGAAGGAAATAATTTTTGAATCTTGTCCAAGGAGTAAGACAAAGGCGCGATGAAGTCGAAGTTTTTACGTTTGAGTCGCTATGCTCAAAAAATAGTATCAACAGATCATGAACGTTGTGTGCGTTTTGAGGATGGGCTTAATGATGAGTTGAGGGTTCTGATTGCCCCACAACAAGTTAGAACTTTTGCCACACTTGTGGAGAAGGCCAAGATAGCCAAGAGGCTAAGAACTCGTAACGTTGGAATCGGAAATATTTAGGAACAAGAGAGAGACATGACAATGTGTTCTTCAAAGAGATTTCGAAGAGGCCTCGAATGATGAACCACTCAAGGTAGAGCACCAGAACTAATAATCAAGTTCGGATTATGCTGAATGTGGAAAAAGGCATTTTGGTGAATGCTGGAGGAAAACGGGCGCTTGTTACAAATGCGGTTCAATGGATCACCAGTATAGAAATTGTCCTCGACGTATGGATACGACTCATGAAGTTCATAATAATGATGCATGGCTAGAGGTACTCAAAGCTGACCACCGAGAGGTCGTGAACCGTGTCGTGGTGGTAATGGGTCGGACGTGGTCGTGGTGCACCGGTCGAGGCAATGGTCTTAGAGGTAACACGGATGCAAGATAGCTCGGATCGGTCTATGCGCTAGACGCCATGAGGATGGTAATGCACTGATGTAATAACCGGTACATTCTTCATATTCGATGTACCGTTATCGCTTTAATAGATATTGGTTCTACCCATTCAGATATTGCTAGCACCATATCCGAAACCTAAATCTAAAATCAAATTACCGATAGTGAGATGATGAATTAGTCCTTTAGGATGTTCTTCAGAATTGTAAATAAATTGTTTAGAGACGCACTTAGAATTCAAGAGGAGGTATTCTTGGCAAATTTGATGGAATTGCCTTTCATGAGTTCGACCTCATTCTGGGCATGGATTGGTTGGTTAAACATCGGGTGCATTTGGATTGCTTTGAGAAATGGATGTCAATAAGAACCTCGGATGATAAGGAAGTCATAATGATTGGTGAACAAAGGAACTACTTGGCGAACATGGTATCAGCGTTGAAGGCAGAAAAGTTGGTGCTAAAAGGGTATGGAGCATTTCTAGCCTTTATTTGTGCTTTGATGCCAAAGAGATATCTCGTGGATGATGTGAGAACGGTGAAGGAATTTTTGGATGTTTTTCGAAGAACTTCTCGGTATACCTCAGATCGGGAAGTAGAATTTGGCATTGAGTTTTGCTCGAATGTACCCAGGTCCATTGCTCCTTATAGAATGGCAATCAAGGAGTTGGCGTAGCTTAAAGCTCAAATTCAAGAATTGCTGGATCGGGATTTATTTGACCGAGTGTGTCTCCGGGAGCACCAGTTTTGTTCGTCAAGAAGAAGGATGGATCAATGCGTATGTGCATTGATTACAGACAATTGAATAAATTGACGATCGATCAAGAATAGGTATCCTTTGCCGAGAATTGATGACCTGTTTGATCAATTGAAGGGAGCTTCAATTTTCTCCAAAATTGATTTGAGATCGGGTTATCATCGCCTTAAGGTAAAGAAGCAGATATTTATAAGACGGCATTTCAACTCAATTACGGACATTATGAGTTTGTAGTGATGCTGCTCAGATTAACCAATGCACCAATGATTTATGGACATGATGAACCGAGTCTTTCAACCATATTTAGACCGGTTTGTGGTAGTGTTCATAGATGACATTTTGGTCTATTCAAGAAATGATGAGGAGCATGACACGCATTTTGCGTATAGTATTGCAACTACTTCGTGATAAGCAACTTTATGCAAAATTTAGTAAATGCGAATTTTGGCTAAAGGAAGTGACTTTCTTGGTCATGTGGTATCACCAAGGAATAAGGGTAGATCCTCGAAAAATTGAGGCCATTTCGATTGGAAACCACCAACGCCAGTAGTGAAATTCAAAGTTTCTTGGGTTTGGTGGTTACTATAGACGCTTTGTAGAGGGGTTTTGTTGATTGTCGCACTCCCTAACTAAATCATTATGGAAGGAGTTCAGTATAATTGACCGAAAAATAACAAGAGAGTTTCAAGAAATTGAAGAAGATCCCGACGGAAGCTCAGGTTTAATTACCGGAGGTCGAAAAGAATTCATTGTTTATTGTGATGCGTCTCACACGGTCCAGGTTGTGTCTCGATGCAAAATGGAAAGGTGGTGGCCTATGCTTCGTCAATTGAGACCGCATCAAGTAAACTACCCTACCATGATTTGGAGTTAGTCATGTGGTCTTTGCTTTAAAGATTTGGAGACACTATCTCTACGGTGAGAAGTCTATTATCTACACGATCACAAGAGTCTTAAGTACCTCCTTACCCAAAAGGAGTTGAATTTGAGACAAAGAAGATGGGTGGAATTATTAAAGGACTATGATTTCTCAATCGAATATCATCCTGGAAAGGCTAATGGTTCTTGACGCGTTAAGTCGAAGACAAGATTCGATTTGAGAGCAATGTTTGCTCATTTAAGTTTGTATGAGGATGGTAGTTTGTTAGCAGAACTTCAGGTGAAGCCTCTGTGGCTGGAACAAATCAAGGAAAAGCAAATATTAGACGAAAAGTTGGGACCTTTACTTCAGCAAGTCAAAAATGGTGAAATAGGGGATTTTGGAATAAACACGGAAGGTGTGTTATGTTTTCGTGGAAGAATTTGTATGCCTAAGGATTCAGATCCGAGACAAATGATTCTACTGGAGGCACATAGTAGCCCTTATGCTATGCACCGGAGAAAATAAGATGTATCGGGATCTCCGTGAATGAGATTGGTGGCTAGGAAATAAGCGGGAGATTTCGAGTTTGTGGGAAAATGTTTAACTTGTCGCAAGTGAAAGCGGAGCATCAATTGCCGTCGCCGTTTATTCTGACCAAGAAAGATTCCTCTTTGGAAATGGGATCGATAACTATGGATTTTGTTAGTGGGTTACCTTTAACGCCTACTAAGAAAAATTTCGTATGGGTAATAGTCGATCATTTGATGAAGATCGCCATTTTCTTCCGATCAGACGGATTATTCATTGCGTAAATTGGCTAAGCTATATGTATCTAAATTATAAGGTTGCATGGGGTACCGTATCCATTATATCGATAGGGATCCTAGGTTTACATCACGGTTTTGGAAAGCTTTGTATGAAGCCTTGGGGACAAAGTTGAATTTCAAGACGGCTTTTCATCCTCATCGATGGATAATGGAAAGAGTAATTCAAATATTGGAAGATATGTTAAGGGATGTAATCGACTTGGGGTAGTTGGGAGGATTTTCACCACTGGCGTAATTCAGCAGATAACAATAGCTATCGGCCTAGCATTCAGATGGCACCCTATGAGGCATTGTATGGTCATAGGTGCCGATACTCTACTGTTGGACTAAATTGGGTGAACGATGATGTTGGGTCCCGAGATGATATCTCAAACAGAGGAAAAGGTAAAAGTTATTCGAGCACGATTGAAGGAAGCCTCGAGATAGATGTAAGTCGATGCGACTGGCGTAAGGATATCGAGTTTGCTATGGGAGACCGGGTCTTCTCAAGGTCTCACCTTGGAAGAAAATTTTCGATTCGGAAAGAAGGGTAAGTTGAGCCCTAGGTTCATCGGGCCATATCATGTGATGAAGCGTGTTGGCCCGGTGGCTTATCGATTGAATTACCACCAGAAATGAGTCAAATTCATAATGTTTTCATGTTTCCATGCCGAGATGTTATAGATCGGATCCATCTCATATAGTCTGGTTGAAGAAGTGGAATTAAATTCAGACTTGTCTTTTGAAGAAGAACCAGTGGAAATTTTAGACCGGATGTTAAAGTGTTAAGAAAGAAGACTGTGTCATTGGTCAAAGTTTTGTGGCGCAATCACGGAGCGGAGGAAGCTACGTGGGAGCCTGAGGAAACTATTCGGCAACAATATCCTCACCTCTTTTAATCAGGTAAATTTTGAGGATGAAATTTTCTTTAAGAGGGGTAGAATTGTAGCATCCTAAATAATTGGGTATCATTATGTTGCTTAATGTTGGTTCGGGTTACTTGGAGATAGAATAAATATTATTATTTAAGTGTACATTTGAGTAAAGAAATTAAATGACCTTAAGATTAAATTAATTAAGTGCTAAAAGTTGGCATAAGTGAGCTAGTAGTAAAGAGGAGATGGCGCCATAAGTGTTCCTAGAGGGAAGGAGTTCGAAACACCTTGCAAGCAACAAGGAAATTTTATTTTTTTGCTTTAACCTATGCATGTGTCGGCAAGAGGATAAGGGTGGATGAGTTGTATTGTTTTATTTTTGGTAAGTAGACTAAAGGAAAAAGGTAATTGTTAACTTATGGTAGGGAATCAAGAAAGTTTGGAAAGATATGGGGACATAAGGCAAATATCAAGGAAAAGGTTTGGAAACAAATTCATGGCAATTTGACCATGAATTTGACCAGCATTGTGGCTAAAGGGAGGTGGTAGGAATATGTTAGTAGTTTGGCTAGGATTTGGAGTTAGTTTTTGGTCATTCCTATCATCTTGTGCAAGTTTTGCATTTTCTCTCAACCTTTCTCCTTTGGTTAATTTGAGCTTTTGGTAAGCCTTAATTCTTTTGACCATTTGGTCATTTTTTCTTATCACTTTAGTATTCTTTTGTGTGCCTTTTCTTAGTGCCGAAATTACCAACACGAAAGATCATTCTTTTCTTCCTTTCTCCATTTGTCGATCGTGATTTTGCCCCTAAACACATCTCTTACTTTTCTTTTCTTCTCTTTGAAAACCGAATCACCATCATCATCATCTTTTTCTCTCACCTTTTATTTTCTTTTCAATCATACCTTCTCCATTATTTTCTCTCATAGCCGAATCTCTTTCTTTTCCTAAACATCATTCTCAATCATTTCTTTTCAACCGTGGAGAATAGGTAAGAGTTCTTTTTAGTTCATGTTAGTTAATAGTGGTTTTGGCCAAATATTGATGGTGGTAAGAAGGATTTCTTGGATCGAAATAATTGTTCATTTTATTAATGTTTTTCTTTATTATACTTTAGTGCGATAGCGAAAGATCTAACTCGAGTGTTCGTGAGTATCATAGAACGTTGGAATCGATTTAAGGTGTTAAGGAACGTTTTGGTCGATTCTCTTATTATGAACAAGGATATTTGTGGTAAGGAAATCTTACTCTTAAAACCTTTAGTTATATTTTCGATATATTCTTAAGTTGGATTAATGATCTTTTGTCATTGAAGACATTCAAAATAGGGCAAAAAGGCGATCCATAGTCTTCGTAAGAGGGTGGATCCGCTATTCCCTAAATATAAAAGAAAGGCTATTTCGGGAATCCAGGATTTTCCACCGGGTTGCGGACCATCAACCGAGGGAAGTCAATTATTTGAAGTAGTTCATACCCCGAGCCTTTGTACATTAGTGGATTTTCAGCGAGCAACGGATCGATAAACGAGGATAAGCCAAAAATAGAAGTGATTCAAAATCAAAGGGGTAAGGATTTGGATCAAATCCCAATAGAATATTTTTGATAAATGATAGTGTTCTAATAGATCGTATTATGTTTAGGTATTGAAGAGCGAGAAGGATTAGTACTCACGATATCAAGGTGTGTAACTTCACACTTTTCTCGGGTTGGATGTCATTCGTGGTATTGAGTAAAATCGTAAAGACGACTAAATCCAGATAATACGTATTAATTGGTATCTCGGTGAAAATACATGAAAACGATTAAAATTGTGAAAATTATGAAAACGCCTCGTGAAGTTAGTTGTTAATATGTAAATTTTATGTCTCGTAAAATGGGCTAAAAATATGCTAGTTAGTAAAATGGGTCAAATCTCATTAGATCGATAAATGGGTCAAATCGCTAGATCGATAAATGGGTCAAATCGCTAGATCGATAAATGGTAAAAGCTCGATAAAATTGTTAAATGGGTCAAAAGCTCGATAAATTGTTAAATGGGCCAAACTCTTAGCTAGATCGTAAATTGGGTTTAAGATGCTAGATTGCTAAATGGGCTAAATGCTATTTCAAAATTTTGGGCCTTAACAAAACTAGAAATATTGACTCTTATGTTATTCAAATCTTTTGATAAAATCATCATATAAACTTAGACAATTTTTTGAATACATGTTGCATGGGTTGGGATTAATAATGAAGAGAAGGAAGGCCTGTTGCCAAAATCTAGTTTGGTGGCTCTGCCACAAAATAATTAAACGGCTAATTACCTCTAGTTCGGTGGCTCTGCCACAAATATTAATGGCTCAATTCCTCTAGTTTGATGACTTTGTCACAATCTAGTTTGGTGGCTCTGCCACAAATATAAGATGGCTTAATGCGTGTGATTGGTGTGATGGCAGGGTGGGTTGACTTGATCCCCACAGGTGTGATGGTTGGTACGGGGGTGTGTAGCGGATGGAAATTAGGTTGGGTGGGAAAATTCATTTTGCATACATATTATTATTTATATTGTTAATCCTGCTAATGGGCTCAAGCCCAAAACTATGATTTGATGATTTGGCCCAATGAATAAGTAAGTGAGTTATACACTGAGTTCTAAGTAACTCACTCCCTCAAATTTTTCATCTCAGGTAATGGAAATTGACGTGGACTTGGGCCGAGGATGACTTCGTGGAGGCCATACTTCAAATGAGGGTTAATTAAACTTTGAACTTTTATTAAAGACTTTCTATAATTTACTATTATGGGTTTGATGTAATAAGGCCTCTATAAATGTTTTATGGATTTTATGTGTTTTGGACTATTAATATGGGCTTATAATTATTTTGTTTTCTTAAAATAATTTGGGTTTTCAAATATATGAAATTCCTTTATCATTTTCTTAAATATTTTGAACTCTTATAAAATTTACTCTAAGGATTTTATCAATACAATATTAATGATTTTTTTCAATAAATGTTTTTCTCAGATACATCAAATTTAAAATACTCTTTTGCTTTTTATTAAACCTTGTAATTATAAATGATTTCTATTTTAAATTTCTATTCTTCGTAATTAATAAGATAGTTCGATTTATGTAACAAACCGATCTAGTCTTAACGCATAGACCGGGATTGGGGTGTTACAATCAAAACTCTTAACGTGCTTCAAAATAGATTTACAAAGACTCCACGATTTCAGATAAAACAATGACTTAACCTCGTAATAACCACAATCAAACAGATCGATTAAGAGAAAATCATCGTAATACTTACTTGAGTCTTGCATCCGTTGAATAGACGTTTCTCCACCTCCATTACCATCTTTTAAAATATCACAAGGGATCGAGGGATGGTAAATGATGATATCATTCTCATGGCTACAATCTTTAGAAGAATTTGGTGGAGACGAGATCGTTTGATACACTTACCTTCCTTACCTTCCGCTCGCATGGTTTGAACTTACATTTTCAACCAAAGAAAATGTCGCTCTTCCCGGAGGTATTGAAGTTGATAATCATCGCTTGGTTCCTCGAAACGAAACAAAGAAATGTAAGAAGAATGGACAACCAAAGAGTTAGTGAAAAATCACTCTATTTTTCTCGCTCATTTTGTTCTCTCGTTTCTTTCTCAAGATCTTTTTCTCTTTCAATCTCTTTTTCAATTTTTTTCTCGATTTCAATTTCTTTTCTTTCTTTTTTTTTTCTTCCTGCTCTTTTTCATTTTCTTTTTTCTCGATTTCTTTTTCTCTCACGATCTCCTTTTCTTTTTCTTTTCTTTTATTTTCTTTTTCTTTTGGGCTTTCCCTTACATTGTGAGTACAATAAGAAGATGATTCAAAAGATTCAAAATACAAGGATTAGACTTCAAGATCAAGCAATGTTCTCATAGATGTCACGATCTTTTCTTGGAAGATACTTCAGACGGACTTCTTTGAATCATAAGATGGAAACTTCGTGCTTTCTTGGTCATCACCGTAAAAAACTTCAAAATTCATTTTGCTTCACCTCGATTCCTTCGTCGAATAGGAATCTCAATTTGAACCACTTCAAGAATGATCTTTGTAGCGTAATACTTATAACTTTCTTCTCGCTCATTACCTCGAAAAGATTCGAACTCATTTCTTGTTTCTCTCCGTCTTGAAGGCCTTGTCGAACATGAGTCTTGATTGGGAGAGTCAAAATGTATGCGAGTTGCCCAATCGATCCAAATGATACACCCACCTCGAGGAAGAAACAAGACGAGGAAGAAACAAGGAAATAATTTGAAAAAATATGTATGTGTTTATGGAAGCTTATAGGAATTTATTTAGAGGATGGTTTAAGTTAGGAATGGTGGTTTAGAAATGAAGGGACAGTTTAGATGTTAGAATGATAGGTTGATGACAACGAAAGCAAATGATAGATGATAGATTGATAGATTGGTGGAAAATGGAAGAAAGAACTTAAATGTAAACGATTCAACGTTAACAAACGTCACCCGATTTCTATAATGTTTAAGGTGAAAAAATTGGTAGTCGTTGATGGACCAAAGACCGTTATCAAGAGTGATAAGAACCAATGGTATAAATGAATGAAAGAACAAGTGATAGATGCCACAAGCACAATTTCGATAAGTCTATGAAACTTGTACAAAATCGAAGAGGAGATAACTCACTCAATGAACAAATGTTCATATATGTTTTATCAAAACTTAACCCCTTACAAATGAAAAACAACAAGTATTTATAGGCCTATGGAAGAGCTAGCCAAATAGTCACTAACAAAGCTTAAAGACTAAGTAAATGTGGTTAGATTAAGCTAGAAAATCTGGAAGAAAACCCTTGGTTTGCTTAGCAAAATTTGGCTGAATGTGGCCTTGTAAGCTTGCAAAATTCGTTTGGATGTATATGGCATCAATGGCACTCCAATGGACATGTTTCTAGAAGATTATTTGTCCCAAAAATTCGTCCAAGTCCAAGTGCAGCCTTTGGGGATGTTAATGGGCAGCTTTCTAGAAGAAAAATGAATTTTAAGTCACTTGAAGATGCATGCAGCAGCTAGGTACGTCCCATGCATTAATTGAGCTCTTAATTTGGTCTCTTTTGGCTGAAAAGTGTCTAGCAATAAAGGAGAACGTGAGTAGCCCACTTGGATATGTAAATTCAGCCATTTGGGACGTTTTAAAGTCTTCTTAATGAAGAAGGAAGTGGCTGAACGAATTTGGACAGCAAAGGAGTGAAAAGGCTTGTCTAGGTTCGCCAACATTGGGAATGAGCTGCACCTTTTGGTTAAGAAGTTTCCAGCATTAAAACTCTTCTTTGAACAACTTTCATGTGGTTTAATTCAGCCCTTAAATCCCCTTGGACGTTCATGACTCCAACCATGCATGTATTTCTTCATTCGTTGTAACCAAGCGGTTCATGCATCATGCATTTAACTCCTCCATGCATGTGTCTTCATGGAATTATTTTTCCAACTGAATAGACACCTTGATAATCCAAAATCAGCAGCATTTAACCATGCTTCCAACCGTCCATGCACCTCCATGGTTCCTTGATGTATTCGGCTAGGTACATTGCACCTAGGTGCATGTATCTCTTAAATGTGCTCCATAGATTTGGCTGAACCTACAAAGGGAATGAATGCATGTTAATTCAAGCCAAATCAGATGTATAACAATTAAACACATCCATGACACCTCAAGGGACGTTTAGGACAAATTAAACACACCATTTGCTTCATTGAATTTTCAAAGAAGAACTAAATTAACAAAAAAAAAACTACACATTTAATTTAACTTTAAAATAACTTTAAAACATGCAATAAAATGTGAAAAATTAATTTAGACTAAGAAAAATTAAATTGGAAACTAAATAAAATATTAGACACATTTATTTGTTGTAGAAAAAAATTAAATAAATTAAAACTTAATTTATTTAAAGCAATAAAATTAAAGAATCAGCTCAATGAGCTGAAGTGAGCTCGAGTGAGCTCAAATTGAGCTAGAATGAGCTAATCCGGCTCAATTGGAAATTGCATGAAGATGCACATGAGCTCCACGGTACTTGAAACAATGAATTTGAGCTCGTTCGATTTGTAAAACGTTGGTGCCCCGGGCGTGCCCATATCATCCCTCCCCTCTTCAAGATGATTCGTCCTCGAATCGACCTATTGATTTTCTGAACAAAATTCATTTTGACTCGATTTTCCTCAATCAAACGGGACGGATGATAATCTCAACACCTGAAAAAGATAAGCATGAGTTAACAAGAGTTGTATCAAACATAATTGTAACCTAAGTATGAACAGCACCAAACTAATAATTCGCATGCAAACAGGCATAATCACATTATCGTACAAAATGAACAATGCCTTGTCAAATATTTGGAAATTAATGGAATAAGCTTCATGAGATGCATTCGATTCAAAGGGATACCACAAGTCAAATCCAACATGAGAATAACACATCAAGTGATAGAGATAGTCGTCATAAGCAAGTAATGAAGAAAACGCATATGGCACATGAAATTTATCAACCAATTCTTGCATTGAACGATATATAACATCACTTGCACATGAATCATAAAACTTATTAAACACACAAATCCTTTTGTCAATCATCAAATCAGATAGCCCAACAATAAGTAGGATAGGACATTTATACAATTCAAGGTCTAGATGATTTACAAAATAGAAATCGACATGATGTGTTCTTTCAATATCCAAAGAGAACAATGACTTCTCAAAATTTTCAAGTGGATTGCTCATATGGCGCAATATGGATTCTTTCACATGAAACTCATCAAAATTATCGAACTCAAAAATCCTTTCATCCTTCATCGAAATAGATAGATCACAAATAGTCATAATAGAACGATTAAACTTAGCATGATCTAAATGTTTTACAACAATAGAATTAGCAACCAAATTATCAACGCAAAGCTTGTCACTTTTCAAAGAGATCACAAAGGTGTCAACAAGTTCAGAAAACATACCTTTGTGCAGAAGGACAAAGATCATTCTTACCTTGTTCACGTAATATAAACCTTCTCTCCTTAGGCAAGTAATGTAGTCAAGCTTTGCGCTTGATTCAACATCTTTCAAATGGATTTTAAATCTCAAATACAACCACAAAATTTGTTTAAGGAGCAAATAAAATTGTAGACAAAATAAACAAATTTCGCCATCTTACTCAAAAACCAAGTATCAAAAGATAAAAGTCTTTCAAACTTACTAGATGATTCTTGAGTTTTCCATAGCACAAATCGTAACGTATTCGGTTTAAAGACATGCGTTTGATTATTTAAAACAAGATGTGACAATGGTTTCAAAAAATCAAACTTGCTAAACCAAAAGGAATTATGTAAGTTCAAGATTGAATGATCAAAACTCTTAACGTGCTCCAAAATAGATTTACAAAGACTCCACGATTCCATATAAAACAATGACTTAACCTCGTAATAACCACAATCAAACAGACTAGGATTAAGAGAAAAATCATCGTAATACTTACTTGAGTCTTGCATCCGTTGAATAGACGTTTCTCCACCTTCATTACCATCTTTTAAAATATCACAAGGGATCGAGGGATGGTAAATGACGATATCATTCTCATGGCTACAATCTTTAGAAGAATTTGGTGGAGACGGGATCGTTTCGATATACTTACCTTCCTTACCTTCCGGCTTGCATGGTTCGAACTTACATTTTTCAACCAAAGAAAAATGTCGCTCTTCCGGGAGGTATTGAAGTTGATAATCATCGTTTGGTTCCTCGGAAACCTGAAACAAAGAAATAGAAGAAGAACAAACAACCAAAGAGTTAGTCAAAAAATCACTCTCTTTTTCTCGCTCATTTTGTTCTCTCGTTTCTTTCTCAAGATCTTTTTCTTTTTCAATCTCTTTTTCAATTTTTTTCTCGATTTCAATTTCTTTTCTTTCTTTCTTTTTTTCTTCTTGCTCTTTTTCATTTTCTTTTTTCTCGATTTCTTTTTCTCTCACGATCTCTTTTTCTTTTCTTTTCTTTTATTTTCTTTTTTTTTTTGGGGCTTTCTCTTACATTGTGAGTACAACAAGAAGATGATTCAAAAGATTCAAAAATACAAGGATTAGACTCCAAGATCGAAGTAATGTTCTCATAGATGTCACGATCTTTTCTTGGAAGATACTTCGTACGGGACTTCTTTGAATCATAAGATGGAAACTTCGTGCTTTCTTGGTCATCACCATAAAAAACTTCAAAATTCATTTTGCTTCGCCTCGATTCCTTCGTCGAATAGGAATCTCGATTTGAATCACTTCGAGAATGATCTTTTGTAGTGGAATACTTATAGCTTTCTTCTCATTCATTACCTCGAAAAGATTCGAACTCATTTCTTGTTTCTCTCCGTCTTGAAGGCCTTGTCGAACATGAGTCTTGATAAGAGTCTCTTCGCGAATAGTTTTGAGATGTATATAGCGGTGAAGAACTCGACTCCATTCTCTGATTTGATGAAATCTTTCGATCAAAAATGCCTTCCATTTCACTTAACAAGTATTGGAAGTCGGCGGTTGAGAATCCTTCTTGTGACATCTTTGTTGCTGAAAATAAAATATGTTATAAAAAAAATAGATAGAAAAGAGAAAATACCTTACCACAAAATCCTCACGAGTCACTCGCAAAGAAAATCACTCACACTCGTGTTTAACTCGTATGATGGCTTTTTCTTTTATGATTTCACTCGTGCCTTTTACCGCTCTATCTCGTCTCACAAATTGCATTCGTTTGGAAGACTCATCGCGGCTTGAGGGTCAGCTTCAAAGGGGTTTCAAGGGATTGATGTCGGGTATAGGGGAGGCTAAACAAAAGAAAAATTTGGTTATCGGGTAGGCTAAAGGGTAAGAAAAAAAAATTTGGGAGGTCGAGGTAGAAGATGAAGAGGGTAGAAATGAAAGTCTTGAGATCGAAACAGAAGAGATGAAGTTCAAAGCAAAACTTCAAAAATTTTCCACAACTTTTTTTTTACCACTTTTTTTTAACTTGTATATTTTTTTTCATTTTTCGTTTTTTTTCAATTTTTTTTTCACTTCACATACAATATATTGAAATACAAGAATGAAAATTACAACTTACAATTTTTTCTCAAATTTTTTTCACTTACGAACCTATTTTAGCTTCTCGTACGTAGTCAAAATTCCTCGTTTTTATAGCTCTGATACCAAATGATACAGTCCACCTCGGGGAGAGTCGAAATGTATGCGAGTTGCCCAATCGTCTATGAGGAAGAAACAAGACTTCAGGAAATAATTTGAAAAAATATGTATGTGTTTGCGGAAGCTTATAGGGAATTTATTTAGAGGATGGTTTAAGTTAGGAATGGTGGTTTAGAAATGAAGGGGGCAGTTTAGATGTTAGAATGATGACAACGAAAGCAAATGATAGATGATAGATTGATAGATTGGTGGAAAATGGAAGAAAGAACTTAAACAGAAACGATTCAACGTTAACAAACGTCACCCCAATTTCTATAATGTTTAAGGTGAAAAAAATGGTAGTCGTTGATGGACCAAAGACCTGTTATCAAGAGTGATAAGAACCGATGGTACAAATGAATGAAAGAACAAGTGATAGACGCCACAAGCACCTCGATAAGTCTATGAAACTTGTACAAAATCAAAGAGGAGATAACTCACTCAATGAACAAATGTTCATATATGTTTTATCAAAACTTAACCCCTTACAAATGAAAAACAACAAGTATTTATAGGCCTATGGAAGAGCTAGCCAAATAGTCACTAACAAAGCTTAAAGACTAAGTAAATGTGGTTAGATTAAGCTAGAAAATCTGGAAGAAAACCCTTGGTTTGCTTAGCAAAATTTGGTGAATGTGGCCTTGTAAGCTTGCAAAATTCGTTTGGATGTATATGGCATCAATGGCACTCCAATGGACATGTTTCTAGAAGATTATTTGTCCCGAAAATTCGTCCAAGTCCAAGTGCAGCCTTTGGGGATGTTAATGGGCAGCTTTCTAGAAGAAAAAATGAATTTTAAGTCACTTGAAGATGCATGCAGCAGCTAGGTACGTCCCATGCATTAATTGAGCTCTTAATTTGGTCTCTTTTGGCTGAAAAGTGTCTAGAAATAAAGGAGAACGTGAGTAGCCCACTTGGATATGTAAATTCAGCCATTTGGGACGTTTTAAAGTCTTCTTAATGAAGAAGGAAGTGGCTGAACGAATTTGGACAGCAAAGGAGCTGAAAAGGCTTGTCTAGGTTCGGCCAACATTGGGAATGAGCTGCACCTTTTGGTTAAGAAGTTTCCAGCATTAAAACTCTTCTTTGAACAACTTTCATGTGGTTTAATTCAGCCCTTAAATCCCCCTTGGACGTTCATGACTCCAACCATGCATGTATTTCTTCATTCGTTGTAACCAGCGGTTCATGCATCATGCATTTAACTCCTCCATGCATGTGTCTTCATGGAATTATTTTTCCAACTGAATAGACACCTTGATAATCCAAAAATCAGCAGCATTTAACCATGCTTCCAACCGTCCATGCACCTCCATGGTTCCTTGATGTATTCGGCTAGGTACATTGCACCTAGGTGCATGTATCTCTTAAATGTGCTCCATAGATTCGGTTGAACCTACAAAGGGAATGAATGCATGTTAATTCAAGCCAAATCAGATGTATAACAATTAAACACATCCATGACACCTCAAGGGACGTTTAGGACAAATTAAACACACCATTTGCTTCATTGAATTTTCTAAGACAACTAAATTAACTAAAAAAAATTGCACATTTAATTTAACTTTAAAATAACTTTAAAACATGCAATAAAATGTGAAAAATTAATTTAGACTAAGACAAATTAAATTGGACACTAAATAAAATATTAGACACATTTATTTGTTGTAGAAAAAATTAAATAAATTAAAACTTAATTTATTTAAAGCAATAAAATTAAAGAATCACTCAATGAGTGAAGTGAGCTCAAGTGAGCTCAAATTGAGCTAGAATGAGCTAATCCGGCTCAATTGGAAATTGCATGAAGATGCACATGAGCTCCACGGTACTTGAAACGATGAATTTGAGCTCATTCGATTTGTAAAACGTTGGTGCCCCGGGCGTGCCCGTATCATCCATCTTGGATACATCTGAGTCTTTCACTCTCAACTGGTAGTACCCTGATCACAAGTCTATTTTGGAGAACATAGTCGCTCCTTTCAATTGATCGAACAAATCATCGATCCTAGGCAATGGGTACTTATTCTTTACTATTACTTTATTAAGCTGACGGTAATCTATGCACAATCTCATGGTACCATATTTCTTTTTCACAAATAAAACTGGGGCACCCCATGGTGAATAACTTGATCTTGCAAAGCCCTTATCTGTCAACTCTTGCAACTGTAACTTCAACTCTTTCAACTTTGTTGGAGCCATTCTGCAAGGAGTAATGGATATCGGTACAGTACCGAGAGCTAGTTCAATGCTGAACTCAATCTCTCTAACTAGCGGTAGTCCGAGTAATTCTTCGGGAAATACATCCACGTATTCACATACTATCGTACTGACTCAATTTTTAGCTTGGTCTCCTTATCATTCAATACAAAGGCCAAATATGATTCATACCCTTTTCTTAACCATCTCCGTGCCATCATATGGGAAATTATCACTGGCGATTTATCTTGTTCATCTGATTCAACATGAAGAGTATCCCCATTCTCACATCTTATCTCAATACATTTCTTCCCACAATTAACAATTACATTATGAGTAGTCAACCAGTCCATTCTAAGAATGAGGTCGAATTCATCAAATGGTAATAACATAAGATTTACTTTAAAGCAATGACCTCTAATCATCAATGGACAATCTTTACAAACTTTATTAACTAATACACTCTTGCCTAATGGATTAGACACCTTAATTACAAATTTGGTGGTATTTATAGGCACGCTCAAACTGGATGCTAATTTCATGCAAATGTAAGAGTGCATGGATTCGGGATCTATTAAAGCAATAACTTTAGTATTGTAAAGAGAAAAGGTACCCGTAATAACATCAGGAGAAGACGCCTCTTCGCGAGCGCGAACGGAATATGTCCTTGCAGGCGCTCTACCCTTGGGTCTCACGGCCTGGTCTCTCAGGTTACCTCTTCCACTTGCCCCACTTCCCGGGTTTCTCTGCGGTCTCCCCCTAACCATACTCTCGAATTTTGGGTCTTGAGCTCTTCATTCTTTCGTCATCTCGGGATAATCTTTTATATAGTGGTCTTGCGAACCACATCTAAAACATGCATTTTCATGTGCCCGGCATTCTCCTAGATGGCGTCTGCCACACTGTGGGCATTTAGATTTGTCGGGTCTAAAATTTCTGACACTTGCAACTGAAGTCATCGTGCTTTGTTCCTTGAATACTGTTTACTTTTGTCCTTCTTGGAAAACCCAGTGGAAGTAGCCGATCGGGTAGGGAAATCTTTTGACTTCTTAGGTGAAGATTGGAATGACTTATTCCACGATCTCTTTTTAGAGTCACGAAACTCCATTTCAGACTTCCTCTTTTCTTTTATTAGCTCTTCGGCTTTACAAGCTCTTTCCACTAACACGACAAATTCTTTTAATTCTAGGACAGCAACAACCAGTTTGATGTCCTCATTCAACCCGTCTTCAAACCTTTTACTCATAATAGCCTCCGAGGATATACATTCACGAGCGTACTTACTGAATCGTACAAACTCACGCTCATAATCTATCACCGACATCTTGCCTTGCTTCAGCTCTAGGAATTCCTTTCTCTTCTGGTCTACAAACCTCTGGCTGATATACTTTTTCTTAAACTCTTCTTGGAAGAATTCCCATGTAACCCTTTCCCTCAGTACAACCGACACAAGGGTATTCCACCATTGGTATGCAGAATCTCTTAAGAGAGAGATTACACACTTTATGCATTCTTCAAAGGTACATGACAACTCATTAAACACCCTGATGGTATTTTCTAACCAGAATTCTGCTCTTTTTGGATCATCCTCTGTTCTGGCCCGAAATTCTTCTACCCCATGCTTCCTGATCCTATCAATTGGGGGTTTACCTCCTCTTACCACCTCTACTGCTTGAGGGGTCACTGGAGTAGCTTGTGGAACAGATGGGGGTGAAGGGGGTTGTGCGTTCGGGTTCGCCTAAATGAACTCTGTATACCATGTGTTCATCATGTGGATGAAGGCTTCTCTAGCCTCTTCTCCTCCCTTTTGACTCACTGTAGTGGGTCTATTCTCATTTTCGCTCGGCCTGTCCCTTTAGCGGGAGCCGACGCATTACTTTCTACGTCATCCACCACATTCCCTTTGAAATCCATTTCTATATGTATAAACATAATTTAAAATCATCAAAAGTCGTCACACTATCAATATAGGAACATTCTTACGTATGGCACGTATAGCTAGAATCATGCTCATGCTACGTTAGTCCTAGAACTGACTAAACTATAGCTCTGATACCATTAAATGTAACACCCCACACCCAAGACCGATACTGGGTTTGGATACGAGACATTACTATGCTTGAACTCACTTAAACATGTACTTACGAGCTATAGAATTTCGTTACAACTTAAAAATTTCACTTTCTTAGTCAACATATACATTACAAGGGCCTACGAGGCCTTAAACTCATGTTTGAAAACTTTCAAAACTAAATCAAATAATTCATTTTTGGAGCAGGGTTCACACGCCCGTGCAACTTAGAACACGCCCATGTACCATTAAGCACGCCCATGCTCTCAAATCGGGGCTATTTGGAAGCTGTGTTTGGTTATTTTCACATGGTTTAATTAGGGGCCATGACAGATAGGGAGCCTTAGAAGATAGAGGGCTTATTTTGGGTGAGTTATGACACAAAGCAAGTTTTTGTGGTGGCTAATCCTTGATAATCCGACTAAATCGAGCACGATGGCAAGTGGCGTGCTAATTTCCTAGGAGCAATTTTTCTATTTTCATTCTTTTACAAACTTGTGCAAGGTCTCAAAACTCCACTCTTTTGTTTCTCTTTTTTAGAAAGTTGACCACCCATCTCACTCCTTTCCTTCCTCTTCTCAAAACTCCAATTTGCCGAAACTCTAACACTCATTCTCTCCATTATTTTTCCTCTAGCCAAATTTCCCTATTACTTCCCTAGTAGCCTTGGCCGAATATCAAGTGGGATAGATCACTTCAAGTTTCGTTAGCAATCGAGTTAGCAGAGGGTTTCTGAAAGATTTGGAATCGGACGATCTAGGCTCCATTCTCTGTCAACCGAATTGGGTAAGTATGGGTAAGGCCTATGTTAGTGTTTAAACAACGAAGGCTATAAGTTTTGTTTACTAACCGATGGAAGTTGGTGAATCAGACTCAGGAATCAAGTGCTGTGATTAGTAGCTAAAAGGGTAAAGGTAAGGATTCGGGTTCAAAAAGGACCCCTTTAATTATTTTGGATTGGTGAATAGGCCATAATACTAATCCTAAGGTTGGTAGAATATAGGTGCAGAGAGATCTAGGGAGGCCGACTTCTCTTTTCGGGATTTAGACTTCTCACCGACATCAGGTGTGTACATACACACTTATAATAATTAATTAAATGCATGCTATGTGTAAATCGCTTTATGTAGAATCTGAATTAGTACCTTAACAAGACAAGCGAGGATCCCGTAAGTCTCTGTCAAGAAGAGACCACCTCTTCGATCGAGGTAATTTCGAGGCGAAATTCTTTTTAAGAGGGGTAGAACTGTAACATCCTAAAACCGGGGCTATTTGTGATTAAATGATTTTTTCTTGTGTTTGAATTGCTATAGTATTAATCGTGGAATAATATGGTTTAATTAGGGGTCTTGAGTGGGCTTGGTTTAGTAGGAATTTTAATTTGTAAGCTTTAAAGATAGGGAGCCTTAGAAGATAGGGGTTAAGTATAAATTTTGGGCGAGTTATGACACAAAGGAGCCTTGGCAAAGTGGTACTGCAGTGCCACTTAAGGGTGGAAGTAGCGCGAGAAGGGCTTCGGGTTCGAGGCACGATGGCGACAAGTGGCGTGCTAATTTTTGGTTTGGGCATGGGAGTTAGCGAAGGCCTTAAAATTAGTTCGTGAAGGATCTTGGCATCAAAGCCAGATAGTAGGAGTGGCTTGGGTGCCACTTGAGAGTCTAGAAGAGGCGGTCATGGGTTGAATGGCGGTAATAGCGATTGCGTTTTTATTTTATTTTGGGTGATGGGCTTAGGAAGAAAGGCCTTATAATTAAATGTGGTGGCTATTTGATATGAAATTCAATGAGGCCGAGTGGCCTGGGCGTTGGAATAAGGGGGTTGTCTCCACCAGGTCCTGCGTTCGAATCCAAGATGCATGTGTTGATGGTTTTATTTTTGCAAGGCTGGCGTGAAAGGGAGTTGGCCTGCACATGGGGTTCCTTGTTCGGCTAGTTGTTGGGCACATGGTCTTTGTTTTGTTTTTATTTTATTTATTTATTTGTTATTATTAGATAATAAGAGATAATCAAGGATAGTAGTGGATTAAATGGATTATTGGATTATTGTTTGGAATTAATTCAAATTATTTAAATTAAATCAAACAAGTGGCCTAGAGTAATTAAGGTAGTGGAATGAATTTTAAACTCCTTGTTGAAAGGAGTGGACGGCAAGCATTAGGGGGAGGGGGTGCCGAGTCCTTTTTAAGGCACATACCTATCACTTTATTTCCCTTTTCTTCATTCCTACACATAGCCGAATTTCCTAGGGAGCAATTTTTCTATTTTTATTCTTTTTACAAACTTGTGCAAGGTCTCAAAACTCCACTCTTTTGTTTCTCTTTTGCCGAAAGTTCACCACCCATCTCACTCCTTTCCTTCCTCTTCTCAAAACTCCAATTTGCCGAAACTCTAACACTCATTCTCTCCATTATTTTTCCTCTAGCCGAATTTCCCTATTACTTCCCTAGTAGCCTTGGCCGAATATCAAGTGGGATAGATCACTTCAAGTTTCGTTGGCAATCGAGTTAGCAGAGGGTTTCTGGAAGATTTGGAATCGGACGATCTAGGCTCCATTCTCTGTCAACCGAATTGGGTAAGTATGGGTAAGGCCTATGTTAGTGTTTAAACGCCGAAGGCTATCAGTTTTGTTTACTAACCGATGGAAGTTGGTGAATCAGACTCAGGAATCAAGTGCTGTGATTAGTAGCTAAAAGGGTAAAGGTAAGGAATCGGGTTCAAAGAGGACCCCTTTTAATTATTTTGGATTGGCTGAATAGGCCATAATACTAATCCAAAGGTTGGCCGAATATAGGTGCAGAGAGATCTAGGGAGGCCGACTTCTCTTTTCGGGATTTAGACTTCTCATCGACATCAGGTGTGTACATACACACTTATAATAATTAATTAAATGCATGCTATGTGTAAATCTGCTTTATGTAGATACGGAATTAGTACCTTAACTGTACAAGCGAGGATCCCGGTAAGTCTCTGTCAGTAAGAGATTGATAATAATGCTTTTGGGAAGCATGGATTATTTGATAAATGTGATAAATGTATGTTCTGTTTATAACTGCTTGACATGGGTTGATGAGTGGAGGGGGCAGAGATATTGTGTCGATGGACACCAGTGTTTTGGTAACACACTGTGACTACGATCACCGAGGTTTGGTACCTCCGGAGGTTTGGCACCTCATCGCGTCTTGTCCAAAGTGGCTTAGCACCACGATGGGTTGGCCCTACGATAATATCTGGGATCGGCGCCGGTGATTTGGCATCACACGATGGGTTGGCCCCATCAATCGATTCGTGTCTTCGGACACGGAGGTTTGGCACCTCGGTGATTTGGCATCACATCGTGACTTTAAGTCACCAGTGGTTTGGCACCACCAGTGATTTGGTACCACAACAGGGTAGACAGAGGCGTTTGGTTGGCTAGGTTGGGTACATAATTTAATGCATGTTAATTGATATACTTTGTGTATAAGTTTGATTAAACCGAGGAAGGGTTGAAATAAAATATATATATATATATATACATGATTTTCTCCATCGTCCAACACCTTGAAACCTATAACAACTTGTACATAACATGGTTTTCAACAAAACTTAAAAGGTTTCAAAAATGCATTCGTACGGGTTTGGGTTGTTACACCCGTGGAATTTACCCGTGGCCTATTCTGATTAATAATACTAAGGTGCAGGGTTAACACTGACACACTCCCATGTGTCCAATCGTGTGCACACTTATAGGCTATTTACCAAGCCGTTAGCCACCCTGAACTGGAGATCATATCCATACACAATTCAACAATGCAATAACAACCCAATTTTATGAATAATCCTACATGATTCATTGATCCCAATAAACATACAAACTTAGTCAAATTTGGCCAATCACTAGCCGTATACAAAAGAATAATAAACTTGATAGCCTTTACAAAGGCCCTTCTAAAAACATGTCCACAAAATGAATGTTTCCTATACATGCCATACTTAGTAAAGTAACTTGGCTATACCAAAATAAGAGTTGATAGTGTGCTACGAGCTCCGACTCTGATGATCCAAAAATTAGCTTAGTGGGACTACATAGAAAGAAATAATCAAATACGTAAGCATTTAGCTTAGTAAGTTTGCATGAAAAACACATGTCAATAAGCTTGCTTAATAAAAACCATTTAGCATAACAATAGTATCGCAATTTCAGCTCTAAAGCTTACTTACTCATACTTGGTTCTTACATGTCTCATGATGCTCATTGTACTCATTTTTGTATAGTAAACATGATTCATGTGTCACTTGATCACTTACTCAATGCCAAGCTTGCCTTGGACTTATATGATATATTGATCAATGCCAAGCTTGCCTTGGACCTACATGATATCTTGATCAATGCCAAGCTTGCCTTGGACTTACATGATATCTTGATTAATGCCAAGCTTGCCTTAGACTTACATGATGTCTTGATCAATTCCAAGCTTACCTTGGACTTACTTGATATCTTGATCAATGTCAAGCTTGCCTTGGACTTACATGATATCTTGTGTGGTATATCGGGTATCCTGAGGAATTCATATTCAATCGGGGCTTGCTCATATTTAATCTCTTTGTCCACAAAAATGATAGGCATTACAAAATAGCAATGTATATTATACTAAGCAATTCAATGATAGTAATCATAAAGCTTAGAAATCATACAAACTTACCTCAATATACAAAATGTAGGGAGATGTGCAATTTAGTCCTTGACCTTATTCTTGCCTTGATTTCGATCGGGCTTCATTTTTCTTGATCTATAATCATGAAATTCATTCATTTAGATTTCCTATGATCGTAATACATCAATTTCTACACTTGGGCAAAAATTACCATTTTACCCTTGTACATTGGCAAAATTACGATTTTGCCCCTAGGCTCGTAATTTATTTTTTCAACACATTTTCTCATTAAACAAGCCTAGCTAAACATTTATTTCTCTTACAACTACTCAAAATTCCAACTATTTCATGCATTTATGACACAATCTCACTCTTTGCATTTAAGTCCTACTTAGGTGTTTTCATGCATACATCTTTCACAAAAGTTGTTTCTCATCTCCCTAACTTTTAGTTTCTCCCATAAAAATGCAGCAAAGAACAATGATTACTCTCATGGAAAAACTCTAAGCTTTACACAATATTTCACAATAGTCCCCTCATTTGAAAGCTTAAGCTTTAGGGGTTTCAAAAGTACAACTATTACTATGAAAATCATCAAAATCACTTACTAATTGGAGGAGAGCTTGCTAAAAATTTTTGAGCTTTTAACCCTCTATTTGCTTGCAAAAATCGATGGAGAAAGATGAAGGGAAAGATGATATTTCTCTCTTTCTTTATTCTAATATTAAACTAGTCAAATTAGCCACCAACTCCTACTAACTTTGACTTAATTTTGTCTATCTTTGTCTCCCACATAGCCCATGACTGGCCAAGCAATTAAAAGGGATAAATTTCCCTTTAAAATACCTCAATTTAGCAATCTATGGATATTTGGTACCCCTACCTTAAAAATAGAACTTTTGCATCTCATGCGATTTAGTTCTTTTTCTCAATTGATCATGCTATTAGTAAAATTAGGGCACCAAAATTTCTATATAATCATATAGTGACACCACACAAAATAGTACTACAATAACTCTCCTCAACCTTGGATTAGTGGTCTCGAGACCACTGTTTCGACTAGCCCCAAATTTGGGCTGTTACACGCTTGATAAGTCAACCGAAAACTCGTACAAATAAGGAGAGAAGTAATCTCACTCTATTGAACAAGGTTCATAAATCAAATTTACAAAAACTTTTTATAATTGAAAATGAACAACTATTTATAGTAATCAGCTAGGTAGCCGAATGGCCAACTTAAAACCTTAATAGCTAAGTTAAATGAAACTAGTTTAATCTAGAAAATTCTAGAATTAAAGTATTAAATTGGAGTGGCTGAATTCAGCTGATGGAAGCTCTTTGGACAGCATTCTAGAAGAGCAAATGCACTTGGAGAAATGGAAGCAGCTAGGTTCAGCCAATTGAGCTTAAATGAGCTCATTAAAATGTATCTCTTGGATGAAAAGTGACCAGCAATAATGGAGTACGTGAACAGCCTTAAAAGTGTGAAAAAGGAGATGGAAAGGACTTTGGAAGTGTGAACAATGATCAATTGATTGGACACAATGTGTGAACGCCTCATGTGAATGGAATGTAACTGCTTTGGGAAGCTAGGCGGCCAAGCTTGGGGCTTTAATTTGCTGGAGACTCTTGGTTGAATGGACACTTTGGGAACACAAAAATCAGCTCAAATTTCGTTGGATATAGCCATGCAAGCATTGTCCCATGCATTGAACCAAATCCATGCATGTACCTTTCTTAAATGCACTCCAAATTCAGCTCACCTACAAAAAACACATGAACCAACATTAGAACTAGCCAAATTTGGCTGAACCAAGTATATTCATGCTTTGGACACATTAATTAACATATTAATTAAATTAAGACAAATTAATTATAGTCCAGCCACCTAATTAAATTCGGCTGACAAAACATAATTAAAACATGTAATAAGCTGACAAGTAATTAAGAGCTGTAACTAAATTAACTAAATTAAATTAAATACTTAATTTATTCTAGTAATTAAAATTAAATGAGTTAAAGAACTAATATCGAGCTCAATGAGTTGAATTGAGCTCGTGTGAGCTGACTTGAGCTCGAATGAGCTGAACCGCATTGATTCAAATTTAATGGAGCTGGAATTTGCTAAAAATTGATGGTCCTTCGGGGAACTCAAGAGGATCAAGACACGCATCTTGGGCTACCCCGGGTATGCTCACATCAGAACAAGTAATCAAAATTCGTGTGTTCAAACCTGGAGTTTGTTATTCGGGAACATTGTTGAAAGAAATCAAGCATCATAATTTTTGTTTGAATAAATGTGTGAACAAATTTTGCTTGCTTGATGATTTCTCTAAATTTGAAAACAAAATTGTTATCTCGTGGTAAAATGCAAATGCAAAATCAAATCTTTGATCCTGGAAATTACTCTATAGTATGGTTTAAAGGACTCAAACATGTTTTTCATGCGTATAGCTTTAGTTTGCTTCGTGTTCCTCCCATGTTGCCAGCCACAAAATTTTCAATTTAGATTGAAGTGGTAAGGGAGAACTTGGTTTTTGAACCCGGTGCTTATTATTCTATATTAAAGTTCAAGGGATTTAAGCCATGGGCAATTTGAAAGGAAGTCACTCAAGACTTGTATGAAATATGAGAGGAAGTTGACCTCACAGAAATAAAGTTTCATTTAACAATTTGGCAAAAAAGTCCTTTTACAAATAAAATAACAAACTATTTATAGCCTAACATAAGGCTACCCGAATGGACAATTAGATAGCCAAATGGTCCATTAATTTCAACTTTTAATGAGCTAAAAAATTCTAGAAAAATTTAAGAAAAATCCCAAGAAGCTTCTCCAGCCTTAGGAGCGTCTTTGGACAGCTTCTAGAGTGTCTACATGCAGTTAGAATTAATTGGGATGCATGGGAGCTGGTTAGCCATCTTAGGGACATCTAAGGGCTGCCTTTTGGTGTTTTCAACCAGCTTCATTGAAGAAAGTTAATTGTTGAGCTGAAAAATTGAATGAAGTGGCTAGAGCTAGGCTAGATTCAGCCAAAGGGTTTTAATGAGCTTAAATGGGCTACTTTGATAAGCTAAATAGTTTGGAGTTCATTAAAAGCTGCTTGGGGTTCATCAAGAGTTTTTGAGTGTGAACAGATGGATTTGAATAGCCTTTGTGTGTGAAAGCCCCAAACTGAATGGTCCCCTAGTGTGAAAAGCATTTCCAGCAATGTGAAAACTCTTTTGGCCGTTGGTCTCCATGAAGGGATGCTTGGGAGAACTAAATCAGCAGCTCTCTTGCATTCAAGCCGTCCATTGTATGTGGCTGCACAAATTAATTCAACAAATTAATTGAGTTTAAGACATGATAAATTCAGCAGCAACAAGACTCATTTAATTTGGAGCATGTAATTAACTTGTCTAAGCTAAGACATATTTGAAACAAATAATAGCTAAGACACTAATTTAATTCAGCAGCAGCCAAGACACATTAAAAATCGGTATTAGACTAAGACACATTTAACATTCTAATTTAACATGGTCGAATTAAAGACAAATTTATTAACACTTATTTATTAACTTAAGCTAAACTAACTAAATGCATTTATTTTATTTCATTAACTAAGTTGGTAAAAAAATAAAATAAACTCCAAACGAGCAAACGAGCTGAATTGAGCTCAACAAGCTGGAAGCGAACTAGTTTAGCTCGCAAGGGATTGCAAGCAAAGCTTAGGGAGCTTGTCCAAGAATGTGCTCGGGGCGTGGCCGTATCAACGTTGGTCAAGAAGGAGTGGGTGGTGGGTGGGGATTTTAATGCCATGCTTAATGATACTGAGAAGGAGGGTGGGTGTAGGATCGTGAGGGTGCATATCAACGAGTTTAGAGACGTGTTGGACGATTTGGCTCTTATGGATATTAAGCCAGATCGAGCGTGGTTCACCTGGGTCAAAAATAGGGGAGGGGATAGGCTGATATAGGAGAGACTTGATAGATTCCTCAAGTCGGTTTATACGATAGAGAAATACCCCTTAATCGCGACTAGTGTCGTGAGGCAAACACAATCTGATCATGATGCTATTTTATTTGATTTGAGTGGCCAGAAACCAAGAAGTAGTCCCATTGATAATAGGCTACGTTTTCGTTTTGAGGAATGCTGGACGAAGGAAAGTGACGACAAGAGCATTATTAATAATGCTTGGGATTAGTGAGGGGTTAACTATGGTGACAAGCTAGAAAGGGTTCGTGAGTTCCTGGGCCATTGGCAGTGGAATAAACACTATAAAATGAAGAGAGAAATTCGTAGGCTAGAGGATAAAATTAATAGAATCATTGACTCATCCATTAGGGGGATAGTGTGAAGAGGTTGAAGGAGTCATGGTGCAAGTTGGGTTATCTCTATGCAAGGGAGGAGAAATATTGGGCGCAAAGATCGCGGGCCCAATGGCTTAAGGATGGTGATAGGAACACCAAGTACTTTCATGCCAAAGCCACGGACAGTTAAAGAATAATAGGATTGAAAAACTAAAAGATGGGAATGTTAATTGGGTCATGAATAGCAAGGATATTTGTAATGTTGCTAAAAGCTATTTCTGGAATCTCTTTCGGTCTAATGGCAATGATATCAACCGTCATGATTTTAGTTATATTAGGGAATGCATTACTAGGGAGGATAATGAGTGGCTTACGAGGGAGTATACTGAGATTGAAGTTCTACAAGCCATTAAGCGATGGACCCCCGTAAAGCTCCTACTGTCGATGGTCTCCGAAAGCTTCTTTAAGTAACACTGGGACATTGTGGGAACGAACACTAAGCGATCTTGCTTGGATGCGCTTAATGGATAGGAGAACATTTCTTTGTTTAATGAAACTATTAGTATTTTAATTCCTAAAATTAGGGATCCCTATGATATTACTAATTTTCGCCCTATTAGTTTGTGTAGGTATATCTACAAGATTGTTGCTAAGGTGTTGGCTAACCGGTTAAAAGTTATCTTGCCCGACTATATAAGTCAAAATCAAAGCGCCTTTATCCCAGGAAGAATGATTCATGACAACATACTAATCTCTCATGAGCTTCTTCACTACCTTCAAAGTTCTAGAAACGGCCCTAATAAAGAATGCATCATCAAACTTGACATAAGTAAACCATACGATCGCGTGGAGTGGAACTTCATCAAGGTGGTCATGTGGAAAATGGGATTTGGCAAATGATGGACCGATAAAATTATGGGTTGTGTTTGTTCCGTTAAGTATTTGATTAAGTGTAATAATATTTTATGGATACTATTTTTCCTAAGAGGGGCCTTCGTGTAACACCTCTCACCCGTATTCAACACTAGAATAGGGTTACGGAGCATTACCTAACTTATAAAACATTTAAGCATTCAATTCACATATAATTTCACATTTCATGCAAACATTATTCAAACTCAAGCATAATGTCCCTATAACGAGCCTACGAGGCTCTAAACATGCTTTGGGAATGGTTCGAGACTAAACCGATAACTTAGGAAACTTTCATGAAACCTTGAAAATTTTTCCCAAAATAGGGGACACACACCCGTGTGGCCCGGCCGTGTGTCTCACATGGCCAACAGACATGCCCGTGTCACAAGCTGTGTGGACATTTGAAATGAAAGCACATGGCTGTGTCCCAACCGATGTCCGACCCCGTGTAACTCTTTGAATTGGGTCACACGGTCAACACACATGCCTGTGTACCCTAATAATATGAACTCGTCTCATGGATGATTCGAGTCGTTTAGATTGTTCGATCGTTAAAATGAAGTATCGTTTGATTTTGAAACAAATGGTGATTTCAACTAAGGAGAGTATTTGGTGAACAAGATGGTGCTTAAAAATGGCTAAAGGATATGAAGATGAAGAGGAAATTCTTCTACAAAGAAAAAAAAGAAATTAAATGGATATTAGTGGATGGAATGGAGACCTTAAGGACAAGAAAGAACCAACACTATGTTAAAGTGTTGACCCGAGACTTATACGTCACTTAAGGTGGATGTTGAAGGATAGATTGATCGTGACCCTCTATCAAGAGTGATAGGAACCAATCGATATATGGGTGAGTGCCACACTCGATTTAAGAGTGATAAGTTCGAAAAGAAACAAAGAAGACACCACTAGCTTTTACTAGATAAGTCAGCTTGAGTCTTAAAACGAAATAGAAGAGTTGAAAAACTCACAAAATATTATAAACATTCAAAAGGTAGAAAAAATTCCCCTAAATAAGCTAATTACAAAGTATTTATTGTGCTTACATGAGGCTATCTGAAAAGTCACATGAATTTAGCTTTAATGTGCTATTTAATGGCTGAAATAAAGCTTAATCAATAAGTAAAAACTCTTGAAATTCTAGGCCTAAGTAATAGAAACTTTTAACATGATTTAATGTTCCAATTCAGCTGAATAAATGAGTTGATTACTTGGGATGGAAGAGTTCAACGTTTTGAGCAACCAAATGACTTCAATTCCTTTATTAAATCAACCTTGGGCAACCGAGTAGACACCATCAACATGTATAATGCTCTCCTTTATTTGTGTCCATTGCTATTCTTGAACAACTTCTTGGAGAAGATAGAGAGGTTGCTGAATTTAAAAGATGTATAATGCTCTCCTTTAAATGATGTAACAGCTCCTTTAAATGATGTATAATGCCCCCTTTGTATGTAACTGATTTCTACTTGAAAAGTCACTTTAATCAATTTGTAACAGCCTTTGAATGTAACGGTTTCCAGCTGAAAAGACACCTGCAATCAAACATATTAAAACAAACATATTAAATGCATTTAAACACATATTAAACACAAAACACATTAAACACACTAAACTTAATTAGCTTAGTAAATAAACTTATAAATGAACTACTTCAACTCATAACTTAATTTAATAAACTGTAATAAACATATTTAACAACAAGTTATTCCAACAATTAAATAAACTAAGTTAAGCATTTATTTCCAGTAATTATTTAACTAAAAGAAGTTTAATAAAAATGACAAACAATTATTAAACTAAGATGAGTTTAATTAAAGTCTAGCAACTTAGCAATAAATTGCAAGAAACGCTTATGGAGCTAAAGAGCTTCTAATGAAGCTTCATTTTGCACTTAGGCCCCTCGAGCTTAGGCCAATCTCGATGGTGTCGAGTTGCGTCGTAACATGATGCGACCGGGTTCGCATCATACCCTCCCTCTTGAAGATGATTTGTCCTCAAATTGGGCCACTTGCTCGCGAAAAATTGTTCATCGTCATAAACTTGGAAGCTACACAAGTCTCGAAAATGAAACAGATTTGACGTTTTCCCTCCATCTTTAGGAAGAATCCATTTCCAAATGTCACCTTCACAAAAATGAAAAAGATTAGTGACAGCATGGATGATGAACTTCAAAGAACTTTTGGAATTGTTATGTACACATTTTGAACATATGTATCAATGCCGGGATCAAAAATAGAAATTGAATTTACCTTGTTCCTTGAAGGAAACAAACCATAATCATAGAGCATTCGAAAGTCATACTTTTGGACAACAAAATTCCATGACTCAAATCTTTTGAACAATGATAAAGAACAATGATCTCCAAGATCAAAAACAATATTTCCTCTTACCTCTCCAATCTGGCTCAAAAGTGTCATGAACAGCAACTTAGAAAGAACATGTAGCAATTGAGTAGTATAATCTTGCAAAACACGATTGAATCTTTTAAACACAATTTAGAACAACCTTCGGAGTAAAAAATTTGAGTTTGACTTTACAAGCCAACAAAATTCACTTCTTTTATTTTTGAACAAAATAACATAATTCAAAACCTGAACATTTTGGAAAGATGAAAAGGTTAGGAAACTAAACATTTATTTAAAATGAAATTACGATGCTCACCTTTTCTTAGTAACAACTCAAAA
This sequence comes from Gossypium rotundifolium, assembly GCA_025506655.1. NCBI lineage: Eukaryota > Viridiplantae > Streptophyta > Magnoliopsida > Malvales > Malvaceae > Gossypium > Gossypium rotundifolium. The sequence goes on along the minus strand of CP106729.1, from coordinate 133,160,306 downwards.
TGACTTGCCACCTAAGGCCTTAGGAAATGGGCTTAAACCACGATTTTGGTCGTTCATTGTTAAAAGAAGTAAAGGCTTTTCTTTCATCAACAACTCACATATATGAAATAAATAAGATGTGAGCATCACAAATATTTGAATATGGTGTGTAGCGGATGAAGGGTTGACTTAGTAGTCCCCACGGTGTAGTTGGTACGGGGAGTGTAGTATCTATCTTTCAAACAATCAAACTGTCACATTTCATTCGAACAGGCATGTATGTTTTCAGACATTCATATGCCTCAAATCGCATCCGCATGTTTTCACCACAATCAAGCAAATGAAAAGATTTATATGATTCATTTTTTTTCACATCCAATCCTTGCAATTGCCAATTGATTACTACTTCACCAATAATCTCATCAATACCACAATTTTCAATAATGGTACTCTCCTTGCAATCTTTTAAAGCAAACAAATCATTATAAATTAAGAAGGAGTAATTAACCAAATCAAAGTTCAAACATTTTTTAGAAACCAAATCTTTAACAATCGAATAGGGCTATTATAACTTCAAAATTTTAGATTCCATACCTTGCTTACCCTTTAGCATAGACAAACTAGGTTCGTTGATAACATTACCTTTTTCAACCAATGTGAATCTTCTCTCCTTCGGAAGATATCGGAGTTGGAATTTGTCAATGGAATCTTTAGAAACCTAAAAAGAAATAATACAAGGAGAACTCACGGAATGGTTAGTAAAATCATTCCTCACTTTTTCTTGTTTACTTTCTTCTTTTTCTTTTGTTTCTTTTTCGTCAGCACTCATTTCTTGTATACTCTCTCTTTTTTCTTTTCAATCTCAATCTCTTTTTCAACTACCTTTTCTTTCTCACATTATTTTTTGCTCTCAATCTCTTTTTGCTCTCTTTCGTTCTCTTTTTCTTTTTTACTTTCTTCCATTTGTTTTTTCTTTTTTTTTATTTTTCTTTTTATTTTTCACATGCTTTTTCGATTTCATTAAAAAAAGAAGAAAACAAGGAGGAATCAATATGAGAACCTTTCGTCGAGAATAAGAGGAGGGATCTTCATACAAAACTCGATCATCTCTTTGAGATTGAATCTTCATGGATGAATATCTTGTTGTATACAATGAATTTCTTGAATCTTCTCATTTGCCACCATAATCGGCTTCAAACTTGAAGCTTGAGTTATTTCGGCTTGAATTCCTCGTTCAGTAGGAATCTCGATAGGAGTCTTTTCTCACATAGTCGTGGGACGTCAAACTTTTTGACGATCTCGTTTTCATCCTTTGGCTTGAAGAAATTCGCTCCCGATGGTAGGAAGATGGAAGGAAATGCTTGCATATCACATCTTTCATTTCGGACCAGGTTGATATCGGATGCTCTCCGTTTTGTCTCTGACTCGTGGTGAATTGATCCCACTAAGTCATGGCATAATCAGAGAAACCGTTCACTGCTAACCTCATTTTCTTGCTTTTCGAGTAGTCATGGTACTAAAAAACCAATTCTACTTTCTTTTCCCATTCAAGGTATGCCTCCAGGTCGGATCGACCTTGAAATGGTGAAATGGTTAGCTTGTTACTCTTCAAATCACCATCAACACATTCATGATCTCTAAAGCCTCGATTTCTATGAACTCGTCACCTTTTGCTTTGATTGGATTCTTGGTATGATGAATCGAACCAACCACCAATAGCAGCAACTCTTCATTCAAAATTTAGAGACATAATCTTTGAACCTCACCACAAAACCTCACTAGTCACTCACAAAGGAAAATAAGATGGCACTCCACTCGTGTTTGCACTCTTTTACGACTTTTTCTACACTCAAATGCTCTCACTAACTCTCGTGCCTTTTTCCACTCGCTTTGCTTCTCGAACTTCGTAATTGACTCGTTTAGACTTATAAGCAAGCCTAGGGGTCGGCTTTAAATGTTTTACAAGGGTAACGATGTAGAAGGTGTAGGGTTGGCTGAAGAAAAATAAAAAGGGTGCTAAGTGTGACATTTGGGTTTAAATTTGATGGAGAAATAGCTTTAAAGATCGGATAAAAGAAAACTATGAACACTTTCAAACTCTTTTTTTTAATGATTTTCAAATTTTCTTCTTCTTTTTTTCAATTACAAAATACTAATTACTATGAATACTTTGATGCCCGAATTTTTTTTGAAATTTTTATTATTTTGAATTTTTTGAATTTTTTTAATACTGATCATGTTTGTCGAGTCTTAAAAATTTATGAAAATAATGATCGAACCTAGAAACTAACTAAGACAACGATGAAGGCAAGTGCACCTATCGAACAGTAGTATAGCTAGCGACAAGACCGGATTATCGAACCCAAAGGAACTAATAGTACTAATATTTAGCCTAAGAATTAAGTGGATTTTTATCTAATCTAAAATTAACTATTTAACTAAGCTAAAGGTTCTAAGACAAAGAAGAAATTGGGGAAGGACTTGAGAGAAAATCGATTGATTAGACAATACCCGAGGAAGAATCTGCCTAGACTTCATTTGTTATCTAACTCTGAACCGGACGATTTATTCACTTGACTTGATCCATAAGATTCCCTAATATATATTAATACCTCTCTTCAAGGCTACTAACATCTAACCCTAGGTTGATTAATTGAAATCTCTTTCTAATTTAAATCCCTAGAATTGTATTAACTCAATTTAGGGACTCCCATATTAGGTTTGACCCTAATCCGACAGATTTTTGTCACCCTATCTCTAGGTGCGTGAGAAACTTCGCTTAATTATGCTAGATCTACTCTTAGACAGGGTCTCTTCCTCCTCTGCCTAAGCACATCACACTTGAACCAATATCTCATAAATACCAAAACAAGAATTAAGAACACATAGTTAAGAACAAATCAAGTATTTATCATACAGCTCAGATAACAATAACAAGATTCGTCTTAGGTTTCATCCCCCTCAAGTATCTGAGGGTTTAGTTCATAATTGTAAAAGAAAATATCTCAGAAGAAAAGATAGAACAAAACATAAGAAATCCCTAAAACAATCTAAAGGAATTGAAGGAGAGATCCTCTATCTTGAGTATGATTCCGGCTTCTTAAGATGAATCAACTGACTTTCTTTGAGTAATTCCCTGAATTTAATTGCTCTGGCTCGACTATTTGGCCTAGCTAAATGCCCCGTAAAGGTTGGCCTCTAGGGTCTTTATATAGGCTTTTGGAATATGTTTCTTTTCCTCTAAGTACCCTAATCCGAATAGAATTCTTCTTTCCTGCAGCAGAGACACGCCCATGGCACACGCCCGTGTGGTCGTATTCGAACCTGTTGATGAGGCATGGTCGTGTTTGAACCTGTTGATGAGGCATGATCATTTTTTTAGGGTTCAAGCCATGGTTGACTTTTCTTGCGGGGCACGGCCGTGTGGTCTTGGGCCCAGGCCATGTGGGTTTTGTACTTTGGCCCATTTTCTCTGTTTTCAACCCGTTTCTCATTCTTTTCATCCTCTGGTACTCTATTGAGTATAAAACATGAAAATAAAGGATTAGGAGCACCTATTTCCATAATCAAAGGGATAAATCATCCAAAAACATGCTAAATGTGGGATTAAAATATGTTACTATTACGGTTTATCAGATACCCCCACACTTAAGCTTTTGCTTGTCTTCAAGCAAAATTCTCAAGTTATAATTAAAACGAACTTCCTCAATTCTTAATATTCATCAACAATTCCTCATCATAATTCATAGATAATTTATACATGGATAATTCAACTTAAAGAGTCCTAAAGATTTAAACAGTCAAAGTCATGAGTTTTAGCATGAAAACATAGGTGTTTTCCCCTTATCCGAATAATTACCTTTAATTCAAAATCGGCAAAAGTTGACATCCTCACTAAAGATTCACTCAAATCACTTAAGGAGTTTAAGGTCCAAAATTAAGCTCTCAAAAGTTGAACATGAAAAGTTAATTCCATAGGCTTGCTTGAAAATCAAATCTCCACCATTGTAAAATGAGATGATACACAAATTAAAAGGTCTTTTAAAGGTTGTAACGAGGCTTCAGTTAATGGTGTGGATAAAGGCTGAATTAGAAGTGTTAGAATCGAGATTGAATTGACAATCACCTAACTAGAGAAATAACTAATAACCTGAAGAATTACATCAATTGAAAACTTGTAATACTAATAATACGAGCTTTTTCTTCAAGATGTTGAAGTTAAACGTATAGGCTCACTTAATCACATAACTAATAATGAATATACTTTGATTTTTTTTAAGAACAAATCAAGTTAAAATAGAACTTTAACAACTGAAATAATCTAATTAGGCAACTAATCGAAACAAATCTCGATAGAAGGATAGTCAAAAGGAATGGTGATAACAAATACGAGATGGGTTTTGGGTTAATATTAGTGGATTGAGTCAATAAAAATGGTTGTTAAGACCAAAGGGGTTCACTAGGGGTCAATTATGAGGGTAGGCTTTTAGTGGAGTAAGTGAGTTAAATCCTAAGTGCCTTAATCATCTCTGTATATCAAATCAATAGTGTGGTCTCGACATGTATAATCGAAGTAAGTTCTAGGATAACAAATCAATGTTGACACACTCATAATCAATAAAGTGAGCACGAAAAGAATGTATGCTCTAAAGGCTCAAAATCTCACAAAAAATATGGGTATTTTGTTATCAACCTCGTAAATTTCAAACTTCAAGGTAACAATTTAGATTCAGGTAGACAACCTAATAGAATTTTAAATTTTGAAAAATAGACTCATCATGCTTGATTGTCTAGTATCTTAAAGTTTAAATCATCATTGCACAATTATCAATGACTTAATCTAAAACATAATAAAAATCATGAATCAACAAGAATTTCATTCTAATTAGTGATATGAAAAAATTACTTTAAGACAGAATATCATTCAGGGATTTGAGAATAATGCAAAAAGTTAGGCACTTTTTTCTAATAAACTTTCAACCCCCCCGGCACTTAAGATGTACATTACCCTCAATGTACAAAGATAGATAATAATCATATAATAAGAAAATCAAAAGAGAGGGAGAGAGGTGAAACTTCCTGAATTTTTGATGGATTCCTTGAGTTTGGAAGTGTGGAAACTTGATTCAGAGGTTAAAGATAAGTCGGAGGGGGTGCCTCTACTTCTTGTGCTAGATAAAGAAATTGGGAACCTCGTGAAGAGTTAGCCAGGAAATAATAATAATAATTTAAATTATACTAATCATATAATTAAAGTAAATAAAGATAACAAGAAAGAAAATATGAATTAAAATAAGACTAAAAGAGAAGATGAATGGACTAGAAAGTCCTTACTGGTAGATAGTTCGTGAGGTCGGTGTGGTGTCTAAGGCCGTGGTGTTGTGATTCCCTAGCGACCTTTAGAACATAAAACCAAAAAACAAAAACAACATAAACTAGATTAAGCATATGAATAATAAAGAAAAGGAAAATAAAGGAGAAGAGAAAAGTAAAATAAAAGTTAAATGGTCTCAAAGACCCTTGGCTTGTCGAGTTAATGAAAGGCCGGCATGAACTTATGTTGATTGGTCTTGCACAGGGAGACAGGACTCGGATCTCTCCATTTTTTCGACATTGTTGAAGCGTAGATTGAGACTTTTATGGAGTGAAGAAGGAAAAGAGTAAAGATGGAGGGAAGTGGGAAGTGGATAGGGATTGGGTGAGAAGGGGAGAGGGGTGTTTTAAATAAAAATTTTCAGCTCTGGTACATCCCCACGCCCGTGTATCGTGGGTGTGTTATTTCACATAGCCATATTGCATGGCATTGTGGTGGTTCAATCGCTTCTCCCACGCGTTGCATTAGAGTACCACGCCTGTGTCGGTTCAATAGTGTCGGCCACGGCTATGTCGCACAGTCGTGGTGTTAGGTGAGTACAAAAATCTATAGCATCCACACGTACACGACCATGGCCGTGTGTAAGGCCGTGTGATGTGAAAATCTACGCTTCATTAACTTGGTTAGTCTGTAGTTAGGTGCTAAAAGAAAAAAAATGAAAATAAATAGGGTTAGTGCTCGGGTTGCCTCCTGAGAAGCGCTCATTTAAAGTCTTAAGCTAGACTTACATCTCATTCGTACCTTCACGGTGGTTTAAGGAGTGAAAAATCCTTTTTCATTCTATCATCATATAATTTGAGTCGAATGGAGTTTACTTTAAAAGTACCGAAAGTAGAATTACTTACCTCGACTGTTCCGTAAGGGAAAACATTAAGTACCGTAAAGGGGATCTCTTTGGTTATCTTCCGGTTTGATGTGGCGATCGCTGGTCTGTTCTATCTAATAGTACCTGATCTCCTATTTTGAAGTGATTTGATGTTCCTTTAAGTTCTTTTGGGGGTTCCTTCGATTTCACTACGTGTGGGTTTGATTCCTCCTTGAGATGTGTCTTCCACTCATCTAGCTCATCGGTCTGAAGCTGTCGTTCCTCCTGAGATATTTCCTTATTGGTGCAAGCTATAGGATCTGGCTCTGTAGTGTAATTACGTGGTGCTTCCTGAAAAGGAAGTTTAACTGAGTGCTTATCAACGGAATTTATGTCTTCACCTTTCTCACTTGATGTCCTAGCTGAGTCGAGAGCTTGAAGACTGATTGATTCGTCACCTACACGAAGTATGAGTTCACCTGTACTAACATCAATTTTAGATCTGACAGTTGCTAGAAAAGGTCTTCCTAAAATTAAGGGGATACTATTCTCTTCATCCATATCTAAAACAATGAAGTCTATGGGGAATATGAATTTGTCAACTTTAACTATTACATCTTCAATTATACCCTTAAAGATGTGAATAGTCTTATCAGCTAGTTGAATACTCATCCTAGTTTGCTTGGGTTTCCCTAGACCTAGCTGTTTAAATATTTTAGATGGCATAACATTGATGCTTGCCCCTAAATCAGCTAAAGCATTCTCAATAGATAAACTACCAAGTAAGCATGGAATTGTAAAACTCCCTAGATCTTTTAATTTTTGTGGTAATCTATTCTGTAACATTGCCGAGCATACTGCGTTTAGTTCCACATGTGACTCCTCGTCTAACTTTCGCTTGTTTGTTAAGAGCTCTTTTAAAAATTTTCTTAAATCTGGCATCTGCGAAAGAGCTTCAAGAAGCGGTAAGTTAATATGTAATTTCTTTAAGAGTTTAAGGAACTTACCGAACTATTCTTCTATGTTGTCCTCCTTCATCGCATTGGGGTAAGGTATACGAGGTTTGTATTCTTTAATTATCAGTTTTGGCTTTTCTCGGCTTACCTCAACCTTACCGTCACTTACCACAGGTTCTTGCCTTGGCTTAGGTTCGATTCTACTGATCCTTCAATGTCATGAGCTGTTATGGCTTGAATTTGCTCCTTGGGATTAGTCTCAGTGTTACTTGGTAAGCTACCTAGTGGTCGTTTAGAGATTAGCTTTGCGAGTTACCCTAACTGGTTCTCGATTCCTTTAATTGATGCTTGTTAATTTTTAAGTGTTGTCTCGGTGTTTTGAAATCGAGTTTTAGACACCGCTATAAATTTTGTCAGCATCTCTTCAAGGTTGGTCTTCTTTTCCTGTGGGTAGGGCTGTTGATGGAAGTTTGGAGGGGGTGGTTGTTGTCTCTAATTTCCTTGGCCACCCCACTAGAAATTGGGGTGATTCCTCCAACCTGGATTATAAGTATTACTATAGGGGTTATTTTGAGGTCTAAAATTATTACCCGTATAGTTTAATTGTTCGCTTTCCATGCCCAGATTGTAGGGTGGGTACTCAGGATTCGCCACACCTCCTAGATTTGAGTCACATTGCATAACTAGATTTACCTGCAAAGACCACACAGACCATCAATCTTTTTATTCATCATCTCTACTTGACTTGATAGCATTGTGACTGCGTCGAGTTTGAAAACTTCGGCTGCTTTAGTTGGCTTTGTCCTTGTAACTTGCCACTGATAGTTATTTAGTGACATCTCCTCTATGAATTCATAATAAGCTTTGGGATTTTTGTTATTAAGGGTTCTGCTGGCTGCTGAGTCAATTAACTGTCGAGTTAAGGGGTTCACATCGTTGTAAAAAGTTTAGACCTGTAACCACAAGGGTAAACCATGGGGTGGGCACTTTCTCAACAGATCCTTGTATCTCTTCCATGCATCGTATAATGTTTCTATGTAACATCCTGAATTTAGTCCTAGTAGGATTAGGCCCAATGGGCCTTAGGCATAGTAGTGGTTAAAATTTTTGAGAATAAGAGAATAGCTTTAATGCAAGTTGGATCTAGTAGGTGAGTGATTTTGGAAGGTTAGGGGGCTTCTATGAAGTCCTGGGTTCGAGTTATGCCTTAGGAAAAATTTTGGTTTTAGGTGAATAAAACCCTGAGAGTTAGTAGGTAGGCTTTAAAAATAAAATGTGAAGAAAATAACACAAGTGGAGTGTGTGGTGTAGTGGCAAAGTGATGCCTCATAAGAGGCAAGGGGGTAATGCTAAAAAGGAAGGAAGGAGGTCCAAGGTTCAAGTTTTGGCTCTTGCATTTTGGTTTCTTTTTTTTTAATGGACTCTAGAATTTTTCCATAGGGTTATATTTAGTTGCGCATGGTTTTAAACACAAGAGGAGCCTGTAGCCAAGTGCTTAGCTGCATGGATTATGCTACAAGGGAGCTTAGGTTCGAATCTCATGGAAAGCAAGGGAGTATTTATTTTACGGATTGTGTAACATCCTGATAATTAGGGGCTATGCATTTTACATAATTGAATGATGTTGCATGCTTAATCTTTATTAAGTGCAATTTTGGAAGTTATTTGAGCTTCATTTATTAAGTGAATGCTTTGCTAAGCTTTTAATTTCTATTAATTAGAGAGAGAACTAAGCTAATAAGGCCTTAAGAATTGATGATGAGAAGTTCTAGTATAAGTTAAGTAATTGGCAAAGTGGTTAAGATACATGGGTGTGTTCTTGAGGTACAAGGTTCGAATCTCCTAGCTAACATTAGGGAGATTTTAATTTTTTTGTTTTCTTCCTTGTAAGTGTCGGCCAAGAATATTCTAGAGTGGATGAGCTTTCATCCATTTTTGGCTTGTTGACCATGAGAAAAGGAAGTTAAAGAACATAAGGCATGGAATCACAAATTCATGATAAGATGAGGGGACAAAGGCATGAAATAGGGCTATGTTTTGGGGATGTGTTCATGGTCATTTGACCATGAACCTAGACAACATGAAGGCTAAGGAGAGGCTTAGTTGTGTAGTAAATTCTTTGGATATGATGGGGAAGAAACAAGGAGGAAAAAGGGGATATGTTGGCATTGATGTGGCGAATTTATGTTTTGCCATTAGGGGGAAAAGTTAGCCAAAAGCCTAGGTTGTCCATCTTTTCTCATTTTCTCCAAAATTCTCTCCTAGCCGAATGTGCCATAGAGTTTAGGTAAAAACTCTCTTTTGTTTTAGCTTTCATCCTTTTGACCAAATCTTCTTCTTTTGGCCGAATGTACCATAGTCATTTTGGTACATTTTCATTTTTGATTTAGCCTCAATTGCTTGAACCAAATACAACCTTCTTTCTCTCATTTAGTTTTCATTTTGAAACCAAAAACCACAAAGTTTAAGCACCATTATTCTTCTTCATTTCTCTTCTCTTGCCGAATGCAACTAAGTTCCATAGTCCATCTCTTTCTCTTTGATCCTATTATTATTTTTCTTTTTCTTTTCACCTTATTTTTCTTATCTTTCTCTCATTGCGAAATCACCATTATCATTTTCTTCTTCTCTTTCGCTTTACTTCTTTCTCCTTTCATTCTCTTTCTTCTTTCTCTTCAAAACCTAATCCATTATTTTGAAGCCACCATTTTTATTCTTTTATTTTGTGAAGGCGAATCATCATTCTCTTTTCTTCTTTTCAAGCCGAACCTCCAAGTGATCAAAGTAAGATGCTATCATTTATTTTCATCACTTCCTTTCACTTGAATAAGATTGGAAATCATAATCTTTTATTTCTCTCTTAGGTAGAATCTCTTGAAAAGATTTTGAAAGGAACTTTGTTGAAGACAACTTTAAGTGACCATTCGAATCATCAAGGTAAGACTACTATTTTGGATAATATCAATTCCTTTAGATAGATTACTAATCTAAGTTATTTTAGGAGCAATCTAAGATCATCAAGATAGGTAAGAAAAGAGCCGTTCAAGTGTTTGGAAGAGAGAGGTATTCCTTTACCATCGAACTACAAGCGAAAAGCGATGTCGGGGTTAGAGATTTTCCACCGGTTGTGGACCCTCGCAAACGAGGATCGATTATTCGAAGTAGTGCGTACAACCGAACCACTCTACGTTGGTGGAATACCGGCGGGTTTTGATCCATCTAGTGGAGAAAAACCGCAAATAACTGTCATTCGTGAATCCGAGGGTAAGGATTTAGATCCATCGTTTATAAGTAGAGTTTTGCTAACAATAGTATATACTAACCAAGTGTGTTAATCATCTAGGTGTGGACGAGCTAGAGTATTGTGCTCATTGTTACTAGGTGTGTAACCATGCATTAAAATTTCCATAGATTTATATTATTAAAAAGTGATTATATGATAATATGATTGTTTGCTGATACCAATCATTGGTATACAAAATTCAGGTATGTTACCCAATATTCCGTTTATTTTGATATATGCATCGATATGAAATAAGCATGACTATATTATGATTTGTGGGTACATAGCATGAAAATCGATTTGATATGTATGTGCATGGGCATATGGGTATGTTTAATAAAGGAGGAAGTATTCGGTGGTTTTACCACAATTACGGTAACCGGTCACATATTTGACTCTGGTGGCTTCGGTCACATATTTGATTCTGGTGGCTTTGGTCACATATTCGACTCGTGGCTTGGTCACATATTTGACTCTGGTGGCCGGTCACATATTTGGACTTGGTCGGTGACTTGGTCACATCATTTTGGTGGCTTTGCCACAATAAGGGCGATGTGCATGTTGACTGCAAAGAAGCGCCTTCGATGGTGTGTAGCGGATGGAGGGTCGATTTAGTAATCCCACGGTGTCTTTGGTTGATGTAGGGGTGTGTAGCGGATGGATATTTAGGTTGGTAGGGCTTGCATTTCATTTCATATACATATTCATGTAACATTGTATGATTATTATTTGATCTGCTATAAAATGGGCCTTTGGGCTAAATTTGAGTAAAATGGGCCTTTGGGCTAAATTTGAGTAAAATGGGCCTTTGGGCTAAATTTGAGTTAAATTGGGCCTTAGGGCCAAATATTTGATTAAATGGGCCTATGGCCATATGTGAAAATTTTGGGTTTGAAAGCATTTCATAAAATGGGCTTTTTAGTGTATGTGTTATACATTGAGTTTATGACTCACCCATTTTTATGGGATAACTTTTCAGATAACTCATAGTGCGATGGATCGGAGATGACAAGGATTTCGAGGTGGCGGTGCTCGTAATAAGTATTATGGAGATTTTCCAACTTAAACTCTTTAAGTTAAATTTTATTACTTAGACTTTAATTTGGGTTGCCAATATTATGTAATAAGGCCATTATAAATTATCTTTAATTTTGTGTTTGGATTTATTTTAAATTACGCTATGAATAATTATCAAATATCTAAATGGTTTTCGATAAATTATTTAAAATGTGTTTGATACTTTTATATAAATGTTTTCAAAGAAATGTTCTTAAGTTTGGTTTCCTTTTATTTTATTAATTCCTTCTAAAATAATGTTTCCGCTAAAGTTTTACTTGAGGACATACCAAATCCAGTTGGGCTTTTTGGTAGGGTTTGGGGTGTTTCAACTTAGTATCGAGCCAGATTTAAACTCTCGGCCTTGGGTTTTGAAGCCCACAACGTTTTCAAAATTTGGCCCAAAAGATTTTTGAAAGTTTTTCTTAAGTAAATGGTTTTATAAGAGCATGGCACTCGGAATTCTCGGCCCAGATCCATCAGGTATGTACCTTCATTTGATAAATGATATGAATGTTTGATAAGCCTAAGGAAGCTGTAGAGACATGGACCCTAGGTATGTGTGTTACTCGAAAACCTTTGAATATCATTTCATAAGACTTTCTTTTAATAAGAAGTGAAAAGATTCTAATACATAAGACTTTTAAGTAAAAAGCAGATAAGATCGTAGTAGACATGAGCTCTAGGGGACGAGGTCGTCGTGGACATGGAAGAGGAAGGATGACTGCTTTGAACCAGTTCGGTCTGGTCAAGGTTCGAGAATGAAGCTCCACCACCTACTGTTAGGCGGACTTCCAAGAACAAAATGAAGGAGGTGACGCAGATATCACAAGTGTCTTTGCGAGTTTTAAAGCGATAGCGAAGCTAGTTCGGAAGTGGATCTCTAAGTCATGGTGAGAGACTTAGATCGAATGGAGTGAGGTTTTCGGAGGAGTATCGTAGTAGCTCAAGCGTAGCTGAATATTGGTTGGAAGCGATCGAGAGGATCATGGATGATATAGATCGACCGATGAAGAGAAATTGAAAGGAGCTATTTCACTTCTTCGTGATGAAGCCTACCGGTGGTGGCTTACTATCAAGGAAAGTACCCACGTGGATCGTCGGATTGGGGGTATTTTAAAGTGAAATTTGAGGAAAATATGTTGGAGCTAGCTACATCGACTCTCGAGGAAGTCATTTACGAACTGGTACAAGGAAACAAGTCGATAGTGAATATGAAGCGAATTTTTGCGACTTAGCCGTTATGCGGAGGATAGTGGCTACGGAATATGAACGCTTCGTCGATTTGAAGATGGACTTAGAGATGAGCTAAGAGTGATGATTGCTCCACATCGTGAAAGGGATTTTGCAATCTTAGTGGAAAGGGCAAGAATTGCTGAAGAGGCTAAGCGGATGAGAGAGAGGCGGGACAGAGGTCAGAGCAAGAATAAGAGAAGTTTTGGGTCTTCGGGGTCGTCCGGAAACTTTCAGAAAAAGTCAAGAAATGATGGACCGCGAGGTCAACAGACTACTACGGGAGTGCAAAGTCGTACTTGTTCTCAGTGTGGGAAAATGCACTCGGGTGAATGCTGGAAGAAAACCGGCGGATGTTTCAAGTGCGGTTCAAAGGATCACATGATCAAGGATTGTCCGATGAACTCGGAGAAGAACCGTCCAGCAAGTCAGGGTGCTAATCAAGCTGACAGAAGTGGACAGCAACCGATAAGAGGCCGTGGTCCCAATGGAAGGGGAAATGGTTCGGTAGAGGTCGCGGAACTTCGGCAGAGGCGATGGAAATTCGAGGCGAGACAACGAGATTGGTGTATCTGATTCGCAGAGAGAGAAACGATGGCCTTTTGATGTTATCACGCATGCGTTTCGATTTACGGGTTGCCCTTTATTGCTTTGATAGATATAGGGTCAACTCATTCCTATATCGCTAGTGAAGTATCGGGACTTTGCATGTGACCTCAAAGCTGTACCTAGGAAGATGATCGTACTTAGTCCTCTAGGATGACGGTGAGTTGTAGACAAACTTTTAAGGAAGTGCCTCTAGAAGTCCAAGGATCTGATTTCGGTGATTTAATGGAGTTGCCATTCGGAGAATTCGACCTAATTTTAGGCATGGACCGGCTTGTAAGTACAGTGCAAATGTGGATTGTCTTGCTAAGAGAATGTCCCTAAGAACTTTTGATGACAAGGAAGTTGTAGTGATGGGCGAAAAGACGGAACTACTTATCTAATGTAGTATCCGCTCTTAAGGCGAAAGGATGGTTAGAAAAGGATCACGAAGCTTTTCGATGTTGGTGAATGCTTTGGAGGCTAAGGATGCAAGCATTAATGAAGTCGGAGACGGTGAAGGAATTTGTAGATGTTTTAGGAAGAACTTCGAGGTTGCCTCGATCGTGAGGTAGAATTCGGGATAGACTTATTGCAGGAGGCGCCGCTTTCTATTGCTCCATATAGAATGGCACCGAAGGAATTGGTTGAGCTTAAGGCTCGATTCGGGAGTTGCTTGATCGTGGATTCATCCGACCTAGTGTGTCTCCATGGGGAGCACCGGTCCTATTCGTGAAGAAGAAGGACGGATCGATGAGGATGTGTATAGACTACCGGCGGTTGAATAAGTCGACTATCAAGAACGGTATCCTTTGCCCGGATCGACGACTTGTTCGATCGACTTAAAGGAGCTGCGGTATTCTCTAAAATTGATCTAAGGTCGGGTATCATCGACTTAAAGTGAAAGAAGCGGATATCCATAAGACGACTTTCCAACCGAGATATGGCCATTATGAATTTCGGTAATGCCATTCGGATTGATGAACGCCCAATTGCGTTTATGGATATGATGAATCGGATTTTTCAGCCCTACTTGGATCGGTTAAATCGTGGTATTCATAGGCGACATCTGGTGTATTCTAAGTCCAAGTGGAACATGATGAGCATCTCGGATTGTGTTACGAGTTTTAAGAGAAAAGAAGTCATCGCCAAATTCAAGCAAGTGTGAATTTTGGTGAAAGAAGTTGCATTTTAGGACATGTGGTATCTGCAGAAGGGATTAGGGTGGATCCTCGGAAGATCGAGGTGCGTGTTAGATTGGAAACCACCTAAGTCCGTGAATGGCGAGGTTCGTAGTTTCTTGGGTTTAGCCGGATATTACAGAAGATTCGTGAAGGGTTTTCATCAATAAATCGCACCTTTAACAAAATTGCCGAGGAAGGAAGTACCTTTTGTGTGGGGTGATAAGCGAAGAGAGTTTTGAGAAGCTCAAGAAAGTTTTGACTGAAGCTCTGTTTTGATTCACTGAAGCAGAAAAGATTTTGTCGGTATTGCGATGCTTCTCACACGGGATTAGGATGTGTTTTAATGCAAGGCGGAAAGGTAGTTGCGTATGCGTCTCGGCAGTTGAGACCGCATGAAGTTAATTACCCGACACATGACTTGGAGTTGGCAGCTGTAGTCTTTGCTCTTAAGGTTTGGAGACATTACTTATACGGGGAAAAGTCAGTGATATATACGGACCACAAAAGTCTGAAATATCTACTGACTCAGAAAGAATTGAATCTGAGACAGAGAAGGTGGATAGAGTTGTTGAAAGACTACGACTGTTCCATCGAGTACCATCCGGGTAAGGCGAATGTGGTGGCAGACGCTCTAAGTCGAAAAGTGGTGTCAGATTTGAGAGCGATGTTTGCTCATCTTAGTCTCTACGATGATGGAAGCTTGTTGGCAGAACTTCAGGTTAGGCCGACATGGTTAAGTCAAGTAAAAGAGAGGCAATTAATAGATGAAGATCTGAGTGAAAAGCTTCGACAGGTGCAGAGTGGGAAATTGGAAGATTTTGGTATTAACAGTGAAGGGGTATTGTGCTTCAAAGGTAAAGTCTGTATGCCGAGGGATCAGGAGTTGAGGCAAAAGATACTTCAGGAATCGCATGGTAGCCCCTATGCTATGCATCCTGGAGGAAGTAAGTTATACCGAGATTTGCGAGATCGGTTTTGGTGGCTTTGGTCTTAAGCGGGAAGTTCAGAATTTGTAGGAAAGTGCTTGGCGTGTCGACAAGTTAAGGTGAACATCAAGTACCTTACGGATTGCTTCAAACCGATAAAGATTCCGATGGAAGTGGGAGAGAATCACCATGGACTTTGTTAGTGGGCTTCCTCTTACGCCTACTAAGAAAGACTCCATTTGGGTGATAGTGGACCGATTGATGAAATCGCACATTTTATCGATTCGGGTTGATTACTCTTTGCGAAATTGGCAAAATTATATGTGGCTGAAATTGTGAGATTGCATGGAGTGCCGTTGTCGATAATTTGGACGGAGATCCGAGATTTCGTCACGATTTTGGAAAGCATTGCATCGGGCTTTGGGCACCAAATTGGACTTGATGCGGCATTTCATCCTCGGTGACGGTCATCCGAAAGAGTAATCCAGATCTTAGAAGATATGTTAAGGGGTTGTGTGATAGATTTCAAAGGAAGTTGGGAGGAATTCTTACTGTTGGCGAAATTTGCGTACAACAACATTTCAATCCGAGATTCGGATGGCACCGTATGAAGCACTATATGGACGGAAGTGTCGCACTCCTACGTGTTGGGCGAAATTAGGGAACAGCGATTTTGGGTCCGAGATAGTGTCCGAATCCGAAGAAAAGGTTAAGGTAATCCGGGCTCGGTTAAAGGAAGCATCGATGCAGACAAAAATCGACGCAGATTTAAAGCGGAAAGAAATAGAGTATGCGTTGGGAGACCAAGTTTTCCTAAAGGTTTCACCTTGGAAAAAGGTGATGAGATTTGGACGTAAAGGAAACTAAGTCCCGAGTTCATTGGACCTTATCGGATTGTGAAGCGGGTCGGATCTGTGGCATATCGATTAGATTTGCCTTGAATTGAAACAAATGCACGATGTGTTTCATGTTTCAATGTTACGCTGCTACCGATCGGATCCATCTCATATAGTACCGATTGAGGAGGTGGAATTAAGATCGATTTGTCATATGAAGAGGAGCCAATTCAAATTCGAGGCGAGATGTAAAGGTTTTACGGAGAAAATCAGTTCTCTCGTTAAGGTATTATGGCGAAATCACGGATCGAGAAGAAGCTTCGTGGGAACCGGAGGAAGCGATGACGACAATACCCTCACTTATTCGAGCACGGGTAATTTCGAGGACGAAATTATTTTAAGGGGTAGAAGCGTAACATCCACGATAATTAGGGGCTATGCATTTTACATAATTGAATGATGTTGCATGCTTAATCTTTATTAAGTGCAATTTTGGAAGTTATTTGAGCTTCATTTATTAAGTGAATGCTTTGCTAAGCTTTTAATTTCTATTAATTAGAGAGAACTAAGCTAATAAGGCCTTAAGAATTGATGATGAGAAGTTCTAGTATAAGTTAAGTAATTGGCAAAGTGGTTAAGATACATGGGTGTGTTCTTGAGGTACAAGGTTGAATCTCTAGCTAACATTAGGGAGATTTTTAATTTTTTGTTTTCTTCCTTGTAAGTGTCGGCCAAGAATATTCTAGAGTGGATGAGCTTTCATCCATTTTTGGCTTGTTGACCATGAGAAAAGGAAGTTAAAGAACATAAGGCATGGAATCACAAATTCATGATAAGATGAGGGGACAAAGGCATGAAATAGGGCTATGTTTTGGGGATGTGTTCATGGTCATTTGACCATGAACCTAGACTGCATGAAGGCTAAGGAGAGGCTTAGTTGTGTAGTAAATTCTTTGGATATGATGGGGAAGAAACAAGGAGGAAAAAGGGGATATGTTGGCATTGATGTGGCGAATTTATGTTTTGCCATTAGGGGAAAAGTTAGCCAAAAGCCTAGGTTGTCCATCTTTTCTCATTTTTCTCCAAAAATTCTCTCCTAGCCGAATGTGCCATAGAGTTTAGGTAAAACTCTCTTTTGTTTTAGCTTTCATCCTTTTGACCAAATCTTCTTCTTTTGGCGAATGTACCATAGTCATTTTGGTACATTTTCATTTTGATTTAGCCTCAATTGCTTGAACCAAATACAACCTTCTTTCTCTCATTTAGTTTTCATTTTGAAACCAAAACCACAAAGTTTAAGCACCATTATTCTTCTTCATTTTCTCTTCTCTTGTCGAATGCAACTAAGTTCCATAGTCCATCTCTTTTCTCTTTGATCCTATTATTATTTTCTTTTCTTTTCACCTTATTTTTCTTATCTTTCTCTCATTGCGAAATCACCATTATCATTTTCTTCTTCTCTTTCGCTTTACTTCTTTCTCCTTTCATTCTCTTTCTTCTTTCTCTTCAAAACCGAATCCATTATTTTGAAGCCACCATTTTATTCTTTTATTTTGTGAAGGCGAATCATCATTCTCTTTTCTTCTTTTCAAGTCGAACCTCCAAGTGATCAAAGTAAGATGCTATCATTTATTTTCATCACTTCCTTTCACTTGAATAAGATTGGAAATCATAATCTTTTATTTCTCTCTTAGGTAGAATCTCTTGAAAAGATTTTGAAAGGAACTTTGTTGAAGACAACTTTAAGTGACCATTCGAATCATCAAGGTAAGACTACTATTTTGGATAATATCAATTCCTTTAGATAGATTACTAATCTAAGTTATTTTTAGGAGCAATCTAAGATCATCAAGATAGGTAAGAAAAGAGCCGTTCGAAGTGTTTGGAAGAGGAGGTATTCCTTTACCATCGAACTACAAGCGAAGAAGCGATGTCGGGGTTAGAGATTTTCCACCGGTTGTGGACCCTCGCAAGCGAGGATCGATTATTCAGTAGTGCGTACAACCGAACCACTCTCGTTGGTGGAATACTGCGGGTTTTGATCCATCTAGTGGAGAAAAACCGCAAATAACTGTCATTCGTGAATCCGAGGGTAAGGATTTAGATCCATCGTTTATAAGTAGAGTTTTTGCTAACAATAGTATATACTAACCAAGTGTGTTAATCATCTAGGTGTGGACGAGCTAGAGAGTATTGTGCTCCTTTGTTACTAGGTGTGTAACCATGCATTAAAATTTCCATAGATTTATATTATTAAAAGTGATTATATGATAATATGATTGTTTGTCGATACCAATCATTGGTATACAAAATTCGGTATGTTACCCAATATTCCGTTTATTTTGATATATGCATCGATATGAAATAAGCATGACTATATTATGATTTGTGGGTACATAGCATGAAAATCGATTTGATATGTATGTGCATGGGCATATGGGTATGTTTAATAAAGGAGGAAGTATTCGGTGGTTTTACCACAATTACAGTGACTTCGGTCACATATGTGAAATTGGTGACTTGGTCCCATATTTGATTCTGGTGGCCGGTCACATATTTGACTCTGGTGGCCGGTCACATATTTGATTCTGGTGGCTTCGGTCACATATTCGACTCGGTGGCCGGTCACATATTTGACTCGTGGTGGCCGGTCACATATTTGGACTTGGTCGGTGACTTGGTCACATCTGTTTTGGTGGCTTTGCCACAATAAGGCGATGTGCATGTTGGCAAAGAAGCGCCTTCGATGGTGTGTAGCGGATGGAGGGTCGATTTAGTAATCCCACGGTGTCTTTGGTTGGATGCGGGGTGTGTAGCGGATGGATATTTAGGTTGGTAGGACTTGCATTTCATTTCATATACATATTCATGTAACATTGTATGATTATTATTTGATCTGCTATAAAATGGGCCTTTGGGCTAAATTTGAGTAAAATGGGCCTTTGGGCTAAATTTGAGTAAAATGGGCCTTTGGGCTAAATTTGAGTTAAATTGGGCCTTAGGGCCAAATATTTGATTAAATGGGCCTATGGCCATATGTGAAAATTTTGGGTTTGAAAGCATTTCATAAAATGGGCTTTTTAGTGTATGTGTTATACATTGAGTTTATGACTCACCCATTTTTATGGGATAACTTTTGAGATAACTCATAGTCACGATGGATCGGAATGACAAGGATTTCGAGGTGGCGATGCTCGTAATAAGTATTATGGAGATTTTCCAACTTAAACTCTTTAAGTTAAATTTTATTACTTAGACTTTAATTTGGGTTGCCAATATTATGTAATAAGGCCATTATAAATTATCTTTAATTTTGTGTTTGGATTTATTTTAAATTACGCTATGAATAATTATCAAATATCTAAATGGTTTTCGATAAATTATTTAAAATGTGTTTGATACTTTTATATAAATGTTTTCAAAGAAATGTTCTTAAGTTTGGTTTCCTTTTATTTTATTAATTCCTTCTAAAAATAATGTTTCGCTAAAGTTTTACTTGAGGACATACCAAATCCGGTTGGGCTATTTGGGCCGGGTTTGGGGTGTTTCAGATTGGACGGTAAGAATTTGAGTTGGATTTAAAATCTACTGACGGAGGGATCCCACATCGGAAAGATACAAAGAAGGAAGGTGAGAAGCTAGCTATATATAGAGCTGTCTAGGAGGAGAGTAGGCATACCTGGTTGGCGTTTGTAGCATCCTAAAATTTGTGTATCAGTTGGTAGCTTGTGTTAGCTCGGGTCATATTGTTTGTGTGCTTAGTATAGCCTTGTGAAGGCTTGACTTTATTTATGAAGCTAGAATAATTCTTAGTATTTAAAATTTAATGAAGTGGACTAGGTGATCTTGACACATAAGATGATATAAGTATTAAATTCTAGCACATGAGGAGTTAGTGGCAAGGTGGCTATGTTGCTTGAGGGAAGAGGTTCGAGTAGCATGGATTGCATTAGAAGACTTTATTTTTTTATGCACTTTTGCATTAAGTGTCGGCCAAGCTATTCTTAAGGTAGGTTGGACTTTCAAAATTTTAGTAAGTTGAATAATGGATTTGGAAAGCTTGTATTATGGGATAAGATTCTTAAGACTTATGGAAGGATGGGGGACAAAGGGCTTAGATGATGGAGAGTGTTTTGGAAACTATGCTAAGGCCATTAGTCCATGAATGTGGACGGCATGTTTGGCTAGGGGGTGGCCGAATGTTGATAGGAAGTTTGGGGGGTTTAGTTTGGTCAATTCTTGCATTTTGTGCATCTTTTGCATTTTCTTTTCCTCTCCAAAAGTTTTCTTCCTTAATAGAATGTGCCTTGGCAATAAGGTAAATTTTGTTTTAGTTTTAGCATTTGTTTTCTTGTTTTGTGTCAAAGCCAAAAAGACCATAGAGGTTTGCCAAATTTTTTCTTAGGCATTTGGCCGAATATTCAATAGAGCCTCTCACATATTTTTATTCTCTTTGAAGCCTAAAACCAACCCTCTTCCCTTCCATCTTTTTCTTCATCTTTAGTGGTTGGCCGAATCTTCCATCTCCCCATTTCATCTTTTTATTTCTTCCACTTTTGCTCAAAACCGAGAACATCCCTCTTCCATTGTAATTTCTTTCTTTTCCTTCCTTTTCTTTCTCTTTCTCCCTCTAGCAGAATCCTTTTGTTGTTACAAATCAACCATAGTCGAAATTTCCTTCACCATTTAACCATATTGCCGAAACTTCCCATTCTCTTTTTGATTTGTCTTGGCTGAATATCAACAAGGGTAGGTCTTCACTTGGTTTTCTTCAAACGGTTTTAGAAGGGGGTAAGTATTCATGGCCGTATTTCCTTTGTTTCTTTTCTCTTTTCTATGTCATTTTCCTTAAGGACAAAAGCCAAAATTTGGGCATTTGTTAGTAAGGTTTTAACCATAGGAACTTATTTCTTTTAGGGTCTTCGAGATGTTGAAAGCAATTGATTTAACCCTATTTCTCTAGCAATCAAAGTGGTAAGTCAAGTGGTAAGGATTTTTGTTGGTTTATTAATCTTTAAGTGGATGTAAAGCCGAAGGCTTGTGAGATTAAGGTTTGTTGGTGTGGCCGAATGGTCTTGTTAATGATTTTGTGGTTTGGTCGAATGTAGGACAAGGAGATCTAGTGAGGTAGATAGGGGCTTCGGGATTTAGTGATTTTGCTAGTGTTAGGTGTGTACCTTGCACACTTTATAACTCGGTTTATATATATATATTAATAAACTAATCATGTTACCAAAGTGGGAAACTATAAGATCTTGATATGATTCCTTGATGAGTATAAACAAGGACTCAGGTAAGTCCATTTCAATATGATGTTGATATATGTTGTTTAATATCATGATCTATGATATATTTGTTATATGTTCATATTAGAGCATGATGGCATGATTTGCATAATAATTGCATGGTTATGGGTGATATGAGAGGAGGGGAAAGATTTGATATCCGTGTCTTTGGGACACCAGAGGTTTGGCACCTCCAGTGGTTTGGTACCACAGTTATTTTGTGTCTTTGGGACACCAGAGGTTTGGCACTTCATAGCGACTTGTCCCAGTGGCTTAGTACCACCGTGGGTTGGCCCCACTTTCGATATATTGGGATCATCGCCGGTGATTTGGTATCACCGTGGGTTGGCCCCACAACTTGATTATTTGTGACTTTGGGTCACGGTGATTTGGCATCACATTATTGGATATCGTGACTTTGGGTCACCGGTGGTTTAGCACCACCGGTGGTTTGGTACCACACGGGGTAGAAAAGGAGTTATGGATGGCGGGATGGGTGCATTATATATATATTGCTTGGTTATGAATTGTGTAAGAATATTGTATTAATCGGGGAAGGATTTATGCCTTTGAGTCTTGGTGACTCACCTTCTCCTTTATCTTTTCGGTGATTTTTGATCGCGGAGGAGGAGCGGATGAACTCGAGGAGACCATGAAATAAAATTTGGTTTTATAAGAACTTGGTTTGGGTACTATATTTTATTTTAATTTGGTTTATATTTTTATTTGGGTTTGTAATAAGGCCTTTTAATTATGTTTTGGATTATTTATATGTTTTGGACTTGTTTTAAATATGGTTTAAAATGTACATGGTTGATATATTAATTTGAGCACAAAGTTTTCAAAATTACAAAGCATAATAGTTTTCAAAACATTACCATCGGGTAATATAAATTGTTTGATAATATTTTATAACTTAAGTGATTTTGATAACTCATACATTTTTCCAAAACTTAAGTTTGCAATTTCAATTAACAACAGTTTTCAACCATTCGCTTAAGTCTTTCATAAAAATTATAAAAGGTTTTCTAATCTATGGAGCTGTGACTAAGTTTTAAAAATTTATTCACGGAATTTCAAAGTAAACTATCAATTTTTTTAACTTATTATAACTTGTTTTCTTCAAATATAGAATAACAAAGAGTTTTCACTAAAAAAATTTATCGTTATCTCGATTTTCTTCAAAATGTTTTCCCTCTGTGGCATGCCAAATTCGGTCTTGCCGTATTGATCGGGTTTGGGTTGTTACAAATTGGTATCAGAGCCAAGTTCAAAAGCTCGGGTGTGGGCCCAAGGCCTAAAATGATTTAAAGTATGGTCTTAAAATGTTTTTGTTGAAAATTATATGATTTGAAAGGCATGACACCGAGTCTCCGGCACCGATCCGCCTGGGTAAGTACTTCAAACTGTTGATTTTGATGGTATGACTGTATAGTAGTAGGAACTACTCTAGAGACTCAAAACTATAGGTTGCATGTACTCGCGAAACAACTTCTTGTTAAAATTATTCATAAAACTGTGTTTAAAAGATAGTGGAATGATGTCTAAGCATAAAACTTTTAAATCAGATAAGTCAAGACTTTAGACATGAGCACTCGAGGTCGAGGTCGTGTCTGGCGTGGATGCGGTCGAGGTAGGATGGCGTATACGAGCGGTGAGGTCTCGGTCAAGGATCGAAAATGAGATACCGATCGTCCATCGGCTGTAGGTGGTGAGTTTCAGGATCAAACGGGGGACGATGCAGTGTCTCAAGCAATACTGCGAGTTCTTGAGAGAGTAGCTGGAATAGGTGGAGGCACGAGAGCTCGAAAATCTGTACCTGAGCGACTCCGAGCCAATAGAGATGAGGTATTTCGAGGTGTTTCAGGTGTAGCTCCAGTATGGTCGTATATTGGTTAGAGGCGACGGAGTGAATCATGGATGACTTAGATCGAATCTTGAGGAAAAGCTAAAGGGATAGTGTCGCTTCTTGGGATGAGTCATATCGATTGGTGGCTCACGGTGAGAACGATCTTGCATTGGAGGATCTTACAGGACTATTTTAAGGCGATGTATCGGAAGAAATATATTGGGTCTAGTTACATTGATCTTGACGTAAGGCATTTTGAGTTTGGTCCGGGGAGTAAGTCCGTATCGAATATGAGGCGAATTTTAAGGCGAGCCGGTATCTTTGGAGGTATCGTGGCTTGAACCTGAGCGATGTGTCCGGTTTGAAGATGGATTGAGAGATGAGCTGAAACTGCTGATTGCTCTACACCAGGAGTGAGAGTTTCTTTGCGTTGGTTGAAAAGATTAAGATAGCTGAAGGGATAAAGGAATCTGTAAGGTAGAATCACGACAGGAACAAACATAAGAGAAGTTTTGGATCATCCGGGTCAGCCGGTAATTCTCAGAAGAGGGTTAGGTAGAATGGGCCGAATCAATCTGGGATGCCGCATCGCTAATCGAGGGACCAACCTGAGGTAATCGATGTGGGAAATATCATTGGGGTGAATGTTGGACCGGAGGGAAAGGATGTTTTGAGTGTGGCTCGCTGGATCATCGTGTGAGGGACTGTCCATGTAAGCTAGCCAGGAATCAGTCTGAGGGTCAAGGTCGTGCTCAGTTCAGAAAGGAGGGACCGTCACCGCAGAGAGGTCGTGGTAATGGCGAGAGAAGTAATGGTTACGGTCGAGGCCGCGGAGCATCGCAAGGCGAGGTGCAAGTAACACTGAGGCAAGACAGCCTGGTTTGGTGTATGCAACGAGGCGTCGAGAGGAGGGTGACGCACCAGACGTCATAACCGATACGTTTTTAATCTTTGGTGTACCATATACTGCTTTGATAGATGTGGGTTCGACGCATTCGTATATTGCCAGTAGTATAGTAGAGACCATGAACTTAGATTCTGAAATTGCTTCTAGGAGAATGACAGTACTTAGCCCTTTAGGTCAATCTGTAGAAGTAAATAAGCTGTATAGGGATGTACCCCTAGAAATCCAAGGGGTTGTGTTTGTAGCTGATCTGATGGAACTACCGTTTGGGGAGTTCAATCTGATTCTTGGGATGGACTGGTTGGTCAAGTACCAGGCGAGTTTGGATTGCGCTGCTAAGCGCATGGTGTTGAAGACAGCTGAGGGTGAAGAGGAGGTTATGATAGGTAATAGAAGAGATTATCTATCCAACGTGGTATCTGCATTGAAAGTTGAGAAGATGGTCAGGAAGGGCTGCGAGGCATTTATGGTTCATGTGTGTGCGTTGGAGGCTAAGGAGTCTACTGTAGGGAATGTCCGAACAGTAAAGGAATATGCTGATGTATTCCCAGAAGAACTTCTGGGATTGCCTCCAAATCATGAAGTTGAATTTGGAATAGATCTGTTACCCAGAACTGCGCCAGTGTCTATCACTCCGTATAGAATGGCACCGAAGGAATTAGTGGAATTGAAGGCTCAGATTCAGGAGTTGTTGGATCGAGGTTTTATTCACCAAGTGTTTCGCTTTGGGGAGCGCCGGTACTTTTTGTCAAGAAGAAGGATGGTACGATGCGGATGTGTATAGACTACCGCCAGTTGAATAAGTTGACGATAAAAATAAGTATCCTTTCGAGGATAGATGACTTGTTTGATCGACTTAAAGGGCGCGATTTTCTCAAGATTGATTTAAGGTCCGGATATCATCAACTAAAGGTGAAAGAGGTGATATCCATAAGGCGACATTTCGCTTTTCGGTTTGGGCACTACGAGTTTTGGTAATGCCTTTTGGATTGACTAATGCACGGTAGACATTCATAGACATGATGAATCGGGTATTTGAAAGAGTTTTAGATCAATTTGTCATAGTATTTATAGACGATATTTTGGTATACTCCAAGTCAGAGGAGGAGCATGATGCGCATTTGCGAGTAGTGTTGCAGATTCTAAGGGAAAAGCAGCTATATGCCAAATTTAGTAAGTGCGAGTTTTGGCTTAGGGAGGTGACTTTCTTGGGTCACATAGTATCAGCTGAGGGGATTAGAGTGGATCCTCGAAAGATCGAAGCATTGTTGGATTGGAAGCCGCCTAAGTCAGTGGCTGAGATTCGAAGTTTTCTAGGTCTGGCAGGGTATTACTGAAGATTTGTCGAGGGATTTTCTTTGATCGCAGCACCTATGACCAAGTTATTGAGGAAAGAAGTTCCATTTGTGTGGACTGAGAAGCAACAAGAAAGTTTTGACAAGTTGAAGAAGATTCTGACTGAAGCTTCGGTTTTGATTCAACCTGAGGCAGGCAAGGAATTCACGGTTTACTGTGATGCATCACATACTAGTTTGGGATGTGTACTGATGCTGGAAGGGAAGATAGTTGCTTATGCATCTCGACAGTTGAGACCACATGAAGTTAATTATCCGACGCATGACTTGGAATTAGCTGCAGTGGTTTACGCTTTGAAGATTTGGAGACATTATTTGAACGGAGAGAAGTCGATAGTCTACACTGATCACAAGAGTCTAAAGTATCTTTTGACTCAGAAGGATTTAAACTTGAGGCAGCGTAGATGGATTGAGTTGTTGAAGGACTACGACTGTTCGATTGAGTATCATTCGGGCAAGGCTAACGTGGTGGCAAATGCGTTAAGCCGTAAGGTTGTATCAGACTTAAGATCGATGTTTGCTCGTCTTAGTTTATACAACGATGGTAGTCTTTTGGCAGAATTACAAGTCAAGCCAAATTGGTTAAAGTAGATCAAGAAGAAACAGTTAGAAGATGATGGTTTGAATGATCGGAGGTTGCAGGTTCAAAATGGTGGTTTAGAGGATTATAGTTTGTCCAGTGATGGAGTGTTGTGTTTTCAAGGGAGAGTTTGTATGCCAAAGGATGTTGAGTTGAGGCAAAGGATTCTTCGGGACGTACATAGCAGCCCATACGCTATGCATCCTGGAGGTAGCAAGATGTATCGGGATTTAAGAGAGCAATTTTGGTGGCCAGGTCTAAAGCGGGAGGTAACTGAGTTTGTGGGTAAATGTCTGACGTGTCAGCAGGTCAAAGCTGAGCATCAGTTACCATCTGGATTACTTCAGTCGGTGAAGATTCCCCAATGGAAGTGGGAAAGGATCACTATGGACTTTGTCAGTGGATTACCTCTTACACCTAGTAAGAAGGATTTAGTTTGGGTGGTTGTGGATTGTTTGACTAAGTCAGCTCATTTCATTCCGGTAAGGGTGGATTACTCGCTTTAGAAGTTAGCTAAGTTGTATGTGGCAGAGATAGTAAGGTTGCACGGTGTACCAGTGTCGATCATCTCAGACAGAGATCCTAGATTTATGTCGAGGTTTTGGAGAGCGTTACATCAAGCTTTGGGTACGCGGTTGGATTTCAGTACCATATTTCATCCACAATCTGACGGACGATCGAGAAAGAGTTATCTGATTTTAGAGGATATCTTTGAGAGCTTGTGTTTTGGACTTGAGGCGGTGGGAAGAGTTTTCTTGTTAATGAGTTCGCGTACAACAATAGTTATCAGGCAAGCATTAAGATGGCACCATATGAGGCATTGTATGGTAGGAGATGTCGCACACCTACATGCTAGATAGAGTTAGGTGAGCGTCAGATGTTAGGACCAGAGTTGGTTGCAGAGACTGAGGATAAGGTTAAGATGATTCAGGCTCATTTGAAGGAAGCTTCGGATAGGCAGAAGTCTTATGCCGATCTCAAGCGAGAGGATATAGAATTTCTTTGTGGGTGACAAGGTCTTCTTAAAGGTCTCGCCATGGAAGAAAGTGTTAAGATTTAGGAGAAAAGGCAAGTTAAGTCCAAGGTTTATTGGGCCGTATAAAGTGTTGAGACGAGTGGGACCAGTAGCATATCAGCTTGAGTTGCCAGTAGAGTTGAGTCAGATAAACAATGTGTTTCATATCTCCATACTTAGACGCTATCGTTCTGATCCATCACATGTCGTGGCAGTGGAGGAAATAGAGGTGAATCCAGATTTGACGATAGAAGAAGAACCAGCGCAGATTCTAGATCGAGACGTAAAAGTTTTGCGTAAGAAGTCAGTTCCTTTAGTGAAGGTCTTATGGCGGAACCATGGCATAGAAGAAGCTACGTGGGAATCGGAGGATGTTATGAGGCAGCAGTACCCTCAACTCTTTTGATCAGGTAATATCGAGGACGAAATTATTTTTAAGGGGGCGAAATTGTAACATCCTAAAATTTGTGTATCAGTTGGTAGCTTGTGTTAGCTCGGGTAGTATTGTTTGTGTGCTTAGTATAGCCTTGTGAAGGTTGACTTTATTTATAAAGCTAGAATAATTCTTAGTATTTAAAATTTAATGAAGTGGACTAGGTGATCTTGACACATAAGATGATATAAGTATTAAATTCTAGCACATGAGGAGTTAGTGGCAAGGTGGCTATGATGCATGAAGGGTTGCTTGAGGGAAGAGGTTCGAGTAGCATGGATTGCATTGGAAGACTTTATTTTTTATGCACATTTACATTAAGTGTCGGCCAAGCTATTCTTATGGTAGGTTGGACTTTCAAAATTTTGGTAAGTTGAATAATGGATTTGGAAAGCTTGTATTATGGGATAAGATTCTTAAGACTTATGGAAGGATGGGGGACAAAGGGCTTAGATGATGGAGAGTGTTTTGGAAACTATGCTAAGGCCATTAGTCCATGAATATGGACGGCATGTGTGGCTAGGGGTGGCGAATGTTGATAGGAAGTTTGGGGGTTTAGTTTGGTCAATTCTTGCATTTTGTGCATCTTTTACATTTTCTTTTCCTCTCCAAAAGTTTTCTTCCTTAGCAGAATGTGTCTTGGCAATAAGGTAAATTTTGTTTTAGTTTTAGCATTTGTTTTCTTGTTTTGTGTCAAAGCCAAAAAGACCATAGAGGTTTGCCAAATTTTTTTCTTAGGCATTTGGCCGAATACTCAATAGAGCCTCTCACATATTTTTATTCTCTTTGAAGCTAAAACCAACCCTCTTCCCTTCCATCTTTTTCTTCATCTTTAGTGGTTGGCCGAATCTTCCATCTCCCCATTTCATCTTTTTCTTTCTTCCACTTTTGCTCAAAACTAAAAAATCCCTCTTCCATTGTAATTTCTTTCTTTTCCTTCCTTTTTCTTTCTCTTTCTCCACTCTAGCGAATCCTTTTTGTTGTTACAAATCAACCATAGCCAAATTTCCTTCACCATTTAACCATATTGCGAAACTTCCCATTCTCTTTTGATTTGTCTTGGCGAATATCAACAAGGGTAGGTCTTCACTTGGTTTTCTTCAAAGCGGTTTTAGAAGGGGGTAAGTATTCATGGCCATATTTCCTTTGTTTCTTTTCTCTTTTCTATGTCGTTTTCCATAAGGACAAAAGACAAATTTCGGGCATTTGTTAGTAAGGTTTTAACCATAGGAACTTATTTCTTTTAGGTTCTTCGAGACGTTGGAAGAATCGATTTAACCCTATTTCTCTAGCAATCAAAGTGGTAAGTCAAGTGGTAAGGATTTTTGTTGGTTCATTAATCTTTCAGTGGATGTAAAGCCGAAGGCTTGTGAGATTAAGGTTTTTTGGTGTGGCCGAATGGTCTTGTTAATGACTTTGTGGTTTGGCCGAATGTAGGACAAGGAGATCTAGAGAGGTAGATCGAGGCTTCGGGATTAGTGATTTCGCTAGTGTCAGGTGTGTACCTTGCACACTTTATAACTCGGTTTATATATATATATATTAATAAACTAATCATGTTACCAAAGTGGGAAACTATGAGATCTTGATATGATTCCTTAATGAGTATGAACAAGGACTCGGGTAAGTCCGTTTCAATATGATGTTGATATATGTTGTTTAATATCATGATCTATGATATATTTGTTATATGTTCATATTAGAGCATGATCGCATGATTTGCATAATAATTGCATGGTTATGGGTGATATGAGAGGAGGGGAAGATTTGATATCCGTGTCTTTGGGACACGGAGGTTTGGCACCTCCGGTGGTTTGGTACCACAGTTATTTTGTGTCTTTGGGACACGGGGGTTTGGCACCTCATAGCGACTCGTCCCGGTGGCTTAGTACCACCGTGGGTTGGCCCCACTTCGATATATTGGGATCATCGCCATGATTTGGTATCACACGTGGGTTGGCCCCACAACTTGATTATTTGTGACTTTAGGTCACCGGTGATTTAGCATCACATTATTGGATATCGTGACTTTGGGTCACGGTGGTTTAGCACCACCGGTGGTTTGGTACCACGGGGTAGAAAAGGAGTTATGGATGGCTAGATGGGTGCATATATATATATATATATATATAGCTTGGTTATGAATTGTGTAATAATATTGTATTAATCGGGGAAGGATTTATGCACTGAGTCTTGGTGACTCACCTTCTCCTTTATCTTTTCAGGTGATTCTTGATCGCGGAGGAGGAGCCGGATGAACTCGAGGAGGCCATGAAATAAAATTTAGTTTTATAAGAACTTCAATTTGGGTACTATATTTTATTTTAATTTGGTTTATATTTTTATTTGGGTTTGTAATAAGGCCTTTTTAATTATGTTTTTGGATTATTTATATGTTTTGGACTTGTTTTAAATATGGTTTAAAATGTACATGGTTGATATATTAATTTGAGCACAAAGTTTTCAAAATTACAAAGCATAATGGTTTTCAAAACATTACCATCGGGTAATATAAATTGTTTGATAATATTTTATAACTTAAGTGATTTTGATAACTCATATGTTTTTCCAAAACTTAAGTTTGCGAATTTCAATTAACAACGGTTTTCAACCATTCGCTTGAGTCTTTCATAAAAATTATAAAAGGTTTTCTAAGCTATGGAGTTGTGACTAAGTTTTAAAAATTTATTCACGGAATTTCAAAGTAAACTATCAGTTTTTTTTAACTTATTATAACTTATTTTCTTCAAATATAGAATAACAACGAGTTTTCACTAAAAAAATTTATCGTTATCTCAATTTTCTTCAAAATGTTTTCCCTCTGTGGCATGCCAGATTCGGTCTTGGCATATTGATCGGGTTTGGGGTGTTACAGCGTTGGACGGGTAGGAGTGCTCGAAGCGCGGTTTAGCAGCTTCAAACTCCTATCAGGTGTGTATTCTCTCTACTCTAGCTGTAGAGCGGCATATGCTGAAACGCCGTTGACACGGTGATAGCAACCACACGAGCCTGCGAGTGCACATGTGGGGCTTCAACGCGATAGTTGAGGCCATCAGTAGTGTTCTTGTGGGTGTGGGCTATTGGGCCAAGTGGGTCCAATGGGCCCGAGGGCCCATATGAGTAAATTGTATGATTGAGTAGTAGATAGTGAACTAGACTATGTGAATCTCTTATATGTGGCTAGGTTTGGGCTGAATGGGCCACACGAGTGTGTGGGCCCACTTGGGCTGAGAATGGGCCTTAGGCCCATTCGCACATTATCTATGTTTAGAACACTTGAGTCGTTCGAGGCGACGTGGATCTTCTGTTGGGTCGTTAATACCTTGATTTGTAAAATGACCAAAATACCCCTAGTTTGTAAAATTACTGAAATACCCCTGGTTTGTGAAATTACCAAAATATCCCTGGTTTGTAAAATGACCAAAATACCCCTGGTTTGTAAAATTATCGAAATACCCTTGGTTTGCAAAATTATCGAAATACCCCTAGTTTGTGAAATTACCAAAATACCCCTAGTTTGTAAAATTATTGAAATACCCCTAGTTTGTGAAATTACCAAAATACCCCTGGTTTGTAAAATGACCAAAATACCCCTGGTTTGTAAATTACTAAAATACCCCTAGTTTGTAAAATTATCGAAATACCCTTAGTTTGTAAAATTACCAAAATACCCCTAGTTTGTAAAATTACCAAAATACCCCTAGTTTATAAAATTACTAAAATACCCCTGGTTTGTGAAATTATCGAAATACCCCTGGTTTGCAAAATTACCGAAATACCCCTAGTTTGCAAAATTATCGAAATACCCCCAGTTTGTAAAATTATTATTTTACCCCTAAATGACAAAATGACCATTGTACCCTCGTGGTAGTGCTAGCGTTTTATGTGTTAATTGTATGATCGATTATGTTTGAGATACACTGTATACAAGAATTAGTTATGAGTAAAATTACCGAACTACCCCTGAAGGGTAGGATTACCGTAAGGGTAAAATGACTGATTTGCCCTTGTAGGTAAGTGATTGGCTTGTGCTATGATATGACCGGTTGGCTGTGGTTGTATGACTAATATGCTTTTATTACATATTTAAATGATTGTTACTGAGCATGGCCATTCTGCATACACATGTAATGATTGAGCATGACATACACGACATCGTAATATGGCCCAAAAATAAAATTTAGAAAAATAAAATTTAATTGTAGAAAAATAAAATATAATATGGCTAAAGTAATAAAAATTGAGCGTTCTTAATATTTCAGTTCCCCGACAACGGCGCCAAAAACATGATCGTGTCTATCGAGTCTTAAAAATTTATAAAAAGAGTGATCGAACCTGAAAACTAACTAAGACAACGATAGAGGCAAGTGCACCTATCGAACAGTAGATAGCTAGCGGCAAGACCAGATTGTCAACCCAAAGGAACCAAAAGTACTAATATTAACTCTCTCCCTTTCTCTATTATTTAGCCTAAAAATTAAGTGGATTTTTATCTAATCTAAAATTAACTATTTAACTAAGCTAAAGGTTCTAAGACAAAGAAGAAATTGGGGAAGGACTTGAGAGAAAATAGATTGATTAGACAATACCTGAGGAAGAATCCGCCTAGACTTTGCTTGTTATCTAACTCTAAACCGAGCGATTTATTCACTTGAATTGATCCGTAGGATTCCCTAATTTATATTAATACCTCTCTTCAAGGCTAATAATGTCTAACCCTAGGTTGATTAATTGAACTCTCTTTCTAATTAAAACCCCTAGAATTGCATTAACTTGATCTATGGACTCCCATATTTGGTTTGACCCTAATCTGGCAGATTTTTGTCACCCGATCTCTAGGCGCGCAAGTAACTCCACTTAACTATGCTAGATCTACTCTTAGACAGGGTCTCTTCCTCCTCTGCCTAAGCACTTCACACTTGAATCAATATCCCGAAAATACCAAAACAAGAATTAAGAACACATAGTTAAGAACAAATCAAGTATTTATCATATAGCTCAGATAACAATAACAAGATCCATCTTAGGTTTCATCCCCCTCAATTATTTAATGGTTTAGTTCATAATTGTAAAAGAAAACATCTCAGAAGAAAAGATAGAATAAAACTTAAAATCCTAAAACCCCTTGAAGGAATTGAAGGAGAGATCCTCCATCTTGAGTATGATTCTAGCTTCTTGAGATGAATCAACTGACTTTCTTCGAGTAATTCCCTTAATTTAACTACTCTGGCTCGGCTCTTTGGCCTAGCTAAACGCCCCCTAAAGGTGGCCTCTAAGGTCTTTATATAGGCTTTTGCAATATGTTTCTTTGCCTCTAAGTACCCTGATCCGAATAGAATTCTTCTTTCCTGCGGTAGAGACACACCCATGGCACACGCCCGGGTAAGTCGTGGCCAATCCGTGTTTGTACCTATTGATGAGGCACGGTCGTGTTTTTTAAGGTTCAGGTCGTGGTTGACTTTTTGGTCTTGGGCCTAGGCCGTATGGATTTAGTACTTTGGCCCATTTTCTCTATTTTCGACCTGTTTCTCATTCTTTTCATCCACAAGTGCTCTAATGAGTATAAAACATGAAAATAAAGGATTAGGAGCATCTATTTCCATAATCAAAGGGATAAATCATCCAAAAACATGCTAAATGTAGGATTAAAATATGTTACTATTACGGTTTATCAAATACTTACTCTGGCAACTTCATGAACGTCGCACTCGTCGAATTTAGCTAGCTCTAATACTAAATGATACGAACTTTCTCATGGATGATTCAAGTCGTTTAGATTGCCCGATTGTTAAAATGGAGAAGTAGGAACCAATCGGTATATGGGTGAACACCCACTTGTTTTAGGAGTGATAAGTTTGAAAGGAAACAAGGTAGACGCCACTAGCTTTTGCTAGATAAGCCAGCTTGAGTCTTAAAACAAAATAAAAGAGTTGAAAAGCTCACAAAATGTTATATGTAACACCCCAAACTCGGCCTAGAAGTTAGGCCTAAATCTGGCATGTCACATTGAAGTGTTTTTCGAAAACCATGTTTTCATTGAAAACCCTTCTTGTTAAAAAGCTTAAGTAAAATCTCAGTTACATTAGTTTATTTTTAAAACGCGGCACATTGAAAAATTATTAGTTTTATTCCCAAACATCTTTTTAGTTGCTGAAGCTAATTTTGAGAGTAATTGTTTTACAAAAAAGATTAAGTCACGAAACCATTTTGAAAATGTTGCAAAAATGTAGTATTGTTTTAAAAATAATTATCATTTTGGAAAAACCGTGATTTACTTCTAACGGATAAAAGTCAAAGTAAATAAAAACCCCAAGTTAAATCTAGAATCTTAAAGAGGCCTTTTTACAACCCAAATCAAAATATTTAAAAGTAAATAGTCAAAATGGAAAACATAAGCAGTGTGTGGCCTTCTCGAGTTCCTCGCAACACCAACCCTCCTAACGTTGGGAATCACCTGCATAGTTAAAATGGGGTGAGTTTACGAAAACTCAATGTGTAATCCTTACTAGAGTAATAGTCAGTATATAGAAATAGAAATCAAAACTGAAACAGTCTGGGCCAAAGCCCTTTAATAATAACAGTACAGTCCAGTTCAGAGCATACGTGGGTCAAAGCCTACCACAATATCATTTGGGTCACATCCCATAACCAAATCAATTGGGCCTAGCCTATACCAATAACAAAAAAGTGGGCCTAAGCCTAGTACAGTGACAGATCTCATAACAAATATACAATAGTATAAGGATGCATCTCACCCCGATCCAGCCAATACACAACCCGTACCAACCCTAAACTTACAAGGGGATAAAATCGACCCACTCAGCCAACACACCAATGTTAGCATCGGTTGCGGCCCTAAACAAAATCGCAAAAAAAGCTGCTAGTATATATATGTGGCTCTAAGCCTTTAGTAGCGAGTATTATAATTGGCACAAAGCCAT
Source organism: Gossypium rotundifolium (assembly GCA_025506655.1). Taxonomy (NCBI): domain Eukaryota; kingdom Viridiplantae; phylum Streptophyta; class Magnoliopsida; order Malvales; family Malvaceae; genus Gossypium; species Gossypium rotundifolium. The sequence goes on along the minus strand of CP106729.1, from coordinate 133,125,727 downwards.
CAGTAACTTATTATGTTTGGTACATAGCCATCAGCGATGGTAACATAATCGGCATACAGCCTTAGGTAAATATGATCGACACAGAGTCATCGATATATATGTTAGGCACATAGCCACGAGTAAATACGATTGACACAAAGCCATAATCAAGATGGCACAGAGCCATATTTAGGTTGGCACAGAGCCATAATCAGATTACGTGACTTTAAGCCGTTGGTCAATCCACAGTCGTCTCATGCGACCGTGCGACCTTAACAGATCAATACTTGATCTAAAGTCATCATGCGACCCGTGCAACCCTATCAGAATATCCTCGTATCAATGTCCCAACCCATGGAATATGCCATGTATGTCATGCTCAATCATTACACGTGTATGTAAAATGGCCATGCTCAATAACAGTCATCTAAACATATATTAATAGCATATCAGTCACACGCCCACAGTCAAGTCAGTTAAATTCATAGTCATACAATCACAGTCAAATCGGTCAAATTCATAGTCTAAATCAGTCATTTACCCATAAGGGCAAAATAGTCATTTTACCCTACAAGGTATTTTGGTAATCCTATCCTTTAGGGTATTTTTGGTAATTCTATCCTATAAGGGTATTTTTGGTAATCTTACAAACTAGGGTATTTCGGTAATTTCACAAACTGGGGGTATTTCAATAATTTTGCAAATTGGGGTATTTTGATAATTTTACAAACTGGGGTAATTTTGATAATTTTGCAAACTGAGGTATTTTAGTAATTTTACAAATCAGGGCATTTCAATAATTTTGTAAATCGGGGGTATTTCAATAATTTTACAAATCAAAGGTATTTCGGTAATTTTGCAAATTTGGGTATTTTGGTAATTTTGCAAACCATGGGTATTTTAGTAATTTTACAAACTGGGTATTTTAGTAATTTTACAAACTGGGGTATTTCGGTAATTTTACAAACTGTAGTATTTCGATAATTTTACAAATCGAGGGTATTTCAATAATTTTGCAAACCAAGGGTATTTTGATAATTTTGCAAAATGGGGGTATTTTGGTAATTTTACATTGGGGTATTGTGATAATTTTGCAAATCAAAGGTATTTTGGTAATTTCACAAATCGAGGGTATTTCAGTAATTTTGCAAATCAGGGTATTTTAGTATTTTACAAATCGGGGGTATTTCGATAATTTTGCGAATCAGAGTATTTTGGTAATTTTGCAAACTGAGGTATTTTAGTAATTTTGCAAACCGGGGGTATTTTGATAATTTTGCAAATTGGGGTCTCAGCGACCTAACAGAAAGTCCACCGTTGCCTTGAGCAACTTAAGCAACCTATACAGTCACAATGGTGTAAATGGGCTCATTACTCGGCCTAAGTGGGCCCACACACTCGTATGGCCCATTTAGCCCAGAAACGGTCACAGTTATACAAACGTCACAGTCCAAACAACACTCATGCATTTTATTTGTGTGGGTCCACTATCCCACTGGGCCTACATAGCCCATTTTGGCCCAATGAGGCCCAGAATAGCCCAGAACCACGAGAGCGCTCGTGGTGGCCTCTACAGACTAATGCTCATGCTCGTGGGCTCGGTCCACCACACGTGCGATCGCATGCTTATGTGGCATCATTCACCGATATTTTAGCTTTTCGGCATTTTGTCGATCTACGATCAAAAGGAGTGTGGTTACACACCTTTATCGGAATAGCACAGAAACCCCCGAATGTCGAACCAATGCCTTGCTTGAATGAGCGTGGATTGAACCTTAGATTGCCAACGAAAGAGGATTACAGACCCCTGAGTGAATATCTGCTTAAGCAACAAGTCTTATTAAACAAAACTATTTCTAGAATACGACTTAAAATCCCAATACCAACATCATAGGGCAATCGGCCAACGAATCAACTTACCCCAACTATATGATCGATTGACAACAGGAAGTTTTGAATGCCTCTGCCAACTTGAGAAACCCCTTACTTGAACTTAACGTCAAACAAGGAGATTTCGACCGAATGCCAGAGGATAGTTGCCAAAATTAATGGCGAAAGTAAAGGTGAAAAGAATGCAGTATTCGAATAACCTCCCACAAAAAAGGGGTGATAACAGATACGGATTGAAACAGACTAAAGAAGGGGAAAGAGAATTTGGGAAAGTGAAGATGATGCATTCGACCAAGTAAAGCAAACGAAAAGGAGAGAAGAAAAAAAAACAAAGGGAGATTTAGTTATTGAAAGAAGCACGACAAAATATTGGAGAAAAAGAAGAGGAAGATGTATTTTCCAAAGCAGAGAAAAGGGTAGAGAGAAAGATAGAAAAACGATTTAGTAGAGAGACAAATAAGTAAACTTGGAAAAAGGAAAGAACTTCAATTGCACAAATCTCTCCACAAAAGAAAAACTAAGGTTGCACTAAAAGAATTTAGAATACTGTACAGCTACACCATAAGACACCAACGGCTTACTAGGAAAAATTCTTAATTTTGCCTCTACCAAAACCGAACTCCCCAAAGTCTAGAGACAAAATCGGTATACACTTCCCTTTCCACTCAAATTCCTATTTTTCCTCCCTAAATCACTCCTTTAATCTCTCCACAATCTACTCCATAATTCTTTCCACAACAACCTCATCCATCAGATTCTAATGCAACACAAACTCCAGCTGTCCCAACTACAAAATAAATACCCCATTTTGCTGTGCCAACACTCAAACCTTAGACCTCAAGGTTACTCCACACGCCACCTCGCCACTAGACCACAAGCTCTTTTGTGACTTAAAACATGCACAAATTTTATAAAGCCTATGTGCCGGTGTCCAGATTCTTTTAAGAGTAAAATTTAAAAATTCTGCAAGTGCCAAGACTTGAACCCAGGCTCCCTTACAACCTTAATGATGCCACAACCACTAGGCCACATGCTTCCTTGTGTCATGATTTCCCCAACAATATTCTTAAAGCCTACTTACTCACATCCAGGGTTTTATTCACCTAAAACCAAAATTTTCCTAAAGCCAGGTTTGAACCCAAGACTTCTTCAATACCTCTCAAGACCCTTAACCACCAAAACAATCATACTTTTAGGTTATTCACACATACAACTAAATTCCAATTCCTCCGTCACACGAAGCCCATTTCTTCTAGGCCCAAAATTTAGGGCGTTACATTATAAACATTCAAAAGGTAGAAAAAAGTCCCCTAAACAAGCTAATTACAAAGTATTTATAGTGCTTACATGAGGCTAGCTGAAAAGTCACATGAATTCACCATTAATGTGCTGTTTAATGGCTGAAATAAAGCTTAATCAATAAGTAAAAACTCTTGAAATTCTAGGCCCAAGTAACAGCAACTTTTAACATGATTTTATGTTCAATTCAGCTGAATAAATGATCTGATTACTTAGGCTGGAAGAGTTAAACATTTTGAGCGGCCAAATGACTTCAATTCCTTCATTAAATTAGCCTTAGGCAATCGAATAGACACCATCAACATGTATAATGCTCTCCTCTAATTGTTGTTCATTGCTATTCTTGAACAACTCCTTGGAGAAGATGGAGAGGCTGCTGAATTTAAAAGATGTATAATGCTCTCCTTTAAATGATGTAACAACTCCTTCAAATGATGTATAATGCCCCATTTGTATGTAACTAATTTCTACTTGAAAAGTCACTTTAATAAATTTGTAACAGCCCTTGAATGTTACGGTTTCCAGCTAAAAAGACACCTACAATCAAACACATTAAAACAAACAAATTAAACACATTTAAACACATATTAAACACAAAACACATTAAACACACTAAACTTAATAAGCTTAGTAAATAAACTTATAAATGAACTACTTTAACTCATAACTTAATTTAATAAAATGTAATAAACATATTTAACAATAAGTTATTCCAATAATTAAATAAACTAAGTTAAGCATTTATTTCCACTAAGTATTTAACTAAAAGAAGTTTAATAAAATGACGAACAATTATTAAACTAAGATGAGTTTAATTAAAGTCCAGCAACTTAATTATTAAACTAAGATGAATTAAAAATAAATTTAAAGTTTAGCTTCCAATAAATTGCAAGAAATGCCTATGGAGCTAATGAGCTTGTAATGAAGCTTCATTTTGCACTTAGGCCCCTCCAGCTTAGGCAATCTCGATGGCGTCGAGTTGTGTCGTAACATGAAGTGATTAGGTTTGCATCACCTAAAAATGGGCATACACGCCCATGTGCCAGGCCATGTACTAGGCCGTGTCAATTCTGTAGGGTATATTGACTTATGCCACAAGGCCAAGTCACACGACCGTGTGTGAGGCCGTGTGGGGTATACTGATTTGAATTCAAATTCAACAACAGAGGACACACAGCCATGCAACATGACCGTGTTTCATACATGGTTGAGACACACTGATGTAAGCATACCCGGGGAAACCAAGGATTTGAATTACAAAGCTCTCAAACTCCCGAAGGTCCTATGACTCGAGCTCAGGCCAAACAATTACATGAGGCCGTGGTGGCCCTTACGATCCAATTGTGGAATGAAATTCAACCCAAGGACGAGTACCGGCTAGGGTCCAAATTTTGGGCCATCCATGCATATTGGTGCAAACTCAATTTATCTCAGATGATCTCATTTGAGCTCTTTCCAGCTCATTCAGTTCATTTAATTAAGTTTGCTCATTTATTTAATATTTGAATAAATTGGATAATTCATTTAGTAATTACAAATATAGCTTATAAATATGTCTTAAGTATTTTATTATAGCCAAATTTATGGTGTCATTAACTTAATTCAATTTGTCCAAGTTTATTACAAGTTTTTAATGTGTCTAGGCCAAAGCTGAATTTTAATGTGTCTTAGATAGCTTTTATTTAATGTGTCTAAGTGTCATTTATTATGTCCTAAATATGTTTTAATTTTTTCAAGCTGAATATTGCTTAATTAAATTTGGTTCATGTGCTTTGGGGGACATTTAACAAGGTGCATGAACATATATTCAATGTATGGGGGAAGATGCATGTTTGACAGGTTCAATGCATGGAGGATGGTTCATTAGCTTTCCAAGGTGACCATTCTGACAAAGGAGCTACTACTATTAAGCTTCCTTATTTGGTCGTCCACTTTACCAAAAGCCCCATCAATTCCTTTCACACTCACTGTTCACACCTTGTCCATTCGGTTCAGCCCTTTCACACACACAAGACTCTTCATGCCCAACCATTCACACCTAAAAGGCTTCTCATCTTCAACCTTAAATGCTGGTCACTTTTCAGCCAAAAGTTGGCAATTTAATGAGTGCAATGAAGCCTAGGCCGAACCTAGCTACTACCATGCACCTTGCAAAATGCTCCAAGTACATTCAGCCTTCTAGAAAGCCATCCACTGAGCTCCCATCAGCTGAATTCAGCCACAACAATTTAGTGCTTTATTTCTAGAACTTTCTAGCTTAATCTAGTTTAATTTAACTTAGCTATTAAGTTTCTAATTAGGCTATTCGGCTAGCCATGCATAGACTATAAATAGTTGTTTATTTTCTTTTATAAAGGACTTTTGGAAATACCTTGAATGAACATTTGTTCAAGAGTGAGTTATCTCCTCTCTATTTTTGCACGAGTCTCGACTTGACTTATCTAGCAAGCTAGTGGCATCATTCAAACTCTTTTGAACTTATCACTGAATTTGGTGTGGCATTCAACCCAAACCCTATTTCGCAAAACCACCTTAAACCATATATAAATCGGGGTGACACTTGTTAGTGTTGAATCGTTTCTGATGTTTAAGATCGATATCTACATCCATCACTTATCCTGAACTTTACTATCCTTTAATCTTTTGTTGCTAAATTGAACCTACCCAAATAGCCTTCTTTCTTGATTCCTTTGTTAACCGAACTGCCATTCTTAACTTAACAAATTTTAAAGAACAAACCTTTGAAAGCTTTCACAACATTAGCCAACTTTCAATCTTTTTCTAACAACTCCAATACTCCTCGTAGATGATTGGGCAAACCCGTGAATGACTTGAATCAACTCGGGCCATCTCACATCATTTGGTTTCAGAGCCAAAAATGAGGAGCTGACATACAAGATAATCTCGGAATAGGTTCGTAAAAGAAAATTTTGAAATTAAAAAAAAAATTCAAGTTGTATTTATTTTCTTTGTATTTCAGCATATTGTAATTGAAAAGAAGAAGAAGAGAGAATTACGAAATTAAAAAAAACTCGAGTATAAATAATAAAAAAGTGAAGTTTTTGAAAGTTTGCAAGTTTTGAGCTCATTCTCTTCTATTTTGTTTCCTGATCTTCAAAGTCAATCTCCCATTATTTCTTACCTACCCAAAATGCCACACTTAAATCAATTTAATTTTTTTCTTTCAGCCTACCTTTACACCATACGTTATCCCTTTGCACCCATTTTGAAGCCGACCCCAAAGCCACAATAAGTCTAAACTAGATGAAATATGAATTTATGAGAGTGAGAGGAGCGGTAAAAGGTAAGAGTGTGTGAGCTTATTCGAGATTATAAAAACCTTGAAAGAGTGAAACATGAGTGGAGTGCATTATTTTTCTTTTCGAGTGAAGGATGAGTATTTGTGGTGAGGTTTAATTATTTTCTTTCTTATTAAAAGCATCGATCGTAGCAAGAGTGGAATTGAGGCTGAAGCAATATGCCACGAAGAAGAGATTTCTATGGCCGTTCGAGTGAGCAAGCTACTCGTAGTAAAAAAACCTAAGCATCCAATGTTTGGAAGATGAACAGCAACGGGAAAACATCTTCCATTCTCAATGCCAAGTAAACAGAAAGGTCCGTAGCTTGATAATTGATGGTGGAAGTTGCACCAACGTGGTGAGTACTCTAATGGTGGAAAGACTTGGCCTACCAACCAACCCACATTTGAGTCCATACAAGCTTCAATGGCTCAATGACGATGGTGAAATCAAGATGACCAAATAAGTTCGTGTGGTTTTCTCAATCGGCAAATACGAAGATGAAGTACTTTACGATGTCGTGCCCATGCACGTGGGGCACCTGTTGCTCAAAAAGTCGTGGCAATATGATCGAAGAGCTATCCATGATGGCTACACCAATAGGTACACCTTTAAGTATTTGGGATAACAAATCACTTTAGCCCCATTGACCCCGACGCATGTCCAAGAAGATCAAATAAGATTGGAAGCGTTATAAGACTTTCAAAAGAAAAAAAATAAAAATGAGAAAAAGAAAAAAAATAGCAAAAGAAAAAGAAGTGAAAGAAAAAGAAAGTGAAAAAAAGAGTTTGATTGTGAGAGAAAGTGAAATTCAGAAGGCCCTTTTGGCGAAGCAAACTATCCTTGTACTCATGTACAAGGAAACTCTTTTTAACACTAACAAGTTACCCAAGGTGTTGGAACGCCGACACCCCATGGCGCAGCAAAATAAAATTAATCCCGGCTATCCAAACCATGAATCCATGTGTGAGGAACGAATCGGGGTGAAATAAAGGTTTCGAAATTACCAAAGTTTCAATCTGAGTAGATAGCGACGCCTCGGCGACAAGATATCTGATCTACTGTCGAACCAAGCCACAACCTTTACGATGTCGGCCTCTACGTAATCCACCGGTTTGACTATAAACGCAGAAATCTCCAAAACTATTTTTAGGAGGTGTTTTTGCTTGCGGTACGCTAGACTTTTTAAGCAAAATTCTTAGGGTTTTCTTCACTTATTACCCTTTTTATAATCAGTATTTCATTTATGAATAATAAAATTAAATAAATATAATAATGTTTTAACAAGAAAATTATAATTACATTAACTATACCCAAAAGTTATAATTACATTAATTATAACATGGATTTGATAAACTATATTTATTTAAATTTATATCTGAACCAAATTCATATATTAATTCTCATTATGTGTACAACATCCTTGTACATATAATATATTCAATATTTGATTGCCCAATTAAATTAATTCTTTAATTAATTTAATTCATGTGACAATCAAACACAATACCAACTATGTTTCATTAGTTCATTTCAACCATAGGGTGTGACCTGTAGGTTCTTGTAACATTAGTAGTAATACTAGAACGATTCTAATGTCACAAACAATGAGTGGCATCTAGCAATGCATCATTGCTACCTAAGATACAAGAAGTCATGATTAAACATAACTTTTGTGATTAACTTTTCATGCATTAATCCTTAAGTCCTTTATCTCGGAATAGATACAAGTCATGGAATAGTCACACTTGTATAGTCCATCCCATGTTTCTTGATATCTTGAGTAGACTATGATATACAAATTAGTATGACATCTCATGTCAACTTATTTGAGCATGGCCATGCATTTCTAGTCTCACTCAATCAAGTGGCCTAAGATATTACTCCCATTATGTGGGAGGGACTTATCTATATTGATCAACAATATCCTCTACATTGATTGTGATATATCCAACATCGACCTTTATAGAACAAACCGATTCTGATTATACGTTTGATCGTATCAAAATATATGACTCACGATGTTGGGATAATGATTATCTCAAGTCTAAGGATCATATACATATTAATCACTATGAGTAATGTTGTGACAATTACATAATAATCCAAGAAACATACTCATAGCGAGTCGGTCCAATATGTTGTTCTCTAACACACATATTCATGCATTGATTTTGACACTTCATGTCAATGACAACTCTTTATCATCAATCAACTACATGTTAGTCTTAATGCATTATTGTTGTCCTAGTCAACAATAATACTTGACTAAGGATATTTTAAGAATAATCATATTATTCTGACATTATTATAAAAGCAGTTTATTTGTACACGGAAGGAAAAACTGAAATAATAATGACAACGCTTTATATTAATAAACATGGTAAATCAAGTATGTTATTACAACCATCTCATGATTGATCTTTGGGCATACTCTTACACAAGGAACTTCCTTCTTCTATTTTGGCTCTGTTGTAGGACTTCCAAGATCTCTTTTCGAAAGAGACTCCAAACAGATTGCCCCCTCTTCGCAGAATCGAGCATCAAATTGACTTCGTTCCCGAAGCCGTTATTTTGAACTGACCCACTTATCAGACGAATCCCAAAGAGACCAAGGAGTTACAACAGCAAGTTAATGAGTTGATGCAAAAGGGTCTTATTCGAGAGAGTTTAAGTCCTTGTGCCGTGCCCGTACTTTTGGTACCTAAGAAAGATGGCACATGGTGAATGTGCATAGATTATCATGTCATGAATAAAATCACGATTAAGTACTAGCACCCAATTCCTCAATTAGACGATATGCTAGAGGAGTTGAGTGGAGCCAAATTATTCTCAAAAAATCGAATTGAAAAGTGGCTACCACAAAATCTGAATGCGAGAGGGGGACAAGTGGAAAATCGCCTTCAAAACAAAGCAGGATTTGCATGAGTGGTTGTTCATGGCATTCGGCTTAACCAACACACCTAGAACTTTTAGAGACTAATGAACCATGTTTTGAGACCGTTTATTGGAAAGTTTTGTGTCATTTATTTCGACGACATTTTGATCTATAGTAAGACCTTGGAAGAACATGTGAAACATCTAAAAGCCATTTTGGAAACTTTGTGTAAGGAGACTTTTTATGCTAACTTAAAAGATGTACTTTCTACTCTGACAAGGTTATTTTTATTGGTTTTGTAGTGAGTGCGCAAGGATTGGAAGTGGACCAAGAGAAGATAAAGGCAATACAAGAATGGCCAAGACCTAAGACCCTTAGCTAAGTCTGGAGCTTCCATGGCTTAGCGAGTTTCTATCAAAGGTTTGTGCTCAATTTTAGCACTATAGCCATACCGTTGACTAGTGTGATAAAAAGGACTCCACCTTCTATTGGAACGATGAATAAGAAAAGTCCTTTATTGAAATTAAAAAGCGCCTCACTAACGCACCATTGCATGCATTGCCCGATTTTGCAAAAAAAAAAAATTGAGCTTGGGTGTGACGCATCCGGTGTTGGCATAGCAGCTATTTTGACCTAAGACAAACGGCCCATTACATAGTTTAGTGAAAAGCTTAGTGGAGCCTTGCTCAACTATTCGGTGTATGACAAAGAAATGTATACATTAATACGGGATCTCGAGACGTGGCAGCATTATTTGTGGCCAAAGGAGTTTGTGATTCATGCTAATCATGAAGCTTTGATGCATATCAAAGGCCAAAAAAGTTAAATAAATGGCATGCCAAATGGGTCGAGTATCTCGAATCATTTTTCTATGTCATAAGGTACAAAAAGGTAAAGATAACATTGTCATCGATGCTCTTTTGAGAAGGTAAGCTCTGTGTTCCACAAGGCTAAATTCGAGATGTCCTTGTGCATGAAGCCCATAGTGGAGGTCTTATAAGGCATTTTGGAGTTAACAAGACCTTAGCAACACTTAACGAGCACTTTTATTAGCCAAGGATGAGACGAGACATGGAATGAATTTGCAAAAGATGTTTAACTTGTAAATGAGTGAAGTCCAAAATTCAACCCCATGGTCTCTACACTCCCCTTCTGATACTCAAAACTTCGTGGACAGACATATCCATGGACTTCATCCTCGGGTTGCCTAGAACAAAAATGGGGAAGGATTCTATCTTTGTTGTTGTCGATCATTTTTCTAAAATGTCACATTTTATTGCTTGTAATAAAACTGACGATGCTGTTCATATAACTTGTTCTTTAGGAAAGTCATTTGTTTACATGGGATTCTGTGCACTATTGTATCTGATCGTGATGCTAAGTTCCTTAGCCACTTCTGGAGGTCTTCATGGGGAAAACTAGGAACAAAGCTATTATTTTCAACCACTTGCCATCCTCAAACGGACGGGCAAACAGAAGTAGTCAATCGGGTTCTTTCTACCTTACTACATGCTATAATTCAAAAGAATTTGAAATAGTGGGAAGAATGTCTATTCCATATCGAATTTACTTATAATAGGACTGCCCATTCGGTAACAAAACACTCACCTTTTGAAGTAGTTTACGAATTTAATCCCTTGACGCCTTTAGATTTATTACCATTGCCTAATAATGAATTGGTTCATTCTGATGCTAGGAAAAAGGTCAACTTTGTGAAGAAGCTACATCAAAGGGTGCGAGCTAACATAGAAGCAAAAATTGAATCCTATGATCAACAAGCAAACAAAGGTCAAAAGAAAGTTGTGTTCGAGCCTGGAGATTGGGTTTGGGTCCATATGCGCAAAGAGCGCTTCCCAACCCATCGAAGGTCCAAATTATTGCCTTGAGGAGACGGGACCTTCCAAGTTTTAGAACGCATCAATGAGAATTCTTACAAACTTGATTTACCGAGTTAATATAATATAAGTGCTAGCTTTAACGTATCTGATTTGTCCCCTTTTAATGCAGATTTTGACTTAAGGAAAAGTTGTTTTGAAGAGAGAGGATGATGTAAGCATACCCGGGACAACCAAGGATTTGAATTACGAAGCTCTCGAACTCCTTGAAGGTCCTACGACTCGAGCTCGGGCCAAACAATTACATGAGGCCGTGGTAGCCCTTACGAGCCAATTATGGAACGAAATTCAACCCAAGGGAGAAGTACCAGCTTGGGTCCAAATTTTGGGCCATCCATGCACATTGGTGCAAGCACAATTTAGCTCGGATTAGTTCATTTGAGCTCTTTCTAGCTCATTGAGTTCATTTAATTAAGTTTGCTCATTTATTTATGATGTATGCATACGGGGCAACCCAAGATGCCTATCTCAATCCCCTTAAGTTCCCCGAAGGTCCATCAATTTTGAGCCAAATTTTAGCTCAATCAAACTTCAATCAATGTGGTTCACCTCACTTGAGCTCTAGTCAGCTCACATGAGCTCATTCCAGCTCAATGAGCTATTTAATTAACTTGTTTAATTTTCTATGCTTGAATAAATTGAACTTTTTATTTTATTTATTTTATTACAACAAGTAAATGTGTATTTGGTGTTTAATTAGGCCGAATTTATGATGTCTAAACTTAATTTAATTTGTCTCATTTTACTACAGGTTTTTAATATGTTTAAGTCATAGTTGATTATTAAATTTATCCTAAGTAGCTTGTGTTTAATTTGTCTAAAGTGTCCATTAATGTGGCCCAGATATTTACTTAACTTTATTCACTAAAGAAAAAGCCGATTTTGAGTGAAACACAAGTGTGAGTGAATTTTCTTTGTGAGTTTTTGTGGTGAGGTCTTTAATTTTCTATTTTTATCCTTTATAACATTTTTCTTTCAGTAAGTAACAATGTCTTGAGAAGAGATTTTGACGTTTGATTTTCAATATTTTTTGGAAGAAATGGAAAGCATGCTCGACTGTAAGATTAAGCCAATTCAAGACAAGTGAGAATCTCGAGCAACAACCCGATGGAAGCAAACTCCAACAAGTCAAAAAACGGAGTCACGACCATCACGAAGACACCTTCCCGATGACTATTCGAGAAGAGATTCTTATTGGGATTCTTATTCAACAAGGCCGTTGGGAAAAGAGAAGAAAGCTTTGAGTCCGAGATAACGAATGAGAAAGTATGAGTAGTTCTTTGTATGCTTCAAAGAATCCATGCATGAAGAATCACTTCTGAAGAAATGGACGATAAGCCTATGAAGATACTTTCTCTTTCTTTGAGCCAAATACTTATCTTTTTTATTCTTTTGTATCATCCTCAAGTTGTAATAACATCGAACAAGGAATAGAAAAAGAAGAAAAAGAAATAGAAATAGAAATAGAAGAAAAAAAGAATGAAAAAGAAATCGAAAAGGTGAGAGAAAAAAACAAAGAAAAGAAAATTGAAAAAGAAATTGACATTGAAAAAGAAATCGAGAGTGTAAAAGAAATGAGTATTGTTGAAAAAGAAACAAGAGAAAAAGAGGCAAGTGAACAAGAAAGAGTGAGAAATTTGTTTACTAACCTTAATGAGACTTTTTCTTGTGTTGTTTCTTTCCAGGTTCCTGAATGTAACACCCTAAATTTGGGCCTAGTAGGATTGGGCCCATTGGGCCTTGGCCATGGGAGAGTTTTAAAATTTTTGGGATTACGAAAATGGTATTATTTCAAGTTAGACCTGTTAGGAAGGTGATTTTGGAAGGTTAGGGGGCTTCTATGAAGTCCTGGGATTAAACTTGAGCTTTAGGAAAATTTTGGTTTTAGGTGAATGAAACCCTGAGAGTTGGTAAGTAGGCTTTAATAATAAAATGTGGAGAAAAATGACACAAGATGTAACATCCTTAGATTGGGGTCTTTGCATTTTATCTGCTTGCATGCAAATAGTATGGTTGTCATGCTAGTTTAGGCTATTTTAGGCTCTAGGCATGAGCCAGGGATAGGCCAGAGTTTTTTGAAATTTGTGTTTTGGGCTTCTAACGAGGGGAGCTATTTGAGTTAGGGGTTTAAGGTAGATGGTGGTAGGTTGTGACGCAAGGAGTGCCTTGGTAAAGTGGCAAGGAGGCACCACTTAAGGCTTAGAGAAGTGATGCCTCAGGGGAGTGAGGGAGCCTTGGTTCGAGCAGCAGAAATCCCTTTTCTGCTTGTTATTTTTTGACGCAAGGACAAGGGAGAGTTGCACTCAGGTAGGACTCTGGTAGATGAGTGTTGAATGAGTTAATAGATTCAAATAAGTGGAAGATAGAAATCTAATGAGTTTGAAGCATTCAAACAGATTTGAATGAGGGGTTAGGAGGAAATTGTGAAGGAAAAAGGGGGATGGGCACTTGAGCTTAGAGTTGGCCGTATGTCAAACACCAAGGGAGAGGGGAGAAATCGATTTGGGGTAGCTTAAGGGGGTGCCAAATTTCAATAGTAACTTAGGAGAGCATTTTCGGCTAGCTAAGAAAGGCTAAGAGCATTCTTTTGCTCCATCTCTTTTTGTCAAACTGAAATACCCCATAGCACCTTTGTTGCATTTTCTTTTCTCTCAGGTACCAAAATTGAAACCTCTCCTAAATCTCTTTTCGTTCCTTTTTCTTCTCTCTGCTTCTTTTGTGTTTGGCCGAATCCACCTTGCTCTCCACTTATTGCTTGTGATTCATTTTCTTGCTATTTCCTTAAGAACCGAAACCTCATCTACCATTCTTCCTCTTTATCTTTTCACTCTTAGTTTGTTGTTAGCCGAATCCTTCTAAAAGCTTGATCCTTTGTCGAAACCTCTTCTACTCTTCTCTTCTCATTCAACACTTTAGCTGAATACTTCTTGCCATAATCTCCTTGGGTGCCAAAATCTATTTTCCCTTCTCTGGTTCTCAAAGTCAAAATCTCAACCCATAATCTGGTAAGATCTCTTTGCTTTCTTCTTTCTTTTTCTTCTCTTTCTTTCTCTTTTGTTCTTATGGCCGAATCTCCCTAGCATTCTCACATCTCTGTTCTCTATTTTGATTGCTATGGGAAGAAAAGCTGAAACCCCTATGTGTCCTGTAGAGGGTCTATATGTCTAGTTTCGATTTCTTATTTGGTCTCCCTTTTGTTTTAGCCTTTACCGAATCTTGCTGGAGGGTGATCGAGTTTATCAGGAAGGTAAGGGGCGATTTTGTTATTTTGTATTATCTAGTTCGGGTTTTCATGCCAAAGTCGAATGGCTACTTGGTCTAATGGTGTGTTGTTTGGCCGAATAAAGGAGGGGGTGATGCAGTCATTTGGTTTTCGGGATTCATTGGTCTGTGGATTAGATCTTGAGCCTCATGATTTGTCGATCTAGGTAAGAGCCTTCGCTTTAAGTGATGTGTTAATCTTTTAGATTTAATCTTGTTACTTTAATCCGATTGAGTGACCAAGGATTATTATGGACTTGAATGCCAACCAAGCGTTAGGAGGGGTTGGATCGGTGAACCCAGCCCCTAAGTTCAAGAAGGGCAATATCAGCGGTGAGGGATTGGCCACCGGGTTGTGGGCCAGCCTCTAAACAGGAAAGTAGGCAGATAGCGGTAGTGTCAGTTAACGATAGTGTCGACGTAGAAAGCCTAGTGTTATGAGTAATCAGGTGTGTAACTCTTATACACTTTCTTTGTTTAATATGCTATTTGTTATGTATTGTTAAAAGCCAAAATAACGGCAGAGATCACTAATTTACCTATGTGGATAAAAGTAAGGATGCCGGGTAAGTTTGCTATGGTTGCAAACGTTAATTGCATATATTGGAGTCTGTCAGTGCCATGTTATTTTACATATATTATTCTATATGGTAAGCATGATCATACTTGGTGGTAAGCATGTACATGAGAAATAGGTGATGAGAGGAGGGGGAAGGAATATTTTCAGACTATCACCAGTGGTTAGGTACCACACAATGGGTTGGCCCGCTTACTATGATATTGTGACTAAGTCTCAGTGGTTTGGAACCACTAGTGGTTAGGTACCACATATATATATTTTTGTGACTCGTCCCAGTGGTTTGGTACCATAGTGGGTTGGCCCCACATATCGAGATAAGGGATCGTCACCAGTGGTTAGGTACCACACAGTGGGTTGGCCCCACTAATGATTATTTGTGACTTGGTCACCGGTGGTGCAGAACCACCAGTGGTTAGGTACCACCAGTGGCTAGGTGCCACAAGGGGTAGAATTGGGAGTTTCGGATGGATAGGTTGGATGGGTTGTATGACATACATATTGGCATATGAAACTGTGTAAAAGTTTAATATCTTCGGGATGGGGATTTACACACTGGGTCTCGGTGACTCACCCCTTCCATTAACATTTTGCAGGTGATGCTTAGATCGCGGATGGGGAGCCGAGGTGGCCATGCACAAGATTTGGTTTTATTTTACTATTTACCTTAGATTAAATTTTATTTTAAATTTGGGTTTTCAGTTGTAATAAGGCCACTTGGAATTAATTTTGGGTTAATCGTAGCTAAGTCTCAAAATGATTTAACAATTTATTCAACTCAAACTTGATTCTTTTATAAATATACAAAAGTTTTCCTCCCAACTGAGGCGTTAAACCGATTTCTAAATGTTTTCTTCCCTGTGACATGCCAGATTCGATCGTAGCGTCTTGACCGGGTTGGGGTGTTACACAAGAGGAGCTTGTGGTATAGTGGCAAAGTGATGCCACTAAGGGAGCAAATAGATGATGCCACAATGAAGTAAGGGGTCCAAGGTTCAAGCCTTGGCGCTGGCATTTCATTTTGATTTATTTTTAAGTGAACTTAGACTTTGGCCCATAGACTTATATTTAGTTGCGCATGATGTTAGACACAAGAAAGTGAGTGGTCCAGTGGCAAGGCGTCATTAAGGGTGCAAGGGAGCCTGGGTTCGAATCTCATGACAAGTAGGGGAGTATTTATTTGCGGATTGGACAGCTAGAGTTTGAGTTGGATTTAAACTCTACTGACGGAGGGATCGCACATCGGAAAGATAGAAAAAGGGAAGGTGAGAAGCTAGTTATAAATGGAGCTGTCTATGAAGAGAGGAAGCATACCTTGGTGGGTGTTTGGGCATAGGAGCATTCGGAGCACGGATTACCTTCAGACTCCTATCAGGTGTGTATTCTATCTAACTAGCTGTAGAGCGGCAAATGTCGAAATACCGGTCAGACGGTGATGGTAGCCACACGAGCGTGCGAGCACATGTATAGGAGCTTCGACATGATAGTTGAGGCCAGCTTGAGTGTTCTTGTGCGTTTAGGCTGTTTGGGCCAAAAAGGGCAAGTGGGCCCAATAGGCCCGTGGGCCCATATGAATAACTTGTATGATTGTGTAGTAGATAGTGAACTGGACTATGGGAATCTCATATATATGGCTAGATTTGGGCTAAATGGTCCACACGAGTGTGTGGGCCCATTAGGGCCAAAACTGGGCCCTAGGCCCATTCGCATCGTTATCTCTGTTTAGAACACCCCTGGTCTGAAAAATTATCGAATACCCCTAGTTTGCGAAATTACCGAAATACCCATGGTTTAAAAAATTATCGAAACACCCTTGGTTTGCTAAATTACTAAAACACCCCTAGTTTACGAAATAATCAAAACACCCTTAGTTTGTGAAATTACCGAAATACCCCTAGTTTGTAAAATTATCAAAATACCCCTAGTTTGCAAAATTATCGAAATACCCCTAATTTGCAAAATTATTGAAATACCCCTAGTTTGCAAAATTATCAAAATACCCCTAGTTTGCAAAATTATCGAAATACCCTTGATGGGTAAAATGACCGATATGCCCTTGAAGGGTAAGATGACAAAAACGCCCCTACATGTTATATGGTTATTCTTGTATGTGATTTATGATTATTATGGTATGTTTATTATTGTATGATGCATTCATGTGTTATTATGTTGCGTGGGAATGTGATTATTAATATGGAGGAAGTGCTAATAGGATCGCATGGTCGCTTGACGATTGTCGATCCATCGAAGGCTTTTTAGCCACCGAGCAGCCATGCTGCACTGATAAGTTAGTGCCACAATCGGTGCTACAAAAGGAGTGTACGGATGGGTGGATCGATTAAATCCCCACAGGAGTGCACGGTTGGATAGGAGATGGAGTGCCGCGTTGGTATGGGCATTAATGCATTGCATATATGGATTTTAATATTGAGATGGGCTTAGGCCCAAATATTTATGATATGTGACATATGACATGGGTTAAGGCCCAACCGAGGCTATTTTGGGCTAAGGCCCAATTGCCACCGTTATTGTAATGGGCGTCGGCCCGAATTGTTGTGATGCATGTTTTTACTGATGAGGGTTGTACACATTGAGTTTTCGCAAACTCAACCCCTCTTTTTAATTTTTCTAGCTAACCCTCAGGAGGCGGTTCGAGGTATTGGAGGACTCAGAGGTGGTCACACTACGAGCAATTTTGGATTTTAGTATTCTACTTTACTTTATTAAACTATTTTTATTGGGTTGTAATAAGGCCTCTCTTAAATTCTGGTATAGTTTGGGATTTTTAGTTTATTATGTTTTAAATTTGCTCAACATTGAATCGCGGTTTTTCCAAAACAATATTTGTTTTCAAAACACTACGTTTTCGCAACCAAGTTATAAATATCACGTTTTACAAGTCAGTTGTTTTAAATTAAGTTTCCGCAACGAACAAGGTTTTGAAAAAAATGACTTCTTAATAAATGTCGATTAATAATAACAATCGTAAGGACTTTAGTTTTTAAATATCCAGAGGGGTTTTCAATAAAAATGCAATTTTTTTAAAAACACCTCAATGTGACACGCCAGATTCGGGCCTAACTTCTAGGCTGGGTTTAGGGTGTTACACTGAAAATTTGATTAGCAAGTTCCATCTTAATTACCTTCCCAATGAGAGGCAATTTCAATTGATCGAACAAGGTAAGGAAGGTAAGTGCTCTAAAATGTTTCAATCTCCACCAACTTATTTGAATGCTTGTGATTATGTGGATGATATCGTCATTTGCCATCCTTCGATTAATGTTGATGTTTTAATTGATGGTAAGACGAGTTTTTCTAGTAAAATTCATTGCATTGCAAAATGTGAAGGTGGAGTAACATTTATTCGGAAAATGCAAGACTCGATTAGGTATGAAAATAAACTATCTTGTAAAAATCCCAACTTGCTTGATTGTGGTAATTACGAGACTCGTTCATTGTCCTATGCAAAATCCTTGAGTTTTTGTAAATCTTTTTGAAGACTGCAAAGAGCTTTGATTGTATGTGTCTGTGTATGCAAAAATCCATTCGGATTAACTTGTTTGATTTAACGAAACCATTGCTACATCTTGCCATAGGCAATCAAACTTGCATGTTTAAACCGGGAATTTATTTCGGTTCGTTTTGTGAAAAAATCAAGCTTCATCAATTTTGTGAGAATAGTTTCTATTTGCTTGATGCCTGGTTTTTGAATAAGGAAACGAGGTATGATAAATTTGTTTTCCCTTTAAATGCATTCCTTAAACAATTTCTGTAGTTGTCCATGAAGTTAGTGTTTCATTTGGAAAAGGCTAATTCAACCACAAAGCTACGACTAGATTATAATCCTGAGGAGAGAAGATTTGTGTTGATCGAGCAAGGTAAATTCGATCTTTGTTTTCCTGCTCTTGAAGATAAACAAGGTGAGACACTTAAAACTTATGAAATATTTTTGTTCTCCTCGGATGGTGATAAAAAATTTGTTAGTGAGTTGATTTTTGAAAGATATTTAGATCGTGATGTAGTTATTTGTTTTGCTTCAATTGAACATGATCTATCTATTTTGTTCGTTTATAGAAAGATTTGTGTTTTTGATAATTGTCATGAAGCATTTGTAAGTAAATCTTTTCAACTACCTATTTGTGATGAGTATGTCTATCTTTTGACCCATTACTTGCATGACAATCATGACTTGTGGAATCCATTTAAGTCGTATGCATGCCTTGAAATCTATTCAATTTTGTTTCAAACATTTGACAAGGCATTATTTTGTTTGCATGATAATTTGATTATGTCCATCCACATGCGTCATACTTGTCTTGTTACGATTATGCTTGCATTGCAAATTTGTTCGGAATGCTTATTGCTAACTCATGGCTATTCTTTTCAGGTGACTCGATTACCATCCGCCCCGTTTGACTGAGGAAAGCCGAGTAAAAGGAACTATGTTCTAGAGAACCAACGGCTCGATTTGAGGACGAATCGCTTTGAAGAGGGGAGATGATGTGAGCATACCTGGGGCAACCCAAGATGCCTATATCGATCCTCTTGAGTTACCCGAAGGACCATCAATTTTGAGCTGAATTTCTGAACGGCCCAAACCCAGCCTAGACGTTATGACCGGATCGGAATGTCACAAGGAAAGGTTGTAAAAGAAACTTTGCGATTAAAATTTTTGAGTTTTGTTTTACAATACAAAAATCAGGGTCAATGGTTTTAGGAAAATGCACCATTTTGAAATAGTTTTTGAAGTTCTAAGAAAATCCCAAGTTTAATTATTTATTGCTTGTGATCCGTTTGTTCACATTTTGGAAAATGGTTATTACGTTTTTAGGGAAACCCCGTATTGATCAATTCATAAAAGTAACAACTGAATAAAAGAAAAATCCAAATTAAAATCCTGGAGGCCTTATTACATAACAAATTCCCAAATTTAAAATAAGTTTAAAATAAAAAAAATGGAGTTTACGAAAGAAGTAACGCATGGCCACCTCAGAGTCCACCTTAGCTCCAAATCCGCAATTAGGGGTTACCTACAAAATTAAGTAGAGGGGTGAGTCACCAAGACTTAGTGTAAAAATCCCCATATAACTCAAACTGGGCCTTAGCCCATTCAGTATGGCATATGTCACATGTATGCAATGTAGCCCAACCCAATCTCACTATCCATCCAAACACCTGTGGCATTATGCCACTGTGGTTCTTTGACCACCGTGGTCCTAGACCACTCGTGACAAAGTCACTATTATATATACTTGTGGGGCCAACCCACTGTGGTACTTGACCACCGTGACGATCTCTAATAAATTATGCATACGTGGGGCCAACCCACTGTGGTCTTAGACCATCGAGACAAGTCACTATTATAAGCAATTGTGGTATTAACCACCGTGGTACTTGACCACTCGTGACAATAGTCACTCGTGACATTAGTCACTTGATTATCACTTCATCCTCTTTTCAATTCCTGAGCCCATGCTCTTTATATCGTGCACAATATGTATGCAACCAATATCACAGTGTGTAACAGATCATATTTCATGCAAGCATAACATCAAACTATACATATAGGCATATTATCAACAATGTCAATATCGAAGAACTTACCCGGTGTCTCCAACCTTACCCATGAGGCGTTTTGCCTATCACATCAGTTATTTTGGCTTTCAGCCATTACAGTTAATAACACAATAAACAAAGAAGGCGTGTGAGTAATACACACAATCACGCTAATCAACCCCTAAAGGTATAACGGTAATTTTACCCACTGAGGGTATTTTAGTAATTTACCTACCAAGTGTAATTCGGTAATTCTACTCATAACTAATCCATGTATGCTAGTGCATCTCGAACATAATCAATCATATAATTAACATAGACAACATTAGTACTACCACGAGGGTACAACGGTCATTTGTCGTTTAGGGGTAAAACGGTAATTACACACTAAGGGTATGTTAGTAATTTTATAATTTAAGGGTATTTCAATAATTTTGCCAACCAGGGGTAATTCGGTAATTTTACAAACCAGAGGTAATTTGATAATTTCACAAACCGGGGTAATTAGGTAATTTCGCAAACTAAGGGTAATTTGGTAATTTTGCAAACTAGGGGTAATTTGGTAATTTTGCAAACCAAGGGTAATTCGGTCATTCTAAAATTAGGGTATTTTAATAATTTCACAAACCAGGGGTATTTTAGTTATTTTACAAATCAAGGTATTAACGACCCAACATAAGGTCCACTATCGCCTCGAATGACTCAAGTATTCTAAATAGAGATAATGATGCGAATGGGCCTAAGGCCCATTCTCGACCCAAGTGGGCCCACACACTTGTGTGGCCCATTTAGCCCAAACCTAGCCACATATATGAGATTCACATAGTCTAGTTCACTATCTACTACTCAATCATACAATTTACTCATATGGAGCCTCGGGCCCATTGGGCCCACTTGGCCCCTTTCGAGCCATCGTGGCCCAATAGCCTAAACCCACAAGAACACTACTGATGGCCTCAACTATCGTGTTGAAGCCCCACACGTGCACTCGTATGCTTGTGTGGCTATTATCGTCGTGTGACCGACATTTCGGCATTCGCCACTCTACAACTAGAGTAGAGAGAATACACACATGATAGGAATCTGAAGCTACTAAACTGTGCTCCAAGCACTCCTACATCCAATGCCAACTAGGTATGCCTGCTCTCCTCATAGACAGCTCTATATATAGCTAGCTTCTCACCTTCCTTCTTTGTATCTTTCCGATGTGGGATCCCTCCGTCAGCAGAGTTTAAATCTAACTAAAACTCTTGCCGTCCAGTCCGCAAAATAAATACTCCCTTGCTTGTCATGAGATTGAACCTAGGCTCCTCTGTAGCATAATCCACTTCGCTAGCCACTTTACCAACTAGCTCCTTGTGTCTAACATCATGCGTAACTAAATATAAACTTATGGCCAAATTCTAAAGTCCATATAAAAAGAAAACCAAAATGCAAGAGCCAAGACTTGAACCTTGGACCTCCTTCCTTCCTTGTGGCGTCACCCCCCTGTCTCTTATGTGGCGTCACTTTGCCACTACACCACACACTCCACTTCTATCAGTCATTTTATTCTTAAAGCCTACCTACTAACTCCCAGGGTTTTATTCACCTAAAACCAAAATTTTTCCTAAGCCCAAGTTTGATCCCGGGACTTCATAGAAGTCCCCTAACCTTCCAAAATCCTCACCTACTAAATCCAACTTGCATTTAAGCCATTCTCTTGTTCTCAAAAATTTTAAACACTACTACGTCCAAGGCCCATTGGGCCCAATTCTATTAGGCCCAATTTGAGATGTTACAATTTCAGCTCAATCAAACTTCAATCAATGCAGTTCAGATCACTTGAGCTCTAGTTAGCTCACACGAGCTCATTCCAGCTCATTGAGCTATTTAATTAACTTGCTTAATTTTCAATGATTGAATAAATTGAACTCTTTATTTTATTTATTTTATTACAACAAGTAAATATGTCTTTGGTGTTTTAATTAGGCTGAATTTATGATGTCTAAACTTAATTTAATTTGTCTCATTTTATGACAGGTTTTTAATATGTCTAAGTCATAGTCGATTATTAAATGTGTCCTAAGTAGCTTGTGTTTAATTTGTCTAAAGTGTCCATTAATGTGTCCCAGATATGTACTTAATTTTATTCAGCTAAATTGTGCTTAATTAAATTTGGTTCATGTGCTAACTAGGTGCAGCCAAAACTACAAGGAGTAATTAAAGAGATTCATGCACCTAGGTGCAATGTATGTGGCTGATACATGGGACGCATGGTGCAATGCATGTTTGGCTAGACAAAACTTTAAGGCTGGTCACTTTTGGGTTTCCTAAGCAACTATTCTGCCAAGAAGCTTCCAGCCATCAAGCTCCCCAAATTCTTTTCACATTGCTATTCACACTTGTGGCTATTCGATTCAGCCGTGTTCACACCATAAAGACTTTACATGGCCGGCTGTTCACACTCAAAATGGCTGCTCAATTACCCCTTAAATGCTGGTCATTTTTCCACCAAAAGATAGCAATTTATGAATCTCATTAAGCCTAGGCCAAATTTGGACATGTCCATTGGATTGCTTGTGCATTCATCTTCTCCAAATACATTTGCTTAGCCATGAAGCTGCCCCTTTGACTCCTCATTCAGCTAAATTTAGCAGCAGGTAATTAAGGAATTATTTTTAGAATTTTCTAGTTTATTCTAGTGAAATTTAGCTTAGCTAATAAGTCATTTAGTGTCTATTTGGCTAGCCCCTTTTGTTGGCTATAAATACATAGCCGATTTCATTTAAAAAAAAAAAAACTTTTGTCAATTTGATATATGAACATTGTTCAAAGAGTGAGTTTTCTCCTCTCAAAAATCCGTACGAGTTTTTCGATTGACTTATCAAGCAAGCTTGTGGCATCTCCGAACTTGTTTCTCAAACTTATCACCTTAACCGGTGTGCCGTTCAACCTTCGATAATTCCACCATCCACCTTAAACCTTTGATAATTCCACCAACATTTCTCGAGTTTAAGTTCTTTAATCCATCTCCACCAACTCTTTTTTTGTTTATCCTATCTAAAATTGAGCCCTCGATTATCCATTCTTTATCCATCCTTACTAGCTCCTTCTAAACTGAACCATCTATCTACCTATCTTTCTTCATTCCTTCTTCATCGAACCTACCCAACTCCGTCTTCTAATTGATCCCATCTAGTATTCTACCTTCATTCCTAACTTAAACATAATTAAAAAAGAAAGCCTATCAAAGCTTCGCATACTTAACCACATTCTCTACTATTTTTCCAAAGGCACAACCTCTCCTCGTAGACAATCAGGCAAAACCGTGAATGACTCGATTACCCCGGGCCGTCTCACATTAGTGTAATATTTGAATGAATTGGATAATTCATTTAGTAATTACAAATACAACTTATAAATATGTATTAAGTATTTTATTATAGTCGAATTTGTGGTGTCATTAGCTTAATTAAATTTGTCCAAGTTTATTACAAGTTTTTAATGTGTCTAGGCCATAGCTGAATTTTAATGTGTCTTAGATAGCTTTTATTTAATGTGTCTAAGTGTCATTTACTATTTCCTAAATATGTTTTAATTTTTTCCAGTTGAATATTGCTTAATTAAATCGATTCGTGTGCTTTATAGGTGCTGCTGAATCTTTAGGGGACATTTAACAAGATGCATGAACATAGATTCAATGTACGAGGGAAGATGCATGATCGATAGGTGCAATGCATGGAGGATGATTCATTAGCTTTCCAAGGTGACCATTCGGCCAAAGGAGCTGCTGCCATTAAGCTTCCTTAGTTGGCCATCCACTTTCCCAAAAGCCCCATCAATTCCTTTCACACTTGCTGTTCACACCATGTCCATTCGGTTCAGCCCTTTCACACACACAAGACTCTTCATGGTTGACCATTCACACCTAAAAGGCTGCTCATCTTCAACCTTAAATGCTGGTCACTTTTCAGCCAAAAGTTGGCAATTTAATGAGTGCAATGAAGCCTAGGCCGAACCTAGCTATTGCCATGCACCTTGCAAAATGCTCCAAGTACATTCAGCCTTCTAGAATGCGTCCAATGAGCTCCCATCAGTTGAATACAGCCACAACAATTTAATGCTTTATTTCTAGAACTTTCTTGCTTAATCTAGTTTAATTTAACTTAGCTATTAAGTTTCTAATTAGGCTATTCGACTAGCCATGCATAGACTATAAATAGTTGTTTATTTTCTTTTGTAAAGGACTTTTGGCAAAACTTTGAATGAATATTTGTTCAAGATTGAGTTATCTCCTCTCTATTTTTGTACAAGTCTCGACTTAACTTATCTAGCGAGCTAGTGGTGTCATTCGAACTCTTTTAAACTTATCACCGAATTTGGTGTGGCATTCAACCCAATCCTTATTTCACAAAACCACTTTAAACCATATAGAAATCGGGGTGACACTTGTTAGTGTTGAATCGTTTCTGACGTTTAAGATCGCTCTCGCATCCATCACTTATCCTGAACTTTACTATCCTTTAATCTTTTGTTGCTAAACCAAACCTACCCAAATAGCCTTCTTTCTTGATTCCTTTGTTAACCAAACCGCCATTCCTAACTTAACCAATTTTAAAGAAAAACCCTTTGAAAGTTTCTGCAACATTAGCCAACTTTCAATCTTTTTCTTACAACTCCATTACTCCTCATAGACGATCGGGCAAACCCATAAATTACTCAAATCAACTCGGGCCATCTCACATCACACACACCTGTGTCTCTGCCCATGTGGACAAAAATAGGCTATTTACCAAAGCCAACTTGCCACCCTAAATACATGTACCTAAACCATAATTCAAAAGCACCAACACAAGGCATAATAGGCATTAAATCCATCTCATATTAAGCATATTCCATACCATTCCATTATCCATCAATACAAATCACAAATTACCATAATATGCCATCTAATTTTTGTACCTAATTCACATATACAATTCAATTTACTATACATTCCCAAATATGCATCTTTTAACCTACTTTCACAAACAAACCAATGTCCAAAAATCATCCACAACTAAACCATTTGACATTCACAATACTTATAGCTATCAAGCATCATACAACCATATATTCACATATATATACATAGCCAAAACAACCAAATTAAGGCAACTCACATGGCCAAATATACAAACGAAACCATAATTATTTACAAGCTAATTCAAATGGCTAAAATCATAACCAAAACATAACCAACATGACCAAAGTCCCTGATACGAACTCGTTTCGGTGATGATTCGAGTCGTTTAGATTGCCCAATCGTGAATTTGAGTAAGACTTTGTTCATTTCAAAAGGAATGGAAAAGATAGGCATTAGGCTTCAAAAAAGATAATAGGTAAAATAGTTATGTAAATAATGGGTAATTTGGCTAAGACCGACAATGAACCAACTATATTGGATTGTTGACCGAATCTTAAAATAGCTCTTAGGTGGTTTATAGTTTAAGGAAAAACAACAAAGACCTTGACCTGCTATCAAAAGTGATAGGAATCAAAGGTATATGAATGCCATACTCGAAAGTGATAGGTTCGGCAAACAATGGAAAGGATAGACACCACAAGATATGCTTGATAAGTCAGATCAGTTCCAAAAGAACAAAGAGAATTGGATAGCTCACAAAACTCAAATTTAGCATAAATTCAGCAAAAAAAGTCCTCTCACCAAAATAATGTTTTCTTACAAACTATTTATAGGCACTATTATGACTATTCAAATGCCTATTTGGGACTTTTCACCTCCAGCAATTAACTAAGGTTTTTAACAAGCTTTAATTTTGTTTTTTAAGACATGTAAGGAAGCCAATAGTCATGTCTCTTCACTTGATTCTGGTGTAGATGAAAAGGCATGTCTCTTCACCTTATTGTTGACTTAATGAACCCTTAATGTGCTGTTTGGTGTCCCTTCATCTCCCTTAAACTGAATGTCAAAAGACTTGTGCATTCATTCTCTTTAATTGGCTCCTTAACTAGCTTTGAATGCTTTAAAACTGAACAGATGTAAAGAGACACTCTTGGACCATTTGTACAGCCACCATGATGATCTTTCAAGGCTTGAAAAATGTCCAAACTTGAAGAGTCAATTAGCCATATGAATAGTCACCTACTAGGTAGATAATTAAGCATTAAAGACTCTCATAAGAATCAGCACACTATAAACACTCATACACAAATTTATTTGCAGCTCAAATCACCTTATTTAAAATGAAATTAAACACACTTTAATTTATGTAGTAAAAAAAGTAACAGCCAAATTAAATAACATACTTGTATAAACAAACTCAAACATATTTAACAACTAAGATGCTTAAATGCATGGTTTAAGATGTAAACTAAATGAACAAATGAGTTACTTAATGCATGACTTAATTTAATGATGCAAACTTTAACTAACATGGGAGTTACATAATGCGTGTCATAATTTATGATGCAAATTTAACTAAAATGGGAGTTACATAATGCATGACTTTATTAAATGCAGAACACATAATGCATGTCATAATTAAAAGATGTAGATCAATAATGCAAGACATTAATTAAAGATGCATTTAATAAACAAGACATAATTAAAGACTCATATTATAATAACTAAAGTATCTAAAATAAATAAATCAAAGTCCTTATTCCAGCAACCAAATTAACAAACTAAAATTAAAAACTTCATTTTGCACTTGGGCCCCTCGAGTTTGGGTCAATCTTGATGACATCGAGTTGTGTCGTAACATGATGCAGCCGGGATCTCATCAGTCCCTATACATGCCATATATTTAAATTACCAAAGTTCATAGGTACCAAGTGATAGGTGGATAATGTGGTGCGATCTCCGACGATCCCCGAATCCAAGCTAGCTTGAAATCACTATAAAACATAGAAAAATAAACAACGTAAGCTTTATAGCTTAGTAAGCTCGTACTGTAACACCCCAAACCCGGCCCATACGTCATGACTGGATCTGGTATGCTACGAGTTGAACGTTGCAAACTTTTCCTTGAAGGGTTTTGAAAATCTCAGTTTATTATAACCGATTAATCATTAATTGTGTAATTCTTGAATGAAGCTTTAAGATTTGCGTGAATGTGTTTGAAAAGCCCATTTTTCTCTCACTTTATAATTAAAGTTTTGAAAACATAAGTTTATAAAAATGTGACATGATAATAATAAAGAAAAGTAACCTAAGTTATGGAGGCCTTATTAAGAAAAAATCCTAAAATTAAAACTTAAAAGATAACTGGAAATAGTTTATGGAAATAATAGTCTTGATGGCCCCTCGAGTCCGACTCGGCTCCCATGTCCACGATCTGCTGCTCATCCAAAAAGTTGGGAAAAATAAAAGGGTGAGTCACCAAGGCTTAGTGTGTAAATCCCAAAAACACATAAAAGCCTTGGGCCCACAAACACATTATGGGCCTTGGGCCATAAAAATGGCAACAGAATATATTTTCATGCAATATGGCCCATCCCAAACCTAAGAGTCCATCCTCTACACACCCCCGTACCAAACATCACACAGTGGGGATTTCTACAATCAACCCTCCATCCGCTACACACCATATCGACAGCTGTGCTGCTTGTCATAAAGACCGATCACTATGTGACCTATGTGGCAAAGCCACCGATCACTATGTGACCTTAATAATATATCGACAGCTGTGCTGCCTGTCATAAAGACCGATCACTATGTGACCTATGTGGCAAAGCCACCGATCGCCTCGCGACCTACTCCCCTTCATCGTATCAATCCCATCCCATGCATACATACATGCAAGAATCAGAACATTAAACTATCTAAACAGATCACATACTTTCACATACTTTGATACACAGAGAGAAGTTTCTATGATTACGTACCTGGCATCCCTTGCCTACCCTTTTTGGGTATTACGACTGTTCATACAGCCTCTTTATCCGATTTTTCCCATAACATACATATAATACAGATTAACTAGTGTGATAGAGATCCACAAACCTAATTACTAACAAGACGATACTGTCTAAGTCGACACTATCAGTAATCGCTACGACTGCTAACAGTCTAAGATTTTGTTCTAAAGTCAGTCCACAACCTAGTGACCAATCCCAAACTGCTGACACCGCTCGCTTCTTAAACTTAGGGATTGGTTTAACAGATCCAATCCCCTCCTTCGCCTTGAAATCCCAAAAAGAGAGATATATGAGATTCAGAAACTAACGATTATGGCTTTTAGATCTACGCAATCTTCTTCACTCAATATGGGAATTTTGATTAACTCTTGAGAGAAGATTCTGGCTTTTTACGAAAATCAAAAAGAGAAGATGATTCAAAGAAATCTATGGAGATTTCGGCTTTTAAATAAGAAATCGACAAGAAGATTTTGGCTTTTACTGAAGAAGTCGGTAGGCAGAAAAAAAAAGGAAAAGAATGGACACTAGGGTATTCGGCTATAGCAGAAAAGAAGAAAAAGAAGAAGAAGAAGAAGAAGAAGATGGAACTTTAGGAGATTTCGGCTTTTTGAGAAAGGAAACAACCAAGGGAAGAGAATGAGAATAAATGTCAAAATTAAGAAGTACCCTATTTCTTTAATCAATTTGTTGGCACACACACTAACTAAAAGCCGGAATTGCCCTCTTTTGAAAACTAAAACTACTTAATTAATAAGGGAAATTTTGGTACCCCCCTTTTTGCCTCATCAAAACTGATTTCCTCCTTCCCCTAGAGTTGGAAATTTGGCCCCTACTGTGACTAGTAGATCAAATCCTAAATTTCCTCCCTTTATCTGCCATATTATCTTTATTATCCACTCAAATAAATCCTCTGATATTTAAGCCTTGTTGCCATCCAACTCTACCTAATTAATTGTCGAACTTTAGCTAACTTTAATTAAAAGAATTGGGCTTCATGTAACTTGAATGTGGGCCTCCTCAGTTGACGCCACCTCCTTGCTCTCTAAGTGGCGCCACTTTGCCACTGGGCCACAAGCCCACTTTGTATTTAAAACACAGATAACATCTTTTAAACCCTATCTTATCAGGCTTTCCACTAGAGTGTCTAATCAGAGAATTCAATTAAGGCCTCGGCCCAATTTTTGAGCCCATTCTAGACCCCTAACACTCTCATTAAACATAACCACATATTAAACGCATTGGCCCATTAATTCAGGATCTTACAGTTCTACCCCCTTAAAGAAATTTTGGCCTCGAAATTACCTAATAGAATAGATGCAGGTACTGCTGCCGCATCGTCTCCTCTGGTTCCCAAGTAGCCTCCTCAGAACTGTGATTCTGCCATAGAACCTTAACTAACGGAACTGTTTTCCTTCGCAACACTTTGACATCATGATCCAAGATTTCTACTGGCTCTTCTTCAAAGGATAGGTCAGGCCTTACCTCAATTTCCTCCACAGGCACTACATGAGATCGATCTGAACGATATCGTCTCAGCATGGAGACATGAAACACATTGTGGATCTGGCTTAACTCTAAAGGTAGCTCTAGCTGATAGGCTATTGGCCCTACTTGCTTCAACACCCGATAAGGTCTGATAAATTTGGGACTTAATTTACCCTTCAGCCCAAACCTCAGCACTTTCTTCCAAAGCGACACGTTCAAGAACACCTTATCACCCACTGCAAACTCTATGTCCTTACACTTCAAATCAGCATAGGACTTTTGTCTGTCCGTGGCTTTCTTTAGTCGAGCTCGAATTAACTCAACCTTCTTCTCTATCTCAATAACCAATTCTGGCCCCAAAATCTGACGGTCCCCCAACTCCGTCTAATAGGTAGGAGTATGACACTTTCGCCCGTACAATGCTTCATAGGGCGCCATCTGAATACTAGACTGGTAGCTGTTGTTGTATGCAAACTCTGCCAACGATAAAAACTCTTCCCAGCTACCTTCGAAATCAATGACACATCCCCTCAACATGTCCTCCAAGATCTGAATCACCCGCTCAGACTATCCATTGGTCTGAGAATGAAACGCTGTACTAAAATCCAACTTCGTACCCAATACTTGATGCAAAGCCTTCCAGAATCGCGACGTGAACCTCGGGTCCCTGTCTGATATGATTGATACTGGTACTCTATGCAACCTCATCACCTCCTCTATGTATAGCTTAGCCAATTTTTGTAAAGAGTAATCGACCTGTACTGGTATGAAATGAGCAGATTTTGTCAAGCAACCAACAATCACCCAGACTGAATCTTTCTTAGTTGGCGTGAGGGGTAGCCCACTAACAAAGTCTATTGTGATCCTTTCCCACTTCCATTGTGGAATCTTCCTTGTCGCAACAACCACGATGGTAAGCGATGCTCGCCCTTACCTGTGACAGGTCAAACACTTACTCACTAATTGGTTACCTCACGCTTCAAGCTTGGCCACCGTAATTGATCCATAAATCCGATACATCTTACTCCCTCTGGGGTGCATAGCATATGAACTTCCATGCGCTTCTTGCAAAATCCTATGCCTCAATTCTGAATATTTTGGCATGAAAACATAACAGTCCTTCCTCATTCATACTGAAGTCCATCGATCCATCACTTGATCCTACATGAAACTTCTCCTTTAGCAACTCATCGGTCTGCTGCTTCTCCTTAACCTGACTGACCCAAGAGGGTTTCACTTGAAGTTCAGCCAATAAGCTCCCATCATCGTACAAACTAAGGTGAGCAAACATTGCCCTCAAGTCAAAGATTACTTTACGACTTAAGGCATCCGCCACCACATTAGCTTTACCCGGATGGTACTCGATCGAGCAATCATAATCCTTTAACAACTCGATCCACCTCCTCTGCCTTAAATTCAACTCCTTTTGGGTCAAAAGTTATTTTAGGCTTTTATGATCTGTATAAATAATAGATTTCTCCTTGTACAGATAATGTCTCCAAATCTTTAAAGTAAAAACCATCGCCACCAACTCCAAATCATGGGTGGGATAATTTGCTTCGTGCGGTCTTAACTGCCGAGATGCATACGCAATAACCTTTTCATCTTACATCAACAAGCATCGTAGTCTCGTGTGTGACGCATCACAGTAAATCACGAATTCCTTCCCAGCCTCTGGTTGAATCAATACCGGAGCCTCCATCAAAATCCTTTTCAACTTCTCGAAACTCACTTGCTGCTTACTAGACCAAATAAACGAAACTCTTTTCCGTAATAACTTAGTTAATGGTGCCACAATTGAAGAGAATCCTTCAACAAACCTTCTGTAATATCCAGCTAGACCAAGAAAACTCTAAATTTTTGCCAAAGACCTAGGTGGCTTCCAATCGAACACCGCTTTAATTTTTCGAGGGTCAACCCTAATCCCCTCTGCCGACACAATGTGGCCTAAAAACGTAACTTCACTTAGCCAAAATTCACACTTACTAAATTTGGCATACAACTGCTTCTCCCTCAGAATCTGTGAAACCACTCGTAGATGTGAATCATGCTCCTCTTCCGATCTTGAGTAAACCAGGATGTCATCTATAAATACCACGACAAACCAATCCAAGTAGGGTTGAAACACTCAGTTCATCATACCCATAAATGCTGCTGGTGCGTTGGTCAATCCAAATGGCATCACCATGAATTCGTAGTGATCATAGCGAGTCCTAAATGTTGTCTTATGAATATCTACCTCCTTGACCTTAAGCTGATGGTATCTTAACCTCAGATCTATCTTTGAAAACACAGACGCCCTTTTCAGTTGATCGAACAAGTTATCAATCCTTGGCAACAGATACTTGTTCTTGATAGTCAACTTATTCAGCTGACGGTAGTCAATGCACATACACATTGATCCATCCTTCTTCTTAACAAATAACATCGGCGCTCCCTAAGGCGACACACTTGGTCGAGTAAATCCTTTATTGAAACACCCCACCCATTACGAGAATGGACGGATCGGTATGTTCCTCAAGTAACCTTGTTCAAATTCATTCGAATACTTGGAAAGCGTGTGTTTTGAAAGATAGTTTGTTGTGGGTTGGGCTCGAGTTGAAAATAAATTTATCTTATAACAAAAACCCATTTGTTTGGTGACAAAATATTTAAACTTATTTTAAATTAAATGGGCTTATTCCTTGTAAAGCCCTAAATTCATAACATAGTAATTAAAGCGAAATAAAATGTCACGATGGCCTTATTACATAAAATGAAACCCAAAATAAAATTATACAGTACTTAAAATAAAATAAATATTCAAATAAAATTAAACTTCGTTGAACATGGCCACCACAAGTTTAGTCCGGTCCATTCTTGTTCATCACCAAACATGTTCCCTAGCAGGGTGAGTCAATAGACTCAATGTGTAACTAACACCAAAACATAATAGAAATAGGCACACCATACATATCATATTCATATAAAATTCAAGATAATGATGCAAACCCGAACCCAAACCTAGGTCCATCCGTTACACCAACCTTAGCAGACTCCTTGCTCAAGGTAGTGGCTAATCCACCGATCAACCGAGTGATCCCACATATCTTACCTCGGTGAACCTGCTTTGCACAAGGTAGTGGTGAGCCACACGATATTTGTGTCATGAGACACCACATTTAGATAATGTAACCGAAGTTACCACATTCACTTAATGTGACCGAAATCACCACATTCACTTAGTGAGACCGAAGTCATCACATATTCTTAGTGAGACCGAAGTTATCACATATTCTTAGTGAGGTGAAGTCATCACATATTCTTAGTGAGACCAAGTCATCACGTTTCACTTAGTGAGACCAAGTCATCACATTCACTTCCCTTCTCAAATAACCCGAATGCCCCAAATTATACATGTCATGCATATCATATTTAATTTCACTTTCACGTCACTTTTCACATGTTAAATATAACATATTTGAAATCCTAGTAGGAGTAGGAAACGTGCACAGTACTTTGTACCATAATATGGTATTTTAGCCACATTCTTATACTTTCATATTAACATATATCACATAATTAAGCTCTAAATCTATTAGGATTAGTGTGGCATACACACGATACCTTAGCCATATTCTTACACTTTTATATTAGCACATATAATAAAATTAAAGCTGTAAATCTATCAAGATTTAGTGTGGGGTACACAAGGTACCTTAGCCATATTCTTACACTTTCATATTAGCACATATAATGAATTAAAGCCGTAAATCTATTTTAGTGTAGGGTACACACCTGATTTGTTTAGCGATTCCTTGAGATTCCGAAAAGCTAGATCTAAAGTTTAGATCCTTAGTCCCTACATTTGATTCATCATTTATTACTTAGCATAAATTCTATTTGGCTATGATATCCAAATCCTAGTAGGATTTGTAAAAAGACTTACCTTGTTGCCGATTTCAATACTAATCAAATCCTGAAATCTATGCTATGCTCCTCCTTGTATTCGGCCAAGCACTAAATCTCATCAGGGGTTAGTTTCGGCTTTTTAAACAAACAAGAATTAGATCTAACTATCAAAATAGGCCTTAGTCGAATGCTATAGACACTTACCTTGTGGGTTTTAAATCCGAAACTCATAGAATAACTAGGGAACACATGGCCTATGGTGTACCTTCGGAAAAGAACTTCTCCTTCCTTGTAGCCTACACTTAGTAAATCCGAAAGATCTCTTCAAAGTTTGGCAACCATGAACATTAATGGGATTAGCCCTAGATTTCGATAAGTCTAAAATATAAAAGAATGGAAACCAAACTTGGATCTTACCCTTATTTGAAGGAATCGATTGCACCTTCACTTCAACCTTGAGATTCAAACTTAGAGACTTGATGAACAATGGCTATGATTCCCTTATGTATTGGTTTCAAAGATGAAAGAAGAGAGGAATAATAGGCTTAGAAGGAATCGGCTAGGAGGCTAAAAGAAAAGAAGAAAAGATTGGATGCTCAAGAAGAATATTGGCGGAGGAAAAGAGAGAGGAGAATGAATAATGAATGGCCCTAGTCTCATCCTTTTATTGCGAAATTACTAGGCCAAGAATCCTTTACTTGGCCATCACTCTTCCTCATTCTCCTAATTAAAGAATAATTCTTCATTTATCCACCTATTTAGCGAATTTTAAAGAAAATTAAACTCCTCCTTAAGAGTCCTTATGATCTTTTAATTAGCCGAGTTTTAAAGAGAGTGAAACTCCTCTTTTGCAAGCCTTGTGCCGTCCACCTCTTGGCTTCTAGAAGCAAAATAAAACTTATTTTATTTGCTTCTTATGTGACTCAAACTCAAGCCCAACACCCTTGCATGTGGGCCATTTCACGAGGCCTTAAGTGGCATCTTGAGCCACTTTTCCAAGTCCGTTAATGGGTCAAATTTCACGTACTTTATATTTTAGGGTCACTGGCCCTAAGTTCCCCTTTGAACTTTAAAATTCTACATTTCAGGGTCATTTTAAGTTTCTAAAATTTTTCATGACTCAGAACTTGACATTTCCTAGGTTTCCAAAATGTTTAGTTTCCTCTTTTGGCTTGGTTTCCAAAATGTTTAGTTTCCTCTTTAGCTTAGTTTCCAAAATGTTCACTTTCCTAATTTACTTAGATTTCCAAAATGTTCACTTTCCTAATTTGCTTAAGTTTCCAAAAATAGTCATTTTCCTACTTTGCTTAGGTTTCCAAAAATGGTCATTTTCCTACTTTCAACGTAACATTTCCATACATTCTCAGGTTCCCAAAATCATTCCAAATTTATTCCAAAACACATAAAACATGTCTTTATGTACAATTAGGCCAAAATGTGTAGGCCCTTTTTAGGATGTTACAGTTCTACCCTCCTTAAAAATAATTTCGTCCTCGAAATTACTTACTAACGAATAGTCGTACATCCTAGCTCACTACGCTACTGCTGCGCACTCTGATCTTAAGAAACTATCATACTTTTTAGGCACAATCTCTAAGTTCACGTCCCCTAGAACTTATTTCTAACGTCGTGATTTAATCTGATTACAAAGTTTTATGCATTAGTCTTTGTTTCACTTATTACCCGCGAAGAAGTTTTATGAGAAGAATTTTAAGAGTGGTTCTTTCGTATTCATACATGCACACAGTCTTTTCATTCATTCATACATCAATCAAACAATTATGAACTTTCGTTCATTCAGAGAAACGTTGTAGTTTTCATTGTTGTTGTTTTTCCACTACCCAGGGGTATTTTGGTAATTTTTCACAAATCAGGGTAAATTTGTAAAATTTAATAAATTAGGGATATTTCAAAAGTTGTGAAACTTTGAGGGTTCTTTTCAAAAATTATTCCTTCAAAAATGGGGATGTTGCAAAAAAATTTTGAAAATCAGGGTCATTTTGGTAATTTTGTAAGTTAGGGGCAATTTTGTAATTTTTTTCCAAAATCAAGGTATTTTGATATTTTACAAATTAGGGTTTTTGAATGTTTATAAAATAATAAAATTTTGGTAAAGCTGTTGAGTAGTTGAATCATTTTATAAACCAAGGGCACTTTGGTAATTTTACCACTAAGGGCATTTTTGTAATTTTTGCAAATCAGGAGTTTTTCAGAAAATGTTGTAAAAATAATTTTCTTAGATTTAAAAGGAAGTTTTAAAAGTTTGAGAAACTAGGGTTTGTTGTTTTGTTCTCTCTCTTTTTTTTTAAAACATGGCTAGTTCCCTTTTGGGTTTTAGTCATTGGGTTTAGCAGTGTATAAGTCCTCTTGGTTAGGGTGAATGGTTACTACTTTTGGTAGGATTCGAGTAAAGAGGAGGTGAGTCGCTAGGACTGCTTAAATACCAAGCTCTTCTTGAATCCACTCCTGACATGCGCTGTGATTTACCACACCCTAGCTGGCGACTTAATCACTGAGTTTGTCTAATGGTCCTTAAGTCTTATTTACTTGTGTTTTTGAGTAGACTAGTCCTAGGGTTCACAGATCCTAGTTCACTAATCTACGTTGCCATAAAAGCCTATACATTTCACATATTCAAATCACTTCAGAAGTCAGAAGTACTTACCTGGTGGACTACGGGTCGGAGACTTAGTGGGCCATGCCAGAAAAACTTGAAATTTTTTTTTCAGAAAATTCCTTTTGGGCTTACTTTGGAAAACATTTTGGGCCTTAAACCCAAGGCCGAGAGTTTAAAATCGGGCTCTGATACCAAACTGAAACACCCCACACCCGGCCCACGAGAATGGACCGAATCTGGTATGTTCCTCGAAGTAACCCGATTCAAATTCATTCGAATACTTGGAAAACTGTGTGTTTTGAAAGATAGTTTTGTTGTGGGTTGGGCTCGAGTTGAAAATAAATTTATCTTATAATAAAAACCCATTTGTTTCAGGTGACAAAATATTTAAACTTATTTTAAATTAAATGGGCTTATTCCTTGTAAAGCCCTAAATTCATAACATAGTAATTAAAGCAGAAATAAAATGTCACGATGGCCTTATTACATAAAATGAAACCCAAAATAAAATTGAACAGTACTTAAAATAAAATAAATATTCAAATAAAATTAAACTTCAAGTTGAACACGCCACCACAAGCTCTGTAGTCGGTCCATTCTTTGCTCATCACCTAAAACATGTTCCCACAAGGGGTGAGTCGATAGACTCAATGTGTAACCAACACCAAAACAAAATAGAAATAGGCACACCATACATATCATATTCATATAAAAATTCAAGATAATGATGCAAACCCAAACCCAAACCTAGGTCCATCCGTTACACCAACCTTAACAGACTCCCTGCTCAAGGCCGTGGCTAATCCACCGATCACAACCGAGTGATCCCACATATCTTACCTCGGCAGACCTGCTACACAAGGCCGTGGCTGAGCCACTTGATATTTGTGTCATGAGACACCACATTTAGATAATGTAACCGAAGTTACCACATTCACTTAATGTGACCGAAATCACCACATTCACTTAGTGAGACCGAAGTCATCACATATTCTTAGTGAGACCGAAGTCATCACATATTCTTAGTGAGACCGAAGTCATCACATATTCTTAGTGAGACCGAAGTCATCACATATTCTTAGTGAGACCGAAGTCATCACGTTTCACTTAGTGAGACCGAAGTCATCACATTCACTTCCCCTTTCTCAAATAACCCGAATGCCCCAAATTATACATGTCATGCATATCATATTTAATTTCACTTTCACGTCACTTTTCACATGTTAAATATAACATATTTCGAAATCCTAATAGGAGAAGGAAAACGTACCTGAGTACTTTGTACCATAATATGGTACTTTAGCCACATTCTTATACTTTCATATTAACATATATCACATAATTAAGCTATAAATCTATTAGGATTAGTGTGGGATACACATGATACCTTAGCCATATTCTTACACTTTTATATTAGCACATATAATAAAATTAAAGCCGTAAATCTATCAAGATTTAGTGTGGGGTACACACGATACCTTAGCCATATTCTTACACTTTCATATTAGCACATATAATGAATTAAAGCCGTAAATCTATCAAGATTTAGTGTAGGGTACACACCTGATTTGTTTAGCGATTCCTTGAGATTCCGAAAAGCTAGATCTAAAGTTTAGATCCTTAGTCCCTACATTTGATTCATCATTTATTACTTAGCATAAATTCTATTTGGCTATGATATCCAAATCCTAGAAGCATTTGTAAAAAGATTTACCTTGTTGCCGATTTCAATACTAATCAAATCCCGAAATCTATGCTATGCTCCTCCTTGTATTCGACCAAGCACTAAATCTCATCAGGGGTTAGTTTCGACTTTTTAAACAAATAAGAATTAGATCTAACTATCAAAATAGGCCTTGGCGAATGCTATAAACACTTACCTTGTGGGTTTTAAATCCAAACTCGTAGAATAACTAGGGAACACGCTGACTATGGTGTACCTTCGGAAAAGAACTTCTCCTTCCTTGTAGCCTACACTTAGTAAATCCCGAAAGATCTCTTCAAAGTTTCAGCAACCATGAACATTAATGGGATTAGCCCTAGATTTTGATAAGTCTAAAATATAAAGAATGGAAACCAAACTTGGATCTTACCCTTATTTGAAGGAATCGATTGCACCTTCACTTCAACCTTGAGATTTGCTTAGAGACTTGATGAACAATGGCTATGATTCCCTTATGTATTCGATTTCAAAGATGAAAGAAGAGAGGAATAATAGGCTTAGAAGGAATCGGCTAGGAGGCTAAAAGAAAAGAAGAAAAGATTGGATGCTCAAGAAGAATATTGCAGAGGAAAAGAGAGAGGAGAATGAATAATGAATGGCCCTAGTCTCATCCTTTTATAGCCGAAATTACTAGGCCAAGAATCCTTTACTTGGCCATCACTCTTCCTCATTCTCCTAATTAAAGAATAATTCTTCATTTATCCACCTATTTAGCGAATTTTAAAGAAAATTAAACTCCTCCCTTAAGAGTCCTTATGATCTTTTAATTAGCAGAGTTTTAAAGAGAGTGAAACTCCTCTTTGCAAGCCTTGTGCCGTCCACCTCTTGGGCTTCTAGAAGCAAAATAAAACTTATTTTATTTGCTTCTTATGTGACTCGAACTCAAGCCCAACACCCTTGCATGTGGGCCATTTCACGAGGCCTTAAGTGGCATCTTGAGCCACTTTTCCAAGTCCGTTAATGGGTCAAATTTCACGTACTTTATATTTTAGGGTCACTGGCCCTAAGTTCCCTTTGATCTTTAAAATTCTACATTTGGGGTCATTTTAAGTTTCCAAAAATTTTCATGACTCTGAACTTGACATTTCCTAGGTTTCCAAAATGTTTAGTTTCCTCTTTTGGCTTGGTTTCCAAAAATGTTTAGTTTTCTCTTTTAGCTTAGTTTCCAAAATGTTCACTTTCCTAATTTACTTAGGTTTCCAAAATGTTCACTTTCCTAATTTGCTTAGGTTTCCAAAAATAATCATTTTCCTACTTTGCTTAGGTTTCCAAAAATGGTCATTTTCCTACTTTCAACGTAACATTTCCATACATTCTCAGGTTCCCAAAATCATTCCAAATTTATTCCAAAACACATAAAACATGTCTTTATGTACAATTAGGCCAAAATGCGTAGGCCCTTTTTAGGATGTTACATTTATCTAGCAACTCTTATATCTGCGCTTTCAATTCCACCAACTCTTTCAGTGCCATTCTATACGGAGCAATAGATACTGGCGCTGTTCCCGGAAGAAGATCAATTCCAAACTCCACTTCACGATCCGGGGTAATCCCAAAAATTCTTCTGGAAAAACATCAGGAAACTCCTTCATCGTCCTAACGTCCCCAACAGTTAGGTCCTTGGCTTCTAGAGCTCGAACAAACATTAATACTGCCTCGCATCCTTTTCTCACCATTCTTTCTGCTCTTAGGGCAGTCACCACATTCGACAAACAGTTCCCCCTTTCTCTTATCACCAACACTTTACCACCCTCGAGGGTTCTTAACACCATACGCTTAGCTGCACGAATGGTAATTCCATCAGATCCATCTGGAAAACTATTCCCTGAACTTCTAAGGGTACCTCCTGATAAAATTTATCTACTACCACAAATTGTCCTAATGTGCTAATTACAGTCATCGCCCTAGGGGTAATCTCAAAATCTAAACTTAAAGTTCCAGACACACTACTAGCAACATATGAATGTGTCGACCCAATGTCAATCAATGCAGTGTAAGGTAAACCAAATGATACAGTCCGCCTCGGGGAGAGTCGAAATGTATGCTAGTTGCCCAATCATCTACGAGGATGATTTCTAAGCCTTCGGGTAATAATGAGAAAATATGGAAGCGCTGCGGAAGCTTTTAAATGAATTTGTTTTAAGAAATGAATTAAGTTAGGAATGGAGGTTTGAGAAATGATGGGAATAGTTTAGATAATAGGTTCAGTTTTATGATGAAGGAAGATGGATAAAAGATAGGTGATATTTTGGTGGAAATGGATTAACGAACTTGAACAAAGAAATGATTTAACACTAGTAAGTGTTACCCCGGTTTCTATAAAGTTCAAGGTGGAAATATGGAAATCAATATGGACCACGACCGTTATCTAGATAGATAAGAACCGTTGGTATAAGGTTATGGAAGAGAACGATTGACGCCACAAGCAAGCTTGATAAGTCGAGAATCGAAACTTCGTCTGAAAGATAGAGAGGAGAAAATCTCACTCGAAGAACCAAAGTTCATATATTTTAATTCAAGATTAACCTTTTTTACAAATAAAATATCAAATATTTATAGGCTACTAAAGTGCCGGTAGAATGGTCATACAAAATACCTTAAAAACTAAGTAAAATTAAACTAGATTAAGCTAGAAAAATCTAGAATAAAGTCTTTTGACTTGCTTGGCTAGGTTGGCCGAATATGGTCCTTCAAATGCATGCATATGCGGCTGAAGATGAACTTGCAAAGAAAATTCAGCCAAGTGAGCTTTGAATGATGAACCCTTGAAAATCGAACAGCCATGCATTGTTCAAGGCTGTCTTGCGAATGTGAAAAGTCCTCCCAAACTCCCATACCATCTTTTAATTGCTTCCCACGCATGGAGAAGCAAACCAGCAACAAATTAAATTCGGCTCCTTTAATGCTTTGCCTTTTACTTTCATGAAGCATTCAACCATCTTTAATTCTTTGTTATTCACGAAAATGTTCTTTGGACACACCAAACATCAGCCAACTTTTGATGTTCACGAGATGCACCATGCATACTAAACAACTCATTTAATTTCATCCACTAGCATGCCCAACATCCATTCAATTGCTACCGTCCAACAATTCATTAATGTATGTTCAATGCATTGGCTGATTCATGCAATTCCAGCAGCCCTCTTTATGTCGTCCCAACATCACATTAAATGATGTTCCAAACATGCTTGCTGCCCATTAATTTGCTTCCATCCCAAGCCATGTATATGCATTTATTTCGTCCATGCCTTGTACTTAATGTGCCAATGCATGCTCCAACAAAGCATTAAATTCGGCAGACAAAGTGTGCTGCACATTAAGGCATTAAATGGATGCCCCATGCTTCTCCAACAAGGCATTAATTGATGTTCCAGGTTGCTGCTCATTAAAGGTGCCGTCCATGCTTCCAACAACTCATTAATTCGGCCATGAGGAAGAGTGAATGGCTCCTTATTAATGTTGGCCGAAAATCCCCTAGAGAACACCAAAGTTCAGCAGCCTTTAATACCTTCTTCATGCCGTCCAATGTATTGAAACCTGCAGCAAATTAATTAACCCATTAGTTAATTAAATCAGCATATTAATTGGGGCAATTAGACACCATAAATTCGGCACAATAAAGGACATTTGGACATCATAGGCACATTAAAAACATGTCCTAAAGCTAAACAAAAATTAATTCATGTCTAATTAATAACACACATTAATATAAAGCATATTTAATACTTCAATAATTAAAATAACCAGATTTATTTAGTTAATTAACTTGGGCTAATTTTGACTAACTAAACTACTTTAATTTATTTAAAATAAATGCAATCAGACTTATAAAGTGGAGCGAGCGCCAATAAATTTGAAAATCGTTGGTGCCCGGGCGTGCCGTATCATCCCTCCCTCTTCAAGGCGATTAGTCCTCGAATCGACACTGTTGATTTCGAACGAATTTCTTTTGACTCAATTTTCCTCGATCAAGCGGGATGGATGATAATCGCAATATCTCGCAAGAGGTATCCATGAATTAGCAAAATCAATTTCAAATAAGCTTGCAGCCCAAATATAAGAAAGACAAAACAAATAAATAAATGACATAAGCGGGCATAAACACAATGTCATATAAAAGTAACATAGCCTTATCAAATGTTTGAGACTTAAACAAATAGACTTGAAAACATGCATATGATTTAAACAGAGTCCTCAAAACAACATTATCATGCAAGTAACACATCAAATGATATATATGATCATTACAAGCAAATAGATGAAAAAGTGCATTTGATACTCGACATGAAACAACCAAATCTGGCATTGACGGATATATGAAATCACTTGCACATGAATTATAACAATTATCGAACACAAGAATCTTTTCGTCAATAAACAAAACAGATAGATCATAAATAGGCAAAATAGATCGATTAAGCGTGTAATGATCTAAATGTAGAGAAAGCAAAAATGTATCAACGATTTGGAAGACTCACCTTTATGCACAGATAGACAAGATCATTCTTACCTTTCTCGAACATTACAAACCTTCTCTCAGTAGGCATGTAGCGTAATCGAAGCTTGGCGTTTGATTCAACCATTTTCAAATGGTAGGTGAACAACCATAAGAATTGTTTAAGGAGCGAATAAAGATGGAAAACAAAGTTGACAACATTCGTTACCTCATTCAGAACCTTATATCAAGAAGATAGGAAACTTTCAAACAAGAAGAACCATCTAAATGATACTTGAGTTTTCCACAATTCAAATCAAAGCGTATTCCGGTTTAAAAACATGCGTTTGTTTATTTAAATCAAAATGTATCAATGGTTTGAAAAATCAAGCAGTTAAACCAATAAGAATTGTGCAAACCCAAAATCGAACGATCAAAACTCTTGATTTTTTAAAGCGTTTTTGCAAAAACTCAAAGTTTTTGTATTGGAAAATGAACTAATCTCGTAATATCCACAATCAAACAGGTTGGGATTAAGAGAAAAATCATCGTTATACTTACTCGAGTCTTGCATTTGTTGGATTTGCGTCTCTCCACCTTCACACTTCGTATCACAATGATCATTATGGAATAAAGTCATCTTATCATCATTTAAAACATCACAATTATTCGAGGGATGGCCAATGACGAAATCATCCACATAATCACAATCTTTAGAAAGATTCAATGGAGATTGAATCGCTTCAAAATACTTACCTTCCTTACCTTCAATCTCGCGTGATTCAACTTTACCTTTTTCAATCATGTGAAAGCGTCGCTCGTTGGGAAGGTATTGTAGTTGAAGGTCATCGTGAAATTGGTCGAGAACCTGGAAAGAAGAAACAGAAGAAGGACAGATATCCGAAGAGTTATCGAAAAATCATTCTCTTTTCTTGCTTTTCTCGTTCATTCTTTTCTCTCATTTCTTTTCAATTTTACTTTCTTCTTTTCAATCTCTTTTCAATTTTTTCTCGATTTCTTTTACTCTCATGATCTCTTTTCTTTTCTTTTCTTTTATTTTCTTTTCCTCTTTTCATTTGATCTTTCTTTTCATTTTGAGTACAACAAGAAGATGATTCAAAAGAACTAAAATAGAAAGATTTGATTCTAAAATCGAAGCGATGTTCTCATAGATGTCACGATCTTTGTTTCGCCTTGATTCCTTAGTCGAATAGGAATCTCGATTTGAATCACTTCGAGAACAATCTTTCGTGGGCGAGTACTCGTAGCTTTCTTCTCGGTGTCTCAGGAGTCTTGACGAATACGAATCTCGATGATAATCCTTTCTCACATAGTCAAATGAACTTCTTGATGAAGATGAATCTTGATAGAAGTCTCTTGATCTTGAAGTCGACGATGAATGGGAGTCATGTCGGAATTCTTTTCTGGAATACTCATCGAAGGTAGGTCTCTGAGATGGTTGCCGCTTCGTTTCTTGACTCGTTGTAGTGTGCTTTCATCGAAATTTTTCCTCCGCTCGGTCCAAACGCCTTTGTATTGGACTTAACTTTTTCTCGAGCATTCGGTCCATTTCGTTCACCAAAAATTGGAAGTCATCGGTGGAAAGCTCTTCTTGAAACATGTTTATTGCTAAAAGAAAGATGTTATAAAGAAAGAAAATAAATAGAAAGATTAAAGTACCTTACCACAAAAAATCTCACAAGTCACTCACAAAGAAAAAAAAAATCGCTCACGCTCGTGTTTTCTCTCGAAATGGCTCTTTTTCTTAATGTAAGCA
Source organism: Gossypium rotundifolium (assembly GCA_025506655.1). Classification (NCBI taxonomy): domain Eukaryota; kingdom Viridiplantae; phylum Streptophyta; class Magnoliopsida; order Malvales; family Malvaceae; genus Gossypium; species Gossypium rotundifolium. Next base: position 133,081,257 of record CP106729.1, on the reverse strand, counting down.
CTCGTGCCTTTTACCGCTCTTTCTCGCTCTCGCAAGTTCGTACTTTATTTCGATAGACTCATCACGGCTCGAGGGTCAGCTTCAAGTTGTTTCAAGGGTAAACGTAAGGTTTCGGGTAGGCTAAACAAAAGAAAAGGGCAAATAGGGGAGGCTAAGTAAAAGAAATTTTTTTTTTTTAAATGATCGGGTAAGATGAGGATGGTAGAAATGAGGGTCTTGGGCACTCAGAGACTGAGGAGTAGAATAGAAAACAAACAAGTACTTCAAAATTCCACACACTTTTTTTTTATTATTTTTTTCTCCTTTTTTTTGACTTTTTTACCACTTTTTTTCGATTTTTTTACCCTTTTTTTTTTAACTTGTATATTTTTTTTTCAATTTTCGTTTTTTTTCTCTTTTTTTCAATTTTTTTTCACTTCACATATAATATATTGAAATACAAGAACGAAAATTACAACTTACAATTTTTTTTTTGAATTTTTTTTTCACTTACGAACCTATTTCGGCTTCTCATACGTAGTCAAAATTTCTCGTTTTTATAGCTCTGATACCAGATGATACAGTCCGCCTCGGGGAGAGTCGAAATGTATGCTAGTTGCCCAATCGTCTACGAGGATGATTTCTAAGCCTTCGGGTAATAATGAGAAAATATGGAAGCTGCGGAAGCTTTTAAATGAATTTGTTTTAAGAAATGAATTAAGTTAGGAATGGAGGTTTGAGAAATGATGGGAATAGTTTAGATAATAGGTTCAGTTTTATGATGAAGGAAGATGGATAAAAGATAGGTGATATTTTGGTGGAAATGGATTAACGAACTTGAACAAAGAAATGATTTAACACTAGTAAGTGTTACCCCGGTTTCTATAAAGTTCAAGGTGGAAATATGGAAATCAATATGGACCACGACCGTTATCTAGATAGATAAGAACCGTTGGTATAAGGTTATGGAAGAGAACGATTGACGCCACAAGCAAGCTTGATAAGTCGAATCGAAACTTCGTCGAAAGATAGAGAGGAGAAAATCTCACTCGAAGAACCAAAGTTCATATATTTTAATTCAAGATTAACCTTTTTACAAATAAAAATATCAAATATTTATAGGCTACTAAAGTGCCAAATAGAATGGTCATACAAAATACCTTAAAAACTAAGTAAAATTAAACTAGATTAAGCTAGAAAAATCTAGAATAAAGTCTTTTGACTTGCTTGGCTAGGTTGGCCGAATATGGTCCTTCAAATGCATGCATATGCGGCTGAAGATGAACTTGCAAAGAAAATTCAGCCAAGTGAGCTTTGAATGATGAACCCTTGAAAATCGAACAGCCATGCATTGTTCAAGGCTGTCTTGAGAATGTGAAAAGTCCTCCCAAACTCCCATACCATCTTTTAATTGCTTCCCACGCATGGAGAAGCAAACCAGCAACAAATTAAATTCGGCTCCTTTAATGCTTTGCCTTTTACTTTCATGAAGCATTCAACCATCTTTAATTCTTTGTTATTCACGAAAATGTTCTTTGGACACACCAAACATCAGCCAACTTTTGATGTTCACGAGATGCACCATGCATGCTAAACAACTCATTTAATTTCATCCACTAGCATGCCCAACATCCATTCAATTGCTACCGTCCAACAATTCATTAATGTATGTTCAATGCATTGGCTGATTCATGCAATTCAAAGACCCTCTTTTTGTCGTCCCAACGTCACATTAAATGATGTTCCAAACATGCTTGCTGCCCATTAATTTGCTTCCATCCCAAGCCATGTATATGCATTTATTTCGTCCATGCCTTGTACTTAATGTGCCAATGCATGCTCCAACAAAGCATTAAATTCGCGGACAAAGTGTGCTGCACATTAAGGCATTAAATGGACGCCCATGCTTCTCCAACAAGGCATTAATTGATGTTCCAGGTTGCTGCTCATTAAAGGTGCCGTCCATGCTTCCAACAACTCATTAATTCGCCATGAGGAAGAGTGAATGGCTCCTTATTAATGTTGGCGAAAATCCCTAGAGAACACCAAAGTTCAGCAGCCTTTAATACCTTCTTCATGCCGTCCAATGTATTGAAACCTGCAGCAAATTAATTAACCCATTAGTTAATTAAATCAGCACATTAATTGGGGCAATTAGACACCATAAATTCGGCACAATAAAGGACATTTGGACATCATAGGCACATTAAAAACATGTCCTAAAGCTAAACAAAAATTAATTCATGTCTAATTAATAACACACATTAATATAAAGCATATTTAATACTTCAATAATTAAAATAACCAGATTTATTTAGTTAATTAACTTGGGCTAATTTTTGACTAACTAAACTACTTTAATTTATTTAAAATAAATGCAATCAGCTTATAAAGCTAGAACGAGCGCCAATAAATTTGAAAATCGTTGGTGCCCCGGGCGTGCCCGTATCATCCCTCCCCTCTTCAAGACGATTCGTCCTCGAATCGACCTGTTGGTTTCCCGAACAGAATTTCTTTTGACTCAATTTTCCTCGATCAAACGGGATGGATGATAATCGCAATATCTGCAAGAGGTATCCATGAATTAGCAAAATCAATTTCAAATAAGCTTGCAGCCCAAATATAAGAAAGACAAAACAAATAAATCGTACGCAAACGGGCATAAACACAATGTCATATAAAAGTAACATAGCCTTATCAAATGTTTGAGACTTAAACAAATAGACTTGAAAACATGCATATGATTTAAACAGAGTCCTCAAAACAACATTATCATGCAAGTAACACATCAAATGATATATATATGATCATTACAAGCAAATAGATGAAAAAGTGCATTTGATACTCGACATGAAACAACCAAATCTGGCATTGACGGATATATGAAATCACTTGCACATGAATTATAACAATTATCGAACACAAGAATCTTTTCGTCAATAAACAAAACAGATAGATCATAAATAGGCAAAATAGATCGATTAAGCGTGTAATGATCTAAATGTAGAGAGCAAAAATGTATCAACGATTTCAGAAGACTCACCTTTATGCACAGATAGACAAGATCATTCTTACCTTTCTCGAACATTACAAACCTTCTCTCCGTAGGCATGTAGCGTAGTCGAAGCTTCGCGTTTGATTCAACCATTTTCAAATGGTAGGTGAACAACCATAAGAATTGTTTAAGGAACGAATAAAGATGGAAAACAAAGTTGACAACATTCGTTACCTCATTCAGGAACCTTATATCAAGAAGATAGGAAACTTTCAAACAAGAAGAACCATCTAAATGATACTTGAGTTTTCCACAATTCAAATCAAAACGTATTCCCGGTTTAAAAACATGCATTTGTTTATTTAAATCAAAATGTATCAATGGTTTCGAAAAATCAAACAGGTTAAACCAATAAGAATTGTGCAAACCCAAAATCGAACGATCAAAACTCTTGATTTTTTTTAAAACTGTTTTGCAAAAACTCAAAGTTTTCGTATTGGAAAATGAACTAATCTCGTAATATCCACAATCAAACAGGTTGGGATTAAGAGAAAAATCATCGTTATACTTACTCGAGTCTTGCATTTGTTGGATTTGCGTCTCTCCACCTTCACACTTCGTATCACAATGATCATTATGGAATAAAGTCATCTTATCATCATTTAAAACATCACAATTATTCGAGGATGGCCAATGGCGAAATCATCCACATAATCACAATCTTTAGAAAGATTCAATGGAGATTGAATCGCTTCAAAATACTTACCTTCCTTACCTTCAATCTCGCGTGATTCAACTTTACCTTTTTCAATCATGTGAAAGCGTCGCTCGTTGGGAAGGTATTGTAGTTGAAGGTCATCGTGAAATTGGTCGAGAACACGGAAAGAAGAAAGCAGAAGAAGGGCGGATATCCGAAGAGTTAGTCGAAAAATCATTCTCTTTTCTTGCTTTTCTCGTTCATTCTTTTCTCTCATTTCTTTTCAATTTTACTTTCTTCTTTTCAATCTCTTTTCAATTTTTTCTCGATTTCTTTTACTCTCATGATCTCTTTTCTTTTCTTTTCTTTTATTTTCTTTTCCTCTTTTCATTTGATCTTTCTTTTCATTTTGAGTACAACAAGAAGATGATTCAAAAGAACTAAAAATAGAAAGATTTGATTCTAAAATCGAGCGATGTTCTCATAGATGTCACGATCTTTGTTTCGCCTTGATTCCTTAGTCGAATAGGAATCTCGATTTGAATCACTTGAGAACAATCTTTCGTGGCGAGTACTCGTAGCTTTCTTCTCGGTGTCTCGTGAGTCTTGGCGAATCTGAATCTCGATGATAATCCTTTCTCACATAGTCAAATGAACTTCTTGATGAAGATGAATCTTGATAGAAGTCTCTTGATCTTGAAGTCGACGATGAATGGGAGTCATGTCGAATTCTTTTCGGAATACTCATCGAAGGTAGGTCTACGAGATGGTTGCCGCTTCGTTTCTTGACTCGTTGTAGTGTGCTTTCGTCGAAATTTTTCCTCCGCTCGGTCCAAATGCCTTTGTATTGGACTTAACTTTTTCTCGAGCATTCGGTCCATTTCGTTCACCAAAAATTGGAAGTCATCGGTGGAAAGCTCTTCTTGAAACATGTTTATTGCTAAAAGAAAGATGTTATAAAGAAAGAAAATAAATAGAAAGATTAAAGTACCTTACCACAAAAAATCTCACAAGTCACTCACAAAGAAAAAAAAAATCGCTCACGCTCGTGTTTTCTCTCGAAATGGCTCTTTTTCTTAATGTAAGCACTCGTGCCTTTTACAGCTCTTTCTCGCTCTCGCAAGTTAGTACTTTATTTGATAGACTCATCACGGCTCGAGGGTCGACTTCAAGTTGTTTCAAGGGTAAGCGTAAGGTTTGGGTAGGCTAAACAAAAGAAAAGGGCAAATAGGGAGGCTAAGTAAAAGAAATTTTTTTTAAATGATCGGGTAAGATGAGGATGGTAGAAATGAGGGTCTTGGGCACTCAGAGACTGAGGAGTAGAATAGAAAACAAACAAGTACTTCAAAATTCCACACACTTTTTTTTATTATTTTTTCTCCTTTTTTGACTTTTCACCACTTTTTTCGATTTTTTACCCTTTTTTTTAACTTGTATATTTTTTTCAATTTTCGTTTTTTTTCTCTTTTTTTCAATTTTTTCACTTCACATATAATATATTGAAATACAAGAACGAAAATTACAACTTACAATTTTTTTTTTGAATTTTTTTTTCACTTACGAACCTATTTCGGCTTCTCATACGTAGTCAAAATTTCTCGTTTTTATAGCTCGATACGGATGATCTGATCCGCCTCGGGGAGAGTCGAAATGTATGCTAGTTGCCCAATCGTCTACGAGGATGATTTCTAAGCCTTCGGGTAATAATGAGAAAATATGGAAGCGCTGCGGAAGCTTTTAAATGAATTTGTTTTAAGAAATGAATTAAGTTAGGAATGGAGGTTTGAGAAATGATGGGAATAGTTTAGATAATAGGTTCAATTTTATGATGAAGGAAGATGGATAAAAGATAGGTGATATTTTGGTGGAAATGGATTAACGAACTTGAACAAAGAAATGATTTAACACTAGTAAGTGTTACCCCGGTTTCTATAAAGTTCAAGGTGGAAATATGGAAATCAATATGGACCACGACCCGTTATCTAGATAGATAAGAACCGTTGGTATAAGGTTATGGAAGAGAACGATTGACGCCACAAGCAAGCTTGATAAGTCAGAATCGAAACTCGTACGAAAGATAGAGAGGAGAAAATCTCACTCGAAGAACCAAAGTTCATATATTTTTAATTCAAGATTAACCTTTTTACAAATAAAAATATCAAATATTTATAGGCTACTAAAGTGCCAGCCGAATGGTCATACAAAATACCTTAAAAACTAAGTAAAATTAAACTAGATTAAGCTAGAAAAATCTAGAATAAAGTCTTTTGACTTGCTTGGCTAGGTTGGCCGAATATGGTCCTTCAAATGCATGCATATGCGGCTGAAGATGAACTTGCAAAGAAAATTCAGCCAAGTGAGCTTTGAATGATGAACCCTTGAAAATCGAACAGCCATGCATTGTTCAAGGCTGTCTTGAGAATGTGAAAAGTCCTCCCAAACTCCCATACCATCTTTTAATTGCTTCCACGCATGGAGAAGCAAACCGACAACAAATTAAATTCGGCTCCTTTAATGCTTTGCCTTTTACTTTCATGAAGCATTCAACCATCTTTAATTCTTTGTTATTCACGAAAATGTTCTTTGGACACACAAACATCAGCCAACTTTTGATGTTCACGAGATGCACCATGCATGCTAAACAACTCATTTAATTTCATCCACTAGCATGCCCAACATCCATTCAATTGCTACCGTCCAACAATTCATTAATGTATGTTCAATGCATTGGCTGATTCATGCAATTCCAGAAGCCCTTTTTTTGTCGTCCCAACATCACATTAAATGATGTTCCAAACATGCTTGCTGCCCATTAATTTGCTTCCATCCCAAGCCATGTATATGCATTTATTTCGTCCATGCCTTGTACTTAATGTGCCAATGCATGCTCCAACAAAGCATTAAATTCAGCGGACAAAGTGTGCTGCACATTAAGGCATTAAATGGACGCCCATGCTTCTCCAACAAGGCATTAATTGATGTTCCAGGTTGCTGCTCATTAAAGGTGCCGTCCATGCTTCCAACAACTCATTAATTCGGCCATGAGGAAGAGTGAATGGCTCCTTATTAATGTTGGCGAAAATCCCTAGAGAACACCAAAGTTCAGAGCCTTTAATACCTTCTTCATGCCGTCAATGTATTGAAACTGCAGCAAATTAATTAACCCATTAGTTAATTAAATCAGCACATTAATTGGGGCAATTAGACACCATAAATTCGGCACAATAAAGGACATTTGGACATCATAGGCACATTAAAAACATGTCCTAAAGCTAAACAAAATTAATTCATGTCTAATTAATAACACACATTAATATAAAGCATATTTAATACTTCAATAATTAAAATAACCAGATTTATTTAGTTAATTAACTTGGGCTAATTTTGACTAACTAAACTACTTTAATTTATTTAAAATAAATGCAATCACTTATAAAGCTAGAACGAGCGCCAATAAATTTGAAAATCGTTGGTGCCCAGGCGTGCAGTATCATCCTCCCTCTTCAAGGCGATTAGTCCTCGAATCGACTTGTTGATTTCGAACGAATTTCTTTTGACTCAATTTTCCTCGATCAAAGCGGGATGGATGATAATCGCAATATCTGCAAGAGGTATCCATGAATTAGCAAAATCAATTTCAAATAAGCTTGCAGCCCAAATATAAGAAAGACAAAACAAATAAATAAATGCATAAGCGGGCATAAACACAATGTCATATAAAAGTAACATAGCCTTATCAAATGTTTGAGACTTAAACAAATAGACTTGAAAACATGCATATGATTTAAACAGAGTCCTCAAAACAACATTATCATGCAAGTAACACATCAAATGATATATATATGATCATTACAAGCAAATAGATGAAAAAGTGCATTTGATACTCGACATGAAACAACCAAATCGGCATTGACGGATATATGAAATCACTTGCACATGAATTATAACAATTATCGAACACAAGAATCTTTTAGTCAATAAACAAAAGCAGATAGATCATAAATAGGCAAAATAGATCGATTAAGCGTGTAATGATCTAAATGTAGAAACAAAAATGTATCAACGATTTGGAAGACTCACCTTTATGCAGATAGACAAGATCATTCTTACCTTTCTCGAACATTACAAACCTTCTCTCCGTAGGCATGTAGCGTAGTCGAAGCTTGGCGTTTGATTCAACCATTTTCAAATGGTAGGTGAACAACCATAAGAATTGTTTAAGGAGCGAATAAAGATGGAAAACAAAGTTGACAACATTCGTTTACCTCATTCAGAACCTTATATCAAGAAGATAGGAAACTTTCAAACAAGAAGAACCATCTAAATGATACTTGAGTTTTCCACAATTCAAATCAAAAGCGTATTCGGTTTAAAAACATGCATTTGTTTATTTAAATCAAAATGTATCAATGGTTTGAAAAATCAAGCAGGTTAAACCAATAAGAATTGTGCAAACCCAAAATCGAACGATCAAAACTCTTGTTTTTTAAAGCATTTTGCAAAACTCAAAGTTTTCGTATTGGAAAATGAACTAATCTCGTAATATCCACAATCAAACAGGTTGGGATTAAGAGAAAAATCATCGTTATACTTACTCGAGTCTTGCATTTGTTGGATTTGCGTCTCTCCACCTTCACACTTCGTATCACAATGATCATTATGGAATAAAGTCATCTTATCATCATTTAAAACATCACAATTATTCGAGGATGGCCAATGACGAAATCATCCACATAATCACAATCTTTAGAAAGATTCAATGGAGATTGAATCGCTTCAAAATACTTACCTTCCTTACCTTCAATCTCGCGTGATTCAACTTTACCTTTTCAATCATGTGAAAGCGTCGCTCGTTGGGAAGGTATTGTAGTTGAAGGTCATCGTGAAATTGGTCGAGAACACGGAAAGAAGAAAGCGGAAGAAGGACGGATATCAGAAGAGTTAGTCGAAAATCATTCTCTTTTCTTGCTTTTCTCGTTCATTCTTTTCTCTCATTTCTTTTCAATTTTACTTTCTTCTTTTCAATCTCTTTTCAATTTTTTCTCGATTTCTTTTACTCTCATGATCTCTTTTCTTTTCTTTTCTTTTATTTTCTTTTCCTCTTTTCATTTGATCTTTCTTTTTCATTTTGAGTACAACAAGAAGATGATTCAAAAGAACTAAAAATAGAAAGATTTGATTCTAAAATCGAAGCGATGTTCTCATAGATGTCACGATCTTTGTTTCGCCTTGATTCCTTAGTCGAATAGGAATCTCGATTTGAATCACTTCGAGAACAATCTTTTGTGGGCGAGTACTCGTAGCTTTCTTCTCGGTGTCTCAGGAGTCTTGACGAATACGAATCTCGATGATAATCCTTTCTCACATAGTCAAATGAACTTCTTGATGAAGATGAATCTTGATAGAAGTCTCTTGATCTTGAAGTCGACGATGAATGGGAGTCATGTCGGAATTCTTTTCTGGAATACTCATCGAAGGTAGGTCTCTGAGATGGTTGCCGCTTCGTTTCTTGACTCGTTGTAGTGTGCTTTCGTCGAAATTTTTCCTCCGCTCGGTCCAAATGCCTTTGTATTGGACTTAACTTTTTCTCGAGCATTCGGTCCATTTCGTTCACCAAAAATTGGAAGTCATCGGTGGAAAGCTCTTCTTGAAACATGTTTATTGCTAAAAGAAAGATGTTATAAAGAAAGAAAATAAATAGAAAGATTAAAGTACCTTACCACAAAAATCTCACAAGTCACTCACAAAGAAAAAAATCGCTCACGCTTCGTGTTTCTCTCGAAATGGCTCTTTTCTTAATGTAAGCACTCGTGCCTTTTACGCTCTTTCTCGCTCTCGCAAGTTAGTACTTTATTTTGATAGACTCATCACGGCTCGAGGGTCGACTTCAAGTTGTTTCAAGGGTAAGCGTAAGGTTTGGGTAGGCTAAACAAAGAAAAGGGCAAATAGGGAGGCTAAGTAAAAGAAATTTTTTTTAAATGATCGGGTAAGATGAGGATGGTAGAAATGAGGGTCTTGGGCACTCAGAGGTGAGGAGTAGAATAGAAAACAAACAAGTACTTCAAAATTCCACGCTTTTTTTTATTATTTTTTCTCCTTTTTTGACTTTTTACCACTTTTTTCGATTTTTTACCCTTTTTTTAACTTGTATTTTTTTTCAATTTTCGTTTTTTTCTCTTTTTTTTCAATTTTTTCACTTCACATATAATATATTGAAATACAAGAACGAAAATTACAACTTACAATTTTTTTTGAATTTTTTTCACTTACGAACCTATTTGGCTTCTCATACGTAGTCAAAATTTCTCGTTTTATAGCTCGATACAGATGATCTGATCGCCTCGGGAGAGTCGAAATGTATGCTAGTTGCCCAATCGTCTCGAGGATGATTTCTAAGCCTTGGGTAATAATGAGAAAATATGGAAGCCATGGAAGCTTTTAAATGAATTTGTTTTAAGAAATGAATTAAGTTAGGAATGGAGGTTTGAGAAATGATGGGAATAGTTTAGATAATAGGTTCAATTTTATGATGAAGGAAGATGGATAAAGATAGGTGATATTTTGGTGGAAATGGATTAACGAACTTGAACAAAGAAATGATTTAACACTAGTAAGTGTTACCGGTTTCTATAAAGTTCAAGGTGGAAATATGGAAATCAATATGGACCACGACCCGTTATCTAGATAGATAAGAACCGTTGGTATAAGGTTATGGAAGAGAACGATTGACGCCACAAGCAAGCTTGATAAGTCAGAATCGAAACTCGTACGAAAGATAGAGAGGAGAAAATCTCACTCGAAGAACCAAAGTTCATATATTTTTAATTCAAGATTAACCTTTTTTTACAAATAAAAATATCAAATATTTATAGGCTACTAAAGTGCCAGCCGAATGGTCATACAAAATACCTTAAAAACTAAGTAAAATTAAACTAGATTAAGCTAGAAAAATCTAGAATAAAGTCTTTTGACTTGCTTGGCTAGGTTGGCCGAATATGGTCCTTCAAATGCATGCATATGCGGTGAAGATGAACTTGCAAAGAAAATTCAGCCAAGTGAGCTTTGAATGATGAACCCTTGAAAATCGAGCGACCATGCATTGTTCAAGGCTGTCTTGAGAATGTGAAAAGTCCTCCCAAACTCCCATACCATCTTTTAATTGCTTCCACGCATGGAGAAGCAAACCAGCAACAAATTAAATTCGGCTCCTTTAATGCTTTGCCTTTTACTTTCATGAAGCATTCAACCATCTTTAATTCTTTGTTATTCATGAAAATGTTCTTTGGACACACCAAACATCAGCCAACTTTTGATGTTCACGAGATGCACCATGCATGCTAAACAACTCATTTAATTTCATCCACTAGCATGCCCAACATCCATTCAATTGCTACCGTCCAACAATTCATTAATGTATGTTCAATGCATTGGGTGATTCATGCAATTCAATGACCCTCTTTATGTCGTCCCAACATCACATTAAATGATGTTCCAAACATGCTTGCTGCCCATTAATTTGCTTCCATACCAAGCCATGTATATGCATTTATTTCGTCCATGCCTTGTACTTAATGTGCCAATGCATGCTCCAACAAAGCATTAAATTCGGCGCAGACAAAGTGTGCTGCACATTAAGGCATTAAATGGACGCCCATGCTTCTCCAACAAGGCATTAATTGATGTTCAGGTTGCTGCTCATTAAAGGTGCCGTCCATGCTTCCAACAACTCATTAATTTGGCCATGAGGAAGAGTGAATGGCTCCTTATTAATGTTGGCGAAAATCCCTAGAGAACACCAAAGTTCAGCGACCTTTAATACCTTCTTCATGCCGTCCAATGTATTGAAACTGCAGACAAATTAATTAACCCATTAGTTAATTAAATCAGCACATTAATTGGGGCAATTAGACACCATAAATTCGGCACAATAAAGGACATTTGGACATCATAGGCACATTAAAAACATGTCCTAAAGCTAAACAAAATTAATTCATGTCTAATTAATAACACACATTAATATAAAGCATATTTAATACTTCAATAATTAAAATAACCAGATTTATTTAGTTAATTAACTTGGGCTAATTTTTGACTAACTAAACTACTTTAATTTATTTAAAATAAATGCAATCACTTATAAAGTGGAGCAGCGTAATAAATTTGAAAATCGTTGGTGCCGGCGTGCCCGTATCACCAAATACTAAAAATGTACCAGTTATAACATCCGGTGCGTCGGCCTCCTCTCGACGTCTAGCAGCATAGACTAACCCCGACTGTCTTGCCTCAGTGTTTCCTGCCCCTCGACCTGGTTCTCCACGGTCCCGACCAAAATCGTTACCACCTCTGGCTGAACCACGACCCTCTGCAGTTCTGCTGACCTCCTACCTTTCGTGAGCATTGTCCTACCATGGGTCCTACATCGCCGTGGTACGTGGGCGGTCTCTAATCTGATGATCCAAAGATCCACACTTAAAGCACTTCCCACTACCTACCCAACACTCACCTACATGGAATTTACCACATCGAGCACACTTTCTGTAACACCCCTAACCCATATCCGTCGCCGGATTAGGGTTATGAGGCATTTTCAAGGAAAATATAACTTTCGTCTTGTAATACCCTTTTCATTCAATATACTTCATCCTATTATAAAACAACCGAATTGATACATGTTTAGATACATACTTCTCAAGCATATAACCCAAATTCATATTCATATCAATTTCATGAAATTTAAAATTGTCTAACATCTCTCTTTATTAACTTACCACATATATGCATGATTAAAATTCTAAGTATATTCAATTATAATCATCAACGAATCTGAGAATGATCAATCAATATACATTTCTTTAATAAAATCAACCACAAAACAAATACAAACACCTACTTAGCACCACCACCTACGCATTCATTTCATGCAACCATTCCTCATGTACAATCTTGTTTGAACCAATGCACATTAAAACTTTATAGTTAGAAATACTAATAAGCATCATATGGTTACATGCATATATCACCCGTTTGCACACTTATAAACTAAGAAATAATATTCCTTTTACAATTACATATATCGAATCGCATCATCTTAGCTTTTAATGCCATAAACACAAATTAACTTTGCATGATATATGCATATGATCAAAGACCGAATATACTAATTAAACTTCCTTAATTCATGAATTCTATGTCATGAATTTGTACACTATTGACCATTCATAAGCGTAGATCTCAAACTAAATTAACATAGAATTATAAGCATATTTAATCATGCCTAGACCGAACCTTCCATACCACCTTTCCATACAATTTATAACTACCTATACTTATCAATAACAAATGAATCTAGCAAATTAACTTACATATACAAATTTTCATTATGAGATCATTATTACCACCTAACGTAACAACCATATTTAACATTCAATAACCCAAGTTAAGATTTTACAACTATATACATAACACTCATATCACCTACCACATTTCCAATAATATCTAAACTTCAACCGAATACAAACATTCATTAATAGCATGAGCAAGCCATTTCATCCAAGCATATTGATGAAGTTTAACCCAAAATAAGTAGCCATTTTAGCAAGGCTATAAATATATACGATTAAGCATCATTAGTAATACGACTTAGTCTAACCTATGCATGCCTTTTGAATTAAAAACCAAGTTTATCAATACCAAAGAGAGTGGATAGTATGGTTAACTTCTTTGAAGATCCTTGAGTCCGTAGCTTGAATCAAAAATCTATAAAGCAGTAGACAAGAACACACACACAGTAAGCTTGCTAGCTTAGTAAGTCTCAAGCAAATATAAGCGTAATGAACATACATTTAAACATGTTAATACCCAAGCTTATAGTATGGAACATAAATATTTCATTATGTAAAATGTACATAGCTGAATACTAGTAACGCTCTTGATTTATATATCGTTGCTATGTCATCATGAAACTGTACATTATCAAATCACATGAATATCATCTTATATCGTATATTCCAAAATCACATGAACCAATCTAGGCATCGATCTTCTATTTCTACTTATACACAAAAACAAACACTTTTGTCTCATTCATCAACGATCTTTAACTAAACAATAAGAATTTAGCTCACTTCATTCCTAACTAATATAGTAGGCTAATTCTTACAGAACTTTTAGCACATAGCACTATATATATCTCACCTTGTTTGATTCTTAGAATCTCCATTTATAGCATATCAAGCATAAAGCACGCTGAGCATTAAAGCGAAATAAATCAAACACGAAGCACGCTAGGCATTGAAGCACGAAATAAATCAAGCATGAAGCACGCTAGCATTGAAGCCGAAATAAATTAAACACGAAGCCTACTAGGCATTGAAGCCGAAATAAATCACCCAAACACGAAGCACGCTGAGCATTGAAGCCCAAAATAAATCATAGTTAATCTTTCATTTCACATTTCATAGTGCTAAATTCACCACCACTTATATTTCACATATTTTAATCATATAGCAAACCAAAAGCACTTATTCATATCACATTAAATAAAATTTCAACCAATCCAATTTATTATCATCACATTCGGCCAACTCATGACTTTATACTATAATTATACCAATTTCACCATACACTATATTTATAAATAAACTTTTAACATATGTTCGCTTAAACAGGACTTACCTCGGTTGTCGATAGACCGTGCAAATCGGCTATTCGAGAACCTTCGTCTTCCCAGATCTAAATCTTTTTCTTTGCTCTTGATCTAAAACACATTAAAATTTAACTCATTCAAGTACATTTCATCACAATTTAGTCCCTAAGCACATAAATAGGCAATTTACCATTTTACCCTACTATTTCACATTTTGCATTTTAGTACTAATTGCACAAAACACAAAATACTTAAAATTTCCCCATGCTACTCAAGAGCTGAATCTTCCTAGGGACCTTACAAGTCCTTTTATTTCACTTATTTTTCAAATAAGTCCCTTTAAAATTTTATTATTATAATTTAGCCTAAATACAAAATTTTACCAAAATTTCTAATACAAAACTTGTAAATCTTTAACACCTCTTTAATCTAAAACCATCAAACATCAAAACCATTTAAACATGTTAATGGCGAATCCTATTTACTTATGAATTTCAAAAATTCAAGCATGGGTCGGTAATGTACTGAAACAATGATCTCAAAAATATAGAAATTATTAAAAGCAGAAGAAAAACACCTTGAATTTTAGCTAGATGATGGTGAACCTTCCAAGCTTTTAAACCCTTATTTTCATGGCTAACTTTCGACACTTCAAGATGAAGAACAAAAATATGGCTTTTAAATTTTATGTAATATAACATATAATAACATTTTCTTATGTTTTACCATTTTAACCTTTATTTAATAATAAAACAATTTATAACATAAGGTTATACTTGACCTTTGCCACCCACTAACTCATAAATGGGTTATTTACCCTTTTAATGCTCCACTTTAAAAGCCATCATCAAATAGGCACTTTACACTATAGTTTGAGACTTTTAAAATTTCTGCGATTAAGTCCTTTTTGTCAAATCGAGCACCCAAGCGATGAAATTTTTCTCTGAAACTTTCACATTTTAATTCACACATAATAAACATAAAATAAAATATTAAAATATTTCTTGGACTCGGATTCATGGTCCTAAAACCACCATTCCGATTAGGGTCAAATTTGGTCGTTACACTTTCGTGTTTGGCTAGCAGCAGCAGGTCTCTCAGCCCGTCTCGGTCCATCTGACCTAGGTCTTTTTGAGTACTCCCAGTTGTCCCTGATGATCCAAAATTTCTCTTACCTCTACCCCTATCTCTATCCCGGTTCAGTTTTTTTGTCTGTCTCACCTCCTTAGCTATCTTAGCTTTCTCTACAAGCACAGCAAATTCCCTCTCCCGCTGTGGAGCTATCAAAACACGTAGATCATCCTTCAGGCCATCTTCAAATCGAACACATCGTTCATGTTCTGTGGCCACCATCCCTTGAGCATAACGGCTCAAGCGTAAGAATTTCGCTTCATATGCCACCACTGACCTACTTCCCTGAACCAGATTTAGGAACGCTCTACGCTGCGCATCCACATAACTCGTTTTAATGTACTTGCTCTAGAATGTCACTTTGAAGTAATCCCAAGTGGTATGGTCAGCCATGGTACCATCCTTAACCGTAAGCCACCATTGATACGCTTCGTCCCGGAGACGGGACACTACTCCTTTCAGCTTCTCTTCTCCCTTGAAATCCAGATCATCCATTATGCGCTCAACTACCTCCAACCAATACTCAGCTGTACTAGGGGCTACACCGGAAATTCCCTTAAACACTTCTGCCCTATTAGCTCTAAGTTACTCCGACATAAATTTCCGGGCCCCTGTGCCCATACGCCTGACTACCCTCTAAAACCCTCAACATCTTTGAGATACGCATCATCTCCGTGGTCGGATCCTAAAATTCCACCTCCACAGCTGGTGGCATTGGTACCTCATTCCCTAACTCGTGACCAGACCCTACGGGTTTCGACACAGCAATCTTGCCTCTACCTCAGCCATGCACACCACATCCTCTAGTGCTCATTCTATCGATTCGCGTTTATCTAATTAGGAATTTTTATGAATTATTAGCTTCTTTCACTGATTAACCACGAACAATCTTATGGACAGTAGTTTCAAGAGTAGTTCTTTCGAATTCAAAACTATATCTACGGGTTTTAGTCTCAAGTCTGAATCTCTTAGTTCTAGAAACCACATACATCAACATACAAGCAACATCCATGAACTCACATTCATCACCTAGGGGTATTTTCATCATTTCACTACTCGATGGTATTTTTGTAATTTTATCCTATAGAGGTATTTTCATAATTTTCCAAAATAGGGTATCTTGGTGATTTTACAAAATAGGGGTATTTTGGTAATTTTGCAACTCAGGGGTATTTCGGTAATTTTTGCAAACCAAAGGTATCTCTGTAATTTTGCAAACCAAGGGTATCTTGAGAAATTTTTCACAAATCAAAGTTATTTCAAAATTTTACATAACTAGGAGTATTTTAGAAATTTTGCAAAATAAGGTGGCTGGTCCCTTTCGGGTTTTAGTTATAAATTTTGGCCCGTCAACAAGTCCTGTGGCTAAGGTGAACAGTCACTACACACCAGGTAGGATTCCAGTGAAGAGGAGGTGAGTCGCTAGGGCCGCTTAAATACCAAGCTCTCCCTAGATCCAATCCTAGACATGCATATGCCTGTTACCATACCCTAACCCTATGACTTGTTCACAGACATGTTTAATTGAGAATTAAGTCTTATGGAATTTGAAGAATTGTTTAACCTAAGCCTAGAGTCCATCAAGCTTTAATCATACTAGCCTACGTCCCTATGGAGCCCATCAAGGCCAACATGCACATCACATAATGAGTTTTAGGATACTTACCTGCGTGGATCGGGTGTCGGTAGACTCGAAGGCCATATCTCAACCAAACTTTTCCCAAACTTATATCACTTTTACAAATCACTACTGGACCCATTTCGCATCTCGAGTTTTGAACTGGGCTCTGATACCAAAAATGTAACACCCTAAACCCGGCTCATACGTCATGACCGGATCTGATATGCTACGAGTTGAATGTTGTAAACTTTGCCTTGAAGGGTTTTAAAAATCTCAGTTTATTATAATCGATTAATTATTAATTGTGTAATTCTTAAATGAAACTTTAAGATTTGTGTGAATGTGTTTGAAAAGCCCATTTTCCTCTCGCTTTATAATTAAAGTTTTGAAAGCATAAGTTTATAAAAATGTGACATGATAATAATAAAGAAAAATAACCTAAGTTATGGAGGCCTTATTACAAAAAAAATCCCAAAATTAAAACTTAAAAGATAACAGAAAATAGTTTATGGAAATAATAGTCTTGATGGCCCTCAAGTCGACTCGGTTCCCATGTCCACGATCTCGCTCATCGAAAAGTTGGAAAAAATAAAAGGGTGAGTCACCAAGACTCGGTGTGTAAATCCTAAAACACATAAAAGCCTTGGGCCCACAAACACATTATGGGCCTTGGGCCATAACAATGGCAATGAATATATTTTCATGCAACATGGCCCATCCCAAACCTAAGAGTCCATCCTCTACACACCTCGTACCAACCATCACACCGTGGGATTTCTACAATCAACCCTCCATCCGCTACACACCATATCGAAAGTGTTTTCTTCTGTCAGAAAAATAGATCACTCGTGACCTATGTGGCAAAGCCACCGATCGCTATCGACCTTAATAATATATCGACAATTGCTACTGTCATCATAAAGACCGATCACTATGTGACTTATGTGGCAAAGCCACCGATCGCCTCACGACCTTCTCTCCTTCATCATATCAATCCCATCCCATGCATACATACATGCAAGAATCAGAACATTAAACTATCTAAACAGATCACATACTTTCACATACTTTGATACACATAGAGAAGTTTCTATGATTACGTACCTGGCATTCTTTGCCTACCCTTTTTGGGTATTACGACTGTTCATACAACCTCTTTATCTGGCTTTTAGCCCATAACATATATAAAATACGGATTAACTAGTGTGATAGAGATCCACACACCTGATTACTGACAAGACGATACTATCTAAGTTGACACTATCCGTAGCCACTACGACTGCTAAGAGTCTAAGATTTTGTTCTGAAGTCGATCCACAACCCGGTAGCCAATCCGAACTGCTGACACTACTCGCTTCTTAAACTTAGGGATTGGTTTAATAGATCCAATCTCCTCCTTCACCTTGAAATCCCGAAAAGAGAGATATATGAGATTCAGAAACTAACAATCTTGGCTTTTAGATCTACGTGATCTTCTTCACTCAATATGGGGGTTTCGGCTAACTCTTGAGAGAAGATTTTGGCTTTTTGCAAAAATCAAAAAGAGAAGATGATTCAAAGAAATCTATGGAGATTTCAACTTTTAAAGAAGAAATCGGCAAGAATATTTTAGCTTTTACTGAAGAAGTCGGTAGGAAGAAAAAGAAAGGAAAAGAATAGACACTAGGGTATTCGGCTATAGCAGAAAAGAAGAAGAAGAAGAAGATGGAACTTTAGGAGTTTTGGCTTTTTGAGAAAGGAAACACCAAGAGAATAGAATGAGAATAAATACCAAAATTAAGAAGTACCCTATTTCTTTAATCAAATTTTCGGCACACACACTAACCAAAAGTCAGAATTGCCCTCTTTTGAAAACTAAAACTACTTAATTAACAAGGGAAATTTTGGTACCCCCCTTTTTGCCTCATTAAAATTGATTTCCTCCTTCCCCTAGAGTTGGAAATTTGACCACTACTGTGACCAACAGATTAGATCCTAAATTTCCTCCCTTTATCTGCCATATTATCTTTATTATTCACTCAAATAAATCCTTCTATATTTAAGCCTTGTTGCCGTCCAACTCTACCTAATTAATTTTTGAACTTTAGCTAACTTTAATTAAAAGAATTTGGCTTCATGTAACTTGAATGTGGGCCTTCTCAGTTGACACCACCTCCTTGCTCTCTAAGTGGCGCCACTTTGCCACTGGGCCACAAGCCCACTTTGTATTTAAAACACAGATAACATCTTTTAAGCCCTATCTTATTAGGCTTTCCACTAGAGTGTCTAATCAGAGAATTCAATTAAGGCCTCGGCCCAATTCCTGAGCCCATTCTGGACCCCTAACACTCTCATTAAACATAACCACACATTAAACGCATTGGCCCATTAATTCAGGATGTTACACATACAAAATAAACTCAATAATCATAAACACATAATTCAACCATTGATTATAAATACATGAATTCACATCAACTAACAACCTTTCAATTACTCATTCACAAAACTATATACTTTCTTCACCATTTCTTTGATTCAAAGCTAATATAATTTAATGCACATACCTGTACCATCTCGTACAAATCTCATTCTCAACCACATCATTCATTTAATCGTTGAACCATTTGGAATAGAAATCGGATACTCAAGGTCTCACACAATAAGTACCTATATCATGGCCCGAAGCTGAATCAAGGTAACTTATATCTAAAGTTTTGATATTATGGCCCAAAGCCAAAGCAGTCGATATTCATGGCCGGAAGCCAAATCGGTATAACTCGCACCCGAAGTGCTAATATCATGGCCCAAATCCAACTCAATGCATTCCCTAATGACATGTCACTAGTATCCTAAACTATTCTTAAGGTTCAATCGGGATTTCGAATGTCGAATTATCATCGAGTCATTGTCGAACTTGTCCAAAGTCTCGTATTCACAATTTATGCAATATTAAAGCATTTAAAATACATTTATAATAAAATTTATCACATACGAACTTACCTCAGATGTGAAAACAATGAAATAAGTCGATTAGTCGATAACTTTAGTTTTCCCCGATCTAGATCCGAACTTTATTTTTCTTGATCTAAATATAATCAAAATTAACTTATTTAATAATCTCTCTCTTCAATTTAATCCAAAACACACATTTAAGCACATTTACCATTTACTTCTAATGTTTCACCACTTTTACAATTTAGTCCTTATTTTATAAAAACACAAATTCATGTAATTTTAATCATACCCAAGCTAGCCGAATTATAACTATCTCCATAATAGCCCATAATTCTCATTATTTCACATTTCTATCACACAATTTACACATTTCTCAATTTAATTCCTATTTTACATTTTTCTAAAAAATCACTTAACAAAACTTGTATAATTTACATCAAACATTCATAATGTATCATTAAGAATCAAAACACATGCTTATTCATCAATGGAAACATTCAAAATCTTTAATAATTTTGCAAAATAGTCCCTAGGCTAGATAGACCTAGTTGCAACTATCCCAAAAACATAGAATTTATTAAAAATGGGACAAAAACGGACTTACATGCACAAGGAGAAGTGACCGAAAGTTCAAAGCCCTAAAATGGTGTTTTTGTTCATGAAATTTCGGCAATAACAAGAAGATGAAGCAAATTTTGGCTTTATTTTAGTTATTTTAACCTTAATAATTAATTTACTATAATAACCTTAAAAATAAACCTTTAATTCACCTAATTTAATGGCCACACTTGTCCACTCACAATTGAAATGGTCTAATTACCACTTAAGGCCAACATATTTAAAAACCAAAGCAAATTGACATCTTTTTCTTATAGAACTCTAAATTTTCACCTTACGTGATTTAGTCCTTTTTATCAAATTAAGAAACCAAATGCTAAAATTTCTTAACGAAAATTCCACACAATCATATTATCATGTCATAGACATTAAAATAATAATAAAATAAATATTTTGACTTCAAATTTGTGGTCCTAAAATCACTGTTCCAATGACTAAAAATAGACTATTTCACTTCGTCAAGGGGACCCTCTCTCTCCGCATTTGTTCTTATTCTGCATGGAAGTGTTCTCAAGGATGCTTATTCATACACAATACAATAATGTGTTAAGAGGCATCTGTGCTACCATAAATGGTCCGAGGATTAATCATTTATTCTTTGCTGATGGCGCACTCTTATTTGTGCAAAATAAAAAAATGATGTTGATTATTTTATTACATTCTTAGGAATTTTGCCTCTGTTAGTGGTCAAGAAATAAAAATTGAAAAATCAATGGTTCTTTTCAGCCCTAACACCCTAAGGGATCAAAGAAGATTCTTTGGTGATCTCGCTGGTATGAAAGTTGTGGAGAAGTTAGACAAATACTTGGGCATGTCTCTTCTTATAGGTAAAAAGAAAAAGAAGCATTCATTAAGGTTACTAATAGATTCTCTTGCAGGATTAAAAGTTGGACTAAAAGATTACTTTCATATGGAGGAAAAGAGGTCTTTATTAAGGCGGTGTTACAATCCATCCCAACATATGCGTTGTCTATCTTTTTGGCTCCTAAGGGTGTGATCGAGGATCTTCAAACTAAGCTAAGTAGAACATGGTGGTCAGGAAAGGATAGAGGAAACATTTGGGCGATGCTCCCGTGGAAGAATCTGTGTCAGCCAAAAGGGATAGGGGTATTGGTTTACGTGATATGCGTCTCTTCAACATTGCACTCATGGGTCGTCAAATTTGGAGACTTATCAACAACAAAGATACCCTGTGTTTTAAATTTATATCATCCAAATATTTTCTTGATGGTAATATTTTTAATGTCAAATGCATGGATAAAGCTTTGTTCACTAGGTCGAGTATAGCAGCTGTTGTGGAGACATTGAAAAATGGGTTCGGCTGGCAAGTTGGAAGTGGCGATTGTTTTAATATTCAAGTTGATAATTAAGGCTTGGAAGAATTAAATGGTGGCTCTCTTAATTCCATCATGCTTAACCCTAAAGTTAATAGTGTTAGAGATCTTTGGGTGCGAATGAAAGAAAATGGGATATGGATAAAGTCTATTTGTTGTATGGGAAAGATTATGGTGAAAGAATTTGTAATTTACCCATAGGAAATGAGGGCCAGAGTGACAGAATTATGTGGGTCCACAACCCCATGGTTGCTTCACATTGAAATTGCGTACTCATGGCTTCTCCAAAAAGAGATGGGGTTCGGCCCGCACAGGTTCTACTAGAAGTCTATTTGGAAGCTTGATACGTTACTTAAAATTTGGGTGCTTGCATGGAGAGTTGGTCACGAGCTTCTTCCCACGAATGTCAAAATTTCTTCCATCAAAAATGACTTTAACCAAGGTTACGCTAAATGTGGAGCCACTAATGAAACCCTCATGCATGCTCTGAGAGACTGTACCATTTCTCGTGAAGTTCTTTCCATAGACAGTTGGGATATGTAAATTATGTCGAAGCAGTACTGATGTGAGATGGCCTGGGTTGATTTGAGTCATTCACAGGTTTGCCCGATCATCGACAAGGAGTAGTTGAGTCTTCAGGTAAAAGGATAGATTTGGCTAAGTTTGCGAAAGCTTTTCAAAAAGGGGTTAAAATTGGTTAAGTTATGATGATAGGTTCGACTAGGAAATTAACAAGGAAAGTAGGTATTTGGGATGGGCTCGGTGTAACAAGAATGATAAGGATAGATAATTTGGAATAAAGGTGGAAATGGATAGATGAACTTAAACACGAGAAATGATTCAACACTAAAGAGTGTCACCCTGATTTCAATTTGGTTTAAGGTGAATGATGGAATTCAGAAATGGACCTCAACCCGTTACTTAGCAAAGTAAGAACTAAAGGTATAAAAAGATGGACAAATGCTACACCAGGTTGGTGATAAGTTCAAAAGAAGAGAACGATTGATGCCACTAGCTTCGCTAGATAAGTCAGACCAAAACTCATACGAATTTAGAGAAAAGTAAACTCTCTCTCTGAACTAAGTTCATTCAAATTGATAAAATGGCAAAAAGTCCTTTTACAATGAAAATGAACAACTATTTGTAGTGTTCAGCTAGATAGCCGAATGGCCTAAACAAAGACTTAATATCTAAGTAATAACTAAGCTAGAAAAGCCTAGAAAATTTGGAAACAAATCACTAAATTGCTAGAGCTAAATTTAGCTGAATTGAAGCTCAAGGGGTGGTTTCTAGAAGAGCAAATGGACTTGGAGAAATATCAGTAGTTAGGTTCAACCAATTGAGCTTAAATGAGATCATTAAGATGCAATTCTTGGCTAAAAACATACTAGCATTAAAGGAGGACGTGAACAACCTTTGAAGGTGTGAAAAGTCAGCTGCTAGATTGAGTAATAAACTTGGGAAGATGAATGCTTGAGGGAGGCTAATGGCCATGTCCATATTCAGCCACTTGGGATGCCAATGGGTAGCTTAATGATGAAGAAAATTCAGCTGGATGAATTTGGCAGTTGGGAGGTGAATGGCCTTGTCCAAATTCGTCCCTAGCTTGAAAGAAGCTTCCAAAAGATGTCTCTTGGCCAAATGGTCACTTAGGAGATTCAAAGGGATCAGCCACATTCATGTAGTTAGACATGCATGCATTCATCCATACATTGTAACTTGTTGATCATGCATCTAGCATTAAACACCTTCTTGCATTCAGTCATACATGCATTTGCAAATTCGATGCATTGAACCATTCATGAACTTTGCATTTAGTTCCTCCACATTCGGCTGCACCTGCACAACACATGAACCAAATTAAATTAAAAAAAATTAATGGACAAAATTAAAACACAACTTAGACATTTTAAATAACACTTAGAAAAATTAATTAAGACTCAAACAAGACACATTAAAATTCAGCAGCAACATAAAATAAAACCTGCATATTAAATTTAATTCTAGAACCTAATTTAATTTGTCTTAGATTAGGACATAATTAAAGCATGTAATGACTCAAACATATTTATCAGCATTCAAACATATTTATGAGCTGTAGCAAATTAACTAAATTAACTTAATTATTTAATTTACTCCAGAAAGTAAATTAATCAGCTGAAAAGAAGTTAAACTGAGCTCAAATGAGCTGAATTAAACTTAAACCAAGCTCAATGAGCTGAGATAAACTCATGTGAGCTGATCCGAACTAAATCTGATTTGTACCAAAGTGCACGAGTTGCTCAAAATTTGGGCCTGAGTTGGTCCTACATTTTGGATTGAAATTCACACCAAAATTGACTAGTTAAGGCTAAAATAGCCTCTTGCATTTGCTTGGCTCAAGCTCGAGTCACGAAACCTCCAAGGAGTTCAAGAGGGTCAAAAAGTGAATCTTGGGTTACCGGGATATGTCACATCATCCCCCCTCTTCAAAGTGACTTGTCCTCAAGTCGAGCCGTTGGTTCTCTAGAACAAAATTCCTTTTACTCGACTTTCCTCGATCGAACGGGGCGAATGGCAATTGAGCCAACTAAAAGGAGTAGCCATGAGTTAGCAAATAGTAATGCAAACAAACTCGTAATCCAAGCATAAGCATAGTAAGACAAGTATAACGCATGCTAATGGACAGATTCAAGTTTTCATGCAAACAAGCTAATTTACTCGCTAATGCCTCGTCAAATGTTTGAAACAAAATTGAATAGGGATCAAGGCATTCAATCAACTTAAATTGCTTCCACAAGTCATGATTGAAATGCGAGTAATAGGTAAAAAGATAGACATAATCATCACAAACAAGTAATCGAAAAGATTCACTCACAAAGGCATCATGACAATTATCAAAAACATGAATCTTTTTGTCAATAACCAAAATAAATAGATCATGTTCAAACGAAGCAGAATAGTCAAGCATATCATGATCTAAGTATTTTTCAAAACCTAAATCATCACCATGATTTTTATCACCATCCGAGGAGGGCAAAACGTTTCATAAGATTCAAGTGTCTCACCTTTATGAGCAGGAAAATAAAGATCATTTTTACCTTGCTCAATCAACACAAACCTTCGCTCCTCGGGGGTATAGTGTAGTCAAAACTTCGTGGTTGAGTTAACCGTTTCCAAATGAAACGTAAACTTCATGTACAATCACAGAAATTATTTAAGGCACGAATATAAACTGAAAATAAATTTGGCAAATTTCTTACCTTATTCATAACCCAAGTATCAAAACAATAGAAATTGTTCGCACACAATCGGTGTTGCTTGATTTTCCCACAAAATGAATCAAAACAAATTCCCGGTTTAAAAACTTGGTTTTGATTATCAGGCCAAAGTGTAGAAAAGGGTTTAGTAAATCAAACATGTCAATCCGAAAGGATTTTTGCATACACAAGAATAAACAATCAAAAATCTTTACATGCTTCAAAATAGATTTGCAAAAACTCAAGGATTTCAAACAATGGAGCAAATTATTCACATAATAATCACAATCGAACAAATTGAAATGCTTATATGAAAATTCATGATCACGCATAATTGAGTTTCGCAGCTGCCAATCAAATGTTATTTCACCAACATGGTCGACAACACCACAAATTTCATTAGTGGTGCTTTCCTTGCCATCATTTAAAACAAGTACTTCACCATTAATCAAAGGATGGAAATTTACCATATCACTAATGTAATCATAAACATTCAAACAAGTTGGTGAAGATTGAAACGTTTTATAGCACTTACCTTCCTTACTTTATGGCATCGGTGGACTAAGATTACCTTTGCCATTCAACATGAAACATCTCTCCTTTGGAAGGTAATTGAGATGGAACTTATGGAATGATTCTTCAAAAACCTGAAATGAAACAACACGAGGAAAACTAAAATGGTGGTTAGTGGAAATATTCCTCACTTACTTTTGCTCGTCTTTTTCTTTCGTTTCTTTTTCTAACTTGATTTCTTTCCTTTCTTTTTCAATATTCTCTTTTTCCACACTCTCATTTTCTTTCTCAAATTCTTTTTCAACTTCTTTTTCTTTTTCTTTTTTTCAATTTCTTTTTCAACTTCTTTTTCTTTTTCACTTTATTTTTCTTTTTCAATTTTATTTTTGTTCTCACATTCTTTTTCGATTTGATTACAACATGAAGATGATACAAAAGAATCAAAAAGATGGGTGTTTTACTCAAAGAAAGAGAAAGTATTCTCGTCGGTTTCTTGTTTAATTTTTTGGGAGCGATTCTTCGTGCTTGAATTCTTTGAAGTATATGAAGAATAACTCGTACTTTCTTATTTGTTATCTCGAAGAGTCTCGAACTCAAAACTTTCTTCTCTTTATCTCGAAAGCCTTGTTGAGTAGGAGTCTCGATAATAATCTCTTCTCAAATAGTCATCAGGAAGATGTCTTTGAGAGGTCGCGACTCCACTTTTTGACTTGGTGGCTTTTGCTTTCATCGTGCCTTTTCCTCCACTCGGTCCAATCATCTTTGTATTGGACTTAGCTTCTTTTCAAGCATTTGGCCCATCTCGTTCACCAAGTATTGAAATTAGTCAACTAAAAAATCTTCTCGAGACATGTTTAAATAATGACAAGAAAAGTGTTAAACAAAAAAAAAAAGAGAAAGTAAATACCTCACCATAAATTCTTGCAAGTCACTCAGAAAGAAAAATAAAGAATACTCACTCCGCTCATGTTTTTCACTCGTTTTAGGCTTTTAAACTCTCTAATACACTTACCATCGTGCCTTTTACTACTCGACCTCACTTGCGCAATTTTGTATTTCATCTCGAAAGACCTATTTGCTTGCTCGGGGTCGATTTCAAAGGGGGTTGCAAGGGATAAGGTGTATCGGGTATAAGGTAGGCTAAAACAAAATAATATTAGGTAAGTGTGTGGCATTTGGGAAGGGTGAAATTGATGGTAGAAGAATGGCTGTGATGATCGGGTAGAAAGATGAAAACGAACCAAAAACTTGCAAACTTCACACTTCTTTTTTTTTATAATTCATACATAATTTTTTTTAATTTCGTATTTTTCATTTTTTTAAATACTTCAATACAATATGAAGAAATACTAAGAACTACATTACAAACTTTTTTTCTTAAATTTCAATTTTTTTATTTTTTTCTACGAACCTCCTTCTGGGATCTTCTGGAACATGGCGCTCCTCGTTTTTATGGCTCTGATACCAAATAATGTGAGATAGCCGAGTTGATTCGAGACATTCACGAGTTTTCTCGATCGTCGACAAGGAGTAGTTGAGTCTTGGGAAAAAGGATAGATTTGGCTAAGTTTGCGGAAGCTTTTCAAAAAGGGGTTTAAAATTGGTTAAGTTATGATGATAGGTTCGGCTAGGAAATAAACAAGGAAAGTAGGTATTTGGGATGGGCTCGGTGTAACAAGAATGATAAGGATAGATAATTTGGGATAAAGGTGGAAATAGATAGATGAACTTAAACACGAGAAATGATTCAACACTAAAGAGTGTCACCCCGATTTCTATTTGGTTTACGTGAATGATGGAATTTAGAAATAGACCTCGACCCGTTACTTAGCAAAGTAAGAACCGAAGGTATAAAAAGATGGACGAATGCCAAACCAAGTTGGTGATAAGTTTGAAAGAATAGAACGATTGATGCCACTAGCTTCGCTAGATAAGTCAGACCGAAACTTATGCAATTTAGAGAGGAGTAAACTCACTCTTTGAAATAAGTTCATTCAAATTGATAAAATGGAAAAAAGTCCTTTTGCAATGAAAATGAACAACTATTTATAGTGTTCAACTAGGTAGCCAAATGGCCTAAACAAAGACTTAATATCTAAGTAATAACTAAGCTAGAAAAGCCTAGAAAATTTTGGATATAAAACACTAAATTGATAGAGCTAAATTCAGCTGAATTAAAGCTCAAGGGATGGTTTCTAGAAGAGCAAATGGACTTGGAGAAATGGAAGCATCTAGGTCCGGCCAATTGAGCTTAAATGAGATCATTAAGATGCAATTCTTGGCTAAAAAGATACTTGTATTAAAGGAGGACGTGAACAGCCTTTGAAGGTGTGAAAAGTCAGTTGCTAGATTGAGTAATAAACTTGGGAAGGTGAATGCTTTAGGGAGGCTAATGGCCATGTCCATATTCAGTTACTTGGGACACCAATGGGCAACTTAATGATGAAGAAAATTCAGCTGGATGAATTTGGAAGTTGGGAGGTGAATGGCCTTGTCCAAATTCGTCCCTAGCTTGGAAGAAGCTTCCAAAAGATGTCTCTTGGCCGAATGGTCACTTAGGAGATTCAAAGGATCAGCCACATTCATGTAGCTAGACATGCATGCATTCATCCATACATTGTAACTTACTGTTCATGCATTTAGCATTAAACACCTTCATGCATTCGGTCATACATGCATTTGCAAATTCGATGCATTGAACCATTCATGAACTTTGCATTTAGTCCCTCCACATTCGGCTGCACCTACACAACACATGAACCAAATTAAATTAAACAAAAATTAGCTGGACAAAATTAAAACATAACTTAGACATTTTAAATAACACTTAGAAAAATTAATTAAGACTCAAACAAGACACATTAAAATTCGATAGCAAATAAAATAAAACCTGCACGTTAAATTTAATTCTAGAACCTAATTTAATTTTTCTTAGATTAGGACATAATTAAAGCATGTAATGACTCAAACATATTTATGAGCTGTAGCAAATTAACTAAATTATTTAATTTATTCTAGCAAGAAAATTAATGAGCTGAAAATAAATTAAACCAAGCTCAAATGAGTTGAATTAAACTTAAACCAAGCTTAATGAGCTAAGATAAACTCATGTGAGCTTATCCGAACTAAATCCGGTTTGCACCAAAGTGCACGTGTTGCTCAAAATTTGGGCTCGAGTTGGTCCTACGTTTTCGGATTGAAATTCACACCAAAATTGACTAGTTAAAGCTTAAACAGCCTCTTGCATTTGCTTGGCTTGAGCTCGAGTCACGAAACCTCCAGGGAGCTCAAGGGGGTCAAAAAGTGAATCTTGGGTTGTCCTAGGTATGCTCACATCAAGTACGATAGCTATGTTGATTGGCTTGAGAATATGATTGTAACGCCTCAAATTTGGGCCTAGTAGAATTAGGACTATTGGGCCTTGGGCATAGGAGCGTTTAAATTTTTTGAGAATAAGAGAATGGCTCTAATGCAAGTTGGATCTATTAGGTGTGTGATTTTGGAAGGTTAGAGGGCTTCCATGCAGTCCTGGGATCAAACCTGGGCTTTGGGAAAAATTTTAGTTTTAGGTGAATAAAACCCTGGGAGTAAGTAGGTAGGCTTTAAGAATAAATTGGGGTAAAATAAGACACAAAAGGAGTTGTGGTCTAGTGGCAAATGACGCCACATGGGAGACAGGGAACAGAAGCCATAAAGGAAGCAAGGGGTCCAAGATTCAAGTCTTGGCACTTGCAATTCATTTTGATCTTTTTTTAAATGAACTTAGACTTTGGCCCATAGGTTTATATTTAGTTGTGCATGTTGTAAGTCATAAAAGGAGCTTGTGTTGTGGTGGCATGTAGCGTCTGGAGCATAGGAGAGGGCAAGGGTTCGAATCCCATTGCAAGCAAAAAGGGATATTTATTTTGCTAAGTTGGGGCGATAGGTGGTTGTGATGGAATTAAACTCTACTGAAGGAGGGATCCCACATCGAAAAGCTGGCATGAGGGAAGGTGAGAAGCTGGCTTTAAATAGAGCAATCTATGAGGAGAGTAAGCAAACTTTTGTTGGCGTTTGAGTATAGGAGTGACCGCGGATTAGCTTTAGATTCCTATCAGGTGTGTATTTTGTACTACTCTAGCTGTAGAGCGGCAAATGCCAAAATACCGGTCACACAGCAATGGTAGCCATACGAGCGTGTGAGCGTACGTGTGGTAGCTTCGACGAGATAGTTGAGGCCATCATGGGTGTTCTTGTGGGTTTAAGCTGTTTGGGCCATGATGGGCCGAAAGGGGCCATGTGGCCCATATGAATAAATTGTATGATTGTGTAGTAGATATTGGACTGGTCAATGTGAATCTCATATTTGTGGCTAGATTTGGGCTAAATGGGCCATAGGAGTGTGTGGGTCCATTTGGGTTGAGAACGGGACCTAGGCCCATTAGCATCGTTATCTCTATTTAGAAGACCTCAATTTGCAAAATTACCGAAATACCCTTGATGGGTAAATTATCGAAATACCCTTAGTGGGAAAATTATTGAAATACCCTTAGTGGGTAAATTATCAAAATACCCTCAATAGGTAAAATTATCGAAATACCCCCGAGGGGTGAAATTATCGTTTCACCCTTAAATGACAAAATGACCATTATACCCTTTGTGGTAGTTTAAATGTTGTTTATGTGTTTTTATATATCTGTATATATGATCGTAGTACACTACATACATAACATATTGCATTGGGTTGGGTTGCTGATTTGGAGGAAGTACCGTTATAATGGCATCGCCACACACCATTGTAGTGGCATCGCCACACACCGTTATAGTGGCATCGCCACACACCATTATAGTGGCATTGCCACATATTCTTATTTTAGTGGCTCACCACGATATCTTTATAATGTGACATGGCTGCATTATTGGAGAGTTTGGTGGGTGGGTTGACATGGTCCCCACATGGAGAGATTGGTTGGTACGGGTGGAGAGTTTGGTTGGAATGGGTTGGGTACATGCTCATTGCATTGATATGGTTTTCATGGCTTAGGCCCAGACTGTTACCGAATAGGGCTTAGGCCAGTCTATAACCGTAATAGGATTACACACTGAGTTCTCGTAACTCATCCCTTTCTTTTAATCGTACAGGTAATCCCCAGCCTTAGAGGATTTGGAGCTGTGGAGGACTCAGAGGTGGCCACACATTGGATATGGTTTAAGACTAAACTTAGCGATTTTAGTTTAATTTAGTTATTTTAAATTATTGAGTTAATATTTTTTTTTTGTAATAAGGCCATTGGGGTTTTCTTTTAACTTTTGTTTGGTACTTTTTTTAATTACAACTACTAGTTTATTAAACACGAGTTTTAAATTAATAACCACTATTTTCAAAATATCTCGTTTCCATAATTGTTTAAGTAAGACTTCCGTAACAAACAAGGTTTTAAAAATAATAATATTTTGGCAAGGGAATGACTTTGAGCAAATTTTGTTTTCTTAATGAGCAACATAAATCGGGATTTTTAAAGGGTAGAAAATTTTGTTTCATAGAAGGTTTTCCAATGAATGCGTAGTTTTTAAATAACAATTTGATGTGACAAGCTAGATCCGCCATAACTTCTAGTTCGAGTTTGGGGTGTTACAATGATGAGAATCTTGGACAAAAGAGCAATGGCCGATTTGATGACCATTTTGTGGAACTGCTAGAATAGCATGAACAACTTCATCTTCAAAGGTAAAGAAGACAAAGCCCAGACTATTTGGGACAAGGCCAACAACATTGAAAAAGAGTTTCGCATCTATAATTTGTTGAATGCTCTTATGCTTTCCCAGAACATGGTTATTAAGAAATGGGAAAAACCTCCCAGAGGCTTTGTTAAAATTAATTTTGACGCTACAGTAAACAAAAATAGAATGGGGTATGGGGTTATCTTTCTAGACGATGAATGCTTTGTGCTAGGGGGAGGTAGGGGTTTCATTGACAAAAAATGTCGGTGCAGGAGGCGAAATGCATTACATTTGAGAGAAGCATTGAGCTGGCAGGTCAACTTAACATAAATGATGATGCGCTGTTTGAAACTGACCATGCGACTCTTGTTAACATTATAAATAGTGACAATATGGACGTGACTATTATAGGCAATAGAATCAAGGCCTGTAGAGATGCTTTCAACAATTTTAAATCGACAAAATTAATTTGGTCTAATCGGTCTTGTAATAATGTTGTTGACTTTATTTATACTAAAATGTGTAGTGAAGCTAAAATGTGGCTTTTTTACATGGATTATCGTAAGAAAATCCATAATGTTGTTATTAGTGATGTTACTTAATAAAATGTGTTGACCCTTTTGGTCATTTTTGTTCAAAAAAATCATTTATGTTTGTAGATGTTAAAATGCGGATGTACTTTATTTGTGGTTAACTAATGCCTACCCAACATGTCATAGGCATAACCTTTGAGTGAACTATCTTGCTTTATAGTATATTTAAGAAAGAAAATATCAATGTCGGGACATGATGATGCAATCCCGGCCGCATCATGTTTTGATACACCTCGAAGACATCGAGATTGGCCCAAAATCGAGGGGCCCAAGTGCAAAATGAGGCTTTTAATTTTAGTTTGTTAATAATTGAGTTGCTAAACTTTATTTTAAATTGAACTCATCTTAGTTAAATTAAGTTGCTTGAATAAATACTCAACTTAGTTAATTGAGTTGTTAGAATAAATGCTTATCTTAGTTAATTTAATTGCTAGAATAATTTATTGTTACATGTGATTTAATTTTATTAATTAAGTTTCATGTGTTTAATGTGTTTTAATGTGTTTGTTAATGCTTGTAGGTGACTATTCAGCTAGAATTGGTTACAAACAATGGGCGGTTACAAAGTGTTAAATGCAACTCTTTAGTTGGAATTGGTTACATACAAGGGTTGTTACAACATTTAAAGGAGAGTAATGTGCATCATTAAAATTAGGCAGCCTCTCCATCTTCTCCAAGCAGTTGTTCAAGAATAGCAATGGACAAAGGAGTGATTACACATTCCATAACCGAATGTCTCTTAAAGAACACTCCATGGTCTGTTTGTGTACCCAAAAATATCATCAATATTGCTGGTGTCTATTCGGCTGACCAAGGGAGAATTTAAGGCTTATTCTAAACTCTTTGGCTGCTCAAGAATGAAACCTAAGCATTCAAGCTTATTAAATCAGCTGAATTAGAACATTAAATCGTATTGATAGTTGTTGTTACTTAGGCCTAGAATTTCAAGAGTTTGTGCTTAGTAATTAAGCTTTATTTCAACTCATTATTAGCTCATTTAGGCTGAACAATTGTGACTTTTCAGCTAGGCCTTATCTAGCACTATAAATACTTGTAATCAGCTCATTGTAAGGGACTTTTGCTACTTTTTGAAAGTTTATAACATGTTGTGAGTTTTTCAACTCTCCCATTTCATTTTAAGACTCAAGCTGACTTATCTAGCAAAAGCTAGTGGCGTCTACCTTGTTTCTTTTTGAACTTATTACTCATTCTGAGTGTGGCATTCACCAAACAGTACCTTTGGTTCCTACTTTCATAGGTAATGAGTCAAGGTCCACCTTAAGTGACGTATAAGTCTCGAGTCAACACTTTAACATAGTGCTGGTTCTTTCTTGTCCTTAAGATCTCCATTCCATCCACAAATATCCATTTAATTTCCTTTTTTCTTTTGTAGCCAAATTTCCTCTTCATCATCATATCCTTTAGCCTTTTTTTTAATCACCATCTTGTTCACCAAATACTCTCCTTAGCCAAAATCACCCTTCGTTTCAAAACCGAAACGATACTTCTCCATTTATCGATCGGGCAACAAACGACTCGAATCATCACCGAGGCAAGTTTGTATCATTTGTTATCAGAGCTAGCTAAAATCGATGAGTACAGACGTTCAAACAACCCATAGTAAGTATTCAAAAAAATTAAAAAAATTCAAAAAAATTCAAAAATAAAATTTTGTGAAAAAAATATATAAGAAAAGTGATTGTACAAATTGTGTTGAATTTATATATTGAAAAAAATTAAAATTAAAAAAAAGCTACTTTGAAAGTGCTCAAAAGCGTTTCCGATCATCAAGTGTATTTCTGCCCAAAAATCAACCATTTTGCCACAATTCCACCCTTTTATTTTCTTTTAGCCTACCAAAACCAACATCATCAACCATTGTAACCCTTTTGAAGCCGACCCCTAGGCTTGCTTAAAAGTCTAATTGAGTATTCTACGAACTTTGAGAGGTGAAATGAGTGGTAAGAGGCACGAGAGTTAGTGAGACCATTCGAGTGTAGAAAAATTCATAAAAGAGTGTAAACACTTGTGGAGTGCCATATTATTTTTCTTTGCAAGTGAATAGTGAGGTTTGAAGTGAGGTTCAAACATTATGTTTCTAAATTTCAAAAGAAGAGTTGTTGCTATTAGTGGTTGGTTCGATCCATCATACTAAGAAACTAATCAAAGCGAAAGGCGACATGTTCATTGAAACCGAGGCTTTAGAGAACATGAACTTATTGATGGCGATTTGAAGAATCACAAGTTAGCCATTCCACCTTTTCAAGGTCGATTTGACCCGAAGGTATACCTTGAATGGGAAAAGAAGGTAGAATTAGTTTTTGTGAACCACGACTACTCGAAAAGCAAGAAAGTAAGGCTTGCGATGAACAGTTTCTTCGATTATGCCATGACTTGATAGGATCAATTCACCACGAGTCAAAGACAAAACGGAGAG
The DNA here is from genome assembly GCA_025506655.1 of Gossypium rotundifolium. NCBI lineage: Eukaryota > Viridiplantae > Streptophyta > Magnoliopsida > Malvales > Malvaceae > Gossypium > Gossypium rotundifolium. The sequence goes on along the minus strand of CP106729.1, from coordinate 133,046,818 downwards.
CATCCAATATCCACTTGGTCTGAAATGAAAGCCATAATGCATAAGCATTTCCTCCCATCTTCCTACCATTGGGAGTGTATTTCACCAAGTTGAGGAAGAGATAAGATCCTCACGAAGACAAGCATCCCATGAGTATTCAAGAAGAGATCCATATTGCGAGTCTTGTATGCCGATGAGTTTAAGACACAGTAAAGCAAACTTTGAGTTTGATTCCTTTCGAGATGACAAACAAAAAGGTAGATATGTCTCTACAAGTGCATCAATTTATTCATCCATGGGGGATTATTTACAAAGTGGCGAAAGTGTTTTAAAAGCATCAAAGTACTCGACCATGGAGGATCTATCACGAAGAGATGATCGTCTTTTGTATAAAGACCCCTCTTCTTATGCTCAATGAAAAGTTTCTCATTTTGATTCTTTATTATTTTCTTCTTTTTGTAATGAAATCAAAAAAGCATATGAAAAAGAAAAAGAAATAGAAAAAGAAAAAAGAATGAAAGAAAGTAAAAAGAAAAAGAGAACGAAAGAGAGCAAAAAGAGATTGAGAGTGAAAAAGAATGTGAGAAAGAAAAGGAAAAAGTGATTGACCTTGAAAAGAAAAAAGAGAGTATACAAGAAACGAGTGTTGATGAAAAAGAAATGAAAGAAAAAGAAGAAAGTAAACAAGAAAACGCGAGGAGTGTTTTTACTAACCATCCTATGAGTTCTCCTTGTAATGTTTCTTCTTTTCAGGTTTCTCAAAATCCCATTGATAAATTTCAGTTTCATTACCTATCCGATGAGAGGCAATTTTGATTGCTTGAAAAAGGTAAGAACATAGATGACCCTAGTACACAAGCGTCTAAAGGTAAGCAAGGTAAGGGTCTCATGTTATTTGAGTCTCAACAATTTCATTTAAATGATGAGAAAGCCAAAAACCTAGTTGGTGAAAGAGCTCCTTATCTTGATTCGGTTGATATTCATAATCCGATTGATGATTTCATTTTACATATTGATAAGAAGTGTTTTTATGCTAATGAATATGACCTTGGCGAAATTGTTAATAAAGTAAGACTAGATCAACCTGCACAAAATTTGGTCTATTGTGATAAAAAGTTGATATGTGAAACGCCTAATCTGCTTGTGTGACGATGTTTTGAACTTTCTGATTTGTTGTGTAAATCCCACATGTTTGAGTAAGTCTGTTCAAATGAGACTTAATATATATGATTTTTTTTAATGTTTGCAAGTACACACCTTATTTGATTAACATGTGTGGATCATTAGAGACAAAGAAATTCTTGTTGCAAGCTGGAACGAGTGACAAAAATCGTGTGTGCAAACCTGGAGTTTTCTATTTTAAAATGCCTTTGAGAGAAAGTAAGCATCCGCAATTTTGTGTGACTAAATATGTGAACAAAAACTTTGTCTTCGATCCCGGTGAATGTTGTTGCATATCATTTTCCAAGGGATTTGAGCCATGGAATTTTGTCTTTCAAGATTATGACTTTTGAATGTTATGTGGTTTTGGTTTGTTTCCATCGAAGAAAAAGGTAAGACCAATTTCTGTATTTGATCTCGGCATCAGTTCATATGTTCAATTTGTGAATAATGTTTCAGCATGTTCCTTCGAGTACATCATCCATGGTGTCACTAACCTCTTTCATTTTTGTAAGGGAAGGCAAGCAACTAATCTACATCCTTTTTAAGTTTTGTGTAATTTCCAAGATTGTGACGATGAAAAATATTTCGCGAGCAAGTGGCCCAATTTGAAGAAAATCGTCTTCAAGAGGGAGGGTATGATGCGATCCCGACTACATCATGTTTTGATACACCTCGACGATCGACATCGAGATTGGACTTGATGCGACCATAGCTCGGGAGATCACTTTCGAATCTATTGAGCGACCATGAGGGCATATAACTCGATCACGAGCTAAGAAATTTCAAGAAGCCTTGGCAAGCTATGTGGATTAAGCTTGGGGAGAGCAAGAGGCCGAATCCAACATTCATGCATGGGCGGCTCAATTGGCGCCACTTGCAATTTATTGCAAGTTGAACTTAATTTTTAATAAACTCAACTTATCTTAGTTTAATTAATAAGTGTTTTTGTTGAACTTTATTTAATAAGTGTTGCTCTTAATTAATCTAGTTCCTAGGATTATTTATTGATGCATGAGTTAAGTTCATTTAATTATGCTTCTTTAATTAACTAGTTGCTGGAATAATTGATGCATATGTTTTAGTTCATTTACTTAATGTGTGTTATGTTTAATAAGTGTTTACATGTGTTTAATACGCTCATTTTAATGTGTTTATTGCAAGAGTCTTTTCAAGTCATAACCGTTACAATTCAAGGCTGTTACAAATTAAATAAAGTGGTTGTTCAAGTCATTTTCGATTACAAAGTAAAAGGGTTGTTACTGTAACACCCCAAACCCGACCTAGACGTTATGGCCGAATCTAACGTGTCACATTAAAGTGTTTTTTGAAAACCATGTTTTCATTGCAAACCCTTCTTAATTAAAAGCTTGAGTAAAATCCTAGTCACGTTAGTTTATATATTGGTTTTTAAAACGTGGAACATAGAAAAAGTATTACGTTTATTCCCAAATTTTCTTTCCAGTTGCAGAAGCTAAGTTCAAAAGTAACCGATTTATGAAAACTTGATGTTTAAAAATTGAGTTGCGAAAACGTCTTCGTTTTGAAAATAGTTATCGTTTTGGGAAAACCGCATTCTACTTCTAGCAGATTTAAATAGTAATAAACTGAAAATCCCAATTTAAAAACCAAAAATTAAAAAAGGCCTTACTACAACCCAATAAGAGAGTAGTTTAAGTAAGGTAAAATAAAATACTAAAATTGAAAGTTGTTCGTAGTGTGGCCACCTTCGAATCCTCCAGTGCGTTGAACCGCTTACTGAGGATTACCTGAAAAATTGAAAAGAGGGGTGAGTTTATGAAAACTCAGTGTGTACAACCCTCATTAATCATAAAGCATGCATCACATCAATCCAGGCCTAAGCCCATTACACTAATGGTGGCAATTAGGCCTTAGCCCGTAATAGCCTCAGTTGGGCCTTAACCCATATCAACTGTCACATATCACATCTCTTTGGGCCTCAGCCCATCTTAATATCAAAATCAGTATATGCAATGTATGAATACCCAAACCAACCTTGTACTCCGTCTCCTGTCCAACCCTACACTCCTGTGGGGATTTAATCAACCCACCTATCCCTACACTCCTTATGTAGCACCAGTTGCAGCACTAACCAATGTTGCAGCAGAGCTGCCAATCACATAATCGGCTTAAAGCCATCTGTGGATCCACAGTCATCAAGTGACCATGCGACCCTAACAAATCATATACTTCCTCCAAATAAATGATCCCATCCCCCAAGCAGCATAATATGTAACACCTCTTACCCGTGTTCTACTCCGAAATCGGGCCCAAGGCATTACCGGACTTATTCCACTTTATTCCCATCTTGACAACTCTCAATAGCTACCACAACCACCTCATTAAGGATCTACGAGGTCTTAAACATACATATGAGAGCTTTCAGGGCTCTACTGAAGCTTTATCAGTCTTAAAATTTCTTTCACTTAGACAAGGGTCACACGCCCATGTGGAATGGGACACGCCCGTGTACCCTCAAGACATGTCTGTGTCTTCCACTCGTGGTCGACACTGACTAAATTCACACGGCCTAGACACGCCCGTGTTCTCTATCGTGGTGAACACTAACTAGTTTACACGGCCTAGACACACGCCCGTGTGGCTAGCCCGTGGTCTATTCTGACTTAAAATGCTAACATGCAGGGGACACACGGCCAAGTCACACGCCCATGGGCTGACTGTGTGTCCCACATGGCCTAGACACACGCCTGTGTGTCTACCCACATAGACAAGAGCGAAGCTATTTGCTAAGTTCTTTACACCCATCTAGCTCATACAACAAGTACTCATATAACACATCCATAATCAACTCAAATTCAAACACATCCATAATCAACTCAAATTCAAACACAATCTCACATGGATAACTACATCTTTTCATATAATAAAGTAGCCATCAACCATGGCATTATACAAAATAGATTATCCATCTAAATGCCAACACATCATGGCCAATACAACAAAAGCCACTAACTTGTCCAGCCTCTATACATGCCATATACAAAACATCAAGTCTATTGTACCAGAGTGTGCTGATAGTGTGGGCGATCTTTTAGTTAATCCACGTATCTCGAATCAACCCTTTTTCTCTATAGAATAAGGGAAAAGAAAGAGAGTAAGCTTTGAGCTTAGTAAGTTTACACATAAACAATATAAGCATCCTAGTATAAGCTAAACAACAATTAGCATTATATTAACATATGTAATTCACATCTACAGCTATGCTTACTATTTCTATCCCTTACCACATTTCCAACACATCATGAGTCTCATACATTCATTGACATTCACCCTGCACTCAATACCACATTTACTCAAAATACAACACATCATTTTATTACACCAATACATCCACACAAACTAAATTACTCGGCGGTTTTGCACTCAAATTTCACCACAATCAGATAATAAGGTAGTATCGCACATAGCCTACCAAGAGGTAATCATAGTGGTTTCACACATAGCCCACTAAATAATATACTTAACTATAGTATCGCACACTGCCCATCGTTGTTAAGTATTAAGGTGGTATCGCACTTAGCCCACCATCAAGCATTAACACTACACATTCACATATCTACTTGTAATCCATTCATCCATTCACAACTACTATCTCCTTCATTCCACTAGAACTGCATAGGTTCTCAATCATGCTACACACTAGGTAGCATTAAGAATGTAAACGCATATATGCATCGTTTATACGTAAACTTACCTCAGTAATCAGAAAGTATAGAGATGTGCAATTTAGTCCACTACTTTGCTCTTGCCTCGGTTTCGATTCGAGCTTCGTCTTTCTTGATCTATAATGATAAATCAACTCATTCAATACACACATTGACTAAATTGGCCCTTATCTCATAATTTTGCAAAATCCTTATTTTGCCCCTAATCTTTCTCATATTTACACTTTTGCCCCAAGGCTCATAAAGTGATTTTCATTCAACTTTCTAGCATTTCATGCTTAGCTGATTCATTTACTCAACTAAAGCAATCATCAATTCTCACTAAATCACACATGTATGACCAAACTCAAGACTTTCACAAACTAGTCCCTACATGCATTTTTCATGGAATTCACTTAGCAAAAGATGTCTCTACTACATCAAGCTTTCATAATCTTCCATAAAATATCAAAATACATGCATATCATATATGGGTACATTTTTGAACAACAATCCTAGCTCAACATATAGCTAAAAAAATAGCTTACTCATGTTACTAGGACTTCAAAAATATGAAAAATATCAAAAACGGGGCTAGGATGCACTTACTAGCAAGCTTGAAAAATTGAAAAACCCTAACAATGGCTTCTTAAAATTTTCGGCAGCTTGGAGAAGAAGATGAATGAAATTTTTATCATCTTTTCCCCCCTTTTAATCACTTAATTGACAAATGACCGAAATTCCCTTTTGTCAAACTTTCAAATTTTAACCCATTCATGCCCAATTTTGTCCAAAAATTAGAATTTGGAAAAATTGCTATTTAATGACCTATAATTGATAGTCCAAAGCTATTTCATACAAATAGCTTCTAGAATCTCACATTTTGCAATTTTTACAATTTAGTCCTTAGATAATTCAACCGCAATTTAACAAAATTACTTCATGAAACTTTCACACTAACATGCAAACATAGCATAAACCTCAAAACTCATACTTGTACCTTAGATTTATGGTCTCGCACCACTATTCTGACTAGGCCCTAAATCGGGATGTTATAAATCTCCCCCTTTTAGAGGTTTTCGCCCCTAAAAATTTTACCAGTAAAAAGGTTAGGATGTTGCTCTCTCATGGTTTCTTCTGATTCCCACGTAGCTTCTTCCACACTGTGTTTCTGACATATCACTTTCACTAGGGCTATTGATACGATCTGTCTCGGGATGAGTTGAAATGTATTTGAGTTGCCCAATCGTCTACGAGGAGGAGATAAACCTTTCAAGAAATAATAGGGAAATACGGATGAGTTTGCAGAAGCTTAAGTGAATTTGTTTAGAAGATGGGTTAAGTTAGGAATAGAGGTGTTTAAGTGTGGGAATGATTCAGATATGGAGAAGGATAGGCTCGGTTTTATGATGAAAGAAAAATGGATAAAAGATAGATGATATTTTGGTGGGAATGGATTAAAGAACTTAAACCAGAAATGATTCAACACAAGTATGTGTCACCCCGTTTCTATAATGTTTAAGGTGGAAGATGGTAGTCGATGATGGACCAAAGACCGTTATTTAGCAACGTAAGAACCAATGGTATAATTGAATGGAAGAGAAATGTTTGACGCCACAAGCGAGCTTGATAAGTCAAAAACGAAACTCAGACGAAAAGATAGAGAGGAGAAAATCTCACTCGATGAACAAAGTTCATAAAATATATTCAAAATTCCAAAGTCTTAAAAATTCCTTTTACAAAATAATAATGTATATATAGTGCTTACATGTGGTTAGTTGAAGAGACAAATGAATTCAACTTTAATATGCAATTAAATGGCTGAAATAAAATCTAAAAACTCTTGAATTCCTCCAATAACAGCAACTTTATGACTCCTAATGAGATGATTAAATGAATTTGAATGATTTAAAAATGTCCTTTGAGTTGCCTTTGGCTAGCCGAAAAGTCTCCAGCAACTAACGGTGTTTTTAAAGGCTTAAATGCCCATCATGAATGCTTTTAAAATATGTCCCTTGAGTTCTTCCATGATCAAATGAAAAGTCACCAAACAAATGAAGAGTCTCAACCTTTGGAATTCTAGCCATGTAACTTCCATCAAATGAAGGGTCTCAACCTTTGGAATTCTATCCATGTAACTTCCTTCTTCAATGTGAGTAACTCTTCAATGAATGCATAGCAGCCTTTAGAAATAATGGTTGTAAGATGAAAAGTCTCCTGCAATTATCACATGTAACCCGACAAATTAATGCAATTATTAAACTTAAAACAAATTAACAACTAACTTAATTAAATGAACTAACACTTAAGCTTCATTTATTCTAGCAACTAGACTTAAATAAATGAACTAACACTTAAACTTCATTTATTCTAGCAACTAGACTTAAATAAATGAACTAACACTTGAACTTTATTTATTCCAACAACTAACTTAATTAAATAAAGCATCATTAAATTAACTTAACTCTTGCATCAATAAATTAACCTAGTAACTAGATTAATTAAAGACACAACTATTAAATTCACTAAAAGAACTCAATTAATTAAACTAAGTTGAGTTGAATTAATGACCAGCAACCATTTATTGAACTAAGATGCTTAAATGCAAGTATTTTAAATGCAAACTAAATGCAAAGCTGAAAATTAAATAAAGAGCTCAATTTAGTTGGATCGGTTCAAATAGCTGGAATCAATTTCATTTTGCACTTTGGCCTCTCGAGCTTAGGCCACTCTCGATGGCATCGGATGGAGTCGAACCATGATGCTACTAGGTTCGCATCACCCATTGGGCCACACGACCCATTTTGCAGCCCAAAACTACCTAAGCCCATGAGAACACTGATGGTGGCCTCAACCATCTTACGCCCATATTCGTGGGCTCGATCCACCACACGTGCGATCGCACACTCGTGTAGCATCATTTGTCGATACTTCAGATTTTTCGTATTCTATAGATCTACGATCAGAAGGAGTGTGGTTACACACCTGATCGCGAAGCTCACCATGAATCCCTAGCACTAAGCAAACAGAGGGGAAGAACCCACAGCCTTATGATAGGAGAACTAAAATGAGAGTAAATTCAGCAATAGTTGAAAGAGAAATAATAGGGTATTCGACTTTTACACACTTATGAACAAATGATAATAGTGTTAAACAAAAGGGAAATTCAGCTCAAGAGAAAAAAAAGGGGAAAAATAAAAAAGAAAATATGTAGAAGAAGAGAAGAGATGCAATCGGCCAAGGGAAAAAATAGGCAGAAAAGGTACAAAAAGATGCCTAAATGGTAACACAGAAACGGTTAAGAAGAAAGTAGAGTGAAATAGAGAAAAAAGAATGCACGAGAGGTCACCTTTAGTGCAGTTTCGACAGCATCCAGAAAAAGAGAAAAGTAGCTTCAGTTTGGTAACTAAACTGATCAAAAGAAAAAAAACAAAACTCAACAAAGCTGAAATATGCACCAAAATCCCCTTTTGGCCGAATTTCTTGAGTGCTACACTCAAATTTTGGCTCCAACCTCCTCCAATTCCAATTCCTCATTTTCTCTTCCATTTTCTCCTCCAAATCTTTACCAACTTCTATCCATATCCCATGAATCACTCCCCCAAGACTGATTCCACAACCACCTTAGCAAAACTCCACTCCAACTCAAACACTGAGCATCCCGTCAGCAAAATAAATACTTCATTTCTTATCCCAAGACTTGAACCTTAAACCCCTTGCCACACCTAGAATGTCACTTCCATTAGACCATAAGGCTCCTTATGTCACTTCTTAACCACAATTAACTATAAGATTTACTTCTAATCACCAGGGGTTCACTTAGGAGCAAAAACAATAATTTTGTAAACTTGAACCCCATTCCTCCTATACCACCCTTGGCGTCACTTACCACTGGAGCCCAATCTCCTTTCGTGACATAAATCCACCACAGATATAAATAAGGCCTTCAAACTAATGCCAAATTCACTTAAGGGAAAACTAAAACTTTTGCTAGAGCCCTAGTTTGAACCCCAGACTTCTCCAACACTCCCAACTATTCCTAAATCACTTAGCCACTAAACTAAACTTGCAATTTGTGATATTTCTTGCACACGTAAACTTTTATTTGTAGTCTCTTAGTGGCTCCCACGCACCAGGCCCAATCCTACTAGGCCCAAATTTAGGGCATTACAGTTACAAATAAGGTTTTATACATCATTTAAGGAGGTTTTAAGGTGCATTATATCATCTATTTAATTACGGTAGTAACCTTTTCAACTACCAGCTCATTTTTTCCATTTCAAAAGTTAATTCAAGCATTCAAATACCATTAAGGAGCTGGTTAATAAGTTGGTGTCTATTCAGTTGGCCAAAGGCTAACTCAAGAGTCATTTTTCAAGCAATTAAAGTCATTCATTCAGCTGAATTGAAGTGAATTCAAGAATAGAGTTATTTTGCTCAAGAATGTGAAAAGACTTGAGTTTTATTTCAGCTTTTAAATGGCACATTAAGTTGAATGTTTGTGACCATTTGGCTAGCCTATTCTAACACTATAAATAAATGAAATTAGCCTTTGTAAAAAAGAAACTTTTGGCTGAATATATATGAAATCTTTGAATTGTGAGTTATCCAATTCTCCTTATTCTTATGGAATTGATTTGATTTATCAAGCTTAGCTTGTGGCATCTATCAATTCCATGTTTTTGAACTTATCAATTTCATAGTGTGGCGTTCATCATATACCAAGGTTCCTATCATCCTTGATAGTGGGTCGAGGTTCATCATATACCATGGTTCCTATCATTCTTGATAGTGGGAAGTCGAGGTCTTTTCTTTGCTGTTTTTCTTAAAAACCAAAATCATATAAGATCCATTTAAGATTCGGGTCAATAATCAAGTATTGTTGGTTTATTTTTGGCCTTAGTAAATTTATCTTTTGTTTTGTTAAACCTTTTTGTTACTAATTTCTAAGCCATCTTTTTCTTTCTTTAAGCCTTTTCTTTGGCAAGCCATTATTTGTTTGAAACGGTCCATTTTTACTCAAATTCACGATCGAGCAACAAACGACTCAAATCAATCACTAGACGAGTTCGTATCAAATTGATATCGAGCTAGCAATTTGGAGTGAGAATCGACGTGTTCGACATCCAGATAGTATTTACTTTCAAAAAATTGAAAAAATTATATATAATATTTTCTCATTCAAATTCAAGGAGTGAATATTACATTTTCAAGTGAAAAAAAAGTTAAAAGTGCTTTGTTTTGAGTTCTCCATTTGCTGCCCAGAATTGCCCAATCAATCTTCTTACCATTCAGACACACTTAATTTTTTTTTCATTTATTTGTTTCTAGCCTACCCATTGTCCTACAATATTATCCTTTGTAACCTTAACATCAAGTTTGTAAGCCAACCCACAACAATGACTTTGAAGTTTAAGTAATTTCTTAAGAACTTAGAGAAAGCGGAGTGAGTGGAGAAAGGCAAGAGAGTAGTGAGATTATTCGAGAGGAATAAAAGCCAAGTTTGTGTGTGATTTCTTTTTGAATGAATAGTGAGGTATTTGTTGTGAGTTCTTTTTTAATAAAAAAATGTCACAAAGTCCGGAGAGAAATCCATATGAGGGAGTTGGTTTACATCCTGTAAGAAACGTTGGAGGAGGTGTGCCAGAGCTTACTCTTTAAGCACTAATGCGAGAGATGGAGCGGTTGTTTGATCGAAAACTTGAACCCATCAAAGATCTATTATATCGAGTAGAGACACGTGAACAACGAGAAGCAAATCTGAAAGGTACAAGACGAGGATGTAATAAAGAGAGTGAGCAAGAAAATGACTCATCTGTTCGAAGTGAACGACAACGAGGTCGCCAATGACATCGGGGTCCTAGAGATCGTGACCGTCCAGATGATAATTTGAAAAATATCAAGATGATAATTCCACCATTCCAAGGTAAGAATGATCCTGAAGCTTATTTGGAGTGGGAAAAGAAGATCGAGCTTGTCTTCAAATGCCACAATTATTCAGAGAGTAAAATGGTAAAACTCACAGCTATTAAGTTTTTTGATGATACAATAGTGTGGTGGGACCAGCTTGTAATGAGTCGAAGGAGAAATGGTGAAAGGCCTATTTCTACTTGGGCTGAAATGAAATCGGTCATACAGAAAAGATTCATCCCTTCTTACTACCATTGAGATTTATATCAATGACTCCAAAACCTAACTCAAGGTAATAGAAGCGTTGAAGATTACTATAAGGAGATGGACATAGCGATGATCCGAGCTGATATCGAGGAGGATTGAGAAGCAACAATGGCGAGGCTCCTTGTAGGTTTAAACTGTGACATTTACAACATAGTTGAACGATAATACTATGTTGAAGTGATAGACATGGTCCATATGGCGATAAAGGTTAAAAAACAACTCAAGAGGAAAAGAGTAAGTAGATCATATGCCAATCCTTTTTCTAATAAATGGAGCCAAGGAGTGAACAAACCCCCTTGTTCAAACAAGAGAGCCGATTGTAGCAACTAAATCCAACCAACCCATTGGTGAGTCAAGTTGAAACAAAAGCAAACAAATTCCACATCACACGAGAGACATTATTTTTTTAAAGTGTCAAGGCCGAGGAAACATAGCAAGCCAATTGATGTGAGATAGCATGGGGTTAGTCTAGTCGTTCACTTGAGTGCCCGATTGTCTATGAGGAGAGGATTGAAACTTGGAAAGAAAGGTGTTTGAAGAAGGAATTAGGGAAGCTTTTGATAAGTTTTATGACTATATTTAATTAAGTTAGGAATGGAACTTTAATATTATGGGATGGGTTTAATTTTAGAAGTCGGAACAAAAAGATTCAGGTTTGGATTAGTTAAGAAAGAAAGATATTCGGGTGTCTATTTAGTCAAAATGATGAAGGATGGATAAAGGATAGGTAATTGTAGTTTCAATTTAAGAACAAATAAAGGAAAGTAGTTCGATGGTGATGGAAGTTAGGACTTAAATCTAGAATCGATTCAACATTATAAAGAGTGTCACCCCAGTTCTAATCAGTTTAAGGTGGATTGATGGAAATGTCGTAAAAGGGTTGAACGCCACACCATAAGGTGATAAGTTCAGAAATGAATTTGGAGACGCCACAAGCACGCTTGATAAGTCAACCAAAAATTCGTACGAATAAGGAGAGGAGTAGTCTCACTCTTGTGAACAAAGTTCATATAATTTTTGCCAAAAGTTTTTTTACAAAAGCAAATGAACATCTATTTATACTAAGTAGCAAAGGTAGCCGAATGGCCTAATTGTAAAATTAATAACTAAGTAAAACTAAGCTAGATTATGCTAGAAACTTCCAGAATTGAACCCTTAGGATGCAATGGAAGATTCGACTGAATGGGACTTCAAGGGACGGCATTCTAGAAGGCTAGATGCATGTGTGCACTTTACTTGGTTCATGATTCAAGTTTAGGTTCGACCAAGCCTTTAATTGGTTCCTTAAATGGTCACCATTGGCTAAAAATTTAGCATCATTAATTTGGGCATATGAGGAGCATATTGAGGTGTGAACAAGAGTTTTGAATAGCCTTTATCATGTGAATAGATCTAGCCTAATAGTCTTTAGCATGACAGCTAGTGTGAACGCCATTGATGGTGCATTGGGGAGGCAATCAGCCAAGCAACAAGGTGTTCAATTTCTGGTACTTGTTGGCCGAATGGGTGTTTTAAAATGCCAAAAGGTAGCAGCCTAATACAATGTTCCAATCAATCCATGTACTAGCCACATACATTGCACCTAGGTGCATGAATCTCCTTAAATGGCCTTGTTAAATTCAGCTGTACCTACATGCACCAAGAAAACACATTAATTGAATTAGATTCAGCTGAATAAAATTAAGGACACAACCAAGACACATTAATGGACTCTTAAATAATATTTATACAAATTAAAAACAAGCTATCTAGGACACACTTAATATTCTAACAGTAACAAGACATATTAAAAAGTCAGTAGTAAATAAGACAAATTAAATTAAGTTTGGACATCTTAATTTGGCACTAATTAAATCATCAAGACACATTAACTTGCTGAAATAAAATAATTAAATTAAAAGGTTCAATTTATTCAAACATTAAAATTAAGCAATTTAACTAAACAACCCAATGAGCTGAAATAAGCCCAAATGAACTATTCCGGGCTGAGTTGAACGTGCACCAAAGTGCATAACAACTCCATGGAAACTTGTTGCCTTTGATTCCTTGGACTTCCACGATCATCATATTTCAAAATGTTGGCTACCCTGGGTTGGGTCACATCATCCCCCTTCAAAGTGACTTGTCCTCAAGTATGGGCAGCATTTCCTTGCAATCAAATCTATTCAATCAGACGAAAGAGATTCATTTTCATTTATATGGAATAAACCAACTTAAGACCAGGGAACGATCGATTATCATCAAGATGCAAAAGTTTATCAACGAAATAAGAAATTGATGGCTTTACCTTTGTCGAATTAACATCGGAAGTAGAAAGCACAACATTAAGTTTGATGGAAAACTTACCTTTCCAGATCGATTTGCCAAATTCTCCAAAGATAGAACCATAGGAACTAATTCAAAGATCTTTGGGCAAACACATATTACAAATCTCATTCGAACACATGTCTTCAAATAATCAAACGTCATACAACCAAAGTTCAACAAAGAATTACTCAAGTAATTAGATAGAACAAGGTCAATTCGGCCAAGAAAATCAAAGTTACAAATTCGGTTCAAGTTTTGCATATTAAAATGTAAAAATGGCCAATGTTTGTTCACTTGTTCCACAAATTCATCATCTTTACCAATTTTTTAAAGTTAGAAAGATTCAACATTGAGTTTTCAGAATTCAAACCGTGTTTTTCTCGCATGATGAAGCTTCTTTCTTTAGGGAGATATTTCAATCGTAGCTCCTTAGGAACAACAACCTGAAAAAAAGAAGGAACAAATAGACAATGGTTAAGCAAAACACTCTTCTTTTTCTCTCTTTTTCTTTCACTTTCTTTTTCACATTTGTTTTTCTCCTTTTCTTTTTCATTTTCTTTTTCACGTTTGTTTTTCTCTTTTTCATTTTCATTATCATTTTCTTTTCTTTTTTCGTCACTTTTTTTTTTTTGCTTTTTTCTTCATTTCGCAAATTGTTTTCACACGATTTTTCATCTTTCTTTTCTTTTGAGTTTACAAGTTTTTCTTTTGAAGTTTTCATGGATTGTCTAGGCGTTGTTGATCTTCCATTACTTGTTACGGTGACAATGGTGCCAAAATGATGCTCTTGCCGTTATGCTTGAAAGAATATTGATTTGTGAACCCATTGTGTTTGACTCGGCGGTCAAACTGCCATGGTCTTCCTAGCAACAAATGGCTCTCATGCATAGGAATGACGTCACACAAAACTTCGTCATGGTAGTTGCCAATTGAAAAGGGAATCTTTGCTTGCTTGGTCACCTTGAGTTCAACACCTTCGTTGAGCCATTCAAATTTGTAGGGATTCGGGTGCTTAAGAGTTGGTAATAATAAATTCTTGATCATGAGAGTGCTCGCAACATTCGTGCAACTCCCGCCGTTGATTACCACATTGCACACTTTTCCCAAAACATGACAACGAGTATGGAAAAGGTTTTCTCGTTGAGGCTCACTTACCAAATTTTACGTGTTGAGACTTTGTTTGACCACAAGCATTTTGCCTTTGACCGCAAACTCGACTTCTTTATCATTCTTTGATGGATGCTCGAATTCATCTTCATTTTTTTAAACTTCATCCTTCGACTCTATTTCACTATTGGGTAGCACAATCATCGTGTTACGATTCTGACATTGACTTGCAATGTACCCTCAACCTTGGAACTTAAAGCATTTGATGTCTGGGACTGCGGTTGTACATTTTCAGGGGCCTTAACTTTACTCGATTCTGCCATAGACTTATTGGGCTTCGTGGGAATCACGGGTTCCTTCGTTGGATTCACAGAGGTGCTCTTGTTTGGGCCTTGGTTCCACTTAGGTACACTTGAAGTGGAGTAACTACGAATGGCTCCTTTTTTCTTGAGTTGTTTCTCCACGTTGATCGCCATGTGTACCATATCAACGATCTCGATGTAATGTTGCAATTTGACGACATTGGCTATGTCTCAATTCAATCAGGCCAAAAATCACGCCATGGTGGCCTTGTGGTCCTCTCACACATCCGTGCGGATCATAGCCACTTCCATTTCCTTGAAGTAATATTTCACACTTCTTGTTCCTTGCGTGAGATTTTGGAGTTTTTGGTATAACTCCCGATGATAGTAGGTAGGAATGAAACGTCGTCGCATGATAGCCTTCATTTTGGCCCATGTTTGGATAGGACGCTCGCTGTTTCGCCTTTGGCTTGTTGTAAGCTGGTCCCACCAAATCATTGCATAGTCAGAGAACTCGATCGCCACCAACTTCACTTTATTTGCCTCGGAGTAGTTTTGACATTCAAACACAAGTTCAATCTTTTTCTCCCACTCGAGGTAGGCCTCGGGATCCGACTAACCTTGGAAGAGAAGAATCGATAGTTTGATGCTTTTCAAGTCATCGTCGAACCTTTCTCGATCACGTTGGCCTCGATTACGGGGGCCTCTCTTCCGAACACTCGCGTTTGAACCTTGATCACTTTCATGATCACTTGGCTCAAATGAGGCATCTTCTTGGTCGAATTATTTTCCTTGATTTCTTGGGGGACTTATGGGAGTTCTTCATTGTTGGGCTCTCCCCTCCACTTGGTCGAGCCTATCTTGGATCGGTTCTATCTTTCGATCGAACAACCTCTCAACTTCACATAACAAGGCTTGTAAGTTCAAGTTAGAAACATTTCGAATGGGCTGCCTTTCCGCCATATTTCTCTCAAGACTATGGGACATGAAAATTGAGAATCCTCACCACAAACTCACAAGTTCGCTCACAAATAAAAACCACTCACACTTGTGTTTCACTTGAATATGACTTTTTCTTTAATGTAAACACTCGTGCCTTTCACCACTCGACTCTCTCTCACAAATTTTATTTCATTTTTATAAGATTTATCATAGCTTGAGGGTCGACTTCAAAGTGGTTATAAGGGATAATGTCGAGTGTCTCGGGTAGGCTAAAAACGAATGGTGTTGGGGCATTGTGGCATTGGTGAAATTGTGCAATACAAAATGATGGTAAAAAAGGTCCTTGGATGATCGGGGTAGAAAGATAATTGTAGAAAGGTGGTTTTGAATTTAAGAGGCTGAGGAGAAGAATAGAGAACAAAAGTACTTGATGAACTTCACTATTTTTTTTGGTTTTTTTTTTTATATATTTTCGTATTTTTTTAAACTTCAAATGCACAAAATAATACAATAAGAACTTTAAATTACAACTTGAATTTTTTTTCACGAACCTATTTCGACTTCTCGATCGTCGTCGAGCTCTTCATTTTCAAGCTTTAATACCAAATGATGTGAGACGGCTTGGGGTTAGTCATGTTGTCACTTGAGTGCTATATCGTTCACGAGGAGAGGATTGAAACTCAGAAAGAAAGGTGTTTGAAGAAGGAATTGCGGAAGCTTTTGATAAGTTTTATAACTATATTTAATTAAGTTAGGAATGGAGGTTTAATATAATGGGATGGGTTTAATTTTAAAAGTTAGAATGAAAAGGTTCGGGTTTGGAGTAGTTAAGAAAGAATGATATTTGGGTGTTGGTTTAGACGGAATGATGAAGGATAGAGAAAAGATAGGTAATTTTAGTTTTAGTTTAAGAAAAAATAAAGGAAATTAGTTCGATGGTGATGGACGGTAGGACTTAAATCGAGAATTGATTCAACACTATAAAGAGTGTCACCCTGGTTCTAATCAGTTTAAGGTGGATTGATGGAAATGTCGTAAAAGGGTTGAACGCCACATCGTAAGGTGATAAGTTCATAAACGAATTTGGAGATGCCACAAGCATGCTTGATAAGTCAACCAAAAATTCACACGAATAAGGAGAGGAGTAGTCTCACTCTTGTGGACAAAGTTCATATAATTTTTGCCAAAAAAATTTTTACAAAAGGAAATGAACATCTATTTATACTAAGTAGCAGAGGTAGTCGAATGGCGTAGTTGTAAACTTAATAACTAAGTAAAACTAAGCTAGATTATGCTAGAAACTTCCAGAATTGAATCCTTAGGATGCATGGTGATACAGTCCACCTCAAGAAGAGTCGAATTGTATGCGAGTTGCCCAATCATCTATGAGGATGAATTCTAAGCCTTCGGGACAAATAAGGGTAAATACGGTTAAGATTGCGAGAAGTGATGAATAAGATTACTTGTAGAAAGGAATTTAAGTTAAATATGGAAGAATAAGGAATGATGGAAATGATTTGGAGGTATAGAATGATAGGTTTAGTTTTATGATGAAGGAAGAGGGATAAAGGGATAGGTGATGTTTTGGTGGTAATGGGATAAGGAACTTAAACAAAGAAACGATTCAAGATGATCAAGTGTCACCCCGATTTCTATGGTGTTTAAGGCGGTAGATGGATTCAAAGATGGACCAAAGACGCGTTATCTATAGAGATAAGAACTGATGGATAAGTGAATGGAAGAGTATGATTGACGCCACAAGCAAGCTTGATAAGTCAAAATCAAAACTCGTACAAAAATGAAGAGGAGATAACTCACTTGAATGAACAATGTTCATATAATTTCATAAGATGATCAAAATTGTCTACAAATGATAATAATAAAAATATTTATAGGCTACCATAGAGCTAGCCAAATAGTCACTAGAAGCCTTAATAACTAAGTAAAATTCAACTAGAAAAGCCTAGAAAATTCTAGAATGTTGCCCCTTGGTGTCTTAGCTAGATTCGATCGAACATGGCCCTTGGTGTGCTTAAGAGATTTGGCTGAATGGGGGAGTCAATTGGACAGCTTTATGAACACTCAAAGTCTCCGTAATATTGATGAATGAACGGTCCCTTGTAGCCAAGTCTAAATTCATCAAATGGGAAGCTAGATGGATGCTAGTTGGCTTGCTTCATGAGGAAGAATTCAGCTGAATGAATGTAAAATAGATAGCCTTCATGAATCTTGAAATAATGAATGTAATTTCTTCTGTATGGACAAGATTCAGTGGAAAGAGCTTGTATGTGCATTGGTTGGCCGAACATTGGCATTGGGAAGCTGAAAGAACATTAAATTCGGCCTTGGAAAGGGAATAGCCATGCAAGTGTCTTAAATGCTATTTCCAATGCATATCCCCTTGCATTCATTTCGTCCATGTGATACAGTCTGCCTCGGGGAGAGTCGAAATGTATGCTAGTTGCCCAATCGTCTACGAGGAGGGATTTAGCCTTTGAAAAATAATTGGAAAATATGGATGAGTTTGCGGAAGCTTTAATTGAATAGTAGATGGTTCGATTTGATAGAAAGAGATAATAAAAAAATAAATTAGATAAAAGGATAATTTGATGGAGCTGGATGAAGGAACTTAAACAAAGAATCGATTCAACACTAAGAAGTGTCACCCCGGGTTCTATGTTGTTTAAGGTGGAAAATGGAATCGAAGGTGGACCACGACCCGTTATCTAGGTAGATAAGAACCGATGGTATAATGGGATGAAAAGAACAAGTCTAGACGCATACAAGCAACTTGATAAGTCTAGAAAACTTGCACGAAATTGAAGAGGAGACTAGCTCACTCGAAGAACAAAAGTTCATGTAACTTGATTAATGATAAAATTGTCTATATCGTCTATCACAAATGAAAACTAACAAGGTATTTATAGGCTAACATAGGCTAGCTGAATAGTCACTAGGAAGCCTTGTTGGCTAAGCAAAAATTAAACACAAAAATTCCAGAATTTTGGAGAAGGCTTCCTTGTAGTTTCCCATGCATTGAGGACGTCAATGGCCTCTTCTAGAAGGCTTAATTGAGCTAAAAATCTGGAATAAACTCATCAAGTGGCTATGGGCAGATTCGGCTGAATGGGAGTCAAGTGGGCAGCTTCTAGATGGAGCAATTAACTTGGTGGATGATTGCTTGAAGGAGATCAAAGGACAAGTCCAAATTCAGCCTCTTGGAGCGTCAAAAGCCATGCTTCATGAAGAAGAAATTCGTCCAAGTCCATGTGCAGCCTTTGGAACATCATTAACCATGTTTCTAGAAGAGAAAATGAATTTTGGGACACTTTGAAAATGCATGCAGCAGCTAGGTACGTCCCATGCAATAAGTGACCTCTTAATTAGCCTTCTTTTGGCTGAAAATCACCATCAATAATGATGAAGATGAATAGCTCTCTTGGATGTGTAAATTCAGCCATTTGGGACGTTTTGGAGGCATATTAATGAAGAAGGAAATGGCCCAACGAATTTGGACAGCAAAGGAGCTGAAAAGGCTTGTCTAGGTTCGCCAACATGGAGAATGAGCTGCATCTTTGGTTTGAAATATTTCTAGCAATTAAACATGTCTTTAAATGGCTTTCAAGTGTTTAATTCAGCCATTGAAATCCCCTTGACCTTTGCATTGCACGAACAGCCCCAAAGAAATTAAATAAGCTGCTGTCTTGTTTTAATTTCAGCTTAAAAATCTTCATGGATTTAACCCATGCACTTAGTCTTCTTTCCAGCTGAATGGGGGGGCCTTGAATGGCAAAAGTTGGCTGTCATAATGCATGCTTCCAGCCGTTCCATGCACCTCTAGATTCATTGATGAATTGACCAAGTACATTGCACCAAGGTGCATGAACCTCATCAATGCTTCATGTAAGATTGGCTGTACCTACAAGAGCATGAATCACACATTAAATCCACTCCAAATCAGTTGAACATAAATTAAACACGTTCATGACATCTTAATAGACACTTAGGACAACTTAAATACACATTTAGCACACATACTAAATTTGGCAGCCCCCTATTTAATAGAAAAAAATCTGCACTTTAATTTTTATTTAAAACAACTTTAAAACATGTAATAAAATGTAATAAAATTAATTTGAACTAAAACAAATTAAATTCAACCAATTTAAAATGTTTTGGATGCATTAAAATGCTTTAGGAAAATAAATAAAATAAAATTCAATTTATTAAAAGTAATAAATTTAAGCAATCAGCTCGATGAGCTGAAATGAGCTCGAGGAGCTCAAATTGAGCGGCATGAGCTAATCGGCTCAATTTGGAAGTGAACGAAAATGCACACGAGCTCTCGGCACTTGGTCTCGATGATTCAAGCTCATCACTTGCAACAAATTAGGTGCCCGGCGTGCCGCATCATCCCTCCCTCTTCAAGGCGATTAGTCCTCGAATCGAGCTGTTGATCTATTCGAACAAAATTCTTTTGCTCAACTTTCCTCGATCAAGCGGGACGGACGATAATTGTAACACCTGAAAAGATAAACATGAATTAGCATAATCATTTTCAAATAACAATACAATTCAAATATGAGCGTCACAGAACACATAAACCACATAAGCGGGCTTAATCACTTTATCGTATAATAGGAATAATGCCTTGTCAAACGTTTGCAACGAGAGTGAATAAGCTTCATGACATGCATTTGAGTCACATGGATCCCACAAATCAAAGATTTCACGTGAATAACATGTCAAACAATAGATATATTAAATCACGGCGGTAATGAAGAAACGCATAGGGCACTCGAAGTTGAACTCCCAAATCTTGAAGTGGACAATATATGAAATCACTCGCACATGAATTACAAAATTTATCGTACACAAGAATCTTTTTCGTCAATGAAAAAACGGATAGATCAAAATAGGCAAAATAAATCGATTAAGCATGTAATGATCTAAATGTTTCACATCAACGAAATCAGCAACGCAAAGCTTTTCACCATCGGAAAGGAGTAAAAACGTGTCAACAAGTTTAGAAATCATACCTTTATGCGTAGAAGGACAAAGATCATTCTTACCTTGTTCAAGCATTACAAACCTTCTCTCCGTAGGCATGTAATATAATTGAAGCTTTGCGTTTGAGTCAACAACTTCATAAATGGATTGTAAATCGTAAGTACAACCACAAGATTTGTTTAAGGAGCGAATACAAATTAAACAAGAAGTTAACAAATTTCGTTACCTTAATTAAAAGACAAGTATCGAAATGATAGAATTCTTTCAAACATATCACATGATACTTGAATTTTCCATAAGACAAATCGGGACATATTCGGTTTAAAAACATGTGTTTGATTACTTAAAGCAGGATGTGGCATTGGTTTCAAAAATCAAATTTGTTAAACCAAAAGGAATTATGTAAGTTCAAGATCGAACAATCAAAGCTCTTGGCGTGCTTCAAAGCAGATTCTGAAACTCAGCGATTCCACGTTGGACAATGAACAATTCTCATAAAACCATAATCAAACAAATGAGAATTAAGAGAAAAGTCATCGTCATACCTTGACGCGTCTTGCACTCGTTGATTATCGTCTCACCACCGTCACAATTTGTAACGCAATGATTTTCTTGAAATAGACTCGTCTTACCATCGTTAAGTTGTCATAGTTAATCGAAAATGGCAATCAACGAAGCTATCCATATAATCACAATTTTAGAAGGATTTGGCGGAGACGGGATCATTTGAAACACTTATCTTCCTTACCTTCCAGGCGTAGGCGGTTCCATCTACCTTTTTCAACCAATTGGAAGCGTCGTCAAATCGGGAAGATAGTGAAGTTGATAGTCATCGTTTGGTTCCTCAAAACACGAAACAAAAAGCGTAAGAAGAAACAGATATCAGAAGAGTTAGTCAAAAATCACTCTCTTTTCTTGCTTTTCTTGTTCATTCTTTTCTCTCGATTTTTTTAGACATCTTTTCTTTCTCACTTTCTTTCTCAATGTTTTCTCAATTTCAATTTTCTTTTCTATTTTTTGTTCTCACATTCTTTTCAATGTTTCTTTCTTCATTTTCTTTTTCTCGGTTTCTTTTCTCTCACAATCTCTTTTTCTTTTCTTTTCTTTTATTTTCTTTTCTTCTTTTCATTTGATCTTTCTTTTTCATTTTGAGTACAACAAGAAGATGATTCAAAAAAACTAAAAATAGAAGGATTTGATTCTAAGATCGAAGCGATGTTTTCATAGATATCACGATCTTTGCTTCGCCTTGATTCCTTAGTCGAATAGGAATCTCGATTTGAAACACTTCGAGAACAATCTTTCATGGCGAGTACTGTAGCTTTCTTCTCGATGTCTCAGAGTCTTGGCGAATCGAATCTCGATGATAATCCTTTCTCACATAATCAAATGAACTTCTTGATGAAGACGAATCTTGATAGAAGTCTCTTGATCTTGAAGTCGATGATGAATGGGAGTCATGTCGAAATTCTTTTCTTGAATAATCATCGAAGATGTGTCTCTGAGATGGTCGCCGATCTGTTTCTCGACTCGTTGTAGTGTGCTTTCGTCGAAATTTTTCCTCCGCTCGATCCAAACGCCTTTGTATTGGACTTAACTTTTTCTCGAGCATTCGGTCCATTTCGTTCACCAAAAATTGGAAGTCATCGGCAGAGAGTTCTTCTTGAAACATGTTTATTGCTGAAAATAAAATCGTTATACAAAAGAAAATAGATAGAAAAGAAAATACCTTACCACAAAATCCTCACGAGTCACTCAAAGAAAATCACTCACACTCGTGTTTAACTTCAGTATGATGGCTTTTCTTTGATGATTCCACTCGTGCCTTTTACCGCTCTATCTCGTCTCACAATTTAGTGCCGTTTTGAAAGACTCATCATGGCTTGAGAATTCGGCTTCAAAAAAGGCTAACGAGGGAAGATGTCGGGTATAGGGTAGGTTGAACAAAAGAAAAAAATTTGGCTTGGTCCGTTGAACGAAGAAAAAATTTTTTTTGAAATGAAGAAGAAGAACAAAGTAATACTTTAAAAAAAAAATTTCCACTAGCCTTTTTTTTTCACCACACTTTTTTTTTTAACTTGTATATTTTTTTCAATTTTCGTTTTTTTTCCTTTTTTTTCAATTTTTTTCACTTCACAAACAATATATTGAAATACAAGAACAAAAATTACAACTTACAATTTTTTTTTTTGAATTTTTTTTCACTTACAAACCTATTTTACTTCACGACGTAATCAAAATTCCTCGTTTTATAGCTCGATACCAAATGATACAATCACCTCGGGAAGTCGAAATGTATGCTAGTTGCCCAATCGTCTCGAGGAGGATTGACCTTTGAAAATAATTGGAAAATATAGATGAGTTTTGGAAGCTTTAATTGAATAGTAGATGGTTCGGTTTGATAGAAAGAGATAATAAAAAAAAAATAGGTAAAAGGATAATTTTGATGGAGCTGGATGAAGGAACTTAAACAAAGAATCGATTCAACACTAAGAAGTGTCACCCCGGGTTCTATGTTGTTTAAGGTGGAAAATGGAATCAATATGGACCACGACCCGTTATCTAGATAGATAAGAACCGTTGGTATAAGGTTATGGAAGAGAACGATTGACGCCACAAGCAAGCTTGATAAGTCAGAATCGAAACTCGTACGAAAGATAGAGAGGAGATAACTCACTCAAAGAACCAAAGTTCATATATTTTAATTCAAGATTAACCTCCTAAAAAATGAAAATTAACAAGTATTTATAGGACTATGAATAGGTTAGCCGAATGGACATAAATCCCTTAATTTTCTAAGTTTAATTTCAGCCATAAAATACTAGAAAAATCTAGAATAGAGTCTTTAATGGATGGTGGCTGGATTCAATTTGATGGAAGAGCTTTAGACGACTTCTAGAAGTGCCCAAATGCATCCAAAATTAATTAAGCTTTTGGGAGCTTAAATGCCTCCTTAAATTGGCCATGGAGAATGAATGGGGTGTCTTGAAGATATGAATGGGCGTGCAACTCTCTAGCAAGCCTTGGAAACATCAATGACCACTCAAAACTATTCATGTGCACTCTTGAATCTTTGGTCACGCATGGAAGAGCAAATTCAACATCTCCTTTAATGCTACTCCCCTTTGACATTCACGAAGCAATTGTCCCCTTTTGGCTATTGGTATGTACGAAAATATCAACTTGAATGCATGTTCACTTCTTTAAATTCGTCCAACATGTTCTTTATTGTGCTTTGAAAGTGAACAATCAGCTTATTAAATTCTTGCCGTCCATGCCTTTTAATGATGCCAATGCATGCTCCAACAAAGCATTAAATTCGGCGAGACAAAGTGTGCTGCACATTAAGGCATTAAATGGACGCCCATGCTTCTCCAACAAGGCATTAATTGATGTTCGAGGTTGTTTTGCTCATTAAAGGTGCCGTCCATGCTTCCAACAACTCATTAATTCGCCATGAGGAAGAGTGAAAGGCTCCTTATTAATGTTGGCGAAAATCCCTAGAGAACACCAAAGTTCAAGAGCCTTTAATACCTTCTTCATGCCGTCAATGTATTGAAACTCGCAGCAAATTAATTAACCCATTAGTTAATTAAATCAGCACATTAATTGGGCAATTAGACACCATAAATTCGGCAGCCCTTTAGACACATTAAAACATGTTTCAACTAGGACAAATTTCATAAGCTTGCATTAAATTAAGCTAAAACAAGACAACCTTAAAACGACATTTATTCTTGACAAATTAATTACTTGTATTTAAAGAGCATAATAAACATTATGAATTAAATCCAGACTCATTTATTTAGTTAATTAACTTGGGCTAATTTTGACTAACTAAACTACTTTAATTTATTTAAAATAAATGTAATCACTTATAAAATTTGGAGCAGCGTAATAAATATGCAAATCATTGGTGCAAAGGCGTGCTCAGTATCACCATGCATGCTAGACAAGTCATTTATGGCCATGTCATGCATGCTTAGCTTCAATTTAAGTTGCTGCCGCCCAAGCAATGAAAAAGTCAGAAAACTTCTCATTAATGTCGTCCATAAAGCACATTAAATTCGCCCAATGCATGAATGAACCAGCAGCATGCTGATCATCATTAATTCGGCCAAACATACTCCTTAAATGGACGCCCATGCTTTCTCCAACATGGCATTTATTGATGTTCCAAATCATGCTACTCATTTATTGCCGTCCATGCTTCAGATCATTAATTTTGGCAAACACCATGCATATTAAATAGCTTCCATGCATGCTCCAACATCCATTAATTTCGTCCACAAGCATGCCAAGAAGCATATTCAATGCTTTGTCCATTTAAAGTCACGAAAAGGCACCAGCATCTCATAAATGATGTTCCAAGCATCAGCAACTCTTAATGGCGTCCCAACATCTTCTTTAATTGCTGCCAACCAAGCATGATGCATGCAGCTAATTTAATGCCCACTCTTCATTGAATTCAGCGAAGAAGCTTCTTAATGAATGTGCCGCCCATGCATGCTCTTTAATGTGCTGTAATTCATGAAACAAAGATGGACTTTAGTAATAAATTTGGCTGCATTGAATTCGGTTGGACTAAAAGCAACATGAATTAAATTCGGCTCATTAACCATTTAGCCATGTTGAGACAAACATTAAAAATATGTCTAAACTAGGACATTCATTAAATTCGACCTAGACAAAATAATTAATTATGACTAATTAATTTGTCCTAAGTTTGACATATTAACTTTATGTAATTAAACTAGACTCAATAACTTTATGTCCTAACTTAAAACATATTAATATCATGCATTAACATAAAATATATTAAAATGTCCAAATTTATTTCAAAGACTTGAGCTAAATTAAACTTATTCAAAATAAAGGCAAACAACTTATTAAGCTGGAACAAGCTCAAATGAGCTAAAGACAAGCTCATTTTGGGACGTGCACCAAAGGCACACTAACTCCACGGCTTTGATATGAGCTGTTAAGTTGTAAAATGTGGACACCCCGGGCATGCCATATCACATGGCAGATTCGGCTGAATGGGACTTCATGGGGTGACATTCTAGAAGGCTGGATGCATGTGTGCACTTTGCTTGGTTCATGCTTCAAGTCTAGGTTGGGCCAAGCCTTTAATTGGTTCCTTAAATGGTCACCTTTGGGTGAAAAGTTAGCATCATTAATTTGGGCATATGAGCAGCCTATTGAGGTGTGAACAAGAGTTTTGAATAGCCTTTGTCATGTGAATAGATCTAGTCGAATAGTCTCTAGCATGGCAGCTAGTGTGAACGCTATTGATGGTGCATTGGGGAGGCAATCGGCCAAGAAACAAGGTGTTTAATTTCTGGTACTTGTTGGTCGAATGGGTGCTTTGAAATGCCAAAAGGTAGCAGCCTAATACAATGTTCCAATCGATCCATGTACCAGCCACATACATTGCACCTAGGTGCATGAATCTCCTTAAATGGCCTTGTTAAATTCGGCTGCACCTACATGCACCAAGAAAACACATTAATTCAATTAGATTCAACTGAATAAAATTAAGGATACAACTAAGAGACATTAATGGACTCTTAAATAATATTTAGACAAATTAAAAACAAGCAATCTAGGACACACTTAATATTCGGCTGTAACAAGACATATTAAAAAGCTGTAGTAAAAAAGACAAATTAAATTAAGTTTGGAAATCTTAATTTTAGCACTAATTAAATCATCAAGACACATTAACTTTCTGAAATAAAATAATTAAATTAAAAGGTTCAATTTATTCAAACATTAAAATTAAGCAATTTAACTAAACAGCCCAATGAGCTGAAACAAGCCCAAATGAACTATTCTGGTCTGAGTTGAAGGTGCACCAAAGTGCATAACAACTCTAAGGCAACTTGGCTACCTCGGGTTGGGTCACATCACCAATGTCCTAATCAACGAATTATGGTGGTAAGGGCCGACAGTGAAAGTGAGTCGGAGGAGGAGAAAGAAAATGAATTTGAAGTATGATTTGATGATGAAGGAGAAGAAGTAGAAATGCCGGTTGAAGGAGAAATTATGGTGGTGAAGCGAAGCCTTAGTGTGCAAAGTGTTGAATCTGATCAATAAGGAGAGAACATTTTCCACACCCGATGCCACATCCATGGCAAGGTATGTAGTTTAATTATTGACGATGGAAGTTGTACTAATGTAGCTAGCAACATGCTGGTGGAAAAGCTTGGTTTGGCAACAACCAAACATCCAAACTCCATACAAGTTGCAATGGTTAAATGATGGAGGAGACCTTAAAGTCACAAGGCAAGCTGTCGTGACATTTTTCGTCGGAAAATACCAAGATGAAGTGGTGCGTGATATAGTTCCTATGCACGTGGGACATCTACTTTAGGGACATCCATGGCAGTTTGATAGGCACGTGATCCATGATGGTTACATAAATCAGTACTGTAATGCCCCAAACCCGGCCTAGACGTTATGATCGGATTTGTCGTGTCATTTGGAGAGGTTGTTTAAAAACTAGTGCGCGTTCATTAAAAAGTTTGCATTCTTTTTGAAACCATGAGCTTTATCACTCGTGGAAATTAGAATTTCACTTTTATGGTTTCCTTGTAAAAACGTTATTGTTGTCATTAATTTTGAAAACTTTTTTTACAATAGAAATCAGATTCAATGAGTTGCAGAAAATGTAAGATTTTCGAAAAACAGTTATCAAAGTTTTTAGGAAAACCCTCATTTTAAAACATATAATTGTAAGCAATAACGGAAATGAAAGTTTAAAAGAAACCTTAAGTCCAATGGCCTTATTACAAAATATTAACCCAAATTTAAACAAAGCTCAACATAAAGTAAAACGAATGTTTACAAAAATCTCGATGTATGGCCACCACGGAGTACTTTACGGCTCCAAATCCTCAGTGCTAGGACCACTTGCAAGATTAAGCAGAGGGGTGAGTTACGAGAACTCAGTGTGTAATCCCCTAATCGATCACTAACTAGGCCTGAGCCCACAAAAGTAGACTGGGTCTTAGCCCAAATAGAAGCGAACTGGCTTGAGGCCCATATAGAATCAAATTGGGCCTTAGCCCTATTAGCATGGTAGAATAGATAATACATGTAATGCAACCCAACCTAAAAATCCATCCGCTACACACCACTCGTACCAGACCAACAAACCTATGGGGATTTTTAAAATCAACCCTCCATCTACTACACACCTCGATGGCAGTCACGCTGCTCATCGTCAAATTTGTGGTGAAGCCACTAAAATAACAGAATATACGTGGCATAGCCACTATACAGATCGTGGCAGAGCCACCAGATTACACTTCCCTGATCATCAATATCCCAATCCAATGCAAAATATCATGACATAATAATCCGTGTATGCAGTATGTCAAATCATAGTCAATCATACATATATAATACATATCCCTTATCCTACTATTAGGGGTATAATGGTCATTTACCCTCTGGGTTATTTTAGCAATTTTGTATTAACGGCCTTTTTGAAGGCTTTCTGTTGCCTTGAGCGACACGGGACCCTTTCTGGGTCTCTATGGAACTATTGGGCCTAAAATCCATTTTGGGCCCAAACGGGCCCACACTCACGTGTGGCCCATTTCGCATGATTTCAGTCTCGAGTTTCCAAATTTCACAACCGCACTTACCGTTGAATAGTTTTCCTACAAATTTTGCCCAAGTGGGCTGATAGCCCATTGGGCCTACTAAGCCCGTTTGGCTCGGTTAGGCCCGTTACCGCCTTAATTTCGCAGGAGTGCTCACAACACTCTCTGTGCCTTACCACTGCTACTCATATCCTGATTTGCCACTACGAGCACTTGCATACTAGTGTGGGCATAGATGCCGGTTCTTTGGCTTTTGACCAACTCACAGATCATTGCAACTATGCATTTCAAAGAGTGTTTACACACTTGCTACGAGTGTAGGTTGAACCCTTGAGATTACGCACCTATGAAACCATATCCTTTAACCATTAGTCTCAATCAAAAATAACACATAGCCCCTTAAGTTGAAAATGACCACATATCACACTACTTACCAAAATGACGAAAATTCTTAGCTACACTTGAATGATCGATTTTACTCCCTCACGAAAACGAATCCCTTGCAACGCATGAACAAAGGAGAACTATTAGCCATAAACTCACATCAAACTTAAGACATGGGAGTCTTTCGGCTTGAAAAAGAAACAACCCAAGGCACCTATATCGGTCTTAAAGCCACTTACCCACCAACCTTTGAAGCCCAAAACTAGCAAAGCGGTGAGGGGTATGCTAGCACTCCAATGGATTCAACCCCAGGTCAGAGATGAGTTGTATGAGAAGAAGAGGTTCGACCTTGCATGAAGAATGGATACGGCTTTAGAGAGATGAGAAACAAAAGAATCGATAGGAAGAAAGAAATAAAAGAGAAGGTATTACCTTGTGCTTACCACAATGCCGAATAGCCAAGATAGATTTGGCAGACACAAGCCCCTCACATTTTAGGCCACCCGATTCTAACTAACGGCAAGGATTGAAGAACCAATTCCAAATGGGGAGAAACAGAGGTTCGATTAGTGGAGAAAAAGTAGAGAAGCAAAGAAGAAGAAAAGAATAAGAAGAAATAGAAGAAGAGAGGTTCGGCTTTTGAAGAATTGGAGAAAGAGATGAGAGGAAACATGTGAAGGAGATGGCAAAGATAGTTTCGACCAAGTCTCAAAGAGGAAAAAAAGAAGATAAATAGTGCTCAAAACAAAGAAAGAAGAAAAATGACCAAAAGAAGGACCCGAAAGC
This sequence comes from Gossypium rotundifolium, assembly GCA_025506655.1. NCBI lineage: Eukaryota > Viridiplantae > Streptophyta > Magnoliopsida > Malvales > Malvaceae > Gossypium > Gossypium rotundifolium. Next base: position 133,017,364 of record CP106729.1, on the reverse strand, counting down.
ACTTGAGTAGCACATGCAAAAGAAAGAAAGAAAGGAACTAAGATGCACAAGGGAATTTTGGCACAAACACCAAAGAAAAGTTTCGGTTTGCTATCTACCCTCAAATGTTGAATTTTGCTTCACTAAACCCACCTCTAGCTGAAATTCACCTCCCACAACTCCCATATTCGGCCAACTCTCACCCACACTCTCAAAATCCCTTGATTTGCTCCCCTTTTTACTCCACTAAGCACTCTCCATCACCCATTTGAAATATTTGACTCATTCTTCAACCACCCCATCAGAGTTTGGTGCGTGCTCACTTCCTCTCTCCCCGAGTACAAAATAAAAGCCACAATTGTAGCATTTGGGATTCAAACCCCATCCCCTATTACTTCTACAAGTGACGCCACACCACCTTTACAGTTGCACAACTTGTGTTAGCAATTTACCAATAATTTCTCATAAGCCTTGCCTCCATCAGTCCTCTCCCCTAAAGTGCCCAAAACCAAAATTTTACCAAGGCTCATACTCGATCCCAGGCCTCCCTAGGGCCCTTAAACACCCTTAAACACACACAGAACCAACATAATATGCAATTCCATAAATTTTACAGATCCCTAGATTTTAGGATGTTACAATTCTACCCCCTTAAAGAAATTTTGGCCTCAAAATTTTACCTGGTTAAAAGAGATGAGGGTATTATTGTCGAATTGCCTCCTCAGGTTCCCAAGTGGCTTCTTCCGATATGTGATGTAAATCTAGGGTCCCTGTCCGATATGATAGATACTAGTACCCCATGTAGCCTCACAATCTCTGCCACATACAGCTTGGCCAACTTCTGAAGCAAGTAGTCCGTGCGAATCGGTATGAAGTGCGCGAACTTAGTCAACCGGTCAACGATTACCCACACTGAATCTTTCTTAGTAGGCGTCAAGGGTAGCCCTGATACGGGCACGCCTCATCATGAACCGAGTTCAATTCGAGACCCGGTGGTGTTACCTCAAGGACCGATAATGAGGTCGCGTGCGAGACAATTTAAAGAAGCGATCGGAGTTCTAATCCAGCAAGCTTGGGATGATGCTAAGACCCTGTTGAATGATGGTTTAACCCCGCATTGCATACTTTTACGAGCTCACGAACAGGGAGATCCTCCTATGGCTATTCGGCCATAACTAATTGGCCTTTCGGTCTTAGTTAATTAATTAATAGAAAATTAGTTAATTAAAAATGAACCAATTAAATAAGTGTTTTATTTATTTTGCTACATTTAAATAAGTTTAAATAAGTCTTAAGTTGTTGCATAATTATTAGTTAGCTTTAACATGTCTAGTTTAGGACATAATTAAAAGATGATGCACATTAATTGTGTCCAGCCGAACCACCATTTAAGTTGTCCTAACACTTCCAGCCGAATTTTAGAACATCTAGGGACATATTTATGGTGTGTCTTAGCTTTAAACATGACTTTAATGTGTTGTTTTGTGGCTGGAAATTTAATGTGCGAAAATTCATGTTTTATAGGTGCTTTGGGGACAAGCAATTAAGGCATGGGCGGCAGCTTCATTTAAGGCACCTTGGGAGCACGCAAGGGACATTGGTAGCTGCCTTTTGTGCTCCCCAACGTGACTATTGTAGTCTCCCACACGTCCATTAAATTGGGCAGCAAAGAGACATGCATTTAAGTGCATTAACAAGGGGACACCAGCAGACATGTACCTTCGTAAATGACAAAGAACGACAATTAATGAAGCAAACATTTAAGGCCTTGTTGGAGCATGCATGGAGTTAATTTTTCTGGAGTAGCTTTCAACGTGACTCTTGGAGTCTCCCACACGTCCATTAAGATGGACAGCAAAGAAGCATGCATGGAACACCCTTTAAAAGCTTGTTTCCTCTTTTCAAGACAGGATTAATGAGGTGGTTGCTTGCTGGTACACCTCTCCATGCGTGGAAGTAATTTTAAAGATGGTATGGGATTTAAGGATGCCTTTTCATGTCCCAATACAGCCTTGAACAAGGACTTAACCATTCGGCTTTCCAAGGCAAGCCATGCACATTTCAAGGTCAATTTAAGAGCCTTCACCCCTTTCTTCCTTATGAATTTTGTCTGACTTAAAGAACTTCTAGAAGCTGATTTTGGGTGCTACAAAGGATGAACGTGGACAGCAAAAACCAAAGGCCAACTTCTAGAATAGTTGAGGACATTGAATCCGAAAATTACTTAGAAACTAAGTTAACATTTCATGACTTTTCAATTAGCTTCTAAGTATTATAAATATCCAAAGATGGACAATTGTAAGGAACTTTTGATGAATTTTATATTGTTATTCTGTTGAATTTGTGAGAGCACTACTCCAATTTCGTTTTAGGATTCGTTGGCTTATCTAGCAAGCTAGTGGCGTCAACCCTTCCTTCTACTATCCAAAAATCGATACCGAGGTTCCTATCGTTTCACGATAGTGGGTCGAGGTCCAAATTAAATCCCAAAACCCGAACCTTAGGAAACCTATAAGTAACCGGGTCGATACCTTTCTCGGTATTGGTTCCTACTTGTTTCCTAAAGTACTAAATCGAAACCCGAACATTCTTTCATCCTTAAATCGAAACCCAAACTTTTAAATTTTCTTTCTTAAACCAAACCCGAGCCATTCAATTCTTCCCTTACTTCGAAACATATCCCAACTACATCTAAATTTCTTTCTTCTTCGATACTCTGGTTTTACGATCGAACTCCAAGCATACATCTCGTTTTCTCCTCGAGACCGAGACCGTATCATCTGGTATCAGAGCTGGTTAAACCGAGAGTTACGAAGCCCCATCGACTAAGCCGAAGCTGTTAATCGAAGATCCAAAGTAAGTTAAAAAATTCGAAATTAAAAAAAAAATTCGTAATTAAAAAAATAAAAAAAATAAAAAAATCGTAAAAAAAGAAATTCAAAAAAAGAAATTCAAAAAAAAAAGATTCAAAAAAAGTGCTTGAACAAGTTCAATATACTGTTAAGGTTTATTTTGTTCTGTAAATCTCTTCTGTATTTTCTTTCTTTCTCTGCCTCCCTCGACCCAACTCTAAAACACCTCGTTCTAGACCTTTGAGCCTTTCTTTCTTTCAAACCTACCTTTTAATGACGTTACAACCTTTGATACCGTTTGAGGTCAGCCCTAAGCCCTAATAAGCCTTGGCGAATCTAAACAACGAAATCACGAGAAGTGTAAGAGGTAAAAGGCACGAGATTGTGAGACTATTAGAGGGAGGTAAAAGCCAAACTAAGAGTGTCATACGAGTGAGAGTGTCATTAATTTCTTCTTTCAGAGTGCACGGTGAGAATTGTTGTGAGGACTTAGTTTCTATACCGATGTCTCAAGAAGCAGACAAAACATGGAGGGACAAAGAAGGAAGGCAACCTGTTCGAATGTTCGACTTACAAATGCAAGCCCTATTACGAGAGATGGAGAGATTACTTGATCGAAGACTCGGTCCTCTCAAGATCGCCTTTATCAAGTGGAAGCTCAAAGGGCACGAGGTAACCCCGAAGTGGCTGTGCAAAGACGTGGGCGACCTAATCAACGACGTGAGCAACCACAAGAAGTTGACGAAGACCTTAATGAAATCGGTGATGGTGAAAGTGATCAAGAATCCAACCTTAGTATTGGAAGAAGAGATCCCCGAAACCGTGGTCAAAGAGAGCGAAGACGAGAAGACGATGATCTCAAGAATATCAAATTAACAATCCCTACTTTCCAAGGCAAGTCAGATCCCGAAGCCTACTTGGAATGGGAAAAAAGATTGAACTTGTTTTCGATCGCCACAATTACTCGAAAACAAGAAGGTCAAGTTAGCCGCTATAGAATTCTCGACTACGCCATGATACGGTGGGATCGAGTTGACGACAAACCGAAGGCGAACGGTGAACGGCCAATCACTACATGGGCGAAATGAAAGCGCCATGCGACGTCGATTTATCCTTCTTATTATCATCGGAGTTACATCGAAACTCCAACACCTTTCACAAGGGACGAGAAGCGTCGAAGATTACTATAAGGAAATGGAGGTCGCCATGATTCGAGCCGACATTCAAGAAGAGCGAGAAGCCACCATGGCTCGATTCTTAGCTGGGCTCAACCGAGAGATAGCCAATGTTGTGGAACTACAACATTATGTTGAGATGGAGGAAATGGTCCACATGGCCATCAAAGTAGAAAAGCAGTTGAAGCAAAAAGGAACATCCCGCAGTTTTACCAGTCCAAAACCTTCGAAGTGGGGTCAAAACGTAAGCAAGGGGTTTCCCTTAAACAAACCGAAGAATCCTACTTTCACCCCGAAGACAAACAAGCCTTTGGCTGAAACAAGCAAAGGCAAGGCTCCGGAGATTTCAAATCCTAGATCTCGAGATATCAAATGCTTCAAGTGTCTTGGCCGAGGACACATAGCCAGCCAATGCCCGAATAGACGGACTATGGTGATGCGGGTTGATGGTGAGATTGAGACCGAGGATGAAGAAGAATGCGAGTTCGAATCCAGTTCTGAAGTTGATGAGGACATAAAACAACCTGTTGAAGGTGAGTTGCTCGTAGTCAAGCGAAGTCTTAGCCTACAAAATGCTGGAAATGAGGAGCAACGCGAAAATATTTTTCACTCGAGATGCCAAGTGCAAGGTAAAGTGTGTAGCCTTATCATTGACGGAGGAAGTTGTACGAATGTAGCAAGCACCCTTATGGTGGAAAAGCTAGGATTGACAACAACCAAGCATCCGACCAGATAAACTTCAATGGCTTAACGACGGCGGAGAACTCAAGGTTACCAAGCAGGTCCTAGTATCTTTCAGCATCGGGAAATATTCTGATGAAGTACTATGTGACGTAGTGCCGATGCACGCGGGACACTTACTCTTGGGACGACCATGGCAATATGACCGTCGAGTGGTGCACGATGGTTACACTAATCGATATTCTTTCAAGCATCTTGGGAGGAACGTGACACTTGCCCCCTTGACCCCTAAACAAGTCTTTGATGACCAACAAAAGCTTCGAATTTCCATTGATCAATCAAAAGAAAAAGAAAAGAATGTAAAAGTGAAAAATAAGAGAAATGAGCGAGAAAAAAATACGAGTGAAAAAATGAGCGAGAGAAAACAAAAGAGAGAAAACGAAGAAAGTGAGAAAGAGAGCGGAAAAATGAGTGTCTTAGCAAAAGCAAGTGATATAAGAAAGGCATTGAGTCTGAGGCATTCTGTGTATTTGCTTCGTACAAAGAAGCATTTTTGAACACTAACGATTTGCAGATGATCTTCCAACTTCTATTTTGTCTTTGATTCAGAATTCAAGACATATTCCTAGAGGAGATACCAAAGGATTACCACCCATCCGAGGCATTGAACACCAAATAGATTTGGTGCCCGGTCTGCGCTTTACCGAATCGACTGCGTCTGGAGCAATCCCGAGAAACAAAAGAGCTCCAAAAGCAAATCACCGAATTGCTTGAAAAAGGCTACATTCGAGAGAGCCTTAGTCCGTATTACTGTCACGGTATTATTAGTGCCTAAGAAAGATGGTTCATGGCGCATGTGTGTCGATTGTCGCGCCATCAACAAGATTCTTGTAAAGTATCGACACCGATACCCGACTCGACGATATGCTCGACGAGTTAAGTGGAGCAAAGGTTTTCACAAAGATCGACCTCAAGAGCGGTTATCACCAAATTCGGATGCGTGAGGGCGACGAGTGGAAAACAATTTAAGACGGCTAGGTTTGTACGAATGGTTGGTAATGCCATTCGCCTTACGAATGCTCCAAGTACTTTTATGCGTCTTATGAATCATGTTTTAAGAGCTTTCATTGGAAAATCATGTGTTGTTTATTTTGATGACATATTAGTGTACAAAGAAAACTTTGGAGGATCACATTCAACATCTACGAGCCATTTTAGAAACGTTGCGGAAAGAGGTATTGTACGCTAACCTCAAGAAATGTTCTTTTGCAATCGACAAGGTTGTTTTCCTAGGATACGTCGTGAGTGCAAATGGCTTGGAGGTTGACCAAGAGAAGATTCGAGCCATCCAAGAATGGCCCCGCCCTCACGACGATTAGCCAATCTGAAGTTTCCATGGGTTGGCTAGCTTTTATCGCCGATTCGCGCTCAACTTTAGCACGATTGCATCTCCTTTAACGAGCGTAATCAAGAAGAATTCGACATTCTATTGGTCCGATGAGCAAGAGCGGTCTTTTAATGCCATTAAAGATTGTCTTGTTAAAGCTCCATTATTATCCCTTCCCGATTTTTCTAAAACTTTTGAAATTGAGTGTGACGATCGTGTAGGAATTGGAGCCGTTTTACTCGTAATGGAAGACCGGTGGCGACTTTAGTGAGAAATTGAGTGGAGCCGCACTTAATTATCTGTGTATGACAAAGAAATGTACGCACTCATAAGATCGCTTGAGACATGGCAGCATTACTTGAGGCCAAAGAGTTTGTAATCCATTCGGATCACGAGGCACTCAAGTACATCAAAGGTCAAGATAAGCTCAACAAACGGCATGCAAAATGGATCGAGTATTTAGAGTCATTTTAAATGCGTAATTAAGTATAAGAAAGGTAAGGAAAATGTTGTGGCGTATCGTTATCCCGAAGGTACACCCTATTGACTTTTCTTGATTCTAAATTACTTGGTTTCCATCATATAAAAGAACAGACGTTGATGATGATGATTTTGGATCCATCTATAATGCTTAAGAGAATGGTACATTTGATAAGTTCTCTGGTATGAAGGATTTCTTTTCAAAGAAAATAGATTATGCATACCAAAAGGATCTATTCGAGAGTTGCTCGTATTAGAAGCACATAGTGGTGGCCTTATGGGACACCGGACGAGATAAAACGATGTCAACTCTACAAGAGCATTTCTTTTGGCGAGAATGCGAAAGGATGTTGAAAAGATTTAAAGCGCCGCCTAGCTTGTAAACGAGCGAAGTCACGGTACAACCACATGGTCTATACACGCCACTTCCTATTCCGAACTCCTTGGACCGATGTTTCCATGGATTTTATCCTTGGTTTGCCGAGATCAAAAAGCAGGAAGGATTCAATCTTCGTTGTAGTTGATCGATTTTCTAAGATGTCCCATTTTATCCCATGTTCTAAGACTGATGATGCTGTGAACATAGCCAATTTGTTTTTCAGGGAAGTTGTACGTCTGCATGGAGTTCCGAGAACGATTGTATCGGATCGAGACGTAAAATTCTTGAGTCATTTTTGGCGGACTTTGTGGGGGAAACTTGGGACGAAACTAATGTTCTCAACCACTTGTCATCCTCAAACGGATGGACAAAGCTGAAGTAGTGAATCGAGTCCTTTCGACTCGCTTGAGCATTGGTACGGAAGAATCTCAAGACTTGGGAGGAATGCACGCCTCACGTCGAATTTGCATACAACCGAGCTGTTTCATTCTCTGCGACCAAATTTTCTCCGTTCGAGATCGTTTGGGTTTAATCCTCTTACCCTCTTGATTTATTACCATTGCCTCTCGACAAATTTGTCCATTCGATGCAAGGAAAAGGCGGACTATGTCAAAGAGTCGCATCGGAAGGTGCGAGAATATTGAGGTAAGAACTGAACAATACACATGACGAGCCAACAAAGGATGGAAACAAGTCATGTTCGAACCCGGAGATTGGGTATGGGTGCATATGAGGAAGGAACGATTCCGGCTCGTCGAAGAAACAAATTATCACCGAGAGGAGATGGCCCTTTCCAAGTTCTCGGCTTAATTAACGAAAATTCATACAAACTCGATTTGCCGTTGATTATAACATCGATGCGCTTTAATGTGGTGATTTAACCCCGTTTGATCGTGTAATCGACTTGAGGACAAGTCATTTTCAAGAAGGGAGGATGATACGCACGCCTCATCATGAACCGAGTTCAATCTGAGACCCGGTGGTGTTACCTCAAGGACCGATAACGAGGTCGCGTAAGAGACAATTTAAAGAAGCGATCGGAGTTCTAATCCAGCAAGCTTGGGATGATGCTAAGACCACGTTGAATGATGGTTTAACCCGCATTGCATACTTTTACGAGCTCACGAACAGGGAGATCCTCCTATGGCTATTCGGCCATAACTAATTGGCCTTTCGGTCTTAGTTAATTAATTAATAGAAAATTAGTTAATTAAAAATGAACCAATTAAATAAGTGTTTTATTTATTTTGCTACATTTAAATAAGTTTAAATAAGTCTTAAGTTGTTGCATAATTATTAGTTAGCTTTAACATGTCTAGTTTAGGACATAATTAAAAGATGATGCACATTAATTGTGTCCAAATTAACCACCATTTAAGTTGTCCTAACACTTCCAAATTAATTTTAGAACATCTAGGGACATATTTATGGTGTGTCTTAGCTTTAAACATGACTTTAATGTGTTGTTTTGTGGCTGGAAATTTAATGTGCGAAAATTCATGTTTTATAGGTGCTTTGGGGACAAGCAATTAAGGCATGGGCGGCAGCTTCATTTAAGGCACCTTGGGAGCACGCAAGGGACATTGGTAGTCGCTTTTGTGCTCCCTAACGTGACTATTGTAGTCTCCCACACGTCCATTAAATTGGGCAGCAAAGAGACATGCATTTAAGTGCATTAACAAGGGGACACCAGCAGCATGTACCTTCGTAAATGACAAAGAACAGCAATTAATGAAGAGCATTTAAGGCCTTGTTGGAGCATGCGTGGAGTTAATTTGCTGCTGGAGAAGCTTTCAACGTGACTCTTGGAGTCTCCCACACGTCCATTAAGATGGACAGCAAAGAAGCATGCATGGAACACCCTTTAAAAGCTTGTTTCCTCTTTTCAAGACAGGATTAATGAGGTGGTTGCTTGCTGGTACACCTCTCCATGCGTGGGAAGTAATTTTAAAGATGGTATGGGATTTAAGGATGCCTTTTCACGTCCCAATACAGCCTTGAACAAGGACTTAACCATTCGGCTTTCCAAGGCAAGCCATGCACATTTCAAGGTCAATTTAAGAGCCTTCACCCCTTTCTTCCTTATGAATTTTGCTGCACTTAAAGAACTTCTAGAAGCTGATTTTTGGGTGCTACAAAGGATGAATGTGGACAGCAAAACCAAAGGCCAACTTCTAGAATAGTTGAGGACATTGAATCAAAATTACTTAGAAACTAAGTTAACATTTCATGACTTTTCAATTAGCTTCTAAGTATTATAAATATCCAAAGATGGACAATTGTAAGGAACTTTTGATGAATTTTATATTGTTATTCGTCAATTTGTGAGAGCACTACTCCAATTTCGTTTTAGGATTAGTTGGCTTATCTAGCAAGCTAGTGGCGTCAACCCTTCCTTCTACTATCCAAAAATCGATCATCGAGGTTCCTATCGTTTCACGATAGTGGGTCGAGGTCCAAATTAAATCCCAAAACCCGAACCTTAGGAAACCTATAAGTAACTGGGTCGATACCTTTCTCGGTATTGGTTCCTACTTGTTTCCTAAAGTACTAAATCGAAACCCGAACATTCTTTCATCCTTAAACCAAAACCCAAACTTTTAAATTTTCTTTCTTAAACCAAACCCGAGACATTCAATTCTTCCCTTACTTCGAAACATATCCCAACTACATCTAAATTTCTTTCTTCTTCGATACTCTGGTTTTACGATCGAACTCCAAACATACATCTCGTTTTCTCCTCGAGACCGAGACCGTATCAAGCCCACTAACAAAATCCATCGTTATCCTCTCCCACTTCCAAAGTGGGATCTTCACCGGTTGCAGCAAACTCGAAGGCAACTGATGTTCCGTCTTCACCTGCTGACAAGCCAAACACTTGCTTACAAAGTCAGTAACTTCACGTTTCAACCCTGGCCACCAATATTGTTCACGTAGGTTTCAGTTCATCTTGCTTCCACCTGGATGCATAGCGTATGGACTACTATGTGCCTCTTGTAGAATCATCTGTCTTAACTCAGAATCCTTTGGCATACAAACTCTTCCACGGAAACATAATACCCCTTCATTGTTCAGTCCAAAATCCACCGTCTCACCACTTTTCTCTTGTTGAAGCTGAGAACCCAATGTTTCATCCAACAATTGCTTCTCCTTAATCTGATTAACCCAAGATGGTTTCACCTGAAGTTCTGCCAACAAACTACCATCCTCATAAAGCCTGAGATGAGCAAACATAGCTCTAAACTCGGGCACCACCTTCTGACTTAAGGCATCTACTACCACATTGCTTTACCTGGGTGATACTCGATCGAGCAATCATAGTCCTTCAGGAACTCTATCCACCTCCGTTACTTGAGATTTAACTCCTTCTGGGTAAGGAGATACTTTAGACTCTTATGATCCATATAAATAATCAACTTTTCCCCATACAGTTAGTGTCTCCATATTTTTAGTGCGAACACTAGCTCCAAGTCATGAGTGGGATAGTTTACCTTATGCGGCCTTAGTTGATGAGATGCATAAGCCACTACTTTCCCTTCTTGCATCAGCACATAACCCAAGCCTGTGTGTGACGCATCACAATAAACAACAAATTCTTTCCCTGCCTCAGGCTGAATCAACACTGGCACTTCAGTCAGAATCTTTTTCAGTTTCTCAAAACTCTCATGTTGTTTATCTAACCACACAAATGGTACTCCCTTATGCAATAACTTAGTTAAAGGTGCAGTAATCAACGAAAACCCCTCAACAAACCATCTGTAGTACCCAGCCAAACCCAAAAAATTTCAGATTTCTGACATTGACTTTGGTGGCTTCCAATCCAATACAACTTCGACCTTTCGGGGATCAACCCTATTCTCCTTAGTAGACACAACATGCCCCCAAAAGGTTATTTCCTTCAGCCAAAATTCACACTTACTAAATTTGGCATACAGTTGCTTCTCTCTTAATATCTGCAGCACAACCCGTAGATAAGAATCATGCTCCTCCTTCGTTCTTGAGTACTCTAGAATGTCGTCTATGAATACAACCACAAACCGATCTAGATAGGGTTGAAAGACCCGATTCATCATATCCATAAAAGCGGTTGGTGCGTTCGTTAATCCGAACGGCATAACCAAAAACTTGTCAATCCTTAAATCGATCTTAAATCAATCTTGAGAAAAGCTGAAGCTCCTTGCGGTGGTCGAACAAATCGTCAATCCTTGGTAGCGGTATTTGTTCTTAATAGTTAACTTGTTCAACTAACGGTAGTCAATACACATACACATTGACCCATCCTTTTCTTTACGAACAATACCCAGATTGCACCGAATAACGAGAATATCGTGGCATAGCCACTATCGAGATCGTGGCGAGCCACCGATTACACTTCCCCGATCATCAATATCCCAATCCAATGCAACATATCATGACATAATAATCCGTGTATGCAGTATGTCAAATCATAGTCAATCATACATATATAATACATATCCCTTATCCTACTATAAGGGGTATAATGGTCATTTACCCTCTGGGTTATTTCAGTAATTTTGCATTAACGGCCTTTTTGAAGGCCTTCTGTCGCCTTGAGCGACACAGGACCCTTTCTGGGTCTCTACGGAACTATTGGGCCTAAAATCCATTTTGGGCCCAAACGGGCCCACACTCACGTGTGGCCCATTTCGCATGATTTCAGTCTCGAGTTTCCAAATTTTGCAACCGCACTTACCCTTGAATAGTTTTCCAATAGCCCATTGGGCCTACTAAGCCCGTTTGGCTAAGTTAGTCTGCTATCTGCCTCAATTTCGCAGGAGTGCTCACAACACTCTGTGCCTTACCACCGCTACTCATATCCCGATTTGCCACTACGAGCGCTTGCACACTCGTGTGGGTATAGATGCTTAGTTCTTTGACTTTTGACCAACTCACGATCATTGCAACTATGCATTTCAAAGAGTGTTTACACACCGCTACGAGTGTAGGTTGAACCCTTGAGATTACGCACCTATGAAACCATATCCTTTAATCATTAGTCTCAATCAAAATAAGACATAGCTCCTGTTGAAAATGACCACATATCACACTACTTACCAAAATGACGAAAATTTTAGCTACACTTGAATGATCGATTTTACTCCCTCACTAAAATGAATCCTTGCAACGCATGAACAGAGGAGAACTATTAGCCATAAAACTCACATCAAACTTAAGACATGGGAGTCTTTCGGCTTGAAAAAGAAACAACCCAAGGCACCCATATCGGTCTTAAAGCCACTTACCCACCAACCTTTGAAGCCCAAGACCAGCAAAGCGGTGAGGGGTATGCTAGCACTCTAACAGATTCTAACCCTGTGTCGGAGATGAGTTGTATGAGAAGAAGAGGTTCGACCTTGCATGAAGAATGGATTGGCTTTAGAGATGAGAAACAAAAGAATCGATAGGAAGAAAGAAATAAAGAGAAGGTATTACCTTGTTCTTACCACAATGCCGAATAGCCAAGATAGATTTGGCGGACACAAGTCCCTCACGTTTTAGGCCACCCGATTCTAACTAACGGCAAGGATTGAAGAACCAATTCCAAATGGGGAGAAACAGAGGTTCGATTAGTGGAGAAAAGTAGAGAAGCAAAGAAGAAGAAAAGAATAAGAAGAAATAGAAGAAGAGAGGTTCGCTTTTGAAGAATTAGAGAAAGAGATGAGAGGAAACATGTGAAGGAGATGGCAAAGATAGTTTCACCAAGTCTCAAAGAGGAAAAAAGAAGATAAATAGTGCTCAAAACAAAGAAAGAAGAAAATGACCAAAGAAGGACCCGAAAGCACTTGAGTAGCACATGCAAAAGAAAGAAAGAAAGGAACTAAGATGCACAAGGAATTTTGGCACAAACACCAAAGAAAAGTTTCGGTTTGCTATCTACCCTCAAATGTTGAATTTTGCTTCACTAAACCCACCTCTAGCTGAAATTCACCTCCCACAACTCCCATATTCGGCCAACTCTCACCCACACTCTCAAAATCCCTTGATTTGCTCCCCTTTTGCTCCACTAAGCACTCTCCATCACCCATTTGAAATATTTGACTCATTCTTCAACCACCCCATCAGAGTTTGGTCTGTACTCACTTCCTCTCTCTCCGAGTACAAAAATAAAAGCCACAATTGTAGCATTTGGGATTCAAACCCCATCCCCTATTGCTTCTACAAGTGACGCCACACCACCTTTACACTTGCACAACTTGTGTTAGCAATTTACCAATAATTTCTCATAAGCCTTGCCTCCATCAGTCCTCTCCCCTAAAGTGCCCAAAACCAAAATTTTACCAAGGCTCATACTCAACCCCAGGCCTCCCTAGGGCCCTTAAACACCCTTAAACACACACACAGAACCAGCATAATATGCAATTCCATAAATTTTACAGATCCCTAGATTTTAGGATGTTACAATTCTACCCCCTTAAAGAAATTTTGGCCTCAAAATTTTACCTGGTTAAAAGAGATGAGGGTATTATTGTCGAATTGCCTCCTCAGGTTCCCAAGTGGCTTCTTCCGATATGTGATGTAAATCTAGGGTCCCTGTCCGATATGATAGATACTGGTACCCCATGTAGCCTTACAATCTCAGCCACATACAGCTTGGCCAACTTCTGAAGCAAGTAGTCCGTGCGAATCGATATGAAGTGCACGAACTTAGTCAACCGGTCAACGATTACCCACACTGAATCTTTCTTAGTAGGCGTCAAGGGTAGCCCACTAACAAAATCCATCGTTATCCTCTCCCACTTCCAAAGTGGGATCTTCACCGATTAAAGAAACTCAAGGCAAGCGATGTTCCGCCTTCACTGGCGACAAGCCAAACACTTGCTTACAAAGTCAAGAACTTCACGTTTCAACCTCGCCACCAATATCATTCACGAGGTTTCAGATTCATCTTGCTTCCACGGATGCATAGCGTATGGACTACTATGTGCCTCTTGTAGAATCATCTGTCTTAACTCGTAATCCTTTGGCATACAAACTCTTCCACGGAAACATAATACCCTTCATTGTTAGGTCAAAATCCACCGCCTCACCACTTTTCTCTTGTTGAAGCCGAGAACCCAATGTTTCATCCAACAATTGCTTCTCCTTAATCTGATTAACCCAAGATGGTTTCACCTGAAGTTCTGCCAACAAACTACCATCCTCATAAAGCCTGAGATGAGCAAACATAGCTCTAAACTCGGGCACCACCTTCTGACTTAAGGCATCTACTACCACATTGGCTTTACCTGGGTGATACTCGATCGAGCAATCATAGTCCTTCAGGAACTCTATCCACCTCCGTTACTTGAGATTTAACTCCTTCTGGGTAAGGAGATACTTTAGACTCTTATGATCCATATAAATAATCAACTTTTCCCCATACAGTTAGTGTCTCCATATTTTTAGTGCGAACACTAGCTCTAAGTCATGAGTGGGATAGTTTACCTTATGCGGCCTTAGTTGATGAGATGCATAAGCCACTACTTTCCTTCTTGCATCAAGACATAACCCAAGCTCGTGTGTGACGATCACAATAAACAACAAATTCTTTCCCCCCTCCAGTGAATCAACACCTGCACTTGATCGAGAATCTTTTTCAGTTTCTCAAAACTCTCATGTTGTTTATCTAACCACACAAATGGTACTCCCTTATGCAATAACTTAGTTAAAGGTCAGTAATCAATGAAAACCCCTCAACAAACCATCTGTAGTACCCAGCCAAACCCAAAAAATTTCAGATTTCTGACATTGACTTTGGTGGCTTCCAATCCAATACAACTTCGACCTTTCGGGGATCAACCCTATTCTCCTTAGTAGACACAACATGCCCCCAAAAAGGTTATTTCCTTCAGCCAAAATTCACACTTACTAAATTTGGCATACAGTTGCTTCTCTCTTAATATCTGCAGCACAACCCGTAGATAAGAATCATGCTCCTCCTTCGTTCTTGAGTACTCTAGAATGTCGTCTATGAATACAACCACAAACCGATCTAGATAGGGTTGAAAGACCCGTTCATCATATCCATAAAAGCGGTTGGTGCGTTCGTTAATCTGAACGGCATAACCAAAAACTTGTCAATCCTTAAATCGATCTTAAATCAATCTTCGAGAAAACTGAAGCTCCTTGCAGCTGGTCGAACAAATCGTCAATCCTTGGTAGCGGGTATTTGTTCTTAATAGTTAACTTGTTCAACTAACGGTAGTCAATACACATACGCATTGACCCATCCTTTTTCTTTACGAACAATACCGGTATTGCCACCAGAATAACAGAATATACGTGGCATAGCCACTATACAGATCGTGGCAGAGCCACCAGATTACACTTCCCTGATCATCAATATCCCAATCCAATGCAACATATCATGACATAATAATCCGTGTATGCAGTATGTCAAATCATAGTCAATCATACATATATAATACATATCCCTTATCCTACTATAAGGGGTATAATGGTCATTTACCCTTTGGGTTATTTTAGTAATTTTGCATTAACGGCCTTTTTGAAGGCCTTCTGTCGCCTTGAGCGACACAGGACCCTTTCTGGGTCTCTACGGAACTATTGGGCCTAAAATCCATTTTGGGCCCAAACGGGCCCACACTCACGTGTGGCCCATTTCGCATGATTTCAGTCTCGAGTTTCCAAATTTTGCAACCGCACTTACCCTTGAATAGTTTTCCAAATAGCCCATTGGGCCTACTAAGCCCGTTTGGCTCGGTTAGGCCCGTTACCGCCTCAATTTCGCAGGAGTGCTCACAACACTCTCTGTGCCTTACCACTGCTACTCATATCCCGATTTGCCACTACGAGCGCTTGCACACTCGTGTGGGTATAGATGCCGGTTCTTTGACTTTTGACCAACTCACAGATCATTGCAACTATGCATTGCAAAGAGTGTTTACACACCTGCTACGAGTGTAGGTTGAACCCTTGAGATTACGCACCTATGAAACCATATCCTTTAATCATTAGTCTCAATCAAAAATAAGACATAGCTCCTTAAGTTGAAAATGACCACATATCACACTACTTACCAAAATGACGAAAATTCTTAGCTACACTTGAATGATCGATTTTACTCCCTCACGAAAATGAATCCCTTGCAACGCATGAACAGAGGAGAACTATTAGCCATAAAACTCACATCAAACTTAAGACATGGGAGTCTTTCGGCTTGAAAAAGAAACAACCCAAGGCACCCATATCAGTCTTAAAGCCACTTACCCACCAACCTTTGAAGCCCAAGACCAGCAAAGCGGTGAGGGGTATGCTAGCACTCTAACGGATTCTAACCCCAGGTCAGAGATGAGTTGTATGAGAAGAAGAGGTTCGACCTTGCATGAAGAATGGATTCGGCTTTAGAGAGATGAGAAACAAAAGAATCGATAGGAAGAAAGAAATAAAAGAGAAGGTATTACCTTGTTCTTACCACAATGCCGAATAGCCAAGATAGATTTGGCAGACACAAGTCCCTCACGTTTTAGGCCACCCGATTCTAACTAACGGCAAGGATTGAAGAACCAATTCCAAATGGGGAGAAACAGAGGTTCGATTAGTGGAGAAAAAGTAGAGAAGCAAAGAAGAAGAAAAGAATAAGAAGAAATAGAAGAAGAGAGGTTCGGCTTTTGAAGAATTAGAGAAAGAGATGAGAGGAAACATGTGAAGGAGATGGCAAAGATAGTTTCGACCAAGTCTCAAAGAGGAAAAAAAGAAGATAAATAGTGCTCAAAACAAAGAAAGAAGAAAAATGACCAAAAGAAGGACCCGAAAGCACTTGAGTAGCACATGCAAAAGAAAGAAAGAAAGGAACTAAGATGCACAAGGGAATTTTGGCACAAACACCAAAGAAAAGTTTCGGTTTGCTATCTACCCTCAAATGTTGAATTTTGCTTCACTAAACCCACCTCTAGCTGAAATTCACCTCCCACAACTCCCATATTCGGCCAACTCTCACCCACACTCTCAAAATCCCTTGATTTGCTCCCCTTTTTGCTCCACTAAGCACTCTCCATCACCCATTTGAAATATTTGACTCATTCTTCAACCACCCCATCAGAGTTTGGTCTGTACTCAGCTTCCTCTCTCTCCGAGTACAAAAATAAAAGCCACAATTGTAGCATTTGGGATTCAAACCCCATCCCCTATTGCTTCTACAAGTGACGCCACACCACCTTTACACTTGCACAACTTGTGTTAGCAATTTACCAATAATTTCTCATAAGCCTTGCCTCCATCAGTCCTCTCCCCTAAAGTGCCCAAAACCAAAATTTTACCAAGGCTCATACTCGACCCCAGGCCTCCCTAGGGCCCTTAAACACCCTTAAACACACACACAGAACCAGCATAATATGCAATTCCATAAATTTTACAGATCCCTAGATTTTAGGATGTTACAATTCTACCCCCTTAAAGAAATTTTGGCCTCAAAATTTTACCTGGTTAAAAGAGATGAGGGTATTATTGTCGAATTGCCTCCTCAGGTTCCCAAGTGGCTTCTTCCGATATGTGATGTAAATCTAGGGTCCCTGTCTGATATGATAGATACTGGTACCCCATGTAGCCTCACAATCTACGCCACATCTGACTTGGCCAACTTCAAAGCAAGTAGTCCGTATGCGAATCGGTATGAAGTCGCGAACTTAGTCAACCCGTCAACGATTACCCACATGAATCTTTCTTAGTAGGCGTCAACGGTAGCCCACTAACAAAATCCATCGTTATCCACTCCCACTTCCAAAGTGGGATCTTCACCGATTCAGACAAACTCAAGGCAAGCGATGTTCCGCCTTCACTGCCGACAAGCCAAACACTTGCTTACAAAGTCGGAACTTCACGTTTCAACCACGCCACCTGTCGCTTCACGAGGTTTCAGTTCATCTTGCTTCCACCTGGATGCATAGCGTATGGACTACTATGTGCCTCTTGTAGAATCATCTGTCTTAACTCAGAATCCTTTAGCATACAAACTCTTCCACGGAAACATAATACCCCTTCATTGTTCAGTCCAAAATCCACCGTCTCACCACTTTTCTCTTGTTGAAGCTGAGAACCCAATGTTTCATCCAATAATTGCTTCTCCTTAATCTGATTAACCCAAGATGGTTTCACCTGAAGTTCTGCCAACAAACTACCATCCTCATAAAGCCTGAGATGAGCAAACATAGCTCTAAACTCGCACCACCTTCGACTTAAGGCATCTACTACCACATTGGCTTTACCTAGGTGATACTCGATCGAGCAATCATAGTCCTTCAGGAACTCTATCCACCTCCGTTACTTGAGATTTAACTCCTTCTCGGTAAGGAGATACTTTAGACTCTTATGATCCATATAAATAATCAACTTTTCCCCATACAGTTAGTGTCTCCATATTTTTAGTGCGAACACTAGCTCCAAGTCATGAGTGGGATAGTTTACCTTATGCGGCCTTAGTTGATGAGATGCATAAGCCACTACTTTCCCTTCTTGCATCAGCACATAACCCAAGCCTGTGTGTGATGCATCACAATAAACAACAAATTCTTTCCCCGCCTCAATTTGAATCAACACCGCACTTCAATTGTAATCTTTTTCGCTTTCAAAACTCTCCTGTTGTTTATCTAACCACACAAATGGTACTCCCTTATGCAATAACTTAGTTAAAGGTGCAGTAATCAACGAAAACCCCTCAACAAACCATCTGTAGTACCCAGCCAAACCCAAAAAATTTCAGATTTCTGACATTGACTTTGGTGGCTTCCAATCCAATACAACTTCGACCTTTCGGGGATCAACCCTATTCTCCTTAGTAGACACAACATGCCCCCAAAAAGGTTATTTCCTTCAGCCAAAATTCACACTTACTAAATTTGGCATACAGTTGTTTCTCTCTTAATATCTGCAGCACAACCCGTAGATAAGAATCATGCTCCTCCTTCGTTCTTGAGTACACTAGAATGTCGTCTATGAATACAACCACAAACCGATCTAGATAGGGTTGAAAGACCCGGTTCATCATATCCATAAAAACGGTTGGTGCGTTCATTAATCCGAATGGCATAACCAAAAACTTGTTAATCCTTAAATCGATCTTAAATCAATCTTCGAGAAGACTGAAGCTCCTTGCAGCTGGTCGAACAAATCATCAATCCTTGGTAGCGGGTATTTGTTCTTAATAGTTAACTTCTCCAACTAATGGTAGTCAATACACATACGCATTGACCCATCCTTTTTCTTTACGAACAATACCGGTGCTCCCCACGAAGATACACTTGGTTAGATGAATCCATGGTCCAACAACTCTTGAATCTGAGCTTTTAGTTCTACTAACTCATTCGGCGCTATCCTATAAGGGGCGATGGACACTAGAGCCATTCTCGAAAGTAGCTCAATGCCAAATTCCACCTCGCAATTCGAAGGCAATCCTGAAAGCTCTTCAAGAAAAACATTCGGGAACTCCTTCACAGTTCTAACATCCCCAACCAACAATTTCTTAGCATCGATGTACTGACAAATGCTAGAAATGCCTCATACCCTTTTCGCACCAACTTCTCGGGCTTTAACGTTGAAATCACATGGGACAGATAATCCCTTCTTTCTCCTATCACCATCACCTCCTCGTTCTCTGAAGTCTTTAATACCATACGCTTAGCAGCGCAATCTAGATTCGCTCGGTGCTTAACTAGCTAGTCCATGCCTTGAATAAGGTCAAACTCGCCGAACGGCAGTTCCATCAAATCCGCCGAAAATACCACTCCTTGAACTTCTAGAGGCACATCCCTAAACAACTTGTTCACTACCACAGATTGTCTTAGAGGGCTAATCACAAACATTTCTCTAGCAGCAATCTTAGATTTTATACCCAGAGTCCCAGATACAGCACAGGCAACATATGAATGGGTAGACCCGATATCAATTAAAGTAGTAAAGGGCACATCAAAAATAAGAAAGTATCGATTATGACGTTCGGTGTATCACCATCCTCTTGACATCTAACTTCATAAACCAATCCCGCTACCTTGCATCTGTATTCCTAGCACCTCTACCCGGTGCTTCATGACCTCATCAAACCCATTTCCCTTTCTGGCTGGACCACGACCACTCGGTGGCTGCTGACCACCTCTCCATGGCTGCACAAATCCTGACCTATCGTCTGCACCCTAACAGGCCCTGTAGACAGTCCTTAATAAGATGATCCCTAGACTCACATTTGAAACACCCACCAAATCTTCTCTAACATTCCCCTAGATGTGTTTTCCCACACTGCACACACGGTGCCACTGACCCATAGCAACTGGCATCCCAACTCGAGCTAGCCCATCTAACCTAGGCCTCTTTTGGAAACCCTCAAAAAAACCTGACGTCCCAAAACCTCTCTTATTCTTGCCCCTATTCTTTTCTCGATGTTTATTTTCAAAACGTTTCACTTCGTCAGTAATTTTTGCTTTTTCAATTAGAATGGAAAAATCTCTTTCCCTACAGAGCTATCAGTACTCGCATAGCTCGTCCCTCAGACCATCCTCGAACCGTACACAACGCTCATAATCGATTGTGACTATACCCGAGCGTAATGATTTAAGTGCAGAAATTTTGCCTCATATTCTGCCACGGATTTATTCCCTTGAACCAAATTCAAAAATGCCTTCCTCTAGGCGTCCACATAACTCGCCCAGACATATTTTCCCTGAAACGCTATCCTAAAGAAGTCCCAGGTGATACGATCCGCTTGAGTACCTTCCCTCACTGTGAGCCACCACTGGTATGTCTCATCACGCAGGAGAGACACTACTCCTTTCAATTTTTCCTCTAATGTGCAGTCTAGGTCATCCATAATTCACTCAATTGCCTCCAATTAGTATTCAGCTACATTTGGGGCCACACCAAAAATGCCTCTAAAAACTTCAGCCCCGTTTCACTGAAGTTGCTCAGGAATAGATTTTTAGGCTACCGATCCAGTGCTTACCCCAACAACCCATTTCAAAACTCACAGCATAGCTTGGGACAAAGGATCATCCCCTCCAGTTTGGTCATATGACACTGTTTCAATCACTGGTGATGTAGGTGCTTCCATCTCAGGGATATGCTCTGATGCTTTAGATCCACCCTCAGCACCTTGGCCCCTACCTAGCCACATCTACCACGTCCATGACCTCTTGCACTCATGTTACTGAATCGAGTTAATCTGATTAGAAATTTTATGAATTAGTATATAATTCCAATGTTCATTAACATATGTTTTATGTAAAGCAAGTATAAGAGTCATTTTCATAGATCGAATTTCCTAATGTCTTAGTCACTACAGTCTTAGCTCTTATAGCTAACAGTCTCAGTATACTATCACTAACTGTAGTAGTTTCTTTCTAAAATCATTTCACCAGATTATCAAACAAAGTTAAAAGACTAACAGATTTGGTGCCGGAGACCCAGGTGCCATACTTCCAAAAAGACATATTTTCTAAACTATATTTCAAACCTAATTTTTGAAATATGTTTTTGAACCCATTCCACAGTCGGGTCTTGCAACCTGGCTCTGATACCACAAAATGTAATGCCCCAAACTCAGCCTAGACGTTATGACCGGATCTGTCGTGTCACATGGACATGTTGTTTAAAAACTAGTGCGCGTTCATTAAAAAGTTCTCATTCTTTTGAAACCTTGAGCTTTGTCGTTCGTGGAAATCAGAATTTTATTTTTATGGTTTCCTTGTTAAAAACGTTATTATTGTCATTAATTCTGAAAAGTTTGTTTACAACAAAAATTTAATTCAGTGAGTTGCAGAAAACGTGAGTTTTAGAAAAACAGTTATCAAAGTTTTTAGAAAAACCCTCGTTTTAAAACATATAATTGTAATCAATAATGGAAATGAAAGTTTAAAAGAAACCTTAAGTCCAATGGCCTTATTACAAAATATTAACCCAAATTTAAACAAAGTTCAAAGAAAAGTAAAATGGAAGTTTACGAAAATCTCGATGTATGGCCACCAGAGTACTTTACAGCTCTAAATCCTTAGTGCTGGGAATCACCTGCAAGATTAAGCAGAGAGGTGAGTTATGAGAACTCAGTGTGTAATCCTCTAATCGGTCACTAACTGGGCCCGAGCCCATAAAATTAGACTGGGCCTTAGCCCAAATAGAAGCAAACTGGCCTGAGGCCCATACAGAATCAAACTGGGCCGTAGCTCTATTAGCATGGCAAAACAGATAATACATGCAATGCAACCCAACCTAGAAATCCGTCTGCTACACACCACCCGTGCCAGCCAAACACACTTGTGGGGATTTCTATAATCAACCCTCCATCCGCTACACACCTCGATGGCAGTCACACTGCTCATCTCGAATTTGTGGCGAAGCCACCAGAATAACAGAATATACGTGGCATAGCCACTATATAGATCATGGTAGAGCCACCAAAATATGTGGCAGAGCCACCAGATTACACTTCCCCGATCATCAATATCCCAATCCCATGCAACATATCATGACATAATAATCCATGTATGCAGTATGTCAAATCATAGTCAATCATACACATATATCATACATATCCCTTATCCTACTATTAGGGGTATAACAGTATTTTACCTTCTGGGGGTATTTTAGTAATTTTGCATTAACAGCCTTTTCGAAGGCCTTTTCTATTGCCTCGAGCGACACGGGACCCTTTCTGGGTTTCTACAGAGCTATTGGGCCTAAAATCCATTTTGGGCCCAAATAGGCCCACACTCACTTGTGGCTCATTTTGCATGATTTTAGTCTCGAGTTTCTAAATTCTGCAATCGCACTTAACCTTGAATAATTTTCCTACAAATTTTGCCCAAGTGGGCCGAAGCCCATTAGGCCCACTAAGCCCGTTTGGCTCGATTAGGCCCGTTACCGTCTCAATTTTGTAGGAGCACTCGTAACACTCTCTGTGCCTTACCACCACTACTCATATCTCGATTTGCCACTACAAGCGCTCGCACGCTCGTGTGGGCATAGATGCTGGTTCTCCAGCTTTTTGGCTTTTGCCGACTTACAGATCATTGCGACTATACATTTCAAAGAGTGTGAGTTTACACACCTGCTACGAGTGTAGGTTGAACCCTTGAGATTACACACCTATGAAACCATATCCTTTAACCATTAGTCTCAATCAAAAATAAGACATAGCCCCTTAAGTTGAAAACGACCACATATCACACTACTTACCAGAATAACGAAAATTCTTAGCTACACTTGAATGATCAGTTTTACTCCCTCACGAAAATGAGTCCCTTGCAACACAGGAACAGAGGAGAACTATTAGCCATAAAACTCACATCAAACTTAAGACATGGGAGCCTTTCAGCTTGAAAAAGAGACAACCCAAGGCACCCATATCGGTCTTAAAGTCACTTACCGACCAACCTTCGAAGCCCAAGACCAGCAAGGCGAGAGGGGTATGTTAGCACTCCAACGCATTCGGCCCCAGGTCAGAGATGAGTCGTATGAGAACAAGAGGTTCGGCCTTGCAAGAAGAATGGATTCAGCTTTAGAGAGATGAGAAACAAAAGAACCGATAGGAAGAAAGAAATAAAAGAGAAGGTATTACCTTGTGCTTACCACAATGCCGAATAGCCAAGATAGATTCAGCAGACACAAGCCCATCACGTTTTAGGCCACCCGATTCCAACTAATGGTAAGGATTGAAGAATCGATTCCCAATGGGGAGAAACAGAGTTTCGGTTAGTGGAGAAAAAGTAGAGAAGCAAAGAAGAAGAAAAGAAGAAGAAGAAGTAGAAGAAGAGAGGTTCACTTTTGAAGAATTGGAGAA
Source organism: Gossypium rotundifolium (assembly GCA_025506655.1). Taxonomy (NCBI): domain Eukaryota; kingdom Viridiplantae; phylum Streptophyta; class Magnoliopsida; order Malvales; family Malvaceae; genus Gossypium; species Gossypium rotundifolium. Next base: position 132,993,651 of record CP106729.1, on the reverse strand, counting down.
AGAGATGAGAGGAAATGTGTGAAGGAGATGGAAAAGATAGTTTCGACCAAGTCTCATGTGTTTTAAGTTTATTAATTAAGTTAATTAAGTTTCATGTGTTTAAAGTATTTAATGTGTTTAATGTGTTTAATGTGTTTTAATGTGTTTGTTAATGCTTGTAGGTGACTATTCAGCTGGAATCGGTTACAAAGAAGGGGAAGTTACAAAGTGTTAAATGCAACTCTTTAGTTGGAATTGGTTACATACAAGTGTTTTTACAACATTTAAAGGAGAGTAATGTGCATCATTAAAACTAGGCAGCCTCTCCATCTTCTCCAAGGAGTTATTCAGGAATAGCAATGGACAAAGGAGTGATTACACATTCCATAACCGAATGTCTCTTAAAGAACACTCCATGGTCTGTTTGTGTGCCCAAATATATCATCAATGTTGTTGGTGTCTATTCGGCTGACCAAGGGAGAATTTAAGGCTTATTCTAAACTCTTTGGCTGCTCAAGAATGAACCTAAGCATTCAAGCTTATTAAATAAGCTGAATTAGAACATTAAATCGTATTGATAGTTACTGTTACTTAGGCCTAGAATTTCAAGAGTTTGTGCTTAGTGATTAAGTTTTATTTCAGCTCATTATTAGCTCATTTAAGCTGAACAATTGTGACTTTTCGGCTAGGCCTTATCTAGCACTATAAATACTTGTAATCAGCTCATTGTAAGGGACTTTTGCTACTTTTTGAATGTTTATAACATTTTGTGAGTTTTTCAACTCTCCTATTTCGTTTTAAGACTCAAGCTGACATATCTAGCAAAAGCTAGTGGCGTCTACCTTGTTTCTTTTTGAACTTATCACTCATTCTAAGTGTGGCGTTCACCAAACTATACCTTTGGTTCCTAGTTTCATAGGTAATGGGTCAAGGCCCACCTTAAGTGATGTGTAAGTCTCGGGTCAACACTTTAACATAGTGTTGGTTCTTTCTTGTCCTTAAGATCTCCATTCCATCTACAAATGTTCATTTAATTTCCTTTTTCCTTTGTAGCTGAATTTCCTCTTCATCATCATATCCTTTAGCCCTTTTTTTTTAATCACCATCTTGTTCACCATATACTCTCCTTAGCCGAAATCACCCTTCGTTTCAAAACCGAATGATACTTCTCCATTTTAACGATCAAGCAACAAATGAATTGAATCATCATCAAGGCGAGTTCGTATCATATGATATTTCATAACATGCGGTGGTGTGTCAAAGGAGCAATTAGGGGGCTTCTATATCCACATTTGATCACTAATTATTTTATTGATCGAGTGTGAAGATAGACAATAATAAGTTGTTGTGCATGCTGAAGGGCATCATTGGTGATGCCATTTATGAAAAACTTTGTGAGCTATATGCCAGAAAGTGTAAATAAAAGGTTCTAGCTCTTTTAGAGTCTACATTTGCTTTACAAAGGGTTTTGAAGAAGATGTCTGCTATCGTGCCATCTACTATGGATGCTAACTTGCACCCCTACCTTGAGTATCTAACTCAATGTATGGCATCCCTTGGACCAGTTTGTCATGCATTATATCGGTCAACATGGTCTTGACATTCTCTATAGGGCGCAATTGCCTCCATCTTGGCATAGCCCAACTTCCATGGATCCTTGTACTCCACCTCTATCAGTTTTTTCTGAGGTATCACCTTCTATTCCTGTACCACAGGGTAGTGCCAACACTCAATCACAGTCAAAAGGCTTTGTTATCCGTGATCCAATGAATCATCCACAATTTTCCTCCAATCGATCATACATACTCTAGGAAAGGTAAAGAGAAGATTACTCCTATGGAGAGCGAAGATAGTTTAAGTACTACTTCTGACTAAAAAAGTTTAACTAATAGCTTGAAAAATTAATATAATTTAAGTAAAAATTTATGAGTTGAATTACTTATTCAAAATTAAAATTTTACAGCTAGACTTACTCATCCTTCAACTTTATAAATTTAAAAAAATCATACTAGATGTCCAGATATACAAATATAATAAATGCAATTTACATATTTAAAAATCAAGTTCTTTAAACAAAACTAATAAACCGTAAAAGTAACATATTTTAACCCCATATTTAGTATGCTTTTAGGATGATTTAGCCTTGATTTATGTAAAAAGGTGTTTTTAATCCTTTTTTTTCATATTTATACTTAGAAAAGCACCCGAGGATGAAAAGAATGAGAAACGAGCTTAAAACAGGCCAATTTGGGCCAAAGAGGAAATCGACACCGCTGGACTTCAAGCCACACGGCCGTGCATAGATGGAAACATTCCACACGGTCTAACCAACGATTTACACAGCCGTGTATCATCAAATTACCACACACGAGCATGTCCATCTATTTACACGGTCATGTCTAAAACGACAGAATCAAGACACGGCCCAACCACGATTTACACGGGCGTGTAACATGGCCGTGCCCCTGTTATAGGAGAGAGTAATTTCACTCGAGTTTGGATACTTAGAGCCAAAGAAACACTTTTCAAAGCTTATTCAAACACCAAGAAGCAGACTTGAATTAGGACACTTAGGGACTAAGTAAAGCATCCTAAGAATCTATATAAACACCCTAACTGCATCCTGAAAAGGGGACGATTAGCTAGGCCAAGGAGCCGAGCCAGAAGTATCACATTTGTAGGAGTCACTCGAAGATAGCCAACTGGATCCATTTCAAGAAGTCAGAATTATACTTAGGAAGGTGAATTTCTCCTTCAATTCCCCTAGGGGGTTTTAGCGATTTTCTATGTTTTATTTTATCTTTTCTCTTGAGATGTTTTCTTTATTTGTTATGAAATAAACCATTCGGATACCTGAAGGGGATGAAACCTAGATGAACCTTGTTATTTATTTTCTGAATTATATGATAAATACTTAGTTTATTCTTAATTATGTTGCTTAATCCAAATCTGATGTGCTTAGGTGGAGGAGGAATAGACCCTGCCTAAAAGTAGATCTAGCATAATTAAGCGGAGTTGATCGAGCACCTAGAGATAGGGTTACGAGATTTTGCCAGATTAGGGTGAAACCTAATATGGAAATCCATTGATCGATTTACTGCTATTCTAGGGGGTTATTAAGCGAACGAGAGTTCCACTAATTAACCTAGGGTTAGACGTTATTTGCCTTGAGAGAGGGTTTAATATAGGTTAGGGAGTCCTACGGATCAAGCTGAGTAAAGAGATCATATGATTCAGTAATAAGTAACAAGTGAAGTCTAGGTAGATTCTTCTTGAGGGTATCGTCGTAATCAATTGAGTTTCTTCGAGTTATTTCCCAATTTATTCTTTTTGTCTTTGTCTTTAGCTTAGTAGTCATTAAACTAGATAAAATCAACTAATCACTCCATATTTTAGGCTAAATAATAAAAAGAAAGTGAGTATTAGTACTTTTAGTTCCTTTGGGTTCGATAATCCGGTCTTGCCTAAGCTATACTACTGTTCGATAGGTACACTTTCCTTTAATCGTTGTTGGAGTTAGTTTCAAGGTTCAATCTCATTCATTATAAATATAAAACTCTGATTTCAGCGATCAAGTTTTTGGCGCCGTTGCCGGGGAACTAAAATATTAAGAAAGCTCTATTTTTATTACTTTAGCCATTATTTTTATTTTTATTTCGCAATTTATTTTATATTATTTTTATAAAATTTTTAATTTTCCCTTTTCCTAGCAGGTATGATGCAAGCACGTTCCATGTCAAGTCGAGCTTGAGTCATGATTCGTTGATGCGACCTCGTGGCTCTATCACTAGAGCTCGATCTAAGCTATTCAAAGACGCCATCGGAGTTTTGATCCAGCAAGTGTGGAAAGATAATGAAGCTAACTTACTTGGATGAGAGGAGGGACCAACGTTGGAGCATTTTCGCAATGTTCTACAAGCTCAACCAGCAACCTATGAGCTCGGTTCTAGCTCGTGCTAAGTTTCGACTAAGTCAACGAGCTTAATTAGCCATTCGGCCTTAAGCTAAATAAATTAGTTGGAATTTTATTTAAAATAAATTTGGATAAATTTAAGTTCCTTTAATTAATTTGCTACTATTAAATAAGGTTTTAAGTTGTTCTTAGATCTAGTATTTAATGTTGTCCTAAGCTTCAGCCGATTTTTATTAGTTGTTAAATAGCTTAGATTTAATTTGTTTCAGTTCAATTTAATGTCTTAATGTGATCTTTAATTGCTGGAATTAATTAGCTAAGTTAATGAACTTAATATGCTTGTAGGTGCATGTAAAGGGACGGCACAAGGAGATTAATGGGTAGCAGCAATTACTTTCATTTAAGGTGATGTTTTGGTTAGCTCAATAGTTTTCTATAGCTACTGTTTCAACTTCCCAAGGTGCCCATTCAGCTCACGAAGTTAATGCAAGAAGGTCAACCATCGCAAAGACAACTTGAGCTGAAAAGTCACCATTAAAGCTGGAATTTAAGGAGGAATTTAAGGGCATTCATGCATGCTTGGTTGAACAATGAAGAGTCATTCAATTATCTTTCCTTCCTTGATGATTCATTTGCACCTTGGTGATTTAAAAGCGCCTCTTGAGTTTCCATTCACCAATGTGGACTTGGAACTTGAAGAGTTTTCCTATCTTAAATTTTCAAGTTAATGCTAGTATTAATTTTGCTTAGTCTTTAAGGCTAGAAGATGACCATTCGGCTAGCTCAAACAACTATAAATAGTTGGCCATTTTATTTTGTAAGGGACTTTTGCCAAATTTTATATCGTTATTATGCTGAATTTGCGAGAGCAATTTCTCCTATTTCGTTCTTAGGATCTATTGGCTTATCTAGGAGTCTAGTGGCGTCAACCATCCTTCGTTCAAACCCGATACCAAGGTTCCTATCGTACATCGATAGTGGGTCGAGGTCCGTAAAACAACTAAAACCAAAACCTTTAGAAACGTATAAGTAATCGGGTTGATACCTTTCTCGATATTGGTTTTTACTTGTTTCCTAAAGTCCTAAACCGAAACCCGAATACTCTTTCATCCTTAAACCAAAACCAAGCCTTATTTTCCTTCTTAAACTGAAACCCGAGTCATACATTCTTCCCTAACTTCAAAACATATCCTAATCCGAAACCATCCTAAGCTAATACCGAATCCAACTCATTTTGTCAACTCAACTCTTACAACTTATCCGAACTTCATCGAAATTTCTTTCTTTCTTCGATTCTCTGGTTTACGATCGAACTCCAAGTATACATCTCATTTTCTCCTCGAGATCGAGATTGTATCATATGGTATCAGAGCTAGTTAAACCAAGATCTACGAAGCCAGGAACAATCATCGAAGTCGTCTACGCGAAGGCTCGAGGTAAGCTAAAAAGGGAAATTCAAAATTTAAAAAAAAATTTGAAATAAAAAAATTCCCTAGTGTTTCGATTGAATTGCTATCATTCTATTCATCTTCATTTTCTAAATTCCTCTCCGACCCACTTGAACCACCGATCTCTTCTTCTTACTTTAGCCTACCTACACCCACATCTTACACCCTTTGAGCCCATCTTGAAACCGACCCCTAAGCCCTAATAGGCCTTGGCAAATCCGACTAACGAAATTGTGAGAAGTGCGAGAGGTAAAAGGCACGAGTGTGTGAGACTATTCGAGGGGAGGTAAAAGCCAAACCGAGAGTGTTAAATATGAGCGGAGTGTCAATAACTTCTTTCTTTTCGAGTGAATTGTGAGGATTTGTTGGAGGAACTAAATTTCATGCGATGTCTCAAGAACCCGAGCAAAATTTAAACGAGCTCCAAGGAAGGCAACCCATTCGTAATGTTCCTAATCTGCCGATGCAAGCCTTGTTGCGAGAAATGGAATGGTTACTTGATCGAAGGCTCAATCCTCTGGAAGACCGACTATACCAAGTGGAAGCCCGAAGACAACGAGAAGTACGTGGGCGACCAAATAGAAGACGTGAGCAGCCACAAGAGGGTGAAGATTATTTTAATGATGCTTTCGATAGTGAAATCGAATCTAATGCAAGTATTGGAAGGCGAGGACCTCAAACCGTGGCAATAGAGATTGAGCCTGAGTAGATGATGACTTGAAGAATATAAAGTTGTCTATTCCACCATTTCAAGAGAGATCCAATCCGGAAGTGTACCTAGAATGGGAAAAGAAGATCGAATTGGTCTTTGATTGTCACAACTATTCAGAATCTAAAAAGGTTAAATTTGCCGCTATCGAATTCACCGATTATGCCATGATATGGTGGGATCAAATAACCACCAGTCGAAGGAGAAATGGAGAACAACCCATCAGCACGTGGGCCGAAATGAAATCTATCATGCGCCGATGATTTGTCCCACATTTTTACCATCAAGAACTATACCAAAAACTCCAAAATCTTACTCAAGGATTGAGGAGTGTTGAAGATTACTTCAAGGAGATGGAAGTTGCCATGATTAGAGTAGATGTGCAAGAGGAACGCGAGGCGACCATGGCCCAATTTTTGGCTGGTCTCAATCGAGACATAGCTAATATGGTGGAACTCCAAGATTATGTCGAACTTACGGACATGGTGCACATGGCGATTAAGGTGGAGGCGGTTGAGCGTAAAGTACTGTTGAAACTATCCCAACTCCAACCCTACCAAATGGGGCCAAGGGACTAGTAAAGCCAATCCATCGACTCGAGCCAAGGAGACCACACCATCTCGCCAAACCAAGTAAGTCTTTCCTTTGAATCTAACAAAGGCAAGGCAATAGAAAGCCCATCCATCCGATCACGAGACACCAAATGTTTTAAGTGTCTCGGGAGGGGACATATTGCAAGTCAGTGTCCAAACCGAAGTACGATGGTAATGCGTGCCAATGGAGAAATAGAGTCTTAAGAAGACAATGAAGAACGTGAGATTGAAACTACCACCGACGAGGAAGAAGAAATTGAACATGCCATAGATGGTGAGCTCCTTGTTGTAAAGAGAAGTCTCAATCTTAAAGGAGTTAATGATGAGCAACAACAAGAGAACATCTTCCATACTCGATGTCAAATACAAGGCAAAATTTGTAGTGTTATCATTGACGGTGGAAGTTGCACAAACGTTGCTAGTACGTTCATGGTGGAGAAGTTGGGCTTACCAACCACAAAGCACCCGAGCCCATATAAGCTGCAATGGTTTAATGATGGTGGTGAACTAAAGGTAACTAAATAAGTCCTAATTTCTTTCAACATTGGAAAATATGCGGATGAGATCCTTTGTGATGTTGTACCCATGCACGCGGGTCATTTGTTACTTGGACGTCCATGGCAGTTTGATCACAAGGTGATTCACGACGGATACACCAATAGATATACGTTTAAACACTTGGGAAAGACTATCACTCTAGCACCTTTGACTCTGAAACAAGTTCATGGAGATCAAGTAAAGTTAAAAGATTCTTTTGAAAAGATGAGAGAAAAAGAGAAAAAATGAGAAAACAAAAGAAAAGAAACTTGAAACGAAAAAAGAGCAAGTAAAAAAGAAAAATGAAAAAGGAGAGATGAGTGGAAAATAAGAAAAAGAAAAAGAAAATGAGAAAGTGAGTTTCTTTGCAAAGGGAAGTGTAATACGAAAGGCTTTGCTGCTGCGACAACCGGTTTTTGTACTCATGTACAAAGAAAGTCTTTTTAACACTAACGATCTCCCCCAGAATCTCCCTTCTTCAATTTTGTCTCTTTTACAGGATTTTGATGATATATTTTCGGAAGACATCCCGAGTGGATTACCACCACTTCGAGGGATAGAACATCAAATTGATTTCATACCTGGAGCTGTTATTCTGAACCGACCTGCTTATCGAACCAACCCCGAAGAAACAAAAGAACTTCAACGGCAAGTTAAAGAACTCATGGAAAAGGGCTACATACGAGAAAGCCTTAGTCCCTGCGCTGTACCGATCTTGTTGGTTCCAAAGAAGGATGGCACTTGGCGTATGTGCATCGATTGCTGAGCTGTGAACAAAATTACCATTAAGTATCGGCATCCAATTTCGTGACTTGACGATATGTTAGACGAGTTGAGTGGTGCCAAACTATTTTCGAAAATCGACTTAAAGAGTGGTTATCACCAGATTCGAATGAGGGAAGGCGATGAATGGAAGACTGCCTTCAAAACTAAGCATGGTTTGTATGAGTGGCAGGTCATGCCATTTGGCTTAACCAACGCCCCTAGCACTTTCATGAGATTAATGAACTATGTTTTAAGGGCTTTTATCGGTAAGTTTTGTGTTGTATATTTTGATGATATCTTGGTGTATAGCAAGACATTGGAAGATCATGTAGACCATCTTCAATCTATTTTGAAAGTCTTACGTAAGGAAACTCTTTATGCTAACCTTAAGAAATGTTCCTTCTGTTCTGATAAGGTTATTTTTCTTGGTTTTGTAGTTAGTGCTCAAGGTCTCGAAGTCGATCAAGAGAAGATCAAGGCTATCCAAGAATGGCCGAGGCCTACGAATATAAGCCAAGTAAGGAGTTTTCATGGGCTTGCGAGTTTTTATCGCAGATTTGTGCCAAACTTCAGTACGTTAGCCACACCTCTTACCAGCGTCATTAAGAAGAGCTCAGCCTTTCTCTAGGGAGACGAACAGGAAAACTCTTTTAATGTTATTAAAGATAGACTTACTAGAGCTCCTTTATTAGCATTGCCTGATTTCTCTAAGACTTTTGAGATTGAATGTGATGCATCAGGTGTAGGCATTGGAGCCATATTGGCTCAAGAAGGAAGGCCTATAGCATACTTCAGCGAAAAGTTGCATGGGGCATCTCTGAACTATCCCGTTTATGACAAAGAAATGTATGCTTTGATTCGTGCCCTCGAGACGTGGCAACGCTACCTTTGGCCGAAAGAATTTGTAATTCATTCAGACCATGAAGCGCTAAAACACATTAAAGGACAGCACAAGTTGAATAAACGACATGCAAAATGGGTGGAATACCTCGAGTCATTTCCCTATGTCATCAAACACAAAAAAGGTAAGGATCACGTTGTGGCCGATGCACTCTCAAGAAGGTATGCATTTTTAGCACATTTAGAATCAAAACTGCTTGGATTTGTTTACTTGAAAGAATTGTGTGCCGATGATGATTTTGGTGAAATTTTACGTGCATGTGAGAAAATGGTCATTGATAAGTTTCTGTGTCGACGGTTTTCTTTTCAAAGAAGGTAAACTATGTGTGCCAAAAAGTTCTATTCGGGAAGTGTTGGTTAACGAAGCGCATAGCGGAGGACTCATGGAGCATTTTGGAGTAGAAAAGACAATGGTTACACTAAGAGAACATTTTTATTGGCCAAAAATGAGGAGAGATGTCGAGCGAGTATGCGCGTGCTGTATATCATGCAAGAAAGCTAAATCGAGGATCAAGCCTCATGGCTTATACTTACCTCTTCAATTCTCGACACACCATGGCAAGATATTTCAATGGATTTTGTACTTGGTTTACCCGAACCAAAACAGGAAAAGATTCAATTTTGTGGTAGTAGATGATTTTTGAAAATGTCTCATTTTATACCATGTACAAAAGCGGCGATCTTTGTTCACATTTCTAATCTTTTCTTTAGGAGGTGGTGCACCTTCATGGGTTACCAAGAACCATTATTTGGATCGCGATACTAAATTCCTAAGTCACTTTAGGCGATCACTTTGGGGAAAGCTTGGAACGAAGTTACTTTTCTCGACTACGTGTCATCCCCAAACCGATGGGCAAACTGAAGTAGTCAATAGGGTGCTATCAACTTTACTAAGGGGCATCATTCAAAAAAACTTGAAATCATGGGAGGAATGCTTACCTCATTTGGAGTTAGCCTATAATCGATCCGTGCATTCGGCGACTAAGTTCTCACCATTTGAAGTCGTCTACGGGTTTAATCCCCTAACTCCGTTAGATTTAATGCCGCTACCTAATGATCAGCTTGTGCATGCAGATGCCAGGAAAAAAGCCAAATACGTGAAGAATTTGCATAAACAAGTTCAAGACAACATTGAATCTAAGATGAAAAGTATGCTCAAAAGCGAACAAAGGTGCATAAGCGAGTTATTTTTGAACACGGAGATTGGGTTTGGGTGCATATGAGAAAAGAATGCTTCCCAGCCCAACGTAGATCTAAGTTACTACCTCGTGGAGATGGACCGTTTCAAGTTCTTGAGAAAATTAACGATAACTCCTATAGACTTGATTTACCAGGTGAGTACAATATTAGTGTGACTTTCAACGTAGCTAACTTGAGTCTTTTTGATACAGGTTCTAACTTGAGGAAAGTCATCTTCAAGAGGGGGAGGATGATGCGAGCACGTTCCATGTCAAGTCGAGCTTGAGTCATGATCCGTTGATGCTACCTCGTGGCCCTATCACTAGAGCTCGATCTAAGCTATTCAAAGACACCATCGGAGTTTTGATCCAGCAAGTGTGGAAAGATAATGAAGCTAACTTACTTGGACGAGAGGAGGGACCAAATTTTGGAGCATTTTCGCAATGTTCTACAAGCTCAACCAGCAACCTATGAGCTCGGTTCTAGCTCGTGCTAAGTTTCGACTAAGTTAACGAGCTTAATTGGCCATTCAGCCTTAAGCTAAATAAATTAGTTGGAATTTTATTTAAAATAAATTTGGATAAATTTAAGTTCCTTTAATTAATTTCTTTGCTATTAAATAAGGTTTTAAGTTGTTCTTAAATCTAGTATTTAATGTTGTCCTAAGCTTCATTTGATTTTTATTAGTTGTTAAATAGCTTAGATTTAATTTGTTTCAGTTCAATTTAATGTCTTAATGTGATCTTTAATTGCTGGAATTAATTAGCTAAGTTAATGAACTTAATTTGCTTGTAGGTGCATGTAAAGGGACTGCACAAGGAGATTAATGGGCAGCAGCAATTACTTTCATTTAAGGTGATGTTTTGGTTAGCTCAATAGTTTTCTATAGCTGCCATTTCAACTTCCCAAGGTGCCCATTCAGCTCACCGAAGTTAATGCAATAAGGTCAACCATCAGCAGGAACTTGAGCTAAAAAGTCAGCCATTAAAGCTGGAATTTAAGGAGGAATTTAAGGGCATTCATGCATGCTTGGTTGAACAATGAAGAGTCATTCAATTATCTTTCCTTCCTTGAGGATTCAGCTGCACCTTGGTGATTTAAAAGCTGCCTCTTGAGTTTCCATTCAACCAATGTGGACTTGGAACTTGAAGAGTTTTCCTATCTTAAATTTTCAAGTTAATGCTAGTATTAATTTTGCTTAGTCTTTAAGGCTAGAAGATGACCATTCGGCTAGCTCAAACAACTATAAATAGTTGGCCATTTTATTTTGTAAGGGACTTTTGCCAAATTTTATATCGTTATTATGCTGAATTTGCGAGAGCAATTTCTCCTATTCCGTTCTTAGGATCTGTTGTCTTATCTAGGAGTCTAGTGGCGTCAACCATCCTTCGTTCAAACTCACATCGATAGTAGGTCGAGGTCCGTAAAACAACTAAAATCAAAAACCTTTAGAAACGTATAAGTAACCAGGTCGATACCTTTCTCGGTATTGGTTTTTACTTATTTTCTAAAGTCCTAAACCGAAACCCGAATACTCTTTCATCCTTAAACTAAAACCAAGCCTTATTTTCCTTCTTAAATCGAAACTCGAGTCATACATTCTTCCCTAACTTCGAAACATATCCTAATCCAAAACCATCCTAAGCTAATACCGAATCCAACTCATTTTGTCAACTCAACTCTTACAACTTATCCGAACTTCATCAAAATTTCTTTCTTTCTTGATTCTACGGTTTCGATCGAACTCCAAGTATACATCTCATTTTTCTCCTCGAGACTGGGATTGTATGAAGGTACCAAGTTTCTGACTAGAAGGAACCCGACAGGACCTCTAGTATACGATAGTGAAATTGAAGCTACCGCTCAGAGAAATCGTAGAGAAATTAGGTGAGTCCTGAATTTCACAAAAGAATAGCGAGAAGATAGATCCAATCCTACTGAAGGGATAGACGAGAATAATCCACCACGAGATGTGGCGAACGCTCCTCGCACTATGTATGATTATGCTAAACCTAATTTGATAGGAGCAGAATCTAGTATTGTTGGCCTGTTATAGCTGCTAATAATTTTTAATTAAAGCCTAATACAATACAAATGATTCAACAATTTGTTCAATTTGATGGTTTGCAGGACAAAGACTCGAACACTCATATAGCAAATTTTTTAGAGTTTTGTGATACTTTCAAAATAAATGGCATTTTTGATGATGCCATTCGTCTTCGGTTATTTTCCTTTTCATTATGAATAAAGCCAGCGATGGTTGAACTTCGTTACCACGAGGATCAATCACTACATGGGAACAAATGATGAAAAATTTTTATTAAAATATTTTCCACCTACCAAAACGGCCAAATTACAGAATGATATTTCTTCCTTTATGCAGATGGATTTAGAGACATTATACGATGCATGGGAGAGATACAAAGATCTCTTGAGGAGATGTCCACATCATGGATTACCATTATGGCTTCAAGCCCAAACTTTGTACAATGGTGTAAATCCCTCAACAAGACAATTAATTAATTCAGCCGCCGGTGGAACCTTAAATAATAAAACTCCTAAAGCAGCCTATGAATTCATTGAAGAGATGTCATTGAATAATTACTAGTGGCAAGTTACAAGGACAAAATTGACGAAATCAATCGAAGTCTACAATATTGATGCAGTAACCATGCTGTCAAATCAGGTAGAGTTGATGAATAAAAAGCTTGAAGTTTATGTTTCTCGCAGGTACACCCAATCATGCAATGCAACGAAAGTGGAACTATGGCGAATCCTGAGTACCCACCCTACCAACCGGACGTAAAAAATGAACAGATGAACTATATAGGTAATAATTTTAGATCCAATAACAATCCTTATAGTAACACTTACAATCTAGGTTGGAGGAACCACCCAAATTTTTCATGGGGAGGCCAAGGAAATCAAAAACAACAACCTCCTCCAAATTTCCAAAATCAGCCCTATCTGCAAGAAAAGAAGCCAACCCTTGAAGAGATACTGACAAATTTTTCGTCAGACACAGAAAAATGCTTTCAAGAAACTGAGAAAATAATAAAGAACAACGAGCAGCGAAAGGGGGAACTTGCGAAGTCAGTTAAGGAAGCCATGAATGCAGCCGAATAACTCGCAAAGCTAATGTCAGAACGACCGCTAGGACGTCTACCAAGTAACACCGAGATTAACCCAAAGGAGCAAATTCAAGCCATCTCAAATCAAGACAGTAAGGGGTTAGATGAACCAAACTCAATACAAGAAAACAAAGTAGACAAAGGTAAGATAGAGGTAACACAAGAAAAGCAAAAATCGGTAATCAAGGAGTACCAACCTCGCATACCTTATCCCAAGCAATAAAAGAGAGCGATTAGGAGAGCAGTTGGTAAGTTCCTTGAACTCTTTAAACAAATACATATTAACTTACCTTTTGTTAAAGCTATTTCACAGATGCCGAAATATGCAAAATTCTTAAAGGAACTCCTGACGAATAAAAGGAAGCTTGAAGAAGTATCGTCGATGGAACTTAATGAAGAATGCTCAGCCATCATCTAGAACCAGTTACCAACCAAATTAAAAGACCCGTGATGTTTTACTATTCCTTGTCTAATTGGTAGCCTGAATATTAAGAAAGCATTAGCTGATCTAGGTGCCAGTATTAATCTAATGCCTTACAAAATGTTTAAACAATTAGATCTTGGAGAACCAAAACCTACTAGGATGAGTATTCAATTGGTCGATAGATCCATTAAATATCCTAGAGGAATTATTGAAGATGTTTTAGTAAAAAATGATAAATTTATTTTCCCTGTTGATTTTATTGTGCTCAACATTAAAGAAGACATTAATGTTCCTTTAATTTTAGGACATCCTTTTTTAGCCACTGCTAGGGCCGTTATTGATGTAGGTGACGGTAAACTCGCATTAAGGATAGGCGATGAAGAAATTATGTTTCAAATTTATGATGCCATGTGATATTCTAAAGAGCAAGATGATTCTTGTTATTTTATTGATACTATCGACCATATCATTCAAAATTCATTGCAGGAAATTATACATAATGACAACATGGAACTATGCCTGACTCAAGAAGAGGGGGGAGAAGATGAAGGCTATGAGATGAATGTGAATACATCATCATTCAGGCAAGTGAAAGAAGAAAGCATTGAAAACAATGACGAACTAAAATAGAAATCTTCCATTGATGAGCCACCCAGTCTGGAATTGAAATAATTATCAAAACACTTAGAATATGCATTCCTAGGAGACAATTCTATGCTACCGGTAATTATCCCTTCAGAACTAGAACCTAAGGAAAAAGAGGATTTGATAAAGGTACTAAGAGAACATAAAAAAGCCATAGCTTGGAAAATATCTGATATAAAGGGCATAAGCCCCTCATTCTGCACCCATAAAATTTTAATGGAAGAAGAATACAAGCTGCGCGTGCAACCCTAGAGACGGCTAAATCCCAACATGAAAGAAGTGGTCAAAGTCGAGGTAATTAAACTTCTAGATGCAGGTATAATTTATCCTATTTTTGACAGCACTTGGGTAAGTCCTGTGTAGGTAGTCCCAAAGAAAGGAGGTATGACGGTGGTGCCCAATGAGAAGAATGAATTAATACCCACAAGAACAGTTACAAGATAGAGAGTCTGTATAGACGATAGAAAGCTCAATGATGCCACCAGAAAAGATCATTTCCCTCTACCCTTCATAGATCAAATGTTAGAAAGACTATCTGGGCATATGTACTACTACTTCTTGGACGGACTCTCTGGCTACTTCCAAATTCCCATAGCTCCTGAAGATCAAGAGAAGACAACATTCACATGTCCATATGGTACGTTTGCTTATCGTAGAATGCCTTTTGGATTATGTAATGCTCCTGCTACTTTTCAACGTTGCATGTTGGCAATCTTTGACAAACTTGTGGAAGATATCATGGAGGTATTCATGGATGATTTCTCAGTATTCGATAATTCTTTCAATCTTTGCTTAAAAATTTAAAATGAGTTCTAATGAGATGTGAGGAAATCAACCTTATTTTGAATTGGGAAAAATGTCACTTTATGGTTAGAGACGGAATTGTATTAGGACATAAGACTTCTAAAAAAGGGATTGAGGTAGATAAAGCAAAGATTGAAACTATAGAAAAATTACCTCTCCCTAGTTCAGTTAAGGCTATTAGAAGCTTTTTAGGACATGCAGGGTTCTATAGAAGATTTATTAAAGATTTTTATAAAATAGCCAAACCTTTGACAAAATTACTAGAAAAAGATGTTCCTTTTAATTTCAATCAGGAATGTTTAGATGCATTAAATTTCCTTAAGGATAAATTAATAAATGCTTCAATTATAATTGACCTTGATTGGAACTTACCCTTTGAACTAATGTGTGATGCAAGTGATTTTACAGTAGGTGCGGTTTTGGGACAACGAAGAAACAAGCATTTTTAGCCAATTTACTATGCTAGCAGAACATTAACACCCACACAAGAAAACTACACCACTACAGAGAAAGAATTGCTAGCTGTAGTTTTTGCTTTTGACAAATTTAGATAATATCTAATATTGTCTAAAGTTGTCATTTACACTGACCATTCGACTCTTCGTTATCTTTTAAACAAGCCCGATGCAAAATCCAGACTCATACGATGGGTTTTACTTTTACAAGAATTGACACGGAAATATAAGATAAGAAGGAAGCGAGAATCTTGCGTGAGATCACTGTCTAGACTTGAAAATTTGCACACCAAAGAACTCAATCAAAGTGAAATAAATGATTAAATTTCAGAAGAAAACTCTTTTCTATAACACATTTTGAGGTACCATGGTTTGCAAATATTTTGAATTATTTAGCAGCTAATATCTTACCAAGAAAATTAACACATCACTAAAAGAAGCTATTCTTTACTGATGTAAAAAATTATTTTTGGGAAGATCCTTTCCTTTTCAGCATCTGTGCAGATCAAGTAATTTGAAGATGCATTACGGAAGCGGAAGCAAGTAAAATCTTGGAGCATTGCCATTCAGGACTAATGCGATCCTGGTCGCATCATGGTTCGACTCTATCCGATACCATCGAGAGTGGCCTAAGCTCAAGGGGCCAATGTGCAAAATGAAATTGATTCCAGCTATTTGAACCGATCCAACTAAATTGAGCTCTTTATTTAATTTTTAGCTTTGCATTTAGTTTGCATTTAAAATACTTGCATTCAAGCATCTTAGTTCAATAAATGGTTGCTGGTCATTAATTCAACTCAACTTAGTTTAATTAATTGAGTTCTTTTAGTGAATTTAATAGTTGTGTCTTTAATTAATCTAGTTACTAGGTTAATTTATTGATGCATGAGTTAAGTTCATTTAATGATGCTTTATGTAATTAAGTTAATTCTTTGGAATAAATGAAGTTTAAGTGTTAGTTCATTTATTTAAGTCTAGTTGCTAGAATAAATGAAGTTTAAGTGTTAGTTCATTTATTGAAGTCTAGTTGCTAGAATAAATGAAGCTTAAGTGTTAGTTCATTTAAGTTAGTTGTTAATTTGTTTTAAGTTTAATAATTGCATTAATTTGTCAGTTACATGTGATAATTGCAGGAGACTTTTCATCTTACAACCATTATTTCTAAAGGCTGTTATGCATTCATTGAAGAGTTACTCACATTGAAGAAGGAAGTTACATGGATAGAATTCCAAAGGTTGAGACCTTCATTTGATGGAAGTTACATGGCTAGAATTCCAAAGGTTGAGACTTTTCATTTGGTTGGTGACTTTTCAGTTGATCATGGAAGAACTCAAGGGACATATTTTAAAAGCATTCATGATGGACATTTAAGCCTTTAAAAACACCATTAGTTGCTGGAGACTTTTCGACTAGCCAAAGGCAACTCAAAGGACATTTTTAAAGCATTCAAATTCATTTAAGCATCTCATTAGGAGTCATAAAGTTGCTATTATTTGGCTGGAGGAATTCAAGAGTTTTTAGATTTTATTTCAGCCATTTAATTGCATATTAAAGTTGAATTCATTTGTCTCTTCAGCTAACCACATGTAAGCACTATATATACCTGTTATTACTTTGTAAAAAGGGAATTTTTTAAGACTTTGGAATTTTGAATATATTTTATGAACTTTTGTTCATTGGGTGTGTGGTGTATGGTGTAGGAATTTTGAATATATTTTATGAACTTTTGTTCATTGGGTGTGTGGTGTATGGTGTAGGGTTTAAGGTGTAGTGGTTTAGTAGGTTTAGGTGAGTTTAGAGTGTAGGGTTTAAGGTTTAGTGTTTATGGTTCTGCGATTTAGTGTCTAAGGTTTAGGGTTTAGGATTTATAAATTTAGAAAGTTAAGGGTTTAGGGTTTAAAATGTAAGATTTAAGGTTTAAGATTTAGAGTCCATGATTTAAGGTTTAGGGGTTAGTGGGTAGGGGTTGGGGGTTAAGGATTAAGGGATATGGGTTTAGGGTTTATAGGTTAGGTGTTAGGTGTTAGGTGTTAGGTGTTAGGGGTTTAAGGGTTAAGAGGACGGAGGTTAGGGGTTTAGGGTAATTAGTGTGAAAATATATGTTAACAATTTGAAATACTATTATTAAAATAAATTTAAAGTTTTTTGGGTATATGGTGATTTGTTTTTAATTTATATATTAAATAATTTCAAATTTTAAATAATTTTCAAGATTTTAAATTTTATCTAATTCTTTTAAATATTATTTAAATTTTAAAAACTATTTATTTAAATGAAAAATTAAAATACTATTATTTAAAATAATTTTCAAGTTTTTTGGGTCTATAAGCGATTTTTTTAATTTATATTGTTTTTGTTTTATATATTAAATAATTTTAATTTTTAAAGGCATTAGCGGCGTTTTGTTTAAAAATGCATAAAAGATATATTTTAAACAAAAGCGGTAGCCGCTTTTATTGGATTTTTAGTGGCATTTTACGTACAAGCGTCGCTAAAGGTTATATTTGTTTAAATCAAAAGCGTCGTCTTTTTATTAGATTATTAGTGGCGTTTTGGTAAAACGCTGCAATAGGTTTCCTTTTAGCGGTGCTTGATTAAAAGCGCATAAATGTTAAATTATTTTGGGCAAAATGATGTCATTTTCTAACACCCCAAACTGACCTAGAAGTTAGGCCCAAACCTAGCGTGTCACATTGAAGAGTTTTGAAAACCATGCTTTCATTGGAAACCCTTCTTACAACTTAAAACTTTACGCTATTCAAAACCTCGATTTTGTTTGCTTATTTTCAAAAGCGTGGTTTATTAGAAATCATTCTTGGAAAACATTATTATCTTTAAAACCTTGTTTGTTGCGGAAGCTTAATTTAAAATAGTTGTGGAACGTGATATTTTGAAAAACAGTAGTTATTTTTAAAAAATCATGTTCTACTTCTAGCAATTATAAAACAATCAATAAAATCCCAAAACTTAAAGTTCAAAAATCTTAATGCCTTATTACAAAATTTATAACCCAACAAATTAAACTAAAATAAAATAGGAGCTGCTAAGTTTAACTTTAAAGCCAATCGAACGTGTGGTCACCTCCGAGTCCCTCACAGCTCTGATCCGTCTAAGGCTGAGGATTACCTGCACAGTTAAAAATGGGGTGAGTTTATGAAAACTCAGTGTGTAATCCCCTTACTAAAGTAACAGTTAGCATATAGAAGCAGAAACCTAAACAGTCTGGGTCGAAGCCCTTTCAACAGTAACAATATAGTACAGATCAGAGCATACGTGGGTCTAAGCCTATTATGAAATCATTTGGGTCACAGCCCATAACAATATCAATTGGGCCTAGCCCAAACCAATAACAGAACAAGTGGCCTAAGCCCAGTACAGTGAAAGATCTCATAAACAGATATGCAACAGTATGAGGACGCATCCCAACCCAGTCCAACCAACACACCACCCGTACAAACCCTACACACCATGTGGGGACCAAGTCAACCCATCTAGCCCTACACACCAATAACGCAATCGAGCTGCTAATACCAACGCAGTAAAGCTGCTAATAACAATATACGTGGCTGAGCCACTAGAATCAGTATATGTGGCAAAAGCCACTAAATCGAGATAATGTGGCGAGCCACCGATCTGATCTTCCTCCATATCAATGTCCCAACCCCATGCAATATGTCGTGTATGTCATGCTCAATCATTATACGTGTATGCAAAATAGCCATATTTAGTAACAGTCATTTCAACACATATTAACAGCATACCAGTCACATGCCCACAGTCAAGTCAGTTAAAACACAGTCATACGATCACAATCAAATCAGTCATTTACCCATAAAGGCAAAATAGTCAGTTACCCTATAAGGGTATTTCGGTAATCCTACATTTCAAGGGTATTTTGGTAATTCTACCCTACTGAGGGGTATTTCGA
This sequence comes from Gossypium rotundifolium, assembly GCA_025506655.1. Lineage (NCBI taxonomy): Eukaryota > Viridiplantae > Streptophyta > Magnoliopsida > Malvales > Malvaceae > Gossypium > Gossypium rotundifolium. The sequence continues at coordinate 132,974,241 of CP106729.1, read as the reverse complement.
TAATTCTACCTGCAGGGTATTTGATAATTCTACCTATAGGGGTATTTCGATAATTCTACCTATGGGGTATTTTGATAATTTTACCTTATAGAGGTATTTGGTAATTTCATAAATTAGGGGTATTTCAATAATTTTATAAACCAAGGGTATTTACGTATTTTACAAATCAAAGGTATTTGATAATTTTACAAATCGAGGGTATTTTCATAATTTTATAAAGCGAGGTATTTGGTAATTTTACAACCGAAGGTATTTGGTAATTTTACAAATTGAGAGTGTTTGAGTAATTTTACAAATTGAGGGTTATTAATGACCCAACAGAAGGTCCACCGTCGCCTCAAGTGACTTGGGAAATCTAAATTAACTTAACAGCAAAGATGGGCCTAAGGCCTATTACCCTGCCCAAGTGGACCCACACACTCGTGTGGCCCATTTAGCCTAGAAATAACCACGGCTATGCAATGGCACAGCCCAAATCAATAACTTATCACACCACGAACATTTCATCTATATGGGCCCACAAGCCTATTGGGCCCACACAGCCCTCTTTTGGCCTTACGCGGCCCAAAACACCTATGTCATGTGCATGACCTGATAAGCTTGTCTATTTCACATTTAACAGTAAGATTCGACCCAATGGGCCCACAGGCCCATCAAGGCCCAAGACGAGCCATGAATTTGCTCATGGTGGCCTTCCTCATCACACGCTCACGCTTCGTGAGCTCGGTTCCCACACACACGATCGCGCCGCATGGCATCGTTCACAGATATTCGACTTTTCGGCATAATGTTGATCAACAATCAAGATAATACAATATCGCACCTTGACTTTTCAAGCGATTAACAATCAAAATAGTGTATACGAATACACACATTATCACGTAAATCTTGAATAATCATGGCGCCATCACCTTCACTAGAGCGATCAAGCTGCGATTTGCCAGTTAAACCAAAGTATTCTAAGCAGAGATAATGATGCGAATGGGCTTAGGGCCCATTCTCTATTAAATGAGCCCTGCGCTCGTGTGGCCTATTTAGCCCAAATCTAGCCACAGATATGAGATTCACATTGACCAGTCCAATATCTACTACACAATCATACAATTTATTTATATGGGCCCACGGGCCCATTGAGCCCATTGGCCCCTTTTAGCCCATCTTGGCCCAAACAGCCTGAACCCACAAGAACACTCATGATGGCCTCAACTATCGCATCAAAGCTCCCACACGTGCGCTCGAACGCTCGTGTGGCTACCATCACCGTATGACCGGCATTTTGACATTTGCCGCTCTACAGCTAGAGTAGTGTGAAATACACACCTGATAAGAATCTGGAGTTGATCCGCACTCCGAACACTCCTATGCCCAAATGCCAACCAAGGTATGCTTACTCTCTTCATAGATTGTGCTCTATTTAGAGCCAGCTTTATGTGGCATCATTTGCAACTAGACCACAACTCCTTTTGTGTCATTTTTTTCCACATTGTATTCTTAAAGCCTACTTTCTAACACCCAGGGTTATACTCACCTAAAACCAAAATTTTTCCTAAAGCCTAGGTTTGAACGTGGGACTTCATAGAAGCCCCCTAATCTTCCAAAATCACTCACCTAATAGGTCCAACTTGCATTAAAGCTGCTCTCATGTTCTCAAAAATTTTAAACGCTCCCATGTCCAAGGCCCAATAGACCCAATTCTACTAGGCCCAAATTCAGGGCGTTACAATTTTACTGTCTTGTTTTTTACCCACACAATAACACTTAAACATTTTTCCCCATTTCGTTCTCCCTAGTTCATTTCCCTCCTTTTCCCTACTCCTAAATCCCTAATGTATTATCACCCCTTTTTCCCCAATTTGAAATCCTTAAAGTTTACCATTCCTACCGGCCATTGATTTTTCATCTATAGAAAATCGAATTAAGAAAGGCAAGGGTTTCAGAAGTTGGCTTTGGGGTTGAAGAAAATAGTTCAAGGTCTAGTGTTAGGGTATTTACTGATATTTACAGTTCAAGCTTTCTTTTTTCTTTTTTTTAATAATTGATGTTTCTTCTTGCATGCATGAAATGGCCTTTTAACATTATTGTGTTCATCTATTTTTCGGGTATTTTCACTTTCAAATGCTTCCCATTCCTTTTTTTTCTATTAACAAATTGTTTACCTTTTCCCAATTCGGCCTTTGTTTTTGCTATGTTCTACTGCATTTAAGGATATTTTAAATGGGTTATTTTGTCTACTTCTTGTCTTCAAATACTAGTACAAGTAATTGCACAAAAGATAGGATCTTTCTTAATTCTCATTTCATAGCTGCTATATAGATAATTATATGTTCAAGGAAGTGTTTTGATTTGGTAAATGATTAATAATATATAATATTGCATGCATAGTAAACTGTAAACCGATCATGCATTAGAATTTAAATAAGGTATTTCTATTTGCTACACCCCTTATTATGAGTCAATCTTCAGTTAAAAACCTTTGCATTTGCATTAGGGTCTTAAAAATATGTTCTCATTGACTATATTACATGATAAACTTGTTTAATTTGGCTGAATTTGAATATTCTTGGCTATAATGTAGTTATATTAAAATAATGTAGGGAAAAGGAAGCTAAATTTGTTGTTAAAGTATTAGCTGAAAGGTATGATACAGCCCATAGATATATATTTTAAGCCTAAGATAGACAAATCCAAATGTGATTTGAAATGCTATACAATGTTATTGATTTAGCTATTTTTTGGATGGCTTCTTTAATTTGTTATTGTTTTTATTCTGAGAGAAAAGGGTCATTTGAGGCTGCAAGAATTAGGGTAAAATACCTAGAGAGAATTCCATTATTGTTGGACGATGGTAAGCTTTGATTTTTTGTGTCGTTTGATTGGGTTCAATCAATTTGCATTTGCATTTGCATTTGTATATGAACTCTTTGTTCTATTGATTATTTTACTCTCTGTTCTAATAAATTTGCATTTGGTAATTACAGTGAACCATTGGGTTATGGTTAATTAGTTGTTTTGTTGTTCAATAGGACTATAACCATGAAACTTGATGCAATGGATATGTGTGTTTATGTTAGTTTTAGCATATATTTTTTTATGAAGTAGCAAATGTGAAAATATTTGTTTTTTATGTTTGCAATGTTAGCTAAAATGGGTGGGATTGTTTAAATTTTAACATTTTAACCTCCATTATTGGTGTTAGGACTCAATATAAAGTTGTGATTATCTTCATACCCATTAGAGGAACCAAAAATTGAGAATTACTCATCTTCTTGCTTGCACTCTTTTCCAAATTTGATGTAGGAATGAAGCAATATTTGAGAAATAAAATTTAAATTGACCACCACTATTCATTATTGTAACACCCCAAACCCGGCCCATGTGTTAAGGCTAGATCTGAAATGTCACATGAGAAAATACTACTAAGTCCTTTTTCATAAATAGATCAATTAAAACAACTCCCTTTTTAAAATTTTTGATAAAGTATTATTGAATAAAAGTTTGATTGATAATTCGATAAATTTGAGATATGAAAATCTTATAAATTGTGACTTTGAAAATATCATTAATGGTTTGAGAAGAATTTAAAAATAATTTTTGAAAAGTGTTGATGAAAATTTTAAGAGAAATTTATGAGTTAAAAATATGTTTATAAAATTTTATTATAAAACCCTTTTGTTTAACCATTTTAAGAAAACGATTATTTTAGTTTCTTAAAAAAAATCTCAATTTGAAATACTTAAAGCAATTTATAAATTCGTCAAAACATAAAACAAAACAAAATTAATCCAGAGGCCTTATTACACCCTTAACTCAAAATAGCAAAGTAATTAAAAGTACTAATAGAAATCCAAATTTCAAATTAAACCATTTTTTTAGTATGGCTTCCACTGAGTCATCCATGGCTCAAGTCTCCATCACTGATCATTACCTGAAAGGGGAAGGAGAAACGGGGTGAGTTACTAGAACTCAGTGTGTAACCCACTTACCGTTGTCCACTGGGCCAAAATCCCATTAAGCAATTATTTGGGCCTAAGCCCATTTACAACAATAATAATGTATTAAGTATAACATGTGTATGAAATGCAATTTCCAATCCAAACCTAGTATTCCATCCGCTACACACCACCCGTTCCAACCAACACACCTGTGGGGATCAAGTCAACCCACCCCGCCAACACACCAATCGTAGGCATTAAGCCGTTTATAACAAATTACTTGTGGACAAGCCACCAGAATAACAGAATTTACGTGGCATTGCCACTATATAGATTTGTGGCAGAGCCACCAGAATTATTTGGCAGAGCCACCAAAACTTCTCTTCAACATTATCCCATCCAATGCAAATCATGTATATAATGCATAACATATCACAATATAACCACAATAATTTATTCAGATATTTATTACAAAATTATGGCCCATTATAACAATTTATCAATTAGGCCCATTAACCAAAATATCAAATCGGCTCATTTAGCAGCCCATATAACAAATTAACAGATCGGCCCATATATCATATTATCAGATCGGCCCATATATCAAATTATCAGATCGGCCCATATAGTAAATTATACCGATTTGGCCCATATAGCAAATTGACAGATCGGCCCATATAGCAAATATACCGATTTGGCCCATTAAGGGCATTTTCGTAATCTTTCATGATGTTAATACCGATTGATACGAACACGCCGGGCACCAACGATTTTCAAATTTATTGGCGCTCGTTCCAGCTTTATAAGCTGATTGCATTTATTTTAAATAAATTAAAGTAGTTTAGTTAGTCAAAAATTAGCCCAAGTTAATTAACTAAATAAATCTGGTTATTTTAATTATTGAAGTATTAAATATGCTTTATATTAATGTGTGTTATTAATTAGACATGAATTAATTTGGTCTAGTGAAGTTAATGTGCGAATTTATGGTGTTTAGTTTCCCATTTTATATCTTTGATTTAATGAACTAATGAAGCTAATTAATTGGTGCAGGTTTTAATGGTTTGGACGGCACCTTTAATGAGCATCAAGCTTGGAACATCAATTAATGCATTGTTGGAGAAGCATGGGCGTCTATTTAAATAGCCATGTTCAGCATGCATGGGACATCATTTATGGAATTTGGTGCATGGTTGAATGACAATTAAAGCCATTGTTGCTGATTTATTTCCCAAAGCAACAGCAATTAAGAGTCTTTCATTCTCCCCATGGCGAATTAATGCTTGAACAAAGGCTTGGGGCGACAACAAATTAATGAGCTGATTGTTCACTTTCAAAGCCTCTTTTCGTGAACAACAAAAGCACATGTCTGGAATTTTAATGAACCCGTTCAGCATGCATGAAACAATAATAAATAGCTTGTCTAGCATGCATGGACGAAATGAATGCAAAAGGACATGCATGGCGGCACATTAATTAAGTTCTTTGGAGCCTTTTAATCTCTCCAAGAATGAAATTAATGGGAGAATAAATGGCTGCTATCTCTTGAAGAACCCAAGGCGAAAAGTCTCCTTTTCATAGTGCTTTTTCGAGTAAAGCAATGGACATTGCTTTGAATGCATTCGTGAAACACAAAGGGAGTTAAGGAGCTGAATCTTGAATTAAAATATATGAACTTTGGTTCTTGGTGAGTTATCTCCTCTCTATCTTTAAATCGAGTTTCGATTCGACTTATCAAGCTTGCTTGTGGCATCAATCGTTCTCTTTCATAACCTTATACCAGCGGTTCTTATCTATCTAGATAACGGTGCGTGGTCCATATCGATTTCCATATTTCCACCTTGAACCTTATAGAAACCAGGGTAACACTTACTAGTGTTAAATCATTTCTTTGTTCAAGTTTGTTAATCCATTTCCACCAAAATATCACCTATCTTTTATCCATCTTCCTTCATCATAAAAGCGAACCTATTATCTAAAATTTCCCATCATTTCTCAAACCTCCATTCCTAACTTAATTCATTTCTTAAAACAAATTCATTTAAAAGCTTCCGCGACACTTCCATATTTTCTCATTATTGCAGAAGGCTTAGAAATCATCCTCGTAGACGATTGGGCAACTAGCATACATTTCGACTCTCCCCGAGGCGGATTGTATCATTTGGTATCAGAGCTATAAAAATGAGGAATTTTGACTACGTACGAGAAGCCGAAATAGGTTTGTAAGTGGAAAAAAATTCAAAAAAAATTGTAAGTTGTAATTTTCATTCTTGTATTTCAATATATTGTATGTGAAGTGAAAAAAAAGAATTGAAAAAAAATGAAAATTGAAAAAAAAATATACAAGTTAAAAAAAGTGTGGTGAAAAAAAAAGGGCTAGTGGAAATTTTTTTTAAGTATTATTTGTTCTTCTTCTTCCACCCCAAAAAAAAAATTTTCTTTGTTCAACGGACCGAAGCCAAATTTTTTTTTTTTGTTCAACCTACCTTATACGACATCTTCCCTTGTTAGCCACTTTGAAGCCGACCCTCAAGCCACGATGAGTCTTTCAAAGCGAAGCACGAAATTGTGAGACGAGATAGAGCGGTAAAAGGCACGAGTGAAATCATCAAAGAAAAGCCATCATCGAGTTAAACACGAGTGTGAGTGATTTTCTTTATGAGTGACTCGTGAGGATTTTGTGGTAAGGTATTTTCTCTTTTCTATCTATTTTTTTGTATAACATATTTTATTTTCAGCAACAAAGATGTCACAAGAAGGATTCTCAGCCGCTGACTTCCAATACTTGTTAAGTGAAATGGAAAGCATTTTTGATCGAAAGATTTCATCAAGTCAGAGAATGGAGTCGAGTTCTTCACTGCGATATACATCTCGAAACTATTCGCGAAGAGACTCTTATCAAGACTCATGTTCGACAAGGCCTTCAAGACGGAGAGAAACAAGAAATGAGTTCGAATCTTTTCGAGGTAATGAACGAGAAGAAAGCTATAGGTATTTCGCTACAAAAGATCGTTCTCGAAGTGGTTCAAATCGAGATTCCTATTCGACGAAGGAATCGAGGCGAAGCAAAATGAATTTTGAAGTTTTTTACGGTGATGACCAAGAAAGCACTAAGTTACCATCTTATGATTCAAAGAAGTCCCGTACGAAGTATCTTCCAAGAAAAGATCGTGACATCTATGGGAACATTGCTTCGATCTTGGAGTCTAATCCTTGTATTTTTGAATCTTTTGAATCATCTTCTTGTTGTACTCACAATGTAAGAGAAATCCCAAAAGAAAAAGAAAATAAAAGAAAAGAAAAAGAAAAAGAGATCGTGAGAGAAAAAGAAATCGAGGAAAAAGAAAATAAAAATGAGAAAGAAGAAAAAAAGATTGAGAAAGAAATAAAAGAACTTGAAACTAAGAAAAAAATTGAAAAAGAGATTGAAAAAGAAAAAGATCTTGAGAAAGAAACGAGAGAACAAAATGAGCGAGAAAAAGAGAGTGATTTTTTAACTAACTCTTCGGATATCTGTTCTTCTTCTATTTCTTCGTTTCAGGTTTTTGAGGAACCAAACGATGATTATCAACTTCAATACCTCCGGAAGAGCGACATTTTCTTTGGTTGAAAATATAAGTTCGAACCATGCGAGCGGAAGGTAAGGAAGGTAAGTGTATTGAAACGGTCCCGTCTCCACCAAATTCTTCTAAAGATTGTAGCCATGAGAATGATATCGTCATTTACCATCCCTCGATCCCTTGTGATATTTTAAAAGATGGTAATGAAGGTGGAGAAACGTCTATTCAGCGGATGCAAGACTCAAGTAAGTATTACGATGATTTTCTCTTAATCGATCTGTTTGATTGTGGTTATTACGAGGTTAAGTCATTGTTTTATATGGAATCGTGGAGTCTTTGTAAATCTATTTTGAAGCACGTTAAGAGTTTTGATCATTCAATCTTGAACTTACATAATTCCTTTTGGTTTAACAAATTTGATTTTTGAAACCAATGCCACATCTGTTTTAAGTAATCAAACACATGTCTTTAAACCAGAATATGTCTGATTTGTCTTATAGAAAATTCAAGTATCATGTGGTATGTTTGAAAGAATTCTATCATTTCGATACTTGTCTTTTAATTAAGGTAACAATTTTGTTAACTTGTTGTTTAATTTTATTCGTTCCTTAAACAAATCTTGTGGTTGTATTTGCGATTTACCATCCATTTGAGAGATGTTGATTCAAGCGCAAGGCTTAGACTACAATACATGCCTCTGAAGAGAAGGTTCGTCTTGATCGAGCAGTGTAAATTCGATCATCAAGTTTCAGCTTGTGAAGTCAAGCAAGGTAAGGTTGATTTTTGTCTATCTGTGCATAAAGGTGAGTCTTCTAAAATCGTTGATAAATTGGTTGTTGATTCTATTGTTGTAAAACATTTAGATCTTTACATGCTTAATCGATCTATTTTGCCTATTTATGATCTATCCGTTTTGTTCATTGACAAAAAGATTCTTGTGTACAATAAATTTTGTAATTCATGTGTGAGTGATTTCATATATCGTCCACTTCAAGATTTAGGAGTTCAACTTGAGTGCCCTATCGTTTTCTTCATTACACCTTGTAGCGAATATATATATCGTTTGACATGTTATTCGCGTGAAATCTTTGACTTGTGGGATCCATGTGACTCAAATGCATGTCATGAAGCTTATTCACTCTCGTTGCAAACGTTTGACAAGGCATTGTTCCCATTATACGATAAAGTGATTAAGCCCATTTGCATGTGGTTTATGTGTTTTGTGACGTTCATATTTGAATTGTATTGTTGTTTGAAAATGATTATGCTAATTCATGTTTATCTTTTGCAGATGTTGCGATTATCATCCATCCCGTTTGATCGAGGAAAATCGAGCCAAAAGAAATTCTGTTCGGGAAACCAACAGGTCGATTCGAGGACGAATCGTCTTGAAGAGGGGAAGGATGATACGGGCACGCCCGGGGCACCAACGATTTTCAAATTTATTGGCGCTCGTTCGACTTTATAAGTGATTGCATTTATTTTAAATAAATTAAAGTAGTTTAGTTAGTCAAAAATTAGCCCAAGTTAATTAACTAAATAAATCGGTTATTTTAATTATTGAAGTATTAAATATGCTTTATATTAATGTGTGTTATTAATTAGACATGAATTAATTTGGTCTAGTGAAGTTAATGTGCGAATTTATGGTGTTTAGTTTCCCATTTTATATCTTGATTTAATGAACTAATGAAGCTAATTAATTGGCTGCGGTTTTAATGGTTTGGACGGCACCTTTAATGAGCATCAAGCTTGGAACATCAATTAATGCATTGTTGGAGAAGCATGGGGCGTCTATTTAAATAGCCATGTTAAGCATGCATGGGACATCATTTATGGAATCTTTGGTGCATGGTTGAATGACAATTAAAGCCATTGTTGCTGATTTATTTCCCAAAGCAACAGCAATTAAGAGTCTTTCATTCTCCCCATGGCGAATTAATGCTTGAACAAAGGCTTGGGGCGACAACAAATTAATGAGCTGATTGTTCGACTTTCAAAGCCTCTTTTCGTGAACAACAAAAGCACATGTCTTTGGAATTTTAATGAACCCGTTAAGCATGCATGAAACAGTAATAAATAGCTTGTCTAGCATGCATGGACGAAATGAATGCAAAAGGACATGCATGGGCGGCACATTAATTAAGTTCTTTGGAGCCTTTTAATCTCTCAAGAATGAAATTAATGGGAGAATAAATGGCTGCTATCTCTTGAAGAACCCAAGGCGAAAAGTCTCCTTTTCATAGTGCTTTTTCGAGTAAAGCAATGGACATTGCTTTGAATGCATTTTCGTGAAACACAAAGGGAGTTAAGGAGCTGAATCTTGAATTAAAATATATGAACTTTGGTTCTTCGAGTGAGTTATCTCCTCTCTATCTTTCGTACGAGTTTCGATTCTGACTTATCAAGCTTGCTTGTGGCGTCAATCGTTCTCTTTCATAACCTTATACCAACGGTTCTTATCTATCTAGATAACGGGTGCGTGGTCCATATCGATTCCATATTTCCACCTTGAACCTTATAGAAACCGGGTAACACTTACTAGTGTTAAATCATTTCTTTGTTCAAGTTTGTTAATCCATTTCCACCAAAATATCACCTATCTTTTATCCATCTTCCTTCATCATAAAAGCCGAACCTATTATCTAAACTGTTCCCATCATTTCTCAAACCTCCATTCCTAACTTAATTCATTTCTTAAAACAAATTCATTTAAAAGCTTCCATGACACTTCCATATTTTCTCATTATTACAGAAGGCTTAGAAATCATCCTCGTAGATGATTGGGCAACTAGCATACATTTCGACTCTCCCGAAGTAACTGTATCACCAATTTTGTCAATTTTATCACAATAGTGAGATCTAAGCCAATTTTGTAACACCCAAAATTCGGCCCAGGCATTAAGGCTGGATTTGACATGTCACATGAGAAAAATACATTTAAGTCATTTTCATTCGTACATAAAAAGAGGCATTGTTTTGTTAAAATCAAGAAAACAAGTTTGATTTGAAATATTTGATAAAATACTACTGACCTCGAAGATTGATTGATAAATAGATAAATTTGAACTAATGCTCTTATATAACGGTGACTTTTGAAAGCGACGTTTGAAAATTCGAAAGACAATTTACGTGTTAAAATATTTGTAAAAGTTTATTTTGAAATCCATTTGTTAATCGATTTTGGAAAACCTTTATTTAATTTTTAGAAAATTCCTTTTAAAATAATTTAAGCAAAATAATAAGTATATCAAACATAAAGAAAATAATAAAATACTCTAGAGGCCTTATTACAACATAAAACCCAAAATAGTAAAGTGAGCGAAAATAGAAATCTAAAGTTCAATATGAACCATTTCAAGTATGGCCTCCATCGAGACATCCATGGCCCAAGTCCACGTCACTGAGCATTACCTACAAGGGTTAAGAGAAAGGGGGTGAGTTATAAGAACTCGATGCATAATCCCTTACCATCATCCTTTGGTGGAGCCCAATTAGCAAACTTGGGCTTGAGCCCATAAAGCATAATCTTGGGCTTGAGCCCATTTAGCAATACTTTGGGCCTAAGCCCCTTTACAAAATAATTATCAGTTATATCATGAGAATGTAATGCAATTCCCAAACCAATCCTAATAATCCATCCGCTACACACCACCCATACCAACCAACACACCTGTGGGGATCAAGTCAACCCACCCGCCAACACACCAATCACATGCATTAAGCCGTTTATAACAAATTACTTGTGGACAAGCCACCGAATAACAAATTTACGTGGCATTGCCCTTATCAGATTGATTTGTGGTGAGCCACCAAAATTATGTGGCGAGCCACGAACTTCTCTCAATATTATCCCATCCCATGCAAAATCATGTATATGATGCATAACAAATCATGATTTTTACAATATAACAACAGTAATTTATTTGGATATTTATTACAAAATTATAGCCCATTATAACAATTTATCAAATAGACCCATTTAGCAAAATATCATATCGGCCCATTTAGCAAAATATCAAATTGGCCCATCTAGCCATAATATCAGATTGGCCCACTATTCAATATGTCCATTTGGCCCATTAAGGCAATCTATCAAATCGGTCCATTAAGGAAAATTATCAAATCGACCCATTAAGCAAATTATCAAATCGGCCCATTAGGGGCATTTTGTAATTTAGTAATTTTCGCAATCCAAACTAACTACTAATTTGAGCATAAAAATTTAAACTGTCCAACTGCGTTGTAACACCCCAAACCCGGCCTAGAAGCTAGGCCCAAATCTGGCGTGTCACATGAAAGTATTTTTTTTAAACCATATTTGCAATTATTAAAAACTTGTTTGAGAATTACAACCTCTTTGTTAAAACCCAAAACACTTAAGCAATTGTTATCTACTTGAAAATGTAATTATCTTTAAAAACCTTTTTGGTTGCGAAAACATATTTGAAATAACAATTTACGAAAATATGACATTTGGAAGTAGAGTTGCAGAAGCATTTTGAAAACATTACGGAAACGTAGATAAAATACAATATTTTTGAGAGGTTGATTGATGAGTAGAAAAATGAAGTGGTGGAATTTAAAATCGGGACTTTTGAAAATGGCGTTGAAATTTTGAAAGAGAATCCAAAGTTAAATTATTTGTAAATGTTTGCTATAAAATCCATTTATTAATGAATTTTGAAAACCATTATTTATATTTTAGAAAATTCCTTTTAAACAATTTAAGAATAATAAAACATCCCAAACATAAAGCAAAATAAAAATAGTCCAGAGGCCTTATTACAACTTTAAAACCCGAAACAATAAAAGTAATTAAATAAAATGGAAAGATAGTTTACTAATATTCGAAAATGTTATTTCCAAAGCATGGCCTCCACCGAGTCATCCATGGCTCCAAGTCCTCATCACTGAGCATTACCTACAAGGGTTAAGAGGGGGTGAGTTACAAGAACTCAGTGTGAAATCCCCTTACCATCATCCACTAGGTCGGAACACACATAGCAATATTTTTGGCTTAAGCCCATTTACAATAACAATAATGTATCAAATATAACATGTGTATGAAATGCAATTTCCCAACCAAACCTAGTTTTCCATCTGCTACACACACCCGTACCAACCAACACACCTGTGGGAAGCTTTAGTCACCTACCCCGCCAACACACCAAAACTGGGCATTAAGCCATATATCAAACTGGGCATATAGCCATAAGAATTTTATAGCCAAGCTACCAGAACTTCTCTTCGTTAAATATCCCAGCCCATGCAAATCATGTATGCATATTCATTTACAATAATTCATTCATATAATTATTACAAACATATGGCCCATTATAAAAATTTAAACAATCTGGCCCATATCACATTTTAGCCCATATAGCAAATATCACATTTGGCCCATATAGCAAATATCACATTTGGCCCATATAGCAAATATCACATTTGGCCTATATATCAAATATCACATTTGGCCCATATAACAAATATCACAATTGGCCCACATAACAAATATCACAATTGGCCCATATATCACTTTTATCGATTTAGTCCATTGAGGGCAATTCTGTAATTCAGCCCATAAGGGCATTTTTGTAATTCGGCCCATAAAGGTATTTTCGTAATTTTACCCATCAAGGGTAATTCGGTAATCTCGCAACGCAGGGGTATTTTGGTAATTTACCCTCTAAGGGTATTATGGTAATTTCGTAACCTAGGCTTAACTACTAATTTGGGGCATAAAAGTTTGAAATTGTCCATCTGCGTCATACTGACTAAATTGACTATAACTCATGTTAGGAATCTTGAAATCTAAATCCGTAAATTTTCCTTGAAACTAGACTCATATTTCTTCCTATTACAATTTTTCTAGAATTTTTACCTAAACGATTTAATACAGTTTATTCCTTAAATTTTCCCTTGTTTCACTGTCCAACTATCCTGAGCTCTCTTACCCAAAATTCAAATATCTCATTGTACAATTTTCATATACTGCTCCCACTTGTCTCTATTAATAATAGGCTCACTAAGGAATCCATACATATAAATTATGTCCCATAATTCACTTTTTACAATTTTATACGATTTTTCCAAGGCAGAATAAAATACCCCATGTCATTAAGAACCAGTCTCACTAAAATTAACATATCTCAGAATATAATATTCTTTTTCCTTCTCCATTTCTTTCATATTAAAGTAGACACAGTAAGATTTAATTTGATATCTTACTCACTTTGTAATTCCTTTTGTCCAATTTTTCGTGATTTTTCAAATACACATCACTGTTTATGACCGAAACTATTTTATTACAAAACATGATTACCACTACGAGCATACGCACGTCCGAGTGATCACGGATGTCGATTATTGATTTTCTTCAGTTTTCTACCGAATCACAAAATATTTCATGTAAACTTTCAAAGAGATGTGAGACTTACTCACCATTTCAAACATATATTCGGAAGGGTACGGGATTACACACCTTGATTACGAGTTGTGCTTTCTACCGATTTCAACACCTATATTGATAGTTGATAGAAGGTTAGTCTCAACTTCGATAATCATAACTAGTAACACTTTATTAGGCTAAATCCACTTACCACGACTGTGATTTCCCTCGATGAACCAAGAATCGATCCTACCAACAATATCAATTAGCCAACCTTCAATCTGATTAACTCAATAACCAAATGGAGATATCGAATGGACTATGAAAGATCTTCCTTACCTTAATCGATTATAATCCCGTTTCTCACTATCGTCCTATGACTAAAGATGATTAGGCGATGTTGTGGTATTTGGCCTCCCTCTATATCATTACAAAGAAGAAAATGATCTCGTGTGAGAGAAAGTAAGGTGATGGTCTCGGTCAAAATGACCATCCAAAAACCAAAGTATGGATTCGGTCATAAGAGAAGAAAATAAAATATTGGAAAGAATACTTACCGATTGCATAAGGAATGAGAAAATGTAACACCCCAAACTCGGTCAAAACCCTACGATAGAATCGGTGTGCCACGGAAAGAAAACATTTTGAAAACCGATTTGTCGACTTGGTTAAAGAGAGTTACATTATAACGTTTTGAAGAAAAGCGTCGTTGGATCTTGTGATGTCTAAAACATGTTGAAACTTGTTCTAGAAAAACTTGGTTACCTTATTGTTACTCCGTATTTAATACTTAGTCGGTGTACACTTTAGAAAACAAGTATTTGTTTAGAGTTTTGAAAACACCCAATTTACGTAGTTTTACTAGGCATACTTATGGAAACTTTAAGAAACAACTAAATAAAATGTCCCAAAATAATACTTAAGCGGCCTTATTAAAGAACTAAAAACCCAAATTAAAGAAAATAATTAAGTCCATATAGAAAACATTAAAATAAAATGAATGCTGAGCATGGCCACCTCGAGTCCACCCCGGCTCCAAATCCACGATCTAAGGTTTATCTGTAAAATATAAAGGAAAGGGTGAGTCACCTAGACTCAGTGTGTAAACCCCCATCCCAAAAGACGTTATGCTCTTACACAATTTCATATACAAATATGTATGTCATGCAACCCATCAACCTAGATATCCATCCATATCTCCCAAATCTACCCCTTGTGGTACCAAACCACTGGTGGTGCCAAACCATTGGTGACCGAAGTCACAAATAAACATATGTGGTACCAAACCAATGGTGGTGCCAAACCACTGAGACATAGTCACAATATTATAATATGTGGGGTCAATCCACTGTGTGGTACCAAATCACTAGTGACAGTCTGATAGATTATACTTCCCCCTCCCCTTATCACATGTTCGTGCTCACAATACAAGTGTGATCATGGTTCAACATGTAGAGTATTGAATAAAGAATGGCATGCACTTATAGTTCACATTTTAATTAACACTAGCAACCATAACAACTTACCCAGCATCCTCGTTTTTACCCACAAGGGTAACTTAGTAATCACTGCTGTCACCTCGGCTTTTATCATCGCATAACATTTAGCATATTAAGTAAAGAAAATGTGTAAGAGTTACACACATGGTTCTCGTACTAATGCTTGCACCGCTTCTATGCTACTGTCACTTGAAACTACTACTATCAGCCTATGATCTATCTCCGATGTCGACCCACACCCCGATGGCCAATCTCGTACTCCCGATACTAATCGTTTCTTGTATTTTGGCGTTGGGTTTATAGATCCAACCCCTCCTATCGCTTGACTGTTATTAGTGTCCATAATAACCTCTTGGTCACTAAACCAATAAAACGATGAGATCCAATTAATTTAATAACTATAACACTTTAAACGAACCCTTACCTAATCGCCGAATCCAGAAAAATCCTTAAAACTTCACCACCCTACCTACATTCGCCAATTACCAAAAGTATTAAACCAAATCGATAATCACAACCAATTGAGCACCCTATGATATTCACCAAAAGAAAGGAACAAGAAAGTGGCCATTCGGTAGAACCTACCACCACCTACCTTGACTTTTCCACCAATCAAGACTCTGAGATCTCGGCAAGGCGGGGTTTGGCTACCAAGAGTAGAGAGTGAAATCGATAGAGCCTTAGAACAAATGATTGATTAGAAACTTGATGAAAAATAGAAATAGCGAGAAGAAAAATCTTAAAACTCACCAACCCCTTGAAGACTATTCGGCTATGGTGAACCTTTGGAAAATGAAACCACCCTTGTAGATTTGGCTATGGGAGAAGGATTATGAGCAGAGGGATTTGGCTTTTAGAAGAATTTTGGAGAGGAAATAAGGCTAGGAATTTGGCTAGAAGAGAGAAAAGTATGAGAAAAGAAAGAAAAGAAGAAAACAAATGAAAGAAAAGATAGGCTGGCTACTAATTTGACTCTGAGACACACACCTTGAGTTGGAGTTTGACCAACTCTCCCTCTCTGATAAATTTTATCCATCTATCATCACATCCATTATCCTTTCCTTAGATGAGACCACCTTAAAACCAACTCTTCCCTTCCTTATTATCGACTTTTAATTAACAAAAATAAAAGAATTAAAACTCCTAAAATGTAGCTCATGTGCCATCCTCCCCTCCCCCCTAGGAGTGCCGAATTTTGGACCCCATAAACTTGGGCCCCAAGCAGCCACACACGGCCCAATCTCCCTCCTAAGTGATGCCACCTCTAGCTCACCCATAGCACCTCCAAAGTTTGGGCCACGAGTCCAACTTACTACTAAACATAATTACTTAACTTAAATTATAAACTAGCAGTATTTATAAGCAACCTAACCCAGATTTAAATCCAAACCTGAGCTCAATACATATCTCAAAGCCTCAATCTACCAACTTAGCCATACAACATACCAAATGCACAGACCCACCAAATCAGGATATTACAGTTCTACCCCCCTTAAAATAAATTTTGACCTCAAAATTTACCTGGTCAGAAGAGTTGAGGGTATTACTGTCGCATGGTATCCTTCGACTCCCATGTCGCTTCCTCCGATCCATGGTTCCGCCATAATACCTTTACCAAAGGGACTGATTTCCTATGCAAAACTTTCACATCCCGATCTAGGATCTACACTGGTTCCTCCTCAAAAGATAAGTCTAGGCTCACCTCAATTTCCTCTATCGGCACAATATGAGACGGATCTAAGCGGTAGCGTCTAAGCATGGAAACGTGAAACACATTATGGATTTGACTCAACTCTAGTGGCAACTCGAGCTGATAAGCTACTGGTCCCCCTCGCTTCAATACCCGATAAGGCCCAATAAATCTAGGGCTTAACTTGCCTTTCCTACCAAACCTCAGAACCTTCTTCCACAGCGACACCTTCAAGAAAACCCTGTCACCTTCTGCAAACTCTATATCCTTTCGTTTAAGATCGACATAAGACTTCTGTCTATCCAAAGCTTCTTTCAAACGAGCTCAAATCACCTTCACCTTATCTTCTGTTTTAGCAACCAACTCCGGACCCAACATCTGGCGCTCCCCTAATTCTGTCCAACACGTAGGGGTATGACACTTTCGACCATACAATGCTTCATATGGTGCCATCTGAATACTTGCCTGATAACTATTGTTGTATGTGAACTCTGCCAACGGTAAGAATTCTTCCCAACTTCCTTTAAAATCAAAGACACAACCCCTTAGCATGTCTTCCAAAACTTGAATCACCCTCTCCGATTGTCCATCTGACTGGGGATGAAACACCGTACTGAAATCCAACCTTGTGCCTAATGTCTGGTGCAAAGCCTTCCAAAACCTTGACGTAAATCTAGGGTCTCATGCGAAATAATCGACATTGGCACCCCATGCAACCTTACAATCTCCGCTATATATAGTCTCGCTAGCTTCTGAAGAGAAAAAACCATACGTACAGGTATGAAATGAGCAGACTTCGTTAAACGGTCCACAGTCATCCAAACTGAATCCTTTTTAGTGGGTGTGAGGGGTAGCCCACTAACAAAATCCATCGTGATCCTTTCCCACTTCTATTGTGGAATCTTTATCAGTTGTAACGACCCCAACAGTAGCTGATGCTCAGCCTTGACTTGCTGACATGTTAAACACTTACCCACAAATTTCATTACCTCACGCTTAAGGCCCGGCCACCAAAACTGCTCACGTAAATCCCGGTACATCTTACTACCTCCCGGATGCATAGCATATGGACTGCTATGTGCCTCCTGTAAAATCTTCTGCCTTAACTCCACATCTCTAGGCATGCACACTTTTCCCTGAAAACACAACACTCCATCGTTGCTCAAGCTATGCCCCTCCAATCCACCATCCTGCAAATGCGCGTCGTGCGCCTCTTCCGATTTCGAGTATACCAGGATATCATCTATAAATACTACAATGAACTGATCCAAATACAGTTGAAACACCCGGTTCATCATATCCATAAACGCTGCTGGTGCGTTCGTCAACCCGAACGGCATTACCAAAAATTCATAATGCCCGTATCGAGTATGAAACATCGTCTTATGGATATCTGCCTCCTTCACCTTAAGTTGGTGATATCTCGACCTCAAATCTATCTTGGAGAAGACCGATGCTCCTTTAAGCTGGTCGAATAAGTCATCTATCATCGGCAATGAATACTTGTTCTTAATTGTCAATTTATTCAACTGTCGGTAGTCTATGCACATTTGCATGGACTCGTCCTTCTTCTTAACAAAGAGTACAGGCACTCCCCACAGTGACACACTTGGCTGGATGAAACCTCGATCCAACAACTCCTGAATCTGTGCTTTCAACTCCACCAACTCCTTTGGCGCCATCCTATACGGGGCAATAGACACTGATGCTGTTCCTGGTAGAAGATCTATACCAAACTCCACTTCGCGATCCGGAGGCAAACCCGAAAGGTCTTCCTGAAAAACATCGATAAACTCCTTCACCGTTCGGACACTTCCTATCACCGATTCCTTACCTTCCAAAGCAAAAACATAGACCACAAACGCCTCACATCCTTTCCTTACCATCTTCTCTACCTTCAGTGGGGACACCACATTAGATAGGTAATTCCTTCTCTCCCCTATCATCACCACCTCTTCACCTCGAATGGATTTGACACGGTAGCTTAGGCTGCAGTCTAGTTACGCACGGTGCTTAACCAACCAATCCATTCCTAAGATTAAATCGAACTCCTCAAAGGGTAGTTCCATCAAATTAGCTTGAAACACTACCCCTTCCAGTTCTAGGGGTACATCCCTATACAGTTTGTCTACTACCACAGAGTGTCCTATAGGGCTAACTACCGTTATTTCCTAGTAGCAGTCTCACAAGCTAAGTTTAAGGTTTCCACTAAACTACTAGCAACATAAGAGTCGTCAAGCCAACATCAATTAAAGCGTTATAAGGTAACCCAAAATTAAAGCGTCTTACGGTTATTACGTCCGTTATATCGCCCTCCTCTCGGCGCTTATTGCATAGACCAACCACAGGTGTCTTGCATTAGCACCTCCAGTACCTCGGCCAGGTGCTCCACGACCTCGACCGTTACCATTACCACCCCTAGCTGTGCCTCGGCCCCTCTGTGGTTATTGACCATCTCTCTTGAACTAAGCACGTCCTTGACCCTCAATCTGCGTCCTAGCTAATTTCTGCGGACAATCCCTTATCCGATGCTCCATTGACCCACACTCAAAGCACCCTCTACTACCATTAACACTCTCCCAAATGAGACTTCCCACATCGAGCTGCACCTGAGGTGGCCCTTGAGCGAGCAGATAGTAGGTTTTCTTGACTCGTCTGGTCCACCAAATCTAGTCCTTTTTTGAGCCCTTTCAGCAGACCCAGATGGCCCAAAACTCCTTTTATCCTTACCTCTGTCCTGATTTTGTTTCCTGGTTTGTTGCACCTCCTCAGCTATTTTGGCCTTTTCCATGAGAACGGCAAATTCTCTTTCTCGATGTGGTGCAATCAGCACCCACAGCTCATCTCTTAGCCCATCCTCAAACCTAACATAGCGCTCATGCTCTGTAGCCACCATACCCAGAGCATACCTACTCAACCTCAAGAAGTCCACCTCGTACTCGGGTACCGAACCAAATTCAAGAATGCCCTACGTTGCGCATCAGTATAACTATCTCCCACATACTTCCTCTGATAGGCCACGTTAAAGAAATCCCAGGTGATATCATCGGCCACTGCACCATCCCTGATCATGAGCCACCACTGATACGACTCATCCTGGAGAAGAGACACTATCCCTTTCAACTTCTCCTCAACTAAAAAGTCCAAATCATCCATTATTCGCTCTGTCACCTCTAACCAGTACTCAGCAGTGTTGGGAGCTACACTAGAAACTCCCCTGAACACTTCTGCTCTGTTAGCCCGGAGTTGCTCAGCCACGAATTTTTAGGCTCCTGAACCCACGCCTGCCCCGGCAACTCTCTCCAAAACTCATGATCTTGCTTGAGATCTTTGCATCGTTACCACCAGTTTAGTCTTGAGACTCTGTTTCCACTGCTGGCAGATCCGGCACCATGTTCCCTGACCCATGGCTAGACCCTGCTGGCTCTGACAAGGTCATCCTACCCCTACCACAGCCACGCGACGGATGTCCACGACCTCTTGTACTCATTCTTCTTGATCGCGCTTATCTGGTTAAGAATTTTATGAATTACTAATTACATTCACTATTTATCCACGAATAATTTATGAAAGATAGTTTTAAAAGTAATTCTTTCGAATTTGAACCTATCTATAGTTTACATTTTGAGCTTATCTCTAATTCTAAGCACATTCATCATACAAACAACATTCATGAGCCACATTCAACTTGTAGGGTTTTTTGTCATTTCACTACAGGGGTATTTTCATAATTTTTCCCTACGAGGGTATTTTCGTAATTTTCCAAAATAAAGTTTGGGTGATTTTACAAAATAAGGGTATTTTGGTAAATTTCCACTCGGTATTCGATAATTACGTAAGTCAGGATAATTTGGTAATTTTACAAACCAAGGGTACTTTGGTCATTTTTCAAATCTAGGGTAGTTATTACAAATCAAGGGGTAATTTGGTAATTTCAAAACTAGGGTTTTTTTCAGAACAGGGTGGTTGATCCCTTTTGTGTTTTAACTATAAGGTTTAGCCTGTGAACAAGTCCTCATGGTTAGAGTGAACAGTCACTACGCACCAGGTAGGGTTCGAGCAAAGAGGAGGTGAGTCACTGGGACTGCTTAAATACCAAGCTGTCCCTGAACCCAATCCTAGACATGCGTATGGCTGTTGCCACACCCTACTCGACGACTTACTCACAGGTTTTGTTTGATTAGACTTAAGTCTTATGTAATTAAGAAGTTGTGCAAACTAGCCCTATGGTCCATCAGTACTATATGCTTGTCTATGTCTAAAACCCGCGAAGCCCAACATACAAATATCATACCAAAGGTTAGGGTACCTACCTGGGTGGATCGGCGTTGGAGACTTAGGTGCCATGCTTTTCAAGATATTCATCATCTAAAAATCATTTTACAG
Organism: Gossypium rotundifolium; assembly: GCA_025506655.1. Taxonomy (NCBI): domain Eukaryota; kingdom Viridiplantae; phylum Streptophyta; class Magnoliopsida; order Malvales; family Malvaceae; genus Gossypium; species Gossypium rotundifolium. Next base: position 132,952,783 of record CP106729.1, on the reverse strand, counting down.
ACTCATTTTGGGCCTTATACCCACATCTGAGCTTTTAAACTGGGCTCTGATACCAAAATGTAACACCCTAAACTCGGTCAAAACCCTTTGACCGAATCTGGTGTGCCACGGGAAAGAAAACGTTTTGAAAATCGATTTGCCAACTTGGTTAAAGAGAGTCCTGTTGTAACATTTTGAAGAATACGTCGTTGGAGCTTGTGATGTCTAAAACATGTTGAAACTTGTTCTAGAAAAACTTGGTTGCCTTATTGTTACTCCATATTTAATACTTAGTCAGTGTACACTTTAGAAAACAAGTATCTGTTTAGAGTTTTGAAAACACCCAATTTTGTAGTTTTACCGGCATACTTATGGAAACTTTAAGAAACAACTAAATAAAATGTCCCAAAATAATACTTAAGTAGCCTTATTACAGAACTAAAAACCCAAATTAAAGAAAATAACTAAGTCCATATAGAAAACATTAAAATAAAACGAATGTTGAGCATGGCCACCTCGAGTCCACCCCGGCTCCAAATCCACGATCTAAGGTTTATCTGCAAAATATAAAGAAAGGGGTGAGTCACCTAGACTCAGTGTGTAAACCCCCATCCTAAAAGACGTTATGCTCTTATACAATTTCATATACAAATATGTATGTCATGTAAACCATCAAACTAGATATCCATCCATATCTCCCAAATCTATCCCTTGTGGTACCAAACCACTAGTGGTGCCAAACCACTGAGACATAGTCACAATATTATAATATGTGGGGCCAACCCAGCATGTGGTACCAAACCACGGTGACGATCGATAGATCATGCTTGAGCTCCTCTCAACACCCATATCACATGTTCGTGCTCACAATACAAGTATGATCATGCTTCAACATGTAGAGTATTGAATAAAGAATGGCATGCACTTATAGTTCACATTTTAATTAATGCTAGCAAGCATAACAACTTACCCAGCATCCTCGTTTTTACCCACAGGGGTAACTTAGTAATCACTGCCGTCACTTCAGCTTTTATCATCACATAACATTTAGCATATTAAGTAAAGAAAGTGTGTAAGAGTTACACACCTGGTTCTCGTACTAACGCTCACACCGCTTCTACGCTACTGTCACTCGAAACTACCACTATCGACCTATGATCTATCTCTGATGTCGGCCCACACCCCGATGGCCAATCTCGTACTCCCGATACTAATCGTTTCTTGTATTTTGGCTTTGGGTTTACAGATCCAACCCCTCCTATCGCTTGACTGTTATTAGTGTCCATAATAATCCCTTGGTCACTAAACCAATAAAACGATGATATCCAATTAATTTAATAACTATAACACTTTAAACGAACCCTTACCTAATCTGTCGAATCTCGAAAAATCCTTAAAAACTTCACCACCCTACCTACATTCAGCCAATCACCAAAAGTATTAAACCAAACCAATAATCACAACCAATCGAGCACCCTATGATATTTGGCCAAAAAGAAAGGAACAAGAAAGTGGCCATTTGACCGAACCTACCACCACCTACCTTCAGGTTTTCCGACAATCGGCACTCTGAGATCTCAAGCAAGGCGAGTTCGGCTACCAAGAGCGAGAGTGAAACCGATAGAGCCTTAGAACAAATGATTGATTAGAAACTTGATGAAAAATAGAGAAATCATAGAGAAGAAAAATCCCGAAAACTCACCAACCCCCCTTGAAGACTATTCGGCTATGGTGCACCGTCGGGAAAATGAAACCACCTTGTAGATTCAGCTATGGGAGAAAGAGTATGAAACACCCCAAACTCGGCCCACGAGCCTTGACCGGATCTGGTATGTTTCCTAGTGTAAACCGTTTCAAATTCTTTTGTTACTTAGGAAAAACTTGTGTGTTTTGAAAGAAAGATTGTTTTGGGTTGGGCTTGAGTTAAAAATAGGTTTATTTCGTTATTAAAAAAGAAAAAAATCCTTTTGATTTAGGTGACAAAACGTTTGGGCTTTGAATTAAATTAATTTTTAATTAATCTTTTAATAAATATAAAGATTGTATGGTCAATAAATAAAAGTAAAATAAACGCTACTACGACCTTATTACATCAAATAATTTCTCAAAATTAAAACCAAAATAAACTTTAAATTACTTAAAATAAAATAAAAGTCAGAGTAGTAAATTTCTTCTTTGTGCATGGCCATCCCTAAGCTTCTTAGAACTTGGGTCCATTCTTGTTAGTCACTGAAAATAGTCCCATAGCGGGGTGAGTCAAATAGACTCAATGTGTAACCAACACTAAAATTAACATTTGGGCATGCATTATCATATCACATACATGTTCATATAACGGTAAAAATAATGATGCAATCCGAACCCAAACCTATATGCCATCCGCTACACTCCACCGTACCATCCACTTTGCAAGTGGGGACTACTAAGTCAACCCTCCATTCGCTACACACCATCTAAGGCGTCATTTGCCATCGGCGTGCTCATCGCCCTTATAAAATTCGTGGCATAGCCACAGATAATTGTGTCATGAGACACCACATTGAATAATGTAACGAAGTTACCACATTCGGATAATGTGACAAAGTCACCACATTAGATAATGTGGTGAAGTCACCACATTCGAATAGTGAGACCAAGTCATCACATTCACTTCCCCTTTCTCAAATAACCCGAATGCCCCATATTATTCATATCATGCATATCATACTTAAATTCACATTCGTGTCACTTTTCACATGTTAAGTATAACATATTTAAGTAATCCTAGTAGGAGTAGGAAAGCGTGCACAGTACTTTGTACCATAACATTGTACTTTAGCCACATTCTTACACTTTCATATTAACACATATATCAAGTTTAAGCCATAAATCTATTAAGATTAGTGTGGGGTACACACGGTACCTTAGCCATATTCTTACACTTTCATATTAACACATTTAATTTAAAACATAGCCATGAGCATTATTAAAACTTAGGGTAGGGTACACACCGATTTGTAACGATTTCACTTGAAATCCCGAAATCCGATCTACTACCTTAGATTTTTAATGCCTACATTCTACCAACATGGCAATATTTAGCAAAGGCCTATTAGGCCATAAAACCAAATCCTAGTAGGATTTGTGTACTTACCTATAATGCCGATTGAATAAAAATCAAATCACGAAAACTTGTATTCTTCCCCTTTGAAATCGGCTACTCACTAGATCCCTTGAATCGGTTAGTTTTCAGTTTAAAACTCATAATAATAGATCTACTACAAAATAGGGTCTTGGCGAATATTCATAGTCACTTACCTTAAGGATCTTAAATCCAAAATTCATAGAATAACTAGGGAACACGCGACCTATGGTGTACCTTCGGAAAAGAACTTCTCCTTCCATGATTCGCCAAGATTAATGATCGAAATTAGTCTCTAAATTTTGATAAGTCTAAAATATAAAAGAATGGAAACTAAACTTGGATCTTACCCTTATTTGAAGGAATCGATTACACCTTCATTTCAACCTTCAGAGATTCAGCTATGGCTAAATGATGCTCTAACAACTTTCAACTTTTGGAGGGATTAGAAAGAAAAGAGAAGGAAGAGTAAAACTGTAGGAATTTTGACAGAGAGAGGAGAATCTGCTTAAGAAATTCGGCAAAGGAAGAGTGAATGAATGAATGAATGGCCTTCTTTTCCTTTTATAGTCGAAATTACTAGGCTAGAGTCCCTACTTGGCCACCACTCTTCCTATGTGATAATTATCACTTTATCAAAAGAATTATTCAACAATTATCTCCTAATTAGCGAAATTCTAAAGGAAATAAAACTCCTCTTTTAAGAGACCACATGCCATCCACCTCTCGCTCTTTGTAGCAAAATAAAACTTCTTTTATTTGCTTCCTAAGTGACTCGATCCTGGCCCAAATACACTTGCATGTGGTGCCATTTCTAGAGGCTCTAAGTGGCATCTTGAGCCACTTTTCCAAGCTTTTGTGTGTCAATTTTCACATACTTTTTCTCTTAAGGCCACCTTGCCTTAATTTCCTCTTTTAAACTTTAAAACTCGACATTTTAGGTCATTTCTAAGTTTCCAAAAATTTTCGTTTGGCTCTTTAAGCTTGACATTTCCTAGGTTTCCAAAATGTTCACTTTCCTCTTTTAACTTAAGTTTCCAAAATGTTTACTTTCCTCTTTTAGCTTAGGTTTCCAAAATGTTTACTTTCCTCCTTTTGAAACTTAACATTTCTAAATCATTTCCAAGTTTCCTTACATTTCCTTACATTTCCTTACATTTCCTTACATTTCCTTTCATTTCCTTTCAATTCCTTATATTTCCTTTCATTTCCTTTCATTTCCTTACATTTCCTTATATTTCCTTACATTTCCTTACTTTTCCTTACATTTCCTTACATTTCCTTACATTTCCTTTCATTTCCTTACATTTCCTTTCATTTCCTTTCATTTCCTTACATTTCCTTATATTTCCTCTTAAGACTTAATATTTTCTAAAGCATTTCCAAGGTTTTAAAAATGCACACAACATATCACAGTAAACATGCTATTTCATAAAATTGAGCAAAAATACACACAATGGGATTCGAACCTCTTCCCTCAAAGTACTTCACTTGATGCCATAACCCTTGCACCTTAGGTGGCGTCCTTGCCACTTTTCCACATCACTTCTTGTTTTTAGCTTAAAACCAATAATTGTCCAAAGCTTTCTCTTCCATCCTAGGATTTTAAAACCCTTAATTCACTTCCAAACAACGCCAAAACCTACTACTCATGAATTATGCACAAATGCATAACCTCTAATCTAGGATGTTACGTTCTACCCCTTAAAAATAATTTAGTCCTCGAAATTACTTACTATGATCGTACAATCCTTCTCACGCTTTTATGCTTCTTACTGCACTCTGATCTTAATAGAACCATCATACTTTCTAAGCACAATCTCTAAGTTCCGTCCCTTAGAACTCATTTCTAACATCGCGATTTAATCGATTAAGAAGTTTTATGTATTAAAAAATTTTGTTTCACTGATTAACCGCGAAGAAGTTTTATGGAAAGAATTTTTAGAAGTGGTTCTTTTGTATTCATACATGCACACAGTCTTTACATTTATACATCCATCAATGAGCTTTCGTTCATTCAGAGAAATGTTGTAGTTTTCATTGTTGTTGCTTTTCCACTGCCCAGGGGTATTTTTGTAATTTGCCCTATAGGGGTATTTTCGTAATTTGTCAAAATAATGTTCCTTGGTGATTTTGTTAATAATGGCATTTTGGTAATTTTTGAAATCCTGGGGGTATTTCAAAAATTTTGAAATTACAGGGGTATTTCGATAATTAACCCGGGTAAATTTGTAAATCTCAATAAATCAAGGGTATTTCAAAATTTGCTAAACTTGAGGTTCTTTTTGAGAATTTGTTTTCCAAATCGGTGATGTTGCAAAAATTTTGAAAATCAGGGTCATTTTGGTAATTTTGTCAATCGGGGTAATTAGTAAATTTTCAAATCGAGGTATTTTGGACTTTCGCAAAATAGGGTTTTTATACTTTTACAAAGTGAGGAAATTTTATTGAAATCAAGGGTAATATGGAAATTTTAGAACCAAGGGCATTTTAGTAATTTCCACCTAAGGGTATTTGGTAATCTTGTAAATCGAAAATTCTTAGAAATTTTTCCAAAATAATAATTTTCAAAATTTCAAAAGGGTAGTTTGTTGACTTTTAAAACTAGGGTTTCCATAAAAATATGGCTAGTCCCTTTCGGGTTTTAGTTATTGAGTTTAGCAGTGTATAAGTCCTCTTGGTTAAGGTGAGCAGAGGCTACGCACAGTAGGATTCGAGTAAAGAGGAGGTGAGTCGCTAGGACTACTTAAATACCAAGCTCCCCTGAAACCAATCCTAGACATGCGCTTGCGGTTGCCACACCTAACTTCGGTGACTTAGACACGGGTTTGTTTAATTGTGCATTAAAGTCTTATGTAATTGTTGGGGTACACTAGTCCTAAGGTTCAACAGATCCTAGTTCACTAATCTACGTTGCCATAAAAGCCCATACATTTCACATATTCAAATCACTTGAAGTCGGAAGTACTTACGGTGAATTTGGTCGGAGACTTAGTGGGCCATGCGGAAAAACCTAAAATTTTTGAGAAAATTCCTTTTGGGCTTACTTTGGAAAATGTTTTGGGCCTTAAACCCAAAGCCGAGAGTTTAAAACTGGGCTCTGATACCAAATTGAAACACCTCAAACCCGGCCCACAAGCCTTGAGCGGATCTGGTATGTTCCCAGATGTAAGCCGTTTCAAATTCTTTTGTTACTTAGGAAAAACTTGTGTGTTTTGAAAGAAAGATTGTTTTGGGTTGGGCTTGAGTTGAAAATAGGTTTATTCGATATTAAAAAGAAAAAAATCCTTTTGATTTAGGTGACAAAATGTTTGGGCTTTGAATTAAATTAATTTTTAATTAATCTTTTAATAAATATAAAGATTGTATGCTCAATAAAAAAAGTAAAATAAACGCTACTACTGACCTTATTACATCAAATAATTTCCCAAAATTAAAACCAAAATAAACTTTAAATTACTTAAAATAAAATAAAAGTCCGAGTCGTAAATTTCTTCTTTGTGCATGGCCATCTTTAAGCTTCTGTAGAACCGGTCCATTCTTGTTAGTCACACGAAAATAGTCCCACAATGAGGTGAGTCAAATAGACTCAATGTGTAACCAACACTAAATTAACATTTCGGGCATGCATTATCATATCACATACATGTTCATATAACGGTAAAAATAATGATGCAATCCGAACCCAAACCTATATGCCATCCGCTACACTCCACCGTACCATCACACACTGCAGTGGGGACTACTAAGTCAACCCTCCATCCGCTACACACCATCGAAGGCGTTCATTGCGGTCGGCGTGCTCATCGCCTTATAAAATTCGTGGCATAGCCACGGATAATTGTGTCATGAGACACCACATTGAGATAATGTAGCAAAGTTACCACATTCGGATAATGTGACCGAAGTCACCACATTTAGATAATGTGACCGAAGTCACCACATTAGGATAGTGAGACCAAGTCATCACATTCACTTCCCTTTCTCAAATAACCCGAATGCCCCATATTATTCATATCATGCATATCATACTTAAATTCACATTCGTGTCACTTTTCACATGTTAAGTATAACATATTTCGTAATCCTAGTAGAATGCGAAAACATACTGATACTTTGTACCATAACATGGTACTTTAGCCACATTCTTACACTTTCATATTAACACATATATCAAGTTTAAGCCATAAATCTTGTAACACCCCAAACCCGGCCAATACACCACGAATAGAATCGGTATGTTACGGAAATTCGTATTGAGTGGTTAGGTTTCGGTTAAAGTGTTGATGAAAACTCTTTGTTGTGTTTGTAAAAAATCTTGGGTATGATTGTTTAAAACCGATAGTGAATTTTGATAACCCGGAAGTTTTGAAAACTTAGTTGAATCTAATAGTAAAACCAATTTATATCATTTGGAAATTGAGTTTTTCCTTTTTAGTTGCTTAAAACATTTTGAACTTAGTTTAAGTTTGGAAAACATTTGAGTTGCATTCATTTTAAATTCTGACGTGATACAGATGGTAAAGTTTAAAACATATCGCTTTGTAGTTTTGAAAACCTTATCTTTCTGAGTTTTATCCAATATTAACCCAATAATTTGTTAAGGCATATTTGAAATCAAATTTAAGCATATAAATAACCCAAGTATAATTTTAAAAGGCCTTTTACAATCCCAACAAAATCAAATGAAACTAAATAAGGTAAGGTACCAAGTTTGTAAATCGATTGCAAGTCCAAATTTATTTTGGCATGGTCACCTCGAGTCCACCCGGCTCCAAGTCCGCGATCTAAGTGTCACTGAAATGATAAGGAGAAGGTGAGTCGCAAGACTCGATGCATAAATCCCCCCGATGAATGCAACATACTAACACACATCATAACAAAGCAATACAATTAATGCACCGATCCTAACCATCCATAACACCTTTCCTACCCGTGTGGTACCAAACCCTTGGTGGTGCCAAACCACCGGTGACCCAAAGTCACGATATCCATCAATGTGGTGCCAAACCACTTTGGTGACCCAAAGTCACGGATAATCCATCGTGGGGCCAACCCGTGTGATACCAAATCATGGCGGCGATCCGTATCTCAATAGTGGGGCCAACCCACGGTGGCGTTAAACCACGGGGACAAGTCGCTATGAGGTGCCAAACCTCACGGTGTCCCAAAGACACAAATGTGATACCAAATCTTTGGTGATCGAAGTCACAAATAGTCAAGTTGTGGGGCCAACCCGTGTGATACCAAATCACTGGTGACGATCCCGTAATATCAACTGTGGGGCCAACCCACTGTGGTACTAAGCCACTGGGACAAGTCGCTATGAGGTGCCAAACCTCTAGTGACCCAAAGTCACAATCAATCGATCTGTGGTACCAAACCACTGGTGGTGCCAAACCACTGGTGACCCAAAGTCACAAATATCAATCTTCCCCCTCCTCTCATCATACCCATGCAATATGACATAATAATTCGTGTATGCAGTATGTCATGTATGCTAGACATATATCAAATAACGTATGAAACGAATTACCATCATAATCAGAATAATAATATACAACATAATCAAGCTAACCAACCTCTAAGGGTATAGTAGTAATTTTACCTACCAAGGGTATTTTTGTAATTTACCCACCAAGGGTATTTTTGTAATTTATCTACCAAGGGTATTTTCGTAATTTACACACCAAGGGTATTTTCGTAATTTACCCACCAAGGGTATTTTCGTAATTTACCCACCAAGGGTATTTTCGTAATTTACCCACCAAGGGTATTTTCATAATTTACCTTTGCAATGGCCCTCCCAAAGGTCTAATGTTATCTGGCGACTTCGGCTACCATTTTCGATTCGTCACTAGACTATTGGGCCTAAAACTTCGATTTCGGCCCATTCAGGGCCCTGCGCTCGTGTGGCCCACCTAACACAAATCTAGCCACGTATATAGGTTCCACCTAGTCTAGTTCACTATATACTATATCATCATACAATTTATTCTAATTAGGCCCACGGGCCCATTGGGCCCCTTCATACCATCGCGCCCAAGCACCCCAACCACAAGAATACTACTAATGGCCTCAACTATCGCGTGAAGCCCCACACGTTACACTCGCTTGCGCTCGTGTGGCTACTATTGTAGTGACGACCTACGGCATTTGCCGCTCTACAACTAGAGTAGAGAGTTACACACTTGATAGGACTCTGGTGTTAAACCGCGCTGCGACCACTCTTGTGCCCAAACGCCCACCAAGGTCTCTTAACTCTCCTCTGGAATGCTCTTTATATAGCTAGCTCTTCACCTTCCTTCTTTGTATCTTTCGATGTGGGATCCTCAAATCGGTGAGTTTAAATTCAAGCTGAAACTCTTATCGTCCAATCCACAAAATAAATACTCCTTGCTTCTCATGAGATTGAACCCAGACTCTCTGTAGCATAATCACGCCGCTAGCCACTTTACCAACTAGCTCCTTGTGTCTTAAACCATGCGCAACTAAATATAACCCTATGTCTAAGGTCTAAATTCATTTAATAAAAATAATCTAAAAGGAATGCAAACGCTACAACTAGAACCTTGGACCTCCTTCCTTCCTTCCTTGTGGCATCATTCCCTTGTCCCCTAAGTGGCGTCACTTTGCCACTCCACCACACACTCCACTTGTGTCACTTTTCTCCATATTTTATTCTTAAGGCCTACCTGCCAACTTTCAGGGTTTTTTTCACCTAAAACCAAAATTTCTCCAAAGCTAATATTTGATCCCGAGACTTCATAGAAGCCCCCTAACCTTCCAAAATCACTTATCTAAAAGGTCCAACTTGCACTTAAGCTGATCTCCTTTTCTCCAAAAAAATTTAAACCCTACTACGCCTAAGGCCCATTGGGCTCAATCCTACTAGGCCCAATTTCAGGATGTTACAAATCTATTAAGATTAGTGTGGGGTACACACGGTACCTTAGCCATATTTTTACACTTTCATATTAACACATTTAATTTAAAACATAGCCATGAATGTATTAAAACTTAGGGTAGGGTACACACCTGATTTGCTTAACGATTTCACTTGAAATCCCGAAATCGATCTACTACCTTAGATTTTTAATGCCTACATTACGCCAACATGGCAATATTTAGCAAAGGCCTATTCGGCCATAAAACCAAATCCTAGTAGGATTTGTGTACTTACTATAATCTTGGATTGAATAAAAATCAAATCCAGAAAACTTGTATTCTTCCCCTTTGAAATCGGCTACTCACTAGATCCCTTGAATCGAGATAGTTTTCGACTTAAAACACATAATAATAGATCTACTACAAAAATAGGGTCTTGGCAGAATATTCATAGTCACTTACCTTAAGGATCTTAAATCCAGAAATTCATAGAATAACTAGGGAACATGACCTATGGTGTACCTTGAGAAAAGAACTTCTCCTTCCATGATTTGGCCAAGATTAAAAATTGAAATTAGTCCCTAAATTTCGATAAGTCTAAAATATAAAAGAATGGAAACTAAACTTGGATCTTACCCTTATTTGAAGGAATCGATTGCACCTTCACTTCAACCTTGAGAGATTGGCTATGGCTAAATGATGCTCTCACAACTTTCGACTTTTGGAGGGATTAGAAAGAAAGAGAAGGAAGAATAAAACTATAGAATTTCGACGAGAGAGGAGAATGCTTAAGAAATTGACAAAGGAAGAGTGAATGAATGAATGAATGGCCTTCTTTTCCTTTTATAGCCGAAATTACTAGGCTAGAGTCCCTACTTGGCCACCACTCTTCCTATGTGATAATTATCACTTTATCAAAAGAATTATTCAACAATTATCTCCTAATTAGCGAAATTCTAAAGGAAATAAAACTCCTCTTTTAAGAGCCCACATGCCGATCCACCTCTCTGCTCTTTGTAGCAAAATAAAACTTCTTTTATTTGCTTCCTAAGTGACTCGATCCTGGCCCAAATACACTTGCATGTGGCGCCATTTCTAGAGGCCCTAAGTGGCATCTTCAGGCCACTTTTCCAAGCCTGTTTGTGTGTCAATTTTCACATACTTTTTCTCTTAAGGCCACCTTGCCTTAATTTCCTCTTTTAAACTTTAAAACTCAACATTTCTAGGTCATTTCTAAGTTTCCAAAAATTTTCGTTTGGCTCTTTAAGCTTGACATTTCTTAGGTTTCCAAAATGTTCACTTTCCTCTTTTAACTTAAGTTTCCAAAATGTTTACTTTCCTCTTTTAGCTTAGGTTTCCAAAATGTTTACTTTCCTCCTTTTGAAACTTAACATTTCTAAATCATTTCAAGTTTCCTTACATTTCCTTACATTTCCTTACATTTCCTTTCATTTCCTTTCATTTCCTTTCATTTACTTTCATTTCCTTACATTTCCTTATATTTTCTTACATTTCCTTACTTTTCCTTACATTTTCTTACATTTCCTTACATTTTCTTTCATTTTCTTACATTTCCTTATATTTCCTCTTAAGACTTAATATTTTCTAAAGCATTTTCAAGGTTCTAAAAATGCACACAACATATCTTGAACAGTAAACATGCTATTTCATAAAATTGAGCAAAGATGCACACAATGGGATTGAACCTCTTCCCTCAAAGTACTTCACTTGATGCCATAACCCTTGCACCTTAGGTGGCGTCCTTGCCACTTTTCCACATCACTTCTTGTTTTAACTTAAAACAAATAATTGTCCAAAGCTTTCTCTTCCATCCTAGGATTTTAAAACCCTTAATTCACTTCCAAACCTTTGCTAAAACCTACTACTCATGAATTATGCACAAGCGCATAACCCCTAATCTAGGATGTTCAGAGTATGAGCAGAGGGATTCGGTTTTAGAAGAATTTTGGAGAGGAAATAAGGCTAGGGAATTTCGGCTAGAAAGAGAAAAGTATGAGAAAAGAAAGAAAAGAAGAAAACAAATGAAAGAAAAGATGGACAACTGGCTACTAATTTGGCTACACACACACCCTTGAGTTGGAGTTTGACCAACTCTTCCTCTCTGATAACTTTTATCCATCTATCATCACATCCATTATCCTTTCCTTAGATGAGACCACCTTAAAACCAACTCTTCCCTTCCTTATTATCGACTTTTAATTAACAAAAATAAAAGAATTAAAACTCCTAAAATGTAGCTCATGTCTTAGTCCTCCCTCCCCTTAGGAGTGCTGAATTTTGGACCCCATAAACTTGGGCCCCAAGCAGCCACACATGGCCCAATCTCCCTCCTAAGTGATGCCACCTCTATGCTCACCCATAGCACCTCCAAACTTTGGGCCACGAGCCCAACTTACTACTAAACATAATTACTTAACTTAAATTATAACCTAGCACTATTTATAAGCAACCTAACTTGATTTAAGTCCAAACTGAGCCCAATACATACCTCAAAGCCTCAACCTACCAACTTAGCCATACAACATACCAAATGTGAAACACCCACACCCGCCCACGAGCACAGGCAGGATCTGGTATGTTCCTAAAGTAAACCGATTTCAAAATCACTTTCGATACTTAGAAAATTGTAAATTTTGGAAAAACTATTATTTTCAGTTGGGCTTAGATTGAAACCCATTTATTTGATCCTATAAGCCCATTTAATTAAATACATCCAATATAGTTCTTAGCATGAAACTTAACAATAAGCAAACATAAAGTATAATCCATTGGGCCTTAAGGCCTTATTACATCAAGTAAAACCCAAAATAGAATAAAAGTAACTAAAAAAATAAAATGAAGTCCAAACTAGATGAAATTTTAAGCTTGTAGCATGGCCACCTCATGGTCCACCGGCCGGTCAAATCCTTGCTCATCACACGAAAAATAATTCCCACAATGGGGTGAGTCAGCAGACTCAATGTGCACTAAAACTAACATTCAATAAATCGGGCATTCATGTTTAAATCATCAAGTCCATATAATAATGAAATTATGGTGCAACCCAAACCCAATCCTAATTAGCCATCCACTACACTCCCGTACCAAACACTTGCACAGTAGGGACTACTAAGTCAACCCTCCATCCGCTACTCTCCATCAAAGGCATTACGCCCATATCGTTGTGTCATTAGACACTATAATCAAATTATATGTTGTGTCATTAGACACTATTGTAACCGAAGTTACCAAAATTTCGCAATGTGATAGTAGTCAACATATTTAGTTGGTGAGACCAAAGTCAACACCTTCATTGGTGAGACCAAGTCAACACCTATTCTCCCCTTTCACATAAATCCGAATGCCCCAAAAATTTATATATTATGCATAACTTAATTTCATGTTCATATACATATATTAGCATGTTATAAAATAACATTTTCACAATCCTATCGAAGTAGGAAAGCGTGCACAGGTACTTTTGCCACATTTGTGGTACATAGCCACATTCACATTATTATTCATATCATATATTAAAAATATTTAGCCATAAAATATCGAAGGATAGTAAGGGTACACACCTTATTTGCTTAAATAAAAGTTCCTTGAGATCTCGAGAATCTGATCTAATTTTTAGATCTATTACTTCCTATATTCGCCCACCAAATAAAACACATTAATAAACCCTTTTGTCTTAAAACAAAACCAAATCCTAGTAGGATTTGTAAAAAAAACTCACCTTTGCCGATTTGGTGTTTATACAAATCCGAAAGTTTGGTTTTCTCCTCTACTTGATATTCGACCAACCTTGTATTCAATATGGTTTAGTTTTTAGCTTTTCAAAAATTAAGGAATTGATCTAGATAATCTCACAACCATTGGCGAATATTTTAGAGGCTTACCTTCTGATTCCAAATCCGAAAGTTTCCTTTATCTTGAATATCATCGAAAATCCTAGTATTTAGAAGTTAGATCGATCTAATTTTAATAAGTAGTAATTGGCCTTAGGTAGAATATATCTTACCTTAATTTCCTCGAATCTGAAATCCAAAACTCCTCCTTTGACATTCGACCATAGACATAGAGAGGTTATTATCTTAAACCTTGATTAAACAATTTAAAGGAACAAGAATCAAGTGTCTTTACCTAAAATCCTTGATCTTTGTATTGGTAGTTGTGGAAACTTGAGATCCCTTGTATATTCGGCCATGATAAAAAGAATGGGGATTAGGCCTTTTACTTTCGGCAAAAGAAAGAAAGAAAATTGAATGGCTAATCCTTACCTTGATGCCTTTAATCACTTGTTTCCTTGTCTTGAGTTCTTTGAGATCCGACTATGGAGATTTAGCAGAGATTGGAAGAGAAAGGTTTGACTAGGCAATGGCAAAGGGAAGGAAAAGAAAAGATGGAGTCCTTGCTTAGGGAAATTTGGCAAAGAGAGTGAATGAGAGAAAAGTCTCAATTTTCCTCTTTTAAGCTGGCTCGCTAGACCAAGAGTCCAAAACTTGGCCACTACTCTCCCAAGTGATAATTTAATCTCCATTAATTATCACTTAATTAAATTAAAAGTCTTTAATCCATCCTTTAATTCCTCATTTATCTTAGTAGAAAATCTTTTATTTATCACTTTATTTTGACAAGTTTTAATAAAAACAAAACTCCTCCCTTTTAAGCAAACAAGTCTAGTCCACCCCTAGCCTTGGGAAGCAAAATTAAACCTTCAATAATTGCTTTCCAAGTCACTCGAACTCAGGCCATTCCCATAAACCCTAAGTGACACTTCAGGCCACTTTTCCAAGCTCGATTGTATGTCAAAATTCACCAACTTTTTCTTTTAAGGCCCTCTTGCCCTTATCTCCTATTTTGGGCTTTAAAATTTGTCATTCCGGCCTTATTTCTAAGTTTCCTAAAATTTTCATGGCTCTGTAACTTGCCATTTTCCTTACATCTTCAGGTTTCCAAAATGTTTAGGTTTCCAAAATGTTTAGGTTTCCAAAATGTTCAGGTTTCCAAAATGTTCAGGTTTCCTAAAATGTTCAGGTTTCCAAAATGTTCAGGTTTCCCAAAATGTCTAAGTTTCCAAAAATGTCTAAGTTTCCAAAAATGTCTAAGTTTCCAAAAATGTCTAAGTTTCCAAAAATGTCCATTTCCATTTCCATTTCCATTTTCATTTTCATTTCCATTTCCATGCATTTCTAGGTTTCCAAAAGTATCAAAAATTTATTCATAGTACTTGAAACTTGTCATTTCATACAATTAAGCGGAAATGCATAGGCCCTATTCAGGATGTTCTGATTCTACCCCTTAAACAAAATTTCGTCCCGAAATTTCCTAACTAAAATAGTTGAGGTATTCTTTGTCTCATCGCCTCTTACAGCTCCCGAAGCTTCTTCCATTCCATGGTTGCGCCATAGCACTTTGACTAGAGGGCTGTCTTCTTTCGTAGTACTTTCACATCACGTTCCAAGTTAGAATCGGTTGTTCCTCATAGGATAAGTCTAGCCTTAGTTCCACCTCTTCAACCGGTACCACATGGGATGGATCCGATCGATAGTGACGTAACATGGACACATGAAATCGTCATGCATCTGCTGCAATTCGGTGGCAACTCTAGTTGGTATGCCACCGCCCAACTTCGCTTGATGCTTGATAAGGCCTATAAACCTTGGGCTTAACTTCCCTTTTGTAGAACCTCATAACCTTCTTCCAAGGCGAGACTTTTAGGAATACTTGGTCTCCCACTTCAAACTCTATTTCCTTTCGCTTAAGGTCTGCGTCACGACTTTTGCCTATCGAGGCTTCCTTCAACTGCGTGCGAATTAACTCAACCTTCTCTTGGTTTACGCCACCAACTCTGGACCCAAAACTTCGGCGTTCTCTAACTCGGTCCAACAAGTAGGTGTTCTACACTTCCTTCCATACAATGCTTCGTGCGGTGCCATCCAGAATCTTTGGCTTGATAGCTATTGTTGTAGGCGAATTCAGCTAAAGGCAAGTAATCTTCCCAACTTCCTCGAAAATCCATTACGACCTCTCAACATATCCTCCAACACTTGTATAACTCGTTCGGATTGCCTCATCGAATGTGGATGAAAAAGTAGTGAAGTCTAGCTTAGTGCCTAAAGCTTGATGAAGTGCTTTCAAAATCGAGGCGTAAACCTTGGGTCTCTATCGAGATGATCGACATTGGTACTCCATGTAATCTCACAATTTTCGCCACATACAACTTAGCCAACTTCAAGAGAATAATCCATTACATTGGGATAAAGTGTGCGGACTTGGTTAAACGGTCCACTATCACCCATACCGAGTCCTTCTTAGTAGGCGTGAGGGAAGCCCACTAACGAAATCCATGGTAATTCTCTCCCACTTCCATTGGGGAATCTCGATTGGTTGGAGCAATCTGATGGGACTTGGTGTTGACCTTAACTTGCGACATGTCAAACATTTCCCCACAAATTCGGTCACTTCTCGCTTGGTCGGACCACCAAAATTGTTCCTTAGATCTCTATCTGACTTGATGCCTCGGGATGCATAGCACAAGGGCTACCATGCGCTTCAGAAGAATCCTTTGTCTCAACTCCTTATTCTTGACAAGCAGACTTTACCCTTGTAGCACAATACTCCTTCATTGTTGACATCATAATCCTCTAATCCCCTTGTGTACTTGCGCAACTTAGTACTTAAGTCATTATCGATAGCTGTCCTCCTTCACTTCCTTTAGCCATGTGGGCACGACTTGCAACTCTACCAATGAGCTTCCATCATCATACAGACTTATATGAGCGAACAAAGCCCGTAGATCCGATACAACCTTCCGACTTAGGGCATCGGCTACTACATTCGCCTTGCGGATGATACTCTATTGAGCGATCGTAGTCCTTGACAATTCCACCCACCTTCGTTGCCTCAAGTTCAACTCCTTACGAGTTAATAAATACTTAAGGCTCTTGTGGTGCAATGTAGATAAGCGACCTTTCTCCATAAAGGTAGTGCCTCCAAACCTTAAGGCGAAAACCACATTGCTAGTTCTAAGTCATGAGTTGGGTAGTTAAGCTCATGAGGCCTTAGGCTGCCGAGGCGCATAAGCAACCACTTTGCCATCTTGCATTAACACACACGCCCTAACCCGTGTCTGAAGCATCACGATTACCTACAAATTCCTTTCACGCCTCCCATTGAATTAACACTGGAGCCTCTGTCAAGACCTTCTTAAGCTTTTCAAAGCTCTCTTCGCTTATTAGTCCATTCGAAGGTACTTTCTTCCTTAGTAACTTGGTTAAAGCGCGACTATTGACGAGAATCCTTCCACGAACCTTACATAATGACTGCCAGGCCTAAGAAACTTCAGATTTCAGCCACGGACCTAGGTGGTTTCCAATCCAACACTGCTTTGATCTTCCTAGGATCCACTCTTATTCCTTCTGCGGAAACCACATGTCCTAGGAATGCCACCTCCTTAAGCCAAAATTCGCACTTGCTGAACTTGGCATAAAGCTTCTTTTCCCTTAACACTTCCAACACGACTCGGAGATGCTCATCATGCTCCTCCTCCGACTTTGAATACACCAAAATGTCATCGATGAACACCACGACAAATCTATCCAAGTAGGGTTGAAAACCCGATTCATCATATCCATGAGCGTGGTGGGCGTTCTTCAACCCAAACGGCATCACCACAAACTCAAGTGACCATATCTTGTCCTAAAAGCGGTCTTATGGATATCGGCCTCCTTTACCTTCAAGCGATGGTATCCGGACCGTAAATCGATCTTGAAAACACTGCGGCTCTTCGGTGATCGAACAAGTCCTCGATCCTTGGCAAGGGATACTTGTTCTTAATGGTCGACTTATTTAACTAACGGTAGTCTATGCACATACGCATAGTTAGTCCTTCTTCTTCACAAATAAGACCGGTGCTCCCCACGGAGACACACTGGGTCGGATGAACCCACGGTCCAACAGGTTCTTGTATCTCGAGCCTTGAGCTCCACTAACTCCTTTGGTGCCATTCGGTATGGGCGATTGACACGGGAGCTATCCCCGGTAGCAAATCAATCCCAAATTCCACCTCTCCTGTCCGGGGGTATTCCCGGTAACTCTTCTGGAAACACATCTACGAAGTCCCTTACCGTCCTAACTCCATTAACCCCTTCCTCCTTTCCACCTATCGCACTTACAAAAGCTAAGAACGCTTTGCAACCTTTCTTAACCATCTTCCGACCTTCAAAGTCTTGAAACTACATTAGATAAATAGTTCCTCCTTTCTCCGATCATTATTACCACTTCATCTTAGGGTTCTTAGTTCCATACGTTTAGTCGTACAATCCAACACGGCTCGGTGTTCTACTAACCAATCCATTAGAGTATAAGCTCAAACTCCCGAAGGGTAACTCCATTAAGTGCGCTCGAAAGTTCACTCCACGAATCTCTGGGGTACATTCAGAAAGATCTTGTCTACCACTATAGTTTGGCCTAATGGGCTTACTACGATCATCGCCTATCGAGAGTTCGAGTCTAGGCCTAGTGTTTTCACTATATTACTTGCAACATAGGAATGGGTCGAGCCCACATCAATCAAAGCAAAGTAGGGTTTGTCAAAATAAAGAACGTCTGGGTTATAACATCCGTGCGTCTCCATCTTCCCTTGGCGAACCGCATAAACCAAACCAGTTGTCTTGCATCGGCATTAGCATTAGTACCTCGACCACGTGTGCCACGGCCTCTGCACTGTACCACTACCACGGTTACTCGAACCACGACCCGTTGAAATTGCTGTCGCCTCTACCGATGCAGCTAGCATTACGAACTACGGTCGGCTCTAAATGCGATTGTTTGGGACAATCCTTAAACATATGGTCCTTGGACCCACACCTAAGACATGCTCCTATCTTTTCCAACACTCCCTAGATGCCTCTTTCCACAATACTCACAAGGGCGAATCGCCCTTTGTACCGGCTTGTTGATTTCGTGGCCCGTCAACCCGAGGCCTCTTGTAACCCTTACGATGACCCAAACCCTTTTTGGCCTTATTCTTATCCACGATGCGCTTAGTAGCATCCTTAATCCCTCGCCACCTTGGCCTTTTCTACCAAAGCAGAGAATTCCGCTCACGATGCGGTGCTATTATGATCTTAAATCATCTCTCGGCCCGTCCTCAAAGCGGACACGGCGTTCATGCTTTCGATTGCCACTACCCCTCGGCGTGGCGGCTCAACCTCGAAATTCCGCCTCATATTGCGGCGGACTTACTCCCTTGTACTAACCCTAGAAAAGCCTTCCCTCGCTCATCGTATACACGGTTCCCCATACTTCTTACGAAAGGCCTCTTTAACAAACTCCGGGTCAAATTTTTAGGCTGCGGTACCATCCGACGATCAACCACCAGCGTCGCTTCATCGCGTAACAAAGCCACCATCCCTTTCAACTTTTCCTCTGAGTCAAATCAAGCTCATCCATTATCGCTCTGTTGCTTCCAACGATTTTCGGTATCTTGGGTGCCACATTGGATACTCCTCAAAACATTTACGCTCCATTAGCTCGGAGCCGTTCGGTCCGACTTTCGATTTCCTCCATTTCCTCTGCCGGCCACCAATTCCAAAACTTCGCGAGCGACTGCGACCTGCCTCTTCCCGTCCGAGCCTCTTTGCTCAACATTAACGGTGGCGGTGGCATCTCATTGTCGGACCCTTGACCCGACCTAACGGAGTTCAAACACGGTCACCCTTCCTCTTCCTCGACCACGGCGACCACGTCCTCTAGAGCTCATTTTCTAGCATCGGGATCGATTAAGAAATTTTATGGATTAGTTATTTGTTCCACTTATTTATCGTGAAGGAGTTTTATGAAGAGGATTTAAGAGTGGTTCTTTCGTATTCATACAAACACACAGTCTTTTCCATTCATTCATCCATCAAACAAGTATGAACTTAGTTCATTCGGAGAAATGTTGTAGTTTTGTCGTTGTTGTTGTTGTTTTCCACTACGGGGTATTTTCGTAATTTTGTCCTCTGAGGTATTTTTGTAATTTGTCAAAATAGGGTTCCTTGGTGATTTTGTCAAAATTATTTTTGAAATTCAAAATCTCGAGGTAATTTGAAAAAATTTTGAAGTCAGGGTATTTCGATAATTTTGACCTCGGGGTATTTTGGTAATTTTTCACAAATCGAGGTAAATTTGTAAAATTTAATAAATTTTGGGTATTTCAAAAGTTGTAAAACTTTGAGGTTCTTTTTAAAAATGGTTCCTTCAAAATGGGGATGTTGCAAAATTTTGGAAATCGAGGTCATTTTGGTAATTTTGTAAGTTAGGGGTAATTTTGTAATTTTTCCAAAATCACAGATATTTGGTATTTTACAAATTAGGGTTTTGAATGTTTATGAAATGTTGAAACTTTGGTAAAATTTGTTGAGTAGTTGAACATTTTACAAACCGAGCGCGTTTGGTAATTTCTTTGCTAAGGGCATTTTTGTAATTTTTCGCAAATCGGGAGTTTTTTAGAGAATGTTGTAAAAATAATTTTCTCAGATTTATAAGAAAAGTTTTAAAGGTTTGAAAAACTAGGGTTTGTTGTTTTGTTCTATTCTTTTTTTTTTAAAACATGGCTAGTTCCTTTCGGGTTTTAGTCATTATGTTTAGCCTATGGTGAGAGCCCTCTTGATCGGGGTGAACCAAGGCTACGCACAGGTAGGATTAGTGTGGAGAGGAGGTGAGTCACGGATTGCTTAAATACCAAGCTCCCAGAAACCATTCCTAGACATGCTTACAGAGGTTGCCACACTGCTGAGCCTACGAGTTATGGTGAGCCGAAGCTACGCACAGGTAGGATTCTGCGAAGGGAGGTGAGTCACTAGGGCTGCTTAAATACCAAGCTCTTCCGGATCCAATCCTAGACATGCGTCTGGGGTTACCACACCACTAGCTCGGTTGACTTAGCCATGGGTTGGTTCGGTGTATTAAATCTTATGTGGTTTGTGTTTGAGTAGTCTAATCCTAGGGTTCAAGTTCCTATCATTCTATTCTCGTTCCATGCCTTTTCTACCCTTATCTAAATCATAGAATCACACATAAAGTTAGGGGTACTTACGGTGAATCATGAATTTGGAGACTTAGGGGCCATGCCGAGGCCGCTTATTTTAGAAAATCATTTGGCTCAATTCAAAGCGTTTTGGGCTGAGCCCAGGTGAGAAGTTTAAGCGGGCTCGATATAAATGAAACACCACACCCTACCACGAGCTGAGCGGATCTGGTATGTTCCTAAAGTAAACCAATTTCAAAATCACTTTCGATACTTAGAAAATTGTAAATTTTGGAAAAACTATTATTTTCGAGTTGGGCTTAGATTGGAAACCCATTTATTTGATCCTGTAAGCCCATTTAATTAAATACATCCAATATAGTTCTTAGCATGAAACTTAACAATAAGCAAACATAAAGTATAATCCCTTTGGGCCTTAAGGCCTTATTACATCAAGTAAAACCCAAAATAGAATAAAAGTAACTAAAAAAATAAAATGAAGTCCAAACTAGATGAAATTTTTGCTTGTAGCATGGCCACCTCATGGTCCACCGGCCGATCAAATCCTTTGCTCATCACACGAAAAATAATTCCCACAATGGGGTGAGTCAACAGACTCAATGTGCACACAAAACTAACATTCAATAAATCGAGACATTCATGTTTAAATCATCAAGTCCATATAATAATGAAATTATGGTGCAACTCAAACCCAATCCTAATTAGCCATCCACTACACTCCCCGTACCAACTTTGTGCACCGTGGGGACTACTAAGTCAACCCTCCATCCGTTACTCTCCATCAAAGGCATTCGCCCATATCGTTGTGTCATTAGACACTATAATCAAATTATATGTTGTGTCATTAGACACTATTGTAAAGTTACCAAAATTTCGCAATGTGACCGTAGTCAACATATTTAGTTGGTGAGACCAAGTCAACACCTTCGTTGGTGAGACCAAGTCAACACTGTTCTCCCCTTTCACATAAATCCCGAATGCCCCAAAATTTTATATATTATGCATAACTTAATTTCATGTTCATATACATATATTCGCATGTTATAAAATAACATTTTCACAATCCTATCGAGTAGGAAAGCGTGCACAGGTACTTTTTGCCACATTTGTGGTACATAGCCACATTCACATTATTATTCATATCATATATTAAAAATATTTAGCCATAAAATATCGAAGGATAGTAAGGGTACACACCTTATTAAGCAAATAAAAGTTCCTTGAGATCTCGAGAATCCCGATCTAATTTTTAGATCTATTACTTCCTATATTCGGCCCACCAAATAAAACACATTAATAAACCCTTTTGTCTTAAAACAAAACCAAATCCTAGTAGGATTTGTAAAAAGAAACTCACCTTTGCCGATTTGGTGTTTATACAAATCCCGAAAGTTTGGTTTTCTCCTCTACTTGATATTCGGCCAACCTTGTATTCAATATGGGTTAGTTTTTCGGCTTTTCAAAAATTAAGGAATTGATCTAGATAATCTCACAACCATTGGCCGAATATTTTAGAGGCTTACCTTACAGATTCCAAATCCCGAAAGTTTCCTTTATCTTGAATATCTGTCGAAAATCCTAGTATTTAGAAGTTAGATCTGATCTAATTTTTAATAAGTAGTAATTGGCCTTAGGCGAATATATCTTACCTTAATTTCCTCGAATCGAAATCTGAAACTCCTCCTTTGACATTGACCATAGACATAAGAGAGGTTATTATCTTAAACCTTGATTAAACAATTTAAATGAACAAGAATCAAGTGTCTTTACCTAAAATCCTTGATCTTTGTATTCGGTAGTTGTGGAAACTTGAGATCCCTTGTATATTCGGCCATGATCAAAAGAATGGGGATTAGGCCTTTTACTTTTGGCAAAAGAAAGAAAGAAAATTGAATGGCTAATCCTTACCTTGATGCCTTTAATCACTTGTTTCCTTGTCTTGAGTTCTTTGAGATCGGCTATGGAGATTTAGCCGAGATTGGAAGAGAAAGGTTTTGACTAGGCAATGGCAAAGGGAAGGAAAAGAAAAGATGGAGTCCTTGCTTAGGGAAATTTGGCAAAGAGAGTGAATGAGAGAAAAGTCTCAATTTTCCTCTTTTAAGCTGAAGCCCTGCTAGACCAAGAGTCCAAAACTTGGCCACTACTCTCCCAAGTGATAATTTAATCTCCATTAATTATCACTTAATTAAATAAAAGTCTTTAATCCATCCTTTAATTCCTCATTTATCTTAGTAGAGAAAATCTTTTATTTATCACTTTATTTTGACAAGTTTTAATAAAAACAAAACTCCTCCTTTTAAGCAAACAAGTGCCGTCCACCCCTAGCCTTGGGAAGCAAAATTAAACCTTCAATAATTGCTTTCCAAGTCACTCGAACTCGAGCCATTCCATAAACCCTAAGTGACACTTGAGCCACTTTTCCAAGCTCGATTGTATGTCAAAATTCACCAACTTTTTCTTTTAAGGCCCTCTTGCCCTTATCTCCTATTTTGGGCTTTAAAATTTGTCATTAGAGCCTTATTTCTAAGTTTCCTAAAATTTTCATTGGCTCTGTAACTTGCCATTTTCCTTACATCTTGGGTTTCCAAAATGTTTAGGTTTCTAAAATGTTCGGGTTTCCAAAATGTTTAGGTTTCCAAAATGTTCAGGTTTCCTAAAATGTTCAGGTTTCCAAAATGTTCAGGTTTCCCAAAATGTCTAAGTTTCCAAAAATGTCCATTTCCATTTCCATTTCCATTTTCATTTTCATTTCCATTTCCATGCATTTCTAGGTTTCCAAAAGTATCAAAAATTTATTCATAGTACTTGAAACTTGTCATTTCATACAATTAAACTGGAAATGCATAGGCCCTATTCAGGATGTTACAAAATGGATAGACCCACCAAATTAGGATATTACAAAAACCATCTTTGCAATTATTAAAAACTTGTTTGAGAATTATAGCCTCTTTGTTAAAACCCAAAACACTTAAGCAGTTGTTATCTACTTGAAAACAAAATTATCTTTAAAAACCATTTTGGTTGCGAAAACACATTTGAAATAACAATTTACGAAAATATGACGTCTGGAGGTAGAGTTGCAGAAGCATTTTGAAAACATTATGGAAACGTAGATAAAATATAATATTTTTGAGAGGTTGATTGATGAGTCGAAAATCGAAGTGGTGGACTTTAAAATCAGGACTTTTGAAAATGATGTTGAAATTTTAAAGAGAATTGAGTTAAATTATTTGTAAATGTTTTCTATAAAATCCATTTATTAATCAATTTTGAAAACCATTATTTATATTTTTAGAAAATTCTTTTTAAACAATTTAAGAAGAATAATAAAACATCCCAAACATAAAGCAAAATAAAAATAGTCCGAGGCCTTATTACAACTTTAAAACCGAAATAATAAAAGTAATTAAATAAAATAGAAAGGTAGTTTACTAATATTCAAAATGTTATTTCAGAAGCATGGCCTCCACAAGAGTCATCCATGGCTCCAAGTCCTCATCATCGAGCATTACCTCCAAGGGTTAAGAGGAGGGGGTAAGTTACAAGAACTCGATGTGAAATCCCTTACCATCATCCTTTGGGTGAACACACATAGCAATATTTTGGGCCTAAGCCCATTTACAATAACAATAATGTATCAAATATAACATGTGTATGAAATGCAATTTCCCAACCAAACCTAGTTTTCCATCCGCTACACACCACCGTACCAACCAACACACTGTGGGGAGCTTTAGTCACCCACCCGCCAACACACCAAAGCGTGCACTAAGCCATATATCAAGCTGGGCATTAAGCCATATATCAAGCGGGCATATAGCCATAAGAATTTTGTAGCAAAGCTACGAACTTCTCTTAGTTAAATATCCCAACCCATGCAAATCATGTATGCATATTCATTTACAATAATTCATTCATATAATTTTTACAAACATACGGCCCATTATAAAAATTTAAACAATCTGGCCCATATCACATTTTGGCCCATATAGCAAATATCACATTTGGCCCATATAGCAAATATCACATTTGGCCCATATATCAAATATCACATTTGGCCCATATAGCAAATATCACATTTGGCCCATATATCAAATATCACATTTAGCCCATTAACAAATATCACAATTGGCCCATATATCACTTTTATCGATTTAGTCCATTGAGGGCAATTCTATAATTCGGCCCATAAGGGCATTTTTGTAATTCGGCCCATAAGGGCATTTTCGTAATTTTACCTGTCGAGGGTAATTCGGTAATCTCGTAACCGAGGGTATTTCAATAATTTACCCTCTAAGGGTATTATGGTAATTTAAGTAACCTAGGGTTAACTACTAATTTGGGGCATAAAAGTTTGAAGCGTCCATCTGCGTCATCTTGACTAAATTGACTATAACTCATGTTAGGAATCTCAAATCTAAATCCATAATTTTCCTTGAAACTAGACTCATATTTTTCTTACTACAATTTTTTGAATTTTTACCTTGACCATTTAGTACAGTTTATTCCTTAAAGTTTCCCTTGTTTCCTTTGTCCAACTATTCGACCTCTCTTACCCAAAATCCAAATATCTCACTATACGGTTTTCATATCTTGCTCCCACTTGTCTCTATTAATAATAGGCTCACTAGGGAATCCATATATATAAATTATGTCCCATAATTCACTTTTTACAATTTTATACGATTTTTCCAAGATAGAACAGAATACTCAAGTCATTCAAAACATATCTCGAATATAATATTCATTTTCCTTCTTCGTTTCTTCCATATTAAAGTAGACTGATGAAGATTTAATCGATATCTTACTCACTTTGTAATTCCTTTTATCCAATTTTTCGTGATTTTTCAAATCGCGTCACTATTTTTGTGAAACTATTTTATTACAAAACATGATTACCACTACGAGCATACGCGCGTCCAGGTGATCACAGATGCCGATTATCGGTTTTCTTGGTATATCTACGAATCACAAAATATTTCATGTAAACTTTCAAAGAGATGTGAGACTTACTCACCATTTCAAACATATATTCGGAA
Organism: Gossypium rotundifolium; assembly: GCA_025506655.1. Classification (NCBI taxonomy): domain Eukaryota; kingdom Viridiplantae; phylum Streptophyta; class Magnoliopsida; order Malvales; family Malvaceae; genus Gossypium; species Gossypium rotundifolium. The sequence goes on along the minus strand of CP106729.1, from coordinate 132,926,718 downwards.
GGGTACGGGATTACACACCTTAATTACGAGTTGTGCTTTCTACCGATTTCAACACCTATATTGATAGTTGATAGAAGGTTAGTCTCAACTTCGATAATTGTAACTAGAAACACTTTATTAGGCTAACTCCACTTACCACGACTATAATCTCTCTCGATGCACTAAGAATCGATCCTACCAACAATATCAATTAGCCAACCTACAATCCGATTAACTCAATAACCAAATGGAGATATCGAATGGACTATGAAAGATCTTCCTTACCTTAATCGATTATAATCCTATTTCTCACGATCGTCCTATGACTAGAGATGATTAGGCGATGTTGTGGTATTTGGCCTCCCTCTATATCACTACGAAGAAGAAAACGATCTCGTATGAGAGAAAGTAAGGTGATGGTCTTGGTCAAAATGACCATCCAAAAACCAAAGTATGGATTCAGTCATAAGAGAAGAAAATAAAACATTGGAAAGCATACTTACCGATTGCTTAAGGAATGAGAAAGAAAGAACGATGGAAAGGTTTTGGTTATGGAGGAGAATGAACAATGATATTCAGCTATCAAGAAGATTAGACAAAAGATGAATATGTGACCAATTCAAGAGAAGAGAAAATGCACTATTGTGCTAATATGTTTCGGCAAGGAGAGTTGCAAAATGGGAGAGATGACACAAAGTTGTCAAAGGGAAATTTTGCCAAAACAAAACCAAGACCTTACCAAATGCCAAGGTAAAATTCGGCTATCACTCTAGCCCCAAACCGTCCACATTCATCCCCCTAGGATAAGAGTTGGCCACCCAAGCTTTCCAAAACATCACCCACGAATTAAGCCTCATGTCCCCCTTTCATTCCTATTTCTCTTGATTCCTTTTCCAAACTTCAACCTTGCCTTATTCTTATAGCCACCTTACCAAAAGTAATGAAGTCAAACTTGTCATATTTACTCCTTGGCCGACACTTAAGGAAATAGTGCAAAAATAAAAGTCAAAATTGCACACAAAGGGATTTGAACCTCCTCCCTCAAAGTAGTTCACTTGATGCCATAACCTCTTTACCAATAGCTCATTTATGCAACCATTTATTCATTTATTTCAATAAGCATTGAAGCTACTTACCATCTCTCCTTACAGTGCTAAAATACCAAATTTTACCTAAGGCCCAATTAAACTCGAGACTTCATAAAAACCCCGTAAACTCCAAATTCACTTAACTAACAAGTCCAATTTGCAATAATTCCATTCTCTTGTTCTCAAAATTTTAAACATTCCTACACCCAAGGCCCATTGGGCCCAATCCTACTAGGCCCAATTTAGGGATGTTACATGTGTCGTACTAACTAAACTGACTATATTAGAAATCTTGAAATCTAAATCTGTAAATTTTCCTTGAAACTAGACTCATATATCTTCTTACAACAATTTTTCCAGAATTTTTGGCTTAACCATTTAGTACAGTTTATTCCTTAAAATTTCCCTTGTTTCACTGTCCAACGATTCTGACCTCTCTTATCTTAATTTCAAATACCTCATTGTACGATTTTCATATATTGCTCCCACTTATTTCTAATGAAAATAAGATCACTAAGGGATCTATAAATATAAATTATAACCCATAATTCACTTTGTACAATTTTATATGATTTTTACAAATCGGATCGGGAACCACAAAGTTAATCGGACCAATCTCACAAAAATTAAGATTTCTCAGAATATAAAATTCCTTTTCCTTCTCCATTTCTTTCATATCAAAATAGACACAGTAAGTTTTAATTCGATATCTTATTCACTTTATAATTCCCTTTCTCCTATTTTTCGTGATTTTTCAAAAACATGTCACTATTTTTAATCAGAACTATTTTATTAAAAAATATGGTTATACTACGAATATACGCACTCCCGAGTGATCACGGATGCCGATTTTCGGTTTTCTTCAGTATTTCGACCAAATCACAAAACATATCATACAAACTTTCAGAGAGATGTGAGATTACATACCATTTCAAACATGTTTTCGGAAGGTACGGGATTACACATCTTATTCAGAATCCGTAACACAATATTCTCCGCAGCACCTAAAGATACAATCGGTCAACAATTAGTCCAAAACCCAATTTACAACTTCATCCAAGTATTGCGATTGATTAACAATCTATATCACTTACCAAAAATTTGAGTCTCTTATTACGAGAGATAGGTGTTCGACTTTACCACTATTTTTGAAAAATTCACAAGTAGAGAGTATCGAGTGATTTTGCGCCTAACAACATAATCAATTAGCAAAACTTTTAATCCGATTAACAACATAACCAAATAGCGATATTGAATGGACTATGAAAAGACTCCTTACCTTAATCGATGATAATTCTGATTCCCACCAGTTGGCTTATGACTACGAATGAATCGACAAGATTTGGTATTAGGCCACCCACTAGAACTCTACAAAAAAGAGTTGATCAAATATGAGAGTGATGGAGAGAGTGCTATTTTGAGAAGAAACAAAGTGGAATAACCGTATAGTGATGAACATACCTATTGACGAAAGAGAATAAAATTAACTGAGTAGAAATGAAGCCCTTACCGATTCAACCTAGGATAGATGTCCAACACACAAAAATAGGGAAGATAGAAGATGATAGAAATTTGACTATTGAAGAAAATAATAAAGAAGATTTGATCATATGGTAATGTCGATTTAGGAAAATGGAAGAAAGGTTGAAGGAATGATAAAAGAAAAGAAGAGATATGAGAAGAAATGTTAGGTAACTCGGCTAACACAAAGGAAAAAGGTTGGAAAAGAGTACCAAAAATGTTCAAAAGAGAAAATAGGCTTTTCAAGCACAAACTTGCAAATACGCTAGGATAATTCAGCTCCTCCTTTTCCCCATCAAAACTGTACACATTCATGCCCCAAATAGTAAAAAATTTGCCAACCAACCTTTCCATAATATTTCCATTGAAAAAGGTCACTTGTTCCCCTTACTTTCCCCTTTCTTTTGATTTCTTTCCTCACCTTCATTCTTTTCTATTCTCCTTAGCCATCTTGCCAAAAATAAAAAGTCCACCTTGCCATATTTACATGTTTGGCCGACACTTAAGGAAAGAGAGCAAAAATAATAGTCAAAATTTGCACACAATGGGATTTGAACCTTTTCCCTCAAGGTACTTCATGTGGCGCCATAACCTCTTTTCTAATTGCTCATTTATTTCCATAAGCTTTAAGGTCACTTACTATCTCTCCTTAATAGGCTTAAACACAAAATTTTACTAAGGCCCAACTTGAACCCGAAACTTCATAGAAACCTCGTAACTTTCCAAAAATACTTTCTTAATAAGTCTAACTTGAATTAATGCCATTCTCTTGTTCTCAAAATTTTAAACACTCCTACGACCAAGGCCTAATGGGCCCAATCCTACTAGGCCCAATTTCAGGATGTTACAATTCTACCCTCCTTAAAGAAATTTCGTCCTCGAAATTTCCAACCAACTACTAAACGCACCGCACAAGTCACATCACTATGCTTTCGTTGTGTACTCCGATCTTAATAACACTAATGTACTTTTAACATAATCTTGAATCCTCTTTCACGAACCAAACATCTAACCATAGAAGCAAACATTTATCAACTATTTATACCTAAAATTTTCTTGCATTCAATCATCACATCCAACCAAAGCATACCTGACTTGATAGTGATGAAACAATCCCGAGCCTTATGCTCCTTAGACTCGCATCTCAAGTATGCTCCTGACCTCCTCCAGCATTCACCTGGATGACACCTTTTGTAATAATCACAAGCCGAAAAGTTTGGAAGTACCTTAACATGCTTTACGAAACGAGTCTGTGACCCAAAAGAATCGCGATCTATTGTCTTCTTACAGTCCATAGACCCAACTCGAAGTGCTTCACCGATTCCCTTAACCTCCTTCAATACCTTCTTAACTATCAGAGTCAGTTCATCAACCCCAACTCGATCATGAGATCCCGTCTCTACCACAGGCAAAGCCAACGCCTCCTTTTCAGAAACATCATCGGTGCCGAAGATCTAGCCCTAGCACCTCGGCCTCTACCACGTCTACATCCACCGCGTCCATGTCTCCTAGTGCTCTATTCACTAAGTAAATTTAATCTTGATTAAGAGTTTTATGAATTAGCATACTATTTCGTGTTTATTAGACAATGTTTTATGGAGTATAGGAAGTAAAGTTGTTTTCCCAAAATACATCCTATAGTCTCAATCTCTATTGTTTCAATTCCTAAAACTAAATGTTCTGGATTGTTCTATTTTGTGGAATTTTTTTACCACAGTACTAACACAATAATCTTAAAATAAAACACATACTTACTTGACTTGGTGTGGATACCGTGGTGTCATACTTCCTTCAACACATGCATTTATAATTAAAAATTTTAAACAGCCTTGGGAAAACATTTTTTTATCCCAAACCACAGTAGAGTTTTGGCGAACTACGATACCATAAAATGTAACACGCAAACTGGCCCGAGCAATAAGGCGGATTTGATATGTCACATGAGAAAAATACATTTAAGTCCTTTTCATTAAATGCGTAAAAGAGGTATTGCATTGTTAAGATTAAGAAAACAAGTTTGATTTGAACTATTTGATAAAATACTACTGACCTCGAAGATTGATTGATAAATTGATAAATTTGAACTAATGCTCTTATATAACCGTGACTTTTGAAAATGATGTTTGGAAATTGAATGACAATTTTCGTGTTAAATATATTTGTAAAAGTTTATTTTGAAATCCGTTTGTTAATCGATTTTAGAAAACCTTTATTTAATTTTTTAGAAAATTCCTTTTAAAACAATTTAAGCAAAATAATAAGTATATCAAACATAAAAAATAATAAAATACTCTAGAGGCCTTATTACACCATAAAACCCAAAATAGTAAAGTGAGCGAAAATAGAAATCTAAAGTTCAATATGAACCATTTTCGAACTATGGCCTCCATCGAGACATCCATGGCCCAAGTCCACGTCCTTTGAGCATTACCTACAAGGGTTAAGAGAAAAGGGGTGGGTTACAAGAACTCGGTGCATAATCTCCTTACCATCATCCACTTTGGGTGAGCCCAATTAGCAAAAACTTGGGCTGAGCCGAGAAGCATAATCTTGGGCTTGAGCCCATTTAGCAATACTTTGGGCCTCGGCCCTTTACAAAATAAGTATCAGTTATATCATGAGAATGTAATGCAATTCCCAAACCAATCCTAATAATCCATCCGCTACACACCATTGCACCAACCAACACACTGTGGGATCAAGTCAACCCACCCGCCAACACATCAATTGCGAGGCATTAATCTGTTTATAACAAATTACTTGTGGACAAGCCACCAGAATAACAGAATTTAAGTGGAATTACCACTATACAGAATTATGGCAAAGCCACTGAATTATGTGGCGAGCCACCGAACTTCTCTTCAATACTATCCCATCCTATGCAAAATCATGTATATGATAAATAACAAATCATGATTTTTATAATATAACAACAGTAATTTATTTGAATATTTATTACAAAATTATAGCCATTATAACAATTTATCAAATAGACCCATTTAGCAAAATATCAGATCGGCCCATTTAGCAAAATATTAAATTGGCCCATCTATCCATAATATCAGATTGGCCCACTATTCAATATGTCCATTTGGCCCATTAAGGCAATCTATCAAATCGGTCCATTAAGGATAATTATGAAATCGGCCCATTAAGCAAATTATCAAATCGGCCCATTAGGGGCATTTTCGTAATTTGTTAATTTTCGCAATCCAAACTTAACTACTAATTTGAGCATAAAAATTTAAACTGTCCAACTGCGTCGTACTAACTTAATTGACTATAACTTGAGTTAGAAATCTTGAAATCTAAATCTGTAAATTTTCCTTGAAATTGACTCATATATCTTCTTACAATAATTTTTCAAGAATTTTTGGCTTAACCATTTAGTACAGTTTATTCCTTAAAATTTCCTTGTTTCACTAACCAATGACTCGACCTCTCTTACCTTCATTTGAATATCTCAATGTACAGTTTTCATATATTGCTCCCACTTATTTCTAATTAAAATCGGCTCACTAAGGAATCTACACATATAAATTATAACCCATAATTCACTTTGTACTATTTTATATGATTTTTCTAAATCGGATCGAGGGAACCACGAAGTTAATCGAACCAGTCTCACTAAAATTAAGATATCTCAAAATATAAAATTTCTTTTCCTTCTCCGTTTCTTCCATATCAAAATAGACACAGTAATTTTAATTTGATATTTTATTCACTTTATAATTTTCTTTCTCCTATTTTTTGTGATTTTTCAAAAACACGTCCTTTGCTTTCTAAGGAACTATTTTATTACAAAAATGGTTACTACTACGAATATCGCACTCGAGTGATCATGGATGCGGTTTTAGTTTTCTTTGGTATTTCGACCGAATCACAAAACATATCATACAAAATTTCAGAGAGATGTGAGATTACATACCTTATTCGGAAGGTACGAGATTACACACCTTATTCGGAATCCATAATACAATATTCTCCGCAGCACCTAAAGATACAATCGGTCAACAATTAATCCAAAACCCAATTTACAACTTCATCCAAGTATTGCGATTGATTAACAATCTATATGACTTACCAAAAATTCGAGTCTCTTATTACGAGAGATAGGTGTTCGACTTTACCACTATTTTTGAAAAATCCACAAGTAGAGAGTATCGAGTGATTTTTTGCCTAACAACATAATCGATTAGCCAAATTTTAATCCGATTAACACCATAACCGAATAGCGATATCGAATGGACTATGAAAAGACTCCTTACCTTAATCGATGATAATCCCGATTCCTACCAATTGGCTTATGACTACGAATGAATCGACAAGGATTTGGTATTAGGCCACCTACTAGAACTCTACGAAAAATAGTTGATCAAATATGAGAGTGATGGAGAAAGTGATATTTCGATAAGAAACAAAGTGGAATAGCCATATAGTGATGGACATACCTATTCGGCTTGAAAGAGAAGAAAATGAAAGGAGTAGAAATGAAGCCCTTACCCGATTCAACCAAGGAGAGATGTCCAACACACAAAAATGGGGAAGATAGAAGATGATAGAAATTCGGCTATTGAAGAGAAAACAATAAAGAAGATTTGATCATATGGTAATGTCGATTTAGGAAAATGGAAGAAAGGTTGAAGGAATGATAAAAAGAAGAGAAGAGATATGAGAAGAAATGTTAGGTAATTAGGCTAACACAAAGGAAATAGGTTGGAAAAGAGTACCAAAAATGTTCAAAAGAGAAAATAGGCTTTTCAAGCACAAACTTGCAAATAGCCTAGGATAATTCAGCTCCTCTTTTTTCCCCATCAAAACCGCCCACATTCATGCCCCTAATAGTAAAAAATTTGCCAACCAACCTTTCCATAACATTTCCATTGAAAAAGGCCACTTGTTCCCCTTACTTTCCCCTTTCTTTTGATTTCTTTCCTCACCTTCATTCTTTCCTATTCTCCTTAGCCATCTTGCCAAAAATAAAAAGTCCACCTTGCCATATTTACATGTTTGGCCGACACTTAAGGAAAGAGAGCAAAAATAATAGTCAAAATTTGCACACAATGGGATTTGAACCTCTTCCCTCAAGGTACTTCATGTGGCACCATAACCTCTTTTCTAATTGCTCATTTATTTCCATAAGCTTTGAGGTCACTTACTATCTCTCCTTAATAGGCTTAAACACAAAATTTTACTAAGGCCCAACTTGAACCCGAAACTTCATAGAAACCTCGTAACTTTCCAAAATTACTTTCTTAATAAGTCCAACTTGAATTAATGTCATTCTCTTGTTCTCAAAATTTTAAACACTCCTACGACCAAGGCCCAATGGGTCGAATCCTACTAGGCCCAATTTCGGGATGTTACAGTTCTACCCTCCTTAAAAAAATTTCGTCCTCAAAATTTCCAACCAACTACTAAACGTACTGCACAAGTCACACCATTATACTTTCATTGCGCACTTCGATCTTAATAACACTAATGTACTTTTAACATAATCTTGAATCCTCTTTCACCAACCAAACATCTAACCACAAAAGCAAACATTTATCTACTATTTATACCTAAAATTTTCTTGCATTCAATCATCACATCCAACCAAAGCATACCTGACTTGATAGTGATGAAACAATCCCGAGCCTTATGCTCCTTAGACCCGCATCTCAAGCATGCTCCTGACCTCCTCTAGTATTCACCCGGATGACGCCTTCTGTAATAATCGCAAGCCAAAAAGTTTGGAAGTGCCTTAACGTGCTTTACGGAATGAGTCTGCGGCCCAAAAGAACCGTGATCTATTTTCTTCTTACAGTCCATAGACCCAACTCGAAGTGCTTCACCGATTCCCTTAACCTTCTTCAATACCTTCTTAACTATCAGAGTCAGTTCATCAACCCCAGCTCTATCATGAGATCGTGTCTCTACCACAGGTGAAGCCAGCGCCTCCTTTTTGGAAACATCCTCGGTGCCGAAGATCTAGCCTTAGCACCTCGGCCTCTACCACCTCTACATCCACCGCGTCCACGTCTTCTAGCGCTCATGTTCACTAAGTCGATTTAATCTTGATTAAGAGTTTTATGAATCAACATACTATTTCAGTGTTTATTAGACAATGTTTTATGAAGTATAGGAAGTAAAGTTGTTTTCGTAAAACATATCCTATAGTCTCAATCTCTATAGTTTCAGTTCCTAAAACTAAATGTTCTGGAGTGTTCTATTTTGTGGAATTTTTTTTACCACAGTATTAACACAATAATCTTAAAATAAAAACACATACTTACTTGACTTGGTGTCGAATACCCGTGGTGTCATACTTCCTTCAACACATGCATTTATAATTAAAAATTTTAAACAGCCTTGGGAAAACGTTTTTTAACCGAAACCACAATCGAGTTTTGAAACTGGACTCTGATACCATAAAATGTAACACCCCAAACCTAGCCCAGGCATTAAGGCTAGATTTGACATGTCACATGAGAAAAATACATTTAAGTCATTTTCATTCGTACGTAAAAAGTGGTATTGCTTTGTTAAAATCAAGAAAACAAGTTTGATTTGAAATATTTGATAAAATACTACTGACCTCAAAGATTGATTGATAAATTGATAAATTTGAACTAATGCTCTTATATAACTGTGACTTTTGAAAACGATGTTTGGAAATTCGAAAGACAATTTTCGTGTTAAAAATATTTGTAAAAGTTTATTTTGAAATACATTTGTTAATCGATTTTGAAAAACCTTTATTTAATTTTTAGAAAATTCCTTTTAAAACAATTTAAGCAAAATAATAAGTATATCAAACATAAAGAAAATAATAAAATACTCTAGAGGCCTTATTACAACATAAAACCCAAAAAAGTAAAGTGAACGAAAATAGAAATCTAAAGTTCAATATGAACCATTTCTGAAGTATGGTCTCCATCGAGACATCCATGGCCCAAGTCCACGTCACTGAGCATTACCTACAAGGGTTAAGAGAAAAGAGCGGTGAGAACTCAGTGCATAATCCCATTACCATCATCCACTGGGTCGGAGCCCAATTAGCAAAAACTTGGGCCTGAGCCCAGAAAGCATAATCTTGGGCTTGAGCCCATTTAGCAATACTTTGGGCCTAAGCCCCTTTACAAAATAAGTATCAGTTATATCATGAGAATGTAATGCAATTCCCAAACCAATCCTAATAATCCATTCGCTACACACCACCCGTACCGACCAACACACCTGTGGGGATCAAGTCAACCCACCCTACCAACACACCAATCACATGCATTAAGTCGTTTATAACAAATTACTTGTGGACAAGCCACAAGAATAACAAAATTTACGTGGCATTGCCACTATACAGATTTGTGGCAGAGCCACCAGAATTATGTGGCAGAGCCATCAGAACTTCTCTTCAATATTATCCCATCCCATGCAAAATCATGTATATGATGCATAACAAATCATGATTTTTACAATATAACAACAGTAATTTATTTGGATATTTATTACAAAATTATAGCCCATTATAACAATTTATCAAAAAGACCCATTTAGTAAAATATTAGATTGGTCCATTTAGCAAAATATCAGATTGGTCCATTTAGCAAAATGTGAAATTGGCCCATCTAGCCATAATATCAGATTGGCCCACATTCAATATGTCCATTTGGCCCATTAAGGAAATCTATCAAATCGGTCCATTAAGGAAAATTATCAAATCGGCCCATTAAGCAAATTATCAAATCGGCCCATTATCGGCATTTTTGTAATTTGGTAATTTTCACAATCCAAACTTAACTACTAATTTGAACGTAAAAATTTAAACTGTCCAACTGCATCGTACTAACTAAATTGACTATAACTTGAGTTAGAAATCTTGAAATCTAAATCCGTAAATTTTCCTTGAAAATAGACTCATATATCTTCTTGCTACAATTTTTCCATAATTTTTGGCTTAACCATTTTGTACAGTTTATTCCTTAAAATTTCCCTTGTTTCACTGTCCAATGATTTTGACCTCTGTTACCTTAATTTTAAATATCTCATTGTACGGTTTTCATATATTGCTCCCACTTATTTCTAACGAAAATAGGCTCACTAAGGAATCTATACATATAAATTATAACCCATAATTCACTGTGTACAATTTTGTATGATTTTTCCAAATCAAATCAGGGAACCACGAAGTTAATTAGAACCAGTCTCACTAAAATTAAGATTTCTCAGAATATAAAATTCCTTTTCCTTCTCCGTTTCTTCCATATAAAAATAGACACAGTAAGTTTTAGTTTGATATCTTATTCACTTTATAATTTTCTTTCTCCTATTTTTCGTGATTTTTCAAAAACATGTCACTGTTTCTAACCGGAACTATTTTATTACAAAATATGGTTACTACTACGAATATACGCACTCCCGAGTGATCACGGATGCCGGTTTCTGATTTTCTTCGGTATTTCAATCGAATCACAAAACATATCATACAAACTTTCAGAGAGATGTGAGATTACACACCATTTCAAACATGTTTTCGGAAGGTACGGGATTACACACCTTATTCGAAATCTGTAACACAATATTCTCCGCGGCACCTAAAGATACAATCGGTCAACAATTAGTCCAAAACCCAATTTACAACTTCATCCAAGTATTGCGATTGATTAACAATCTATATCACTTACCAACAATCCGAGTCTCTTATTACGAGAGATAGGTGTTCAACTTTACCACTATTTCTGAAAAATCCACAAGTAGAGAGTATCGAGTGGTTTTGTGCCTAACAACATAATCGATTAGCCAAACTTTCAATCCGATTAACACCATAACCGAATTGGGATATCGAATGGACTATGAAAAGACTCCTTACCTTAATCGATGATAATCCCGATTCCCACCAATTGGCTTATGACTACAAATGAATCGACAAGGATTTGGTATTAGGCCACCCACTAGAACTCTACGAAAAAGAGTTGATCAAATATGAGAGTGATGGAGAGAGTGATATTTCGATAAGAAACAAAGTGGAATAGCCGTATAGTGATGAACATACCTATTCGGCTTGAAAGAGAAGAAAATGAAAGGAGTAGAAATGAAGCCCTTACCCGATTCAACCAAGGAGAGATGTCCAACACACAAAAATGGGGAAGATAGAAGATGATAGAAATTCGACTATTGAAGAGAAAATAATAAAGAAGATTTGATCATATGGTAATGTCGATTTAGGAAAGTGGAAGAAAGGTTGAAGGAATGATAAAAAGAAGAGAAGAGATATGAGAAGAAATGTTAGGTAATTTGGCTAACATAAAGGAAAAAGGTTGGAAAAGAGTACCAAAATGTTCAAAAGAGAAAATAGGCTTTTCAAGTACAAACTTGCAAATAGGCTAGGATAATTCAGCTCCTCCTTTTTCCCCATCAAAACCATCTACATTCATGCCCCTAATAGTCAAAAATTTTCCAACCAACCTTTCCATAACATTTCCCTTGAAAAAGGCCACTTGTTCCCCTTACTTTCCTCTTTCTCTTAATTTCTTTCCTCACCTTCATTCTTTCCTATTCTCCTTAGCCATCTTGCCAAAAATAAAAAGTCCACCTTGCCATATTTACATGCTTGGCCGACACTTAAGGAAAGAGAGCAAAAATAATAGTCAAAATTTACACACAATGGGATTTGAACCTCTTCCCTTAAGGTACTTCATGTGGCGCCATAACCTCTTTTCTAATTGCTCATTTATTTCTATAAGCTTTGAGGTCACTTACTATCTCTCCTTAATAGGCATAAACACAAAATTTTACTAAGGCCCAACTTGAACCCGGAACTTCATAGAAACCTCGTAACTTTCCAAAATTACTTTCTTAATAAGTCCAACTTGAATTAATGTCATTCTCTTGTTCTCAAAATTTTAAACACTCCTACGACCAAGGCCCAACGGGCCCAATCCTACTAGGCCCAATTTCTGATGTTACAATTTTTCCTAGTTTCACCATAATAAGATTTTAGTCACAAAATTTACTACCAATATAATATTAATCTTTAACCCACAGAAAACGGTGTGAGATTACACACCTGATTACGGTAAGCACTACACTTTCTTGATCGTAGACACCTAAAAATTTATAACGCTCGATTAGTCAATGTACGCGATTTAATAAATCTACTTTAAAACAACCGATCTAAAATTTTACCCTCGGGATCGTGAACGACTATGATTTGTCAGTTTTCCCCGGTTGACGGCCCACAACCCGGTGGAAAATCTCGAATCGCCGATACCGCCCTTCGCTTTAATTTAGGAGTAGGGATCGCTAATCTGCTCCTTTTGAGATCTCCACTCGACTTTCCATTCGAATCGGTACCACAAGCCTCCATTCAGTTAGATCTTATATAGATCGATATTACGATAAAATATGGACTATCAAAATGATAAAGATCAGCTTACCACTAATTTCTCAGTGATCAACAATTGGGTAGATCGAGCAATTTAATCCCTATAAAATATCGGTTAATCATCACCATCTTAATGAATAAAGAATGATTTATAGAATCCTTGAAGAACTCATTACCTTAATGATTTTAGGACCGATTTCTAGTGATTATACGATGATTTCGAAGGAATCAAAGTTTTGGCCTTCCACTATATCACTACGAAGAAGAAAATAATCTCGAATGAGAGAAAGTAAGGTGATGGTCTCGGTCAAAATGACCATTCCAAACCAAAGTATAAATTCAGTCATTAAGAGAAAAAAAATACTGAGAAGAACACTTACCAATTGATCACGAAATGGATGTTAATATGGATGAGAAGAAGAAATAGAGAAGAGATGAAGGTTCGGTTATAGAGGAAATTGTATGTAACACCCCAAACCCGGTCAATATGCCATGACCGAATCTGACATGCCACAAAGGAAAAGCGTTTTGAAGAAAATTTAGTTTCCGATTAAATTTGAGAAAAATAAGTGCGTGATTAGTTAAAAAAAATCGATAGTTTACTTTTAAAATCCCGTAAGTAAATTTTCTTTTTAAAACTTAGCTGACAATCCACAGGTTAGAAAACATTTATGTCATTTTAAGAAAAACCCAAATTATTACTTTGAAAACCGTTTGCATTTGAGTGTAGAAACTTCAATTTGTAAATCATTTAAGTTGTCGAAAACATTTAAGTTGAAATTTTACTATGAAACGATTTATATTACCCGATGGTAAGATTTTGAAAACTATTGCGTTTTTATAATTTAGAAAACTTTGGGCTCAATTATTAGATCAACCATGATGATTATTTAGCCATGTTTAAAACAAGTCCAAAGCATATAAATAATCCAAAAAACATAATTAAAGAGGTCTTATTACAAATCCAAATAAAGATGTTAACCAAATTAAAATAAAATAAAGTACCCAAATCGAAGTTCATGTAAAACCGAATTTTTATTGCATGGCCTCCTTGAGTTTATCCGGCTCCTCCTCCGCGATCTAAGAATCACCTGAAAAGATAAAGGAGAAGGTGAGTCACCAAGACTCAGTGCATAAATCCTTCCCCCAGTTAATGCAACATTCTTACACAATTCATAACCAAGCAATATATATATATATATAATGCACCCAACCTAGCCATCCACAACTCCTTTTCTACCCGTGTGGTACCAAACCTTTGGTGGTGCCAAACCATCGGTGACCCAAAGTCACGATATCCAATAATGTGGTGCCAAACCTTTGGTGACCCAAAGTCACGAATAATCAAGTTGTGGGGCCAACCCACGTGTGATACCAAATCACGGTGACAATCCCAATACATCAATTGTGGGGCCAACCCACGGTGGTGCTAAGCCACTGGACGAGTCGCTATGAGGTGCCAAACCTCCGTGTCCCAAAGACACGAAATAACTGTGGTACCAAACCTTGGAGGTGCCAAACCTACGGTGTCCCAAAGACACGGATATCAAATCCTTCCCCTCCTCTCATATCACCCATATTAATGCAACATTTAAACAAATCATGCCTTTATGCTTTATTAGAAATCACATAGGAAATAAGTCATAAATCGTATCATCATGCATCATATTGCAAAAGTCATATCGAAATAGACTTACCCGATTTCTTGCTTATACCCATACGGTATCATATTGAGAATCTCATAGTTTTCAGCTTTAATAACATGATTAAAATATTTAAAATATTTATATTATCGAGTTATGAAGTGTGTAAGGTACACACCTGTCACTAACATAAGTACTAACTTTCGAAGACCCGATCTACTGCACTAGATCACCTTGTCCACTTGACTTACCAACTTTGATTGCTAGAGAATAGGGTTAAATCGATTGCTTCCAAAGTCCCAAAGAGCCTAAAAGAATTCTGTAACACCCTGGTTTAGGGGCTAGGCAATTCGGGTATAATTCATGTTCTAGTAGGTTTTTGGGTGTTTTTGGATGTGTTTTAGAGGTTTAAGAATGCTTGGACGAAAGGGGAAGGCTTTGGAAAATTTTTGATTTTTAGGGTAAAAAGGGGAAATAGGGCAGGAAGGCCTTAAAAATAATTTGGTGGAGTTTGGGACACAAGAATGCCTTTGGCAAAGTGGCATGGAGGCGCTGCTTGGGGCTGTGGGAAGGTGACGCCTTAAGGTCTTGGGTTCGATCCAAGAAGGTAGCAATCTGGTTTTAATTTTTGGGTGTGGCATTACAAATGGAAGAAGGCTTTAAAAAGAGCTGGGGCGACTTTAAGGCACAAAGAACTCGTGGGTCAAGTGGCTAGCGTGCGTCACTTAGGCGCTGGAGGGAAGAGAGAGCGCGGGTTCGAGGGCTGGAGCAGCAGTTTTGGCATTTTATATTTTACTTGTGATGGGCTGAAGTAGGAAGGGTTTAAAAATAAATGTGGGGGCTTTATGTCAAGAAATTCAATGTGGCCGAGTGGCCTGGGCGTTGGGGGAAAGGTGTGCAGCAGGTTGGTCCCAGGTTCGAACCAAGGGAGTGGCGTTTGGAGTTTTATTTTTTTCCCTTTTGCAGCAGCTTGGTAAAGTGATGGACGGCACATGGGGAGCTTCAAAAAGGATAAGATTAGATTAGTGTTTAGTTTTTAAAATTAATTTGGTGAGTAGTTTGTTTTATTTATTTATTTTTGATAAACATAGGATTATTTTATTTAGTTTAAAATTAGTAAATAGAGATAATGGTTGCTGGTGGTTTAATTTTTTTGAATATGATATGGATAAATTAGTTGGCTAATTCAAATCAATTTGAATTAGTGGCCTGGAGCTTTTGAAGTAGCAGCCGAAGTTGGGAGTCTTCAAGGGGGGAGCATGTGCCGAATTTGCTATTTAATGGGCAGCCCTCTTCTTGAATTTTTTGACCCTTTTGCCGAATTCTTTTACTCCCCTTCCTGTTCTTTTATTTTCTTTCTATCCAACCCCAAATCTATACTTTCTTCTTGTATAGTCAAACATTTCACCACTATTGGTAGCCATTGTCAACTACTCAAACAGCAACCTCTCCCACTTTTCATTTCTTCTCTTATTGCTTGAGCCGAATCTCTCCTTAGCCTTTGCCGAAATCTTCCTTGTTGATCTGGAGTTGGTTGGTCGAATATTAAGCAAAGAAGTGGAGCGCTTGGGTCTTTTCTCTAGTCGTTTGTGAAGGTCGCAAGGAGGAGGCGGTAAGGAGGGCTCTTAAGTCCGATTCTTCAAGGTGTTTCGCGAGTCTTAGTCAAACAAGTTTTGGATTTGATCGTTTGTGCTATTTAGGTGCGTAATTATCGCACTATTTCTCGGTTGCTTGCTAACTATTAAACATATGTATTATGTGTAGAAGCCGATTATAATGGCTTAAGTGATGAGAACTGGTGATGGTAAGATTATTTGTGATGTATTTATGTATGTATATATATTTTATATACTTATGTGATATGATGACTTAACATGTAGCATCTACATATTTGCATGAGGTGGGGCTTGATTCGATGAAGGAGGAAGTGTACACAAGGTGTACGTGGTCTAATGATAGCTCGGCTACATTAGCGCTTGAGGGTTTTTGTGTGCTACCTCAAGGGAGATGATGGCTAGGTGCCCATCTCGACGGTTGATGGCTATGTGCATCACCGTAGACAAATATTGACGTTGAGATCATTTTAGTTGATCGGTGGCTCACCCGGACCTTGTGTGCGAGTTGCCAAGGTAGGTTTTGGATCACGATGTGATCGGTGGTGGTTTATCCACGGCCTTGGCGTGAGTCTGCTAAGGTTGGCGTCTGATTGGATAATGGGTTGGGTTGAAGTGCATCCTTGCATGGTTTGTTTTGAGGATTGTGTAGGTATGGGCCAAGCCCATACGTGTGGGAAATTTGTGTTGTGGTTATGCACCGAGTGCGTGGACTCACTCAATTATTTTCCTAACATTTCGTGTGATTCATGAGATGGACGGGATCGAGAGGACACATGGTGGCCCATGTCAAGGAGATGTTTTTGGTTATATTAAATATTAAGTATTTCATTTAAATGATGGTTGTAATAAGGATTTATTTTATTATTACGGTATCATTTTATTATTAACTCTATTATGGTTTGTTTGAATTGAAACACTATGTGAAGATGGTTATATTTTTATAACTTATTCAAATATGGAATTATCAAACATGTGGCTATAATTTCAAAAGAACATGGTTTCCAAGAGCAAATAAATTTTTACTATTTTATTCTAAGTCAAAAATATTTTCACTAACATAACAGATTCGGTCGTAGTGAATGGGTGGGTTTGGGGATGTTCTGATTTGGTATCGAGCCGGTTCAAAACTCGGCTTTGAGGGTTTTGGGCCAAGCATGCTTTTTAAATGGGCTTTTGAAATGTGGGCTTTTATAAAAAGTTTTCGAGTTATTCGGCATGGCACTGTGTCTCTACCAAGTCCACAGTAAGTCTTCAGACTTTTGAAGTGTTTTGTTTGCATGATTTATTATGGGCTTAGATTGGGCTCGTAGATTAGAATATTAAGACTATTGGACCCTAGGACTAGACTACTCAAACATTTGCATAAAACTTAAAGCTCTTGAACAAACTCATGAAGTAAGTCGCCGAGTTAAGGTGTGGTAACCTTGAATACGCATGCCTAGGATTGGATCCGGAAGAGTTTGGTACTTAAGCAGTCCACGTGACTCACCTCCTCTTCGCAGGAATCCTACCTAGTGCGTAGCTACGGTTCACCTTAACCAAGAGGACTTGTTCATAGGCTAAACCAGTTATTAAAACCGAAAGGGATTTGACTGATTATTTTGAAATCCTCTGTTTTAAAATTTTCAACTTTACCCCTTTGGTTTGTAAAACTCTAAATCAGATTTTGAAAGATGTTTTCTCGATTTATAAAATTACCAAAATGCCCTAGTGGCAAAATTACAAAAATGCCCCTGTGTTATAAAATTACTATACTACCCTTAACTATTGATAAAATGATTTTTACCTTGTAAAATACCAGAATCTCAAGTTTTCAAAATATTAAAATACTCTGGTTTGTGGAAATTTATGAAAATACCCCCGGTTGATGAAATTACCAAAATGCCCTTGGTTTCTAAATTTTTGGATTTCTCTCGATTTTTACTGAGATATTCTTATTTTGCCAAAGATCAGAAAATCTTATTTTATGAAATATCATGATATTTTGATTTGGAGAATTTACGAAAATGCCCATGATTTTCAAAATTACAAAACATAACCCTGCTTCCTGAAATTTTTGCAACACACTTTGTTTGAAAAACAAAATTTTCAAGGTAACCCCTGAGATTTTGTAAATTTTGAAATACCTTTAAGTTGGAAAACTATTTTCAAAATTGACCCTGAGTTATTACCGAAATACCCCTTTAGGAAAATGACGAAATTACCCCTGGGTTGGGAATGAAACCTTGATTGCTCGAAAGAACTACTCTCGGAAACTTCATTGCATAAAATCGCATGGATAAAAGCAAGTGAAACAAGAATTTCTAATGCATAAAACTTTCTAAAGACTAAATCGAGGTAGCTAGATATGAGTTCTAGGGGCGTGGTCGCAATACTACGTGGACGTGGTAGAGGCGGGATGTCGATGTCGGAACTAGTTGGGTCACGCCATAGGTCGAGAGCGATGCACCGCCACCACCGCCGAGGTTGAGCAATGAGGATCGACGGAGGAGACGACGCAAGATCGATGTCGCAGTTGTCTGCGGGTGCTTGAGCAGTAGTAGGAGCCGATGAGGCGATGGGACTCGAAAGTCGAGTGCCGAAAGGCTTAGGCGAATGGGTGAGGTTTTCATAGGAGTGTCTGGGGTAGCTCGACGTGCGAAATCTTGGCTAGAGGCGGTTGAAAGGATTATGGATGATCTCGACTTAACTGCCGAGGAGAAGCTTAAGGGTGTTGTTTCGTTCTTTGCGGATGAGGCCTACCGATGGTGGCTCCTTTGTTAAGAAAGTACCCTGCGGATCGAGTGGGTGGGGTTACTTTAAGATCAAGTTTGAAGGAAATATGTCGGAGCGAGCTATGTGGATGCTCGGAGGAAGGCGTTCCTCAATCTGGTGCAAGGTGGCAAATCGATAGCGAGTCTGGTGAGTTTCTACGTCGAGCGGTATGCTCGGGGCATCGTGGCAGCGGATTATGAGAGATGTGTCGAGTTGAAGATGGTGCTGGGATGAGCTGCGAGTTTTGATTGCTCGCATCGGAAAGAGACTTCGCCGTTTTAGTGGAGAAAGCTCGAATAGCCGAGGAGGTCAAGAAGGTGAGAGGCACAATAGGGAAAGGAACAGTGACAAGGGAAGGGTTGGATCACCAGAAGTGTTTGAGAGGGTTCAGAAAAGACCGAGAGTTGAGACTCCTGTTCATATTGCTAAGCCGGCCACCGGAAATCCAGATCGTTCGTGTGCTCAATGTGGAAGGTACCATGTTGGTGAGTGCTGGAATCGGGTTCGAGAATGCTTCAGATGCAAGTCCAAGTCTCATCTGATTAAAGATTGTCCCCAGAATCCGAATGGGACTCGGACAATAGGTCAAGGTTATGTGCAACCAGGCAGAGGTGGTTAGCAAGCGGCGAGAGGTCGTGATCTGAACCAGGGAGGAAATGGTTCCGGTCGAGGTCGTGAGGCGATGAGACCATGATAATGGTGGCACGGAGGCAAGGCAGCCAGGTCTAGTTTATGCAGTCCGTCGAAGGGAGGATAATGGTGTGCCTGATGGGTCAACTGGTAAGTTCCTTAGGTCTGGAATATTCTTTGTTGTTTTGTTCGCTTTGGTGATTGTTTGATTTGTTGCTCGTAAAGTAGTTGGAACCTTGAGTATGAACTTAGAAACGGTGCCTAGAAGGTATGTTAGCTCTTTAAGATCAGAGTGCGCAGCCATAGCGTAGTGGGAGAAATTGGACTGTTAGTTTAGACAAGTAATTTCGAGGACGAAATTATTTTAAGGAGGGTAGAATTGTAACACCCTGGTTTAGGGGCTAGGCAATTCGGGTATAATTCATGTTCTAGTAGGTTTTTGGGTGTTTTTGGATGTGTTTTAGAGGTTTAAGAATGCTTGGACGAAAGGGAAGGCTTTGGAAAATTTTTATTTTAGGGTAAAAAGGGAAATAGGGCGGAAGGCCTTAAAAATAATTTGGTGGAGTTTGGGACACAAGAATGCCTTTGGCAAAGTGGCATGGAGGCGCTTGCTTGGGGTGTGGGAAGGTGGCCTTAAGGTCTTGGGTTCGATCCAAGAAGCGACAATCTGGTTTTAATTTTTGGGTGTGGCGTTACAAATGGAAGAAGGCTTTAAAAGAGTGGGCGACTTTAAGGCACAAAGAACTCGTGGGTCAAGTGGCTAGCGTCGTCACTTAAGTATTGGAGGGAAGAGAGAGCGGAGTTCGACATGGTGGAGCGATGGTTTTGGCATTTTATATTTTGCTTGTGATGGGCTGAAGTAGGAAGGGTTTAAAAATAAATGTGGGGGCTTTATGTCAAGAAATTCAATGTGGCCGAGTGGCCTGGGCATTGGGGGAAAGGTGTGCAGCAGGTTGGTCCCAGGTTCGAACCAAGGGAGTGGCGTTTGGAGTTTTATTTTTTTTCCCTTTTGCAGCAGCTTGGTAAAGTGATGGACGGCACATGGGGAGCTTCAAAAAGGATATGATTAGATTAGTGTTTAGTTTTTTAAAATTCGGCTGGTGAGTAGTTTGTTTTATTTATTTATTTTTGATAAACATAGGATTATTTTATTTAGTTTAAAATTAGTAAATAGAGATAATGGTTCTTTGGTGGTTTAATTTTTTGAATATGATATGGATAAATTAGTTGGCTAATTCAAATCAATTTGAATTAGTGGCTGGAGCTTTTGAAGTAGTAGCCAAGTTGGGAGTCTTCAAGGGGGAGCATGTCTTAATTTGCTATTTAATGGGCGCCCTCTTCTTGAATTTTTTGACCCTTTTGCTAATTCTTTTACTCCCTTCCTGTTCTTTTATTTTCTTTCTATCCAACCCCAAATCTATACTTTCTTCTTGTATAGTCAAATATTTCACCACTATTGGTAGCCATTGTCAACTACTCAAGCGACAACCTCTCCCACTTTTCATTTCTTCTCTTATTGCTTGAGCCGAATCTCTCCTTAGCCTTTGCGAAATCTTCCTTGTTGATCCTGAGTTGGTTGGTGAATATTAAGCAAAGAAGTGGAGCGCTTGGGTCTTTTCTCTAGTCGTTTGTGAAGGTCAGCAAGGAGGAGCGGTAAGGAGGACTCTTAAGTCCGATTCTTCAAGGTGTTTCGGCAGAGTCTTAGTCAAACAGCGTTTCGAGATTTGATCGTTTGTGCTATTTAGGTGCGTAATCATCGCACTATTTCTCGGGTTGCTTGCTAACTATTAAACATATGTATTATGTGTGGAAGCCGATTATAATGGCTTAAGTGATGAGAACTGGTGATGGTAAGATTATTTGTGATGTATTTATGTATGTATATATATTTTTATATACTTATGTGATACGATGACTTAACATGTAGCATCTACATATTTGCATGAGGTGGGGCTTGATTCGATGAAGGAGGAAGTGTACACAAGGTGTACGTGGTCTAATGATAGCTCCGGCTACATTAGCGCTTGAGGTTTCTTGTGTGCTACCTCAAGGAGATGATGGCTAGGTGCCCATCTCGGCGGTTGATGGCTATGTGCATCACCGTAGACAACTATTGACGTTGAGATCATTTTAGTTGATCGGTGGCTCGTACGGCCTTGTCAATGAGTTGCCAAGGTAAGGTTTTGGATCACGATGTGATCAGTGGTGGTTTATCCACGGCCTTAGGCAGGGAGTCTGCTAAGGTTGGCGTACGGTTGGATAATGGGTTGGGTTGAAGTGCATCCTTGCATGGTTTGTTTTGAGGATTGTGTAGGTATGGGCCAAGCCCATACGTGTGGGAAATTTGTGTTGTGGTTATGCACTGAGTCTGTGGACTCACCCAATTATTTTCCTAACATTTCAGGTGATTCATGAGATGGACCGGGATCGGAGAGGACACATGGTGGCCCATGCCGAAGGAGATGTTTTTGGTTATATTAAATATTAAGTATTTCATTTAAATGATGGTTGTAATAAGGATTTATTTTATTATTCTGGTATCATTTTATTATTAATTCTATTATGGTTTGTTTGAATTGAAACACTATGTGAAGATGGTTATATTTTTATAACTTACTTATTCAAATATGGAATTATCAAACATGTGGCTATAATTTCAAAAGAACATAGTTTCCAAGAGCAAATAAATTTTACTATTTTATTCTAAGTCAAAAATATTTTCACTAACATAACCAGATTCGATTAGTAGTGAATGGGTAGGGTTTGGGGATGTTACAAATTCGGTTCCTAAAAATAGTTAGAACCTTGCAAGAAAATGCCCAAAAATTTGGCCTTTGCCCTCAAGAAAAATGACAGAGAAAAGAGAAAAGAAACTAAAGAAATACGGCCATGAACACTTACCCCCTTCCAAAACCGATTGAAGGAAACCAAATGAATACTTACCCTTGATGATATTCAGCCAAGACAAATCAAAAAGAAAGAAAGAAGATTCGGCAATAGTGTTAGATGATGGAGGAAGATTCGGTTAGAGTGGGGAAAAAGAAAAAGAAAGTGAAATGCAAGAGAGGGATTTTGGCAAAGAAAGGTGGAGAGGATTTTGGCACAAAAGTTTGAGAGCAGAAAAAGAGAAAAAAATGAAAGGGAGGAGATGGTACTTTTGGTTTTGAGCAAAAAGAAAGAGAGAAAGAGAGAATTTGGAGAGAAAGAAAATTCGACCAACCACTAGAGAAGAAGTTTTCGGCTACTAAAACAAAAGATGAGAGGGAGATTCCAAAAGAGTTTCGGCCAAATGCCTAAGAGGGAAACCAACAAACACCTATGGACAATCAGCTTATGTTTCACTTTGGTGCACTTGAGAAGAATTGGTAAGGTTCAAAGGGTTTTTGGTTATGGCTCAAAACAAAGAATGAAAGCATTCCAAACTAACCAAAAATGACTACCTAACCAAAAGAAATTTCGGCACCAACTAGCTACCAACAAGACAAAATTCAGTCACTCCCCCCTAGGCCCCAAAACCGTCCAAATACATGGACTTCAAGGTCAAACCTATCCACACAAAACTTTCCATAACAAAATACCTTACATCATGCCTTATGTTCTCACATCAACCTTTAATCAATTGATTTCTTTCCCAAACATCAAGCTTACCTAAACTATTATTCCACTTGCCATAAAAATTTAAAGTCCAACTTACCATAATTAGAGCTTAGCCAACACTTAATGTTAGGATGCATAAAAATAAAGTCTTCAAATGCATTCCATGATACTCGAACCACTTCCCTCAAGCAATCCTTCATGCGTCATATCCACCTTGCCACTAACTCCTCATGTGCTAGAATTTAACACTTAAATTAACTTAAGTGTCAGATTCACCTAATCCACTTCACTAAATTTCAATACTAAGAATTATTCTAGCTTCATAAATAAAATCAAGCCTTCACAAGACTATGCTAAACACACAAAATTTATACCCGAGCCAACACAAATAATAAGATAATACTCTAATTTTTAGGATGTTACGTTGTATGTTGATATTCGGCTATGGTGAAAAAGAATTAGGACAAAAGAGATGCTTGAAGGATTTCGTGAGAAAGAAAAGAAATAGGAAGAAAGATGTTTGACTAGCTTGGTTTTCAAGAAAGATGAAAGAACAAATTTTGGTCTCAATGGTTGGTGTACATTCGGCAACAAGAAGAAAGAAAAGGAGAGAACATGCACACTCAAAATTAAAGATTCGGCAAGAAGGAAATTTGGAGAGAAGAGAAAATGTCACAAAAGTTGCATAAAGGAATTTTGGCCAAAACAATACCAAAATTTTTACCTATTGCCAAAGACAAAATTCTGCTAAGAGAATGGTAATTTGGAGAAAATGACACACTCTTGATGCTAAAGGAATTTGACCAAAACACCAAGCAAAATTCGGCTATCCCCCTAACACACAAAACCGTCCACATACATGACCAAAATGGTCAAAATTAGCCACCCACACTTTCCATAACATTTTCCTTGAAAAAGGCCACTTGTTCCCCTTACTTTCCCCTTTTTCTTGATTTCTTTCCTCACCTTCATTCTTTCCTATTCTCCTTAGCCATATTGCCAAAAATTAAAAAGTCCACCTTGCCATATTTACATGCTTGGCTGACACTTAAGGAAAGAGTGCAAAAATAATAGTCAAAATTTGCACACATTGGGATTTGAACCTCTTCCCTCAAAGTACATCATGTGGCACTATAACCCTTTTACCATAAGCTCATTTATGCTAACTATTTACTCATTATTTCCATATGCTTAACGTCACTTACTCTATCACCTTAAAGTGCTAAATGCCATTTTTTTTACTAGGTCCAAATAAACACCTAGCCTCCTCAGGCCCTCCTAAACATACACAATTAATAGTTTAACTAGCTTAGCACCAAAAATAATGCAACACAGAAAATTCTAAATTTTAGGATGTTACAATTCTACCCCCTTAAAAAAATTTTGTCTTCAAAATTTACCTGATTAAAAGAGGTGAGGATATTACTGCTGAATCGTGTCCTCAGGCTCCCACGTAGCTTCCTCCGCTCCGTGATTATGCCATAGAACTTTGACTAATGGCACAGTCTTCCTTCTCAGTACCTTAATGTCCCGATCTAGAATTTACACTGGTTCCTCCTCGAACGACAAATCAGGTCTTATCTCAACTTCCTCTACTAGTACTATATGAGCCGGATCTGATCGATAACGCCTTAACATTGAGACATGAAAAACCCTATGTATTTGACTCAACTCCGGGGGTAACTCAAGCTGATAAGCCACTGGCCCAACACACTTCAACACACGATACGGTCTGATGAACCTAGGGCTCAACTTGTCCTTCCTTCCAAATCTGAAGATCTTCTTCCAAGTTGAGACCTTTAGAAAGACCTGATCTCCCACCGCAAACTCAATATCCTTACACTTCAGATCCGCATATGATTTTTTTCTATCCAAAACTTCCTTTAATCGTGTCCAAATTACCTTTACTTTTTCCTCAGTCTCTGATATCAGCTCAGGACCCAATAATTGTCGCTCTCCCAATTTGGTTCAACAAGTAGGATTACGACACCTACGACCCTACAACGCCTCGTAGGGTGCCATCTGGATCTTTGGATTGATAGCTATTGTTATAAGCAAACTACGCCAAGCAGAGGAAATCCTCCCAACTACCCTCAAGTCAATCACATGCCCTTCACATGTCTTCCGAATCTGGATTACTCTCTCCTCTTGACCATCTATCTGAGGATGAAATGCCGTCTGAAATTCAATCTTGTTCCCAAAGCTTCATTTAAGGCTTTCTAAAATCGTGATGTAAACCTAAGGTCCCTGTCCGAAATGATAGACACTGGTACCCCATGTAACCTCATGATCTCTACTATGTACAACTTGGCCAACTTCTGCAATGAGAAATCTGTACGAACATGTAGGAAATGGGCAGTCTTTGTTAACCGATCCACTATTACCCAAACAGAATCTTTCTTGGTAGGCGATAAGGGTAACCCACTAACAAAGTCCATTGTTATCTGTTCCTATTTCCATAATGGAATCTTCACTGATTGTAGCAATCCCAACGGTAATTGATGTTCCGCCTTCACTTGTTGACAGGTCAAGCACTTACAAAATTAGTAACCTCACATTTCAACCCTGGCCACTAATACTACTCACGGAGGTCTCGATACATTTTATTTCCCCGGGGTGCATAGTATATGGGCTACTATGTACCTCACGCAGAATCATTTGTCTTAATTCTGAATTTTTGGGCATACAGATTCTTCCGCAAAAACATAATACTTCGTCATTATTCAATCCAAAATCCCCTATCACACCACCTTCCACTTGCTGAATTAAGGAACCCAACTTTTCATCTGATAACTGTTTTTTCTTAATCTGACCTTCCCACGGAGGCTTCACCTGAAGTTCAGCTAGCAGACTACCATCTTCATACAAGCTGAGATGAGCGAACATCACTCTCAAATCTGATATCACCTTACGACTCAACGCGTCTGCCACCACGTTAGCCTTTTCAGGATGATACTCGATTGAGAAGTCATAATCCTTCAACAGTTCTATCCACCTCTGCTGTCTTAAGTCAACTCCTTTTGAGTAAGGAGGTACTTTAAACTCTTATGATTCGTATAGATGATCGACTTCTCACTGTACAGGTAGTGTCTCCAAATCATCAAAATAAACACCACTGCAGCCAACTCCAAATCACGAGTGGGATAATTCACTTCGTGCGGCCTTAACTAACGAGATGCATAAGCCACTACCTTTCCACTTTGCATCAACATACATCCCAAGCCCGTGTGTGACGCATCATAGTAAACAATAAACTCTTTTCTAACCTCAGGTTGAATCAATACTGGTGTTTCCGTCAGAATCTTTTTTAATTTATCAAAGCTTTCTTACTGCTAATCTGACCACACAAATGGTACTCCCTTGCTAGCAGTTTAGTTAGGGCAAAGAATCAACGAAAACCCTCAATGAAATGCTTGTAATAACCAGCCAACCCTAAAAAAGTTTGAATTTTGGCCACTGACTTTGGTGGTTTCCAATCCAACACAGCCTTCACTTTCTGGGGATCAACTCTAATTCCTTCAGCCGACACAACATGCCCCAAGAAGGTCACTTCTTTTAGCCAAAATTCACACTTACTGATTTGGCATAAAGTTGTTTTTTCTGTAATATCTGCAATACTACCCGCAAATGCGAATCATGCTCTTCCTCATTCTTCGAGTACACCAAGATGTCATCTATGAACACCACCACAAACTGATCTAAATAGGGTTGGAAGACCCAGTTCATCATGTCCATAAATGTAGCTGGCGCATTGGTCAACCCAAATGGCAACACCAAGAACTCATAATGTCCATAACGAGTTCGAAACGCAGTCTTATGAATATCTGCCTCCTTTACTTTAAGTTGGTGATAACCGATCTCAAATCTATCTTGAAAGCTGAAGCTCCTCGCGATTGATCAAGCGGATCGTCGATTCTCAAGAAGCGGATATTTATTCTTGATCGTCAACTTATTCAACTGTCTATAATCGATGCACATACGCATCGACCCATCCTTCTTTTTGACGAACAAGACAGGTGCTCCCCACGGTGATACACTCGGTCAAATGAATCCCCGATCCAACAACTCTTGAATTTGAGCTTTAAGCTCCGCTAACTCCTTCGGTGCCATTCTATAAGGAGCAATGGACACTGGAGCTGTTCATGGCAATAACTCAATGCCAAACTCTACCTCCGATCCGGAGGCAATCCCGAAGTTCCTCGGAAGGCGATCCAAAACTCTTTCACCATTCTAACACCTTCCACCGATAATTCCTTGGCATCCAACGTACTAATAAAGGCTAGGAATGCTCCACACCCTTTTTGCACCAACTTTTCTACCTTTAAAGTAGATACCACATTTGTTAGATAATTTCTCCTTTCACCTATCATCACCACTTCCTTATCTTTCAAAGTTCTTAGCGTCATCTATTTTGCAGCACAATCCAAGTTCGCATGGTGTTTCACCAACCAATCCATGCCCAAAATAAGGTCGAACTCGCTGAAAGGCAGTTCCATCAAATTCGCCAAAAATGTTTCTCATTGAATTTCTAAGGGCACATCTCCAAACAATCTATTCACTATCACAGACTGTCCTAAAGGACTAATTACCGTCATCTCTCTAGCAGTAATCTCAAATCTAATGTTCAGATTTCCAGATACAGTACTAGCAACATACGAATGGGTGGATCCTATATCTATCAAAGTAGTAACAGGTACATTGAATATGAAGAACGTACCGATTATCACGTCAGGTGCATCGCCATCGTCTCGGCGTCTGACCGCATAAACAAACCCTGGCTACCTCACCTCCGCGTTACCCCTGAAACCAGTACCTCTACCTGGTGCACCCTGACCTCATCCTCCGCCATTACCACCTCGACCTAGCCCACGGCCTCTCGGTGGCTGCTGAGTGCCTCTAGCTGGCTGTGCATCATAGTTACGAGCATCTTGAGTTTGAGCAGTCCGTCGAGGGTAATTTTTAAGTTAATGGTCCTTGGAACCACATTTGAAACAACCACCGGTTCTCTTCCAACATTCACCTGGGTGTTATTTTCCACAGTTCGCACATGGCTGTATCTAATTGGTAGCAGTTGGTGCTCTAGCTCGAGTTGGCTCATCATTCCTGGGCCTCTTCTGAAACCTTCTAGAAGGACATAAGTACTTAAAGTTTCTCTAGCTCTTGCCTCTATCTTTTCCTCAATTTTGTCACTCTGAGTGCTTAGCCTCTTCAGCTATCTTGGACTTCTCCACAAGTGTGGCAAAATTCCTTTCTTGTTGTGGGGCTATCAGTACCCGCAACTCATCACTCAACCGTCCTCAAAATGCACGCAGCGTTCATAGTTAGTTGGCACTATACCACAGGCATAACGACTCGGATGTATAAATCACGCCCGTAAGTCGCCACAATCTTACCTCCTTGGACCAAATTTAGGAATTCCTTCCTTCAGGCATCTACATAGCTAGCCCCTACATACTTTCCTTGGAATGTAGTTTTGAAGAAATCCCAAGTAACACGATCGGCCTGAGTGCCTTCCCGAATAGTGAGCCACCATTAATACGCCTCGTCTCTCAACAAGGACACAGCTCCCCTCGCTTACGCTTGGCGGTGCAATCTAGATCGTCCATGATCTGCTCCACAGCCTCAAGCTAATATTCCGTGACATTTGGGGCTACCTCTGAGATACGCCTAAAAACCTCAGCACCATTTGATTTGAGTCGCTCCAAAATTGACCCACGAGCTACTGGCCTAGTTCTAGCCCCAGCAACCCTTTCCAAAACTCGCAACATTGCTTAGGACAGAGCGATGTCCTCCCTCATACGGTCTTGTGATCCAGTTTCAGTCATAGGTGACGCAGGTGCGTCCATTCTGGCATATGTCTCGACACTTCAGACGTAACTCTAGTCCTCAGCCTCTACCACGGCCACGTCTACCGCGTCTACGTCCTCTAGCACTCATATCAGGCTAATTTATTTTAATCTGATTAGAAATCTTATGAATCAGTATACTATTTCAATATTTATTAAACAATATTTTATGAAGTATAAGAAATAAAGTCATTTTTGTAAACGCATCCTGTAGTCTCAATCTCTATAGTTTCAACACCTAAAACTAAAAGTTCTAGAGTGTTCCTATAGTCATATCACAATAATCATAATCATACAATAGCATACACTTACTTGACTTGGTGCCGGATACCCGTGGTGCCATACTTTTTTTAAAAACATACGTTCTAAAATTTTTATTTTTTTTACATTTCAAAACAGTTTTGAAAAAAATGTTTTTGAACCCAAACCACAATCGAGTTTTGAAACAGGGCTCTGATACCATAAAATATAACACCCTAAACTCGGCCCATGCGTTAAGGCTAGATCTGACATGTCACATGAGAAAATACTACTAAGTCCTTTTTCATAAATAGATCAATTAAAACAACTCCCTTTTTAAAATTTTTTATAAAGTATTCTTGAATAAAAGTTTGATTGATAATTCGATAAATTTGAGATATGAAAATCTTATAAATCGTGACTTTGAAAATATCGTTAATGGTTTGAGAAGAATTTGAAAATAATTTTGAAAAGTGTTGATGAAAATTTTAAGAGAAATTTCGAGTTAAAAATATATTTATAAAAGTTTATTATAAAACCCTTTTGTTTAACCATTTTAAGAAAAAGGTTATTTTAGTTTTTAAAAAAATCTCAATTTGAAATACTTAAAGCAATTTATAAATTTGTGAAAACAAAAATAAAACCAAATTAATCCGAGACTTTATTACAACCTTAACTCGAAATAGCAAAGTAATTAAAAGTACTAATAGAAATCCAAATTTCAAATTAAACCATTTTTTTAGTATGGCTTCCATCGAGTCATCCATAGCTCAAGTCTCTGTCACTGATCATTACCTGAAAGGGGAAGGAGAAATGGGGTGAGTTACTAAAACTCAATGTGTAACCCACTTACCGTTGTCCACTGGTCCAAAATCCCATAAATCAATTATTTGGGCCTAACCCCATTTATAATAATAATAATGTATTAAGTATAACATGTGTATGAAATGCAATTCCCAAACCAAACCTAATATATTCCATCCGCTACACACCACCCGTACCAACCCACACACCTGTGGGGATCAAGTGAACCCACCCCGCCAACACACCAATCGTAGGTATTAAGCCGTTTATAACAAATTACTTGTGGACAAGCCACCAGAATAACAGAATTTACGTGGCATTGCCACTATACAGATTTGTGGCAGAGCCATCAGAATTATGTGGCAGAGCCACCAGAACTTCTCTTCAACATTATCGCATCCCATGCAAATCATGTATATAATGCATAACATATCACAATATAACCACAATAATTTATTCGGATATTTATTACAAAATTATGGCCCATTATAATAATTTATCAATTAGGCCCATTAAGCAAAATATCAGATCGGCCCATTTAGCAAAATATCAAATTGGCCCATATAACAAATTAACAGATCGGCCCATATATCATATTATCAGATCGGCCCATATAGCAAATTATACCGATTTGGCCTATATAGCAAATTAACAGATCAGCCCATATAGCAAATTATACTGATTTGGCCATTAAGGGCATTTTCGTAATCTTTCACGATATTAATACCGATTTTGTCAATTTTATCACAATAGTGAGATCTAAGCCAATTTTCCCAATTTCACCATAATAAGATTTTAGTCACGCAATTTACTGCCAATATAATATTAATCTTTAACCCACGAAAAATGGTGTGAGATTACACACCTAATTACGGTAAGCACTACACTTTCTTGATCGTCGACACCTAAAATTTTATAACGCTCGATTAGTCAACATACGTGATTTAATAAATCTAGTTTAAAATAAACGATCTAAAATTTTCCCTCGGGATCGTGAACGACTATGATTTGTCGATTTTCCCCGATTGACGGCCCACAACCCAGTGGAAAATCTCGAATCGCCGATACCGCCCTTTGCTTGAATTTAGGAGTAGGGATCACTAATCAGCTCCTTTTGAGATCTCCACTCAACTTTCCATTCGAATCGGTACCACAAGCCTCCATTCGGTCAGATCTTATATAGATCGATATTACGATAAAATATGGACTATCAAAATGGTAAAGATCGACACCACTAATTTTTGAGTGATCAACGATTGAGTAGATTGAGCAATTTAATCCTATAAAATATCGATTAATCATCACCATCTTAACGAATAAAGAATGATTTATAGAATCCTTGAAGAACTCCTTACCTTAATGATATTTATAGAATCCTTGAAGAACTCCTTACCTTAATGATTTTAGGACCAATTTCTAGTGATTATCGATGACTTGAAAGAATCAAAGTTTCAGCCTTCCACTATATCACTACGAAGAAGAAAATGATCTCGAATGAGAGAAAGTAAGGTGATGGTCTCGGTCAAAATGACCATCCCAAACCAAAGTATAAATTCTGTCATTAAGAGAAAAAAATAAAATATTGAGAAGAACACTTACCGATTGATCACGAAATGGATGTTAATATGGATGAGAAGAAGAAATAGAGAAGAGATGAAGGTTCGGTTATAGAGGGAATTGTATGTTGATATTCGGCTATGGTGAAAAAGAGTTAGGACAAAAGAGATGCTTGAAAGATTTCATGAGAAAGAAAAGAAATAAGAAGAAAGATGTTTGACTAGCTTGGTTTTCAAGAAAGATGAAAGAACAAATTTTGGTCTCAATGGTTGGTGTACATTTGGCAACAAGAAGAAAGAAAAGAAGAGAATATGCACACTCAAAGTTGAAGATTCGGCAATAAGGAAATTTAGAGAGAAGAGAAAATGTCACAAAAGTTGCATAAAGGAATTTTGGCCAAAACAATACCAAAATTTTTACCAATTGCCAACGATAAAATTCGGCTAAGAGAATGGTATTTTGGAGAAAATGACACACTCTTAATGCTAAAGGAATTTGACCAAAACAAACACTAAAACTTTACCAAAACATCAAGAAAAATTCAGCTATCCCCCCTAACACACAAAACCATCCATATACTTGACTAAAATGGTCAAAATTAACCACCCACACTTTTCATAACATTTTCCTTGAAAAAGGCCACTTGTTCCCCTTACTTTCCCCCTTTTTCTTGATTTCTTTCCTCATCTTCATTCTTTCATATTCTCCTTAGCCATCTTGCCAAAAATAAAAAAGTCCACCTTGCCATATTTACATGCTTGGCCGACACTTAAGGAAAGAGTGCAAAAATAATAGTCAAAATTTGCACACAATGGGATTTGAACATCTTCCCTCAAAGTACATCATGTGGCGCCATAACCCTTTTACCATAAGCTCATTTATGCTAGCTATTTACTCATTATTTCCATATGCTTTAAGGTCACTTACTCTATCACCTTAAAATGTTAAATGCCAATTTTTTTTACTAGGTCCAAATAAACCCCGAGCCTCCTCAGACCCGCCTAAACATACACAATTAATTGTTTAACTAGCTTAGCACCAAAAATAATGTAACACATAAAATGCCAAATTTTAGGATGTTACAATTATATGGACTATTGTCAATAACCCAAATTAAATTAAACAAAATGTTGTTCACATATAAAAAAAATGGAATAATATTTTATGTATTTACAGTACATAAAATGTTGTGTATTAGTATTAGCCCATGTGATGGTGAGGTGTAGAAAGGAAGTTTAGATATGTTGTTTATCATTACACTCACTTCTCATGCTTAAATCATTCGTGTTGAAAGGAAAAGCAAGGTGAAGTAAGGTTATGGCACATTGCATTCCAAATTTATAGGATTTCTATTCCATTAAGTCTAAACCTTAGAAATATTAAATATTAATGGAAAAAAGTAATTGAAATGCAGAATTTTTTATTTGTAATCCTAAATGATCAACTTTTGTGTTTTAAAATTTTTTTACAATTATCTCAAATCCCTTTTTCCCTCATCAACATTTGCTCCTAAGCATTTTATGAGATCTTACATATGATAATCATGCTTATCTTCATTGCTTGCAGGTGCAATTTTATCCTTGACAATGTTATAGACAAAGTTTTGTTATTGACTCATAGAAGGGAAAAATCTTAGTATTTGTTGTAGTTCGCTTTGTTTGCACCATTCTTACTCATCATAATTCACTCGTAATTTTTCTATTTATACCGTTTTATTTTTCATTTAATTTATTATTTTTGATTTTATGGAGTTTCTTTTTTATTCTTCTTGTAGCTTCTCAAAAGTTTTGGGCGTCCTTTGCTCACCACAACAGTAGTTTTTGGAATCGACTCTACCATCCAATTTATAATTTCTA
This sequence comes from Gossypium rotundifolium, assembly GCA_025506655.1. Lineage (NCBI taxonomy): Eukaryota > Viridiplantae > Streptophyta > Magnoliopsida > Malvales > Malvaceae > Gossypium > Gossypium rotundifolium. The sequence continues at coordinate 132,893,221 of CP106729.1, read as the reverse complement.
TGATGTATGTATATTTAATTTGCTAAATTTAAATTGCACAAAATATCTCCATCCGCAAACCTCTGCTGCTTGTCCAATTTTTTGCCATTCACTTTTCTATTATCTTCCATACTGTAAGTTCTTTTCTAAAACTCATTGAATTAATGTTTATCGATTTGATTTTTAAACTTTAAATTTGTTGGAATGAATGGTAAATTGGAAGGTTGAAATTGGAGTATAAATGCTTGTTTAATTAGAGCATAAATGATGTCCAAAACAGGGTAGGCTACTTAGGTTTTGTCGTACATAATTGCTTGTGCAAATTTGTTAAATTCAATATCCTAATGTGCCGCCATTTATGTTATATCATTAGTCAATAAAGCTATCCAAATGTGTTAAATTCACTATTCTGAATACCAATCACAGTATGGTTGGAACAAAAAAAAAGATTCAAAGTATATAGGCTGGAAACCTAATGGGTTGCCTTATATCTCACTGTAAGATATAATGGATCCTCCCTAGGTATAAAAATGCCATGTATGATGAATCTTAAAAAAAATTTAAATTTAAATTTTATAAAGCGTATAAAATTGATTAGTAGATTAGTAGTTGTGAAGTGTTTTTCAAACAAGTTATGTTGTGAAGTGTTTTCGATAAAAATAGATTACTAGTTGATTATTGTTTCTTTTACCATAAATTCTTTGCTGCCCATGACCTTAATTTATTTTTTATCCTTAATTTGGTTATAGTTTTTGGGATTGTAACTTTTTTTTGTCGAGATTAGTTCATTAAGTCTGAACATGAAAACAATTCAAGCGTTTAGCTCAAAACAGAGAAGATGCCCATCTTAGGAATAAGGTAACATAACAGGCTTTAGCTTAATCTATCTCGTATTGAAGCAGTAAATTTTTGTATATATAATTTATGCTAAATTGTTCTTTTTTTAATGGGTAATTCTTGTCCTTTTATTAATTATTGTTGCTTTGTTTTTTTTTGAATTTTATGGCTTTCTATTACATGCAAATACAAAATCTGTTTCCTTTCGGGTTTTTGGTTTTTTGGTGGGTAATGTCAGTTCTCATTAGAAATGAATGTTTTATACCTTTTTTTGTTAATTTAATGGGAAAACAACAGAGATGAATGAGTTCATATTTTTCTTCATTAAAATGGGATTCTTTTGGGCTATCTTAATAACTTTTTAATGTTGATGTTTGAATTTAATTATTACATTAATCTTTCTTTGATTTGCTTGAAATGCATTGGGTTTCTCTTTTCTTTTCCATTGATAGAGAAATGTTACTAGTAATATGTCAATAACTTCACCTTTTTCAACCTTAATGTGATTTTATTTTGGAAGCATTGTTCCTATGATTGCTTTTGTAGATTATAATCTTGTTGAGACCATATGAATTGGTTTTATGTCTATTTCCAATGTTTTACACTTTGTCTCTTTGGATGGTATCATAATGAGAGCACATGGAATTTAAATTAGGAACAAAAGTGAGTGATATTTGGTGTATTTCTAATATTTTAATCCATAGCATTCGATCTCCATGTTCTTTGGTAAGGTTTTAAAGGGTTGATTGTCACATTTTGCTATCACTATTTATTTAAATGTTATTGCAGTTTTTTGTAACACCCCAAACTCGCCCGAAGTTAGCTTAGAATCGGTGTGTCACAATGAAGAAAAGCGTATAAAGGATCTTGTGATTCATACTAAAATAGGTGTCATTGAAGAAAACAAGTTTGATTAGAAATATTTGATAAAAAACACTACTAATTTCAAAGATTGATTGATAAATCGATAATTGAAATAGTGAGTTTTAAAACCTTGGCTTTTGAAAATATCGTTGATAATTTGAAAGAAAATCATGGTTAAATTATTTGCAAAAGTTTGTATTAAATCCATTTGTTAATCAATTTAGAAAAACCTTTATTTAGAATTTTTAGAAAATTCCCACTTAAATTATCTCAAGTAGAATAATAAGGACGACAAAACATAAGCAAAATAAAAATATCCCAGAGGCCTTATTACAACTTTAAAAACCCAAAATAATAAAAGTAACGAAATAGAGCAGAAATTTAATTTACTAAAGTTTGAAACATTTATTTCCGAAGTATGGCCTCCACCAAGTCATCCATGGGCCCAAGTCCACATCATGGTACATTACCTACAAGGATTAAGAAAGAAGGGGGGTGAGTTACAAGAACTCAGTGTATAATCCCCTTACCATTGTCCACTGGGTCTGAACCCATTTAGCAATAACTTGGGTCGGAGCCCATGCAGCATAATCTTAGGCCTAAGCCCACTTGCATGTAATAAATAAATGATATGAATGCAGCCCATCCCATCCAGCCAATCTCTCCACCCGTACCAACCAATCTCTCCTGTGGGGATCAAGTCAACCCACCCCGCTAGTCTCTCCACCCGTACCAACCAATCTCTCCAATTTGCAGTCAAGCTGCCATTTATAATATTTGTGGCTGAGCCACCAGAATCATATATGGTAATGTAATCGGCATACAACCTTAATCACGATGGCACAAAGCCATGTTTAAATTGGCACATAGCCATTATCAAAATTTGTGGCAATGCCACTGGTCTACTCTTCTCTTCATTCAAGTTTCCCATCCCATGCAATATGTAAATATGCAACATACATAGTAACTCATGATATTTACAGAGCAAACAACAATCATTAATTCAGAGATTCATTACAATAATTCGGCCCATTATAACACTTTGTAAATCAGCCCATTAGGGCAATCTATCAAATCGGCCCATTAAGGAAATATATCAATTCGGCCCATTAAGCAATATATCAATTCGGCCCATTAAGCAATCTATCAATTCGGCCCATTAAGCAATCTATCAAATCGGCCCATTAGGGGCATTTTCCTAGTTCGACCCATTAGGGGCAATTTTGTAATTCGACCCATAGGGGCATTTCAATAAATTTCACAACCCAAAGGTATTTCTGTTATTTTTACCCATCGAGGGTATTTCCATAATTTCGCAACCCCGGACTTAACTACTAATTTGGGGCATAAAAATTAAAATTGTCCATCTACGTCACATTGACTAAATTGACTATAACTCGCTTCAGGAAACTCTAAATTTAGATCCGTAAATTTTTAATGAAACTAGACTCATATATCTTCTTACCACAATTTTTCCAGAATTTTGGGCTTAGCCATTTAGTATAGTTTATTCATTAAAGATTCCCTTGTTTCACTGACCAAAGGTTCTGACCTCTCTTACCTTAAATCCAAATATCTCATTGTAAAATTTTCATATGTTGCTCCCACTTATTTCTATTGAAAATAGACACACTAAGGAATCTGTACATATAAATTATAAGTCATAATTCACTTTTAAAATTTTGAATGATTTTTATAAAATAGAATAGGGAACCACAAAGTCAATCAGAACCAGTCTCACTAAAATTTAAAAATCTCAAAATATACTAATCCTTTGCTTGCTCTGTTTTTTTTATAAGAGAATAGACTCAATTAGCTTTCAATACTTATCTCCTTAACTTTCTAATTCCCTTTATCCTATTTTTCATGATTTTCTAAATCACGTCACTGCTGCTAATTAAAATCTGTTTTATTGCAAAATATGGTTACCACTACGAACATACGCACGCCCGAGTAATCAAATATGCCGATTTCCAATTTTTCGATCTTTCAACCGAATCACAAAACATTTCATGCAAATATTTAGAGATATGTGAGATTACACACCATTTCAAACATGTATTCGGAAGGGTACGGGATTACACACCTTATTCGGATATCCTAAAGAACCACTCTTCGTTGCCCCTAGAATAATACCAACCAAAAGTTAGCCTCGGATTTCCAAAAGATTTCATACCCAATGTATTACTTACACTTGAATCACTTACCGCTATATCTGAAGGATTAGCAAATAGAATATATAAATTTATTTCGTCCCTAAAAATAATCAATTAGTCAAAACGTTAATCTGATTTGCAACATAGCCAAATAGAGTTATAACGAAAATCCAAAAATGAACCCTTTACCTTAATGATGATAAATCTGATTTCAATCGATTGTCTTAAGACTAGAGAGGAACCGGTAAGAATGTGCTTTACGACCGCACACTAGAACACAATTCAATCAAAGAAGATGTGTTCAACTTGCAAGATGGAGAAGAGAAGATGATTGAAATTTGGCTATTGATGAGAAAAGAATTAAGAAGATTTCGGCCAAAACAAAAGAGAAAAATGGACAAATGGACTAGGAGATTTCAGCCAAAGCAAAAGAGAAAAAAGTTTGGAAAGGAGACACAAATTGCTCAAAGAGAAAAATACCTCTCATGCACTAAAACTTAGCAAAATGATCCTAGCAAAATCGGCCACCCTCTCTCAAACCATGTATCATCTTTACCAAAAGATGAACATTGACCCATTAAAAACTTTCCAAAACATATTCCCCCTTAAAGGCCAACATGTTCCATTATCTTTCCTTTTTCTTTTGATTTCTTTCCTTAACCTCAACCTTGCCTTATTTCTTTAGCCACCTTGCCAAAATTAAAAAGTCCACCTTACCATATATACCATCTTGGCTGACACTTAGGGAAAGAATACAAAAAAATTAGTCAAAAATTTGCACTTGATGGGATTTAAACCTCTTCTCTCCATGTCCTCCACTTGATTCCATAACCTCCTTGCCATATGCTCATTTATGCTAGCACATTACTCACCTATTTCCATAAGCCTTGATGCCACTTACTATCTCTCCTTAATAGGCTTAAACACAAAATTTACTAAGGCCCAACTTAAACTCGAAACTTCCTAGAAACCCGTAACTTTCCAAAACAGCCTCTCAATAAGTTCAACTTGAAATAAAGCCATTCTCTTGCTCTCCAAAAATTTTAAATGCTTCCATGCTGAAAGCCCAATGTGCCCAATTCTACTAGGCCCAATTCTACCCTCCTAAAAAAATTTCGTCCTCAAAATTTCCAACTATAGGAACAGTCGCACATCTTAACTTAGCATACTACACTTTTGCTATGCACTCTGATCTTAATAACACTAATTCGCTTTCTATCTCAATCTTGGAAACTCTTCACATCATCAAATATCTAATCCTCAGAAGTAAACAGGTAATTATCACTCATTCATAAAATTTTCTACATTCAACCAAAACATACCCGTCTTAATGATGATGGAATAATCCCAAGCCTTATGCTCCTTAGACCCGCATCTCAAACATGCTCCTGACCTCCTCCAGCACTTACCCGGATGACGCCTTCTACAATAATCGCAAGCCAAAAAGTTTGGACGCGCCTTAACACGCTTCACGAAATGAGATGTGGCCCAAAAGAATCGCGATCTCTTTTCTTCTTACAATCCATGCACCCAACTCGAAGTGCTTCACCGATTCCTTTAACCTCCTCCAATACCTCCTTAACCAACTGAGTCAGCTCATCAACCCGAGCTCGATCATGAGATCCCGTCTCGACCCAGCAAGCGGTGCCTCCTTTTGGGTACATGCCTCGATGCTAAAATCCACCCTAGCACCTCGGCCTCTATCATGGTCGTGTCTACTACGTCCTCATCCTCTAGCGCTCATATTTGCTAATTTAGTTTAATCTTATTAAGAGTCTTATGAATCAGTATACTATTCAATGTTTATTAAATAGTATTTTATGGAGTATAGGAAGTAAAGTCGTTTTCGCAAAATGTATCCTATAGTCTCAATCTCTATAGTTTCAGCTCCTAAAGCTAAAAGTTCTAGAGTATTTCTATAGTCATACCATAATAATCATAATCATAAAATGATAACATATACTTACTTTACTTGGTGCCGGATACCCGTGGTGCCATACTTCCTTTAGAACATGCATTTATAAATCAAATTTCAACAACTTTGAAAATCGTTTTGAACCCAAAACACAGCCAAGTTTTGCAATCGGGCTCTGATACCATAAAATTTAACACCCTAAACCTGGCCCAAAAGTTAGGCCTAAATCTGGTGTGTCACAATGAAGAAAACGTATAAAGGATCTTGTGATTCATACTAAAATAGGTGTCATTGAAGAAAACAAGTTTGATCAGAAATATTTGATAAAAATATTACTAATTTTGAAGGTTGATTGATAAATCGATAATTGAAATAGTGAGTTTTAAAACCGTGACTTTTGAAAATATCGTTGATAATTCGAAAGAAAATCAGGATTAAATTATTTACAAAAGTTTGTATAAAATCCATTTGTTAATCAATTTATAAAAACCTTTATTTAGAATTTTTAGAAAATTCCCACTTAAATTATCTCAAGCAAAATAACAAGCACGACAAAACATAAGCAAAATAAAAATATCCCAGAGGCCTTATTACAACTTTGAAAACCCAAAATAATAAAAGTAACGAAATAGAGCAAAAATTTAATTTACTAAAGTTCAAAACATTTATTTCAAGTATGGCCTCTCACTGAAGTCACCATGGGCCCAAGTCGCATCATGGTACATTACCTACAAGGATTAAGAAAGAAGGGGGTGAGTTACAAGAACTCAGTGTATAATCCCTTACCGTTGTCCACTAGGTCTGAACCCATTTAGCAATAACTTGGGCCAGAGCCCATGTAGCATAATCTTGGGCCTAAGCCCAATTACATGTAATAAATAAATGATATAAATGCAACCCATCCCATCCACCAATCTCTCCACCGTACCAACCAATCTCTCTCCTGGGGATCAAGTCAACCCACCGCCGGTCTTTCCACCCGTACCAACCAATCTCTCCTATGGGGATCAAGTCAACCCACCCCGCCAGTCTCTCCAATTTGCAGTCAAGCTGCCATTTATAATATTTGTGTCAGAGCCACCAGAACCATATATGGTAATGTAATCGGCATACAGCCTTACTCACGATGGCACAAAGCCATATTTAAATTGGCACATAGTCATTATCAGAATTTGTGGCAATGCCACCAGTCTACTCTTCTCTTCATTCAAGTTTCCCATCCCATGCAATATGTAAATATGCAACATACATAGTAACTCATGATATTTACAGATACAAACAACAATCATTAATTTAGAGATTCATTACAATAATTCAGCCCATTATAACTATAACATCCTAAAATTTGAGTTTTTATATGTTGCATTATTTTGGTGCTTAGCTAGTTAAATAATCCAATGTGTGTGCTTAAATAGTCTCGAGAAGGCTCGGGATTTATTTGGTTTTGGAATAATTTTGGTAATTAGTATTTTTAATGAAGTGGAACAAGTGACCTTAAATCTTAAAGTAATTAAGTGGTGAAAGTTAGCATAAGTGAGCTAGTGGTAAAGAGGAGATGGCGCCATAACTGTTCCTAGAAGGAAGGAGTTGAATCCTTTGATGTGCATGTGAGAATTTTATTTTATTTTTTTGCTTTCCTTCCTCATAGTGTCGGTCAAGCCTAGTACATATGGTAAGTTGGACTTTTATTTTTATTGTATGGTGGCTAAGAGAAAAGGGCAAGTTTTAAATTTAAGGAAGTGAATCATATGAATAAGGTATGTAGGGGGAACACAAGGCTTATAACAAGGAAGATGTTTTGGAAAGTTTGGAGTGGCCAAACTTTGACCTTTTGGCCATAAACTTGGACGATTTTAGGAGGTAGGGGGGTGGCTGGATTTTTGGTTGGCTTTTGGTAGGTTTAGGTGCTAGTTGGTGACTTTTCATTTTGGCATTTTGGTGTTTCTCATCAAAATTTTCTCTCCAATTTCTTCTGTAACATCCTAAAAAAATTACAAGTATCGATATGTTACATTTTTTTAATTAGCGTGTGAATGAATAAATTTGTGTGTTTAATATAGTTTTGAGAAAGATCGGGGAAACACCCTAAACCCGGCCCATAAGCCCTGACCGGATCTGGCATGCTTCTAGGAAAAAATCTTTCGAAACTTATTTGAAGTTTTGCCAAAATTTTTGTGTGTTTTTGAAGAACAGTTGATTTGTGTTGATTAGGTGTCAAAACATTTAATCTTTGTTCTTAAGAAAAATTACTTGAACTTTAAAATTGATAAAAATCAAATCGTACCATACTAAAAATAATTAAAATGTATGCATAATCAGTTTAATACTTATAGCCTTATTACATCAAAACAAATCCCAAAATAGTCCAAAATACTTAAGTATTGAAAGTCCAAAACAAAATAATTTCTGAGCTAAGCATGGCCACCATAAAGCTCCCCCAGGCAGGTCCATTCTTGAGTGTCACTGAAAAAGATCCCACAATGGGGTGAGTCAAAGCAGACTCAATGTGTAACCACCAAACACAAACTCTCAATCAATTTAGGCATGTCAAATCACACATATGAAACACATATAATCAATGATGCAAACCCGAACCCAAACCTAGATAACCATCCGCTACACATCACCCGTACCAACCATCACACCGTGGGGACTACTAAGTCGACCCTCCATCAGCTACACATCATCGAAGGTAGTCACTGCAGACGACATGCTCATCGCCCTTATATATATTGTGGCATAGCCACCAGATAATTATTTGTGACATAAGTCACCACATTCAGATTTTGTGACATGAGTCACCACATTCAGATATTGTGGTATAAACCACCAGCTCACTTCCCCTTTAAAATAATTTCTCATATGCCCCATGTCATACAAATCATGCAACATCATGCCTTATGCCTTATTTCACATTCTTATCGGTATTCACATATGTGCCATATTCCAAATATTCCTATCATTTATTAACATAATGTTAAGGTTATGTACTGAGTACTTTGTACCATTGCATGGTACCTTTGGCCACATTCACCTCATTATAAACACATATATTAAATTGATGCCATAAATCTATTAAAAGTTAGTGTAAATTTTTGATTCATAATGCTTTCTTTGAAATCCAGAAAATCGATCTAATGCTTTAGATCCTTAGTTCCTACATTCGGCCAACACTAACCATTTTAGCTAAAGGCCATTCGGCCAAATGATCAAATCCCGAAGGATTATCGCAACCAAAAACTTACCTTGTTGCCGATTTCACTACTAATCAAATCCCGAAACTCCTTGATATTTCTTCCTTACAATCGGCCAACATTAGTTCACTGGACTTGATTAGTTTTGGCTTTTTGAATAAATACGAAATAGATCTAAGTCACTAAATAGGCCTTGGCCGAATATTATGTGTACTTACCTTGCGATTTTAAATCCCGAAAGTGGTTACTTGCTTTGAAGTTGTCGAAATCCCTACTTGTCAAGTGTTAGAATTGATTTTAAGCATAAATCTATGAGAATGGCCTTTGGCCGAATACTACCTATCACTTACCTTGATCACTACAAATCCCGAAAGCTTCTCCTTTAATGCTCCTTAATGTTGGCTACCTTCACAAGAAACACATATCATGGCACAAGCATATTCGGCTATCCCTAAACCAAGGCTTAATCCTTGATTCGACACACTTAAAAGAAAGAGAACCCAAATCGATTGCTAGGAGAGAAATACTTACCACTATGCTTCTTACCAATAATGACCAACTTCCGAAAGATCTCTGCGTTAAGGTTTGTACCTCCCCTACAATTGGCCTTAACACATTTTAAAGAATCAAAGGCCATTCAGCCATGACATAAATCCCAAACGAAGAGGAGTTGCCGCAACCTTACCTTAATAATAGGTCCTTTCGGCTTTAACAAAGAATCGGCCCACACTAAGATTGAGATTCGGCTTCAAGGTAGAGATGGTGTTTCGGCACTTTAATGGTGAAGATTGGTAGAAAGGTTTCGGCCTTGCTAAAGATGAGAGGGTAAGTTTCAGTTTCTAGGGAGTGAGTGAAAGAGAAATAAGATGTGAAAGAAGAAAGGAAAAGATGCACAAATGGTTCCAAACTTTCAGCTTTTGGTCAAGAGAGAAAAAGGGTGAAAATTTCAAAACTCTACTAGAGAAAGAAAGAAGAACCGAAAAGAACCTCTAAACCTCCCTTTAGAAATTCGACTATGATAGAAATTGATCATCAAAGAATCCCTTGGCCAGCCAACTCTTCCTCTCTCCATTCAATCCCCCTTTTCACTCTACCTTAGCCGAATCTTTAAGTTTTTTAAATTGATCTACACTTCATCTTTGAAGTGTCCCTGTGCCGTCCACTACCTCTCCTCCTTGCAGCAAAATAAAACTCCTATTTGCTTCCCTTGTGACTCGAACCCAAGCCCTTTCCCCTTGCTTGTGGCGTCACACTCTAAGGCCCTAAGTGGCGCCTCCAAGCCACTTAAACAAGCCCATTTTTGTGTCATATTTCCCCTACTAATTTTCTTAAGACCTCTTAGGCTTAGCTCTCTCTTTGAAACTTAAAATTAAATAATTTCTAAGGCATTCTCCTACATTTTACTGTTCCCAAAATTCATAAAGCACATTCATAATATACACAGGCATACAAGTACATGCAATTGAGCAAAAATGCACAAGCCCTAATTCCGAATATTACACTCGAGATTTATTTGGAGCTAAAATAAATTTTAATAATAAGAATATTATTGAAGTGGAACAAGTGACCTTGATGCTTAAGGGGATTAAGTGTCAAAAACTAGCATAAGATGAGCTAGTAGTAAGGTGGAATTGGCGCATGAGTGATTGCTTGAGGGGAGAGGTTCGAATACCATGGATTGCATTTTGGTAGCCTTAATTTTTGCACCTTTTTATCAAGTGTCGGTCAAACCCTATTTATGGTAAGGTTGGACTAAATTTTTATGGCAAGGTGGCTAATAGTTAAGGTAAGCTTGAACTTGGGGAAAGGAATCCTAAGCTTATGGAAGGTAGGAGGATCATAAGGCATGAATCAATGGTGTTATTTTGGAAAATCAATGGTGTTATTTTGGAAACTTTGTGTGGCTAAAACTTTGACTTTTAGCCAATGTACATGGATGGCTTATTGGACTAAAGGGGAGGTCAAATTTTTGTGGTAAGTTTTGGGGAATAGGTTGGTATCTTGATAGAATTTTCATTTGGTCATTTTTCCTCTCCCAAAAACACCTTTCTCTTGTCTTTTCCTCTCTTAGCCGAATGTGCTTGTGTTAGGAGAAAAAATTTTTTGTTTTGTTTCTTTTGGTCACTCTTTTTGACCATTTGGTCATTTTTGCAAAACCCTCAAGTGCTTCATCTCGTATTTCTCTTCTAGTGTCGAAACTACCAACACAAAAGCCATTCCTTTTTCCTTCTCCTCCCCCATTACTGATTTCATATTATTCCTAAACTCATCTCTTTTCTCCTTCTCTTTTCTTCTCTTTGAAAACCAAATTATAACACCTTCTCCCCATTCTCTTTTCTTCTCTATTTTTATTTATCATTCAAATACTTTCTTCATTATTTTTCTCCCCATGGCCGAATGGTACTAATACCATTTTCTTCAATTTTTCCTTCAAAGTCAAATCTTTTATTCATTTATATTGTCTTGTTGATTATTCTTCCAACCCTCGTTTAAGCAATAGGTAAGAGCTTTCTTTTTGGTTCTTATGTTGGTTTATTGGTTGTTTTGGCCGAACCCTAAGTGTGGTAAAGGAGAGTCTTTTTGATTGAAATCGTTGATCATTACTCTTAAACGTTTCCTTTCGTTATATTTTAGTATGATAATGGAGGGCCGAATCACCATCTCGTCAAAGTCATCTTGAAGTTATTAAGTTCGGATCATATTTTTCAAGGTAAGGGTTCTTATCAAGGAGTTATATATATAATACTCGACATATTGATATAGATGGATTATTAATCGATTTTGTCTTAGGGGAAAGTTATCGCTTTCATCTTGTGGAACAAGGATATTTTGTGGTAAAACAATCTCACCCTTAAAACTGTTAGTCATAATTTTGATATATTATTTAGTCAGACTAATGATCTTTTGTCAATGCAGACAATCAAGATAGGGACAAAAAGGGTGGTGAATAATGTTTAGAAGAGGGGCGGTTCCGCTATTCCCCTAAAATTTAAGCGAAGGGCTGTTTCAGGAATCTAAGATTTTCCACTGGGTTGTGGACCCTCATCCGAGGAGAATCTATTATTTGAAGTCATTCGTACTCCTGAGCCTTTATTTGTTCGTGGATATTCAACGGGTAACGAACCAACAATTGGAGAGAAACTGCATATAGAAGTTGTTTGAAATTCTAAGGGTAAAGTCTAGTCGTTATTTATAAGAATAGATTTATAAATAGTATTAGTGTTCTAAATTATCGTGATGCGTGTTTAGGTATCAACGAGCGAAAAGTCTAGTTCTCACTATAATCAGGTGTGTAACTTCACACTTATCTCTCGGGTTAGATACTATACCGTAAGTATTGGGATAAAATCGTAAAGATAGCAAAATCAGAGAAATACAAAATAATTAATACTTTTGTGTAAATGCATGAAAACGATTAAAGTCATGGAAATTACGAAAATGCCCCCAATAGGTTAATTGATAAATAGTAAAATTTTATGCCTCATGTGATATATAGGCCAAAAACTGCTAGATCGATATATGGGCCAAAAACTGCTAGATCGATATATGGGCCAAAACTGCTAGATCGATATATGGGCCAAAAACTGTTAGATCGATATATGGGCCAAAGTTTGCTAGATCGTTAAATGGGCTAAAATGCTATTTTGCCTTATGGGCCAAAATGAAAATTTAAAATATGGACTCACTTGTATTATGGGCCTTTTGTTAAAATTATCATGTGAATGTATTGTTATGTTTTATATATAAACATGATTGCATGGGTTGGGAAAAATTGTGAAGAGAAGAAAGGCACATTGCCAAAATCTAGTTCGGGTGGCTTTGCCACAATCTAGTTTGGTGGTGCACCACAATATTATTTAAAATGGCTTTACACTGCGATTGGTGTGTTGGCGGGGTGGGTTGACTTGATCCCCACAGGTGTGTTGGTTGGAATGCAATTGGTGTGTAGAGGATGGAAAATTTAGGTTTGGTTAGAATTTCATTCTACATGCATTATTATTATATTGTTAAAACAGTAAATGGGCTCAAGCACAATATAATGTCTTGATGATTTGGCCCAGTGGATATGGTAAGTGGGTTATACACTGAGTTTTGAGTAACTCACTCTGCTTTATTATCCTTCTCAGGTAATGGCAATTGATGGAGGCTTGGGCTAGGGATGACTTCGTGGAGGCCATACTTCGAACAAGGGTTTTATAAACTATGAACTTCAATTAAGTATATTTATTTAATTACTATTTTGGGTATGATGTAATAAGGCCTCTATTATTATTATTTTATGGATTTTTATGTGCGGATAGATTTAATTATGCTTTAGACACTTAATTTGTACTAATACTATTTTAATAATGTTTCCTTAAATATTTTGTTTTTTAAACCTATGAGATTCTTTAAATATTCTTGTTTTGATTCTTTTGAACTCTTTAAAATTACTTTAAAGTCTTTAACAATTAAATATTAAATAATAAGATTTCAAACTAGTATTACTTTATTCATCGATTTTAAATTAAATTCTTGGTTTTACTAAACTTCATTTTCAAAAGGTTTTGTAGAATGCTTTTACCTAAATCATTAGATAATTAAATGAATGTTAGTTACGTGTGACAAACCAAATCTCATCTTAACGCATGACCTGGTTTGGAGTGTTACATTTAATGGTATCAGAGCCAGTTTTAAAACTCGACTATGGTAGGGTTCAACAAATAACTTCCGTTTGAAATTATTTTAATTATGTTTAAAAGGTTGTATGGCACCACAAGCAACCGGCACCAAGTCAAGTAAGTATTCATTACTGAATGATTATTATGATGATATGATCATTGGAACACTCTAGAACTTCTAGTTTTAAGTGTTGAAAATTGTAGAGATCGAGACTATAGGATGTGTTTGCGAAAAACAACTTTATCTCATGAATCTCAAAAAATATTGTTAATAAACACTGAAATAGTTTTCTAATTCATAAAATTTGTAATCAGATTAAAACAAGATAGTCAGTATGAGCGCCAGAGGACACGGACGTGGTAGACGTGGCCGTGGTAGAGGCCGAGTGCTAGAGGCGTAATCGAAGAATCGGGACATATCCTAGAAATGGATGCACCGACATCACCTGCGTCGAAAAATGAATCACAAGACCATAGAAGAGAAGATAATGCTTTGACACGAGCAATGTTGCGAGTCCTTGAAAGGGTCGCTGGAACTAGAGCTGGGCTAGCAACTCGTGGGTCGATATCAAAGCAATGAAATTAAGTGGTCTTTGAAGTTTTAGAGGTGTTTCGGTGTAGCTCGAATGTTCTTGAATATTGGCTTGAGGCGTAGAAGCGAATTATGGACGATCTAGAGTGCCTTCGTAAGCGAAACTAAGAGGAGCAATGTCATTGTTAAGGAACGAGGCATATCAATGGTGGCTTACTGTTCGAGAAGGCACTAAAGCTGCATTAGTTACTTGGGAATTCTTCAAAGCTGCCTTTCAAGGGAAATATGTAGGGACAAGTTATGTGGATGCTCGGAGGAAGGAATTCTTGAATCTAGTTCAAGGAAATAAAATGGTGGCGACTTATGAGGCTTCTATTTTTACGCTTGAGTCGTTATGCTCAAACTATAGTACCAACGGATCATGAGCGTTATTATGCGCTTTGAGGATGAAATTTGATGATGAGTTCTGGTCTCTATTAGCCCCACAACAAGTAAAATTTTGCCATGTTTGTGGAGAAAGCCAAGATAGTCAAGAGGCTAAGAGCTCGAGAACATCGAGAATCGGGAAAGAGTCAGAGGCAAGAGAGACATAAAGTATTCGAGTTCTTCAAAAAGGTTTCAGAAGAGGCCTCGGAATGATGAGCCAGCTTAAGGTAGAGCACCTATGGCTACTAATCAGAGTCAAGACTATGCCGAATGTGGCACCCGGAGAGTGCTGGAGGAAAACTAGTGCTTGTTATAAATGTGGTTCCAAGGATCATCAATAAAAGAATTGCCCTCGACGGATGGATACAACTCAGGAAGCTCGTAACCCTGATGCTCAGTCGGTCAAAGGCGCTCAGCAGCCACCGAGAGGCCGTGGACCAGGTCGTGGTGGTAATGGGATTGGACGCGCACAAGGTGCACCGGGTCAAGGAAATGGCTTTAGAGGTAACGCGGAGGTAAGATAGCTGGGGTTGGTCTATACGGTCAGACATCGAGAAGATGGCGATGCAACTGATGTGATAACTGGTACGTTCTTCATCTTTGATGTGCCTGTTACTACTTTGATAGATATCAGTTCTACCCACTCGTATATTGCTAGTGCCATATCTGGAAATCTGAATATAGAATCTGAGATTATCGATAGTGAGATGACGATATTTAGTCCTTTAGGACAGTTGGTAATTGTGAATAAACTGTTTAGAGACGTGCCCTTAGAAATCCAAAGAGAAATATTTTTGGCGGATTTGATGGAATTGCCTTTTGGCAAATTTGATCTCATTCTGGGCATGGATTGGTTGGTGAAGCACCGGGCGCATTTGGATTGTGCTGAAAAGCGGAAGTCAATAAGGACTTCGGATCATAAAGAAGTAGTAATGATAGGCGAACGAAGGAATTATTTGGCAAATGTGGTATCTGCGTTAAAGGCAGAAAAGTTGGTGTGAAAAGGGTATGGAGCATTCCTAGCTTTTATTGGTGCTTTGGATACCAAGGAGTTATCAGTGGAAGATGTGAGAACGGTGAAGGAATTTTCAGATGTCTTTCCCGAAGAACTTCCTAGTATACCTCCAGATCGGGAAGTATAATTTGGTAATGAGCTATTGCCCGGAACGGCTCTAGTGTCTATTGCACCTTATAGGATGGCACCGAAGGAGTTGGCAAAGCTTAAATCTCAAATTCAAGAATTATTGGATCGAGGATTTATTCGACCTAGTGTGTCTCCGTGGGGAGCACCGGTTTTGTTCGTTAAGAAGAAGGATGGGTTGATGCGTATGTGTATTGATTACAGGCAGTTGAATAAATTAACGATCAAGAATAGGTATCCCTTGCCGAGAATTGATGACTGTTTGATCAATTGAAGGGAGCATCGATTTTCTCAAAATTGATTTGAGATCGGGTTATCATCAACTCAAAGTGAAAGAGGCAGATATTCATAAGACAACATTCCAAACTCGTTATGGACATTATGAGTTTTTGGTGATGCTGTTTGGTTTGACCAATGCACCAGCTGCATTTATGGACATGATGAACCGAGTCTTTCAACCTTATCTAGACCGGTTTGTAGTAGTGTTCATAGATGATATCTTGGTATATTCGAGAAATAAAGAGGAGCATGACTCACATTTGCATATAGTATTGAAGTTACTTCGTGATAAGCAACTTTATGCCAAATTCAGTAAATGTGAATTTTGGTTAAGGGAAGTGACTTTCTTGGGTCATGTGGTGTCAGCTGAAGGAATAAGGGTGGATCCTCGGAAGATTGAGGCTGTACTAGATTGGAAACCACTAAAGTCAGTAGCTGAGATTCGGTGTTTCTTAGGTTTGGCTGGATATTATAGAGGCTTTGTTGAGGGGTTTTCGTTGATTGATGCACCCCTAACTAAGCTATTGCGAAAGCGAGTACCGTATGTATGGAGTGATAAACAACAAGAAAGTTTGAGAAATTGAAGAAGATTTTGTGAAGCACGATCTTGATTCAACTTTGAGGTTAGAAAAGAATTTATAAATCTCTTGTGATCGTCACACGGGTTTAGGATGTGTGCTGATGCAAAATGGAAAAGTGGTGGCCTATGCTTCTCGTCAGTTGAGACCACATGAAGTAAACTACCCTACTCATGACTTGGAGTTGGCTGCAGTAGTGTTTGCTTTAAAGATTTGGAGGCACTATCTCTACGGTGAGAAGTCTATCATCTATACGGATCATAAGAGTCTTAAGTATCTTCTTACCCAGAAGGAGTTAAACTTGAGACAAAGAAGGTGGGTGGAGTTGTTAAAGGATTATGATTTCTTAATCGAGTATCATCCTGGAAAGGCTAACTTGGAAGCAGACGCGTTAAGTCGTAAGGTGGTATCTGATTTAAGAGCAATGTTTGCTCATCTGAGTTTGTATGAGGATGGTAGTCTATTAGCGGAACTTCAGGTGAAGCCTCTGTGGTTAGATCAGATCAGGGAAAAGCAGATATCAGATGAAAAGTTGGAATCCTTAATTCAGCAAGTTAAAAGTGGTGAAATAGGGGATTTTGGTATGAATAACTATGAAGTGCTGTGTTTTCGTGGAAGAATTTGTATGCCCAAGGACTCAGATTTGAGACAAATGATCCTGCGGGAAGCGCATAGTAGCCCTTATGCTATGCACCTCGGAGGAAATAAGATGTATCGAGATCTCCGTGAACGATATTGGTGGCTAGGGTTGAAGCGTGAGATTTTTGAGTTTGCAGGTAAATGTTTGACTTGTCAACAAGTGAAGGCGGAGCATCAACTGCCGTCAGGCTTATTATAACCAGTAAAGATTCCCCTATTGAAATGGGAGCGGATATCAATGGATTTTGTTAGTGGGTTACCTTTAATACCTACTAAGAAAAATTTCGTTTGGGTTGTAGTTGATCGTTTGACGAAGACTACCCATTTTCTTCCAGTTCGTACGGATTACTCGCAGTAGAAGTTGGCTAAGTGTATGTATCTAAGATCGTGAGGTTGCATGGGGTACTAGTATCTATCATATCAGATAGGGATCCCAGGTTTACATCACGGTTTTGGAAAGCTTTACTGAGGCTTTGGGAACAAAGTTAAACTTTAGTACGGCTTTTCATCCTCAGTCAAATGGTCAGTCAGAAAGAGTAATTCAGATTTTGGAAAACATGTTACGTGGTTGTATAATCGACTTCAGAGGTAGTTGGGAGGATTTTCTATCATTGGCAAAGTTCGCGTATGATAACAGTTACCAATCTAGTATCCAAATGGTGCCTTATGAAGCTTTATACGGTCATAGGTGTCGTACCCCTACTTGTTGGACTGAATTGGGGGAACAATAGTTGTTGGGTCCTGAGTTGATATCTGAGATGGAAGAAAAGGTAAAGGTGATTCGAGCGCGGTTAAAGGAAGCTTCGGATCGATAAAAATCATATGTGGATCTGAAGCGTAAGGATATTGAGTTTGCGGTGGGAGATCAGGTTTTTCTGAAAGTCTCACCTTGGAAGAAGATTTTCAGATTTGGAAGGAAGGGCAAGTTGAGCCCTAGGTTCATTGGACCATATCGTGTGATGAAGTGTGTTGGTCCAGTGACCTATCAGCTTGAATTACCTCCGGAGTTGAGTCAGATTCATAATGTTTTCCATGTTTCTATACTGAGGTGCTATAGATCGAATCCGTCTCACATAGTACCGGTAGAAGAAGTGGAGTTGAGATCAGACTTATCTTTTGAGGAGGAACCAGTGGAAATCTTAGGCGAGATGTTAAGGTGCTAAGAAAGAAGACCGTCTTTGTTGGTCAAGGTTTTATGGCGTAATCACGAGGCGAGAGGAAGCTACGTGGGAGCCTAAGGAAGCAATTCGACAACAATATCCTCACCTCTTTTAGCCAGGTAAATTTCGAGGACGAAATTTTCTTTAAGGAGGGTAGAATTGTAACATCCTAAAAAAATACAAGTATCGATATGTTGCATTTTTTTAATTAGCTTGTGAATGAATAAATTTGTGTGTTTAATATAGTTTCGAGAAAGCTCATGATTTATTCGGAGCTAGAATAAATTTTAGTAATAAGAATATTATTGAAGTGGAACAAGTGACCTTGATGCTTGAAGGAATTAAGTGTCAAAAACTACCATAAGATGAGCTAGTAGTAAGGTGGAATTGGTGCATGAGTGATTCCTTGAGGGGAGAGGTTCGAATACCATGGATTGCATTTTGGTAGCCTCAATTTTTTCACCTTTTTATCAAGTGTCGGTCAAGCCCTATTTATGGTGGCTAATAGTTAAGGTAAGCTTGAACTTGGAGAAAGGAATCCTAAGCTTATGGAAGGTAGGAGGATCATAAGGCATGAATCAAGGGTGTTATTTTGGAAACTTTGTATGGCTAAAACTTTGACTTTTAGCCAATGTACATGGACTGACTTATTGGACTAAAGGGAGGTCAAATTTTTGTGGTAAGTTTTGGGGAATAGGTTGGTAGCTTGATAGAATTTTCATTTGGTCATTTTCCTCTCCCAAAACACCTTTCTCTTCTCTTTTCCTCTCTTGGCGAATGTGCTTGTGTTAGGAGAAAATAATTTTGTTTTGTTTCTTTTGGTCATTCTTTTTGACCATTTGGTCATTTTGCAAAACCCTCAAGTGCTTCATCTCATATTTCTCTTCTAGTGCCGAAACTACCAACACAAAAAGCCATTCCCTTTTCCTTCTCCTCCCCTATTGCCGAATTCATATTGTTCCTAAACTCGTCTCTTTCTCCTTCTCTTTCTTCTCTTTAAAAACCGAATTATAACACCTTCTCCCCATTCTCTTTTCTTCTCCATTTTTATTTATCATTCAAATAGTTTCTTCATTATTTTTCTCTACTAATACCATTTTCTTCAATTTTTCCTTCAAAGTCGAATCTTCTATACATCTATATTGTCTTGTTGATTATTCTTCCAACCTCGTTTAAGCAATAAATAAGAGCTTTCTTTTGGTTCTTATGTTGGTTTATTGGTTGTTTTGGCGAACCCTAAGTGTGGTAAAGGAGAGTCTTTTGATCGAAATTGTTGATCATTACTCTTAAACGTTTCCTTTCGTTATATTTTAGTATGATAGTGGAGGGCCGAATCACCATCTCGTCAAAGTCATCTTGAAGTTATTAAGTTCGGATCATATTTTTCAAGGTAAGGGTTCTTATCAAGGAGTTATATATATATAATACTCGACATATTGATATAGATGGATTATTAATCGATTTCGTCTTAGGGGGACGTTATCACTCGATTTTCATCTTGTGGAACAAGGATATTTTGTGGTAAGCCAATATCACCCTTAAAATCATTAGTCATAATTTTGATATATTATTTAGTCGGACTAATGATCTTTTGTCAATGGAGACAATCAAGATAGGGACGAAAAGGGTGGTGAATAGTGTTTGAAAGAGGGGCGGTTCCGCTATTCCCCTGAAATTTAAGCGAAGGGTTGTTTCGAGAATCCGAGATTTTCCACCGGGTTGTAGACCCTCATCCGAGGAGAATGTAATATTTGAAGTCGTTCGTACTCCTGAGCCTTTGTTTGTTTGTGGATATTCAACAGGTAACGAACCAACAATCAGGGAGAAACCGCATATAGAAGTTGTTCAAAATTCCAAGGGTAAAGTCTAGATCGTTATTTATAAGAATAGATTTATAAATAGTATTAGTGTTCTAAATTATCATGATGCGTGTTTAGGTATCGACGAGCGGAAAGTCTAGTTCTCACTGTAATCAAGTGTATAACTTCACACTTATCTCTCGGGTTAGATACTATACCGTAAGTATTGGGATAAAATCGTAAAGATGGCAAAATCGAAGAAATACGAAATAATTAATACTTTTGTGTAAATACATGAAAACGGTTAAAGTCGTGGAAATTACAAAAACGCCCCTAATGGGTTAATTGATAAATAGTAAAATTTTATGCCTCATGTGATATATGGGCCAAAAACTACTAGATTGATATATGGGCCAAAAACTGCTAGATCGATATATGGGCCAAAAACTCCTAGATCGATATATGGGCCAAAGTTTGCTAGATCGTTAAATGGGCTAAAATGCTAGTTTGCCTTATGGGCCAAAATGAAAATTTGAAATATGGACTCACTTGTATTATGGGCCTTTTGTTAAAATTATCATGTGAATGTATTGTTATGTTTTATATATAAACATGATTGCATGGGTTGTGAAAAATTGTGAAGAGAAGAAAGGCTGTTGCCAAAAATCTAGTTGGTGGCTTTGCCACAATCTAGTTCGATGGTGCACCACAATATTATTTAAAATGGCTTTATGCTGCGATTGGTGTGTTGGCGGGGTGGGTGACTTGATCCCCAGGTGTGTTGGTTGAGTGCGGTGGTGTGTAGCGGATGGAAAATTTAGGTTTGGTTGGGAATTTCATTCTACATGCATTATTATTATTATATTGTTAAATCAGTAAATGGGCTCAAGCCCAATATAATGTCTTGATGATTTGGCCCGATGGATATGGTAAGTGGGTTATACTTGAGTTCTAAGTAACTCACTCTGCTTTATTATCCTTCTCGGTAATGGCAATTGATGGAGGCTTGGGTAGGGATGACTTCATGGAGGCCATACTTTGAACAAGGGTTTTATAAACTATGAACTTCAATTAAGTATATTTATTTAATTACTATTTTGTGTATGATGTAATAAGGCCTCTATTATTATTTTATGGATTTTTATGTGTGGATGGATTTAATTATGCTTTAGACACTTAATTTGGACTAATACTATTTTAATAATGTTTCCTTAAATATTTTGTTTTTTAAACATATGAGATTCTTTATATTCTTGTTTTTAGATTCTTTTGAACTCTTTAAAAATTACTTTAAAGTCTTTAACAATTAAATATTAAATAATAAGATTTCAAACTAGTACTACTTTATTCATCGATTTTAAATCAAATTATTGGTTTTTACTAAACTTCATTTTCAAAAGGTTTTGTAGAACTGTTTTACCTAAATCATTAGATAATTAAATGGATGTTCGTTCTGTGTGACAAACCAAATCTCGTCTTAACGCGTAGACCTGGTTTGGGGTGTTACATCTTCTCCCTGGCCGAATGTATCATGAACAATAGGTAAACTTTTGCTTTCTTTTTGGCCATTTCATTTTTGGCCATTTTGGTCTTATTTGCTCATTCTCTCCAAACCATTTCCTCTTTATGCTAAAACCACATAACCTTGAAGGGCCATTTTTCTTTTCTCTCCTTTTCTTCTTTGCCAAATGCACTCTAGTCTCAAACCTTCTTCTTTGTTCATCTCCCATTCTTGAAGAACCAAAATATAGACACCCTCTTTTCTTCTTCTTTTTCTTCTTGCAAAAACTCTCAACACCATTCCCTCATTAATATTCACAATGGCCAAATATCATTAAGTATCATCCTCTCCAATTTTTCACCATAGCTGAATCTCCTACTTCACACATATTTCTTTCTCAACCATTTTTACCTACTCACACGTGATTGATCGGTAAGTGGCTAATTACAATATTTTGGTATTTTTATTTTACCCTTTTCATTGTGTCGAATCTGTATTTTGGCATGGGATGGCCTTTTTGGATCGAGACCATCATCATACCATACCTTATTCAAAATATTTTTCTTTGCCATAGAAATGTAGTGGAAGGCCGAAACTTGGAGTGTTTGAAATCATCGTGTTATCGCTAGGAATCGGTCCAAAAACTTTAAGGTAAGGATTTCTTTTAAGGATTCCATATTACTTTTTATTTTGTTAAAGATAGGGTTTATTAACCGATTTTATCATAGGGACTCTATTACTAAATTTTCATCCTGTGATCGTAAGGATTTGTGGTAAGCAGGCTTCGCTCATAAGATCAATCATTTTTAATTACGAAATATTAGTTTGGACTAATATTCATTTGTCAATGGAGGCAAACAAGATCGACTCAAAAGGAGTGGTGATTAGTGATAGGAAAAGGAGCGGATTCGCAATCCCCTCTAGATTCAAACGAAGGGTTGTTTCGGCGATCCGAGATTTTCCACCAGGTTGTGGACCCTCATCCGGTGAAAATCAACTATTCGAGGTTGTTCACAGTTCTGAGCCATTAGCTATTCGGGATTTTCCACCGGATTGTGAACTGTCAACCGGGGAGAACCGGCAAATAGTAGTCATTCGTGATTCTGAGGGTAAAAATCCTAGATCGTTTATCTTAGAGTAGATTTACTATAAGTGTTAATGATCTAATCGAGCGTTAAAAATATTTTTAGGTGTTGACGATTAGGAAAGTGTAGTACTTACAGTAATCAGGTGTGTAATCTTACACTGTATCTCATGGGTTAAATAACTATATCGTATTAATTGCTTGATTAAATCACAAGATAGTGAAATCGAGTTGTAACACCCTAAAATTTGAGTATTGATTTTATTGCATGTTTTTGGTGCTTAGATTATGACGGAAAATTTTCTTACTTCTTTTCATAGTTATTATAGTTCTAAAGAAGAGTTTAGAATTATTCGGGAAAGGAATAAATTTTTAATTTTGAGAAATTAATGAAGTGAATTAAGTGACATTGATACTTAAGTAAAAATAAGTGTCAAAGTGTAGCATAAGATGAGTAAATGGTAAGGTGGTGTTGGCGCATGAGTTGTGGCATGAGGGGAGTGGTTCGAATCCCTTGGTTAGCATATAAGAAAATTTTATTTTTTTGCTTTAATCTATGCATGTGTCGACAAGGGGATAAGGATTGATGAGTTGTATTGTTTTATTTTTGGTAAGTAAGACTAAAGGAAAAAGGTAATTTTTAACTTATGGTATGGAATCAAAGAACTTTGGAAACATATGGGGACATGAGGCAAGTATCAAGGAAAATGTTTTGGAAACAAATTCATGGTCATTTGACCAATGAATTTGATGACAATATGGCTAAGGGGAGGTTGGTAGAATATGCTAGTAGCTTGGCTAGGGTAGGGATTTTGTTTTGGTCATTCCTAGCATTTTGTGCAAGCTTTGTTTTTTTCTTTCTCTCAACCTTCTCTTTGGCGAATTTGAGCTTTTGGTATGCCAAAATTCTTTTGACCATTTGGTCATTTTGCTATCACATTAGTATTCTTTTGTGTGCCTTTTCATTTTTTGAAATCACCAACACCAAAGGTCATTCTTTTCTTCCTTCCTCCATTGCGAATGTACCTTGCCCTAAACACATCTCTTACTTTCTCTTTTCTTCTTTTGAAAACTGAATCCTCATCATCATCCCTTTCACTCATCTTTAAATTTTCTTTTCAATCATACTATCTTCATAAAAATCTCTCATGGCGAATGTTAGTGTGCCTTGTCGAACCATTTTCTCTTCTCTTTAGTTTTCATAGCCGAATCTCTCTCTATTCATAAGCATCTTTCTCAATCATCTCTTTTCAACCGTGGAGAATAGGTAAGAGTTCTTTTAGTTCATGTTAGTTATTAGTGGTTTTGGCCAAATATGGATGGAGGTAAGAAGGATTTCTTGGATCGAAATAATCATTCATTTTATTAATGTTTCTCTTTATTATACTTTAGTGCGATAACGGAAGATCGGAACTCGAGTGTTCGTGTGTATCTTGGAGCGTTGGAGTCGATTTAAGGTGTTAAGGGAACATTTTTGGTCGACTCTCTTTTTGAGAAGCAAGAATCCTTGTGGTAAGGAAATCTAGCCTTTAAGATCTTTAGTATTTTCGATATATTATTATTAGGATTAACGATCTTTTGATATTGAAGACATTCAAAATAGGGAAGAAAAGGCGGTGTTTAGTCTTCGTAAGAAGGCGGATCCACTATTTGATGCGAGCACGCTTGGGGCATCCAACATTTTTCAACATGACGAGCTCGAATCATTGAGACCAAGAGCCGTGGAGCTCATGTGCATCTTCATGCACTTCCAAATTGAGCGGATTAGCTCATTCTAGCTCAATTTGAGCTCACTCGAGCTCACTCTAGCTCATTGAGCTGATTCGTTAATTTTAAGACTTTAAATAAATTGAGTAGCTAATTTATTAATTTTTATACAACAATTAAAATGTGTCCAAATAATTAATTTAGTGTCGGACTTAATTTGTCTAAGCCTAAATTAATTTATCACATTTTATTACATGTTTTAAGATGTTTGGTTTTAAAATTAAAAGTGCAGATTTTAGATAATCAAGTTGCTGCCGAAAGTTAATGTGTACTAATGGTGTCTTTAGTTTGTCTAAAACGTCCCTTGATGTGTCCAAAGCATGTTTTTAATGTTATTCATCTGATTTAGGTTGATTTAATGTGGATTCATGGCCTTTGTAGGTTCAATAGAACCTTTGGAGAGCATTAAAGGAGATACATGCACTTAGGTGCAATGAACTTGGCTGAATACTTCAATGAACCTTGGAGATACATGGATGGCTGGAAGCATGCACCATGGCTGCCAATTTTTGGCCATTCAAGGCCACCATTCGGTTGGGAGAAAGCACAAGTACATGGATGAATTTATTGAATGTTTTTAAGCATCAATTAAAATGGGCAGCAACTCATTCATCTTCCAAGGGGCTGTTCGTGCAATGCAAAGGTCAAGGGGATTTAAGGGCTGAATTAAACCACATGAAAGTTGTTCAAAGAAGAGTTTTAATGCTGGAAACTTTTCACCCAAAAGGTGCAGCTCATTCCCAAAGTTGGCCGAACCTAGACAAGCCTTTTCAGCTCCTTTGCTGTTCAAATTCGTTCAGCCACTTCCTTCTTCATTAAGAAGACTTTAAAACGTCCCAAATGGCTGAATTTACATATCCAAGAGGGCTACTCACGTTCTCCTTTATTGCTGGACACTTTTCAGCCAAAAGAGACCAAATTAATAGCTCAATTATTGCATGGGACGTACCTAGCTGCTGCATGCCTTTTCAAGTGGCCCAAAGTTCATTTCTTCTTCTAGAAACATGGCTAATGACATTCCCAAAGGCTGCACTTGGACTTGGACGAATTTTTGGGACAAATAATCTTCTAGAAACATGTCTATTGGAGTGCCATTGTTGCCATATACATCCAAACGAATTTTGCAAGCTTACAAGGCCACATTCAAATTGAATTTTGTCAAGCAAACCAAGGGATTTTCTTTCTAGATTTTTCCAGCAATTTATGGCTGAAAATTAACTTAGTCATTAAGTTTTTATGACTATTTGGTTAGCTCATATTAGCCTATAAATAGTTGCTAAATTTCATTTGAAAAAGGAGCGGTTTATGAACCTTTATAAAATTTATGAACTTTTGTTCATCGAGTGAGATTATCTCCTCTCTACCTTTAAATGCGAGTTTCGATCCCGACTTATCTAGCTTGCTTGTGGCGTCAATCGTACTCTTTCCATTTTATTATACCAACGGTTCTTATCTTTATAGATAACGGGTCTTGGTCCGCCATCAATTTCATCCTTCCACCTTAAACACATTAGAAACCGGGTGACACATCTTTGTGTTGAATCGTTTTTGTTTAAGACCTATCTTCCATTTTCCACCATTCCTTTTCATTTCCCAAACCTCCATTCCTAACTTATCCATTTCTTAAATATAAATTCAATTCAAAGCTTCGCATTGCTATATATATTCTCATAATTTTTGAAGGTTTGTAACCTCCTCGTAGAGCGATCGGGCAACTTAAATACATTTCGACTCTCCAGGCGGGATCGCATCACTATTTCCCTAAGTATAAGCGAAGGCGATTTGATAGTCAAGGATTTTCCACCGGGTTGCGGACCATCTAGAAGGAAATCAATTATTCAAGTAGTTCGTACTCCAGAGCCTTTATGCGTTAGTGGATTCTCGTGAACAACGAATCGATAAGCGAGGAGAAACCGAAAATTGAAGTGATTCAAAAACAAGAGGGTAAGGATTTGGATCGAATATCAATAACATATTTTTATACATGGTAGTGTCCTAATAAGATTGTATTATGTTTAGGTGTTGAAGAACGGGAAGGGTTACTACTCACGATATCGAGGTGTGTAACTTCACACTTTTCTCGGGTTTAGACGTCATTCGTGGTATTGAGTAAAAACGTAAAAATGACTAGATCAGTATAAAACGTAATAACTGGTATTTGGTGAAATTACACAAAAACGGTTAATATGGTGAAAATTACAAAAAACCCCTCGATGAGTTAGATGGTAAAATATAAATTTTCATGTCTTCGTAAAATGGGCCGATAAGTTTGATAAATAGTAAATGGGCCAAAATCCATGATAAATATTAAATGGGCTGAAATCTCTGCTAGATCGATAATTGGGCCAAAATCTCTGCTAGATCGATAATTGGGCCGAAATCTTTGTTAGATTGTAAATGGGCCGTAATCTCTGTTAAATTGTTAAACGGGCTAAAATCCCTGTTAGATCGATAAATGGGCCGAACTCTTGCTAGATCGTAAATTTGGGCCTAAGATGTTAAATTGCTAAATGGGCCAAATGTTGTTTTGTAATTTTTGGGCCTTAATAAAAATTGGAAATATTGACTCTTGTTAATGGGCCTTTTTAATAAAATCATTGTATGATCATAGACTACTTTGCATACATATTGCATAGGTTGGGAAAATGATGAAGAGAAGAAAGGCCTGTTGCCAAAATCTAGTTCGGTGGCTCTGCCACAAAATTATGGCTATTTGCCTCTAGTTCGGTGGCTCTGCCACAAAATTATTAAATGGCTATTTTCCTCTAGTTCGGTGGTTCTACCACAAATAATAATTGGCTTAATGCCTCTAATTCGGTGCCTTTGTCACAATCTAGTTCGGTGGCTCTGCCACAAATATAAAAGGCTTAATGCCTACGATTGGTGTGATGGTGGGGTGGGTTGACTTGATCCCCACAGGTGTGATGGTTGGTACGGGGGTGTGTAGCGGATGGAAATTAGGTTTGGGAGGAAAATTCATTTTGCATGCATATCATTATTTATGTTGTTAATTCTACTAATGGGCTCAAGCCCAAATCCATAATTTGATAATCGGCCCGATGGATAAAGTAAGTGAGTTATACTTTGAGTTCTAAGTAACTCACTCCTCAAATTTTTCATCTCGGGTAATGGAAATTGACGTGGACTTGGGCGAGGATGACTTCGTGGAGGCCATCTTGCAAAACATGGGTTTATTAAACTTGAACTTTTTTATAAGTACTTTCTATAATTTACAATTTGGATTTAATGTAATAAGGGCCTTTATTAATATTTTATGGATTATTACGGGTGGTTGGTTTTAAACTATATTTTGGACATTTAAATATAGGTTTATGATTATATGATGTTTTCTTAAAATAAATTGGGTTTTCTATTACATGAAATTTCTTTATCATTTAATATATATTTTAAATACTTATAAAATTTATAACACAATACAAATGATGTTTTCAACTAATGTTTTCTAATATACATCAATTTTAAAATATTCTTTTGGTTTTATTAAACCTTGTAATTAAAAATAATTTTGTAGATTTTGACTCACTTTGTAATTGTTAAGATAGCTCGATTCATGTAACAAACCAAATCCAGTCTTAATGCATAGACTGGGTTTGGGGTGTTACATTTAATGGTATTAGAGCCAGTTTTAGAAACTCGGCTGTGGTTTGGGTTCACAAATAATTTCTATATGAATTCATTCAATTATATTTTTAAAGATTAGTATGGCACCACAAGCATCCGGCAACAAGTCAAGTAAGTATTTATTACTTAATGATTACTATGATGATCATAGGAACACTCTAGAACTTCTAATTTTAGATGTGAAAAATCGTAGAGATTGAGACTATAGGATATGTTGCGAAAAATAACTTTATCTCTCAAATCTCATAAAACATCGTTAATAAACACTGAAACAATTTTCTGATTCATAAAACTTGTAATCAGATAAAAACGAATAAGCCATCATGAGCACTAGAGGACGTGGTCGTGGATGTGATAGACGTGGCCGTGGTAGAGGCCGAGGTGCTACGACTGAAGCACCAAATCATATGCCGGAAATAGATGCACCTACGTCATTTGAGAGTGAGACGGGATCATACGATCACATGGAAGAAGATAATGCTTTGACACAAGCAATGCTGCGAGTCCTAGAAAGGGTCGCCGGAACTAGAATTGGGCCAACAACTCGTGGGTCAATCTCAGAACGACTCAAGTCAAATAATACAGAAGTTTTTAGAGGAGTTTTCGATGTAGCTCCGAATGTGGCTGAATATTGGCTCGAAGCTGTGGAACGGATTATGGATGATATGGAATGCACTGTTGAGTAAAAATTGAAAGGAGTTGTGTCCTTGTTAAGAGATGAGGCGTATCAGTGGTGGCTCACTATTCGAGAAGGCACCGAAGCTGCACTGATTACTTGGGAATTCTTTAAAGCTGCCTTCCAAGGAAAATACGTTGGAGCGAGTTATGTAGGCGCTTAGAAGGAAGGAATTTACGAATCTTGTACAAGGGAGTAAAGCAGATGGCGACATATGAAGTGAGTTTTACGTTTGAGCCACTATGCTCGGACAATTGTATCAACGGATCATGAACATTGTGTGCGTTCGAGGATGGGCTTAATGATGGTGAGGGTTTTGATTGCTCTCTGACAAGTTAGAACTTTTTCACGCTTGTGGAGAAGGCCAAGATAGCCGAGGAGGCTAAGAACTCGAGCGTCGAGCAAGAAAGATTTAGAAACAAGAGAGACACAGCGATCGATTCTTTAAAGAGATTCGGAAGAGACCTCGAAATGATGAACCGGTTCAAGGTAGAACACGGTAACAAATAATCGAAGTCGAGGCTGTCTTTGAATGTGGAAAAAGACATTTTGGAGAGTGTTGGAGGAAAGCGGCGCTTGTTACAAATGCGGTTCAATGGATCATCGATATAGAAATTGTCCTCGACATATGGATCGACTCAAGAAGTTCGTAATAATGATGCACTGTAGGCGGAGGTACTCGGGCCCACCGAGAAGCCGTGGACCGGTCGTGGTGGTAATGGGGCTGGTTGTGGTCAAGGTGCACCGAATCGAGGCAATGGTCCTAGAGGGAACGCGGATGCAAGGCGGCTGGGTGGTCTATGCGGTTAGACGCAGCGAGGGCGGCAATGCACCAGATGTGATAACTGGTACGTTCTTCATCTTTGATGTACCTGTTATTGCCTTAATAGATATTGGTTCTACCCACTCATATGTTGCTAGCGCCATATCTAGAAACTTGAATCTAGAATCTAAAATTACCGATAGTGGGATGACAGTAATTAGTCCTTTAGGACAGTCGGTAATTGTTAATAAAATGTTTAGAGCGTGCCTTGGAAATTCAAGAGGAAGTATTCTTGGCGAATTTGATGGAATTGCCTTTCGTGAGTTCGATCTCATTCAGGCATGGATTGGTTGGTCAAACATAGGCGCAATTGGATTGTGCTGAAAAATGAATGTCAATAAGAACCTCGGATGATAAAGAAGGCATCATGATTGGCGAATGAAGGAACTACTTGGCAAATGTGGTATCGCGTTGAAGGCGAGAGAAGTTGGTTCGGAAGGATATGGAGCATTCCTAGCCTTTATCGTGCTTTGGATGCCAAAGAGTTATCGTGAATGATGTGAGAACGGTGAAGGAATTTCGGATGTTTTCGAAGAACTTCCTAGTATACCTCGGATCGGAAGTAGAATTTGGCATTGAGCTTTTGCTCGAACCGCTCCAGTGTCCATTGCTCCTTATAGGATGGCGCCGAAGGAGTTGGCAGAGCTTAAAGCTCAAATTCAAGAATTACTGGATCGGGGATTTATTCGACCGAGTGTGTCTTCGTGGGGAGCACCAGTTTTGTTTGTCAAGAAGAAGGATGGATCGATGCATATGTGCATTGATTATAGACAATTGAATAAATTGACGATCAAGAATCGGTATCCTCTGTCGAGAATTGACGACCTGTTTGATCAATTAAAAGGAGCTTTAGTTTTCTCCAAAATTGATTTGAGATCGAGTTATCACCAGCTCAAGGTGAAAGAAGCGGACATTTATAAGATGGCATTTCGGACTCGTTACGGACATTATGAGTTTGTAGTGATGCCGTTTGGATTAACCAATGCACCAGCCGTATTTATGGACATGATGAACCGAGTCTTTCAACCATATTTAGACCGGTTTGTGGTAGTGTTCATAGATGACATATTGGTTTATTCAAGAAATGATGAGGAACATGACACGCATTTGCGTATAGTATTGCAGTTACTTCGTGATAAGCAACTTTCGCCAAATTCGATAAATGCAAATTTTGGCTAAAGGAAGTGACTTTCTTAGGTCATGTGGTATCGGTGAAGGAATAAGGGTGGATCCTCAAAAATTGAGGCTATTCGGATTGGAAACCACCAATGTCGGTGGTGAAATTTGGAGTTTCTTGGGTTTGGTGGTTACTATAGACGTTTTGTAGAGGGTTTTCGTTGATTCTTTGCACCCTAACTAAGTTGTTGCGAAAAGGAGTTCCATACAATTGGTGAAAAACAACAAGAGAGTTTGAGAAATTGAAGAAGATCTGTGAAGCTCTAGTTTTGATTCATAGGAGGCTGAAAAGAATTCACTTGTTTATTGTGATCGTCTCACACAGTGCAGGTTGTGTGTTGATGCAAAATGGAAAGGTGGTGGCCTATGCTTCTCGTCAATTGAGACCGCACGAAGTAAATTACCCTACTCATGATTTGGAGTTAGCTGCTGTGGTCTTTGCCTTAAAGATTTGGAGGCACTATCTCTATGGTGAGAAGTCTATAATCTACACGGATCACAAGAGTCTTAAATACCTCCTTACCCAAAAGGAGTTGAATTTGAGACAAAGAAGATGGGTAGAATTATTAAAGGATTATGATTTCTCAATCGAATATCATCTGGAAAGGCTAATGTGGTAGTGACGCATTAAGTCGTAAAGGCGATGTCGATTTGAGAGCAATGTTTGCTCATTTGAGTTTGTATGAGGATGGGAGTTTGTTAGCAGAACTTCAGGTGAAGCCGCTGTGGATGGAACAAATCAAGGAAAAACAGACATTAGATGAAAAGTTGGGACCTTTACTTCAGCAAGTTGAAAACGAAGAAATCAAGGATTTTGGAATAAACACGGAAGGTGTGTTGTGCTTTCGAGGAAGAGTTTGTATGCCTAAGGACTCAGATCTGAGGCAAATGATTCTTCGGAGGCGCATAGTAGCCCTTATACTATGCACCGGAGGAAATAAGATGTATCGAGATCTCCGTGAATGTATTGGTGGCGGTGGTTGAGCGTGAGATTTGAGTTTGTGGGAAAATGTTTGACTTGTCGACAAATGAAGGCAGAACATCAATTACCGCTGGATTGTTACAACGGTAAGAATTCCTCTTTGGAAATGGGAGCGGATAACTATGGATTTTGTTAGTGGGTTACCTTTAACACCTACTAAGAAAAATTTTGTTTGGGTAATTGTTGATCGTTTGACGAAGACTGCTCATTTTCTTCCAGTTCATCTGCAGACTATTCATTGCGAAGTTGGCAAAGTCATGCGTGATCTGAAATTGTGAGGTTGCATGGGGTACCAGTATCTATTATATCGGCGGGGATCCGATTTACATCACGATTTTGGAAAGCCGCATGAAGCCTTGGGGACAAAGTTGAATTCGATCGGCTTTTCACCCTCGATCGATGGTCGGTCGAGAGAGTAATTCGGATATTGGAAGAAATGTTAAGAGGATGTGTAATCGACTTGAGGGTAGTTGGGAGGATTATCTACCTTTGGCGTAATTTGATATAACAACAATTATCGATCTAGCATTGGATGGCACCTTACGAAGCATTGTATGGTGAAGGTGTCGTTCTCCTATTGTTGGATTGAGTTGGATGAGCAGCGGTTGTTGGGTCTGAGATGATATTAGAAGCAGAGGATAAAGTAAAAGTTATTTGAGCACGGTTGAGGAAGCCTCGGATGAGCGAAGTCGTATGCGGACACAAGCGTAAGGACATCGAGTATGCTGTGGAGGATCAAGTTTTCTTGAAGGTCTCACCTTGGAAAAAGATTTTCAGGTTTGGAAAGAAGGGCAAGCTAAGTCCTAGGTACATTGGACCATATAGTTTGCTGAAGCGTGTTGGTCCAGTGGCTTATCAGATTGAGTTACCTCCGGAGTTGGGTCAAATTCATAATGTTTTTCATGTTTCCATGCTGAGACGCTATAGATCGGATCCATCTCATATAATACCGGTTGAGGAAGTGGAATTAAATGCAGATTTGTCTTTTGAAGAAGAACCAGTGGAAATCTTAGACCGAGATGTTAAAGTACTAAGAAAGAAAACCGTGCCGTTGGTCAAAGTTTTATGGCGTAATCACGGAGCAGAGGAAGCTACGTGGGAGCCTGAGGAAACTATTCGGCAACAATATCCTCACCTCTTTTAATCAGGTAAATTTCGAGGACGAAATTTTCTTTAAGGAGGGTAGAGTTGTAACACCCTAAAATTTGAGTATTGATTTTATTGCATGTTTTTGGTGCTTAGATTATGAAGGAAAATTTTCTTACTTCTTTTCATAGTTATTATAGTTCTGAAGAAGAGTTTAGAATTATTCGGGAAAGGAATAAATTTTTAATTTTGAGAAATTAATGAAGTGAATTAAGTGACATTGATACTTAAGTAAAAATAAGTGTCAAAGTGTAGCATAAGATGAGTAAATGGTAAGGTGGTGTTGGCGCATGAGTTGTGGCATGAGGAGAGTGGTTCGAATCCCTTGGTTAGCATATAAGAAAATTTTATTTTTTTGCTTTAATCTATGCATGTGTCGGCAAGGGGATAACGATGGATGAGTTGTATTGTTTTATTTTTGGTAAGTAAGACTAAAGGAAAAGGTAATTTTAACTTATGGTATGGAATCAAAGAACTTTGGAAAGATATGGGGACATGAGGCAAGTATCAAGGAAAATGTTTTGGAAACAAATTCATGGTCATTTGACCAATGAATTTTAATGACAATATGGCTAAGGGGAGGTTGGCGAATATGTTAGTAGCTTGGCTAGGGTAGGGATTTTGTTTTGGTCATTCCTAGCATTTTGTGCAAGCTTTGTTTTTTTCTTTCTCTCAACCTTCTCTTTGGCGAATTTGAGCTTTTGGTATGCCAAAATTCTTTTGACCATTTGGTCATTTTGCTATCACATTAGTATTCTTTTGTGTGCCTTTTCATTTTGCGAAATCACCAACACCAAAGGTCATTCTTTTCTTCCTTCCTCCATTGCGAATGTACCTTGCCCTAAACACATCTCTTACTTTCTCTTTTCTTCTTTTGAAAACCGAATCCTCATCATCATCCCTTTCACTCATCTTTTAATTTTCTTTTCAATCATACTATCTTCATAAAAATCTCTCATGGCGAATGTTAGTGTGCCTTGCGAACCATTTTCTCTTCTCTTTAGTTTTCATAGCGAATCTCTCTCTATTCATAAGCATCTTTCTCAATCATCTCTTTTCAACCGTGGAGAATAGGTAAGAGTTCTTTTAGTTTATGTTAGTTATTAGTAGTTTTAGCCGAATATGGATAGAGGTAAGAAGGATTTCTTGGATTGAAATAATCATTCATTTTATTAACGTTTCTCTTTATTATACTTTAGTGCGATAACGGAAGATCGAAACTCGAGTGTTCGTGTGTATCTTGGAGCGTTGGAATCGATTTAAGGTGTTGAGGAGCGTTTTGGTCGACTCTCTTTTGAGAAGCAAGAATCCTTGTGGTAAGGAAATCTCGCCTTTAAGATCTTTAGTATTTTTCGATATATTATTATTAGGATTAACGATCTTTTGATATTGAAGACATTCAAAATAGGGAAGAAAAGGCGGTGTTTAGTCTTCGTGAAGGCGGATCCACTATTTCCCTAAGTATAAAGCGAAGGCGGTTTGATGAGTCGAGATTTTCCACCAGGTTGCGAACCATCTACCGAAGGAAATCAATTATTCAAGTAGTTCGTACTCGAGCCTTTGTACGTTAGTGGATTCTCGATGAACAATGAATCGATAAGCGAGGCGAAAATTGAAGTGATTCAAAATAAGAGGTAAGGATTTGGATCGAATATCAATAACATATTTTTATACATGGTAGTGTCCTAATAAGATTGTATTATGTTTAGGTGTTGAAGAGCGGAAGGGTTAGTACTCATGATATCTAGGTGTGTAACTTCACACTTTTCTCGAGTTTAGGCGTCATTCGTGGTATTGAGTAAAAACGTAAAAACGACTAGATCGGTATAAAAGCGTAATAAGCGGTATTTGGTGAAATTACATGAAAATGGTTAATATGGTAAAATTACGAAAAAGCCCTCGATGAGTTAGATGGTAAAATATAAATTTTCATGTCTTCGTAAAATGGGCCGATAAGTTTGATAAATAGTAAATGGGTCGAAATCCCTGATAAATATTAAATGGGCCAAAATCTCTGCTAGATCGATAATTGGGCCGAAATCTCTGCTAGATCGATAATTGGGCGAAATCTTTATTAGATTGTAAATAGGTCGTAATCTCATTAAATTGTTAAGCAATGAAATCCTGCTAGATCAATAAATGGGCGAACTCTTGCTAGATCGTAAATTTGGGCCTAATATGTTAAATTGCTAAATGGGCCAAATGTTGTTTTGTAATTTTGGGCCTTAATAAAATTGGAAATATTGACTCTTATTAATGGGCCTTTTAATAAAATCATTGTATGATCATAGACTACTTTACATACATATTGCATGGGTTGGGAAAATGATGAAGAGAAGAAAGGCTGTTGCCAAAATCTAGTTCGGTGGCTCGCCACAAAATTATAGCTATTGCCTCTAGTTAAATGGCTCGCCACAAAATTATTAAATGGCTATTTGCCTCTAGTTGATGGTTACGCCACAAATAATAATTGGCTCAATGCCTCTAGTTCGGTGACTTTGTCACAATCTAGTTCGGTGGCTCGCCACAAATATAAAAGGCTTAATGCCTACGATTGGTGTGATGGCGGGGTGGGTTGACTTGATCCCACAGGTGTGATGGTTGATGCGGGGTGTGTAGCGGATGGAAATTAGGTTTGGGAGGAAAATTCATTTTGCATGCATATCATTATTTATGTTATTAATTCTACTAATGGGCTCAAGCCCAAATCCATAACTTGATAATCGGCCCGATGGATAAAGTAAATGAGTTATACTTTGAGTTCTAAGTAACTCACTCCCTCAAATTTTTCATCTCGGTAATGGAAATTGGCGTGGACTTGGGCGAGGATGACTTCGTTGAGGCCATCTTGCAAAACATGGGTTTATTAAACTTTGAACTTTTTATAAGTACTTTCTATAATTTACAATTTGGATTTAATGTAATAAGGGCCTTTATTAATATTTTATGGATTATTATGGGTGGTTGGTTTTAAACTATATTTTGGACATTTAAATATGGGTTTATGATTATTTGATGTTTTCTTAAAATAAATTGGGTTTTCTTTTACATGAAATTTCTTTATCATTTAATATATATTTTAAATACTTATAAAAATTTATAACACAATACAAATGATGTTTTCAACTATTTTTCTAATATACATCAATTTTAAAATATTCTTTTGGTTTTATTAAACCTTGTAATTAAAAATAATTTTGTAGATTTCGACTCACTGTAATTGTTAAGATAGCTCGATTCATGTAACAAACTAAATCCAGTCTTAATGCATAGACCGGGTTTGGGGTGTTACATGGGTAAACTAGCATATTTATCAATTTATTGATAAAGACTATGAAATCTGTATTAAGACTATGAATTTTACGAAATTGACCCTCAATGGGCCAAATAGATAAAAGTGGATATATGGGCCAAATGTGATATTTGATATATGGGCCAAATGTAATATTTGATATATGGGCCAAATGTGATATTTGATATATAGGCCAAATGTGACATGAGTTATAAGGGCCAAAATGTAATATGGGCCAGATTGTGAAAATTTTATAATGGGCCGTATGTTTGTAATAATTATATGAATGGATTGTGGTAATTGAATGTGCATATTATATACATGATTTGCATGGGTTGGGATATTTGACGAAGAGAAGTTCTGGTAGCTTTGCTACAAAATTCTGGTGGCTTGTCACAAATTGATATATGGCTTAATGTCCAATTTGATATATGGCTTAATGCCCAGCTAAATATATGGCTTAATGCCCAGTTTGGTGTGTTGGCGGGGTGGGTGACTAAAGCTCCCCACAGGTGTGTTGGTTGGTACGGGTGGTGTGTAGCGAATGAAAAACTAGGTTTGGTTGGGAAATTTCATAACACATGCATGTTATATATGATATTATGTTATGATTATAAATGGGCTTTGGTCCAATAAATGCTTAATTGAATTTTTGGCCCAGTAACGATGGAAAGTGGGTTACACACTGAGTTCTAAGTAACTCACCCCGTTTTCCTTACTTTTCTCAGGTAATGATCAGTGACGGAGACTTGGGCCGTGAATAACTCAGTGGAGGCCATACTGCGAATTATGGGTTATTTAAATTTTGGATTTCTTTTTAAGTATTTTTAATTTTGCTATTTTGTAATAAGGCCTCTGGTTAAATATTTATGGACGTTTTACTTGTGTATGGATTTTGTAATATGCTTTAAATACTTAAGTGGGGTTATTTTTTTAAAATAGAAATAAACGTTTTCTTAAATAAGCGTCTGAAAAGGGTTTCATTTTAAATATTTTTAACTCGATAATTTATAATAATATTTTAAATTCTTATTTTCAAATTACTTTCGAACTCTTTAAATTTTCTCAAAATATTAAATCAATTTTTCCTAGGTTTCAATTTATAAATTTTACGACCCAAATTATTAGATTTATTAATCAAACTTAGTTTTCCATAACTCCACAGTTAAAATATTTTTAAAAATATGATTTCTTTAAATATTTAAAAGACTAGGTGTATGTTCATTTTACGTGACATGTCAAATTTGGTCTTAACGCATAGACCGGGTTAGGGATGTTACATTTTATGGTATCAGAGCCTAGTTTCAAAACTCTGCTGTGGTGTGGGTTCAACAACATTTATTGTTCAAAATTGTTTGAATTATGTTTTTAAATGTAGTATGGCACCACGAGTATCCGGCACCAAGTCAAGTAAGTGTATGCAAATTGAATGATTATTATTGTGATATGAATATAGGAACACTCTAGAACTTTTAGTTTTAGGTGTTGAAACTATAGAGATTGAGACTATAGGATGCGTTTAGAAAATAACTCTACCTCTTATATCTCATAAAATATCATTAATAAACACTAAAATAGTATACTGATTCATAAAACTTACAATCAGATTAAATCAAAATAGTCAATATGAGCGCTAGAGGATGTGGATGTGGTAGACGTGGCCGTGGTAGAGGCCGAGGTGCTAGAGTTGTGTCTAAGGCATCGGGACATGATACGATTCCGCCTCGGGAGAGTCAAAATGTATGCGAGTTGCCCGATCGTCTACGAGGAGGTTACAAGCCTTTCGAAAATTATGAGAAAATATGTAGCAATGCGGAAGCTTTGAATTGAATTTATATTTAAGAAATGGATAAGTTAGGAATGGAGGTTTAGAGAAATGAAAAGGAGTCGGTTTAGGTGATAGGTTGGTTTAACAAAGAAAAAAATAAAGGGTAAAGATAGATGGTGGAAAATGGAAGATAGGTCTTAAATGAAATGATTCAACACAAAGATGTGTCACCCCGGTTTCTAATGTGTTTAAGGTGGATGATGGAAATCGATATGGACCAAAGACCCGTTATCAAAGATGATAAGAACCTAAGGTATAGTTAAATGGAAGAACAAGTGATAGACGCCACAAGCACAGCTCGATAAGTCTATGAAACTTGTATGAAATAGAAGAGGAGAATAAACTCACTCAATGAACAAAAGTCCATAATACATGATTAATATTCAAAGAACAAAAAGCTTTTTACAAATGAAAACTAACAACATATTTATAGGCTAACATGGGCTAGCCGAATGGTCATCCAAATAACTTAAAAACTAAGTAAAATTTAAACAAAAAAAAATGCTAGAAAAGTCTAGAAGAAATCCTTTGAGTTGCTTGGCTTGGAGTGGCCGAATGTGGCCCTTGGGTGCTTGCCAAATTCGGCTGATTTGAGGAGGCAAAGAGTCACCTTCTAGATGGTACAATTCCCTTGGCAAGATGAATGAATTTGGTAGGCCAATGGTCTTGCTAGATTCGGTTAATGTGCCTCCAAAAGTCTTGCTTCATTTGTAAGTAAAATGCACTTGGATGGATGAATGCATGGGGAGGTGAGTGGACATGTCCAAATTCGGCCATGCATTGATATGGGCTTCCAAAAAGGTGTATTTTGGCCGAATGGTCACTTGGGAGAATCCATGAATCAAAATAATTCATGTAGTTGGTCATTCATGCACTCGGCCATTCGATGTATCTTGAAATTCATGCATTTGTCTCTTCCATGAATGTGTCTTCAATTGAACTCTCTTTCCAACCGAATAGGCACCTTAATAAGTCAAAAATCAGCAGCATTTAATCTTGGTTCATCCGTCCATGCATCTACCAAAATTCATTGGTGCATTCGGCCACATACAATGTATTTAAGGTGCATGCATCTCACTTTAATGCTAGGTACATTCGGCTGCACCTTGGGGAACTTGAAGGGCCTTTGATTCATGGCTGAACATGGTGTCTTGAAGGGCCAAAATGAGCAGCAACATGCATGCTTCCAGCCGTCCCATGTATCTCCAAGGTTCATGATACATTCGGCTAGGTACAATGCACCTAGGTGCATGTATCTTCTTTAATCCACTCCAATGTTTGGCTGAACCTACAAAGGACATGAACCCATATTAAAACACTCCAAATCACATGAGTAAAATTAATCTCATGCAATGGACTCATCTAGGGACGTTTGGACAACTAAAGGACACCATTTAGGACACTTGAAAATTGGCGACCCTAATTAAACCATAAAATCGCACATTTAATTCATGTTTTAAACAACTTAAAAACATGTAATAAAATGTAATAAAATTAATTTGAGCTAAAACAAATTAAATTCAACCAATTTAAAATGTTTTAGATGCATTAAAATGCTTTAGGAAAATAAATAAAATAAAATTCAATTTATTAAAAGTAATAAATTTAAGCAATCACTCGATGATTTGAAATGAGCTCGAGAGAGCTCCAATTGATCTGGCATGAGCTAATCCACTCAATTTGGAAGTGAACGAAGATGCACGAGCTCCACAACATTTGGTCTCGATGATCCGAGCTTGTCATGTTGAAAAATGTTGGATGCCGAGGCGTGCTCGCATCATCCCTCCCTCTTCAAGACGATTAGTCCTTGAATCGACACATTGATTTCTCAAGCGAATTTCTTTTGACTCGGTTTTCCTCGATCAAATGGGATGGATGATAATCGCAACACCTGTAAGAGGTATCCATGAATTAGCAAAATCAATTTCAAATAAACTTGCAGCC
Organism: Gossypium rotundifolium; assembly: GCA_025506655.1. Lineage (NCBI taxonomy): Eukaryota > Viridiplantae > Streptophyta > Magnoliopsida > Malvales > Malvaceae > Gossypium > Gossypium rotundifolium. The sequence goes on along the minus strand of CP106729.1, from coordinate 132,853,200 downwards.
CAAATATAAGCAAGACAAAACAAATAAATAAATGCATAAGCGGGCATAAGCAGAGCGTCATATAAAAGTAACAAAGCCTTATCAAATGTTTGAGACTTAAACAAATAGACTTCAAAACATGCATATGATTTAAATAGAGTCCTCAAAACAACATTATCATGCAAGTAACACATTAAATGATATATATGATTGTTACAAGCAAATAGATGAAAAAGTGCATTTGATACTTGACATGAAACAACCAAATCTTGCATTGAGGGATATACGAAATCACTTGCACATGAATTATAACAATTATCGAACATAAGAATCTTTTCGTCAATGAACAAAATGGATAGATCATAAATAGGCAAAATAGATCGATTAAGCATGTAATGATCTAAATGTAGAAAGCAAAAATGTATCAACGGCTTCAGAAGACTCACCTTTATGCACAGATAGACAAGATCATTCTTACCTTTCTCGAACATTACAAACCTTCTCTTCGTAGGCATGTAGTGTGGTCGAAGCTTCGCGTTCGATTCAACCATTTTCAAATGGTAGGTGAACAACCCTAAGAATTGTTTAAGGAACGAATAAAGATGGAAAACAAAGTTGACAACATTCGTTACCTCATTCAGGAACCTTATATCAAGAAGATGGGAAACTTTCAAATAAGAAGAACCATCTAGATGATACTTGAGTTTTCCACAAATCAAATCAGAACGTATTCTCAGTTTAAAAACATGTGTTTGATTATTTAAATCAAAATGTATCAATGGTTTCGAAAAATGAAACAGGTTAAACCAATAAGAATTGTGCAAACTCAAAATCGAACGATCAAAACTCTTGACTTGTTTTAAAACTGTTTTACAGAAACTCAAAGTTTTCGTATTGGAAAATGAACTATCTCGTAATATCCACAATCAAACAGGTTGGGATTAAGAGAAAAATCATCGTCATACTTACTCGAGTCTTGCATCCGTTGAATATATGTCTCTCCACCGTCACAATTTGTAACACATTGATTTTCTTGAAATAGACTCGTCTTACCATCATTTAAATGATCACAAGAGATGAAGTAATGGCAAGAGACGAATTCATTCACAAGATCACAATCATTGGAAAAATTTGGTGGAGACAAACTCGATTTGGAACACTTACCTTCCTTACCTTCCGGCTTAGGTGGTTCAATCTTACCTTTTTCAACCAATTGAAAATGCCACTTGTCGAAAAGGTATTGAAGTTGATAGTCATCATTTGCTTCCTTGAAAACCTGAAACGAAGAAACAGAAGAAGAACAAAAATCCAAAGAGTTAGTTGAAAATTCACTCTCTTTCTCTCGTTCATTCTTTTCTCTTGATTCTTTTTCAAGATCTTTTTCTTTTTCAATCTCTGTTTCAATTTTTTTCTCAGTTTCAAGTTCTTTTCTTTCTTTCTCAATATTTTTTTCTTCTTTCTCATTTTTATTTTCTTTTTACTCGATTTCTTTTTTTCTCACAAACTCTTTTTCAATTTCTTTTCTTTTATTTTCTTTTTCTTCTTTTTCATTTGATCTTTCTTTTTCATTTTGAGTACAACAAGAAGATGATTCAAAAGAACTAAAAATAGAAGGATTTGATTCTAAGATCAAAGCGATGTTCTCATAGATATCACGATCTTTGCTTGGAAGATACTTTGTACGAGACTTCGTTGAATCATAAGATGTATACTTCGTGCTTTCTTGGTCGTCACTGTAAAAAACTTTGAAATTCACTTTGCTTCACCTCAATTCCTTCGTCAAATAGGAATCTCGATTCGAACCACTTTGAGAATGATCTTTTGTAGTGGAATACTTATAGCTTTCTTCTCGTTCATCACCTCGAAAAGATTCGAACTCATTTCTTGTTTCTCTCCGTCTTGAAGGCCTTGTCAAACATGAGTCTTGATAAGAGTCTCTTCGCGAATAGTTTCGAGATGTATATCATGGTGAAGAACTCGACTCTGTTCTCTGACTTGATGAAATCTTTCGATCAAAAATGCTTTCCATTTCACTTAACAAGTATTGGAAGTCGGATCTTTGAGAATCCTTCTTGTGACATCTTTGTTCTTTGAAAATAAAATATGTTATACAAAAAATAGATAGAAAGAGAAAATACCTTACCACAAAATCCTCACGAGTCACTCAAGAAGAAAATCACTCACACTCGTGTTTAACTTCGTATGATAGTTTTTCTTTGATGATTTCACTCGTGCCTTTTCTTCTTCTATCTCGTCTCACAAATTGTACTTCATTTGGAAGACTCATCGTGGCTTGAGGGTCGACTTCAAAGGGGTTTCAAGGGATTGATGTCGGGTATAGGGGAGGCTAAACAAAAGAAAAATTTGGTTATCGGGTAGGCTAAAGGGTAAGAAAAAAAATTTTTGGGAGGTCGAGGTAGAAGATGAAGAGGGTAGAAATGAGAGTCTTGAGATCGGAAACAGAAGAGATGAAGTTCGAAGCAAAACTTCCAAAATTTTCCACAACTTTTTTTTACCACTTTTTTTTAACTTGTATATTTTTTTAATTTTTGATTTTTTTCCTTTTTTTCAATTTTTTCACTTCACATACAATATATTGAAATACAAGAATGAAAATTACAACTTACAATTTTTTGAATTTTTTTCGATTCTGAACCTATTTTGGCTTCTCGTACGTAGTCAAAATTCTTCGTTTTTATAGCTCTGATACCAAATGATGCGATTCCTCCTCAAGAGAGTCGAAATGTATGCGAGTTGCCCGATCGTCTACGAGGAGGTTACAAGCCTTTCGAAAATTATGAGAAAATATGTAGCAATGCGGAAGCTTTGAATTGAATTTATATTTAAGAAATTGATAAGTTAGGAATGGAGGTTTAGAGAAATGAAAAGGAGTCGGTTTAGGTGATAGGTTGGTTTTAACAAAGAAAAAAAAATAAAGGGTAAAGATAGATGGTGGAAAATGGAAGATAGGTCTTAAACAGAAACAATTCAACACAAAGATGTGTCACCTCGGTTTCTAATGTGTTTAAGGTGGATGATGGAAATCGATATGGACCAAAGACCCGTTATCAAAGATGATAAGAACCTAAGGTATAGTTGAATGGAAGAACAAGTGATAGGCATACAAGCACATTTCGATGAGTCTATGAAACTTGTCTGAAATAGAAGAGGAGAATAAACTCACTCAATGAACAAAAGTCCATAATACATGATTAATATTCAAAGAACAAAAAGCTTTTTACAAATGAAAACTAACAACATATTTATAGGCTAACATGGGCTAGCAGAATGGTCATCCAAATAACTTAAAAACTAAGTAAAATTTAAACAAAAAAAAATGCTAGAAAAGTCTAGAAGAAATCCTTTGAGTTGCTTGGCTTGGAGTGGCCGAATGTGGCCCTTGGGTGCTTGCCAAATTTGGCTGATTTGATGAAACACCCCAAACCCGGCCCACGAGAATGGACTGGATCTGGTATGTTCCTCGAAGTAACTCGGTCCAAATTCATTCGAATATTTTGAAAACTGTGAGTTTTGGAAGATAGCTCGTTGTGGGTTGGGCTTGAGTTGAAAACAAATTTATTTTTATAACAAAAACCCATTTATTTCAAGTGACAATTTATTTAAACTCATTTCATATTAAGTGGGCTTACTCTTTATAAAGCCCTAAACTCATAACATAGTAATTATAGTAGAAATAAAAATGTCACGTGACCTTATTACATAAAATGAAACCCAAATAATAAATTGTATAGTACTTTAAAATAAAAATAATTATTCAAATTAACTGAACTTCAAGTCGATCATGGCCACCACAAGTTCTGCCGTCCGGTCCATTCTTGCTCATCACCAAACATATTCCCTAGCAGGGTGAGTCGATAGACTCGTGTGTAACCAACACTAAACATAATAGAATTAGGCACACCATAAAAATCATATGCATACAAAATTCAAAATCATGATGCAAACCCAGAACCCAAACCTATATGCCATCCGCTACACTCCACCGTACCAACTTTGTGCAGTGGGGACTACTAAGTCAACCCTCCTTCCGCTACACTCCATCGAAGGCGTCATTGCGGTCGGCGTGCTCATCGCCCATTGATAATTTTGTGGCATAGCCACCTTTGTAATGTTAGAAGTTACCACTTAGTGAGACCGAAGTCATCACATTCACTTAGTGAGACCAAGTCATCACATTCACTTAGTGAGACCAAGTCATCACTTTCACTTATAACGTTGGTGAGACCGTAGTCAACACCTTCTTCCCTTTCACATAAATCCAGAATGCCCCAAATTATAAATATCATGCATAACATATTTTTATTTCACTTTCACATCACTTTTCACTTATATAACATTTATTTAAGTAATCCTAGTAGAAGTAGGAAAACGTACCTTAGCACTTTGTACCATAATATGGCACTTTAGCCACTCTCTTTCACTTTCACATTAACATATATAGCATATTTAAACCATAAAACTATTAAGAATAGTGTGGAATACACACGGTACCTTAGCCATATTATTACACTTTCATATTAACACACATAATGAATTAAAGTAGTAAATCTATCAAGATTTAGTGTAGGTACACACTGATTTGTTTAACGATTCCTTGAGAAAGCTAGATCTAAAGTTTAGATCCTTAGTCCCTACATTTGATTCATCATTTATTACTTAGCATAAATTCTATTTGGCTATGATATCCAAATCCTAGTAGGATTTGTAAAAAGACTTACCTTTGATGCCGATTTGGTGTTTATTCAAATCCCGAAAACTTGGTTTTCCTTCACTTGATATTCGGCCAACCTTGAATCTCAATATGGGTTAGTTTTCGGCTTTTTAATAATTAAAGAACTGATCTCGATAATCATACAAGCTTTGGCCAAATACTTTTAGGTACTTACCTTGTGGATCTTAAATCCCGAAATTCACCGAATAACTAGGGAACACGTGGCCTATGGTGTACCTTCGGGAAAAGAATTTCTTCTTCCATGATTCGCCAAGATTAATAATCGAAATTAGTCTCTAAATTTCAATAAGTCTAGAATATAAAAGAATGGAAAACTAAACTTGGATCTTACCCTTATTTGAAGGAATCGATTGCACCTTCACTTCAACCTTCGAGATTGACAGAGACTTGATGAACAATCGGCTATGATTCCCTTATGTATTTGGTTTCAAAGATGAAAGAAGAGAGGAATAATAGGCTTAGAAGGAAATCGGCTAGGAGGCTAAAAGAAAAGAAGAAAAGAATGGATGCTCAAGAAGAATATTTGGCGGAGGAAAAGAGAGGAGAATGAATAATGAATGGCCCTAGTCCCTCCTTTTATAGCCGAATTTACTAGGCCAAGAATCCTTTACTTGGCCACCACTCTTCCTTATTTTCCTAATTAAAGAATAATTCTTCATTTATCCACCTATTTAGTCGAAATTCTAAAGGAATAAAACTCTTCTCCTAAGAGTCCCTATTGCAGTCCATTGCTTCCTTTCTAAGTAATTAAATAAAAAAATCACTTAAAGATTTAGTTAGGTGCCGTCCAATTCTCCACCATGGAGGCAAAATTTTATTTCTTTTATTTGCTTCTGGATGACTTAAACTCAGCCCAAAACCTCTTGCATTTGGGCCATTTCCTAAAGCCTTAGGTGGGATCTTGAGCCACATTTTCAAGTCCGTTATTGGGTCAAATTTTATGTTCTTTATATTTTTAGGTCACTTGGCCCTAAGTTCCCTTTGGGCTCTTAAATTCAACATTAAGGGTCAATTTTAAGTTTCCTAAAATTTTCATTTGCTCTGTATTTTCGTGTTTCCAAAATGTTTAGTTTCCTATTTTGGCTTGGTTTCCAAAATGTTTAGTTTCCTCTTTTGGCTTGGTTTCCAAAATGTTCACTTTCCTAATTTACTTTGGTTTCCAAAATGGTCACTTTCAGTATTTTAGTTTAGTTTCTAAAACTTAACATTTCTAAAGCATTTCCTTACATTTCCATACATCTCCTTACATTTCCACACATTTCCATACATTTCCATACATTTCCATATATTTCCATACATTTCCATACATCTCCTTACATTTCCTTACATTTCCTTTCATTTTCTTTCATCTTAGGGTTCTTGAAACTCTTCAGAACACATCCAACACACCCACTGATCCCACTATCTCATGAATTATGCACGAACGCATAACCCCTAATCTAGGATGTTACAGTTCTACCCCCCTTAAAAATAATTTCATCCTCAAAATTACTTACTATCGTTCATTCGTACAGTCTAACTCACCACACTACGCTATTGCTGCGCACTCTGATCTTAAAGAACTATCATACTTTTTAGGCACATTCTCTAAGTTCACAATCAGGGTTCCATACTCTTCATTAGCAACATAAGATCGAACTAATCTTATAGCGAGTAAAGTGATGAAGTATAATCCCTAAATAAGAAACTTACTCGTTGTCTCGTCATGCGTCACTATCCTCATGACGGTATCGCATAAACTAACCTTGGTCGCCTTGCTTCGAACCTTCAACACCTCGCTTGGTGCTCCACGACCTTGGCGGAACCATTACCTCTGTAATTGAACCTCGACCTCGTTGATGCTGTCCTCCCTACCTGGCACGATTAACATTACGAGTTCTTTGGTGTCTATCATCTAATATCTTTGGACAGATCCTTGAGCATATGGTCCTTAGACCCACATTTAAGACATGCTCCTATCTTTTTCCAACACTCACCGAGTGCTTCCTTCCACAATACTCACAAGGACGATCGCCTCGGTATCAACTTGTCGACCCTTTGACCCCTCGATTACGGGCCTTTTACGCACATTCCGGCGATTCATAACCTCTCTTGGGTCTATTCCTCGCCGAGTTACGCCTAGTCGAGTCCTTGATTCCTTCACTACCTTAGCCTTTTCAACCAACGTGGAGAACTCCCGCTCGATGTGGAGCTATCAATAACCTTAGGTCATCCCTTAATCCATCCTCAAGCGGACCAGCGTTCATGTTCGGTCGCGACTACTCCTCGAGCATATCGGCTTAACCTCGAAATTCACCTCATATGCATGCTACTGATTTGTTCCCCTGAACTAGTCCTAGAAAAGCTTTCCTCTGCTCATCAATATACCGAGTGCCGACATACTTCTTCCGGTATGCCTCCTTAGCATACTCCCACGTCGAGATCCTGCCGTGGCACCATCACGAACGATTAGCCACCATTGGTATGCTTCATCACGCATGAGGCTACCATTCCTTTCAACTTCTCCTCGGGGGTTAGGTCGAGTTCATCCATAATCGCTCGATTGCTTCCAACCAATACTCGTGATCTTGGGTGCCACACCGGACACTCCACGAAACACCTCGGCCCGTTGGCTCGGAGTCGCTCGGTGCAGACTTTCGAGCTCACGAATTTCCACCCGCGACCACCATTTCCAATACTACATAACATGGCTGCGACATGCCTCATCCCGTCCGAGCCATTTGCTCGACATTAACAAATGTTGGGGGTGGTGGTGGCGGTGGTAACTCATTGTCGAACCTTGACACGATCTAACGGGTTCGACACGGTTATTCTTCTCTCAGCGTCCTTGACGATCGCGTCCTCTAGAACTCATTTTCTAGCGTCGAGATCTGATTAAGAAATTTTATGGATTTAGTCTTTGTTCCACTTATTTATCAGCGAAGGAGTTTTATGGAAAGGGATTTAAGAGTGGTTCTTTCGTATTCACACAAACACACAGTCTTATTCATTCATCCATCAAACAAGTATGAACTTTCGTTCATTCAGAGAAATGTTGTAGTTTTTGCTGTTGTTGTTGTTGTCCTCTACCCGGGGGTATTTTCGTAATTTTGTCCTACAAGGGCATTTTTGTAATTGTACAGGAGAAACACGTCCCTTGGTGTTTTTGTCAAAAATTATTATTTTTTTGAAAATTTTGAAGTCTAGGGTAATTTGAAAGAAAAAAAAAATTTTAAAGCCGGGGTTGTTTCGGTAGTTTTTAACCTCAGGGGTATTTTGGTAATTTTTCACAAATCAGGGTAAATTTGTAAAATTTAATAAATCAGTGGTATTTCAAAAGTTGTAAAACTTTGAGGGTTCTTTTTGTGAAATTTATTTTCCAAAACGATGCTGTTGCAAAAATTTTGGAAATCAGGGTCATTTTGGTAATTTTGGTGAGTTAGGGGTAATTTTGTAATTTTCCATAAATTAGGGTATATTGATATTTTGCAAGTTAGAGCTTTTGGAATGTTTATAAAATAATAAAATTTTGATAACACTGTTGAGTGGTTGAATCATTTTATGAATCAAGGGCACTTTGGTAATTTTACCACTAAGGGCATTTTTGTAATTTGTATGGATCAAAATTTTTCGAAAATAATTGTGTACAGAAATAGTTTTCGTGAATTAAGGATAAGCGAAAGAAAGTGATTTAAAAAAATTTTAATATTAAGGTTAGAAAATGGCTAGTTCCTTTCGGGTTTTAGTTATTGAGTTTAGCTTTATGACCGAGCCTTCTTGGTCGGGGTGAACCAAAGCTACGCACTGAGGCGGGAGATTCAGTGGAGAGGAGGTGAGTCACGTGGACTGCTTAAATACCAAGCTCCCACTGAAACCATTCCTAGACATGCGTCTGAGGTTGCCACACCGTTAAGTCCTCTAGGTTAGGGTGAACCAAAGCTACGCACTGGTAGGATTCAAGAAGGAGGTGAGTCACTAGGACCGCTTAAATACCAAGCTCTTGAGGATCCACTCCTGACATGCGTACCATGGTTGCCACACCTAAGCTTAATTGACTTAGTCATAGGTTGGTTTAGTGCCTTAAATCTTATGTGTTTGTGTTTGAGTAGTCTAATCCTAGGGTTCAAGTTTATATCATGCTATTCTACGTTCCATGCCTTTTCTACCCTTATATAAATCATGAATCACACATAGAGTTAGGGGTACTTACGGTGGATCATGGTCGGAGACTTATGGGCCATGTCTTTATACTTGTCCATTTGTAAAAATACTTTCATAAAACTCATTTGGCCTTGTAAAAAAACGGTTTGGGCCTTAGGCCACAGTAGAAGTTTGAACTGCTCGATACCAAATTGAAACACCCCAAACCCTATTACGAGAATGGATGGATCGGTATGTTCCTCAAGTAACTCGGTCCAAATTCATTCGAATATTTTGAAAGCGTGAGTTTTGGAAGATAGCTCGTTGTGGGTTGGGCTTGAGTTGAAAACAAATTTATTTTTATAACAAAACCCATTTATTTCAAGTGACAATTTATTTAAACTCATTTCATATTAAGTGGGCTTACTCTTTATAAAGCCCTAAACTCATAACATAGTAATTATAGTAGAAATAAAAATGTCACGGCTGACCTTATTACATAAAATGAAACCCAAATAATAAATTGTATAGTACTTTAAAATAAAAATAATTATTCAAATTAACTGAACTTCAAGTCGATCATGGCCACCACAAGTTCTGTAGTCCGGTCCCTCTTGCTCATCACCAAACATATTCCCACAACGGGTGAGTCGATAGACTCGGTGTGTAACCAACACTAAACATAATAGAATTAGGCACACCATAAAATCATATGCATACAAAATTCAAAATCATGATGCAAACCCGAACCCAAACCTATATGCCATCCGCTACACTCCACCCGTACCAACACATGCAAGTGGGGACTACTAAGTCAACCCTCCTTCCGCTACACTCCATCGAAGGCGATCGGCTGCAATCGGCGTGCTCATCGCCCATCGATAATTTTGTGGCATAGCCACCAACTGTAATGTAACCAAGTTACCACTTAGTGGACCGAAGTCATCACATTCACTTAGTGAGACCAAGTCATCACATTCACTTAGTGAGACCGAAGTCATCACTTTCACTTATAACGTTGGTGAGGACCGTAGTCAACACCTTCTTCCCTTTCACATAAATCCAGAATGCCCCAAATTATAAATATCATGCATAACATATTTTTATTTCACTTTCACATCACTTTTCACTTATATAACATTTATTTCGTAATCCTAGTAGAAGTAGGAAAAGCGTGCCTTAGCACTTTGTACCATAATATGGCACTTTAGCCACTCTCTTTCACTTTCACATTAACATATATAGCATATTTAAACCATAAAACTATTAAGAATAGTGTGGAATACACACGGTACCTTAGCCATATTATTACACTTTCATATTAACACACATAATGAATTAAAGCCGTAAATCTATCAAGATTTAGTGTAGGGTACACACCTGATTTGTTTAACGATTCCTTGAGAAAGCTAGATCTAAAGTTTAGATCCTTAGTCCCTACATTTGATTCATCATTTATTACTTAGCATAAATTCTATTTGGCTATGATATCCAAATCCTAGTAGGATTTGTAAAAAGACTTACCTTTGATGCCGATTTGGTGTTTATTCAAATCCCGAAAACTTGGTTTTCCTTCACTTGATATTCGGCCAACCTTGAATCTCAATATGGGTTAGTTTTCGGCTTTTTAATAATTAAAGAACTGATCTAGATAATCATACAAGCTTTGGCCAAATACTTTTAGGTACTTACCTTGTGGATCTTAAATCCCGAAATTCACCGAATAACTAGGGAACACGTGGCCTATGGTGTACCTTCGGGAAAAGAATTTCTTCTTCCATGATTCGGCCAAGATTAATAATCGAAATTAGTCTCTAAATTTCAATAAGTCTAGAATATAAAAGAATGGAAAACTAAACTTGGATCTTACCCTTATTTGAAGGAATCGATTGCACCTTCACTTCAACCTTCAGAGATTCGGCTTAGAGACTTGATGAACAATCGGCTATGATTCCCTTATGTATTTGGTTTCAAAGATGAAAGAAGAGAGGAATAATAGGCTTAGAAGGAAATCGGCTAGGAGGCTAAAGAAAAGAAGAAAAGAATGGATGCTCAAGAAGAATATTTGGCGGAGGAAAAGAGAGGAGAATGAATAATGAATGGCCCTAGTCCCTCCTTTTATAGCCGAATTTACTAGGCCAAGAATCCTTTACTTGGCCACCACTCTTCCTTATTTTCCTAATTAAAGAATAATTCTTCATTTATCCACCTATTTAGTCGAAATTCTAAAGGAATAAAACTCTTCTCCTAAGAGTCCCTATTGCAGTCCATTGCTTCCTTTCTAAGTAATTAAATAAAAAAATCACTTAAAGATTTAGTTAGGTGCCGTCAATTCTCCACTCATGGAGGCAAAATTTTATTTCTTTTATTTGCTTCTGGATGACTTAAACTCAGGCCCAAAACCTCTTGCATTTGGGCCATTTCCTAAAGCCCTAGGTGGCATCTTGAGCCACATTTTCAAGTCCGTTATTGGGTCAAATTTTATGTTCTTTATATTTTAGGGTCACTTGGCCCTAAGTTCCCCTTGGGCTCTTAAATTCAACATTAAGGGTCAATTTTAAGTTTCCTAAAATTTTCGCGAGGCTCTGTATTTTCCAGGTTTCCAAAATGTTTAGTTTCCTATTTTGGCTTGGTTTCCAAAATGTTTAGTTTCCTCTTTGGCTTGGTTTCCAAAATGTTCACTTTCCTAATTTACTTTGGTTTCCAAAATGGTCACTTTCCTATTTTAGTTTAGTTTCTAAAACTTAACATTTCTAAAGCATTTCCTTACATTTCCATACATCTCCTTACATTTCCACACATTTCCATACATTTCCATACATTTCCATATATTTCCATACATTTCCATACATCTCCTTACATTTCCTTACATTTCCTTTCATTTTCTTTCATCTTAGGGTTCTTGAAACTCTTCAGAACACATCCAACACACCCACTGATCCCACTATCTCATGAATTATGCACGAACGCATAACCCCTAATCTAGGATGTTACATTTGAGGAGGCAAAGAGTCACCTTCTAGATGGTACAATTCCCTTGGCAAGATGAATGAATTTGGTAGGCCAATGGTCTTGCTAGATTCGGTTAATGTGCTTCCAAAAGTCTTGCTTCATTTGTAAGTAAAATGCACTTGGATGGATGAATGCATGGGGAGGTGAGTGGACATGTCCAAATTCGGCCATGTATTGATATTGGCTTCCAAAAAGGTGTCTTTTGGCCGAATGGTCACTTGGGAGAATCCATGAATCAAAATAATTCATGTAGTTGGTCATTCATGCACTCGGCCATTCGATGTATCTTGAAATTCATGCATTTGTCTCTTCCATGAATGTGTCTTCAATTAAACTCTCTTTCCAACCGAATAGGCACCTTAATAAGTCAAAAATCAGCAGCATTTAATCTTGGTTCATCCGCCCATGCATCTACCAAAGTTCATTGGTGCATTCGACACATACAATGTATTTAAGGTGCATGCATCTCACTTTAATGCTAGGTACATTCGCTGCACCTTGGGGAACTTGAAGGGCCTTTGATTCATGGCTGAACATGGTGTCTTGAAGGGCCAAAATGAGCAGCAACATGCATGTTCCAGCCGTCCCATGTATCTCCAAGGTTCATGATACATTCGGCTAGGTACAATGCACCTAGGTGCATGTATCTTCTTTAATTCACTCCAATGTTTGGCTGAACCTACAAAGGACATGAACCCATATTAAAACACTCCAAATCACATGAATAACATTAATCTCATGCAATGGACTCATCTAGGGACGTTTGGACAACTAAAGGACACCATTTAGGACACTTGAAAATTTGGCAGCCCCTAATTAAACCATAAAAATCTGCACATTTAATTCATGTTTTAAACAACTTAAAAACATGTAATAAAATATAATAAAATTAATTTGAGCTAAAACAAATTAAATTCAACCAATTTAAAATGTTTTAGATGCATTAAAATGCTTTAGGAAAAATAAATAAAATAAAATTCAATCTATTAAAAGCAATAAATTTAAGCAATCAGTTCGATGAGCTGAAATGAGCTCGAGGGAGCTCCAATTGAGCTGGCATGAGCTAATCTGGCTCAATTTGGAAGTGAACGAAGATGCACACGAGTTCCACAACAGTTGGTATCGACGATTCGAGCTTGTAATGTTGAAAAATGTTGGATGCCCCGGGCGTGCTCGCATCAGGACATATGCCAGAAATGGACGAACCAGCGTCACCTGTGTCGGATAATGGATCACATGACCGTATGAGAGAAGACATTGCTCTATCCCAAGCAATGTTACGAGTTTTAAAAAGGGTTGCTAGGGCTGGATCGAGGCCAGTAGCTAGTGGATCAATTTGGGCGACTCGAGATCAAATGGTCTTGAGACTTTTAGGGTATCTCTAGAGTAGCCCCAAATGTTGTGGAGTATTGGCTCGAGGTCGTAGAAGCGATTATGGATGACCTAGAGTGTCTTTAAAGCGAAATTAAGAGGCTGTGTCCTTGTTGAGGGCGAGGCATATCAATGGTGGCTTCTTGTTCTTGAAGACACTCGGTGAGCGTGTTACTTAGGATTTCTTCAAAATTACATTCCAAGGAAAGTATGTCGGGCAAGCTATGTGGATGCGGAGGAAGGAATTCTGAATCTGGTTCAAGGAAATAAGGCGGTGGCAGCTTACGAGGCTAAATTTTTACATTTGAGTCATTATGCTCGAACTATAGTGCCAGCCCGACCATGAGTCTTTGTGCATGATTTGAGGATGGGCTGAATGTTGAGTTGCGGGTCTTGATAGCCCATAACAAGAAAGGACTTTTGCCACGCTAGTGGAGAAAGCCAAAGTAGCTGAAGAGGCTAAGAACTCGAGCGTCAAAAGCGAGAAAAGTGATCTGATCCACCTCGGGTTGAGTCAAAGTCGTATTTAAATTGCCCAATCGTCTAGGAGGTAATCAAGCCTTCGGAAAAATGAGAAAATATGGAAGAGTTGGAAGCTTTTAAGTGAATTTATTTTAAGAAATGGGATAAGTTAAGAATGGAGGTGTTTAAATGTAGGAATGATTGGTTAGGGAGAAGGATAGGTTCGGTTTTAGAAAGTAGATGGATAAGGATAGGTGTTATTTTGATAGTTTGGTGGAAATGGAGAATAGGGATTAAACAAAGCGATTCAACACAAGTATGTGTCACCCAATTTCTATAATGTTTAAAGGTGGATATGATGGAATCGAAGATGGACCAAGACCGTTATCTATAAAGATAAGAACCTATGGTATAAGTAGATGGAAGAAGAGCGATTGGCCATACAAGCAAGAAAACTTGATAAATCGAAATCGAAACTTCGTACCAAATGATAGAGAGTGATCTCACTCTTTTGAACAAAGTTCATACCATTTTATAAATTTTATGAACTTTGTTCAAAAGTGAATCACTCCTGATTCATTCAAAAATCATGAAACTATTCATATCGAGCTATAAAAGCGAGGAATTTTGACTATGTACGAGAAGTGAAATAGGTTTGTAAGTGAAAAATTCAAAAAATTATAAGTTGTAATTTTCATTTTTGTATTTCAATATATTGTATGTGAAGTGAAAAAATTGAAAAAAACGAAAATTGAAAAAATATATACAAGTTTAAAAAAGTGGTAAAAAAAGTTGTGGAAAATTTTTAAAGTTTTGCTTTGAACTTCATCTCTTACATTTCCGATCTCAAGACTCTCATTTCTACCCTCTTCATCTTCTACCTCGACCTCCCAAAATTTTTTTTCTTACCCTTTAGCCTACCCGATAACCAAATTTTTCTTTTGTTTAGCCTCCCTTAAACCCGACATCAATCCCTTGAAACCCCTTTGAAGTCGACCCTCAAGCCGCAATGAGTCTTCCGAAACGAAGTACTAATTTGTGAGATGAGATAGAGCGGTAAAAGGCACGAGTGAAATCATCAAAGAAAAAGCCATCATACGAGTTAAACACGAGTGTGAGTGATTTTCTTTGCGAGTGACTCGTGAGGATTTTGTGGTAAGGTATTTTCTCTTTTCTATCTATTTTCTTTTGTATAAAGTATTTTATTTTCAGCAACAAAGATGTCACAAGAAGGATTCTCAGCTGCCGACTTCCAATACCTGTTAAGTGAAATGGAAAGAATTTTTGATCGAAATATTTCATCAAGTCAGAGAATGGAGTCGAGTTCTTCACCGCGATATACATCTCGAAACTATTCGCGAAGAGACTCTTATCAAGACTCATGTTCGACAAGGCCTTCAAGATGGAGAGAAACAAGAAATGAGTTTGAATCTTTTTGAGGTAATGAACGAGAAGAAAGCTATAAGTATTCCACTACAAAAGATTGTTCCCGAAGTGGTTCAAATCGAGATTCCTATTTGACGAAGGAATCAAGGCGAAAAAAAGTGAATTTCGAAGTTTTTTACGGTGACGACCAAGAAAGAATGAAGTGTACATATTATGACTCGTATTCAAGGCAAAACAAAGCGAGTAACGAGTGTGAAGCCTACTACGAAGATGAATACTCAAGCACGAGTTATTCGTCTTATGATCCCAAGATGACATGCTCCAAGAATCTGCCAAGGATCCATCGTGATATCTATGAGAACATTGCCCCTATTTTAGAACCAAATCCTTTTAATTTTAGTTCTTTTGAACCATCTTCTTGTTGTACTCAAAATGAAAAAGAAAGATCAAATGAAAAAGAAGAAAAAGAAAATAAAAGAAAAGAAATTGAAAAAGAGTTCGTGAAAGAAAAGAAATCGAGGAAAAGAAAATAAAAATGAGAAAGAAGAAAAAGATTGAGAAAGAGAAAAGAACTTGAGACGAGAAAAAATTAAAAACAGAGATTGAAAAAGAAGAAGATCTTGAAAAAGAATCAAGAGAAAAGAACGAACGAGAGAAAGAGAGTGAATTTTCAACTAACTCTTTGGATTTTGTTCTTCTTACATTTCTTCGTTTCAGTTTTCGAGGAATCAAATGATGACTATCAACTTCAATACCTTCCCGATGAGCGACGTTTTCAATTGGTTGAAATAGGTAAGATTGAACCACCTAAGCCAGAAGGTAAGGATGGTAAGTGTTCCAAATCGAGTTTGTCTCCACCAATTTTTTCCAATGATTGTGATCTTGTGAACGAAATCGTCTCTTGCCATTACTTCATCTCTTGTGATCATTTAAATGATGGTAAGACGAGTCTATTTCAAGAAAACCAATGTGTTACAAATTGTGACGGTGGAGAGACGTATATTCAACAGATGCAAGATACGAGTAAGTATGACGATGAATTTTCTCTTAATCCCAACTTGTTTGATTGTGGTTTTATGAGATTTGTTCATTGTCTAACATAAAATCGTTGAGTTTTGTAAGTATGTTTTGAAGCACGTTAAGAGTTTTGATCGATTGATCTTGAACATACATAATTCCTTTTGGTATAACAAGTTTGATTTTTGAAACAATTGGCACATCTTGTTTTAAATAATCAAGCGCATGTCTTTCAACCGGAATATGTTGGATTTGTCTTATGGAAAATTCAAGTATCATGCGATATGTTTGAAAGAATTCTATCATCTCGATACTTGTCTTTTAATTAAGGTAACGAAATTTGTTAACTTCTTGTTTAATTTGTATTCGTTCCTTAAACAAATCTTGTGGTTGTACTTGCGATTTACAATCCATTTGCGAGTTGTTGACTCAAACGCAAAGCTTCAACTATACTACATGCCTACGGAGAGAAGGTTTGTGATGCTTGAACAAGGTAAGAATAATCTTTGTCCTTCTGCGCATAAAGGTACGATTTCTGAACTTGTTGACACGTTTCTACTCCCTACAGATGGTGAAAAGCTTTGCATTGCTGATTTCGTTGTTGTGAAACATTTAGATCATTACATGCTTAATCATTTTTTTCTGCCCATTTATGATCTACCTGTTTTCTCGAATGATGAGAGGATTCTTACGTTTGATAATTTTGATAGTTTTCTTGTGAAAGAATCCATCTTGCGTTACTTTGAGATGTTTTCGTTCTCTTCGAAAGTTAATAGAACACATGATACCAATTTCGTTTTGATAAATCATTTAGATCATGAAGTGTTTGAATGTGATATTCTGCTTAATGATGGTCTACCTATTTCAATGATTGACAAAAGAATTTGTATCATCTGGAATCATCGTGTGTTTGATAAATTTTGTAATTCATGTGTGAGTAATATAGTATATCGTTCAATGCAATAATTGGTTGATCAATTTCGTGTGCCATATGCGTTTTCTCGATTGCTTGCTTGTGACGAATATATCTATCATTTGACATGTTATTTGCATGAAATCTTTGATTTGTGGGATCCATGTGACTCGAATGCATGTCATGAAGCTTATTCACTCTCGTTGCAAACGTTTGACAAGGCATTGTTCCTATTATATGATAAAGTGATTAAGCCCATTTGCGTGTGGTTTATGTGTTCTGTGACGTTCATATTTGAATTGTATTGTTATTTGAAAATGATTATGCTAATTCATGTTTATCTTTTTTAGGTGTTACAATTATCATCCGTCCCGTTTGATCAGGAAAGTCGAGCAAAAAGAATTTTGTTCGGATAGACTAAGAGTTCGATTCGAGGACGAATCGCCTTAAGAGGGGAGGGATGATGCGAGCACGCCTTGGGGCATCCAACATTTTTCAACATGACAAGCTCGGATCATCGAGACCAAGTGTTGTGGAGCTCGTGTGCATTTTATGCACTTCCAAATTGAGCGGATTAGCTCATGCCGACTCAATTCGAGCTCCTCGAGCTCACTTCACTCATCGAGTGATTTCTTTCTTTTAATAAATTGAATTTTAATTTATTTAATTTTTCTACACTATTTAATGCATCTAAAACATCTTAACTGGGTTGAATTTAATTTGTTTTAGCTCAAAGTAATTTTATCACATTTTATTATATGTTTTTAAGTTGATTAAAACATAAATCAATGTACAGATTTTTTCTACTTAAATAGGGGCTGTCGAATTTAGTCTGTGTGCTAAGTGTGTGTTTAATGTTGTCCTAAGCTTCAGCCGATTTTTATTAGTTGTTAAATAGCTTAGATTTAATTTGTTTCAGTTCAATTTAATGTCTTAATGTGATCTTTAATTGCTGGAATTAATTAGCTAAGTTAATGAACTTAATTTGCTTGTAGGTGCATGTAAAGGGACGGCACAAGGAGATTAATGGGCAGCAGACAATTACTTTCATTTAAGGTGATGTTTTGGTTAGCTCAATAGTTTTCTATAGCTGCCATTTCAACTTCCCAAGGTGCCCATTCAGCTCACGAAGTTAATGCAAGAAGGTCAACCATCGAAGCAACTTGAGTGAAAAGTCACCATTAAAGTGGAATTTAAGGAGGAATTTAAGGGCATTCATGCATGCTTGGTTGAACAATGAAGAGTCATTCAATTATCTTTCCTTCCTTGATGATTCGACTGCACCTTGGTGATTTAAAAGCTGCCTCTTGAACTTCCATTCAGCCAATGTGGATTTGGAACTTGAAGAGTTTTCCTATCTAAAATTTTCAAGTTAATGCTAGTATTAATTTTGCTTAGTCATTAAGGCTAGAAGATGACCATTCGGCTAGCTCAAGCAACTATAAATAGTTGGCCATTTTATTTTGTAAAGGACTTTTGGACTTTTTGCCATTTTATAAAATTTTATGAACTTTGTTCAAAAGAGTGAGATCACTCATCTCTATCTTTCGTACGAGTTTTGATTTCGACTTATCAAGTTTTCTTGCTTGTGGCGTCAATCGTTCTCTTCCATCTACTTATACCATAGGTTCTTATCTTTATAGATAACGGTCTTGGTCCATCTTGATTCCATCATATCCACCTTAAACATTATAGAAATCGGGTGACACATACTTGTGTTGAATCGTTTCTTGTTTAATCCTATTTTCCATTTCCACCAAACTATCAAAATAACACCTATCCTTATCCATCTACTTTCTAAAACGAACCTATCCTTCTCCTAACCGAATCATTCCCACATTTAAACACCTCCATTCCTAACTTATCCCATTTCTTATAATAAATTCACTTAAAAGCTTCCGCAACTCTTCCATATTTTCTCATTTTTCCCGAAGGCTTGATTACCTCCTCGTAGATGATTGGGCAATTTAAATACGACTCGACTCAACCCGAGGCAGATCGTATCAAATAGGCAGAGGTAAGAGGGACTTTAAGTACTCAAGTTCTGATAAAAGGTTCCAAAAGAGGCCTAGGAATGATGAGCCAACTCAAGCTAGAGCACCTGCGACTACCAATCAGATTCAACCATGTGCTGACACCCTGGTGAATGCTGGAAGAGAACTGGTGGTTGTTTCAAATGTGGTTCTAAGGACCATCAGCTTAAGAATTGTCCTCGACGGACTGCTCTGACTCAAAAAGCTCGTAACCCTGATGCACAGCCAGCTAGAGGAGCTCAACAGCCACCGAGGGGCCGTGGACCAGGTCATGGTGGTAATGGTGCAGGTCTAGGTCAAGGTGCACCGGGTAGAGGTAATGGCTTCAGAGGTAACGCGGAGGCGAGACAGCCAGGGTTAGTCTATGCGGTTAGACGCCAAAAGGATGGCGATGCACCTGATGTGATAACTGGTATGTTCTTCATCTTTGATGTACCTTTTACTGCTTTGATTGATATCGAATCTACCCATTCATATGTTGCTAGTGCTATATCAGGAAATCTGAACATTAGATCTGAGATTTCTGATAAAGAGATGACGGTAATTAGTCCTTTAGGACATTCTGTGCTAGTAAATAAATTATTTAGAGACGTGCCCTTAGAAATTCAAAGAGAAATATTTTTGGCGAATCTGATGAAACTACCTTTCAGTGAGTTCGACCTTATTTTGGGCATGGATTGGTTGGTTAAACACCGGGCACACTTGGATTGTGCTGCAAAGCGGATGTCGATAAGGACTTTGGAAGATAAGGAAGTGGTGATGATAGGCAAACAGAGAAACTATTTAGCAAATGTGGTATTTGCTTTAAAGGTAAAAAAGTTAGTACAAAAAGGGTGTGGAGTATTCCTAGCCTTCATTATCGGTGGAAGATGTTAGAACGGTGAAAGAATATTCAGATGTCTTTCCCGAGGAACTTCTGGGTTTACCTCTAGACCAGGAAGTAGAGTTTGGCATTGAGCTTTTGCCCGAAACGGCTCTGGTATCCATTGCTCCTTATAGGATGGCGCCGAAGGAGTTAGCGGAGCTTAAGGCTCAAATTCAGGAGTTGTTGGATCGGGGATTCATTCGATCGAGTGTGTCACCGTGGGGAGCACCGGTCTTGTTCGTCAAGAAGAAGGATGGGTCGATGCGTATGTGCATTAATTATAGGCAATTGAATAAATTGACGATCAAAAATAAGTACCCATTGCCGAGAATCGATGACCTGTTTGATCAATTGAGAGGAGCTTTAGTTTTGTCCAAGATAGATTTGAGGTCGGGTTATCACCAACTCAAGGTTAAAGAGACAGATATTAATAAGACGACATTTCGAACTCGTTATAGACATTATAAGTTCTTGGTGATGCTGTTTGGATTGACCAATGCACCAGCTGCATTTATGGACATGATGAACCGAGTCTTTCAACCCTACTTAGACCGGTTCGTGGTAGTGTTTATAGATGATATCTTGGTATAATCGAAGAATGAAGAAGAGCATTATTCACATCTGCGGATGGTATTGCAAATATTGCGAGAAAAGTAACTTTATGCCAAATTTAGTAAGTGTGAATCCTGGCTGAAGGAAGTGACCTTCTTGGGACATGTTGTGTCAGCCGAAAGAATCAGAGTTGATCCTCGGAAGGTAAAGGCTATGTTGGATTGGAAACCACCAAGGACAGTGATAGAAATTCTGAGTTTCCTAGGATTGGCTGGTTATTATAAACATTTTGTTGAGGGGTTTTCGTTGATTGTTGCACCCCTAACTAAAGCTAGCTGCGAAAGGGAGTATCATTTGTGGGCGAACAAAAGAAGAAAGTTTTGAGAAGCGAAGAAGATTTTGTGAGCGTAATCTTGATTCAATTTGAAATTTGGAAAAGAGTTTATCGTTCTTGCGATCGTCACACTGAGTTTAGGATGTGTGTTGATGCAAGGTGGAAAAGCGGTGGCCTATGCATCTCGTCAATTAAGGCCGCACGAAGTTAACTATCTTACTCGTGATTTGGAGTTAGCTACGGTGGTTTTTGCTTGAAAGATTTGGAGGCACTATCTATACGGTGAGAAGTCGATCATTTATACAGACCATAAGAGTCTAAAGTACCTCCTTACTCAAAAGGAGTTGAACTTAAGACAGTGAAGGTGGATAGAGCTGTTGAAGGATTACGACTTGTCAATCGAGTATCACCCTGGAAAGGCTAATGTGGTGGCAGACGCATTGAGTCATAAGGTGATATCGGAGATGAGAGTGATGTTTGCTCATCTCAGTTTGTATAAAGATGGCGATCTGCTAGCCGAACTTGGTGAAGCCAAGGAAGCGATTATCGGATAAAAGTTGGGTCCCTTACTTGACAAGTGGAAGGTGGTGTAATAGGGATTTTGGATTTGATAAGGATGGAGTCTTGTGTTTTTTGGAAGAATTTGTATGCCCAAAGATTCTGAATTTAGACAAATGATTCTGCGAGAGGCCCATAGTAGCCCTTATGCTATGCACCCCGGGGAAATAAAATGTATCGAGACCTCCGTGAGCAGTATTGGTGGCCATGGTTGACACGGGAAGTTACTGAATATGTGAGTAAGTGCTTGACTTGTCAACAAGTGAAGGCGAAACACCAATTACCATCGAGATTGTTGCAACCGGTAAAGATTCCATATGAAAATGGGAACGAATAACGATGGACTTTGTTAGTGGGTTACCTTTATCGCCTACTAAGAAAGATTTTGTTTGGGTAATAGTGGATCGGTTGACTAAGACTGCCCATTTTCTACCTGTTCAAACAGATTACTCATTGCAGAAGTTGGCCAAGTTGTATGTAGCAGAGATCGTGAGGTTGCATGGGGTACCAGTGTCTATTATATCGGACAGGGAACCTAGGTTTACATCACAGTTTTGGAAGGCTTTACATGAAAGCTTTGGGAACCAAGTTGAATTTTAGTACGGCATTTCATCCTCAGACGGATGGTCAGTCGGAGAGAGTAATCCAGATCCTGGAAGACATGTTAAGGGGCTGTGTGATTGACTTCAGAGGGAGTTGGGAGGATTTTCTACCGTTGGCAGAGTTTGCGTATAACAATAGTTATCAATCCAGTATCCAAATGGCACCCTTGAAGCATTGTATGGTCATAGGTGTCGTACTCCTACTTGTTGGACTGAATTGGGGGAACGACAGTTATTGGGTCCTAAATTGATAACAGAGACGAAAGAAAAGGTAAAGGGAATTCGAGCATAAAGGAAGCTTCAGACAGACAAAATTCGTATGTGGATCTGAAGCGTAAGGATATTGAGTTTGCGGTGGGAGATCAGGTTTTTCTAAAGGTCTCACCTTGGAAGAAAGTTTTCAGATTTGGAAGGAAGGGCAAGTTGAGCCCTAGGTTCATTGGACCGTACCGTGTGTTGAAGCGTGTAGGATCAGTGGCTTATCAGCTTGAATTACCTCTAGAGTTGAGTCAGATTCATAGTGTTTTCCATGTCTCTATGTTGAGGTGTTATCGATCGAATCAGTCTCACATAGTAACGGTAGAGGAAGTTGAATTAATGCCTGACTTGTCGTTCAAGGAAGAACCAGTGAAAATTTTAGATCGAGAAGTTAAAGTGATGAGAAAGAAGTCAATACCATTAGTAAAGGTTCTTTGGCGTAATCACGGAGCGGAGGAAGCTACGTGGGAGCCTGAGGACACAATTCGGCATCAATATCCTCACCTCTTTTAACCAGGTAAATTTCGAGGATGAAATTTTCTTTAAGGGGGTAGAATTGTAACATCCTAAAATTTGAGTTTTTGTATGTTGCATTATTTTGGTGCTTAGCTAGTTAAATAATCCAATGTGTGTGTTTAAATAGTCTCGAGAAGGCTCGGGATTTATTTGGTTTTAGAATAATTTTTGGTAATTAGTACTTTAATGAAGTGGAACAAGTGACTTTAAATCTTAAGGTAATTAAGTGGTGAAAGTTAGCATAAGTGAGCTAGTAGTAAAGAATAGATGACGCCATAACTGTTCCTAGAGGGAAGGAGTTCGAATCCTTTGATGTGCATGTGAGAAATTTTTTTTTTTGCTTTCCTTCCTCATAGTGTCGGTCAAGCCTAGTACATATGATAAGTTGGACTTTTATTTTTATGGTATGGTGGCTAAGAGAAAAGGGCAAGTTTTAAATTTAAGGAAGGGAATCATATGAATAAGGTATGTAGGGGGAACACAAGGCTTATAACAAGGAAGATGTTTTGGAAAGTTTGGAGTGGCCAAACTTTGACCTTTAGCCATGCACTTGGACGGTTTTAGGGGCTAGGGGGTGGCCGAATTTTTGGTTGGCTTTTGGTAGGTTTAGGTGCTAGTTGGTCACTTTTCATTTTGGCATTTTGGTGTTTCTCATCAAAATTTTCTCTCCAATTTCTTCTCCCTAGCCGAATGTATCATGAACAATAGGTAAACTTTTGCTTTCTTTTTGGCCATTTCATTTTTGACCATTTCGGTCTTATTTGCTCATTCTCTCCAAACCATTTCCTCTTTGTGTCGAAACCACCTAACCTTGAAGGGCCATTTTTCTTTTCTCTCCTTTTCTTCTTTGCCGAATGCACTCTATCTCAAACCTTCTTCTTTGTTCATCTCCCATTCTTGAAGAACCAAAATATAGACACCCTCTTTTCTTCTTCTTTTTCTTCTTGCAAAAACTCTCAACATCATTCCCTTCTTAATATTCACCATGGCTGAATATCATTAAGTATCATCCCCTCCAATTTTTCACCATAGCCAAATCTCCTACTTCACACATATTTCTTTCTCAACCATTTTTATCTACTCACACGTGATCGATCGATAAGTGGCTAGTTACAATATTTTGGTATTTTTATTTTACCATTTCCATTGTGCCGAATCTGTATTTTGGTATGGGATGGCCTTTTTGGATCGAGACCATCATCACACCATACCTTATTCAAAATCTTTTTCTTTGCCATAGAAACATAGTGGAAGGCTGAAACTTGGAGTTTCTGAAATCATTGTGTTATCGCTAGGAACCGGTCCAAAAACTTTAAGGTAAGGATTTCTTTCAAGGATTCCATATTACTTTTTATTTCGTTAAAGATAGGGTTTATTAACCGATTTTATCATAAGGACTCTATTACTCGATTTTCATCCTGTGATCGTAAGGATTTTGTGGTAAGCCGACTTCGCTCATAAGATCAATCGGTTTTAATTATGAAATATTAGTTTAGACTAATATTCATTTGTCAATGGAGGCAAACAAGATCGACTTAAAAGGAGTGGTGATTAGTGAAAGGAAAAGGAGCGGATTCGCAATCCCCTCTAGATTCAAACGAAGGGCTATTTCGGCGATCTGGGATTTTCCACCGGGTTGTGTACCCTCATCCGGTAAAAATCAACTATTCGAGGTTGTTCACAGTTCTGAGCCATTAGCTATTCGGGAATTTCCACCGGGTTGTGAGCTGTCAACCGGGGAGAATCGATAAATAGTAGTCATTCGCGATTCCGAGGGTAAAAATCCTAGACCGTTTATCTTAGAGTAGATTTACTATAAGTGTTAATGATCTAATCGAGCGTTAAAAATATTTTTAGGTGTTGACGATCAGGAAAGTGTAATGCTTACGATGTCGGTGTGTAATCTCACATCGTATCTCATGGGTTAAATAACTATATCGTATTAATCGCTTGATTAAATCACAAGATAGTGAAATCGGGTAAACTAGCATATTTATCAATTTATCGGTAAAGACTATGAAATCAGTATTAAGACTATGAATTTTACGAAATTGCCCTCAATGGGCCAAATAGATAAAAGTGGATATATGGGCCAAATGTGATATTTGATATATGGGCCAAATGTGATTTTTGATATATGGGCCAAATGTGACATGAGTTATAAGGGCCGAAATGTGATATGGGCCAAATTGTGAAAATTTTATAATGGGCCGTATGTTTGTAATAATTATATGAATGGATTGTGGTAATTGAATGTGCATATTATATACATGATTTGCATGGGTTGGGATATTTGACAAAGAGAAGTTCTGGTAGCTTTGCTACAAAATTCTGGTGGCTTGTCCACAAATTGATATATGGCTTAATGTCCAGTTTGATATATGGCTTAATGCCTAGTTGGATATATGGCTTAATGCCCAGTTTGGTGTGTTGGTGGGGTGGGTAACTAAAGCTCCCCACAGCTGTGTTGGTTGGTACAGATGGTGTGTAGCGGATAGAAAACTAGGTTTGGTTGGGAAATTTCATAACACATGCATATTATATATGATATTATGTTATGATTGTAAATGGGCTTTAGCCCAATAAATGCTTAATTGAATTTTTGGCCCAGTGACGACGGAAAATGGGTTACACACTGAGTTCTAAGTAACTCACCCCGTTTTCCTTACTTTTCTTAGGTAATGATTAGTGACGGAGGCTTGGGCCGTGGACGACTCAGTGGAGGCCATACTACTAATTATGGGTTATTTAAATTTTGATTTCTTTTAAGTACTTTTTATTATTTTTCCTATTTTGTTATAAGGCCTCCGTTAAATTTTTGTGGACGTTTTACTTGTGTATGGATTTTATAATATGCTTTAAATACTTAAGTGGGATTATTTTTTTTAAAAATAGAAATAAACATTTTTCTTAAATAAACGTCATTTAAAAGGGTTTCATTCTTAAATATTTTTAACTCGATAATTTTTCTCGTAATAATATTTTTAAATTCTTGTTTTCAAATTACTTTCGAACTCTTTAAATTTTCTAAAATATTAAATCAATTTTTCCTAAGCTTCAATTTATAAATTTTTACGACCCAAATTATTAGATTTAGTAATCAAACTTAGTTTTCAATAACTCCACGTTATAATGTTTTTAAAATCTGATTTCTTTAAATCTTTAAAAGACTAGGTGTATGTTCATTTTCGTGACATGTCAAATTTGGTCTTAACGCATAGACCAGGTTTGGGGTGTTACAATAACACTTTGCAAATCGGCCCATTAGGGTAATCCATCAAATCAGCCCATTAAGGCAATATATCAATTCGGCCCATTAAGCAATATATCAATTCGGCCCATTAAGCAGTCTATCAAATCGGCCCATTAAGCAATCTATCAAATCGACCCATTAGGGGCATTTTCGTAATTTGGCCCATTAGGGGCAATTTCGTAATTTGGCCCATAAGTGCATTTTTGTAATTTGACCCATAGGGGCATTTTGGTAAATTTCACAACCCAAAGGTATTTCTGTAATTTTTACCCATCGAGGGTATTTCCGTAATTTTGCAACCCCAGACTTAACTACTAATTTGGGGCATAAAAATTGAAACTGTCCATCTGCGTCACATTGACTAAATTGACTATAACACACGTTAGGAAACTCAAAATTTAGATTCGTAAATTTTCCTTGAAACTAGACTCATATATCTTCTTACCACAATTTTTCCAGAATTTTTGGCTTAGCCCAGTTTATTCATTAAAGATTCCCTTGTTTCACTGACCAATGATTCTGACCTCTCTTACCTTAAATCCAAATATCTCATTGTACAGTTTTCATATATTTCTCCCACTTGTTTCTATTGAAAATAGACGCACTAACAAATCTGTACATATATAACTCATAATTCACTTTTTAAAATTTTGAATGATTTTTCCAAAACAGCATAAGGAACCACAAAGTCAATCGAACCGGTCTCACTAAAATTTAAAAATATCAAAATATACTAATCATTTGCTTGGTCATTTCTTTTATAAGAAAAGAGACTCAATTAGGTTTCAATCCATATCTCCTTCACTTTTAATTCCTTTCACCTATTTTTCATGATTTTTCTAAGTCACGCCACCGCCGCTAACCAAAATCATTTTATTGCAAAATATGGTTACCACTACGAACATACGCACGCCCGAGTAATCACATATGCCAAGTTCCAATTTTTCGATCTTTCAACCGAATCACAAAACATTTCATGCAAATATTCAGAGAGATGTGAGATTACACACCATTTCAAACATGTATTCGGAAGGGTACGGGATTACACACCTAATTCGGATATCCTAAAGAACCACTCTTCGTTGCCCCTAAAACAATACCAACCAAAAGTTAGCCTCAAATTTCCAAAAGATTTCATACCCAATCTATTACTTACACTTGAATCACTTACCACTATATCCGAAGGATTAACAAATAGAATAAATCGAGTGATTTCATCCCTAAAAATAATCAATTAGTCAAAACTTCAATCCGATTTGCAACATAGCCAAATAGAGTTATAACGAAAAATCCAAAAATGAACCCTTTACCTTAATGATGATAAATCCGACTTCAATCGATTGACTTAAGACTAGAGAGGAATCAGCAATAATGTGCTTTACGACCACACACTAGAACACGATTCGATCAAGAAAGATGTGTTCAACTCGCAAGATGGAGAAGAGAAGATGATTGAAATTCGGCTATTGATGAGAAAAGAACTAAGAAGATTTCGGCAAAAAAAAAAAGAGAAAAATAGACAAATGGACTAGGAGATTTCAGCCAAAGCAAAAGAGAAAAGAGTTTGGAAAAGAGACACAAATTGCTCAAAGAGAAAAATACCTCTCATGCATTAAAACTTAGCAAAATGATCCTAGCAAAAGCGGCTACCCTCTCCCAAACCATGTATCATCTTTTCAAAAAGATGAACATTGACCCATGAAAAACTTTCCAAAACATCTTCCCCCTTAAAGGCCAACATGTTCCCTTATCTTTCCTTTTTCTTTTGATTTCTTTCCTTACCCTCAACCTTGCCTTATTTCCTTAGCCACCTTGCCAAAATTAAAAAGTCCACCTTACCATATATACCATCTTGGCTGACACTTAGGGAAAGAATACAAAAAAATTAGTCAAAAATTTGCACTTGATGGAATTTGAACCTCTTCTCTCCATGTCCTCTACTTGATGCCATAACCTCCTTGCCATATGCTCATTTACGCTAGCACATTACTCACCTATTTCCATAAGCCTTGATGCCACTTACTATCTCTCCTTAATAGGCTTAAACACAAAATTTTACTAAGGCCCAACTTAAACCCGGAACTTCCTAGAAACCCCGTAACCTTCCAAAATCTCCCTCCCAATAAGTTCAACTTGAAATAAAGCCATTCTCTTGCTCTCCAAAAATTTTAAATGCTTCCGTGCTCAAGGCCCAATAGGCCCAATTCTACTAGGCCTAATTTCAAGATGTTACATTTTTCATCCACAAATTTATTGGACCAAAAATAGTAATAGGAAAGGAGTTGAATCTGAGATTTTTAAAATGTCCTTTGCAACTTTTCTTCTAACTTAATATTTATATTTTCTGAACTCAATTTATTCATATGAATGAATTTGTTAATCTTGAATTGACTGCATTTTAAAAGGAATAAGCATTACCTTATAATTCTTTCAGTTGGCTGCATTTTTTTACTCCTTTAGATCTTCTATATTATTTTTATTCTTGTATATATTCGACATATGGAATTATCGGTGAGTCCTCATCGCATTTAATCGCCATCGCTTCTGCTCCTCCTGGAACTATTGGTTCAACTGAAGCTCCTCTTGCAACAATACAGTTAGTCAAATTTTGACCTTTGATTGCTATTTAGTTTGTACTTTTAATTTTTTGAAACATGACTTGTTTTATTGTTTGACCTCTGAAGATATAGATACATGGATATATAAGTATTTAGACTCTTCCATCTTCAACTTCCAGTCAGTCAGCTTCAGCTTGTGGTAAAGCTAATTATACTTCAAATTTGTATATCTTTTTTAAATTCTGAAAATGAAATAGCCATATTTATTCTGCAGATTTTTCTACCCTAGTTTCATCTGTAGATTGCCAAAGCTTGTTTGAAAACTAACAAGGTTATTTGCTCTTAAATTTTCTTTCCAATTTATTTGTTTTCATGTTTCTTATTTTTTTGCTACTTCTTTTCCATTTTATTCTTTGTTGCTCTTTATTTATTCATTCTTGGTTTCATCATTACTTAGTTTTTGCTTGTTGTCTATATCGCCCAAACTTGAAATCTTTCAAGTTATGATAACTTAGCACCTAAAATTGTGATATGCCATCTCTTGAAAAAAAATTAAAATGATTTTTGTAATTTCTTTATGATTGTTTTATGATGCCTAAATTACTTAACAAATACTAGTTTTATGACTGCAGCCTCTGTTTCTTGGTGAGAGTGGAGTAGACCAGCTTCTTAAAATTATTAAGGTACGTTTTAGTACAAAATTCTGATCAATAGCAGTTATATCGTGATGATTTTGGAAAAATTACTGTCCAAATTATTGTTTATTATATTGTTTCAACTGGTATATAGGTTGTTTATTATATTGTTGTTCAAAATAAAAAAGATTCGAAGTATATAGGCTAAAACCTAATGGGTTGCCTTATATCTCACTGTAAGATATAATGGATCCTCCCTAGGTATAACAATGCCATGTATGATGAATCTTAAAAAATTGTAACATCCCGAATTATTGGGCCTGTGCATTTTATGTGCTCAAATGTTAATTTGAGGTTTAGAGGTGCAAATTGGGCTCGTGAATGGGCCGAGGTCTTGGCTAAATATTTTGTTTAGAGACTATTGGGTTTAAATTAAGTATTGTGAGCGTAATAGTGTAACATCCTGAATTAGGGGTTGTTTGAAAATTTAATTATTTATTCCCATGTGTGTGTGTGCTTGAAAAAAATAAATATTATGATTTATTTGGCATGTTCTAAGGTCTAGAATTAAACCCAGAGCTAGGCCCGACTTAGGGTTAAAATTTCTTTTAAGTGCTTAAAGGAGGAAGCTAGGTGAGATAGGGGTTAAGAAAATTTTCGAAGGGAATTTAACACAAAGATTTGGCTTGGCACAATTGGCTTGGTGCGCCTAAGGTTGATGCAAGGGAGGTCTTGGGTTCGATTCATGGGAGAAACAAGGGGGTGTGTTTTGTTTTGGGTTTTTGTTTTGGGGCGTTAAATGAAGGGGGCCAAGTAAGGAAGGCTTCAAAGATTGTTGGTGTTGGATTTGGACATGGAAGTTGGGCTAGCTAAGTGGCTACCATGCGCCACTTAGGAGTGGAGGTGAAGATGGCAAGAGTTCGAGTCACTGAGCAGCTGCTTTTGCATTTTTATTTTTGGGGTGATCGGCCTAGGAGGCCTTATAAATAAATGAAAGGGTATTTGACATGAAAGTCGAAGGGAAGAGTGGCATGAGGCGTGAAGGGGCATTGGAGAGGGTGGAGGTTCCGTGTTCGATCCATAGAATCAAGATATGGTTTTATTTTCTTTTTTCTTTTGCTTGCTATGTATGGGTGAATATTGGCGCAAGTTGGACTCTTAAAAGTGATAAGGTTGAGCTAAATTTTTGTAACACCCTGAATTAGGGGTTATTTGTAATTTAAATAAATTCCATGTGGACTTCAAGAAATAAATAAATATGATTTTATTTAGCATGATTTAGGGTCTAGAAATAACCCTGATTTAGGTCGAATTTGGGTTTAAAAAAATTAAATTAAAGTACTTAAAAGGAGGGAGCTAGGTGAAGATAGGGTTTAAATAAAAATTGGGAGAAGCATGACACAAGAATGGGCTTGGTACAAGTGGCTTAGTGCGCCTAAGAGAGGTGCTAGGGGGAGAGGTTCGAGCCACGGCAGGAACAAGGGGGAATGTTTCTTCCCTTGTGGGCTTTTTGGGTGTTAGGCCTAGGAAGGCCTTATAATTAAATCAGGGGGCTCATTGACATGAAAGGCAGGTGGGCGGAGTGGCCTTGGGCGCCACTTAAGGGTGTTGACACGGAGGTCTCGTGTTCAAACGCAAGGGACGCAAGGTGTGTTATTTTGGGCTTTTGCTTTAAAGGGAAGAGGGTCAAGAAGGTGCTTATAATTAAAAGGTGAAGGCTTATGTCATGAAAGTTTAATGGGAGAAGTGGCAAAGGGCGTTGGAGAGAGTGGGGTCAGTGAGGTCTCGTGTTCGAGACATGAAGGATGCAATGGAGCATTTTTTAGGCTTTGGTGTTGGAAGGAAAAGGGCCCATTATAAAGGCTTTATAAATAAGTGGAGAGGAGATTTGACATGAAAGTTGGGTTGGAAGAGTTGGTCTGGCGCTTAAGGGAGGTCAGTAGCATGGGGTTCGTGTTCAACCCTGTGCCTTACACCTTGTTTTATTTTTTCTTCCCCGTCATTGGCGTGAGGAGAGCGTAATTGACAAGAATAAGGACTCTTAAATTAATAAGAGATAAGGCATATTTTTTGCTCATAATCAGCTGGAAGAGGGGAAATTTTAGTGTTTTATTTGCTATTAAATTGTTAAGGGGATTAGGAGATTAAAGCTAGATTTATTTTGTGATAATTTAAGGCTGGAAATTATCATAAAATAAAGAGAATTTGGCCACTTTGGGACTCCTTAGGGTCTGTCCATAATTTTTTTTTTTACAAAGAAGGGCCAAAAGTTCTTCAATTTTCTCTTCTTTTTCTCACTTGTTGTCACGAAATTCCCTAAGCAATTGCTCAATTTTCCAGCTTCTTTTCTTCTTCTTTTCAAGCCAAAAACCCCTTGAACCCCTACTTCTTTTCCTTCATCTTTTCTTCCTCCATTAGTCGAACCCTACCACCTTGTCGCCAAAATCTCCTTAGACAAAGCGCCCAAAATCACTCAAAATTCCAGATCATCTCTTGTTTTCCTTAGCTGAATCTACTCCCCTATTTGGTGTAGTTTTGGCGAACATCAAAGCAAAGGGTGCTCTTTTCTTCAATCGGTTAGAAGAGGTAAGTGGATCTCGTCGAATGTTCATTTTGTTGGATCAAGATCTATGGTTATAACATTATGTCTAAACCGATTGTAGGGAAGCTCTCGGGATTTATTTTCCAAGGAAAGTTGGTAAGCACATTCGACCAAAGGCTTTTCAATTAAAAAGTCTATGATTAAATGCCGAAACTAACGTATGCCATGGATTTAGAGACTAAGTTAGGCTTCGGGATTTGATTGGAAATCAAATCCATTCAAGGGACAAAAATCTAGTGTTGTAGATCGGATCTTCGGGATCTAGGAATTTCGGTAGAAACAGGTGTGTAAACTCTTTACACATTTTATTATTAAACTTGCAATATTATTGTCTTGTGTATGAATTTTGGTAGTGACCTATGATATGCTTGTGGGCTTAATCATGGATTCCGGGTAAGTCCCCTAATTTGCGATTTTGATATATGATTTGCATGCCATCACATGATGATTAAATGCTATGATATGATTTATGAAAATTGTTATAAAAGCATGTGATGGTGGGATTGATGAGAGGAGGGGGAAGATTTTATGGATCGTCGCGCTGGTTTTGACCACAAGATGGGTTGGCCCCATCGATTATTTGTGACCTATGGTCATCGGTGGTTTTGACCACAAGATGGGTTGGCCCCATCAGATTATTTGTGACCTATGGTCATCGTGGTTTTGACCACAACGATTGAATAGTTGCGACTAAGTCCCAAAGTGGTTTGGTACCACCAATGGTTTTGACCACACTTGATATTTTGTGACCTATGGTCATCAATGGTTTTGACCACACGATGGGTTGGCCCCATCATTTAAATTGTGACTTTAAGTCATCAATGGTTTTGACCACACGGGTAGAAAAGGAGTATGGATGGCTAGTTGGGTTGCATGTGCATGTTTAATTAATAAATTGTGTATGAGTTGTATTTTAGAGGGGATTTACACACGAGTCTTGGTGACTCACCCCTTTCCTTAACATTTTTGAGATGAGTAGATCATGGAGATGGAGCCGAGAGGACTCGAGGCGGCCATGCCATCATTGGATTTGAAATCTCTGCTTTAGTTAATCATATTTATTTTCCTAAGTCTTTTATTTTGGGATTGTAATAAGGCCGCTATTTATTTTATGGATGTTATTTTATTTATTTTGCTTATGTTATGTTACAAATGAAATTTTCAATTGATAAGTAACCTGTTAAAAATAATTTTTCAAACTTAATAAATTTCTACGGGTTTTTAAAAGATGTTACCATCTGCAACAAAAATAAACTAAGTCAACTATCACTTTGATGATTTTAAATGATACATGATCAATGTTTTCAAAAGGGTTTATAAAGCCCAACTGTATTTATAAAAAAGCCCAATCGAAGTTTTCAAACCCCGCTTTAAATACCTTAGCCAAATTTATTCAAATTTTCACCCAACTTTCAAATTGGCCCAAAATATTTTACCCAAAGGACATACCAGATCCGGTCAGACTCATGGGTCGGGTTTGGGGTGTTACAAATTGGTATCGAGCCCAGGCTCAAAACTTCTCTACTGGGGCCCAAGGCCCAAAATGATTTGGTTTTTGATAGTAGGCCTTTTTTATGATGTTTTGAGAAAATGGTTGTGATTTGAACAGCATGGCACCGAGTCTCCGGCACCTATCCGCCCAGGTAAGTACCTCTATCAATTTTTGTGAATTCTTTTGATGTGGGGTAGAAGGGTAAATTGGGAACGTAGACTATTAGAATAGAAACTGTTGAACTCTAGGGCTAGTGTACCCCAACTACGCATAAGACTTAATAATTCCCTAAACAAAACCTGTGAGTTGTCACTGAGCAAAGGATGTGGTAATCGTTATACGCATGTCTAGGATTGGATTTGGTGGGGGCCTGGTATTTAAGCAGTCCTCGTGACTCACCTCCTACTCACTTGAATCCTACCTGGTGCGTAGTAACGGTTCATCCTAGCCGAGACGACATACTCACAGGCTAAACCCGATAACTAAAATCCAAAAGGGATTAGCCGCTTTGTTTTAGAAAATAAAAAATATTTTAGTTAAGAAAACCAAAATACCCTCAAAGTTGAAAATGACCAAAATATTTCGGTTTATAAATTACCAAAATACCTTCCGTATGAAAAATTTTCCAAATAGAAACTTTCAAAATATCTTTCTTTATGAAATCTCTTAGAACCCAATTTTGGAAGTTATTTTGTGAAAATAACCTGATTATGTAAAATTACTAAAATACCCTTGTGGGTAAAATTATGAAAACGCTTCTTGAATTATGAAATTTCCAAAATACCCACGGTTTTAATCCAAAATTTCATCATATGAAAAGTGCCCAAAAATCGTAAAATTCAAATACGACATGATTTTGTAAAATTACAAAATTGCCCCTAACCTACAAAATTACCAGAATACCCCTAACTTCCAAAATTTTGCAAACATTACTATTTTGGAAAGTGCAATCATCAAAAGAGCCCTCAAAGATTTATAACTTTTGAACATCCTCGATTTATCAAATTTTGCAAATTTACCCTGATTTGTGGAAAATTACCAAAATGCCCTCGAGTTTCAAAATCACCGAAAGACCCCAAATTTCAAAAAAATTCAAAAATACCCCAGAAATTAAGAGTTTTAAAATAATTTTGACAAAATCATCCGAAAATTTTCATTTTGAAAAATTTTGAAAATACCCCTATAGGACAAATTACGAAAATACCCCGGGTAGTGGAAAACAATCACCATGAAATCAACAACGCCTCATTGAATGAATGAATGAAAGATCGTGTGTTTGTTTGATTACGAAAGAACCACTTCTAAAACTCCTATCATAAAATTTCTTCACGGATAACCAAGTGAAACTAAGGTACTGATACATAAAAATTCTTAAACAGATAAACGCGATCGTTAGAATGAGTTCAAGAGGTCGTGGATGTCCGCCTCGTGGCCGTGGTAGAGGTAGGATGACCCTGTCAGAGCCCGCGAGGTCTGGTCATGGGTCCGAAAATGAGATGCCGGATCTACCGACACCAAAAACTGAGTTTCAAGACCATACGAGTGGTAATGACGTAGTATCTCAAGGCGGTGCTACGGGTATTGGAATGAGTATCCGAGGTGGCGGTGGTCGTGGAACCCAAAATCAGTGGTCGAACGACTCAAGCTAACGGAGCAGAAGTATTTAGAGGAGTTTCCTGAGTGGCGCCCAGTGTGGCGGAATATTGGTTAGAGTCCACGGAAAGGATTATGGGTGACTTGGATTTCACCCCTGAGGAGAAGTTAAAAGGTATCATCTCTCTGCTTCGGGATGAGTCCTATCAGTGGTGGCTCACCGTAAGGGATGGAACGGTGGCGTAAAACCTTACTTGGGAATTTTTCGGGAGCCTACCAAAAGAAGTATATTGGAACCAATATGTAGACGCCAGAGGAAGGCTTTCTTGAACCCGGTTCAAGGAAATAAGTCGGCGTAACATGAGGTCGAAGTTCCTCCGATTAAGTAGATATGCTCGTGGTATTGTGGGTACCGAGCATGAGCGCCGTGGTCGATTTGAAGATGGCTTTAGAGATGAACTGAGGATGATGATAGCTCCACAACAGAAAGGGAGTTCGCGGTCTTGGTGGAGAAATCTAAAGTTGCTGAGGAGTAAGACAAATTGTTAGACGGAACCAGGATAGAAATTGGAATAAGAGGAGCTCGGAACCATCGGAGTTCTCTGGTAATCAGTAAAAGAGGTCAAAGTTTGGTGGGTCAGATCAAACTGCTAGGCCTGTGCTGCTGCTAGTCCTCAATGGTCGCCACGGTGTGATAAGTGTGGCAAGTTTCACAAGGGGGAGTGTTGGAATGGTAATCGTGGATGCTTTGAATGTGGGTCTATGGAGCATCGAGTTAGAGACTGTCCTAAGAAGGCAGCTAGGCTGAGAACGGAAGGTCAGGATCATGCACCGAACAGAAGGGATGACCAACAACCACAGAGGGGTCGAGGTGCAGCTAGGGGTAATGGAAATGGTAACGGGCGTGGCCGAGGTGCTGAAGGTGCAGAGGCGAGGCAACCAAGGTTGGTTTATGCAGTTGGCCGTCGCGAGGAGGAAGATGTGCCAGAGGTGACAGCGGGTAAGTTTCTTATTTTTGGAATACCCTCAATTGTCTTGTTTGTGGTTAAGTTAGCTCGTTCTTATGTTGCTAGTAAAGTGTGTGAAACTTTGATTATGAACTTAGAGAACGTGTCTAGGAAGCATGATAATTCTTTAAGATCGTGAAAGCGCAGATAGAGTATAAAAGGTGAGTAAAGATGTACTGGTTATTCGTTAGTAAGTAATTTCGAGGACTAAATTATTTTTTTAGGGGTAGAACTGTAACACCTCGAATTAGGGTTATTTGTAATTTAAATAAATTCCATGTGGACTTCAAGAAAAAAATAAATATGATTTTATTTAGCATGATTCAGAGGTCTAGAAATAACCCCGATTTAGGTCAAATTTGGGTTTAAAAAATTAAATTAAAGTACTTAAAAGGAGGGAGCTAGGTGGAGATAGGGTTTAAATAAAATTGGGAGAAGCATGACACAAGAATGGGCTTGGTACAAGTGGCTTAGTGCGCCTAAGAGAGGTGCTAGGGGAGAGGTTCGAGCCACTAGCAGAACAAGGGGAATGTTTTTTCCTTGTGGGCTTTGGGTGTTAGGCCTAGGAAGGCCTTATAATTAAATCGGGGGGCTCATTGACATGAAAGGCAGGTGGGCGGAGTGGCCTGGGGTGCCACTTAAGGGTGTTGACACGGAGGTCTCAGGTTCGAAACGCAAGGGATGCAAGGTGTGTTATTTTTGGGCTTTTACGTTAAAGGGGAAGAGGGTCAAGAAGCAGGCTTATAATTAAAAGGTGAAGGCTTATGTCTGAAAGTTTAATGGGGAGAAGTGGCAAAGGGCGTTGGAGAGAGTGGGGTTGCGGTGAGGTCTCTGTTCGAGACATGAAGGATGCAATGGAGCATTTTTTTAGGCTTTATGCGTTGGAAGGAAAAAGGGCCCAATTATAAAGGCTTTATAAATAAGTAGAGAGGAGATTTGACATGAAAGTTGGGTTGGAAGAGTTGGTCTGGCGCTTAAGGGAGGTCAGTAGCATGGGGTTCCAGTTCAACCCCTGTGCCTTGCGCTTTGTTTTATTTTTTTCTTCCCCTTTGGCGTGAGGAGAGCGTAATTGGCGAATAAGGACTCTTAAATTAATAAGAGATAAGGCATATTTTTTTGCTCATAATCACCGAAGAGGGAAATTTTAGTGTTTTATTTGCTATTAAATTGTTGAGGGATTAGAGATTAAAGTTAGATTTATTTTGTGATAATTCAAGGCTGAAAATTATCACAAAATAAAGAGAATCTGCCGACTTTGGGACTCCTTAGGGGCTGTCCATAATTGTTTTTTTACAAGAAAGAAGGGCCAAAAGTTCTTCAATTTTTTCTTCTTTTTCTCACTTGTTCTCGCCAAAATTCCCTAAGCAATTGCTCAATTTTCCAGCTTCTTTTCTTCTTCTTTTACAAGTCAAAACCCCTTGAACCCCTACTTCTTTTCCTTCATCTTTTATTCCTCCATTAGTCGAACCCCTACCACCTAGCCGCCAAAATCTCCTTAGACAAACCGCCCAAAATCACTCAAAATTCCAGATCATCTCTTGTTTTCCTTAGTGAATCTACTCCCCCTATTTGGTGTAGTTTTGGTAGAACATCAAAGCAAAGGGTGCTCTTTGTCTTCAATCGGTTAGAAGAAGTAAGTGGATCTCGTCGAATGTTTTGTTTTGTTGGATCAAGATCTATGGTTATAACATTATGTCTAAACCGATTGTAGGGAAGCTCTCGGGATTTTTTTTCCAAGGAAAGTTGGTAAGCACATTCGACCAAAGGCTTTTCAATTAAAAAGTCTATGATTAAATGCCAAAACTAACGTATGCCATGGATTTAGAGACTGTTAGGCTTCGGATTTGATTGGAAATCAAATCCATTCAAGGACAAAAATCTAGTGTTGTAGATCGGATCTTCTGGATCTAGGAATTTCGGTAGAGAAAGTGTGTAAACTCTTTACACATTTTATTATTAAACTTGCAATATTATTGTCTTGTGTATGAATTTTGGTAGTGACCTATGATATGCTTGTGGGCTTAATCATGGATTAGGGTAAGTCCCCTAATTTGCGATTTTGATATATGATTTGCATGCCATCACATGATGATTAAATGCTATGATATGATTTATGAAAATTGTTATAAAAGCATGTGATGGTGGGATTGATGAGAGGAGGGGAAGATTTTATGGATCGTGCGCCAGTGGTTTTGACCACAAGATGGGTTGGCCCCATCAGATTATTTGTGACCTATGGTCATCAGTGGTTTTGACCACAACGATTGAATAGTTGCGACTAAGTCCTAGTAGTTTGGAACCACCAGTGGTTTTGACCACACTTGATATTTTGTGACCTATGGTCATCAGTGGTTTTGACCACACGATTGGTTGGTCCCATCATTTAAATTGTGACTTTAAGTCATCAGTGGTTTTGACCACACGGGGTAGAAAAGGAGTATGGATGGCTAGTTGGGTTGCATGTGCATGTTTAATTAATAAATTGTGTATGAGTTGTATTTTCCGGAGGGGATTTACACACTGAGTCTTGGTGACTCACCCCTTTCCCTTAACATTTTGCAGATGAGTAGATCACGGAGATGGAGCCGGAGAGGACTCGAGGTGGCCATGCCATCATTGGATTTGAAATCTCCTGTTTTAGTTAATCATATTTATTTTCCTAAGTCTTTTATTTTGGGATTGTAATAAGGCCGCTATTTATTTTATGGATGTTATTTTATTTATTTTGCTTATGTTATGTTACAAATGAAATTTTCAATTGATAAGTAACCGGTTAAAAATAATTTTTCAAACTTAATAAATTTCTACGGGTTTTTAAAAGATGTTACCATCGGGTAACAAAAAAATAAACTAAGTCAACTATCACTTTGATGATTTTAAAATGATACATGATCAATGTTTTCAAAAGGGTTTATAAAGCCCAACTGTATTTATAAAAAGCCCAACCGAGTTTTCAAACCCGCTTTAAATACCTTAGCCAAATTTAATCGAATTTTCACCCAACTTTCAAATTGGCCTCAAAATATTTTACCCAAAGGACATACCGATCTGGTCAGACTCATGGTAGGGTTTGGGTGTTACAATTTTGCTCTAAATTAATACCGAGTAGTAGTAGGTGTTAGTAGCCTATTTCCATTTAATTTGTTTAAGAAAAGGATAGAAGATAAGTGTTATTATCTTGAGTGATAATTAAAAGCTAAATTATCACAAAGAGGGGGAGGAATTGGCCGGCATTGGGACTCCTTGGGGGGCTGTTCAAAATTGATTTTGTACAGTAAGAAGTGCCCAAAATTCCAGCAACTTTTTGTTCTTTCTCTCTTCACCGCTACTGCCGAATTTCCCCTAGGCAATTGCTCAAAATTTTCCAGCATCTTTTTCTTCTACTTAGCCGTAAACCACCATTAATTTCCCCTACATCTCTTCTTCTCTTTTTCTTCCTCCATTAGCCGAACCCCTACCACCTTTGTTGCCGATTTCAGTAGTTGGTAAGGGTAATCTTTTCTTAACCGATTTTGTGTAGTGCCTTTACTACACTTATTTCTTCATCTTAGTATTAAACCCCGTTTTGTTCTATGAACGAGCCGAAAGCTAGTAACATTAACTAGGGTGCCGAATAGTGGTGTGACTTGCCGAATCCATCATTAAGGTAAGGGGTTACACTCTCTTTAAGAATTTAGATTATACGAATGGCCTATAACTCGTAATGGTGTACTTAAATCAATTGTAGGGGCTAATTAAGGCTTTGGATTTGTTAGGAAATCAAATCCATTCAAGGTAAGTACTGCAAGAGCCTTCGGTATTTCTTTTGGTTGGTCAATAGCCATGTCACTAACCTTCGTGTTTGGTCAATATAGGGCAAGGAAGTCTAGTGTGGTTAATCGACTCTTCTGGATTAGGAGCTATCATTAGAACAGGTGTGTACATGCACACTTCATAACTCGTAACTGTGTTAAATGCATTGTGTAGGCTAATCTGAATTGATGTAGATTTGGATTTAATACCATCGTGGTATAAGCAAGGAAACCGTAAGTCCTTTTGTTATAAGTTTACTTTATGATGCTTTTGGGAAGCATGACATATTTGGTATATGTGGCATATAAATATGTGGCCAATGATAAATTCAAGATATGTTATTAAATAAACATGTTTGGCATGATTTATGATTAAGTGCATATTATAAATATGTGGGTTAATCAAGAGGAGGGGAAGTGATATTCGTGTTATGCACACCGATGGTTTGGTATCACATTTCGTGACTACGGTCACCAGAGGTTTGGCACCTCATAGCGTCTCGTCCCAGTGGCTTAGCACCACAGTGGGTTGGCCCCACGGATTATATTATGGGATCGACCCAGTGATTTGGTATCACACATGGGTTGGCCCCACCAGTGGTTTGGCACCACAATTATTGATGAATATCGTGACTTTAAGTCACCAGTGGTTTGGCACCACAATTATTGATGAATATCGTGACTTTAAGTCACCAGTGGTTTGGCACCACAATTATTGATGAATATTGTGATTTTAAGTCACCAGTGGTTTGGCAGCACTAGTGGTTTGGTACCACACGGGTAGAAAAAGGTGTTTTGGATGGTTAGGTTGGGTGCATGTTAAACTTGATTGTGATTTGTGTGTATGATGTTGCATTAAACCGGGAAAGGGTTACACATCGAGTCTTGGTGACTCACCTTTTCCTTTAACATTTTCGTGTGACTCGTAGATCATGGATGAGGAGCCGGATGGACTCGAGGTGGCCATCCGTAAAGAAATAGGATTAAATGGATTTTGAATAGTTTGATTTTATTTGGTTTTATTTATTCGGTTGTAATAAGGCCTCCTAAGATTTTATTTTATTATTTTACATGTTTGGATGAATTATTTAAACTGCTTAATAACTTCAAAATGATTACACAAATTTTCTTAAAATCAAACGGAAAAAATGTTTTCGTGCCATCTGGTACATCTGAAATCCAGAATAATCGACCTAATATGTTTTAAACGAACTAGGTATCGTTCTCTTTATACATCTCAACTGTTCTTTTAAAAACAAGACAAAATCTTTTACCTTAAATTAAATCGCTAAACAAGGGTTTCCAAAATGTTTTCTCTGTAACATACCAAATTCGATCGTAACGTCTGGGCCGGGTTTGGGGTGTTACAAAATTAGTATCGAGCCCGCTTAAAGCTTCTGTGGGGCCCAAGGCCCAAAATGTTTTGTGAGGCCTTTGTGAAACATTTTGGTTTTGAACAGCATGGCACTGAGTCTCCCAGCACCAATCTACCTGTAAGTATTTCTGACTTCTGTGTGGATTATTATTTGTAGAAGGGTAGGTATGGAACGTAGTTAGTATGATAAGTGTTAAAACCCTAGGACTAGTTTACTCCAACAAATCACATAAGACTTAAAATGCCTAAGTAAACAAACCTACGACCAAGTCGCTGAGTTAGGGTGTGGTAACCCTGGTGCGCATGTCTAGGATTGGATCCGAAAGAGCTTGGTACTTAAGCAGTCCTCGTGACTCACCTCCTCTTCGCAAGAATCCTACCTGGTGCGTAGCTTCGGTTCACCCTAACCAAGAGGACTCGGTCATAGGCTAAACACAATAACTAAAACCCGAAAGGGATTAGCCATGTTTTATGAAAACTCTAAGTTTTAAAAATCATTACAATACTCTTTTAAATAGAAACAAAATTTATTTACGAAAATTTTCAAAATATTTTCAATTTACCAAAATTACCAAAATGCCCTAGTGGCAAAATTACGAAAATGCCCTTAGTTTCTAAAATTATCAGACTACCTCGATTTCAATAAGATTCTCTTACTTTGAAAAAGTATTCAAATTCAGATTTCAAAATAATATCCCGACTTTGGAAATTTACAAAATTACCCCGATTGACAAAATTACCAAAATACCCCTAGATTCTAAAATTCTACCGTACCTTTACTTTGACAAGTTTTCAGAAATACCCTCCAATTTTGGGGAAATTTCAAAATGTCCTGATTTAGTAAAGTTTTAAAAATTCTCTAGTTTATTACTTAAAATACCCTCAGGAAAATGACGAAAATACCCTCGCGATAAATGCATGTAAATGCCCGAAAGAGTGAGTGTGTAGGAAAGGTATTAGGGAATGGATGTGCTTTCCTGTGTGAAATAGGATAGAAGACTTAAAACTTTGATTGGTCGAAAGAATCTCTAATAAACTCTCTCCATAAAATTTTTCGCGGATAACCAAGTGAAACAAGTACTAATCTATAAAAATTTCTTAATCAGATTAAAGCACAATAGTTAAGAATGAGCTCTAGAGGACGTGGCTGTCGTGGGACGCCAGTAGGGCAGGATGATCGTGTCGTAACACGTGAGGTCGGGTCAGGGATCTGAGAATGAGGTACCACTGCCACCACTACCCTCAACTTTTGGAGTTGAGGATCAAGATCAGACGGGGAGGTGAGGCAGTATCGCAAGCTGTGTTGCGAGTTCTTGAGATGGTAGCTGGGGCGAGTGGATGTATGGGAGCTCGAAAGTCTGTACCCGAGTGACTCCGATCCAACGGGGCTGAGGTATTTCGAGGAGTATCGGTGTGGCACCGGTGTGGCGGAATATCGTTGAATCGATCGAGAGGATCATGGATGATCTTGATCCGATTTAATGAGGAAAAGCTAAAAGGAGCGGTGTCGCTTCTAAAGGATGGGTCATATCAGTGGTGGCTCACAGTTCGAGATGGTGCTACGGCAGATGACCTTACTTGGGAGTATTTCAAAGCTGCTTATCAGAAGAAGTATGTGGGCACCAGCTACATTGATGCCAAGAGGAAAGCCTTTCTGGGGTTGGTACAAGGAAATAAGACTGTGTCAGAGTATGAAGTGGAATTCTTGAGGCTGAGCCGCTATGCTCGGGGAATTGTGTCAACGGAGCATGAGCGTTGTGTCTGCTTTGAAGACGGACTGAGGGATGATTTGAGGCTGCTGATTGCTCCACAATAGGAGCGTGAGTTTTCTGTCTTGGTAGAAAAGGCTAAGGTAGCCGAAGGGGTCAAGGAGTCCGTAAGACAGAACTACGATAGGAACAAGCAGAAAAGAGGCTTTGGATCGTCTGGATCGGGTAGAATGCACAGAAAAGGGCTCGACAGAGTGGGTCGAATCAGGCAGGAAGGCCCATGGCTACTAATCGAGACCGGCCAAAGGTAATCATTGTGGAAAGTCACATTGGGGAGGTTGTTGGACGGTGAAAGAGGATGTTTTGAATGTGGA
This sequence comes from Gossypium rotundifolium, assembly GCA_025506655.1. Lineage (NCBI taxonomy): Eukaryota > Viridiplantae > Streptophyta > Magnoliopsida > Malvales > Malvaceae > Gossypium > Gossypium rotundifolium. The sequence continues at coordinate 132,810,081 of CP106729.1, read as the reverse complement.
TCGTTGGATCACTGTGTAAGGGACCGCCCCTCGGAAGTTAGCCAAGAAACTGCCAGAGGGTCAGAACCGTGCTCAGGTTAGAAATGTAGGACCACCACAGAGGGGTCGTGGTAATGGTAGAGGAAACAATGGTTCTAACCGAGGTCGCGGAACTCCAGGAAGAGGGGTAGGCAACACAGAAGCAAGGCAACCTGGTTTAGTTTACGCAGTGAGGCGCCGAGAGGAGGGTGACGACCGGACGCCATAACCCAGACGCTCCTAATTTTGGTCTTCCATATGTTGCATTAATTGATGTGGGTTCAACGCATTCATACGTTGCTAGTAGTGTGGTAGAGACCATGAACATAGACTTTGAGACTACTTCTAGGGAGATGACGAGAATTAGCCCTCTAGGTTACTCAGTAGTTGTAAACAAGCTATCTGAGGATGTACCCTAGAACTCTAAGGGGTAGAGTTTGTGGTCGATCCGATGGAACCTGCTGCTTGGGGAGTTCGATCTAATTCTTGGAATGGGTGGTTGGTTAAGCATCGGGCAAGGCCGGATTCTTGCCGCTAAGCGCATGGTTCTAAAGATGACCGAGGGTGATGAAGTGGTCATGATAGGTAATAGAAGAGATTACCGCCCAACGTGGTGTCTGCGTTGAAGGCGAGAAGATGGTCGGGAAAGGGTGTGAGGCATTTTGGTTCGAATATGTGCCTTGGAGGCTAAGGAGTCGCAGCTGAGAAGGTCCGGACGGTAGGGAATACTGTTGATGTGTTTCGAGGAACTTCGTGTTTGCCACGGATCGGAAGTTGAGTTTGGTATAGACTTATTACGGAACGGCGCTTTGTGTCTATAGCACCCTACCAATGGCACCAAAGGAATTGGTAGAGTGAAGGCTCAAATTTAGGAACTCTTGACCGAGGGTTTATCCACCAAGTATATCTCCGTAGGGAGCACTGTGTTGTTTGTCAAGAAAAAGACGGGTCAATGCAGATGTGTATCGACTCACCGTCACTAAATAAGTTAACGATCAAAACAAGTATCCGCTGCCGGATCGATGACTTGTTTGACCAACTAAAGGTGCATCAGTTTTCTCAAAGATAGACCTTAGGTCGGGTTATCATCAACTTAAGGTGAAGGAGGTTGATGTTCACAAGACGGCATTCCGTACTCGGTATGGGCATTACGAGTTTCTAGTGATGCCATTTGGGTTGACCAACGCACCTGCAGCGTTCATGGACTTAATGAATAGGGTGTTCCAGTAGTACTTGGATCAATTTGTCGTGGTGTTTATAGACGACATATTGGTTTATTCTAAAATGGAGGAGGAGCATGACATGCATTTGCATATAGTTCTACAAGTATTGAGGAGAATAGTTATATGCCAAATTCAGTAAGTGCGAATTTTGGCTTAGGGAGGTGGCTTTCTTAGGTCACGTGGTGTCGTGGAAGGATTAGAGTGGACCTCGCAAGGTTGAAGCGGTGTTGGAGTGGAAACCGCCTAAGTCGATGGCGTAAATTCAAAGTTTTTCGGTCCAGCAGGTACTATCAAGATTTGTGGAAGGGTTCTCTTTAATCGCAGCCCCACTAACTAAGTTATTAAGGAAAGGAGTTCCATTTGTATGGTCACGTAAACAAGCAGGAAAGTTTTGATAAGCTACGAAAGATTCTCGACTAAGCTCCAGTTACGATACTGACCGAGGTAGGGAAGTTGTTCTGATTTCTTGTGATGTGTCCCATACGGGGTTGGGATGTGTATTGATGCAGGAAGGGAAGGTAGTGGCCTATGCGTCCCGTCAGCTAAGACCGCATGAGGTTAACTACCCGACTCACGACTTGGAATTAGCGGCTGTAGTCTTCGCTTTGAAGATATGGAGGCATTACTTGTATGGGGAAAAGTCGATAGTCTACACGGATCACAAAAGTCTGAGGTATCTTTTGACTCAGAAGGATTTGAATTTGAGGCAGCACCGATGGATTAAACTGTTAAAGGACTACGACTGTTCAATTGAGTACCATCCGGCAAAGCTAACGTGGTGGCTGACGCGTTAAGTCGGAAGGTCGTGGCGGACTTAAGGGCGATGTTTGCTCATTTGAGTCTATACGACGATGGAAGTCTTTTGGCAGAACTACAAGTTAAGCCGACTTGGATCGAGGAGATTAAGGAAAAATAATTAGTAGATGAAAGTTTGAATGCATGGAGATTGCAAGTTCAAAATGGTGGTTTAGAAGGGTATAGCTTGACCGATGATGGAGTATTATGCTTTCAAGGGCGAGCTTGTATGCCAAAAGATGTGGAATTGAGGCAGAGGATTCTTCAGGATGCACATAGCAGCCCATACACTATGCATCCGGGAGGTAGCAAGGTGTATAGAGATTTATGGAGACAGCTTTGGTGGCACAGGTTAAAAGCGAGGTGACCGAATTTGTGGGGAAGTGTCGACATGTCGGCGAGTTAAGGTGAACATCGATTGCCATCGGGTTTACTTCAACCGGTGAAGATCCTCGGTGGAAATGGGAGAGGATCACAATGGATTTTGTCACGGCTACCTCTCACGCCCAAAGAAGAAGGACGCAGCTTGGGTGATTGTGGATCGTCGACTAAATCAGCTCACTTTATACCCAGAAGGGTGGATTACTCACTTGTAAGCTAGCTAAGTCAGTATGTGTTAGAAATAGTGAGGTTGCATGGTGTGCCAAGTCGATCATCTCGTATAGGGATCCCAGATTTACGTCAAGGTTCGGAAAGCGTTGCATCAAGCTTTGGGTACACGATTAGATTTCAAGACAAAGATTCCATCCACACCGAGGCAATGGAAATGGTCATCTGATTTTAGAAGATATGCTAAGAGGTTGTGTTCTGGATTTCAGTGGTAGTTGGGAAGAGTACCTACTGACTAGCGTAATTCGCTTATGACAATAGTTATCAAGCGAGTATCCAGATGGCACCATATGAAGTAATCAGATGGACGAAAATGCCGTACTCCTACGTGTTGACTCGGAGTTGGGTGAACGACAAGTTTTGGGTCCAGAATTGGTAATAGAAACCGAAGATAGGGTGATTCGGGCTCGTCTTAAGGAAGCGTCAGATAGGCAGAAATCTTATGCTGATCTTAAGCGTAAGGAAATGGAATATGTAGTAGGAGATAGAGTTTTTCTGAAGCTGTCACCTTGGAAAAAGGTACTGAGATTTGGGCGAAAAGAGAAGCTAAGCCCTAGGTTCATCGGGCCTTATACGGTAGTAAAGCGAGTGGGACCGGTAGCTTACCAACTCGAGTTGCCGGTAGAGTTGAGCCAGATCCATGATGTCTTCCATGTCTCGATGCTGAGGTGCTATCGATCAGATCCCTCACACGTAGTGCCAGTAGCGGAGATTGAGGTAAACCCGGACATGTCTTTCGAGGAGGAGCCGGTACAAATCTTGGATCGTGATGTCAAAGTTCTACATAGGAAGTCAGTGCCTTTGGTAAAGGTGTTATGGCGGAATCATGGTACGGAGGAGGCCACGTGGGAACCCGAGGATGTGATGCGGTAGCAATACCCCCAACTCTTCTAATCCAGGTAATTTCGAGGCCAAAATTCTTTTAAGGGGGTAGAACTGTAACATCCTGAATTAGGGGTTGTTTGAAAATTTAATTATTTGTTCCCATGTGTGTGTGTGTGCTTGAAAAAAATAAATATTATGATTTATTTGGCATGTTCTAAGGTCTAGAATTAAACCTGAGCTAGGCCTGACTTAGGGTTAAAAATTTCTTTTTAAGTGCTTAAAGGAGGGAAGCTAGGTGAGATAGGGGTTAAGAAAATTTTCGAAAGGAATTTAACACAAAGATTTGGCTTGGCACAATTGGCTTGGTGCGCCTAAGGTTGATGCAAGGGAGGTCTTGGGTTCGATTCATGGAAGAAACAAGGGGGTGTGTTTTGTTTTGGGTTTTTGTTTTGGGGCGTTAAATGAAGGGGGCCAAGTAAGGAAGGCTTCAAAAGATTGTTGGTGTTGGATTTGGACATGGAAGTTGGGCTAGCTAAGTGGCTACCATGCGCCACTTAGGAGTGGAGGTGAAGATGGTGTAGTTCGAGTCATTTGGAGCGGCTTTTGCATTTTTATTTTTGGGGTGATCGGCCTAGGGAGGACTTATAAATAAATGAAAGGGGTATTTGACATGAAAGTCTAAAGGGAAGAGTGGCATGAGGCGTGAAGGGGCGTTGGAGAGGGCTGGAGGTTCCAGGTTCGATCCATAGAATCAGCATATGGTTTTATTTTCTTTTTCTTTTTTTCTTTGGCGTGTATGGGTGAATATTGGTCGCAAGTTGGACTCTTAAAAGTGATAAGGTTGAGCTAAATTTTTACTTTAAATTAATTTGGAGTAGTAGTAGGTGTTAGTAGCCTATTTCCATTTAATTTGTTTAAGAAAAGGATAGAAGATAAGTGTTATTATCTTGAGTGATAATTAAAAGCTAAATTATCACAAAGAGGGGAGGAATTGGCCTAAGATTGGGACTCCTCAAGGCTGTTCAAAATTGATTTTGTACAAAGATGAAGTGCCCAAAATTCCAGCAACTTTTTCTTCTTTCTCTCTTCACATTCTTCTTTCAATTTCCCTAGGCAATTGCTCAAAATTTTCCAAAGATCTTTTCTTCTACTTAGCGGAAACCACCATTAATTTCCCTACATCTCTTCTTCTTTTTTCTTCCTCCATTAGTCAACCCCGCCACCCTTTCTTGCCGATTTCGATGGTTGGTAAGGGTAATCTTTTTTTAACCGATTTTGTGTAGTGCCTTTATTACACTTATTTCTTCATTTTAGTATTAAACTCCGTTTTGTTCTTTAAAGGAGCCGAAAGCTAGTAACATTAACTAGGGTGCCAAATAGTGGTGTGACTTGCCGAATCCATCATTAAGGTAAGGGGTTACACTCTCTTTTAAGAATTTAGATTATGGCCGAATGGCCTATAACTCGTAATGGTGTACTTAAATCAATTGTAGGGGCTAATTAAGGCTTCGGGATTTGTTAGGAAATCAAATCCATTCAAGGTAAGTACCGCAAGAGCCTTCGGTATTTCTTTTGGTTGGCCGAATAGCCATGTCACTAACCTTCAGGTTTGGCCGAATATAGGGGCAAGGAAGTCTAGTGTGGCCGACTGACTCTTCGGGATTAGGAGCTATCATTAGAACAGGTGTGGACATACACACTTCATAACTCGTAACTGTGTTAAATGCATTGTGTAGGCTAATCTGAATTGATGTAGATTTTGATTTAATACCATCGTGGTATAAGCAAGGAAACCGGTAAGTCCTTGTTGTTATAAGTTTACTTTATGATGCTTTTGGGAAGCATGACATATTTGGTATATGTGGCATATAAATATGTGGCCAATGATAAATTCAGTATATGTTATTAAATAAACATGTTTGGCATGATTTATGATTAAGTGCATATTATAAATATGTGGGTTAATCGAGAGGAGGAGGAAGTGATATTCGTGTCGTCGGCGGACACCGGTGGTTTGGTACCACATTTCGTGACTACGGTCACCGTGAGGTTTGGCACCTCATAGCGTCTCTTCCGGTGGCTTAGCACCACATTGGGTTGGCCCCATGGATTATATTATGGGATCGACGCCGGTGATTTGGTATCACACGGGTTGGCCCCACCAAATGGTTTGGCACCACAATTATTGATGAATATCGTGACTTTAAGTCACCAGTGGTTTGGCACCACAATTATTGATGAATATCGTTACTTTAAGTCACCAGTGGTTTGGCACCACCAGTGGTTTGGTACCACGGGGTAGAAAAGGTGTTTTGGATGGTTAGGTTGGGTGCATGTTAAACTTGATTGTGATTTGTGTGTATGATGTTGCATTAAACCGGAAAAGGGTTACACACTCGAGTCTTGGTGACTCACCTTTTCCTTTAACATTTTCGTGTGACTCGAGATCGCGGATGAGGAGCCGGATGGACTCGAGGTGGCCATGCAGAAAGAAATAGGGATTAAATGGATTTTGAATAGTTTTATTTTATTTCGGTTTTATTTATTCAGTTGTAATAAGGCCTCCTAAGATTTTATTTTTATTATTTTACATGTTTGGATGAATTATTTAAACTGTTTAATAACTTCAAAATGATTACACAAATTTTCTTAAAATCAAACGGAAAAAATGTTTTCTGTGCCATCGGGTACATCTAAAATCGGTAACAATCTGACCCAATATGTTTTTAAACGAACTAAGTATCGTTCTCTTTATACATCTCAACTGTTCTTTTAAAAACAAGACAAAATCTTTTACCTTAAATTAAATCGGCTAAATAAGGGTTTCCAAAATGTTTTCTCTGTAACATACCAAATTCGGTCGTAACGTCTGGGCCGGGTTTGGGGTGTTACAAATAGGCATAATGGGCTTGTGGCCCAGGAACAAGAGGCGCAATAGGAGGGAGCTATAAGTGGCGCCAATAAGCAAAGGAAGGGGGCCCAGTGTGGCCGCTTGGAGCCCAAGGAATTGGGCCAATTTTGGCAGCCTAAGGAGAGCTAGGGGGGATGGCAATGTGGCTACAAAATAGGGGATTTTATGTTTTAAATTATGTGGATATAATGCTAATAAAGGGAAAGTTGTGGTGTGGTGTAGGTCTCTGTTGGATGAGTGTTCTGTTAAGGATAAGGGATAGAATGATAAGAGTGATCTCTTGGTTGCAGAGTTGGCCGAAAATCAAACATAGAAGAGGGGGGAAAATCAGATCAGTATAGGCAAGGGGGTGTGCTGAATTTTTCATTGTGTTCTCTGAAAATAGCCTCAAGCTTTTTCTCTTTTCGGTAAACTAGAATCATCTTTTCTTCTTTTTTTTCTTCTGTCAGAAACTGAAACCCCTGTAATTTACCTTCTCTTCTCTTGCAAACACTTTGGCTGAATCTCTCTATCTACTTCCTTGCCCATCTTTTCAATTCCTAGTTCTTCTAAAAGCCGAAAATGCATCAGCAATTCTCTCATTCATCTTTTCTGGGATTTTCTTAAAAGTCAAAATCCCTAGATCTCATCTCCTATGATTGCCGAATTCCTTCTGTGGTATCTACTTGTGCTGAGTCTTGAAGAAAACTAAAAGTAAGTGTCGATTCGCGAGATTTCAATCTTTTTTCGACTTTTAGAGATCTTAGCCGAATGGCTATATGGTTAACTAATTGGGTGTTTTCTCTCATTTGCGGCATTCCGGGATTTGAAGGGGATTCAATCGCTTAGATTTCTAAGCTAGAGCTCAATAGCACTTTCGGATCAGATTACTTTTGGGATTTCAAGGTAAGGAGATCATTAATTTAAACGTATAATTTGGGTAAAACACTAACCCTTGGTCGAATATAGGAGACGCCTTATCTTCGCGTTCTTCCGCTTTTGAGCAAAGTTGTAGATGTAAGCGATGAGATCCGATTAGTGAGGGTATCGACATAGAGGGTAGTCCTACGCATTAATCAGGTGTGTAACATTCTCACACCATTTGGATTGCCTATTAGTATATGCTTATAAATATGTTATATCCTGTTAAATGCTGAAATACCAGCATGGCGGTTGAAAACCCGAGGAGGGTAAAGGCAAATCACCAGGTTAGTGACCTCTCTCATTCTTAAGTGAATGGTTTTGTTGATTTGATAAGATAAACATGTATACCGATTTCTGTGATTGCACGGGATTGGGTGATTGATGAAAGGGGAAGTGTTCTGTTGTAGTGGCTTTTGCCATGATCTGTTGTAGCGACTTTTTCCATGATCTGTTGTAGTGACTATTGCCTTGATTTGACGATGAGCGACTAATCGTAGTGTGATCGCCATCGATGGCGTAGCGTGTGGGTTGATTGTAGAAATCCCCAATGGTGTGATTGGGTGTAAGGTCGTGTGTAGCGTGATGGAAACCTAGGATTGGGTTGGGCTTTGCATAATTCCCGATATATTATATTTTGTTATCTTACGTGGGGCTAAGGCCCGGTCGATGGTGCACGAGGGTTGCACACTGAGTCTTGTGACTCACCCTATTATTTAACATTTTTTAGGTAGCACTTAGTGCATCGGATTTGGGCTAGAGGGGAGCACAAGGTGGCCATGCAAGAGTTCAAATTGTTACAGCAAAAATGCCATTTATTTAAAATTTCCTTCAATAAGTTAAATTATTTTGGGTTTTATATTTTATTGTAATAAGGCCATGGGCCACTAGCCTTATACTTTGGGCTTTCTTTTGGGTTTTTACTATTTTTGGACACCTAATTTCGGCAAAAAATATAAACTAAGGCATGTACTAAATTTTGGCTTTTAATTCATAAAGGCATCATATAAAATTTATATCTTTTATAAATTACCAAATCTTTAAGTTTTCCAGAATATTTGTTTAAACTCGATAAATGTTTTCCAAAAATGCGACATGTTTTACTAAATCTTCTTAGTGACATGCCAGATCCGGTCGTGGTGTTTGGGCCAGGTTGGGGTATTACAAATTGGTATCAGAGCCCAGTTCAAAACTCGGCTTTGGGGCTTTTGGCCTCAAAACATTTTCTAAAGATGGGTTTTCAGAAACTTGTAATACAGGATTGTTCTCTCGGCATGGCACCTGCGTCTCCGGCCGAAGTCCGCCAGGTAAGTATTCTGAACCATTGTGTGTTATTTATGTGGGCTTAATGGGCTTTATGGGGCCATAGGTTAGTAAGATAGAAATTATTGAACCTTAGGCCTAGCTTAAACCAAAACAATAAACTCCATAAAACTTAATCTAATTAAACATGTCCGTGAACAAGTCACTGGGTTAGGGTGTGGTAATAGGCATACGCATGTCTAAGATTGGATCCATGGAGAGCTTGGTACTTAAACAGTCCTAGTGACTCACCTCCTCTTCATTGGAATCCTACCTGGTGTGTAGTGTCTGTTCACCTTAGCCATGAGGACTTGTTGACGGGCCAAAATTTATAATTAAAACCCGAAAGGGACTAGCCACCCTATTTTGCAAAATCACTAAAATACCCCTAGTTTTATAAAATTTCTGAAATACTCTTGATTTGTAAAAATTTCCCAAAATACCCTAGATTTGTAAAAATTACCAAGATTTGTGAAATTACCAAAATACCCCCAGTTTATAAAATTATCGAAATACCCCCCAGATTGTAAAATTTCCAAAATACCCACTATTTTGTAAAACCACCAAGATACCCTATTTTGAAAATTACAAAAATACCCATGTAGGATAAATTATGAAAATGCCCTGGGTAGTGAAAGGACGAAAGCGCCCCTAGGTGATGAACGTAAGTTTGTGAATGCCCTCTGTATGCTGATTGTGAATGTATGTGATTCTCTGAATTAGGGTAGTAGACTTGAGACTTAACCTTCAGATATAATTCTGAATTCAAAAGAACCACTATCAAACTACTTTTACATAAAATTGTTCGTGGATAATCAGTGGGAAGAGTTAATAATTCATAAAATTTCTAATCAGATAAACGTCGATCGGAAGAATGAGTACAAGGGGTCGAGGACGTTCGCCGCGTGGTTGTGGTAAGGGTAGCATGACCATGTCTGAACTAGTAGGGCCTGGCCACGGGTCAAGAAATGAGATACCGGATCTGCCAGCTGTGGAGGAAGAATTTTAGGACCAAACGGGTGGAGATGATGCAGTGTATCAGGCGATGCTGCGGGTCCTTGAAAGAGTGGCTGGAGTAGGCACGGGTTCAGGAGCTCGAAAGTCTGTGTCTGAACAACTCTGAGCCAACGGAGCAGAGATGTTTAAGGGAGTTTCTGGCGTAGCCCCTAACACAGCTGAGTATTGGTTAGAGGCAACTGAGCGCATAATGGATGACCTTGACTTCACTGTGGAGGAGAAGTTGAAGGGGGTCGTGTCTCTTCTTCGAGAAGAAGCCTATCAGTGGTGGCTCACGGTGAAGGACGGTACTCCCGTAGATCATATTCATTGGGACTTCTTTAAGGAATTGTACCAGGGAAAGTACATCGAGGCCATCTATGTGGATGCACAAAGAAAGGCATTCCTGAACTTGGTGTAGGGAAGTAAGTCTGTGTCAGAATATGAAGCTGAATTTCTGCGGTTGAGTCGTTATGCTCGAGGGATTGTAGCAACTGACTATGAGTATTGCGTGCGGTTCGAGGATGGACTAAGGGATGAATTGAGGGTATTAGTGGCACCGCAGCGAGAAAGGGACTTTGCGGTTCTGGTCAAGAAAGCTAAAATATCTGAGGAGGTGAAGCGGACTGAGAAGCAGAATAAGGATAAGGATCGAAATCGGAATAAGAGGAATTTTGGGCCGTCGGGATCATCTGGGAATTTTCAAAAAAGGCCTAGGTCTGATGGGCCAGCTCGTGCTCCTACGGGTCAGAATCGATCATGTCCTTCGTGTGGGAAGGTGCATTATGGGGAGTGTAGAAGGAGAATCGGTGGATGCTTTAGGTGTGGATCCACGGAGCATATGATTAAGGACTGTCCACAGGTGGAGCATGCACAAACCATGGACGAGGTTCGATTAGGTTAGAGAGGTGGTCACCAAGATCAGAGAGGTCGTGGCACGGCCAGAGGAGGAAATGGATTCGATCGGGGTCATGAAGCACCTGGTAGGGGTATTAGAAATGTAAACGCAAGGTAGCCGGGTGTAGTCTATGCAGCACTTCGACGGGAGGATGGTGATGCACCAAACGCCATAACCGGTACGTTTCTTATTGCTAATAGCCCATACCTTACTTTGATTGATATTGGGTCAACCCACTCTTATGTTGCATGTTAGGATGTCGAGACCCTAAGTTTAGACTCAAACAACTACTAGGAAGATGATCGTGGTTAGCCCTCCGGGACAATCTAAGGTAGTGGACAAACTGCTTTGGGACGTACCTTTAGAGACTCAAGGAGTAGTGTTCCCGGCAGACTTAATAGAATTACTGTTTGGAGAGTTTGACCTTATTTTGGGAATGGATTGGTTGACTAAACACCGTGCTAAGTTGGATTGTGAGACTAAGTGCATAGTGTTGAGTACCCGAAAGGCGGGGAGGTGGTTGTGTTAGGAGGAAGAAGGAATTATTTGTCTAATGTAGTGTCCGCATTAAAAGCTGTTAAGATGATTCGGAAGGGATGTAACGTGTTTCTAGCCTTTATCAGTGCTTTGGATGTTAAGGAGGTAATTGTCGATGAGGTTCGAACAGTCAAGGATTTCACAGATGTCTTTCCTGAGGAATTGCCAGGATTACCCCCGGATCACGAAGTGGAGTTTGGAATAGAGCTACTTTCGAGCTGACTCCAAAGGTTCATTGGTCCGCATGTAATGGCGCCGAAGGAGCTGGTGGAACTCAAAGCCCAAATCCAGGAACTGTTGGATCGTGGATTTATCCGACCGAGTGTGTCTTCGTGAGGAGCCCCAGTCCTGTTTTTGAAGAAGAAGGACGGATCCATGCGTATGTGTGTGGCTACCATCAATTGAATAAGTTGATGGTTAAGAACAAGTACCCACTGCCAAGAATCGACGACCTGTTCGATCAGCTCAAAGGAGCTTCAGTCTTTTCTAAGATTGACTTAAGGTTGAGATATCATCAGTTAAGGGTAAAGAAAGGAGACATTCATAAGACGGCGTTTCAGACTCAGTACGGTCAGTACGAATTTTTGGTGATGTCGTTCGGGTTGACGAATACCCCAGCGGCATTTATGGATATGATGAACCGGGTATTTCAACCGTATCTTGATCGGTTCATCATGGTGTTCATCGATGATATCTTGGTTTACTCTAAATCTGAGGAGGAGCATGATGCACATCTTCGTGTGGTGTTGCAAATTCTGAGGGAGAAGCAGTTGTATGCAAAGTTCAGTAAGTGTGAGTTTTGGCTGAAGGAAGTGACTTTCTTAGGGCATGTTGTAACATCCCAAAATTGAGCCTAGTAGGATTGGGCCGATTGGGCTATGGGCTTTAGGAAAAATTTGTGTGTCATCTAGTTACTTGTGTTAGCTCGGGTAGTATTGTTTGTGTGCTTAGTATATTTGTGTGAAGGCTTGGAAATATTTGGAAGCTAGAATAATTTTTAGTATGGTTCATTTATGAAGTAGGATTAAGTGAGCTTGATACTTAAGTTAATTAAGTGTTCATTTAAAGCACATGAGGAGTAAGTGGCAAGATGGTTAAAGCTCTTGAAAGGTTGCTTGAGGTTAGTGGTTCGAGTAGCATGTTTAGCATTTTGAGGATTTTTTTATCATAGCATTTATGGACGGTCAACCTATGTTTATGATAGGTTGGACTATTTCTTTTGGTAAGTTGAAATTATGATTAAGGAAAGCATGGAATAAGGGATAAGAATCTTGAGTTTATGGTATTATGAGGGACAAGGGCATGAAAGGTGGAGAATGTTTTCCTAGGCCTTAATGGTTGAATGTGGACTGCATGTGTGGAAAAGGGGATGGCCGAATGTGTTAGGTGGTTTGGGGAGGATATTTGGCCAACTTTGGCATTTGGGCACCATTTGGCATATTTTCTTTTCCTCTCCAAGCAAATTCCTCTTTGGTAGAATGCACTTAGGCATTTTGTGCAAAATTGTTTTGGATTTTAGCCTCATTTTGTTGAATCAAATATCATTTCTCTTTCTCTCATTTTTCCTTTTGACACCAAAACTACCTTTTATTTATGTGCATTTTCTTTTGGGCAAACAAGGTGTTGGCCGAATCTCAATTCTCCCATCTCTCTCTTTTCTTCCTTTGATTTGTGCTCAAACACAAATCCCTTTTCTTTCATTTGGCCTAACCTCTTTCTTCCCCAAATCCTCTTTTCTTTTCTCTCTTACATTGTTGATTAAACCGAATCCTCATCCTCTCATTTTTATTCTCTTTTCTACTTACATATTTCCTTCACTTTTATTCACATATTTTCTCCTTTCATAACTATATAGCCGAAACTTCCCATTTCCTCTTAGTATTGTTGTGGCCGAATATCATCAAGGGTAGGTTTTTATTTTGGTGCTCTTAAATCGGTTTTAAAATGGTTTTCAAAATGTTTCCTCTATAGCAAACCAAATTCGGTCGTAATGTTTGGGCCGGGTTTGGGGTGTTACAAATTGGTATAAGAGCCCAGTTCAAAGCTCGACTGTGGGGGCCCAAGGCCCAAAAATGTTTTAGTAGGCCTAATTGAAATATTTTGGTTTTGAATAAAGCATGTCACCGAGTCTCCGGCACCAATCCGCCCAGGTAAGTACCTCTAACTTTTGTATGAATTATTTACTATAGAAGGGTAGGAAGCATGGGGCGTAGATAGTGATAAGTATTTTAAACTTTAGGACTAGTTTACCTCAAACAATGACATAAGACTTTAAAAGCCTAATTAAACAAACCTAGGACCAAGTCGTTGAGTTAGGGTGTGGTAACCTTGGTGCGCATGTCTAGGATTGGATCCGGAAGAGCTTGGTATTTAAGCAGTCCTCGTGACTCACCTCCTTTTCGCAGGATTCCTACCTGGTGCGTAGGTTCGGTTCACCCTAACCAAGAGGACTCGGTCATAGGCTAAACACGTTAAATAAAACCCGAAAGGGATTAACCTTGTTTTATGAAAACACTAAGTTTTAAAAAAAAAATCGTTATGATATTCCTTTCAATAGCAGCAAAAAAAAAAAAATACTTTTGGAAAATTTTCAAAATATTCTTCAACTTACCAAAATTACCGAAATGCCCTTAGTGGCAAAATTACCAAAATACCTCGGTTTTCAAAATTTCGCCATATCTTCAAATTGAGAATTTCTAAAATACTCCTCGCTTTTAGAAATTACAAAAGTTTTGATTTATTAAAGTTTTCAAATTTTTTGGTTTATTACAAAAATACCCTATAGGAAAATGACGAAAATACCCTCGATAGAAAATGCATGTAAATGCCCGAAGAGTGAATAAGTATGAAAGGTATTAGGGAATGGATGTACTTTTCTGTGTAAACTAGGATAGAAGACTTAAAACTTTGATTGATCGAAAGAATCTCTATTAAATTCTTCATAAAATTTCTTCGCGGATAACCAAGTGAAACATGTACTAATCCATAAAAATCTCCTAATCTGATTAAAGCGCGATAGTTAGAATAAGCACTCAAGATCGTGGTCGTCATGGACATGGTAAAGGCCGATTGTGCTAGGGCTAGATCTTTGGCACCGAGGCATATTTTCGAAATGGAGGCGTTAGCATCTCTAGTGCTTAAGACGGGGTCTCATGATCGAACTTTTTGGCTTGCGATTACTGTGGAAGGTGTCATCCGGGAGAATATTGGAGGAGGGTTGGAGCATGTTTGAGATGCGGGTCTTAGGAGCATAAGGCTCGGGATTGATTCCTCACTCTCAAGTCAGGTATGTTTTGGTTGGAAGTGATGATTGAACGTAGGAAAATTTTTGGTATAAGTGGTAGATAATGGTTTGCGATGGTGGATTAGATGTCTGGTTATGGGAAAAAGGATTCAAGATTTTGTTAAAAGTACATTGTGGTTTTATTAAGATCAGAGTGCGCAGCAAGAGCTTAGTGTGGCAAGATAGGATGTATGACGGTTAGTTAGTTAGAAATTTCGAGGACGAAATTTCTTTAAGGAGGGTAGAATTGTAACATCCCAAAATTGAGCCTAGTAGGATTGGGCCGATTGGGCCATGGGCTTTAGGAAAAATTTGTGTGTCATCTAGTTACTTGTGTTAGCTCGGGTAGTATTGTTTGTGTGCTTAGTATATTTGTGTGAAGGCTTGGAAATATTTAGAAGCTAGAATAATTTTTAGTATGGTTCATTTATGAAGTAGGATTAAGTGAGCTTGATACTTAAGTTAATTAAGTGTTCATTTAAAGCACATGAGGAGTAAGTGGCAAGATGGTTAAAGCTCTTGAAAGGTTGCTTGAGGTTAGTGGTTGAGTAGCATGTTTAGCATTTTGAGGATTTTTTATCATAGCATTTATGGACGGTCAACCTATGTTTATGATAGGTTGGACTATTTCTTTGGTAAGTTGAAATTATGATTAAGGAAAGCATGGAATAAGGGATAAGGATCTTGAGTTTATGGTATTATGAGGGACAAGGGCATGAAAGGTGGAGAATGTTTTCCTAGGCCTTAATGGTTGAATGTGGACTGCATGTGTGGAAAAGGGGATGGCAGAATGTGTTAGGTGGTTTGGGGAGGATATTTGGCCAACTTTGGCATTTGGGCACCATTTGGCATATTTTCTTTTCCTCTCAAAGCAAATTCCTCTTTGGCCTAATGCACTTAGGCATTTTGTGCAAAATTGTTTTGGATTTTAGCCTCATTTTGTTGAATCAAATATCATTTCTCTTTCTCTCATTTTTCCTTTTGACACCAAAACTACCTTTTATTTATGTGCATTTTCTTTTGGGCAAACAAGGTGTTGGCGAATCTCAATTCTCCCATCTCTCTTTTCTTCCTTTGATTTGTGCTCAAACACAAATCCTTTTCTTTCATTTGGCCGAACCTCTTTCTTCCCCAAATCCTCTTTTCTTTCTCTCTTACATTGTTGATTAAACCGAATCCTCATCCTTTCATTTTATTCTCTTTTCTACTTACATATTTCCTTCACTTTTATTCACATATTTTCTCCTTTCATAACTATATAGCGAAACTTCCCATTTCCTCTTAGTATTGTTGTATTTGGCCGAATATCATCAAGGGTAGGTTTTTATTTTGGTGCTCTTCAATCGGTTTTGAAATAGGCTCTTTGGGACTTCGTAAGCGATTAATTTAAGCCTTATCTCTCTCTAGCAAATCAAAGGTTGGTAAGTCAAAGGGTAAGGATCTTTATGCTTGTTATATCGTTTTAGATGGTCTTCTAATCGATTAAGTTTTTGGGGACTCTATCGTCCGTTTATTATCTTCTTTTCATGAATGTTAGATTTTGGAGCAATCAAGAATGGGTTCGAAGAGAGCAGTTCATAGTGTTTGGAAGAGGGTGGTTCTACTATACCTCAAATTTCAAGCGAAGGGTCAGGTCGAGTTCGAGACTTTCCACCGGATGTGGACCCTCCGCCGGCGATAATCGTTTATTTAAAGTCGTTCATACCCCCGAGCCATTGTTCGTTCGTGGTTCTTCATCGGGTTATGAACCACCAATCGGAGAGAGAGCACGTATAGATGTTGTTAAAGATGCTGAGAGTGTCGATGAGTGAGAAAGTTTAGTTATCACTATTATCAGGTGTGTACATACACACCTTATAACTTTTTAATATGCTAAGTGTTATATTATGCCTAATCGGTTTGTGTAGATATGGATGTAATACCATCATGGTATTAACAAGGATTCGGGTAAGTCTTTATTGCTATGAGATTTCTATTTGATGCTTTTGGGAAGCATGACACATTTGGTATGTGCAATATTTGATATATGGCAATGATAAATCTATGAATGTTGTTAAATAAACCTTTTAGCATGATTCTGTAAAAGTATGTAATTGATTGATGTGGGTTAAATGAGTGGAGGGGGCAGTGATATTCGTGTCGACGGACACCAGTATTTTGGTAACACATTGTGACTACGGTCACCAGAGGTTTGGTACCTCCAGAGGTTTGGCACCTCATAGCGCCTCGCCCCTCGTGGCTTAGCACCACCGTGGGTTGACCCCACTTTGAGATATGGGATTGACGCCGGTGATTTGGTATCACACGATGGGTTGGCCCCATCATTCGATTTGTGTCTTGGACACCGAGATTTGGTATCTCCGGTGATTTGGCATCACATCTGTGACTATATGTCACCGGTGGTTTGGCACCACCAAAGGGTTTGGTACCACACGGGTAGAGAAAGGCGCTTGGATGGTTAGGATGGGTGCATCTTAAACTTATGCATATTAATTTGTTATGATTTGTGTATGTTGTTGTACTAAATCGGGAAGGGTTACACATTGAGTCTTGGTGACTCACCTTCTCCTTTAATTTTTCGGTGACTCGAGATTGCGGATGAGGGACCTGGATGGGCTCGAGGCGCCATGCAATGGATATTTTTAATAAATGAATTTTGGATTTTATTTATCTTTCTTTTGGGTTTATGTTGATTGATTGTAATAAGGCCTCCTAAAGTTATTTTATTATTGTTGCATGTTTGAATGTTTTGCTTAATCTATTTGATGATGTTAAAACGGATGCACATGTTTTTCTCAAATAAAACGCAAAATGTTTTAAAGTGCCATCGGGTACATTTGAAGTCTATAAACAATTCGACTCAATAAATATTTTTAAACAAATTAAGTATGGTTTTTAACAAAGAAAATTTAAAATGAAAGGCATTTCAACTAAATTTTAAATCGGTTTTAAAATGGTTTTCAAAATGTTTCCTCTATAGCAAACCAAATTCGGTCGTAATGTTTGGGCCGGGTTTGGGGTGTTACGCATGTAGTTTTCGCAGAGGGAATTAGGGTGAACCCTCAGAGGATAGAAGCCGTATTAGATTAGAAATCGCTGAAGTCTGTGGCAGAAGTTCGAAGTTTCTTGGGATTGGCTTGGCACTATAGATGAAACACCCACACCCGTCCCACGAGCCTGAACTGGATCTGGTATGTTCCTAAGTAAACCGATTTCAAAACCACTTAAACCGATTTCAAAACCATTTTCGATACTTAGAGAAAATTGTAAATCTTTAGAAAAACTATTATTTTGAGCTGGGCTTAGATTGGAAACCCATTTATTTAATCTTGTAAGCCCATTTAAATAAATACATCCAATATAGTTCTTAGCATGAAACTTAACAATAAGCAAACATAAAGTATAATCCACTGGGCCTTAAAGCCTTATTACATCAAGTAAAACCCAAAATAGAATAAAAGTAACTAAAAATAAATTTAAGCCCAAACTAAATGAAATTTTTCGCATGTAGCATGGCCACCTCATGGTCCACAAGCCGATCAATCACACCGCTCATCACCAAAAATAATTCCCACAATGGGGTGAGTCAATGACTCAATGTGCACACAAAACTAACATTCAATAAATCGTGCATTCATGTTTAAATCATCAAGTCCATATAATAATGAAATTATGGTGCAACCCAAACCCAATCCTAATTAGCCATCCACTACACTCCCCGCACTAACCTCAGTACACCGTGGGGACTACTAAGTCAACCCTCCATCCGCTACTCTCCATCAAAGGCATTCGCCCATATAAGTTGTGTCATTAGACACTATAATCAAATTTATACGTTGTGTCATTAGACACTATTGTAACCGGTTACCAAAATTTCGCAATGTGACCGTAGTCAACATATTTCGTTGGTGAGACCAAGTCAACACCTTCAAGTTGGTGAGACCAAGTCAACACTGCTTCTCCCCTTTCACATAAATCCCGAATGCCCCAAAAATTTATATATTATGCATAACTTAATTTCATGTTCATATACATATATTCGCATGTTATAAAATAACATTTTTCACAATCCTATCAGAAGTAGGAAACGCACTGGTACTTTTTGCCACATTTGTGGTATATAGCCACATTCACATTATTATTCATATCATATATTAAAATATTTAGCCATAAAATATCGAAGGATAGTAAGGGTACACACCTTATTCGCTTAAATAAAAGTTCCTTGAGATCTCGAGAATCTCGATCTAATTTTTAGATCTATTACTTCCTATATTCGCCCACCAAATAAAACACATTAATAAACCCTTTTGTCTTAAAACAAAACCAAATCCTAGTAGGATTTGTAAAAGAAACTCACCTTTGCCGATTTGGTGTTTATACAAACCCGAAAGTTTGGTTTCTCCTCTACTTGATATTCGCCAACCTTGTATTCAATATGGGTTAGTTTTTCGCTTTTCAAAATTAAGGAATTGATCTAGATAATCTCACAACCATTGGCCGAATATTTTAGAGGCTTACCTTACAGATTCCAAATCCCGAAAGTTTCCTTTATCTTGAATATCTATCGAAAATCCTAGTATTTAGAAGTTAGATCTGATCTAATTTTTAATAAGTAGTAATTGGCCTTAGGCCGAATATGTCTTACCTTAATTTCCTCGAATCTGAAATCCCGAAACTCCTCCTTTGACATTCGGCCATAGACATAAGAGAGGTTATTATCTTAAACCTTGATTAAACAATTTAAAGGAACAAGAATCAAGTGTCTTTACCTAAAATCCTTGATCTTTGTATTCGGTAGTTGTGGAAACTTGAGATCCCTTGTATATTCGGCCATGATCAAAAAGAATGGGGATTAGGCCTTTTACTTTCGGCAAAAAGAAAGAAAGAAAATTGAATGGCTAATCCTTACCTTGATGCCTTTAATCACTTGTTTCCTTGTCTTGAGTTCTTCGAGATCCGCTATGGAGATTTAACCGAGATTGGAAGAGAAAGGTTTTGACTAGGCAATGGCAAAAGGAAGGAAAAGAAAAGATGGAGTCCTTGCTTAGGGAAATTTCGCAAAGAGAGGGGAAGAGAGAGCAAAATTTCTAAGAAAGAGAGTGAATGAGAGAAAAGTCTCAATTTTCCTCTTTAATCTGAAACTGCTAGACCAAGAGTCCAAAACTTCGCCACTATTTCTCCCAAGTGATAATTTAATCTCCATTAATTATCACTTAATTAAATTAAAAGTCTTTAATCCATCCTTTAATTCCTCATTTATCTTAGTAGAGAAAATCTTTTATTTATCACTTTATTTTGACAAGTTTTAATAAAACAAAACTCCTCCTTTTAAGCAAACAAGTGCCGTCCACCCCTAGCCTTGGGAAGCAAAATTAAACCTTCAATAATTGCTTTCCAAGTGACTCGAACTCGAGCCATTCCCATAAACCCTAAGTGACACTTGAGCCACTTTTCCAAGCTCGATTGTATGTCAAAATTCACCAACTTTTTCTTTTAAGGCCCTCTTGCCCTTATCTCCTATTTTGGGCTTTAAAATTTGTCATTCCGCCTTATTTCTAAGTTTCCTAAAATTTTCACATGGCTCAGAATCTTGCCATTTTCCTTACATCTTCGATTTCCAAAATGTTCGTGTTTCCAAAATGTTTAGGTTTCCAAAATGTTCAGTTTCCAAAATGTTCAGTTTCCTAAAATGTTCGGGTTTCCAAAATGTTCAAAGTTTCCCAAAATGTCTAAGTTTCCAAAATGTCTAAGTTTCCAAAATGTCCATTTCCATTTCCATTTCCATTTCCATTTTCATTTTCATTTCCATTTCCATGCATTTCTAGGTTTCCAAAAGTATCAAAATTTATTCATAGTACTTGAAACTTGTCATTTCATACAATTAAACTGAAATGCATAGGCCCTATTCAGATGTTACGCTTCTACCCCCTTAAACAAAATTTCGTCCCCAAATTTCCTAACTAAAATAGTTGAGGGTATTGCTGTCTCATCGCCTCTTCCTGCTCCCACGGCTTCTTCCGCTCCATGGTTGCGCCATAGCACTTTGACTAGAGGAACTGCCTTCTTCGTAGTACTTTCACATCACGCTCCAAGATCCGAATCGGTTCTTCCTCATAGGATAAGTCCGCCTTAGTTCCACCTCTTCAACCGGTACCACATGGGATGGATCCGATCGATAGCGACGTAACATGGACACATGAAATACGCCATGCATCTCGCTGCAACTGGTGGCAACTCTAGTTGGTATGCCACTGGCCCAACTCGCTTCAGTACTTGATAAGGCCCTATAAACCTTGGGCTTAACTTTCCTTTGCGATCGAACCTCATAACCTTCTTCCAAGGCGAGACTTTTAGGAATACTTGGTCTCCCACTTCAAACTCTATTTCCTTTCGCTTAAGGTCTGCGTACGACTTTTGCCTATCAGAGGCTTCCTTCAACCGTGCCCGAATTAACTCAACCTTCTCTTCGCCGCCACCAACTCGACCCAAAACTCGGCTGTTCTCCTAACTCGGTCCAACAAGTAGGTGTTCTACACTTCCTTCCATACAATGCTTCAGATGGTGCCATCCGAATGTCGGCTTGATAGCTATTGTTGTAGGCGAATTCAGCTAAAGGCAAGTAATCTTCCTAACTTCCTCAAAAATCCATTACACGACCTCTCAACATATCCTCCAACACTTGTATAACTCTGCTCAGATCGCCTGTCGATTGTGGATGAAAAGTCAGAGTGAAGTCTAGCTTAGTGCCTAAAGCTTGATGAAGTGCTTTCCAAAATCGAGACGTAAACCTTGGGTCTCTATCAGAGATGATCGACATTGGTACTCCATGTAATCTCACAATTTCTGCCACATACAACTTAGCCAACTTCTGAAGAGAATAATCCATTCTAACTGGGATAAAGTGTGCGGACTTGGTCAAACGGTCCACTATCACCCATACTGAGTCCTTCTTAGTAGGCGTAAGGGGAAGCCCACTAACGAAATCCATGGTAATTCTCTCCCACTTCCATTGGGGAATCTCGATTGGTTGGAGCAATCCTGATGGGACTTGGTGTTTAGCCTTAACTTGCTGACATGTCAAACATTTCCCCACAAATTCACCACTTCTCCTGTGTTAGACCACCAAAATTGTTCCTTAGATCTCTATACTGACTTGATGCCTCCGGATGCATAGCACAAGGGCTACCATGCGCCACCCAAGAATCCTTTGTCTCAACTCCTTATTCTTCTAAGATACGACTTTACCCTTGTAGCACAATACTCCTTCATTGTTGACATCATAATCCTCTAATCCCCTCATTGCATTTGTCGCAACTTAGTACTTAAGTCATTATCACCAACTGTCCCTCCTTCACTTCCTTTAGCCATGTGGGCTCGACTTGCAACTCTTCCAACAAAGCTTCCATCATCATACGAGACTTATATGAGCTTAACAAAGCCCGTAGATCCGATACAACCTTCCGACTTAGGGCATCGCCTACTACATTCGCCTTGCCCGGATGATACTCTATTGAACAGTCGTAGTCCTTCAAAGAATTCCACCCACCTTCGTTGCCTCAAGTTCAACTCCTTCTGAGTTAATAATACTTAAGGCTCTTGTGGTCTGTGTAGATAACTGACCTTTCTCCATAAAGGTAGTGCCTCCAAACCTTAAGGGCAAAAACCACCGCTACTAGTTCTAAGTCATGAGTTGGGTAGTTAAGCTCATGAGGCATTAGCTGTCGAGACGCATAAGCAACCACTTTGCCATCTTGCATTAACACACAGCCTAACCCCGTATGCGAAGCATCACAGTACACCACAAATTCCTTTCCTGCCTCCGGCTGAATTAACACTAGAGCCTCTGTCAGCACCTTCTTAAGCTTTTCAAAGCTCTCTTGCTGCTTATTAGTCCATTCGAAGGGTACTTCCTTCCTTAGTAACTTGGTTAAAGGCGCGGCTATTGACGAGAATCCTTCCACGAACCTTCTGTAATAGCCTGCCAAGCCTAAGAAACTTCGAATTTCAGCCACGGACCTAGGTGGTTTCCAATCCAACACCGCTCGATCTTCCTAGGATCCACTCTTATTCCTTCTGCGGATACCACATGTCCTAGGAATGCCACCTCCTTAAGCCAAAATTCGCGACTTCTTGAACTTGGCATAAAGCTTCTTTTCCTTAACACTTCCAACACGACTTGAGATGCTCATCATGCTCCTCCTCCGACTTGAATACACCAAAATGTCATCGATGAACACCACGACAAATCTATCCAAGTAGGGTTGAAAACCCGATTCATCATATCCATGAACGCTACCGAGCGCTCACAACCCAAACGGCATCACCACAAACTCAAGTGACCATATCTTGTCCTAAAAGTGGTCTTATGGATATCGCCTCCTTTACCTTCAACTCGATGGTATCCCGACCAGAATCGATCTTCAAAACACTGCATGCTCCTTCATTGATCGAACAAGTCCTCGATCCTTGGCAAGGGATACTTGTTCTTAATGGTCACTTATTTAATCGACGGTAGTCTATACACATATGCATAGTTTCGCCCTTCTTCTTCACAAATAAGACCGGTGCTCCCCACGAAGACACATTGGGTCGGATGAACCCACGGTCCAACAGCTTCTTGTATCCGAGCCTTGAGCTCTACTAACTCCTTTGGTGCCATTTGGTATGGAGCG
Source organism: Gossypium rotundifolium (assembly GCA_025506655.1). NCBI lineage: Eukaryota > Viridiplantae > Streptophyta > Magnoliopsida > Malvales > Malvaceae > Gossypium > Gossypium rotundifolium. The sequence continues at coordinate 132,787,109 of CP106729.1, read as the reverse complement.
ATTGACACAGAGTCGTCCCCAGAGCAAATCAATCCCAAATTCCACCTCCCCGTCTGGGGTATTCTTGAACTCTTCCGAAACACATCTACGAAGTCCCTACCGCCCTAACTCCATTAACCCCTTCCTCCTTTCCACCTATCGTGACTTACAAAAGCTAAGAACGCTTTGCAACCTTTCTTAACCATCTTCTCACCTTCAAAGGTCAAACTACATTAGATAAATAGTTCCTCCTTTCTCCGATCATTATTACCACTTCATCTTCCGGTTCTTAGTTCCATACGCTTAGTCAAGACAATCCAACACGGCTCGGTGTTCTACTAACCAATCCATTCCGAGTATAAGCTCAAACTCCCCAAGGGTAACTCCATTAAGTTCGCTGAAAGTTCACTCCCGAATCTCTAGGGTACATTCCAAAGATCTTGTCTACCACTATAGTTTGGCCTAAAGGGCTTACTACATCATCCGCCTATCGAGAGTTCGTAGTCTAGGCCTAGTGTTTTCACTATATTACTTGCAACATAGGAATGGGTCGAGCCCACATCAATCAAAGCAAAGTAAGGTTTGTCAAAATAAAGAACGTCTGGGTTATAACATCCGCTGCGTCTCCATCTTCCTTCAACGAACCGCATAAACCAAACCGGTTGTCTTGCATTAGCATTAGCATTAGTACTCGACCTGCGTGCCATGGCCTCCGCACTGCACCACTACTACGGTTACATTTCAACCACGACCCGTTGAGGCTACCGTCCGCCTCTATCGGTCCTGCTAGCATTCTGAACTACCGGTCGGCTCTCGTCTGATTGTTTGGGACAATCCTTAAACATATGGTCCTTGGACCCACACCTAAGACATGCTCTTATCTTTTTCCAACACTCCCCTAGATGCCTCTTTCCACAATACTCACAAGGACGAATCGCCACTGCATTTCAAATTTTGTTGATTTTGTGGCCCACAACCCGAGGCCTCTTGTAACCCTTTCCCGATGACCCAAACCCTTTTTGGCCTTATTCTTATCCACGGTCCGCTTAGTAGCATCCTTAATCCCTCGCCACCTTGGCCTTTTCTACCAAAACAGAGAATTCCACTCTCGATGCGGTGCTATTAATGTCTTAAATCATCTCTCACTCGTCCTCAAAACGGACACACGTTCATGCTCGATTGCCACTACCCTCGAGCGTAGCGGCTTAACCTCGTAAATTCGCCTCATATTCTCATGACGGACTTACTCCCTTGTACTAACCCTAGAAAAGCCTTCCTCTCCGCTCATTTGTATACCGGTTCCTACATACTTCTTCCGAAAGGCCTCTTTAACATACTCCCGTGTCAAATTTTCACTATGGTACCATCACGAATCACCAACCACCATCGATACGCTTCATCGCAGAATAACGCCACCATCCCTTTCAACTTTTCCTCCTGAGTCGATCAAGCTCATCCATGATACGCCCGTTGTTTCTAACCAAGATCACCAGACTGGGTGCCACATTGATACTCCTCAAACATTTCGCTTCCATTAGCTCGGAGCCGCTCAGCACCGACTTTCGATTTCCTCCATTTCCTCCCGCACCGGCCACCAATTCCAAAACTCGCAGAACGACCGCGACATGCCTCTTCCCCCGTTTGAGCCTGCTGCTCAACATTAACAGCTGGGGTGGTGGTGGCGGTGGCATCTCATTGTCGGACCCTTGACCCGACCTAACGGGTTCCGACACGGTCATCCTTCCTCTTCCTCGACCACCACGACCACGCCCTCTAGAGCTCATTTCCTAGCATCGGATCCGATTAAGAAATTTTATGGATTAGTTATTTGTTCCACTTATTTATCGTGAAGGAGTTTTATGAAGAGGGATTTAAGAGTGGTTCTTTGTATTCATACAAACACACGCCTTTTCCATTCATTCATCCATCAAACAAGTATGAACTTCCGCTCATTCGTGAGAAATGTTGTAGTTTTTGTCGTTGTTGTTGTTGTTTTCCACTACCCGGTATTTTCGTAATTTTGTCCTGTGGGTATTTTTGTAATTTGTCAAAATAGGGTTCCTTGGTGATTTTGTCAAAATTATTTTTTGGAAATTCCAAAATCTCGAGGTAATTTGGAAAATTTTGAAGCCCGAGGTATTTCGATAATTTTTGACCTCGGGGTATTTTGGTAATAAATTTTTTCACAAATCGTGGTAAATTTGTAAAATTTAATAAATTTCGGTATTTCAAAAGTTGTAAAACTTTGAGGGTTCTTTTAAAAATGGTTCCTTCAAAAATGGGATATTGCAAAATTTTGGAAATCGTGGTCATTTTGGTAATTTTGTAAGTTAGGGGTAATTTTGTAATTTTTCCAAAATCACAGTATTTCGGTATTTTACAAATTAGGGTTTTTGAATGTTTATGAAATGTTGAAACTTTGGTAAAGCTGTTGAGTAGTTGAACATTTTACAAACCAGGGGCATTTTGGTAATTTTACCGCTAAGGGCATTTTTTGTAATTTTCGCAAATCGAGTTTTTCGAGAATGTTGTAAAAATAATTTTCTCAGATTTAGAAGAAAATTTTTAAAGGTTTGAAAAAACTAGGGTTTGTTGTTTTGTTCTATTCTTTTTTTTTTTTTTAAAACATGGCTAGTTCCCTTTCGGGTTTTAGTCATTATGTTTAGCCTATGACCGAGCCCTCTTGGTCGTGGTGAACCAAAGCTACGCACAGTGCAGGATTCGTGTGGAGAGGAGGTGAGTCACGCGGATCGCTTAAATACCAAGCTCCCACCAAACCATTCCTAGACATGCGCATGAGGTTGCCACACCACCGAGCCCTCTCGAGTTACTGGTGAACCGGCTACGCACTGTAGGATTCCTACAAGAGGAGGTGAGTCACTAGGACTGCTTAAATACCAAGCTCTTTCGGATCCAATCCTAGACATGCGACAGGGTTACCACACCACTAGCTCAATTGACTTAGCCATAGGTTGGTTCAAGGTATTAAATCTTATGTGGTTTGTGTTTGAGTAGTCTAATCCTAGGTTCAAGTTCCTATCATTCTATTCTACGCTCCATGCCTTTTCTATCCTTATCTAAATCACGTAATCACACATAAAGTTAGGGTACTTACCGGTGGATCATGGGTCTGAGACTTAGGGGCCATGCTGAAGCCCGCTTATTTTCAGAGAAAATCATTTGGCTCAATTCAAAACATTTTGGGCCCGAGCCCTGTGCCGAGAGTTTAAAACTGGCTCGATACTAAATCGAACATTCCCACACCCTACCACGAGCCCGAACCTGATCTCGTATGTTCCTAAGTAAACCGATTTCAAAACCACTTAAACCGATTTCAAAACCATTTTCGATACTTAGAGAAAATTGTAAATCTTTAGAAAACTATTATTTTGAGTGGGCTTAGATTGGAAACCCATTTATTTAATCTTGTAAGCCCATTTAAATAAATACATCCAATATAGTTCTTAGCATGAAACTTAACAATAAGCAAACATAAAGTATAATCCACGGGTCTTAAAGCCTTATTACATCAAGTAAAACCCAAAATAGAATAAAAGTAACTAAAATAAATTTAAGCCCAAACTAAATGAAATTTTTCGCATGTAGCATGGCCACCTCATGGTCCACCGGCCCGGTCCGTCACTGCTCATCACCTGAAAAATAATTCCCACAATGGGGTGAGTCAACAGACTCAATGTGCACACAAAACTAACATTCAATAAATCAGGCATTCATGTTTAAATCATCAAGTCCATATAATAATGAAATTATGGTGCAACCCAAACCCAATCCTAATTAGCCATCCACTACACTCCCCGCACTCAACCTCATACACCGTGGGGACTACTAAGTCAACCTCCATCCGCTACTCTCCATCAAAGGCATTCGCCCATATACGTTGTGTCATTAGACACTATAATCAAATTTATACGTTGTGTCATTAGACACTATTGTAACCGGTTACCAAAATTTCGCAATGTGACCGTAGTCAACATATTTCGTTGGTGAGACCAAGTCAACACCTTCGTTGGTGAGACCAAGTCAACACCTATTCTCCCCTTTCACATAAATCTCAATGCCCCAAAAATTTATATATTATGCATAACTTAATTTCATGTTCATATACATATATTCGCATGTTATAAAATAACATTTTTCACAATCCTATCAGAAGTAGGAAACGTACCTGGGTACTTTTTGCCACATTTGGGGTACATAGCCACATTCACATTATTATTCATATCATATATTAAAAATATTTAGCCATAAAATATCGAAGGATAGTAAGGGTACACACCTTATTCGCTTAAATTAAAGTTCCTTGAGATCTCGAGAATCCCGATCTAATTTTTAGATCTATTACTTCCTATATTCGGCCCACCAAATAAAACACATTAATAAACCCTTTTGTCTTAAAACAAAACCAAATCCTAGTAGGATTTGTAAAAGAAACTCACCTTTACCGATTTGGTGTTTATACAAACCCAAAGTTTGGTTTTCTCCTCTACTTGATATTCGCCAACCTTGTATTCAATATGGGTTAGTTTTTCGGCTTTTCAAAAATTAAAGAATTGATCTAGATAATCTCACAACCATTGGTCGAATATTTTAGAGGCTTACCTTATGATTCCAAATCCCAAAGTTTCCTTTATCTTCAATATCCGTCGAAAATCCTTGTATTTAGAAGTTAGATCCGATCTAATTTTAATAAGTAGTAATTGGCCTTAGGCCAATATGTCTTACCTTAATTTCTCGAATCAAATCCCAAACTCCTCCTTTGACATTCGCCATAGACATAAGAGAGGTTATTATCTTAAACCTTGATTAAACAATTTAAAGGAACAAGAATCAAGTGTCTTTACCTAAAATCCTTGATCTTTGTATTCGTAGTTGTGGAAACTTGAGATCCCTTGTATATTCGGCCATGATCAAAAAGAATGGGGATTAGGCCTTTTACTTTCGACAAAAAGAAAGAAAGAAAATTGAATGGCTAATCCTTACCTTGATGCCTTTAATCACTTGTTTCCTTGTCTTGAGTTGCTGAGATCCGGATATGGAGATTTAACCGAGATTGGAAGAGAAAGGTTTTAACTAGGCAATGGCAAAGGGAAGGAAAAGAAAAGATGGAGTCCTTGCTTAGGGGAAATTTCGCAAAGAGAGGGGAAGAGAGAGTAAAATTTTGGCAAAGAGAGTGAATGAGAGAAAAGTCTCAATTTTCCTCTTTAACTCAAACTGCTAGACCAAGAGTCCAAAACTTCGCCACTACTTTCCCAAGTGATAATTTAATCTCCATTAATTATCACTTAATTAAATTAAAAGTCTTTAATCCATCCTTTAATTCCTCATTTATCTTAGTAGAGAAAATCTTTTATTTATCACTTTATTTTGACAAGTTTTAATAAAAAAAACTCCTCCTTTTAAGCAAACAAGTGTCGTCCACCCTAGCCTTGGGAAGCAAAATTAAACCTTCAATAATTGCTTTCCAAGTGACTCAACTCGTGCCATTCCCATAAACCCTAAGTGACACTTCGTGCCACTTTTCCAAGCTCGATTGTATGTCAAAATTCACCAACTTTTTCTTTTAAGGCCCTCTTGCCCTTATCTCCTATTTTGGGCTTTAAAATTTGTCATTCCGCCTTATTTCTAAGTTTTCTAAAATTTTCACATGCTCAGAATCTTGCCATTTTCCTTACATCTTCGTGTTTCCAAAATGTTCGTGTTTCCAAAATGTTCGAGTTTCCAAAATGTTCAAGTTTCCTAAAATGTTCGTGTTTCCAAAATGTTCGTGTTTCCCAAAATGTCTAAGTTTCCAAAATGTCTAAGTTTCCAAAATGTCTAAGTTTCCAAAATGTCCATTTCCATTTCCATTTTCATTTTCATTTCCATTTCCATGCATTTCTAGGTTTCCAAAAGTATCAAAATTTATTCATAGTACTTGAAACTTGTCATTTCATACAATTAAACTGAAATGCATAGGCCCTATTCAGATGTTACGCTTCTACCCCTTAAACAAAATTTCGTCCCCAAATTTCCTAACTAAAATAGTTGAGGGTATTGTGCCTCATCGCCTCTTCCGCTCCCACGAAGCTTCTTCCGCTCCATGGTTGCGCCATAGCACTTTGACTAGAGGAACTGCCTTCTTCGTAGTACTTTCACATCACGCTCCAAGATCCGAATCGGTTCTTCCTCATAGGATAAGTCCGCCTTAGTTCCACCTCTTCAACCGTACCACATGGGATGGATCCGATCGATAGCGACGTAACATGGACACATGAAATACGCCATGCATCTCGCTGCACTCGTGGCAACTCTAGTTGGTATGCCATCGCCCAACTCGCTTCAAGATTTGATAAGGCCCTATAAACCTTGGGCTTAACTTCCTTTATGATCAACCTCATAACCTTCTTCCAAGGCGAGACTTTTAGGAATACTTGGTCTCCCACTTCAAACTCTATTTCCTTTCGCTTAAGGTCTGCGTACGACTTTTGCCTATCAGAGGCTTCCTTCAACCGCGTCTTAATTAACTCAACCTTCTTCGTTTCGCCACCAACTCTGGACCCAAAACTCGGCGTTCTCCTAACTCGGTCCAACAAGTAGGTGTTCTACACTTCCTTCCATACAATGCTTCGTACGGTGCCATCCGAATGCTGGCTTGATAGCTATTGTTGTAGGCGAATTCAGCTAAAGGCAAGTAATCTTCCCAACTTCCTCGAAAATCCATTACACAGCCTCTCAACATATCCTCCAACACTTGTATAACTCGTTCAGACTGCCCGTTTGATTGTGGATGAAAAGTCAGAGTGAAGTCTAGCTTAGTGCCTAAAGCTTGATGAAGTGCTTCCAAAATCGAGACGTAAACCTTGGGTCTCTATCAGAGATGATCGACATTGGTACTCCATGTAATCTCACAATTTCGCCACATACAACTTAGCCAACTTCTGAAGAGAATAATCCATTCTAACTGGGATAAAGTGTGCGGACTTGGTCAAACGGTCCACTATCACCCATACCGAGTCCTTCTTAGTAGGCGTAAGGGAAGCCCACTAACGAAATCCATGGTAATTCTCTCCCACTTCCATTGGGGAATCTCGATTGGTTGGAGCAATCTCGATGGGACTTGGTGTTCAAACCTTAACTTGTCGACATGTCAAACATTTCCCCACAAATTCACCACTTCGCCTGTGTCGACCACCAAAATTGTTCCTTAGATCTCTATATGCCTTGATGCCTCCGGATGCATAGCACAAGGGCTACCATGCGCTCAAGAATCCTTTGTCTCAACTCCTTATTCTTCTAAGACATGACTTTACCCTTGTAGCACAATACTCCTTCATTGTTGACATCATAATCCTCTAATCCCCTTGCTGTACTTGCGAACTTAGTACTTAAGTCATTATCACCAACCTGTCCCTCCTTCACTTCCTTTAGCCATGTGGGCTCGACTTGTAACTCGCCAACAAAGCTTCCATCATCATAAAGACTTATATGAGCGAATAAAGCCCGAGATCCGATATAACCTTCCGACTTAGGGCATCGCCACTACATTCGCCTTTGCCCGGATGATACTCTATTGAACAATATAGTCCTTCAAAGAATTCCACCCACCTTCGTTGTTTCAAGTTCAACTCCTTTCGAGTTAATAAATACTTAAGGCTCTTGTGGTCTCAGATAGATAACCGACCTTTCTCCATAAAGGTAGTGCCTCCAAACCTTAAGGGCGAAAACCACCGCTACTAGTTCTAAGTCATGAGTTGGGTAGTTAAGCTCATGAGGCCTTTAGCCGAGACGCATAAGCAACCACTTTGCCATCTTGCATTAACATACAGCCTTAACCCGATGCTGAAGCATCACAAGACACCACAAATTCCTTTCCCGCCTCCCATGAATTAACATCGGAGCCTCTCACAAGACCTTCTAAGCTTTTCAAAGCTCTCTTGTCGCTTATTAGTCCATTCAAGGGTACTTCCTTCCTTAGTAACTTGGTTAAAGGCGCTGCTATTGACGAGAATCCTTCCACGAACCTTTCAGAATAGCCCGCCAGCCTAAGAAACTTCAGATTTCAGCCACGGACCTAGGTGGTTTCCAATCCAACACCGCTCGATCTTCCTAGGATCCACTCTTATTCCTTCATGGATACCACATGTCCTAGGAATGCCACCTCCTTAAGCCAAAATTCGCACTTGTCAACTTGGCATAAAGCTTCTTTTCCTTAACACTTCCAACACGACTTGAGATGCTCATCATGCTCCTCCTCCGACTTCAATACACCAAAATGTCATCGATGAACACCACGACAAATCTATCCAAGTAGGGTTGAAAACCCGATTCATCATATCCATGAACGCGGCTGGGAGCGCTCACAACCCAAACGCATCACCACAAACTCAAGTGACCATATCTTATCCTAAAAGTGGTCTTATGGATATCGCCTCCTTTACCTTCAATCGATGGTATCCCGACCAGAATCGATCTTCGAAAACATCATGGTCCCTTCACCGATCGAACAAGTCCTCGATCCTTGGCAAGGGATACTTGTTCTTAATGGTCACTTTATTTAATCGACGGTAGTCTATGCACATACGCATAGTTCCATCCTTCTTCTTCACAAATAAGACCGGTGCTCCCCACGAAGACACACTGGTCGGATGAACCCACGGTCCAACAGCTTCTTGTATCCGAGCCTTGAGCTCCACTAACTCCTTTGGTGCCATTCGATATGGAGCGATTGACACAGGAGTCGCCCCAGAGCAAATCAATCCCAAATTCCACCTCCCCGTCTGGGGTATTCCAAAGAACTCTTCCGAAACACATCTACGAAGTCCCTCACCGCCCTAACTCCATTAACCCCTTCCTCCTTTCCACCTATCGTGACTTACAAAAGCTAAGAACGCTTTGCAACCTTTCTTAACCATCTTCTCACCTTCAAAGGTCAAACTACATTAGATAAATAGTTCCTCCTTTCTCCGATCATTATTACCACTTCATCTTCCGGGTTCTTAGTTCCATACGCTTAGTCAAGACAATCCAACACGGCTCGGTGTTCTACTAACCAATCCATTCCGAGTATAAGCTCAAACTCCCCAAGGGTAACTCCATTAAGTCCGCCGAAAGTTCACTCCCTAATCTCTAGGGTACATTTCAAAGATCTTGTCTACCACTATAGTTTGGCCTAAAGGGCTTACTACCATCCGCCTATCGAGAGTTCGTAGTCTAGGCCTAGTGTTTTCACTATATTACTTGTAACATAGGAATGGGTCGAGCCCACATAAATCAAAGCAAAGTAGGTTTGTCAAAATAAAGAACGCATCTGTTATAACATCCTGCTGTCTCCATCTTCCCTTCTACGAACCGCATAAACCAAACCCGTTGTCTTGCATCAAGATTAGCATTAGTACTCGACTCGTGTGCCATGGCCTCGCCTGCACTCACTACCACGACATTTCAACCACGACCCGCTGAGGTCATTGCATGCGCTTTCTACCGGCCTCGCTAGCATTCTAACTATCGACGGTTATCGCCCCGATTGTTTGGGACAACTTAAACATATGGTCCTTGGACCCACACCTAAGACATGCTCTTATCTTTTTCCAACACTCCCTAGATGCCTCTTTCCACAATACTCACAAGGACTAATCCTCACTGCATCAAATTTTGTTGATTTCGTGGCCTCACAACCCGAGGCCTCTAGTAACCCTTTCCCGATGACCCAAACCTCTTTTGGCCTTATTCTTATCCACGGTCCGCTTAGTAGCATCCTTAATCCCTCGCCACCTTGGCCTTTTCTACCAAAAGAGAATTCCTGCCCCGATGCGGTGCTATTAATAGCCTTAAATCATCTCTCACTCATTCCTCAAAATGGACACAGCTGTTTCATGCTCATTGCCACTACCCTCGAAAGCGTAGCGGCTCAACCTCGTAAATTTCGCTTCATATTCTACGATGACTTACTCCCTTGTACTAACCCTAGAAAAGCCTTCCTCCGCTTCATTTGTATACCGGTTCCTACATACTTCTTTTGAAAGGCCTCTTTAACATACTCCTGTGTCAAATTTTCAGTGTGGTACCATCACGAATCAAATAACCACCATCGATATGCTTCATCGCAGAATAACGCCACCATCCCTTTCAACTTTTCCTCCTGAGTCGATCAAGCTCATCCATGATACGCCCGTTGCTTCTAACTAGTACTCACCAGACTGGTGCCACATTGGATACCTCAAACATTTCTTCCATTAGCTCGGAGCCGCTCAGTACCGACTTTCGATTTCTCCATTTCCTCCCCGCACCGCCACCAATTCCAAAACTCGCAGAATAAACCGCGACATGCCTCTTCCCCGTCCCGAGCCTCGCCGCTCAACATTAACAGTTGGGGTGGTGGTGGCGGTGGCATCTCATTGTCGGACCCTTGACCCGACCTAATAGGTTCCGACACGATCATCCTTCCTCTTCTCGACCACCACGACCACGCCCTCTAGAGCTCATTTTCTAGCATCGGATCCGATTAAGAAATTTTATGGATTAGTTATTTGTTCCACTTATTTATCAACAAGGAGTTTTATGAAGAGGGATTTAAGAGTGGTTCTTTCGTATTCATACAAACACACGCCTTTTTCCATTCATTCATCCATCAAACAAGTATGAACTTCCGTTCATTCAGAGAAATGTTGTAGTTTTTGTCGTTGTTGTTGTTGTTTTCCACTACCCGGGGTATTTTCGTAATTTTGTCCTACAGGGGTATTTTTGTAATTTGTCAAAATAGGGTTCCTTGGTGATTTTGTCAAAAATTATTTTTTTGGAAATTCCAAAATCTCGAGGTAATTTGGAAAAATTTTGAAGTCCGAGGGTATTTCGATAATTTTTTTGACCTCAGGGGTATTTTGGTAATAATTTTTTTCACAAATCAGGGTAAATTTGTAAAATTTAATAAATTTTGGGTATTTCAAAAGTTGTAAAACTTTGAGGGTTCTTTTTTAAAAATGGTTCCTTCAAAAATGGGGATGTTGCAAAAATTTTGGAAATCAGGGTCATTTTGGTAATTTTGTAAGTTAGGGGTAATTTTGTAATTTTTCCAAAATCACAGTATTTCGGTATTTTACAAATTAGGGTTTTTGAATGTTTATGAAATGTTGAAACTTTGGTAAAGCTGTTGAGTAGTTGAACATTTTACAAACCAGGGGCATTTTGGTAATTTTACTGCTAAGGGCATTTTTTTGTAATTTTCGCAAATCAGGAGTTTTTCAGAGAATGTTGTAAAAATAATTTTCTCAGATTTAGAAGAAAAGTTTTAAAGGTTTGAAAAACTAGGGTTTGTTGTTTTGTTCTATTCTTTTTTTTTTTTTAAACATGGCTAGTTCCCTTTCGGTTTTAGTCATTATGTTTAGCCTATGACCGATCCTCTTGGTCGTGGTGAACCAAAGCTACGCACAGTGTGATTCGTGTGGAGAGGAGGTGAGTCACGAACTACTTAAATACCAAGCTCCCACCAAACCATTCCTAGACATGCAAGACAGAGGTTGCCACACCACCGAGCCCTCCGAGTTATGGTGAACTGGTTACGCACTGCAGGATTCTCAAGAGGAGGTGAGTCACTAGGACTACTTAAATACCAAGCTCTTCCGGATCCAATCCTAGACATGCACACAGGGTTACCACACCACTAGCTCAAAGGACTTAGCCATGGGTTGGTTCAGTGTATTAAATCTTATGTGGTTTGTGTTTGAGTAGTCTAACCTAGGGTTCAAGTTCCTATCATTCTATTCTACGCTCCATGCCTTTTCTATCCTTATCTAAATCACGTAATCACACATAAAGTTAGGGTACTTACCGGTGGATCATGGGTTGAGACTTAGGGCTATGCCGTAAGCCCGCTTATTTTCAGAGAAAATCATTTGGCTCAATTCAAAACGTTTTGGGCCTCGAGCCCACAGCCGAGAGTTTAAAACTGGCTCGATACTAAAACTGAACACCCACACCCTACCACGAGCCCTGAATCGGATCTGGTATGTTCCTAAGTAAACCGATTTCAAAACCACTTAAACCGATTTCAAAACCATTTTCGATACTTAGAGAAAATTGTAAATCTTTAGAAAAACTATTATTTTGAGCTGGGCTTAAATTGAAAACCCATTTATTTAATCTTGTAAGCCCATTTAAATAAATACATCCAATATAGTTCTTAGCATGAAACTTAACAATAAGCAAACATAAAGTATAATCCACTGGCCTTAAAGCCTTATTACATCAAGTAAAACCCAAAATAGAATAAAAGTAACTAAAATAAATTTAAGCCCAAACTAAATGAAATTTTCGCATGTAGCATGGCCACCTCATGGTCCACCTACCCCATCCGTCACCGCCATCACCAAAAATAATTCCCACAATGGGGTGAGTCAATGCACTCAATGTGTACACAAACTAACATTCAATAAATCAGCATTCATGTTTAAATCATCAAGTCCATATAATAATGAAATTATGGTGCAACCCAAACCCAATCCTAATTAGCCATCCACTACACTCCCCTGCATCAACCTCAGCATAACCGTGGGACTACTAAGTCAACCTCCATCCGCTACTCTCCATCAAAGGCATTCGCCCATATACGCTGTGTCATTAGACACTATAATCAAATTTATACGCTGTGTCATTAGACACTATTGTAACCAAAGTTACCAAAATTTCGCAATGTGACCGTAGTCAACATATTTCACAGTGAGACCAAGTCAACACCTTCGATTGGTGAGACCAAGTCAACACCTATTCTCCCCTTTCACATAAATCCAATGCCCCAAAAATTTATATATTATGCATAACTTAATTTCATGTTCATATACATATATTCGCATGTTATAAAATAACATTTTCACAATCCTATCAAGTAGGAAACGACTGGTACTTTTGCCACATTTGTGGTATATAGCCACATTCACATTATTATTCATATCACATATTAAAATATTTAGCCATAAAATATCGAAGGATAGTAAGGGTACACACCTTATTCGCTAAATAAAAGTTCTTGAGATCTCGAGAATCCCGATCTAATTTTTAGATCTATTACTTCCTATATTCGCCCACCAAATAAAACACATTAATAAACCCTTTTGTCTTAAAACAAAACCAAATCCTAGTAGGATTTGTAAAAGAAACTCACCTTTGCCGATTTGGTGTTTATACAAATACCGAAAGTTTGGTTTTCTCCTCTACTTGATATTCGCCAACCTTGTATTCAATATGGGTTAGTTTTTCGCTTTTCAAAAATTAAGGAATTGATCTAGATAATCTCACAACCATTGGCCAATATTTTAGAGGCTTACCTTATAGATTCCAAATCCCAAAGTTTCCTTTATCTTGAATATCCGTCAAAATCCTAGTATTTGAAGTTAGATCCGATCTAATTTTTAATAAGTAGTAATTGGCCTTAGGCCAATATGTCTTACCTTAATTTCCTCGAATCAAATCCCAAACTCCTCCTTTGACATTCTACCATAGACATAAGAGAGGTTATTATCTTAAACCTTGATTAAACAATTTAAAGGAACAAGAATCAAGTGTCTTTACCTAAAATCCTTGATCTTTGTATTCGTAGTTGTGGAAACTTGAGATCCCTTGTATATTCTACGATGATCAAAAAGAATGGGGATTAGGCCTTTTACTTTCGGTAAAAAGAAAGAAAGAAAATTGAATGGCTAATCCTTACCTTGATGCCTTTAATCACTTGTTTCCTTGTCTTGAGTTGCTGAGATCCGCTATGGAGATTTAACCTAGATTGGAAGAGAAAGGTTTTGACTAGGCAATGGCAAAGGGAAGGAAAAGAAAAGATGGAGTCCTTGCTTAGGGAAATTTCGACAAAGAGAGGGGAAGAGAGAGCAAAATTTCGAAAGAGAGTGAATGAGAGAAAAGTCTCAATTTTCCTCTTTAACTGAAACTCGCTAGACCAAGAGTCCAAAACTTCGCCACTATTTTCCCAAGTGATAATTTAATCTCCATTAATTATCACTTAATTAAATTAAAAGTCTTTAATCCATCCTTTAATTCCTCATTTATCTTAGTAGAGAAAATCTTTTATTTATCACTTTATTTTGACAAGTTTTAATAAAACAAAACTCCTCCTTTTAAGCAAACAAGTGCCGCCCACCCCTAGCCTTGGGAAGCAAAATTAAACCTTCAATAATTGCTTTCCAAGTGACTCAACTCAAGCCATTCCCATAAACCCTAAGTGACACTTCGTGCCACTTTTCCAAGCTCGATTGTATGTCAAAATTCACCAACTTTTTCTTTTAAGGCCCTCTTGCCCTTATCTCCTATTTTGGGCTTTAAAATTTGTCATTCCTACTTTATTTCTAAGTTTCCTAAAATTTTCGCTGCTCAGAATCTTGCCATTTTCCTTACATCTTCGTGTTTCCAAAATGTTCGTGTTTCCAAAATGTTTAGGTTTCCAAATGTTCGTGTTTCCAAAATGTTTAGGTTTCCAAAATGTTCGTGTTTCCTAAAATGTTCGTGTTTCCAAAATATTCGTGTTTCCCAAAATGTCTAAGTTTCCAAAATGTCTAAGTTTCCAAAATGTCCATTTCCATTTCCATTTCCATTTTCATTTTCATTTCCATTTCCATGCATTTCTAGGTTTCCAAAAGTATCAAAATTTATTCATAGTACTTGAAACTTGTCATTTCATACAATTAAACCGAAATGCATAGGCCCTATTCAGATGTTACAATAGAAGGTTTGTTGAAAGGTTCTCATTGCTAACGGCACCTTTAACTAAGTTTTTGAGGAAGGGAGTATCATTTGTATGGACCGACAAATAGTAAGAGAGCTTTGAGAAGTCAAGAGAATCTTGACGAAGCGCCAGTGTTAATTCACCAGAGAGGCGGAAAAGAATTTATCGCTCATCGTGATGCGTCACACACGAGTTTAGGATGTGTGTTGATGCAAGATGAAAAGTTGTTGCATATGCATCTCTAGCTTGAGACCGCATGAATTGAACTACCCTATGCACGATTTAGAATTGGCTGTAGTGTTTGCTCTAAAGATTTGGAGGCACCACCAGATGGGGAGAAGTTGGTTATTTACACTGACCATAAGAGCTCAAGTATCTCCTTACCTGTAGGAGTTGAATCGAGGCAACGAGGTGGATTGAGCTCTTGAAAGACTATGACCGCCGATCGAATATCATCCGAGTAAGGCTAACATGGTGGCGTATACTGAGTAGGAAGGCGATAGCGAATTTGAGGTGATGTTCACTCATCTTAGTCTGTATGAGGATGGAAGTTTCTTAGTTGGGCTCCAAGTAAGACTTATGTGGACAATTCAGATCAAGGAGAAGCAACTTCTAGACGATGTTTTGAGTGCTCGACTCCGGCAAGTGCAAAGTGGTGAAGGAGAGGACTATAGTTTGAATGGTGATGGTGTCCTGTGTTTTCGTAAGAAAGTTTGTATGCCAAAGGATGTGGAGTTAAGGCAAATGATTCTTTAGGAGGCGCATAGTAGCCCTTACGCTATGCATCTTGAAGGGGTTAAGATGTACCGAGATTTGCGAGAACAATTCTGGTGGCCAGGTCTGAAGTGAAAGATAACGAAATTCGTGAGTAAGTGTTTGACGTGCCAGCAAGTGAAAGCGGAACACCGGTTGCCTTCGGGGTTGTTGTAGCCGGTAAAGATTCCGCAGTGGAAATGGGAGAGAATCACGATGGATTTTGTTAGTGGGTTACCCCTTACGCCCACTAAGAAGGATTTAATTTGGATGATTGTGGATCAGCTGATGAAGTCTGCTCACTTCATATCGGTTCGTGTCGACTTTTCTCTGCTAAGGTTGACTAAGCTGTATGTGATTGAGGTGATGAGATTGCATGGTGTACCTGTGTCGATTATATTGGATAGAGACCCTAGGTTCACGTCACGGTTCTAGAAGGCTCTGCATTAGGCAATGGGAACAAGGCTAGACTTCAGCACCGCTTTTTATCCACAGACTGATGGTCAATCTGAGAGGGTAATTCAGATCTTGGAGGATATTATGCTAAGGGGTTGCATCATTTATTTTAGGGGAAGCTAGGAGGAGTATTTGCCTTTGGCAGAATTCACGTACAATAATAGTTATCAATCTAGTATTCGAATGTCGCCTTATGAAGCGTTATACGGAAGGAGATGTCGTACCCTAACTTGTTGGACAGAGTTGGGTGAGCATCAGGTGTTGGGCCCAGAACTAGTGTCAGAAACGGAAGAGAAAGTTAGGTTAATTCGGGCTCGATTGAAGGAAGCGTCTGATCGGTAGAAGTCGTATACGGATCTTAAACGGAAGGGGATGGAATTTGCAGTAGGAGATCAAGTCTTCTTGAAAGTATCACCGTGGAAGAAGGTAATGAGGTTTGGTCGAAGGGTAAGCTAAGGCCCCAGTTTATTGGGCCTTATCGGGGACTGGAATGCGTGGGCCCAGTGGCTTATCGATTGGAGTTGCCTTCAGAGTTGGAGCAGATACATGACGTTTTCTATGTCTCGATGCTAAGACGTTATCATTCTGATCCATCGTACGTTGTGTCGGTGGAAGAGATTGGAGTAAGGCCAGATTTGTCTTTTGAGGAGGAACCAGGCAGATCTTGGATCGAGACGTAAAAGTGCCGAGAAGAAAGTCCGCCCTTTGGTCAAGGTTTTGTATAAACCACGCAAGTGAGGAAGCGACATGGGAACCAGAGGATGTTATGTGACAACAATATTCTATCTCTTCTCGATCGTAAATTTCGAGGTGAAATTTATTTTAAGGGGTAGAATCAGAACATCCCTAATTATTGGGCCTGTGCATTTTATGTGATGTATGCTTAAAATGTTAATTTGAGGTTTAGAGGTGCAAATTGGGCTGTGAATGGGCCGAGGTCTTGGCTAAATATTTTGTTTAGAGACTATTGGGTTTAAATTAAGTATTGAGAGTGTCATAGGCATAATGGGCTTGTGGCCCAGAACAAGAGGCGCAGAGGAGGGAGCTATAAGTGGCGCCTAATAGGAAGGAAGGGGCCCCAGCAGGCCACTTGGAGCCCAAGGAATTGGGCCAATTTTGCAGCCCAATGAGAGCTAGGGGATGGCAATGTGGCTACAAAATAGGGGATTTTATGTTTTAAATTATGTGGATATAATGCTGATAAAGGGAAGTTGTGGTGTGGTGTAGGTCTCTGTTGGATGAGTGTTCGTTAAGGATAAGGGATAGAATGATAAGAGTGATCTCTTGGTTGCAGAGTTGGTCGAAAATCAAACATGTGAGAGGGGGAAAATTGGTTCAAGATAGGCAAGGGGTGTGCCAAATTTTTCATTGTGTTCTTCAAAATAGCCTCAAGCTTTCTCTTTTCGCAAACTAGAATCATCTTTTCTTCTTCTTTTTTCTTCTTCGTAAACCAAAACCCTTTAATTTACCTTCTTCTCTAGCAAACACTTTGGCCGAATCTCTATCTACTTCCTTGCCCATCTTTTCAATTCCTAGTTCTTCCAAAAGCCGAAAACGCATCAGCATTTCTCTCATTCATCTTTTCTGGGATTTTCTTAAAAGCCGAAATCCCTAGATCTCATCTCCTGTGATTGCCGAATTCCTTCTGTGGTGTCTACTTGTGCCGAATCTTGAAGAAAACTAAAGGTAAGTGTCGATTCGCGAGATTTTAATCTTTTTTGGCTTTTAGAGATCTTAGCTGAATGGCTATATGGTTAACTAATCGGTGTTTTCTCTCATTTATGCATTTTGGGATTTGAAGGGATTCAATCGCTTAGATTTCTAAGCCGAGTTCAAGAGCACTCTGATTGTATTACTTTCGTGATTTCAAGGTAAGGAGATCTGTTAATTTAAATGTATAATTCGGGTAAAACACTAACCCTTGGCCAAATATAGGAGAGGCCTTATCTTCGCATTCTTCCGCTTTTGAGCAAAGTTGTAAATGTATATGAGATTCAATTAGCTAGGATCGATATAGAGGGTAGTCCTACGATTAATCGTGTGTAATATTCTCACACCATTTGGATTGCCTATTAGTATATGCTTATAAATCATATATCCTCGTTAAATGTCGAAATACCAAAGATGGTGTTGAAAACCCGAGGAGGGTAAAGTCAATCACCGTGTTAGTGATCTCGCTCATTCTTAAGTGAATGGTTCTATTGATTTGATATGATAAACATGTATGCCGATTTCTGTGATTGCACGGGGTTGGGTGATTGATGAAAGGGGAAGTGTTCTGTTGTAGTGGCTTTTGCCATGATCTGTTGTAGTGGCTATTGCCATGATCTAACAATGAGCGACTAATCTGCAAAGATGACCGCCATCGATGGTATGTAGCGATGGGGTTGATTGTAGAAATCCCCAATGGTGTGATTAAGGTGTAAGTGGTCGTGTAGCGGATGGAAACCTAGGATTGGGTTGGGCTTTGCATAATTCCCGATTATTATATTTTGTTATCTGCTCGTGGGGCTAAGGCCCACCGATGGTGCACGAGGGTTGCACACTGAGTCTTGTGACTCACCCTATTATTTAATATTTTTTTCAAGTAGCACTTAGTGCATCGGACCGGGCTGGAAGGGAGCACAAGGTGGCCATGCAAGAGTTCGAATTGTTACAGCAAAGACGCCATTTATTTAAATTTTCCTTCAATAAGTTAAATTATTTTGGGTTTTATATTTTATTGTAATAAGGCCATGGGCCACTAGTCTTATACTTTGGGCTTTCTTTTGGGTTTTTACTATTATTGGACACCTAATTTCGGTGAGAATTATAAACTAAGGCATGTACTAAATTTCGATTTTTAATTCATAAAGGCATCATATAAAATTTATATCTTTTATAAATTATCAAATCATTAAGTTTTTCGTAATACATGTTTAAACTCGACAAATGTTTTCCAAAAATGCGACAGGTTTTACTAAATCTTCTTAGTGACATGCCAGATCCGGTCGTGGTGTTTGGGCCGGGTTTGGGGTGTTACAAAAATTCAAAAAGATTTGAAAATTTTATATCATGATGATTTTGGAAAAATTATCATTCAAATTGTCATTCAAATTGTCGCTTATTATATTGTCCAAAGTTATATCATGTAGGTTCGGCATTTTCTCAAATTTGGGTATAAATCGATTTTATCGAAAAAAATCGATTTTGAATTTTATTATACTTTTCCTCTCATTAAATTTTTTAATTTGTTACCTTTTAAATTTTAATGGAAATATTTTTAATTTATAATAAATAAAATTGAAAAAAATATATGTTATTAAACTAAAGACATATATTAATAAATAATTATTGTATTTAATATTTATTTAACATAAAATTATATTCATCGATTTCTAATTAAGTTTTTATTCATCAATTTAATTGTTTGACATTGTTGTTGTAATAATTTATTTATCGCTTTGAGTTAAGCTTGAACTTAGATTTTTAATTTCAAATTTATGGATTCCACTTTTTAGTAATTATTAAAAAATAAACATAATTTTATAATATATTTTTATAATTAAAATTAAATAAAATATTTTTAAAGAGTAAAATGAATTATTTAAATGGATTTCATGAACTAACTGCTTTTAGAATCGGGGTTGAGTCTAATGTAACTCTACAACATCTATGTTGATTATGAAAGTAAGAGATAATGTTGTTAATTTTTATTGGAAAGATACAATTTTTTATGTTTTATTTGTTTATTTATTCAATATAATTTTATTTTTGGAATAAAGTATTAAAAGTTTATTTTAGAAAATCAAATTCTTTTTTAAAAATTAATTTAAAAGATTTTTAAAAGGAAATTTTATTGTTTTTACTCATTAATTTATTTTGGTTTGGGTGTTAATTACCTTATCTTCATTATTTAAATATATTTTAATATAAAAATCAAATATTAATTTTTATATTAATAATTTTTATTTTAATATTTAATATTTCAAATATTTTCAAACTTATAAATATTTTTATCAATATAATAATAATATTGATCACTATTTAAATATATTGTAATATAAAATAAAATTCTTTTTAAAAAATTAATTTAAAACTTTTAAAATGAAAATTTATTTTTGTTACTCATTAATTACTTTGTTAAGTTATTTCTTTTTTATGTTTTTTCATTATTTAAATATTTTAAATATAAAAATTAAATTACTAATTTTTATATTAATAATGTTTGATTTTACTATTTAATATTTTTAAATGTTTTTAAAACTTATAAATTTTTTATCAATATAATAATAATGATCATTATTTAAATAACTTTCATAATTGACATAACTCACATAACTTACATAACTTACATAACTCACATAACATACATAACTTACATAACTCACATAACTTACATAACTTACATTATACATGTAGTTTGATGTAATAATTTCCTTAAAAGCATATAGGTTAAAGATCAAATTTCATAACTTACATAATACATAACTTACATAATTTTAAGATCAAATTTCATAACTTACATAATTTTAAGATCAAACTTCATAACTTACATAATTTACATAACTTACATAGTACATAAATATATATCATATCATTATTTACATAAATTATAAATAAACAATTTACCCATGTAATTTATTGTCAAATTTAGACTCTAACAACTATGAAATGGATAGGACTTGGATGAATTTGTCAAGGGTAAGCAACGGCTATCGAAATGGAGTAGAAACTTTTCTAAATTTTGCATTTCAAAATGCAAGCCAAGAGAATATGATTCTTTGCCTGTGTAAGAAGTGTTGCAATATCAATTGGCATTATCGTGAAGTTGTCTACGAACATCTAATTATTGATGGCTTTGTCCGGGGGTATAAAAAATGGATTTTCCATGGAGAGTGTACATCTAGTGGAGCCTCTTCAACGATGAATCTGAGTTATCCTCATAGTGTTTACAATCAGAATGTTAGAGAAGATGACATGGAAGGCATGTTGCGAGATGCATTTAATATGCGCAGTGATGGTTTGCAATCATTTCTGTAACATCCTAAAAATGTGAGTATCGATATGTTGCATGTTTTTAGTGTTTAGCTTGTGAATGATTTTATTTGTGTGTTTAATATAGTCTTGAGAAGGCTCGGTTTATTCGAGTTAGAATAAATTTTAGTAAAGAGTACTTTATCAGAGAGGAATCTGTGACTATGAAGTTTAAGTTAATTAAAGTGGTAAAAGATAGCATAAGTTGAGTTATTGGTTAAGTGGATATGCGCTACATGTATGGTATTGAGGGGAGAGGTTCGAATCTCCTAGCATGCAAATTGTGAGCATTTATTTTTGCTCTTTCCTAGCAAGTGTCGGCCAAGCTTCATTCATGGATAAGATGGACAAATTCTTTTATGGTAAGGAGGCTAAAGGTTATGGCAAGCATGAATTTAAGGATAGAATCAACTTGATTTTAGGGATAGAATTTTTAATCTTTTGGAAAGTGGAGGATCACAAGGCATGATACAAGGATGATGTCTTGGAAACTTTTGAATGGACATTTTATCCATGAATTTGGACGGCATTGTGGATTAAAGGGGGAGCCAAATTTTGGGTGGCAAATTTTGGTGATAGGTTTAGTTTGATTGGTAGCTTTTGGGTATCATTTGGTCACTTTTGTTTTGCTAGACATTTCTCCTTTCATCTTTCCCTCTCTTGGCCGAATGTGTTTGTGTTAGGAGGAAGCAACTTTTGTTTTGTTTCTTTTGGTCATTTTTTTGACAATTTGGGTCATTTATTTTGCAAAACTTCTCAAGTGCTTCATTTTTGTATTCTCTCCTAGTGCCGAAATTATCAACACAAAAAGCCATTTCTTTTTCCTTCTCCTCCCCCATTGCCGAATGAATTTTGTTCCTAAAATCATCACTTTTCTCTTTCTCTTTTCTTCTCTTTGAAAACTGAATCATAAACACCTACTCCCTATTGTCTTTTCCTCTCTATTTTATTTATCATTCAAACACCTTCTCCATCCTTTTCTCCCCATGGCCGAATGGTACTAATACCATTTCCTTCAATTTTCCTTCAAAGCCAAATCTTCTATTCATCTATATTATTTTGTTGATTATTCCTTCAACCTTCGCTTAAGCAATCGTGTTATAAAGAAGGCCGAACTTGGAGTATTTGTTATCATCGTGATTCGTTAGAAATCGAGTCATTGATGCAGCACGCCTGGGCATCCAACATTTTCAACATGACGAGCTCGAATCAATGAGATCAAGAGCCGTGGAGCTCATGTGCATCTTCATGCACTTCCAAATTGAGCCGGATTAGCTCATCTAGCTCAATTTGAGCTCACTCGAGCTCAATCTAGCTCATTGAGTTGATTCGTTAATTTTAAGACTTTAAATAAATTAAGTAGCTAATTTATTAATTTTTCTACAGTAATTAAAATGTGTCCAAATAATTAATTTAGTGTTGGATTTAATTTGTCTAAGCCTAAATTAATTTATCACATTTTATTACATGTTTTTAAGATGTTTGGTTTTAAAATTAAATGTGCAGATTTTTAGTTAATCAAGTTGCTGCCGAAAGTTCAATGTGTACTAATGGTGTCTTTAGTTTGTCTAAAACGTCCCTTGATGTGTCCAAAGCATGTTTTAATGTTATTCATTTGATTTAGGTTGATTTAATGTGGATTCATGGCCTTTGTAGGTTCAAATTAACCTTTGGAGAGCATTAAAGGAGATACATGCACTTAGGTGCAATGAACTTGACTGAATACTTCAATGAACCTTGGAGATACATGGGACGGCTGGAAGCATGCATGTTGCTGCTCATTTTGGTCCTTCAAGACACCATGTTCAGCCATGAATCAAAGGCCCTTCAAGTTCCCCAAGGTGCAGCCGAATGTACCTAGCATTAAAGTGAGATGCATGCACCTTAAATGCATTGTATGTGGCCGAATGCACCAATGAACTTTGGTAGATGCATGGACAGATGAACCAAGATTAAATGCTGCTGATTTTTGACTTATTAAGGTGCCTATTCGGTTGGAAAGAGAGTTCAATTGAAGACACATTCATGGAAGAGACAAATGCATGAATTTCAAGATACATCAAATGGCCGAGTGCATGAATGACCAACTACATGAATTATTTTGATTCATGGATTCTCCCAAGTGACCATTCGGCCAAGAGACACCTTTTGGAAGCCCATATCAATGCATGGCCGAATTTGTACATGTCCACTCACCTCCCCATGCATTCATCCATCCAAGTGCATTTTACTTACAAATGAAGCAAGACTTTTGGAAGCACATTAACCGAATCTAGCAAGACCATTGGCCTATCAAATTCATTCATCTTGCCAAGGAAATTGTACCATCTAGAAGGTGATTCTTTGCCTCCTCAAATCAGCCGAATTTGGCAAGCACCCGAGGACCACATTCGGCCACTCCAAGCCAAGCAACTCAAAGGATTTCTTCTAGACTTTTCTAGCATTTTCTAGTTTAAATTTTACTTAGTTTTTAAGTTGTTTAGATGACTATTCGGCTAGCTCTCATGTAGCCTATAAATACCTTGTTACTTTTCATTTGAAAGACAGTTTTATGAACCTTTATAAAATTTATGAACTTTTGTTCATCGAGTGAGATTATCTCCTCTCTACCTTTCGTACGAGTTTCGATCCCGACTTATCAAGCTTGCTTGTGGCGTCAATCGTACTCTTTCCATTTTATTATACCAACGGTTCTTATCTTTATAGATAACGGGTCTTGGTCCGCCATCAATTTCCATCATCCACCTTAAACACATTAGAAACCGGGTGACACATCTTTGTGTTGAATCGCTTCATTTAAGACCTATCTTCCATTTTCCACCATCTATCTTTACCCTTTATTTTTTTCTTTGTTAAAACCGAACCTATCACCTAAACCGACTCCTATTCATTTCTTTAAACCTCCATTCCTAACTTATCTATTTCTTAAATATAAATTCAATTCAAAGCTTCCGCATTGCTACATATTTTCTCATAATTTTCCGAAAGGTTTGTAACCTCCTCGTAGACGATCGGGCAACTTAAATACATTTCGACTCTCCCGAGGCGGAATCGCATCATTTGGTATCAGAGCTATAAAAATGAGGAATTTTGACTACGTACGAGAAACCAAAATAGGTTTGTAAGTGAAAAAAAATTCAAAAAAAATCTATAAGTTGTAATTTTCGTTCTTGTATTTCAATATATTGTATGTGAAGTGAAAAAAAATTGAAAAAAAAAACGAAAATTGAAAAAAAAATATACAAGTTAAAAAAAAAAGTGTGGTGAAAAAAAAAAAGGCTAGTGGAAATTTTTTTTTTTTAGTATTACTTTGTTCTTCTTCTTCTACCCCCCCAAAAATTTTTCCTTGTTCAACGGACCCGAAGCCAATTTTTTTTTCTTTGTTCAGCCTACCCTATACCCGACATCTTCCCTTGTTAGCCATTTTGAAGCCGACCCTCAAGCCACGATGAGTCTTTCAAAACGAAGTACGAAATTGTGAGACGAGATAGAGCGGTAAAAGGCACGAGTGAAATCATCAAAGAAAAAGCCATCATACGAGTTAAACATGAGTGTGAGTGATTTTCTTTGCGAGTGACTCGTGAGGATTTTGTGGTAAGGTATTTTCTCTTTTCTATCTATTTTCTTTTGTATAACGTATTTTATTTTCAGCAATAAATATGTTTCAAGAAGAACTCTCTGCCGATGACTTTCAATTTTTGGTGAATGAAATGGACCGAATGCTCGAGAAAAAGTTAAGTCCAATACAAAGGCGTTTGGACCGAGCGGAGGAAAAATTTCGACGAAAGCACACTACAACGAGTCGAGAAACGGAGCGGCGACCATCTCAGAGACCCACCTTCGATGATTATTCAAGAAAAGAATTCCGACATGACTCCCATTCATCATCGACTTCAAGATCAAGAGACTTCTATCAAGATTCGTCTTCATCAAGAAGTTCATTTGATATATATGAGAACATTGCTTCAATCTTGGAGTCTAATCCTTGTATTTTTGAATCTTTTGAATCATCTTCTTGTTGTACTCACAATGTAAGAGAAAGCCCAAAAGAAAAGAAAAGAAAAGAAAAGAAAAGAAAAGAGATCGTGAGAGAAAAGAAATCGAGAAAAAGAAAATGAAAAGAGCAAGAAAAAAAAGAAAGAAAGAAAAGAAATTGAAATCGAGAAAAAAATTGAAAAAGAGATTGAAAAAGAAAAAGATCTTGAGAAAGAAACGAGAGAACAAAATGAGCGAGAAAAAGAGAGTGATTTTTTGACTAACTCTTCGGATATCTGTTCTTCTTCTATTTCTTCGTTTCAGGTTTTTGAGGAACCAAACGATGATTATCAACTTCAATACCTCCCGGAAGAGCGACATTTTTCTTTGGTTGAAAAATATAAGTTCGAACCATGCGAGCCAGAAGGTAAGGAAGGTAAGTGTATCGAAACGATCCCGTCTCCACCAAATTCTTCTAAAGATTGTAGCCATGAGAATGATATCGTCATTTACCATCCCTCGATCCCTTGTGATATTTTAAAAGATGGTAATGAAGGTGGAGAAATGTCTATTCAACGGATGCAAGACTCAAGTAAGTATTACGATGATTTTTCTCTTAATCCCAGTCTGTTTGATTGTGGTTATTACGAGGTTAAGTCATTGTTTTATACGGAATCGTGGAGTCTTTGTAAATCTATTTTGAAGCACGTTAAGAGTTTTGATCATTCAATCTTGAACTTACATAATTCCTTTTGGTTTAACAAATTTGATTTTTTGAAACCAATGCCACATCCTGTTTTAAGTAATCAAACACATGTTTTTAAACCAGGAATATGTCCTGATTTGTCTTATGGAAAATTCAAGTATCATGTGGTATGTTTGAAAGAATTCTATCATTTCGATACTTGTCTTTTAATTAAGGTAACGAAATTTGTTAACTTCTTGTTTAATTTGTATTCGTTCCTTAAACAAATCTTGTGGTTGTACTTGCGATTTACAATCCATTTGCGAGTTGTTGATTCAAACGCAAGGCTTCGACTACAATACATGCCTATGAAGAGAAGGTTCGTCTTGATCGAGCAAGGTAAATTCGATCATCAAGTTTCAGCTTGTGAAGTCAAGCAAGGTAAGGTTGATTTTTGTCTATCTGTGCATAAAGGTGAGTCTTCTGAAATCGTTGATACATTTTTGCTCTCTTCGAATGATGAAAAGCTTTGCGTTGCCGATTTTGTTGTTGTGAAACATTTAGATCATTACATGCTTAATCGATCTATTTTTCCTATTTATGATCTAACCATTTTGTTCATTGACGAAAATATTCTTGTGTTTGATAATTGTTATAATTCATGTGCATGTGATTTCGTATATTCCTCAATGCAAGATTTGGTTGTTTCATGTTGAGTATCAAATGTACTTTTTCATCTATTTGCTTGTAATGACCATATATATCATTTAATGTGTTACTTGCTTGATAATGTTGTTTTGAGGACTCTGTTTAAATCATATGCATGTTTTGAAGTCTATTTATTTTATGCCCTTTTGCATGCCATTTATTTGTTTTGATTTGCTTATATTTGGCTTGCAAGAATGTTTGCTAACTTATGGTTATCTTTTTCAGGTAACGCCATTATCATCCGTCCCGTTTGATCGAGGAAAATTGAGCAAAAAGAATTTTGTTCAAGGAAATCAAGAGTTCGATTCGAGGACGAATCGCCTTGAAGAGGGGAGGGATGATGCGAGCACGCCCGGGGCATCCAACATTTTTCAACATGACGAGCTCGAATCATTGAGACCAAGAGCCGTGGAGCTCATGTGCATCTTCATGCACTTCCAAATTGAGTCAGATTAGCTCATTCTAGCTCAATTTGAGCTCACTCGAGCTCAATCTAGCTCATTGAGCTGATTCGTTAATTTTAAGACTTTAAATAAATTGAGTAGCTAATTTATTAATTTTTCTACAGCAATTAAAATGTGTCCAAATAATTAATTTAGTGTTGGATTTAATTTGTCTAAGCCTAAATTAATTTATCACATTTTATTACATGTTTTTAAGATGTTTGGTTTTAAAATTAAATGTGCAGATTTTTAGTTAATCAAGTTGCTGCCGAAAGTTCAATGTGTACTAATGGTGTCTTTAGTTTGTCTAAAACGTCACTTGATGTGTCCAAAGCATGTTTTAATGTTATTCATCTGATTTAGGTTGATTTAATGTGGATTCATGGCCTTTGTAGGTTCAGCCGAACCTTTGGAGAGCATTAAAGGAGATACATGCACTTAGGTGCAATGAACTTGGCTGAATACTTCAATGAACCTTGGAGATACATGGGACGGCTGGAAGCATGCATGTTGCTGCTCATTTTGGTCCTTCAAGACACCATGTTCAGCCATGAATCAAAGGCCCTTCAAGTTCCCCAAGGTGCAGCCGAATGTACCTAGCATTAAAGTGAGATGCATGCACCTTAAATGCATTGTATGTGGCCGAATGCACCAATGAACTTTGGTAGATGCATGGACAGATGAACCAAGATTAAATGCTGCTGATTTTTGACTTATTAAGGTGCCTATTCGGTTGGAAAGAGAGTTCAATTGAAGACACATTCATGGAAGAGACAAATGCATGAATTTCAAGATACATCAAATGGCCGAGTGCATGAATGACCAACTACATGAATTATTTTGATTCATGGATTCTCCCAAGTGACCATTCGGCCAAGAGACACCTTTTGGAAGCCCATATCAATGCATGGCCGAATTTGTACATGTCCACTCACCTCCCCATGCATTCATCCATCCAAGTGCATTTTACTTACAAATGAAGCAAGACTTTTGGAAGCACATTAACCGAATCTAGCAAGACCATTGGCCTATCAAATTCATTCATCTTGCCAAGGAAATTGTACCATCTAGAAGGTGATTCTTTGCCTCCTCAAATCAGCCGAATTTGGCAAGCACCCAAGGACCACATTCGGCCACTCCAAGCCAAGCAACTCAAAGGATTTCTTCTAGACTTTTCTAGCATTTTCTAGTTTAAATTTTACTTAGTTTTTAAGTTGTTTAGATGACTATTCGGCTAGCTCTCATGTAGCCTATAAATACCTTGTTACTTTTCATTTGAAAGACAGTTTCATGAACCTTTATAAAATTTATGAACTTTTGTTCATCGAGTGAGATTATCTCCTCTCTACCTTTCGTACGAGTTTCGATCCCGACTTATCAAGCTTGCTTGTGGCGTCAATCGTACTCTTTCCATTTTATTATACCAACGGTTCTTATCTTTATAGATAATGGGTCTTGGTCCGCCATCGAATTTCCATCATCCACCTTAAACACATTAGAAACCGGGGTGACACATCTTTGTGTTGAATCGTTTCTGTTTAAGACCTATCTTCCATTTTCCACCATCTATCTTTACCCTTTATTTTTTTTTTCTTTGTTAAAACCGAACCTATCACCTAAACCGACTCCTTTTCATTTCTTTAAACCTCCATTCCTAATTTATCCATTTCTTAAATATAAATTCAATTCAAAGCTTCCGCATTGCTACCTATTTTCTCATAATTTTTCGAAAGGTTTGTAACCTCCTCGTAGACGATCGGGCAACTTAAATACATTTTGACTCTCCCGAGGCCTCCACTCTTCACAAGGCCGAACCTATCTCTTCCACTCTACTCTTCTTTTCTTTTCGCTTTGGTGACAAAGCCCTTACCTTCTCTTCATTTTAGAAGCCGTTCTTCCCTATACTCTACCCTTGTTGCCGAATGCTCTACTTTCTTTTGGGGTCTTAGCCAAGCATACCACCATTTCACTCTTTTCTTTTCGTGTTATCAAACTTTATGAGGTCAAGAATCAAGTGGTGGTCAATCTCTTTACCTCTCGGTTATTTCAAATCGATCTTCCTTGGTCGATCTTTCACCGATCGCTAGTAAGTGAGGTAAGGATTCTTTTGTGTCCAAACTTTATCTCTTTCCTTCCGGATTGTCAAAATCAAGAACCATAATCCCATTTACCCATTTGACCGAAACCATTAGGTAGGTTTCGGATTCTTTGGAGCCAACGTTAAGAGGAAGGGCTTTCGAGATTTGATCAATAAGGTAAGAAGATAGTGCCATTCGGCCAAAGGCCATATCTTTTAAGTGTTAGCCGATTTTAACTATGGTGTGACAGGAAGGGTTCAACAAAGGTATAGGAGGAGTCTTCGGGATTCGGATCTATTTCAGTAAGGGTATTCAGTTAAATTATAGATATGATTCATTTAGATTTTACGTATCGATTAACTAGGTTTTCTGATTAAGTGATATTCAATGGATGCGAGTACCAATGGAGGAGAGAAAGGGGTAGTCCGTACCCCTAGATTTAAGAAACGTTCAGTTTCTGCGGTTTGGGATTGGCCACCCGGGTGTGGGCCAGCTTCAGAAAGAGACAAGCAGATCACTGTAGTCTCTTTGAGTGAGGACGCTAGGGAAATTGAGAGTCTAGTGCTTCAGGTTATCAGGTGTGTGGTTAATTCGCTGTTTCTATGTTTAGTCAATTGATTATATGTGTTATGCGTGTGATAACCGTTACAGTGGTTGTGGTGGATTTGTTACCCTTAATTGGGTATCACAGTAACCAGGTTAGTATTTTATCTAAGGTGTGGATGGTTGATTATTATGGATATTTTGAGCATGTTGAATGCCTACCTAATATGTCCATGCATTATTCTATCATATCATTATAGCATGTTGCATATGCATGGGATCGGGATATATATATGTTAAATGAAGGACCGGGTGTACATTTATGTATGCGTGTGGTGATTGGCTATGTGCCAAATCACGACTTGGTGTTTGCTATGTGCCACATCAAGGATTGATGCTTGCTTTGTGCTTCATCGCGATTTGATGATAACCATGGGTCACATCGTGATATTGAGATTTGGTCACATAGTGATCGGTGGCTATGCCACGCCTCGCTTGGTCACATAGGTGATCGGTGGCTAGGCCACGTTATATTTGGTCACAAGGTGATAGGTGGCTATGCCACGACTTTAGGCGACTTGACCGCAAAGAGGTGTGTAGCAGCTTGGAGGGTCGATTTAGTAATCCCCTGGTGTGTTATGGTTGGTACGGGGGTGTGTAAAGGATGGACTCTAGGTTGGGTTGGGTAACATATTTGCATCATCATGTGTGGTATGTGGATTGTGTGATTTGGGCCAAGCCCATTTGGGAAACATGTGAAATAATCGCACACTGAGTCTGTTCGACTCACCCTATTTTCTTAAACAATGTAGGTGATGTATGATACATGGACCCAATGAGTAGATTCATGGTGGCCATGCGAAGTTGTTTTAATGTTTTATGCACTTAAATTCTTAGTTACTTTTGGGTTAATTTTCTTTTGAATGTAATAAGGCCATTTAAATGTTTGTGGATTTTTATTTTATTGTGAGTCAGTCGGATTATCGATTAAAAACTAAGAACAATTTTGGAAACAATTTACAACTTAAAGATTAAACTTGAGTTTTTAACCTGAATATTTTAAATATCTCGATTTCTCCTGAAACTTCCAAACGCATAAACATTTTAGACTACACCGACCTTCAAAGTTTTTGTTCTTTTACAAACTAAAGAAAATATCTAAAATTCAAAACGTGTTTTCACCCATTAAATCAAATTCTTTTCAGACATATTTCCTCGTAGCATTTTGAATTCGGCCATAGCGTTTTGGGTCGAGTTTGGGGCGTTACAGTTTGGTATCGAGCCCAGTTCAAAACTCAACTTTGAGGGCTTTTAGGCCCAAAACGTCTTTCGAAAGTAAGTTTTACTAAAACTTGTATTTTCATAAGATGTTCAGGTTTTCTGACATGGCACCTGAGTCTCTGGCCTGATGTCCACCAGGTAAGTACTTCAACCCGTTGCATGATTTGTATGTAAGGTGAAGGGTGATGGGATCGAGATTAGTAAGTTAGGAACCATTAAACCTTAGGATTAGCTTACTCCAAAGATTAAATTTTGATAAGACTTAACTCATTTCACCAAACCCGAGAATAAGTCGCAGAGTTCGTGTGGTAACAAGCATGTGCATGTCAGGCATGGATTCGAATGAGCTTGGTATTTAAGCGCCCTAGCGACTCACCTCCTCCTTTCGAATCCTACCAAAGCGCAGTGATTGTTCGCTTTAACCATGAAGACTCAAGTTAATGGGCCAAATCTATAAATAAAACATGAAAGGGACCAAACACTCGATTTTGGAAAACAATCCAATTACCCTGATTTACAAAATTACCAAGTAACTCGATTTGTGAAAATTACTGAAATACCCCCAGTTTATGAAATTACCATACTACCCTCAATTTTTACCAAAATACCCCTATTTTGCAAAAATACCAAAATACCCTTATTTTGCAAAATTACAAGATACCCCTGATTTTGAAAATTACCAAAATACCCCTATAGGACAAATTACAAAAATACCCCTGGGTTGACGAAAATGTTCAAAGTGGTGAACATGTGTAGTGGATAGTATTGATGAATGAATGGGATTTTCTGAGTTAGGTGGAGGACTTGAGACAAAACATTGAATGACCGAAAGAACTACTATTAAATGTCTTTACATAAAATTACGTGTGGATAATCAGTGGAACAATAAGTTAATGCATAAAATTTCTTAAACAGATTAAAACGCTACGATAGACATGAATTCTAGGGGGCGAGGTCATAGTACGCGTGGACGTGGTAGGGGCAGAATGTCAATATCAGAACCAGTTGGGTTTGGTCATGGATCGGGGAATGAAACGACACCGCCTGTGGTAGAAGCGGAGTTCCAAGATCAGACGGGTGGAGACAATACAAGATCTCGTGCTATGTCATGAGTCTTGGAAAGAGTTGCAGGAGCGAATGTGGGTACCGGGGTCCGAAAGTCTATTTCTGAGAGACTTCGGGCGAATGGAGCTGAGATATTCAGAGGTGTCTCAGGGGTGGCTCCAAATACGGTGGAGTATTGGTTGGAGGCAGTCGAGAGGATCATGGATGATTTGGACTGCACTGTTGAGGAAAAGCTAAAGGGCGCTATATCTCTACTATGGGATGAGGCCTATCAGTGGTGGCTTACCGTCAAGGAGGGTACTCCAGCGGACCGAGTAGATTGGAGTTACTTCAAGGTGAAGTTTGAGGGGAAGTACGTGGGAGCTAGCTACGTGGGACTACGAGAGGAAGGCATTTTGAATCGGTGCAAGGGGTAAGTCAAGAACGGAATATAAGGCAAAATTCTTGAGGTTAAGTCGGATGCCAGAGGGATTATTGCTACTGATTACGAACGCTGTGTGAGGTTTGAGGATGGGCTCTGAGATGAACTGCGGGTGTTGATAGCTCCTCAGCGTGAGAGGGACTTTGCCAAATTGGTGGAGAAATCTTGGATCACCGAGGAAGTTAAGCGAGCTGAAAGGCAGAATAGAGATAGAGATAGAGGCCAGATCAAGAGAGGTTTTGGGTCGTCAGGGTCTTCGGGGGGTTTCCAAAAAAAGCCTAGGGTGGACAATCCTACTCATGCTGTTATGCCGACTGCTAGGAATCAGGTCCGTCCATGTGCTCAGTGTGTGAGGATGCATGTAGGCGAGCGCTGGGGAAGGATTAGGGAATGTTTCAGGTGTGGGTCTAAGAGTCACTTTGTGAGGAATTGTCCTTAGATTGCGGATAGGGCTTAGTCAGTGGGTCAGGGGTATGTGCAGTCAGGAAGGGGTGGTTCACAGGTGATGAGAGGTCGTGGGCTGAGTCGAGGAGGAAATGGTTTTGGCTAAGGTCGTGGAGCACCAGGTAGGGGTGCTGGGAGCTCAGAAGCAAGGCAGACATCGTGAGGAGGGGGATGCACCAGATGTTATCACGGGTACGTTTCTTATTTATGGATTACCCTTTACTGCTTTAATTGATGTAGGGTCAACGTATTCGTATATTGCTAGCATGGTGTCTAGAACCTTGAATGTGAACTCTGAGACTGTCCTTAGGAAGATGACTATACTTAGTCCTTTAGGGCAATCTGTGGTAGTAGAGAAACTTCTTAGAGACGTACCTTTAGAGGTTCAGGGGGTGGTATTCCCAGCTGACTTGATGGAGCTACCGTTCGAGGAATTTGACCTGATCCTAGGGATGGATTGGTTAGTAAGATACCGTGCGAATCTGGACTGTGCTGCTAAGCGCATGTCAATAAGGACTCCCGAAAATTATGAGGTTGCAATGATAGGTGAGAGGAGAGACTACCTGTCTAACGTAGTGTCTGCTCTTAAGGCGGTGAAGATGGTGAATAAGGGGTGCTCAGCTTTTCTGATGTTGGTTAGTGCCTTGGATGCTAAGGAAACAGCTGTAGGAGAGGTCAGGATGGTGAAGGAGTTAGCGGATGTTTTTCCAGAAGAACTTCCAAGGTTACCTCCGGATCAGGAGGTGGAGTTTGGAATTGACCTGTTGCCAGGAACAGCGCTAGTATCCATCGCTCCTTATAGGATGGCACCAAAAGAGTTGGTTGAATTGAAGGCCCAAATCTAGGAGTTGCTAGATCGCGGGTTTATTCGACCCAGTGTGTCTCCGTGGGGAGCACCGGTGTTGTTCAGAAGAAGAAAGACGTGTCTATGCGTATGTGCATAGATTATCGCTAGTTGAATAAACTGACGATCAAGAACAAGTACCCGCTGCCGAGGATAGACGACTTGTTTGACCAGCTCAAGGGAGCTGCGGTCTTTTCGAAGATAGATTTGAGGTCGGGATATCACTAGCTTAGGGTGAAGGAGGCTGATATCCATAAGACGGTGTTTCAGACTCGATAAGGGCACTACGAATTCCTGGTAATGCCGTTCAGGTTGACTAACTCACCAGCTGCATTTATGGACATGATGAATTGGGTTTTCCAACCTTACCTGGATCAATTTGTCGTAGTGTTCATTGACGAAATCCTAGTATATTCAAAGTCAGAGAAAGAACATGATGCACATCTACGGGTGGTGTTGCGAATTTTAAGGGAAAAGAAGTTGTACGCCAAGTTTAGCAAGTGCGAATTTTGGTTGAGTGAAGTTGCTTTTCTGGGTCACATGGTATCCGAATGAATAAGGATGGATCCCTAAGGTTGAGGCAAGATCGAGTGGAAACCACCTAAGTCAGAGCGTAAATTCACAGCTTGGGGCTAGCAGGTACTATAGGAGGTTTGTTGAAGGGTTCTCTTCTATAGTGGCACCTTTGACTAAGTTGTTGAGGAAGGAGGTACCTTTGTATGGTCGATAAGCGGCAGGAGAGTTTCGAGAAGTTAAAGAGAGTTTTGACCGAGGCCGGTTTTGATCCGGCCGGTGGCGGGGAAAGACTTTGTGGTGTATTGTGATGCTTCTCACACGGGGTTAGGTTGTGTCTCGATGCAGGAAGGGAAGGTGGTTGCTTATGCATCCCGGTAGCTAAGACCACATGAAGTTAACTACCCGACGCATGATCTGGAGTTGGCAGCAGTAGTTTTTGCTTTGAAAGTGTGGAGGCATTATCTGTACGAAGAGAAGTCGGTAGTCTACATGGACCACAAGAGCCTGAAGTATCTGTTAACTCAGAAGGAGCTGAACTTGAGGCAACGAAGGTGGGTGGAGCTATTAAAGGATTACGACTGCTCGATTGAGTATCACTCGTAAAGCAAATGTGGTGGCGTATGCATTAAGTCAAAAGTGGTGTCCAACTGAGGGCTATGTTCAAGATCTTAGTCTCTACGACGACGGAGTTTGTTAGCAAAATTACAGGTGAAACCGACGTGGTTAAGTTAGGTAAGAGAGAAACAGTTGGTGGATGAGGTTCGAGTACTGACTTTCAGAAGTTCGAGAGGTGGAGTTAGAGGATTATAGTGTAAATGGTGACGGAGTCCTGTGTTTCTGTGGTAGGGTGTGTATGCCAGAAGATGTAGAACTGAGGCAGAAGATTCTTCAGGATTCACATAGTAGCCTTTACGCTATGCATCCTAGAGGAAGTAAGTTGTATAAAGACCTACGGAATAGTTTTGGTGGCCTGGATTGAAGCGTGAAGTTACAGAATTTGTAGGGAAGTGCTTGATGTGTCAGCAGGTCAAGGCTGAACATCAGGTACCTTTGGTGTTACTGCAACCAGTGAAGATTTCGCAATGGAAGTGGGAGAGGATCACAATGGGTTTCGTAAGTGGGCTTCTCTTCACGCCTACTAAGAACGACTTCGGTTTGGGTGATTATGAATCGGTTGACAAAGTCTCAGCATTTCATATTGTCGTTGATTACCTCTCGCAAAGATTAGCGGGTTGTATGTAGCGTAAATTGTGAGACTGCATGGAGTACCAGTGTCGATCATATCGAATAGGGATCCTAGATTTACATTGAGGTTTTGGAGGGCGTTGCATCAGGCCTTAGGTACCGTGTTGGACTTCAAGACGAATTTCATCTACAATGATCGACCATCGAAAAGGTAATTCAGGTATTAGAAGATATGTTGAGAGGTTGCGTTATCGACTTCAGGGGTAGCTGGGAGGAATTCTTTCCTTTGGCGGAGTTTGCATACAACAATAGTTACTAAGCAAGTATTCAGATGGCACCGTATGAAGCACTGTATGGGCGAAAGTGTCAGACTCCTACGTGTTGGACAGAATTAAGTGAACGTCATGTCTTGGGTCCAGAGATAGTGGTAGAATCAGAGGAAAATGTTAAGGTAATACGAGCACGGTTGAAAGAGGCATCTAACAGATAGAAGTCGTATGCGGATCTTAAGCGGAAAGAGATAGAATTTACTGTGGGTGATAGTGTGTTCCTGAAAGTTTCGCCATGAAAGAAGGTGATGAGATTTAGACGCAAGGGTAAATTGAGTCCCAGGTTTATAGGGCCTTATAGGGTTTTGAAGCGAGTGGGGCTAGTGGCTTACCAGTTGGAATTGTTGTCAGAATTAAAGCAGATGCATGATGTGTTTCACGTGTCAATGTTACATCGATATCGATCGGATCCATCTCACGTTGTGCCAGTTGAGGAAGTTGAGTTGAAACCAGATTTGTCCTACGAAGAAGAACCGATTCAGATTCTAGAACGAGATGTGAAGGTGCTTCAAAAGAAATCAGTTCCCCTAGTTAAAGTATTATGGCGTAATCACGGGGCAAAAGAAGCTTCGTAGGAGCCGAAAGAAGCGATGCGACAGCAATACCCTCACTTATTTTAATCAGGTAATTTCGAGGTCGAAATTATTTTTTAAGGGGGGTAGAACTGTAATACCCGGGATTTGGGGGTCATGCATTTTAATTTCTATCTGTGCATTGGTGTGCTTTGTATGCTGTTTGGCTGTGTTTGGGGGCTTCGGGAAAACCTTGAGGTGTGGGTACAGGCCTTGGAAAAATAATTATTTTTAAGCTGATAGGGGAAAGTTAGGGGAACTAGGTCTTAAAGGAATTTTTGTGTGGATTATGACACAAGAATCCAGTTGGTAAAGTGGCTAGGAGGCGCCACTTAGAGTACTTGTGGTTGACGCATCAAGGAGTGAGAAGGGCCTTGGTTCGAGCAGCTCTAACAGCATTTTGGCATTTATTTTGCGTCAAGGGGAGTGAAGAGTTGGGCGACAATCAGACTCTGAAGGGATGAGGATGAGACTTGGTCAAGGTGTTTGAAATGGTGGCTAGGAGAAAAGATGGGAGTTTGACTCATTCTAACTCATTCTAATGAGAGGAGGGGAGGAAAAAGTGGAGAGAAAAGGGGGGTGAGAGTTGGCCAAATGTAGGACTTTGGAGGGGAGTTGCATATTCGGTGGGAAAGCTTGGGTGTGCCAAAATTTAGAGTTGTCAAAGTGCCATTTAGTTACTTTCCTCTAGCCAAAATTTAACTCATTTCTCTCTTTGTGCTTATTCTTTTCTTTCGTACCATACATAGGATTCAACCCTTTTTCTCATTTGTTTGTCATGGCCTAAACCTCAAAGACCCTTAAGGTCATCATTTGTGTTCATCTTCTCTTCTTCTCCACTCTCTTCACAAGGCCGAACCTATCTCTTCCACTCTACTCTTCTTTTCTTTTCATTTTGGTGACAAAGCCCTTACCTTCTCTTCATTTTAGAAGCTGTTCTTCCCTATACTCTACCCCTTGTGGCCGAATGCTCTACTTTCTTTTGGGGTTTTAGCCGAAGCATACCACCATTTCACTCTTTTCTTTTCGTGTTATCAAACTTTATGAGGTGAAGAATCAAGTGGTGGCCGAATCTCTTTACCTCTGTGGTATTTCGAAACCGATCTTCCTTGGTCAGATCTTTCAGTCGACTGCTAGTAAGTAAGGTAAGGATTCTTTTGTGTCCAAACTTTATCTTTTTCCTTCTAGGATTGTCAAAATCAAGAACTCTAATCCCATTTACCCATTTGACCGAAACCATGAGGGTAGGTTTCGGGATTCTTTGGAGCCAACGTTAAGAGGAAGGGCTTTTGGGATTTGATCGATAAGGTAAGAAGATAGTGCCATTCGGCCAAAGGCCATATCTTTTAAGTGTTAGCTGATTCTAACTATGGTGTGACAGGAAGGGTTCAACAAAGGTATAGGAGGAGTCTTCGGGATTCGGATCTATTTTGGTAAGGGTATTCAGTTAAATTATAGATATGATTCGTTTAGATTTTACGATCGATTAACCATGAAACACCCCAAACCCTACCAAAAAGCTCGACCGGATTTGTTATGTTCCTCTAATCTAACTTTAGCAAATTCTCGCTTTATTTAAGAAAAACTTGATGATTTTGTAGAAAATAGATTAAATTAATATTTTAGGTTGAAATCAAATTGTAAAGTAAATTTATGTCTTTTAAAACATTATTTTAGAAGGAGTTAATAAATTAAAAGAAAACCAAATTTATGGAAATTACTTTAAAACATATATATAATAGTGACAAAAACATTTTTAAATTATTTATCGAAAAACCATTTAGTTATTTAATAGATATTTGTTCATGGTAAAATAAAAGTCCAAACACAAAAATAAAAAAAACAGTTTATAGTGGCCTTATTACAAAAATAGCAAACCCATAATAAAGTCTAAGTAATAAAATTTAATAAGTTTAAATTGGAAAATCTTCAAAATACTTGATATGAGCATTGGCCACCACGGAGTCCTTACTGACCCGATCCATCGCGCTACGAATCATCTGAAAAGTTATCCCACAAAAATGGGTGAGTTATAAACTCAATGTGTAACATATACATTAAAAAGCCCATTTTATCATATGCCTTAAAGCCCAAAAATTTCACATATGGCCATAGGCCTATTTAACTCATATTTAGCCCAAAGGCCCATTTAGCTCATTGATACAGTCCGCCTCGGGGAGAGTCGAAATGTATGCTAGTTGCCCAATCGTCTACGAGGAGAGATTCAGCCTTCGAAAAATAATTGGAAAATATGGAGGAGTTTGCGAAAACTTTAATTGAATAATAGATGGTTCGGTTTGATAAAAAGAGATAATAAAAAAAATAAATTAGATAAAAGGATAATTTGATGGAGTTGGATGAAGGAACTTAAACAAAGAATCGATTCAACACTAAGAAGTGTCACCCTGGGTTCTATGTTGTTTAAGGTGGAAAATGGAATCGAAGGTGGACCACGACCCGTTATCTAAGGAGATAAGAACCGATGGTATAATGTAATGAAAAGAACAAGTCTAGACGCCACAAGCAACTTGATAAGTCTAGAAAACTTGCACGAAATTGAAGAGGAGACTAGCTCACTCGAAGAACAAAAGTTCATGTAACTTGATTAATGATAAAATTGTCTATATTGTCTATCACAAATGAAAACTAACAAGGTATTTATAGGCTAACATAGGCTAGCTGAATAGTCACTAGGAAGCTTTGATGGCTAAGCAAAAATTAAAGACAAAAATTCCAGAATTTTGGAGAAGGCTTCCTTGTAGTTTCCCATGCATTGAGGACGTCAATGGCCTCTTCTAGAAGGCTTAATTGAGCTGAAAAATCTGGAATAAACTCATCAAGTGGCTATGGGCGATTCGGTGAATGGGAGTCAAGGGCAGCTTCTAGATGGAGCAATTAACTTGGTGGATGATTGCTTGAAGGAGATCAAAGGACAAGTCCAAATTCAGCCTCTTGGAACGTCAAAAGCCATGCTTCATGAAGAAGAAATTCGTCCAAGTCCATGTGCAGTCTTTGGAACATCATTAACCATGTTTCTAGAAGAGAAAATGAATTTTGGGACACTTTGAAAATGCATGCAGCAGCTAGGTACGTCCCATGCAATAAGTGACCTCTTAATTAGCCTTCTTTGGCTGAAAAATCACCATCAATAATGATGAAGATGAATAGCTCTCTTGGATGTGTAAATTCAGCCATTTGGGACGTTTTGGAGGCATCTTAATGAAGAAGGAAATGGCCCAACGAATTTGGACAAGAAAGGAGTGAAAAGGCTTGTCTAGGTTCGCCAACATGGAGAATGAGCTGCACCTTTGGTTTGAAATATTTCTAGCAATTAAACATGTCTTTAAACGGCTTTCAAGTGTTTAATTCAGCCATTGAAATCCCTTGACCTTTGCATTGCACGAACAGCCCCAAAGAAATTAAATAAGTCATTGTCTTGTTTTAATTTCACAAAAATCTTCATGGATTTAACCCATGCACTTAGTCTTCTTTCCAGCTGAATGGGGGCCTTGAATGGAAAAAGTTGGCTGTCATAATGCATGCTTCCAGCCGCTCCATGCACCTCTAGATTCATTGATGAATTGCCAGTACATTGCACCAAGGTGCATGAACCTCATCAATGCTTCATGTAAGATTCTACTGTACCTACAAGAGCATGAATCACACATTAAATCCACTCCAAATCAGTTGAACATAAATTAAACACGTTCATGACATCTTAATAGACACTTAGGACAACTTAAATACACATTTAGCACACATACTAAATTTGGCAGCCCCTATTTAATAGAAAAAAGTCCACTTTAATTTTTTATTTAAAACAACTTTAGAACATGTAATAAAATGTAATAAAATTAATTTGAACTAAAACAAATTAAATTCAACCAATTTAAAATGCTTTGGATGCATTAAAATGCTTTAGGAAAATAAATAAAATAAAATTCAATTTATTAAAAGTAATAATTTAAGCAATCACTCGATGAGTGAAATGAGCTCGAGGGAGCTCGAATTGAGCGGCATGAGCTAATCCTACCAATTTGAAGTGAACGAAAATGCACACGAGCTCTACGGCACTTGGTCTCGATAATTCAAGCTCATCACTTGCAACAATTTGGGTGCCTCGGCGTGCAAGCATCATCCTCCCTCTTCAAGACGATTCGTCCTCGAATCGAATTGTTGGTTTCCGAACAAAGTTTCTTTTGACTTGGTTTTCCTCGATCAAATGGGATGGATGATATTCGCAACACCGCAAGAGGTATCCATGAATTAGCGAAATCAATTTCAAACAACAATACAATTCAAATATGAACGCCACGTAACACATAAACCACACGAAATGGACTTAATCACTTTATCGCACAAAATGAATAATACCTTGTCAAATATTTGGAAATTAATGGAATAAGCGCCATGACATGCATTCGATTCAAAGGGATACCACAAGTCAAATCCAACATGAGAATAACACATCAAGTGATAGATATAGTCGTCATAAGCAAGTAATGAAGAAAACGATATGGCACATGAAATTTATCAACCAATTCTTGCATTGAACGATATACTGAAATCACTTGCATATGAATTATAACAATTATTGAACACAAGAATATTTTCACAATGAACAAAACGGATAGATCATAAATAGGCAAAATAGATCGATTAAGCATGTAATGATCTAAATGTTTCACAACAACGAAATTGTCAACGCAAAGCTTTTCATCATTCAAGAGAGCAAAAATGTATCAACGGTTTCGTAAGACTCACCTTTATGCACGATAAACAAAGATCATTTTACCTTGTTCAAGCATCACAAACCTTCTCTCCTTAGGCATGTAGTGTAGTCAAGCCTTGCTTGAATCAACATCTCGGAAATGGATGGTAAATCGCAAATACAACCACAAGATTTGTTTAAGGAACGAATAAAATTAAACAACAAGTTAACAAAATTGCTACCTTAATTAAAAGACAAGTATCAAGTGATGAAATTCTTTCAAACATACAAGATGATACTTGAATTTTTCATAAGACAAATCAGACATATTCCGGTTTAAAAACATGTGTTTGATTACTTAAATGGAATATGGCATTGG
This sequence comes from Gossypium rotundifolium, assembly GCA_025506655.1. Lineage (NCBI taxonomy): Eukaryota > Viridiplantae > Streptophyta > Magnoliopsida > Malvales > Malvaceae > Gossypium > Gossypium rotundifolium. The sequence continues at coordinate 132,746,007 of CP106729.1, read as the reverse complement.
TTTCAAAAATCAAATTTGTTAAACCAAAAGGAAATATGTAAGTTCAAGATCGAACAATCAAAGCTCTTGACGTGCTTCAAAATAGATTTACAGAAACTCAATGATTCCACGTTGGACAATGAACAATTCTCGTAAAAACCACAATCAAACAAATGAGAATTAAGAGAAAAGTCATCATCATACCTTGACACGTCTTGCACTTGTTGGATTTGCGTCTCTCCACCGTCACAATTTGTAACGCAATGATTTTCTTGAAATAGACTCGTCTTACCATCAGTTAAGTTGTCATAGTTAATCAGAAAATGGAAATCAACGAAGCTATCCACATAATCACAATTTTTAGAAGGATTTGGCGAGAGGGATCATTTCAAACACTTATATTCCTTACCTTCCGGCGAGAAGGTTCCATCTTACCTTTTTCAACCAATTGGACACGCCGTCGTCGGGAAGATAGTGAAATTGATAGTCATCGTTTGGTTCCTCAAAAACCTGAAATGAAGAAATAGAAGAAGAACAGATATCCGAAGAGTTAGTCAAAAAATCACTCTTTTTTCTTGCTTTTCTTGTTCATTCTTTTCTCTCGATTTTTTTTCAACATCTTTTTCTTTCTCACTTTCTTTCTCAATGTTTTTCTCAATTTCAATTTTCTTTTCTATTTTTTTGTTCTCACATTCTTTTTCAATGTTTCTTTCTTCATTTTCTTTTTTCTCGGTTTCTTTTTCTCTCACAATCTCTTTTTCTTTTTCTTTTCTTTTATTTTCTTTTTCTTCTTTTTCATTTGATCTTTCTTTTTCATTTTGAGTACAACAAGAAGATGATTCAAAAAAACTAAAAATAGAAGGATTTGATTCTAAGATCGAAGCGATGTTTTCATAGATATCACGATCTTTGCTTCGCCTTGATTCCTTAGTCGAATAGGAATCTCGATTTGAACCACTTCGAGAACAATCTTTCATGGGCGAGTACTCGTAGCTTTCTTCTCGATGTCTCAGGAGTCTTGACGAATGCGAATCTCGATGATAATCCTTTCTCACATAATCAAATGGACTTCTTGATGAAGACAAATCTTGATAGAAGTCTCTTGATCTTGAAGTCGACAATGAATGGGAGTCATGTTGGAATTCTTTCCTTGAATAATCATCAAGGTGGGTCTCGAGATGGTCGCCATCCGCTTTCGACTCGTTGTAGTGTGCTTTCGTCGAAATTTTTCCTCCGCTTCGATCCAAACGCCTTTGTATTGGACTTAACTTTTCTTGAGCATTCGGTCCATTTCGCTCACCAAAATTGGAAGTCATCGGTGGAAAGTTCTTCTTGAAACATGTTTATTGCTGAAAATAAAATACGTTATACAAAAGAAAATAGATAGAAAAGAGAAAATACCTTACCACAAAATCCTCATTACAGTCACTCAAGAAGAAAATCACTCACACTCGTGTTTAACTCGTATGATGGCTTTTCTTTGATGATTTCACTCGTGTTTTTACCGCTCTATCTCGCCTTACAATTTCGTACTTCGTTTTGAAAGACTCATCGTGGCTTGAGGGTCGGCTTCAAAGTGGCTAACAAGGGAAGATGTCGTGTATAAGGTAGGCTGAACAAAAAAAAAAAATTTGGCTTCGGGTCCGTTGAACAAAGAAAATTTTTTTGGGGGTGGAAGAAGAAGAACAAAGTAATACTTAAAAAAATTTCCACTAGCCTTTTTTTTTTCACCACACTTTTTTTTTTAACTTGTATTTTTTTTAATTTTCGTTTTTTTCTCCTTTTTTTTCAATTTTTTTTCACTTCACATACAATATATTGAAATACAAGAACGAAAATTACAACTTACAATTTTTTTTTGAATTTTTTTTCACTTACAAACCTATTTCGCTTCTCGACGTAGTCAAAATTCCTCGCTTTTATAGCTCGATACTAAATGATACAATTCACTTCGGGGAGAGTCGAAATGTATGCTAGTTGCCCAATCGCTCACGAGGAGAGATTCACCTTCAAAAATAATTGGAAAATATGGAGGAGTTTGCAAAACTTTAATTGAATAATAGATGGTTCGGTTTGATAAAAAAGAGATAATAAAAAATAAATTAGATAAAAGGATAATTTGATGGAGTTGGATGAAGGAACTTAAACAAAGAATCGATTCAACACTAAGAAGTGTCACCCGGTTCTATGTTGTTTAAGGTGGAAAATGGAATCAAGGTGGACCACCACCGTTATCTAAGGAGATAAGAACCGATGGTATAATGTAATGAAAAGAACAAGTCTAGACGCATACAAGCAACTTGATAAGTCTAGAAAACTTGCACGAAATTGAAGAGGAGACTAGCTCACTCAAGAACAAAAGTTCATGTAACTTGATTAATGATAAAATTGTCTATATTGTCTATCACAAATGAAAACTAACAAGGTATTTATAGGCTAACATAGGCTAGTGAATAGTCACTAGGAAGCTTTGATGGCTAAGCAAAATTAAAGACAAAAATTCCGAATTTTGGAGAAGGCTTCCTTGTAGTTTCCCATGCATTGAGGACGTCAATGGCCTCTTCTAGAAGGCTTAATTGAGCTGAAAATCTGGAATAAACTCATCAAGTGGCTATGGGCGATTCGGCTGAATGGGAGTCAAGGGCGCTTCTAGATGGAGCAATTAACTTGGTGGATGATTGCTTGAAGGAGATCAAAGGACAAGTCCAAATTCAGCCTCTTGGAACGTCAAAAGCCATGCTTCATGAAGAAGAAATTCGTCCAAGTCCATGTGCAGTCTTTGGAACATCATTAACCATGTTTCTAGAAGAGAAAATGAATTTTGGGACACTTTGAAAATGCATGCAGCAGCTAGGTACGTCCCATGCAATAAGTGACCTCTTAATTAGCCTTCTTTGGCTGAAAAATCACCATCAATAATGATGAAGATGAATAGCTCTCTTGGATGTGTAAATTCAGCCATTTGGGACGTTTTGGAGGCATCTTAATGAAGAAGGAAATGGCCCAACGAATTTGGACAGAAAGGAGTGAAAAGGCTTGTCTAGGTTCGCCAACATGGAGAATGAGCTGCACCTTTGGTTTGAAATATTTCTAGCAATTAAACATGTCTTTAAACGGCTTTCAAGTGTTTAATTCAGCCATTGAAATCCCCTTGACCTTTGCATTGCACGAACAGCCCCAAAGAAATTAAATAAGTCATTGCCTTATTTTAATTTCACTTAAAAATCTTCATGGATTTAACCCATGCACTTAGTCTTCTTTCCACTGAATGGGGGGCCTTGAATGGCAAAAGTTGGCTGTCATAATGCATGCTTCCAGCCGCTCCATGCACCTCTAGATTCATTGATGAATTGACCAAGTACATTGCACCAAGGTGCATGAACCTCATCAATGCTTCATGTAAGATTCATTGTACCTACAAGAGCATGAATCACATTAAATCCACTCCAAATCAGTTGAACATAAATTAAACACGTTCATGACATCTTAATAGACACTTAGGACAACTTAAATACACATTTAGCACACATACTAAATTTGGCATTTCTATTTAATAGAAAAAAAGTCCGACTTTAATTTTTATTTAAAACAACTTTAGAACATGTAATAAAATGTAATAAAATTAATTTGAACTAAAACAAATTAAATTCAACCAATTTAAATGCTTTGGATGCATTAAAATGCTTTAGGAAAAATAAATAAAATAAAATTCAATTTATTAAAAGTAATAAATTTAAGCAATCACTCGATGAGTGAAATGAGCTCGAGGAGCTCGAATTGAGCCGGGCATGAGCTAATCCTACTCAATTTGAAGTGAACGAAAATGCACACGAGCTCTACAAGACTTGGTCTCGATAATTCAAGCTCATCACTTGCAACAATTTGGGTGCCTCAAGGCTCAAGATCACTCATATTTAGCCCAAAGGCCCATTTAGCTCATATTTAGCCCAAAAGCCCATTTTTATAGCAGATTAAATAATAATCAATTAAATCACATGGATATGTACAAATAATGAAATGCAAACCCGCCCACCTAAATATCCATCCGCTACACACCACCGCACCAACCAACACATCGTGGGATTACTAAATCGACCCTCCATCCGCTACACACCATCGAAGGCGATTCTTTGCATCCAACAAGCACATCGCCTTTATAATTTTGTGGCAAGGCCACAGACAAAATTGTGACCAAGTCACCAGATTTCAAATATGTGACCAAGTCACCAGATTCACATATGTGACCAAGTCACCGGATTTCAAATATGTTATCAGAGTCACCTAAATGTGGTAAAACCACGAATACTTCTCCTTCATCAAATATACCCATATGCCCATGCACATACATATCATTTAGTTTTCATGCCATTTACCCCAAAATGATAACATAATCATACTTATTTCACATTTTATGCATATAGCAAAATTAACGAAATATTGGGGTAAACATACCTGAATATCGTATACCATTGAATGGCATCCACAATCATTATCAAACATATTGTTATAAAATCACATATAAAAATATAGATCTATGAGTTTTTAATGTAAGGTTACACACCTTGCAAACACAAAGAGCGATAGAACTTTAGAATTTCCGACTCTTGCCTACACGTCGACAGAACCTATATATCACTATGTAAGAAATCGATTATCATTAAAAGATATGGCCTTTGGCCGAATATCATTATCCCTTACCTTGGATTATTCAAAACTCGAACGATCTCTCCCTAAATGTCGACTACAAGAAACCTCGAAATCCTCCTTCAAAGATTTGGCCATGGAGAAGTAAGAGAATTAGATTCCTAAAATCAGTTAATCCAAAGGAAAATAAAGAAAAACGATTGATAGATAATCCTTACCCGAAACACGAAGATTGATTCACCCTTACTTGAACTATAAAGGGGTTCGACCTTAACAATTAAAAGGAAAAGAAATGGTGATTTCGGCTTTAACAAAAGAGAAGAGAAAAGATGGTGGTTTCAAATATGATGGTTTCGGTTTTTAACCAAAAGAAAGAAAAATGGTGAAAAGATTATAGGATAGTTTTGGCTATGAGAGGGAAAGAGAAGAGAGAAATAGAATGAAAAAGAAAAAGAAAATGAGAGAGAATGCTTTTGGTGAAAGATGAATTCGGCACTAGAGAGGAAGAAAAGGATAAGTGTCCTCTTAAGTGACAATATTTTGGTATCAAAAGAAGATAAAATTAGAGAGGAAAAGAAGAAATAAAAGTACCTATTTGGTCAAAATGCAAAGGCCAAAACAAAGCAAACTTTTTACCAAATGCCAATAGACAAATTCATTAAGAGAAAAAATATTGGACAAAGGAAAATGCACAAATGATAACCTTTTGGTCAACTAAAACCTCCCTAATCCCATACCAAAATTCGGCCAACACAATAGCCTACACAATCCCCTTTTTTCCTCCTTAATTCTTCCCCATCAACCCTAAGATTGCTATCACCATTAACCACCCTCTTTAGCCCCTAAAATCTACTAGGTTCATGGTCAAATGACCATGAACAAGTTTCCAAAACATTGCCCATATATCAAGCCTTTTGTCCCCCCTATCTTATCATCCTATCTTGATTCTATGCCATAAGTCTTTAGCTTGCCTTTTTCATATGGTCAAATAGACAAAATTAAAAGAATGCTCATCCATTCTAGAAGGGTCCTGGCCGACACTATAGGGAAGAAAATAAAAATAAAAATCCTCCCATTTGCTAGCTAGGGGATTCGAACCTCTCCCCTCAAGTACTCATCCATGCATCCTAACCACCTTGCCAATTACTCATCTTATGCTTAAAACTCCTTGTCATTATTTCTTAAAGCCTAACATGCTTAGCTCCATCTTAATTATTAGAAATTAAAAGTTCCACTAAGCATTCACTTAATTAATGAAGTTAAAAAAATAACTTCCAAAACATACTCAATCATAATTAAGCATGCAACATTATTTAATTAAGTAAGATGCATAACCCCTAATTATCAGGATGTTACAAACCAGGTTTTCTGATTAAGTGATATTCAATGGATGCGAGTACCAGTGGAGGAGAGAAAGGGGTAGTCCCTACCCCTAGATTCAAGAAACATTCAGTTTCTGCAGTTTGGGATTGGCCACCGGGGTGTGGGCTAGCTTCAGAAAGAGACAAGCAGATCACTGTAGTCTCTTCGAGTGAGGATGCTAGGGAAATCGAGAGTTTAGTGCTTCAGGTTATCAGGTGTGTGGTTAATTTTCTATTTCTATGTTTAATCAATTGATTATTTGTGTTATGCATGCGATAACCGTTACAGTGGTTGTGGTGGATTTGCTACCCTTAATTGGGTATCACAGTAACCAAGTTAGTACTTTATCTAAGGTGTGGATGGTTGATTATTATGGATATTTTGAGCATGTTGAATGGCTACCTAATATATCCATGCATTATTCTATCATATCATTATAGCATGTTGCATATGCATGGGATCGGGATATATATATGTTAAATGAAGGACCGGGTGTACATTTATGTACGTGTAGTGATTGGCTATGTGCCAAATCATGACTTGGTGTCGGCTATGTGCCACATCAAGGGATTGATGCTTGCTTTATGCTTCATCGCGGTTTGATGATGACCATGGGTCACATCGTGGATATCGAGATTTGGTCACATAGTGATCAGTGGCTATGCCACGTTCTGTTTGGTCACATAGGTGATCAGTGGCTAGGCCACGTTATATTTGGTCACAAGGTGATCGGTGGCTATGCCACGACTTTGGGCAGCTTGATTGCCAAAGAGGTGTGTAGCGGTTAGAGGGTCGATTTAGTAATCCCCTGGTGTGTTATGGTTGGTATTGGGGTGTGTAGAGGATGGACTCTAGGTTGGGTTGGGTAACATATTTGCATCTTCATGTGTGGTATGTGGATTGTGTGATTTGGGCCAAGCCCATTTGGGAAACATGTGAAATAATCACACACTGAGTCTGTTCGACTCACCCTATTTTCTTAAACAATGCAGGTGATGTATGATACATGGACCGGGCTGGAGTAGATTCGTGGTGGCCATGCAGAAGTTGTTTTAATGTTTTATGCACTTAAATTCTTAGTTACTTTTGGGTTAATTTTCTTTTGAATGTAATAAGGCCATTTAAATGTTTGGGGATTTTTATTTTATTGTGAGTCAGTCAGATTATCGATTAAAAACTAAGAACAATTTTGGAAACAATTTACAACTTAAAGATTAAACTTGAGTTTTTAACCTGAATATTTTAAATATCTCGATTTCTCTTGAAACTTCCAAACATACAACATTTTAGACTACACCCGACCTTCAAAGTTTTTGTTCTTTTACAAACTAAAGAAAATATCTAAAATTCAAAACGTGTTTTCACCCATTAAATCAAATTCTTTTCAGACATATTTCCTCGTAGCATTCTAAATTCGGCCATAGCGTTTTGGGCCGAGTTTGGGGCGTTACAATATTATTTAAAATGGCTTTATGCCTGCGATTGGTGTGTTGGCGGGGTGGGTTGACTTGATCCCCACAGGTGTGCTGGTTGGTACGGGTGGTGTGTAGCAGATGGAAAATTTAGGTTTGGTTGGGAATTTCATTCTACATGCATTATTATTATATTGTTAAATCCGTAAATGGGCTCAAGCCTATTATAATGTCTTAATGATTTGGCCCAGTGGATATGGTAAGTGGGTTATACACTAAGTTCTGAGTAACTCACTCTGCTTTATTATCCTTCTCAGGTAATGGCAATTGATGGAGGCTTGGGCTGGGGATGACTTTGTGGAGGCCATACTTCGAACAAGGATTTTATAAACTATAAACTTCAATTAAGTATATTTATTTAATTACTATTTTGGGTATGATTTAATAAGGCCTCTATTATTATTATTTTATGGATTTTTATGTGTGGATGGATTTAATTATGCTTTAGACACTTAATTTGGACTAATACTATTTTAATAATGTTTCCTTAAATATTTTGTTTTTAAACATATGAGATTCTTTAAATATTCTTGTTTTCAAATTCTTTTGAACTCTTTAAAAATTATTTTAAAGTCTTTAACAATTAAATATTAAATAATAAGATTTCAAACTAGTACTACTTTATTAATCAATTTTAAATCAAATTCTTGGTTTTTACTAAACTTCATTTTCAAAAGGTTTTGTAGAATTATTTTACCTAAATCATTAGATAATTAAATGGATGTTCGTTCTGTGTGACAAATCAAATCTCGTCTTAACGCATAGACCTTATTTGGGGTGTTACAATATTCACCTAACTTGGGTGCGACCGATGATTATAATTTTGGTGGAAATACTTTCACCAAACCCGAAAGAAGTGTACCTGATGAACAGCCAAATGAAAAAAGCGGTGAAGTTTTACACGTTACTTAGTGAAATGAACGAAGAACTGTATGAGGGATCAAAATTTTCAAAACTGTCTTTCTGTATTCGTCTTTTTCACTTAAAATGTTTGGGAGGGTGGACCGAAAATTCTTTGACAATGCGTTAGAGTTTTTGAGAGAAATGTTCCCATTTGCAAAAATCCCTCAATCTTCTAAAGACATGAATAAACTGATAAAAGATTTGGGCCTTGGCTACAACAAAATTCATAGTTGCTCAAATGACTGTGTAACGACCCGAATTTGGGCCTAGTAGAATTGGGCCCATTGGGCTTGGGAGCATTTAAAATTTTTGAGAACAAGAGAACGGCATTAATCCAAGTTGGACTTATTGGGAAGGTGATTTTGGAAAGTTACAAGATTTTTAGGAAGTTTTGGGTGTAACATCCTGAAATTAGGCCTAGAAGAATTAAAGAATGGGCCTTGGGTGTAGGAGTGTTTAAAAATTTTTGAGAATAAGAGAATGGCATTATTTCAAGTTGGACTTATTAGGAAGGTGATTTTGGAAATTTACGGGGTCCTAAGAAGCTTCGGGTTCAAGTTTGGCTATAGGAAAAATTTTGTGTTTAAGCCTATTAAGGAGAGAGAGTAAGTGACCTTAAAGCTTATGGAAATAAATAAGTAAATGGTTAACATAAGTGAGCTATTAGTAAAGAGGTTATGGCGCCACATGTATTACCTTGAGGGAAGAGGTCTGAATCTCTTTGTGTGCATTGTGATTTTTATTTTTTTTCTTTCCTTCCTTAATGTATCGGTCAAGGAGTATTTATGGCAAGGGTGGACTTCATTATTTTTGGTAAGGTGGCTAAAAGAATAAGGCAAGGTTGAGGTTAGGGAAAGGAATCAAAAGGAATAGGTAAGTAAGTGGGACAAGAGGCTTATTTCGTGGGTGGTGTTTTGGAAAGTTTGGGTGGCCAAACTCTTATCTTGGGGGGATGAATGTGGACGGCTTGGGGCTAGGATGATAGCCAATTTTGTGCTTGATGTTTTGGTAAAAACCAAAGTGTTAGTTTTGGGTCAAAATACCAATACCATTATTGTATTTTTTTTCTCTCAAAACTCCATCTCCTAGCTGAATATGGTCATTGGTAAATGGTAAGATTTTGGTTGTTTTGGCCAATTCTTTATTGACAATTTTGTATCATTTTTCTTTTCTCCCCAAACTCCTTTTCTTCTCCTTGCCGAATCTACACAACTTGGAGAGTGCAAATTCCATTTCTTTCTTCTTGCCGATTGTACCCCAAACTTTGAGACCATTTCTTTTGTTCACTCATCCTTCTTGAAAATCGAAACACTTCAAACACCTTGATACATCTTCTCCTTTCTTTTAATCATTTCTACTATTTTGTGTTGACACTCACTCGTTTGATCAATCGAGTTATAGTGGAAGGCCGAAACTTTGACTCATCTGTAGCCATTGTACAATCGTTAGAAATCGGAACCAATATCGTTAAGGTAAGGAATTCATCATGGTTTTTTTTGGATCTTTTCGTTGACCAGTTATTTTGCTTAACGAGATAGTGGTTGTGACTAATCGATTATATTTTTTGGGACTAAATCACTCGATCTATCCCTCGTAATAAGAGACTCGGATTGTTGGTAAGTGATATAGATTGTTAATCAATTGCAATACTTGGATGAAGTTGTAAATTAGGTTTGGACTAATTGTTGACCGATTGTACTTTTAGGTGCCGCGATGAGTATCGTGTTACGGATCCCATAATAAGGTGTGTACTCCCGTACCTTCTGTGTACCTATCTGAAATGGAGTATAATCTCACACTTCTCTGAAAGTTTGTATGAAATATTCTATGAATTGGTCGAAATACCGAAGAAAACCAAAAATCGACATCCGTAATCTGTAACACCCCAAACCCGACCCATGAGTCCTGACCGGATCTGGTATGTCACGGAGTAAAATAATTTGAGTCATTTTGAATGTTTGGTGAAAACTTGGTAAAATTTGGCTAAGGTATGAAAACAGGGTTTGAAAACTTAGTTGGGCTTTTTATAAATACAGTTGGGCTGAGAAACCCTTTTGAAAACATTTGATCATGTAGCAATTTAAAATCATCTGAGTTATTGGTGACTTGGTAAATTTTGTTACCCGATGGTAACTTCCTTGAAAACTCATAGTAGTTACTTAGTTGAAAAAAGTCGCTTATCCGGTTCAATTAATATTTATAAAATTCCATTTGTAATATAACATGAGTAAAATAAAGCAATAAAATAAACATCCAACAATAATTAGCGGCCTTATTACAACCCAAAATAAAAACTCGTAAAATAAATAATTAAACTTAACGATAACAAATTTAAATCCAATGATAAGCATGGCGCCTCGAGTCCTCTCCGGCTCCATCTCATGATCTACTCATCTCGCAAAATGTTAAGGAAAGGGTGAGTCACCAAGACTCAAAGTGTAAATCCCCACCCGAATGTAACTCATACACAAGATATTAATTAACATGCAAATATGCAACCCAACCTAACCATCCATACTCCTTAACTACCTGTGTGGTCAAAACCACTGATGACTTAGAGTCACAAATTAAATGATGGGGCCAACCCATCGTGTGGTCAAAACCACTGATGACCATAGGTCACAATATATCAAAGTGTGGTCAAAACCACTGGTGGTACCAAACCACTGGGGCTTAGTCGCAAATAATCAATCGATGTGGTCAAAACCACTGATGACCATAGGTCACAAATAATCTGATGGGGCCAACCCATCTTGTGGTCAAAACCACTGACGACAGTCCATAACATCATCCCCCTCCTCTCATCAACCCCACCATCACATGCTTATACATCAATTATCATATTTCATGTCATAGCATTTAATATCATGTGATGGCATGCAAATCGTATATCAAAAATCACAAGTTAGGGGACTTACCCGGAAACCATGATTATGCCACAAGCTAATCACAACCAAAAGATTAAAGGCAAACAATTAAGTCATGTAAATTAATAAAGTGTGTAGTAAGTTTTTACACACCTATTTTTACCGAAATTCCTAGATCTCGAAGATCCGATCTACAACGCTAGATCTTGTCCCTATATTCGGCCAATCATCTCTGTTAGTATCAAAGGCCTATTCAGCCAAACCAAAAATTCATACCAAGGGCTTTTGTGGCACTTACCTTAAACGGATTTGATTTCCAAACAAATCCCGAAGCCTTAATTAGACCCTAAATCCATGGCACATGTTAGCTTCAGCATTTAACATAAACTTTTTAATTGAAAGGCCCTTGGCCGAATGTAGCTTATTCACTTACCAAAATCGATTGCTAGAGGAATAGAGGGTTGGATTGAGTACATCAAAATCCCAGAGTACCTTATGGGAAATCGGTTCCTAAGAGGAGAAATAGTTAGCCACACCATCAACAAATACTGGATTTCGCTAGCCATAACAAGAATAAAGATTAGAGAGATCCCTTACCACACTATGAAATTCGGCAGCACCTAGTTAGGGGGAAAGAAGATTCGGCTATCACAAATGGAAAGGTTTGGAAATTTTGATTAGAAGAGGGGTAGGTTCGGCTAACAATAAGCAAGAGAAGCTGGAAATTTTGAACAATTTTGGCTAAGAATCAAGGGAGAATTCGGCAGCAGCACTTTGGAGAAGAAAAGAAAAATTTGTTGAATGATTTTCGGCACTCCTTTGTTTAGCATTAAACCGAAAAATAGATGGCCCTAGAGAGTCCCTATTTCGGCCAACACCTCCCTTTTAGGTGATAATTCCAGCTTTTATTCAAGTTACAATTATCTATTGTTATCCCTTAATCTACTCTTTAACTAGTTTAATGAAAATAAACTCCTAAAACATTCCCTTCCAGCCAAAAATAGGCAAAAAAAAATAAGCTTATCCTTATCATTTAAAGAGTCCAATTTCATGCCATCACCTCCCCCATTCACGCCGGCCTCAAAGAAGAAAAAAAAATAAAATGTCATCTACTGCTTCTTGGGATCGAAACCAAGACCTGGTGGAGGCAACTACCGCAGCCCCTCTTAAGCGCCCCAAGCCATCTCTCCCAATTGACTTTCATGTCAAGAACCCTCACTATTTAATTATAAGACCTCCTTAGGCCGATTACCCCAAAAATTAAAATACAAAATGCTGCTCCAGCAGCTCGAACCTGCGCCTATCTTCACCTCCACTCCTAAGTGGCGCACGATTGCCACTTAGCTAGCCCAACTTCCATGTCCAAACCCAACACAAAAATCTTTTAAGGCCTCCCATCCTGCCCTTTCTTTTAACGTCCCAAAAGCCCAAAATAAAAAAAACATTCCCCCTTGTAACTCCCAAGAATCGAACCCAAGACCTCCCTTGCAAACCCTTAGACGCACCATGCCAATTGTGCCAAGCCCTTTCTTTGTGTCATATTTCACCCAAATTTCCCCTTAACCCCTATCTCACCTAGCTCCCTTCTTTAAAACACTTAGAAAGAAATTTTTAATTCCAAATTCGACCTAATTCGGGGTTATGACTAGACCCTTAAAACATGTCTAGCAATCAAAATATTTATTTCTTCAAGCACACATGGGAAATTATTTAAATTACAAATAACCCCTAATTTAGGATGTTACATAATCACTCGGGTGCACGTATGATCGTAGTGGTAATTATATTTTGTAATAAAATAGTTTCGGTTAGAAATAATGATGTGTTTTTAAAAAATCATGAAAAATAGGAGAAAGAAAATTAGAAAGTGAATGAGATATCAAATAAAAGCTTACTGTGTCTATTTTGATAAGGAAGAAACGAAGAAGAAAAAGGAATTTTATATTCTGAGATATGTTAATTTTAGTGAGACTGATTCTGAATGATTTCGTGGTTCCTTGATCTTTCTTGGAAAAATCATATAAAATTGTAAAAAGTGAATTATGGGATATAATTTATACGTATGGATTCCTTGGTGAGCCTATTTTCAATAGAAACAAGTGGAAGCAGTATATGAAAACCGTACAGTGAGATATTTGAAATTAAAAAAGGAGTGGTCAGAATCATTGGACAGTGGAACAAGGTAAACTTTAAGGAATAAACTATACTAAATAGTTAAGCCAAAAATTTTGGAAAAATTTTATAAGAAGATATATGAGTCTAATTTCAAGAAAAATTTACGGATTTAGATTTCGATTTTCCTAACTCAAGTTATAGTCAATTTAGTCAGTATGACGCAGATGGATAGTTTAAATTTTTATGCCCAAATTAGTAGTTAAGTCTGGATTACGAAATTACCAAATTACCCTTAGTGGGTAATATTACCAATTTACAGAAATGCCCCTATGGGCAGAATTACCGAAATACCCTTATTGGGTAAGATTACCGAATTACCAAAATGCCCCTAAAGGGCCAAAATACAATATTGCTTAATGGACTGAATTGACATATTGCCTTATGGGCCGATTGGACATATTGATTAATGGGCCAATATGATATTTTGTTATATGGGCCGATCTGATATTTTGCTATATGAGCCAAACTAATATGCGACTAAATGGGCCAATTTGATATGTGACTAAATGGGCCGAATTGATATGTGACTAAATGGGCCGAATGGATATGTGATAAAATGGGCCGATTTGATATATTGCTCTAATAGGCCGATTTTGCAAAGTGTTATTGGGCCAATTTGTTTGTCATAAATTTTTGAATTTTTTATTTATTGTTATTATATTTTTAAATATCATGACTTGATATGTATGATGCATATACATGAATTGCATGGGATGTGATAATGATAAAGAGAAGTTTTGGTAGCTTTGCTGCATAATTTTGGTGGCTCTGCCACATATTTGCTGACTTCTGTCAAAATCATGCGGTGGCTATGCCACATATATTCTATTATTCGGTGGCTTGTCCACAAATAATTTATTATAAATAGCTTAATGCCTACATTTGGTGTGTTGGCGGGGTGGGTGACTAAAGCTCCCAGTGTGTGTTGGTTGGTGCAAGGTGGTGTGTAGCGGATGGAAAACTAGGTTTGGTTTGGGAATTGCATTTCATATTCATGTTATATTCATTACATTATTATTGTATGTGGGCTTAGGCCCAAATAATTGCTTAATGAGATTTTGGCCCAGTGAACAACGGTAAGGGGATTTCACACTGAGTTCTTGTAACTCACCCCCTTCTTTCTTAACCTATTAGGTAAATCTTCATGAGGTGGACTTGGGCCATGGATGACTCGGTGGAGGCCATACTTCAGAAATGGTGTTATTAAATTTTAAATTTCTATTTTCATTTATTTTATTATTTTGCTATATTAGTTTAAGTTGTAATAAGGCCTCTGGAGTATTTTGTTATTTGCTTTATGGTTGATATACTTATTATTTTGCTTAATTTGTTTTAAACGAGAATTTTTCTAAAAACTTAAATAAAGGTTTTCCAAAATTGATAAACTTTATAAATATTTTAACACAGAAGTTATTTTCTCGAACTATCAAACTGTAACACCCTAAACCCGGCCCATGAGTCCTGACCGGATCTGGTATGTCACGGAGTAAAATAATTTGAAGTAACTTGAGTGTCAAGTGAAATTTTGTTAAAATATGTCTAAGGTTTTAAAATGGTGTTTGAAAACTCAGTTGGGCTTTTATAAACATGGTTGAGTTGATAAACTCTTAGAAAACGTTTGATCAAGTATCATTTTAAAATTGTTTGAGTTAATGGTGACTTGGTAAATTTTGTTACCCGATGGTAACTTCTTTGAAAACTCGTAAAAGTTATTAAGTTGAAAAAAAATTTCTTTTAACCGGTTTACTCAATATTTATAAATATCATTTGTAATGTAACATAAGTAAAATAAAACAGTAAAATAAACATCCAAAATAATAATAACGGCCTTATTACATCCCAAATTAAAAATACTTAGAAAATAAATAAATAAACTTAACGATAACAAATTTAAATCCAACGATAAGCATGGCCGCCTCGAGTCCTCTCCGGCTCCATCTCCGTGATCTACTCATCTCGCAAAATAGTTTGGGAAGGGTGAGTCACCAAGACTCAGTGTAATCCCCACCCGAAATGTAACTCATACACAAGATATTAATAAACATGCAAATATGCAACCCAACCTATCCATCCATACTCCTTAACTACCCCTGTGGTCAAAACCAATCGATGACTTAGAGTCACAATTTAAATGATGGGGCCAACCCATCGTGTGGTCAAAACCACCGATGACCATAGGTCACAAATAATCAAGTGTGGTCAAAACCATGGTGGTACCAAACCACTTTGGGACTTAGTCGCAAATTATCAATCGGTGTGGTCAAAACCATGATGACCATAGGTCACAAATAATCTGATGGGGCCAACCCATCTTGTGGTCAAAACCATCGGCGACGATCCATAAAATCATCCCCTCCTCTCATCAATCCCACCATCATCATGCTTACATATCAATATCACATATCATGCATTTAACGAGATATGATGGCATGCAAAACATATATCAATAGATCACGTCAGGGACTTACGGAATCCATGTTTAAGCCCACAAGCATATCATAGATCACTACCAAAATTTATACACAAGGCAATAATATAGCAAGTTTATTAATAAAGTGTGTAAAGAGTTTACACACCTGTTTCTACCGAAATTCCTAGATCCCGAAGTTTCCAATCTTTAGTGCTAGATCTTGACCCTATATTCTACCAATCATCAATGTTAGTACCAAAGGCCTATTCGCCATATCCACTCAATACCAAAGGTTCTTACCTTAAACGGATTTGGTTTCCAAACAAATCCCGAAAACGTCACTTGATTTGTCGAGATCCCTACCAAAACACTAGTTAGAATCGGCTTGCTCAATTAAATTTCAACAAGGCTTATGGTAGAATGTCATAGCTTACCCACCATGCTTACCTCAAATCCGGAAGACCTCTCAATTCTCCTTAATGTTGGCTTCTAAGAAAGGTTACAAATCCAAGTCCCTAAATAGATTTGATCATACAAGAACACATGATTAAGCCTCATGGTTTCTGCTAGCCATACAAGAACAAAGATTGAACACAAAGAGAGTCCCTTACCACACCATGAAAATTGGCAGCACCTTATTGGGGATGTGAGATTCGACCTAAGCACAAGATGGAGGCTGGAATTTGAGAAGAAGAAAGGGTGTATTCAACAAGAAGAAACAAGAGAAGCTGGAAATTTTTTTTGAACAATTTTGACTAAGAATCAAGGGAGAATTGCAAAGACAATGAAGAGAGAAAAGAAGAAAAGAACTCGATGGATTTTGGGCACTTCTTTGCTATAACAAAATCAAATATGGACAGCCCCAAGGAGTCCAATATTCGCAAACACTCTCTTGTTGGTGATAAATTCCAGCCTTTAATTTTAAAAATTAAGCAAGGTTTATCTTACTTTAATCTCCTATCTCTCTTCATACAATTTGAATGAAAATAAACTTGCTAATGCTACTCCCTTCTAGCCGAATAAGTGCAAAAAATAAGCCTTATCTCTTATCATTTAAAGAGTCCAAATAGCAGCCACCACTCTCCCATACACGCCAGAAGAAAAAAAATAAAAAAATAAAACCCATATGCTGCTTCTTAGGTTCGAACCAGTGACCTCATGCCAAGCCTTCCCTTAAACGCCCCATGCCATCTTTCCCATTTGACTTTCATGTCAAATAACCCCCTCATTTAATTATAAGGCCTTCATACCTGGTCCCCTTCCTTTTAACGCTAAAAGCCCAAAAAAATAAAATGTTCCTTGCGTCCCTTATGTCTCGAACCCAAGACCTGCCGCTTCTAAACTCTTAAGTGGCACCCCAAGCCACTCCACCAACCCGACTTTCATGCCAAAACTCACCCTCCAAATTCCTTAAAAACTTCCTTACTTGGTCCCTTCCTTTAACGCCCCAAAAACCCAAAACAAAACGCAATCCCCCTTTCCAAGAATCGAACCCAAGACCTCCCATTCATCACCCCTAACTTTTAAGTGGCGCAAGCAAGCCACTTTGCCACTTAATTCATTGAGTCATGTTTCGCCCAAAATTCCCCTTAACCCCTATCTCCAAGCTCCTTCCTTTTAAACCCTCAAAAAGAAATTTTTAATTCCAAATCCAACCTAATTCGGGGTTATGACTAGACCCTTAAAACATGTCTAGCAAACATAAAATTCATTTCTTCAAGCATACACATGGGGAATTAATTGAATTACAAACAACCCCTAATTTAGGGTGTTACACAAACAATATTTTCAAAAGTCACGGTTTTAAAGTTCACTACCTTGATTGTTGACTCGTCAATCAATCTCTCAAAAATACTTGTGTTTTATCTGTGTTTCTGCAACGATTTCAAAATACTTCTGCAACTCTCTTTCTAAACATCACTTATTTGTAAATCATTTATTTCAAATACGTTTTTGCCACCAAAAAGGTTTTTCTTAAAAGATAATTAAATTTTCAAGTAGTTAACATTTGCTTAAGTGTTTTGGGTTTTAATAAAGAGGCTAAAATTTTCAAACGAGTTTTTTTTGTGACATGCCAGATTTGGGCCTAACTTCTAGGCCGTGTTTGGGGTGTTACACTGGGTTTAAGTTAGGCCATAGGAAAATTTTTGTGTTTATACACTTAAGGGGGAGAAGGTAAGGGGCATCAAGACTTAAAGAAATAAGTGTGCATTTTGCTAGCACAAGGAGTCTATTGGTAAAGGTGGAAAGTGGCGTGTGGAGTGTACTAATGGTCTAAGGTTCGAATCTCACCTATTGCATTTTTGATTAATTTTTGTGCTTCTCTTCCATGTGTCGGTCATGGCATTATTAAGGCAAGGAAGACATTTTATTTATGGAAAGGAGGCTAAGGAATATGGTAAGGAGGAAGATAAGGGAAAAGGAAGGAAAGAAATGAAGGAAAAAGGCATGAGAAGGGAACATGTTGGCTTATTATGTGGGTGATGTTTTGGAAAGATATTTTGGGTCAACACTCATCTTTTGGAAAAGATAATACATGGTTTTTGGTAGGGGGAGCCGAATTTCTCTAGCTCTCCCATATATTTTCACATTTTGGGGTCACTTTTTCTTTACCTAATATTTTGTTTCTTTTGGTTACATTTCCTCCTTGTCGAAATTCCCTATTCTTCTATAGTGTTCCTTTTACTCATCTTTTCTCCCTTTTCATCCAATTTTAGCTAGTACAATTTGAGTCATGTGTTGCAAATCTCTTATTGGCCGAAACCCCTACTTCTTTTTCTTCCTAATCTCCAAGTGGTTGATTCCATTCTTCTCATCTTTTGGTTTCCATTGCGATGTGTCCCAAAATCGAATAGTGGTTCTTACGTTTTGCTGTTGTGCCAAATCTTTTCTTCCATTTGACTTTTCTCTGAGTTAAGTTAAGCCGAAACACTCTTTTGTCGATTCTTTTGATAATCAAAGGGTGAGGATCGTTAACATCAATGGCGAAAGGAGCGAGTGGTGGTAGTCGGCGTGGTTGAATATCGGGACTCGTAGAGGGAGATCACGAGTGGTAAGTAATTCAAGTGTAAGTAATGTCGTTGGGTATGAAATCTTTTGGAAATATAAGGCTAACTTTTGGTTGGTATTGTTCTTGGGGCAACAAAGAGTGGTTCTTTAGGAAATCCTAATAAGGTGTGTAATTCCATACCCTTCCGAATACATGTTTGAAATGGTGTGTAATCTCACATCTCTCTAAATGTTTGTATGAAATGTTCTGTAATTCGGTCAAAATACCGAAGGAAATTAGAAATCAGCATCTGTGATCACTCGGGCGTGCGTATGTTCATAGTGGTAACCATATTTTGTAATGAAACTATTTTTGGTTAGTAGCAGTGATGTGATTTTGAAAAATCACAAAAAATAGGATAAAGGGAATTAAAAAGTGAATAAGATATCGAATTAAAGCTTACTGTGTCTAGTTTTATATGAAAGAAACAAAGGAGGAAGAGGAATTTTATATTCTGTTATATTTTAATTTTAGTAAGACTAGTTTCGAATGACTTCGTGGTTCCCTATTTTATCTTGCAAAAATCATTCAAAATTGTATAAAGTGAATTATGAGTTATAATTTATATGTATAGATTCTGAGTCTATTTTCAATAGATACAAGTGGGAGCAATAAATGAAAACTGCACAATGAGATATTTGAATTTAAGGTAAGAGAGGTCAGAACCGTTGGTCAGTGAAACAGGGGAAATTTTAATGAACAAACTGTACTAAATAGCTAAGCCAAAAAATTCTGAAAAAACTGTTGTAATAAGATATATGAGTATAGTTCCAAGAAAAATTTACGGATCTAAATTTCGAGTTTCCTAGCTCGAGTTGTAACACCCCAAACCCAGCCTATGCGTTTAAGACCATACTTGGCATGCCACATAATTCGAACTTTCGTCCAGTCATCAATGCTTTTAATGAAAATAATTCTTCAAAATAATTTTTGAAGATGGAGTTTATCAAAATCGAGATTTATTTGAAAACCATGATTTTAAAACATGAGATTTTACAATTTGATTTTCAGAGAAATAATTGGTTAAAATAAATTTATAAAAGAGTTTTCACAGAAATTTTACGAGTAAGTGATATTTAAGAAAAACCTTTTTTATACATAAGTTGAAGAAAACATTTATAAGAATTAAACAACCCCATTTAAGTAACTAAAACATATTAAAATCCATCCACGAATAGAAATCCATAAAAATAATACCAGAGGCCTTATTACATCGCAATTGAAATAGTACTTAAATAAAAATACTTAAAAGAAGTTCAAAGTTTTTATAACTCATCATTCGTAGTATGGCCTCCACACGAAGTCATCCCCTACCAAGCCTCCATCAATTATTATTACCGAGAAGGGTAAGAAAAATGGGGTGAGTTACTTAGAACTCAATGTGTAACCCACTTACCGTGTTCACTGGGCCAAAACCATTTAAGCAATTAGCTGGGCTTGAGCCCATTTACAAATGTACAATATAAAAATAATGAATATGATATGCAATTCCCAACCAAGCCTAATTTCCATCCGCTACACACCACCGCATTAACCAACACACCTGTGGGGATCAAGTCAACCCACCCCGCCAACACACCAATAGCAGGCATTAAGCCAATTATAATATTTGTGGCAGAGCCACCGAACTAGATTTTTGGCAACAGGCCATTTAAAATATTTGTGACAGAGCCACCGAACTAGATTTTTGGCAACAGGCCATTGTGACAGAGTCACCGAACTAGATTTGTGGCAACAGGCCATTCTTCTCTTCGTCAATTATCCCAACCCATGCAGTCATGTATATACATATTTAATGCATAATAATATATTCATAAGGTAAATTTCAACAAAAAGCCCATATTACAAGTTATCAATTTGGCCCATTAGTCAAAATAGTAATTTTGGCCCATTTAACGATCTAGCAAACTTTGGCCCATTTAACGATCTAGCAAATTTTGGCCCATTTAACGATCTAACAAATTTTGGACTATTTAACGATCTAACAAATTTTGGCCCATTTAACGATCTAACAAATTTGGCCCATTTATCACATGAGGCCCTTTTCACAATATTCTCACTTGGCTAATTTATCAAAATAATCATATGGCCCAAAATATCACTTTTTAACAAAATAGCCCATTAAGGGCAAATTCGTAATTTTTTCCACAACCTTAATTCTGGTTTCATGCATTCACACAAAAAGTGCTAATATATCATATTATCCAATTTTACCGGATTTACGATTTTTATTCTAATGCTTATGGTATAATATAACCCATGAGATAAGTGTGAAGTTACACACCTGATTACGGTGAGAACTATACTTTCCCGCTCGTCGATACCTAAACACGTATCACGATGGATTAGAACACTAATACTTATTTGCAAAACTATTCTTAAAAAATAAGCGTTCTAAACTTTTACCCTCGAAATTTTAAACAACTTTTATTTGTGGTTTCTCCCCGATTAATGATTCGTTACCCGTTAAATATCCACGAACAAACAAAGGCTCAGGAGTACGAATGACTTCAAATAATTGATTTTCACCGGATGAGGGTCCACAACCCGGTGGAAAATCTCGGATTGCCAAAACAGCCCTTCGTTTGAATTTAGGGGGGATAGTGGAACCACCCCTCTTTCGAACACTATTCACCGCTCTTTTCGAACCTATCTTGATTATCACGAAGTTCTTACGTTCACAAAAAGAAAGTCGATTAATAGGGTCCCTATGATAGAATTGATTAATCAATACCATCTTAAACCAAATAAGAAGTAACATAGAACCCCTTCGAAAAAGAATGAATCCCTTACCTTGAATGATGAAATCCTTTTCCACACATTCTCATGATGACTATGATCTACTATCGATGAAGAAATGATCGACACTCCACTACACCACGATTGATCAAAGTATGAAATGAAGCAAATGATTAAGAATAAAATCTATGAGGAATGAAAAATCCGGCTATGATATAACAAAGAAAGGAAAAAGTTTCAATCAAGGAGATGGTCTCTAACATTCGGCCATATAAGAAATATGAAGGAAAAAATATTGTGTTTAAAGGATGAGAAAAATAGAGATAGCAAGAAAATAAAGATGAGAAGCTTATGATTCGATTTTCAAAGGTAAGAGATGAGCAAAGAAAAGGGTTTGGGACAATGGTGCATTCGGCAATTGGGAAGAAAGAAGAAAAGAAATGGTTTTTGTGTTTTGGTATTTCGGCACAAAGGAGAGTAACATAAAATGAAGCACTTGAGAGGTTGGCAAAATATGACCAAATGGTCAAAAGGAGAAGACAAAAAGATGAAAAACAAAGATGTTTACCCAAAGCATCAAGCACATTCGGTCAAAGAGAAAAAATATGAAAAGAAAAGGTGTTTTGAGAAAACAAAGAAATGACCAAATGGGATTACACACTAACTACACATCCTTACCAAAGTCTACCACAAAAATTCGGCCACCCCCTAGTCCATAAAGCTGTCCAAGTTCATGGACAAGCTTAGCCATTCCTACTTTCCAAAACACAACCCTTAAGATATGCCTTGTGTCCCCATTACCTTCCATAAGCATAGGATTTCCTTTCCCCAAGTTCAAGCTTATCTTATCCAATAATCACCTTACCATAAAAGAAAAATCCAACCTTCCATAAGTAAGGTTTGACCGACACATGCAATATAGGTGAGAAAAAAAATAATAAAAGTCACCAAAATGCTATCCATGAGATTCGAACCTCTTCCCTCTAAACATGTTTATGGTGCCAACTCCACCTTGCCACTATCTCATCTTATGCAAACTTTTACCAATTAAATTCCCTTAAGCATCAGAGTCACTTGTTCCACTTCAATAAAGTACTCATTACCAAAATTTATTCTAATACCAAATAAATCCCAAGCCTTCTCAAGACTATATAAGCACACAAATTTAATCATTCACAAGTTAAGCACCAAAAACATGCAACATATCGATACTCATATTTTTAGAATGTTACACGAGTTATAGTCAATTTAGTCAATATGATGCAGATGGACAGTTTCAATTTTTATGCCCCAAATTAGTAGTTAAGTCTTAGGTTGTGAAATTACCAAATTACCCTTAGTGGGAAAAATTATCGAAATACTCTCGATGGGTAAAATTACAGAAATACCTTTGGGTTGTGAAATTACGAAAATGCCCTTTTGGGCTGAATTACCGAAATGCCCCTATGGGCCGATTTACCGAAATGCCCCTATTGGTCGATTTGCTAGTTTACCTTAGTGGGCCAAATTATAAAGTTCTATAATTAGCCAATTTACCGTAATAAATTACTGGATTAATGATTGTTGTTTATACATATGGATATTATGTTTGATTATGTATGTTACATGTTACATATTGCATGGGTTGGGAAAAATGTTGAAGAGAAGTGTAGCTTAGTGGCTCTGCCACATTCTGATTCTGGTGGCTTTGCCACATATTCTGGTGGCTCTGCCACAAATTCTGATAATGGCTATGTGCCAACCTAAATATGGCTTTATGCCATCGTGATTATGGCATTGTGCTAAACGTCTTTACTCAGGGCTATGTGCCTAATATATGAATTAACGACTCTGTGTCGATTATATTACCATATATGATATTCTAGTGGCTCTACCACAATCTATATAGTGGCTATGCCACGCAAAATTATGATTTTGGTGGCTCAGCCACAAATATTATAAAAAGTAGCTTGATCATATTGTTTTCGGTGGCTCAGCCACAAATTATTATAAATGGCAACTTGCCTGCGATTGGTGTGTTTGGCGGGGTGGGTTGACTTGATCCCCACAAGTGTGATGGGATGGTATGGGTGGTGTGTAGCGGATGGATTACTAGGATGGGTTGGGTTGCATTACATTATCTGCATTATCATGTTTATAGGCCTAACACCCAGTTTGTTTTGTAAATGGGCTTCGGCCCAAGATTATGCTACATGGGCTTCGGCCCAAGATATTGATTTACGGGTTCAGACCCAGTGGATAACGATAAGGGGATTATGCACTGAGTTCTAGTAACTCACCCCCTCCTTTCTTAATCTTTATAGGTAATGCTCGGTGACGAGGACTTGGGCCCATGGATGACTGACTTCGAAAATAAATGTTTCGAACTTTAGTAAATTACTTTTTTGCTCTTTTTTGTTATTCTTACTATTTGGGTTTTTAAAGTTGTAATAAGGCCTCTGGGATATTTTTATTTTTTTTATGTTTAGTCGTACTTATTATCTTGCTTGAATTGTTTTAAATGGAAATTTTCTAAAACTTAAATAAAGGTTTTTCCAAAATAGATTAACAAATGGATTTTATAACAAACTTTTACAAATATTTTTAACTTGGAAATTTTCTCTCGAATTATCAATGACATTTTCAAAAGTCACGATTTATAAAATCTCTAGTTCAAATTATCGAATTGTCAATCAACCTTCGAGATTAGTAGTATTTTTATCATATGTTTCAAATCAATTTTTTTTCTTGATTATAACAAAATAATACCTATTTTTAGTACGAACAAAAAGGAGTTAACACGTTTTTCTCATGTGACATGTCAATCCGATCATAACGCATGGGCCGGGTTTGGGGTGTTAAAGACTGCATGCTGTATTGGGGAGACCAAAAAAACTAACAGTGCTGTCATGTATGCGGTCAATCCTGTTGGATGAATAGAAATACAGAAGATGGTAACGAGGATGAAAATGATGCACAGTCAAGGAAGAAGCCAGTTAAGGTTTTACGGTATTTTCCGCTAATACCAAGGCTTCAAAGGCTTTTCATGTCGTTGAAGACAGCTGAGTCAATGACGTGGCACCAGGATGGACGAACCGATGATGGATTGTTAAGGCATCCTGATACAGTCCGCCTCGGGGAGAGTTGAAATGTATGCTATGTAACAC
This sequence comes from Gossypium rotundifolium, assembly GCA_025506655.1. Taxonomy (NCBI): domain Eukaryota; kingdom Viridiplantae; phylum Streptophyta; class Magnoliopsida; order Malvales; family Malvaceae; genus Gossypium; species Gossypium rotundifolium. The sequence continues at coordinate 132,721,261 of CP106729.1, read as the reverse complement.
CCTAAAAATCTGAGTATTTAAATTTGCATGATTTTGGTGTTTAGATTTTAAAGGAAAAATCTTTTATTTTAATTTGGTGCTTATTGAAGTTTTTGAGAGGGTAAAGCGTAATTTGAAGAAGGAATAAAATTTATTAATTGAGAATTTATTGAAGTGAAACAAAGGTGATTAAGACTTAAGCTAAATTATGTGCTAATAGTGTCATAAAATGAGCATATGGCATGGTGGAGTTGGCGCATGGGTTCTAGCAAGGGGAAGAGGTTCAATCCTTGTATAGCACCTAGATAAAATTTTTGTTTTAATTTTCTGCTCATGGATAGGAAGTGTCGGCATGATCAATTAAGGAAGGTGTTGACCATGTTATTTTTGGTTAGTGTATCAATGGATTAAGGAAACAACTAACTTATGGCATGGAATCAAAGGTTTAAGGAAAGATAGGGGGAACATAAGGCACATATCAAGGGGAAATTTTGGAAAGAAATCATGGCCAATTGACCATGTGCTGGACGGCAATTTGGTATAGGAGGGAGCCTAAATTTTGAGTTAGTTTTGGCTGAAAAATTCTTTTCTCTCTTTGGTTGTTCTTTGCACTTTGTGCAGAATTTTTATTTCCCCTCCTATCAACATTCTTCTTGGCCGAATTTTGCATTTGGTAAAGCCAAAATCTTTTGACCATTTGGTCACTTTTATTCATCTTGTCAATTTTCTTTTGTATTCTCCTTGTGCCGAAATCACCCATACCAAAATCAGTCTCTTTCTTTTTCTTTTGCCATGGCCGAAAGCACTAACTCCTAAAGGTCTATTTTTTTTCTTTCATCTTCTTTTCTCTTTGAAATCAAACTACCTCATCACCATCTCCTTCTCATATTCTAATTATTTCAATCAAAGATTCTTCATCAAACATTCCTTTGGCCGAATGCTAGAGTGCCATAATCGAAATTTATTTTCTCTTTTCTTGGTTGCATAGCCGAATTCTTCAACTCTCACAAACACCATCCTCAATCTTTTCTTTTCGATCGTGGATCATAGGTAAGGGTTCTTCTTTTCATTTTCGTTTTAATTAGTGATATTATGGCGAATATCATTGGTTTATTGAGGTCTTTTGGATTGATATAAAGTTCATTCTAATAACGCCTCTTTCGTTATTATTTAGTGCAATAACGGAGATCGGAACTCAAGTGATCGGGAGAAACGTTGAAAACGTTTTATTTTGGTAAGGAAATCAAATCTCTTTAAATCTCTAGTAACATTTGATATTATTTTAGATCTAACTAAATTCCTTTGGATCTTGAAGACTGTCAAAATAGGGAAGAAAAGGGCGGTGGTTAGTCACGTTAAGAGGGGTGGATCTGTAAATCCCCCATTCAAACGAAGAGCGGTTTCGGCAGTCCGGGATTTTCCACCGGGTTGTGGGCCATCTTCCGAAAGAAGTCCATTATTCGAAGTAGTACGAACCTCCGAGCCGTTATACGTTGGTGGATTCTCGACGGCTAGTGAATCGATAAACGAGGAAAAGCCGAAAATCGAAGTGATTCAAAATCAAGAGGGTAAGATTTTGGATCTATTATCGATTAAGATTTATTTTTACGAGTTAGTTGTCTAACGGATCAAAATATGTTTTAGGTGCCGAGGAGCGAGAAGGATTAGTACTTTCGGTAACGAGGTGTGTAATTTCACACTCATTATTTTTGGTTGGATGTCAAATTTCGGTATGGAAGTAAATCGTAAAAACGATTAGATCGGTAAAAACGTAAAAATTTATATTTTGACGAAAATGTGTAAAAAAAACGACTAAATCGTGGAAATTACGAAAACGCCCTCGAGAAATTAATTATTATTATGAAAATTGGATGTTTCGTGAAAATGGGCCGTAAATACTCTAGTTCGTGAAAATGGGCCGTAAATACTCTAGTTCGTTAAAATTTAGTCAAAATACTCTAGTTCGTGAAAATGGGCCGTAAATACTCTAGTTCGTGAAAATGGGCCGTAAATACTCTAGTTCGTGAAAATGGGCCGTAAATACTCTAGTTCGTGAAAATGGGCCAAAATACTCTAGTTCGTTAAAATTTAGCCAAAACACTCTAGTTTGGTAAATGGGCCAAGCCCACAAAACTGCTAAATGGACAAATTGCTATAATTATGGGCCAAATGAAATGTTATTGATAAACCCACCATGTTATGTATTGTTAATAAATTTTATATTTTAAAGTACATGTATAATTGCATGGGTGGGATATATGAAGAGAAGAATGGCATTGCCACAATATCGCTTATTGCCTCTAGTTCTATGGTTTCGCCACAATATCGCTTATTGCCTCTAGTTCGGTGGTTTCGCCACAATATCGCTTATTGCCTCTAGTTCGGTGGCTATGCCACAATTATAAAAAGGCTTAATGCCTACAATTGGTGTGATGGCGGGGTGGGTTGACTTGATCCCCACGGTGTGATGGTTGGTACAGGGGTGTTAGCGGATGGATATTAGGTTTGGGTTGGGAATTACATTTTCATGCATTATTAATTATTTTTTTTAATTCATGATATATTGTTGAATTCTGAATTGGGCTCAAGCCCAGCTTAATATCTTGACAATCTGGCCCAATAATGGTGGTAAGTGAGTTACACATCGAGTTCTAAGTAACTCACCCCTTTTTATTTTTCCATCTCGTAATGGAAATTGATGTGGACTTAATGAGGATGACTTCGTGGAGGCCATATTGCTAAATATGGGTTATTTAAAACTCGAACTTTTAATAATTATTTTTACTATTTTGGGATGTTGTAATAAATGGCCTCTACAAATAACTTATGGATTTTATATGTGTTTGGAATTTAAACTTTATTTTGGACTTTTAAATCATGGGCTATGATTATATGATGCTTTATAAAAAATAAATTTGGGTTTTCAAGTATATGAAATTCTTTTATAAATAATTCTTTTATTGTTAACTCTTTAACAAATCTCCTAACGGTTTTAATAATACAATGATTTTCAACTAATCTTTCAAATATTTATCAAAATCAAATACTCTTCAAATTTTAAACCCCTGTGTAAAATTGTAGTTTTCAACTCATTAAAAGAATAGCTCGAATCATGTAACAAACCAAATCTAGTCTCAACGCATAGACCGGTTTGGGTGTTACATTTAGTGGTATCGAGCCAGTTTCAAAAACTCTACCGTGGTTTGGGTTCAAAAAAAATAATAATAATTTCGTATGAAATCATTCAAAATCAAGATGGCACCACAAGCATCCCATGACAAGTCAAGTAAGTATTTATTACTTAATGATTACTATGATATGATCATAGGAACACTCTAGAACTTCTAGTTTTAGATATGAAAAACCATAGAGATTGAGACTATAGGATATGTTGCGAAAAACAACTTTATATCTCAAATCTCATAAAATATCGTTAATAAACACCGAAACAAAAATTTCTGATTCATAAAACTTGTAATCGATAAACGAACAAGCAATCATGAGTACAAGAGGGCGTGGTCGTGGGACGCGTAGACGTGGCAGTGGTAGAGGCCGAGGTGCTACAATCAAGCACCAAATCATATGCTGTAAGTAGACGATCTGCGCCAATTGAAAGTGAGACCGGATCACGTGATCACATGGAGGAAGATCATGCATTGACTCAAGCAATGTTGCGAGTCTTGGAAAGGGTCGCTGGAACTAGAATTGGGCCAACAACTCGTGGGTCAATTTCAGAGCGACTTAAGGCAAATAATGCGTAAGTTTTCAGAGGAGTCTCGGTGTAGCCCGAATGTGGTGAATATCGCTCAAGTCGTGGAACGGATCATGGATGATATGGAATGCACGGTGAGCAAAAACCGAGAGGAGTCAGTATCCTTATTGAGAGATGAGGCGACGATGGTGGCTCACTGCTCGAGAAGGCAATCAAGCCGCATCGATTAATCGGGAATTCTTTAAAGCCGCTTCCAAGGAAAGTACGTTGGAACGAGCTATGTAGACGTCAAGGAAGGAATTTCAATCTTGTCCAAGGAAGTAAGACGTGGCAAGATATGAAGTCGAGTTTTACGTCGAGCCGTTATGCCCGGACAATTGTAGCAACAGATCATGAACGTTGTGTATGTTTCGAGGATAGACTTAATGATGAGTGAGGGTTCGATTGCGCATGACAAGTTAGAAATTTTCGACTCGTGGAGAAGGCCAAAATAGTGAAGAGGCTAAGAACTCGAAGCGGTAACCGAGAAAGATCCCGAAACAAGAGAGAGACATGAGCCCTGTTCTTCCAAGAGATTCCGAAGAAACCCGGAATGATGAATCGTTCAAGGCGTAACCCCTAGAGCAAATAATCAAGTCGAGATTGCACCGAGTGTGGAAAAAGGCATTTTGGGGAATGTTGGAGGAAAACGGGTGCATGCTACAAATGCGGTTCAATGGAACATCAAGACAAAAGTTGTCCTCGATGAATGGATACGACTCAAGAGGTTCGTAATAATGATGCACACCGGCCAGGGTAATCAGCAGACCACCGAGAGGTCGTGGATCAGTCGTGGTGGTAATGGGCTGGTCGTGGTCAAGGTGCACCGGTCGAGGAAATGGTAATAGAGGAAATGCGGATGCAAGACAACTCGGATCGGTCTATGCGGTTAGACGCCATGAGGACAAGAATGCACTGTGATGTGATAACCAGACGTTCTTCATTTTGATGTACTGTTATTGCCTTAATAGATATTGGCTCTACTCATTCATATGTATCTAGTGCCATATCCGGAAATCAATTTAGAATCTAAAATTACCGAAAATGAGATGACAGAATCACCTTTAGGACAACAAGAATGGTTAATAAAATATTTAAAGACGTGCCCTTAAAAATCCAAGAGGAAGTATTCTTAGCAAATTTGATGGAACTACCTTTCATGAGTTCGATCTCATTCGGCATGGACTGGTTGGTTAACCATCGCGCAATTGGATTGTCTTTGAAAAACGAATGTCGAGAAGGACCCGGATGATAAGGAAGTCATAATGATTGGTGAACGAAAGAACTATCCGCAAATGTGGTATCTGCATTAAAAGTCGAGAAGTTGGTGCGGAAAGGATACGGAGCATTCCTAGCCTTTATCTGTCTTGTGGATGCCAAGGAATTATCCGTGAATGATGTGAGGACGGTGAAGGAATTTCCGATGTATTTCTCAAGAACTTCCCGCATACCTCCGGATCGGAAGTAGAATTTGGCATTGAGCTTTTGCCCGGACGGCTCCAAAGGTCCATTGCTCCCTATAGAATGGCACCAAAGGAGTTGGTGAGCTCAAAGCTCAAATTCAAGAATTCTTGGATCGGGATTCATTCGACCAAGTGTGTCTCCGTGGGGAGCACCGGTCTTGTTCGTCAAGAAGAAGGATGGATCGATGCGTATGTGCATTGACTACGCATATTGAATAAATTGACGATCAAGAATCGGTATCCTCTGCCGAGAATTGACGACTGCTTGATCAATTGAAGGGAGCTTCAGCTTTCTCCAAAATTGATTTAAGGTCGGGTTATCACCACTTAAGGTGAAAGAAGCGGACATTTATAAGACAAAGATTTCGGACACGCTACGGACACTATGAGTTTGTAGTGATGCCATTTGATTAACCAATGCACCATGTGCATTTATGGACATGATGAACCGAGTCTTTCAACCATATTTAGACCGGTTTGTGGTAGTGTTCATAGATGATATATTGGTTTATTCGAGAAATGAGGAGGAACATGACCAAGATTTATGATAGTATTGCAATTACTTCGTGATAAGCAATTGTATGCCAAATTTGGTAAATGCGAATTTTGGCTAAAGGAGGTGACTTTCCTTGGTCATGTAGTATCACCAAGGAATAAGGTGGATCCTCGAAAAATTGAGGCTATTCGATTGGAAACCACCAACATCGTGAGTGAAATTCGGAGTTTCTTGGGTCCGGCCGATACTATAGACGTTTTGTAGAGGGTTTTCATTGATTCTTGCACCCTAACTAAACTGCATTGCGAAAGGAGCTCCGATATCCGGACCGAAAAGCAGAAGAGAGTTTCGAGAAATTGAAGAAGATCCCGATGAAGCTCAGCTTTGATTCAAATGAGGTCGGAAAAGAATTCTTGCTTATTGCGATGCGTCTCACACGGTCCAGGTTGTGTGTTGATGCAAAATGGAAAGGTGGTGGCCTATGCTTCACGTCAATTGAGACCACACGAAGTAAACTACCCTACTCATGATTTGGAGTTAATGCCGTTGTCTTTGCTCTAAAGATTTGGAGGCACTATCTCTATGGTGAGAAGTCCATAATCTACACGGATCACAAGAGTCTTAAATACCTCCTTACCCGTAAGGAGTTGAATTTAAGACAAAGAAGATGGGTAGAATTGTTAAAAGATTATGATTTCTCCATCGAATACCATCCCGGAAAGGCTAACGTGGTAGCCGACGCGTTAAGTCGTAAGGCGATATCTCAATTAAGAGCTTTGTTTGCCCATTTGAGTCTCAGATGAGGATGGCGCTTGTTAGCGAACTTGGTGAAACCTCCGTGGTTGGAACAAATCAAGGAAAAATGTACATCGATGAGAAGTTGGGACCTTTATCGCGACAAGTTGAAAATGGTGAAATTGAGGATTTTGGAATAAACACGAGGGTGTGTTGTGCTTTCGAGGAGAGTATGCATGCCTAAGGACTTAGATCTAAGGCAATTGATTCTACGGAGGCGATAGTAGCCCTTATGCTATGCATCCGGAGGAAATAAGATGTATCGAGATCTCCGTGAATGATTGGTGGCTGTGGTTGAAGCGTGAGATTACGTAATTGTGGGAAAATGTTTGACTTGTCGCAAGTGAAGGCAGAACATCAATTACCGTCTGGATTGTTACAACCGTAAAGATTCCTCTTTGGAAATGGGAGAGGATAACTATGGATTTTGTTAGTGGGTTACCGTTAACACCTACTAAGAAAAATTCCGTTTGGGTAATTGTTGATCGGTTGACGAAGACCGCCATTTCTTGCCGTTCAGACGGATTATTCATTGCGTAAATTGGCGAAACTATACGATCCGAAATTGTGAGGTTGCATGGGGTACCTGTATCTATTATATCGGATAGGGACCCTAGGTTTACATCACGATTCTGGAAAGCTCTGCATGAAGCCTTGGGGACAAAGTTGAATTTCAGTACGGCTTTTCATCCTCATCGATGGTCACCCGAGAGAGTAATTCAAATATTGGAAGATATGTTAAGAGGATGTGTAATCGACTTGTGGGTAGTTGGGAGGATTATCTACCACCGCGTAATTCGCAGATATAACATGACTATCATTCTAGCATTCGATGGCACCTTACGAGGCATTGTATGGTCGTAAGTGTCGCTCTCCTATTTGTTGGACCGAGTTGGGCGAAAGATGATGTTAGGTCCTGAGATGATATCTCGAGACCGAGGATAAGGTAAAAGTTATTCGAAAGCACGGTTGAAAGAAGCCTCAGATGAAGATGTAAGTCGACGCAGATCCGAAGCGAAGGGACATCGAGTATAGTGTGGAGATCGGGTTTTCTTGAAGGTATCTCCTTGGAAAAGATCTTCGATTCGGAAGGAAGGGCAAGCTAAGTCCTAGATATATTGGACCTTATCGTGTCTTTGCGTATTGGTCCAAGGGCATATCGATTGAGTTACCTCCTGAGATAGATCAAATTCACAATGTCTTTCATGTTTCCATGTTGAGGCGTTATAGATCGGATCCTTTGCACATTATACCGGTAGAGGAATTGAGTGAATTCAGATTTGTCTTTTGAAGAAGAACGGTGGAAATCCTAGACCGAGATGTCAAGGTACTAAGGAAGAAAAGCGTGCCATTGGTCAAAGTTCTATGGCGAACCACGGAGTGGAAGAAGCTACGTGGGAGTCGAGGATGCAATTCGCAACAATACCTCACCTTTTTCAACTGTGTAAATTTCGAGGACGAAATTTTCTTTAAGGAGGGTAGAGTTGTAACACCCTAAAAATCTGAGTATTTAAATTTGCATGATTTTGGTGTTTAGATTTTAAAGGAAAAATCTTTTATTTTAATTTGGTGCTTATTGAAGTTTTTGAGAGGGTAAAGCGTAATTTGAAGAAGGAATAAAATTTATTAATTGAGAATTTATTGAAGTGAAACAAAGGTGATTAAGACTTAAGCTAAATTATGTGCTAATAGTGTCATAAAATGAGCATATGGCATGGTGGAGTTGGCGCATGGGTTCTAGCAAGGGGGAAGAGGTTCGAATCCCTTGTATAGCACCTAGATAAAATTTTTGTTTTAATTTTCTGCTCATGGATAGGAAGTGTCGGCATGATCAATTAAGGAAGGTGTTGACCATGTTATTTTTGGTTAGTGTATCAATGGATTAAGGAAACAACTAACTTATGGCATGGAATCAAAGGTTTAAGGAAAGATAGGGGAACATAAGGCACATATCAAGGGAAATTTTGAAAGAAATCATGGCCAATTGACCATGTCTTTGGACGGCAATTTGGTATAGGAGGGAGCCTAAATTT